>CM029665.1:5507864-7907864 GCA_017311315.1 Dendrocalamus latiflorus | reverse complement strand
ATCAAGGGCCCGGGCCGGCAGAGGCGCGCAGCCGGCCGCCCAACCGATCTATCATTTCGAAATCCGCCTAATCTGCTTCTGCTTACTTTCATCCGTACTGTAGGTGGTGACGATCGAATCCCCTCGTTTGTCATGATACGCCGAGCACATGCGTGGGTTAGGCCGCCCGTGTCACTCATCGCTCGTGTTCGTGTTAAGGCGATACGCGTGTCTATAATATTGCGATGGTTGGCTCGAGACTAATTGGCCTGATGCGCCAAATCTGGCAGTTGGAGGCTTGGAGCTATGCTATATACACGCGTAACAGGCAATTCTTTCTACTATCTTTGCCAAATGCCAATATGCAATAGGATATGTACTGTGGAGGCGTGATCCGGAGGTTCTACGAGTGATCTCTCAAGCGTTTGAGCTGATAGAAAGCCATGCTCTTTGCACTAGTGGTGTCGGCACTGCTAGAAATTTAAATGCGTGGTGTGTGTGGTGATCTGCAGCACCATTGTTTTCGGTTGTCGGACATGCATGCTCCAGATTGAGAAAATCTAATGGAACAGAGGTACATGAACCTTATGGCACGCGATGCATTGCTTTGTCCTACCACAATAAGAGCCGCCATCTGACGCATGCTGCTGTCTATCCATGACAGTGAACACCTCTCGCTCTGTCCGGCTTGCATGAACCTGATTTGACCTGAATGCAATCATGCATCATCTCCCTTGATCGTAATGGTTCAGCCCTGCGCATTCATATTGATAGGATCGAATACCACTTGTTATGAAATCGATAAAGAAAAAGACAAAACATGGAATAATAAAGAGCAATTGGAAAACTCTTTCGGATCAAAAATTATAGATGCACAGTCGGCAAAACCACTATATGAGAAGAAGTTACGAGCATGGAAAACTTCAACACATGTGAACCGTGTGACTACAGGATTACATATATAGCTAGTGATCAGAGGTACTAATGAAGAAAGGAACAGAGTCCTAGATGGCAACGAAACAAAGACCTATCGGAAATTAGAACAGTAACTTTCTCAGGGACGGAAACAACACCCCACTCAGAGTCTCAGAAGATAACGGTGTAGAGTTATAGTCAGAAGCGTCTCGAGTAACTACATCTGACTCTAATCGGCGCATGTACCTTAGTCATCTACCTTTTCAGTTGACTGCATCCTGTCTAACATCTATCAAAGTGCTCGGGTAGTCATCAACCTTTTCGGTTGCCGCACGGTTTAACTGAAATGAGTTAGATTATAATTAAAATTACATTATAATTAATTAAAATTACACTGTAACTGATAGTGGCTTATTTGATGTAACTAAATTTAAAAATTTTAAAAATAAAAAAATAGGTTAGTCCATCATAAATAATATAAATGAATACAAAAAACTGGCAAAAAAGCTTAAAAAACCAAAAAAAAAACAAAAAAGATGAAATTTTAGAATAGTGAAAAATAAGTGAGAAGTCAGAAACTCAAGCCGAAATAAACAGGACCCTAATCGGACATGAAATCTTTTCCTTACAGTGAGTTCTTGTCAGGCATTAAAAATTTCTCATGGGTCCTCGCAGAAAAGAAAAGAAAGAAAGAAAATAAAAGATTTCTGATGGGTGATACACTGTTATATATGTATCTTTTTTCTCTCCCCTAAAATGAAGCAACCTCCTACTTCAATTAGGTATTTCGGCATGAATGCTGCTGGAGTAGAGCTAAGGGGCAGAAAAACACGAATCCATAACGCCACCAACCACCACAGAGGCACAGACCATTTGAGAAGAGATCACAACGCATCACTGCATGAGCGTAAGCAGCAACCGAACTGGACCTGGCATGGCTAAAAAGTGAGTGATCGTAAGCCTGTAACCGCCCCCATCGCATGGATCCGTGAGAAGGGAACACGCGAGGGACTGATTGTCCTTTACCAATCATTTCATCAGTACAACTAAATTCAGTCGATGTTAGTGACGGATAGTGACGGAGTCAGGATTTAGTTACACTTCGGATTTAGTGATAGAATGATCTAGACTATTTAGACTGAATTATAAAAATGTTACTCAAGTTAGACTGAATTTACCTGAGCTGTACACTAGATATTTTTTCACATCCCAGGCTAAAGCCTACCCTACCCAGGGTGTGGCTCCGCCCCTGGTGGCGGAGACAATATTTTAATGGCAAAGGTGTAAATTTAAGATATGTCTATTCTAAAACAAATTCAAATGATATAGTACAAAAGTTCAATCTATATAACTAAGCAATTATTTAAGTATTATTTATCTATACTGTTCTTAGCTTGTTAGGATTGATTATAACTGCTTCAACTCCCCTTTGGGTTTTGATTTCTCAGATCATCCTTTTAAATCCAAAGGCAAAAAAAGAGCAATTTACTTTCTGTTGCCCCAGATCAATCTATATACTACAGTCTATGACTATCATGAAAACCATCCCATCGGAGTCTTTTACATCCCCATCCGATCACTAAACCCTGTAACAAGAAAAAACCCCAATACACTACCTCGTGCCACACAACCTCACAAATTGGTATACCGAGACTCAAATTAACATTATAGAACTCTTCAAAGGCTATCCTGTATCACCATAATGTTCTAATTATACCTTAGTTTGGACAATTTAGAAGGATTTAGCAGCATTAGCACCCGAATTGGCAGCTAGTTGACACATGAATATTAGGAAACGATCTATCAGCATTCAAGATTCAAGAATCTAATTGACATCGACGACTCAAATGCATAGAAGAGCTGGGAAGTAAAAAAAACAAGAGATAATAAATCAGGAGTGTAGACTTGGCGAGGCGGGTGTAGAAGAGATACTTGGAGAGTTCTTGGCACTTCTCGATGGTGGGCGGGTCGATGACATATTGCTTGTTCCTCTCAATAAGCGTCTTGTGATACGTGCACCCGTGCTTGGCTGCAAACCTCGTCACCTCGCACACCTTAGACTGCAGGAATGCTAGCTTCAACGTCAACGTCCTCATGGATCTACTGCCGTTTCACAGTTAAACCGAAGTAATGCGGATGGGAAAAATCAAAATAATATATCTACAGATTGGGAAGCACGGGATCGAGACTTGGCTCGATGGCTTCTTTAGTTTACCTTTTCCTCCTTGGTGCCTAGTGGTCATTAGCAACGACGGGGGCTCCGTCCTCCGAGGAGCGTAGCGACAGCAATGAGCTACGTGTAAATAGAGCCACGTATCTGAGCTCAAGCTTGGCTGCCGCCCGTGTCACTCATCGCTCGTGTTCGTGTTAAGGCGATACGCGTGTCTATAATATTGCGATGGTTGGCTCGAGACTAATTGGCCTGATGCACCAAATCTGGCGGTTGGAGCTATGCTATATGCACGCGTAACAGGCAATTCTTTCTACTGTCTTTGCCAAATGCCAATATGTAATAGGATATTTACTATGGAGGCGTAATCCGGAGGTTCTACGAATGATCTCTCAAGCGTTTGAGCTGATAGAAAGCCATGCTCTTTGCACTAGTGGTGTCGGCACTGCTAGAAATTTAAATGCGTGGTGTGTGTGGTGATCTGCAGCACCATTGTTTTCGGTTGTCGGACATGCATGCTCCAGATTGAGAAAATCTAATGGAACAGGGGTACATGAACCTTATGGCACGCGATGCATTGCTTTGTCCTACCACAATAAGAGCCGCCATCTGACGCATGCTGCTGTCTATCCATGACAGTGAACACCTCCCGCTCTGTCCGGCTTGCATGAACCTGATTTGACCTGAATGCAAGCATGCATCATCTCCCTTGATCGTAATGGTTCAGCCCTGCGCATTCATATTGTTAGGATCGAATACCACTTGTTATGAAATCGATAAAGCAAAAGACAAAATATGGAATAATAAAGAGCAATTGGAAAACTCTTTCGGATAAAAAATCATGGATGCACAGTCGGCAAAACCACTATACGAGAAGAAGTTACGAGCATGGAAAACTTCAACACATGTGAACCGTGTGACTATAGGAGTACATATATAGCTAGTGATCAGAGGCACCAATGAAGAAAGGAACAGAGTCCTAGATGGCAACAAAACAAAGACCTATCAGAAATTAGAACAGTAACCTTCTCAGGGACGGAAACAACACCCCACTCAGAGTCTCAGAAGATAACGGTGTAGAGTTATAGTCAGAAGCGTCTCGAGTAGCCACATCTGACTCTAGTCGGCGCACGTACCTTAGAGCACCACGTCTGTTGTAGGTCGGTGTAGAGTCCATCACAGGTATGAAGATGATCACAATCATAACCTCCGACCAGTCCTCATTGCTTGAGCAAATACTGATCAGACTGTTCAAGCGGTCGGAAAGACCGGCAGTGGTTGGGCTCGACTAAAAGCGGTTAGACTCGACTAGATTTGAATAACAAAATACAACAATCTTCACCTTGAGCCGAACTCTTCCTGTAGTAGAAGAAAAAACCAAAAACTTCTTGAATAGATTGTAAAACACTTCTTGTGCATTATACGTCCAAAAAGAAATAATGAATGATACCGATAAAGTCTGAGCAGAGCTCAAACTTTATGGTAGGGACAGGCTTTGTCATCATATTAGCTGGATTCTTATGAGTACTAATCTTGCAAACTTTGATACCACCTTGTGTAATAACTTCTCTGATGAAGTGATATCTAATTTCAATGTGTTTTGTTCTCACATGGAATATTTGGTCTTTTGTAAGATAAATAGTACTCTGACTAACATAGAAAATATTAGTGCAAGATGTACTTTTGTAAAGCTCAGTGTAGAAGACTATTAGCCAAACAATTCTTTACAGGCTTATGAAATAGTCATGTACTCGGCTTCAATGATTTAGAGAGCAACAACAGCATGTAAACTAGCTTTCCAATTCACGGTATAGCATCTGACCATGAAAACATAACTAGTAAGAGATCTTCGCTTATCTAGATCTCCTACTAAGACTGAATCGATATATTTGACCAGTCAATCCACTGAATAGCTCTCTAGAGGTTTTTGCCAGGATTGGCCATATATTTGTTGATAACACTCAAAACATGAGATAGGTCGAGGCAAGAGCAAACTATAGCGTATATAAGTAATCCGACTACACTTGCATATGGAACACTTGACATGTATTCAACTTCTTCAATTGTTTGTGGACTTTATGCTAAAGATAGCTTAAAATGTGCAACTAGCAGTGTACGGGTCGGTTTGGCCTTGTGCATGTTGAAACGACACAGAACTTTTTCAGTATACCCTTCCTAACTTAGATATAGTTTTCCAAACAACCGGTCTCTAACAATTTCTATACCAAGAATCTTCTTTGCTACACCACGATTTTTCATCTAAATTCACTGTTCAATTGTATCTTCGGCCACAATTAGCATATCGTCAATATATAGGAGTAAATAGATAGTTTAACTGTTGACAGTATTCAAATAAACACAGTTATCATAGTTAAATCTCTTAAACCCTTGAGAGATCACAAACGAGATAAATCTCTTATACCATTGTTTAGGTGAATGCTTCAATCCATAAAGACGTGGACGAAGTCTGACGTGGTCAAAGTTTGCCCTGATCGAAACCAGACGTGGTCAAAGTCTGGCATGGTCGAAGTCTGACGTGGTCCAAGTCTGTCATGGTCGAATGGTCGAAGTCTGTCATGGTCGAAAGCTGCCGTGGTCGATGCTTGTTGTTCAGACCTGCTGATCGGACCATCCATCACAAGACCGGTTGGACTACCGTCTATGGTCAAAACCAGATGTGGTCGTTTTGCCAGGCTGAAAACTTAAGCACAGAAGCACATCGACTAGAACTTTCATGAATGCAAATTCTGATAAAACCAAATATCAATTTTTCATCATCAACAAAATAGACGACCATCACATGGTCTAACAGAAATCAATACCTGAGATTTGGTTATATCCCTTTGCAATGAACCTCATCTTATACCTGACCTGATTGATCGGTGATGTGACTTTCTTCTTCTTGTAAATCTTATTGCAGCGAAGTTTATTTTCAATCGGGAGCTTGACCAGCTCCCAAGCGAAGTTCATTTCGCGAGATTCCATCTTCTTATGCATGGACTATCCACCTCTCTGACTCATTAGAACAAATGGCTTCTGAAAAGGTAAAGGCTCAGTAGTTCATTCAATGTCTTCAGCCATGTTTAAACAATAAGTCGCAATATCAGCTTCCTCAGTTAATCTTCTCAGAGGCTGAATAGTCCTCCTTACCTGATCAGCTATAATAGATTGTTGATTCTGATCAATTCCTGTTAGATGACTACTGGTCAGAGCTTAAATAGGGACTTCCTGTGAATTTTCTTTGTCGGTATCTAGTGAGAAGTTGGAATCAATAGCATGCTCTACTTGTACGTTGATCTTCTGGTACTTCTCAGGAGCAACACTAGTCGTATTGTCTTTCAACATAGCAGACTCATCAAATATAATACTTCTGCTCATGACCACCTTTGTAGTTTTAGGATTCCACAATTTGTGACCTTTCGCACCAGATTTATGGCCTGGATAGATGCACTTAATAGCTCTTAGCTCTAGTTTCCTATTATTGACATGGGCATAAGTAGGACAACAAAAAATCTTCAAATTCGAGTGGTCAGCGAGAGAACTCAACCACTTCTTAATTAGAGTTTTTCTATGGCAGTGTTCAGTGTTCGGTTAATCAAATGACATGCAGTGAAAACGGCTTCGCCTAAAAACTCCTTGACAGGCCTGGTGTTGATAGTATAGAACACACCTTTTCAATGATAATTCTATTCATGCGTTTGGTTATACCATTCTACTGTGGTGTACTCGAAACAGTATAGTGCATCATGATGCCTTCTTATCGGCACAATGCTTCAAATTCTCCCAAGCAAAACTCTAAGCCATTATATGTTTCAAGTTTCTCTATCATAATTTTTTACTCTTTGAACATTTTAAACACATCTAACTTATATTCGATGAAGTATGCCCAAACTCTTCTCAAGTAGTCATCAATGATGGCCAGCATGTAGTTTGTGTCTCCAAGGGATAGAACATAGCATTCTCCCCAAAAATTGGAGTAAATATAATCCAATATGCATTTTGAAGATTGAGTAGCAGTATTGAAACTTACCCTCTTCTACTTGCCAAATACACAGTGTTCACATAACTTCAATTATTCGACGTCTTGACCATCAAGTAAACTTCTTTTGCACAACTCGTTCATGCTAGCTTCACTAATATGTTCTAGACGTATGTACCATAGATTAGTCCGATCAGTATCAAACAATTTGGTTGAAGAAACAACAACGGTTTCAACCATGGTAGTGCCTTGAAGATGATATAAATTTGCTGTCTTCATATCATCTTTCATCATAACAAGAGCGCCTTTGGATACCTTCAAGACTCCACCTCCACCTGAAAACTCATACCCTTAGGCATCAAGAGTACTCAATCAGATAATACTTATTTTCAAGCTTGGAATATGTTGGACTTCCAACAAGGTTCTAATGGTGCCATCAAATATCTTGATCTGAACAGAACCAATACCTGCAATCTTGTATAGAATATTATCTCCCATTAACATTGATCCACTTGGGGGTCGCTTCATAGTTAGGGAACCAATCATAGTTTGAACTTATGTGGAAAGTGCAGGTTGAATCAAGAATCAACTCATCGCCGATTTTGGAATCACCGACAAAGGCAACAAGGACATCTCTTTTGGAACCTTCTTTAGTAACAAAGGCGGCTTTGACTTCTTCATCTTATTGATCTTTCTTGCAACTATTATTCCTTTTCTTCTTATTTTTGGAGTTTTTAGTACTTAGATATGTCATGACCACTTTTCTTGCAATAACGATACAACCTCTTATTCTTTGACTTAAAATGACCTCAAAATTTGCTCTTGCTCCTGAAATTTCTGGTCATAGACCTCTTAGTTTGTTTTCCACAAATAGGTAAACTTTTTGCATATGATCTCGAGCTTTCGCTCGACACTATGGTTTTTAGATTCTTATTTACATGCGGAGCATCATAGACCTCCTTGAGGGTAAGAGTATCCCGACTATAAAGAAGTGTGCCTCTAAACATAGAGAATGAATCGGGTAGCAAGTATAGTAGAATAAGGTCTAAATCTTCATCATCATATTTGACCTCCTTTGCTTCAAGGTCAGCAACGATATCTTTAGAAATGATCGAGTGATTCAACACAGATCTGGCGCCTTCTGCCAATCTAAGCGAGAAAAGCTTATGCTTTACAAGCATCTTACTAGTCAAATCCTTGTCATGTAGATCTGTTCCAGCTTCAGCCATAACTAGCAATGTTGTCTCCTTTGTAACCTCCTAGAGAGTATTATTAGATAGATAACGATGAATATTTTATAGAGCCTTACGATCCCTTTATAATCGCATAGAGAGTTTTGTTAGATAGCAGGCTTCTTGTCGATTCCTAAACGCATTATCCAAATTGAGCTGTGCTAGAATAACTCATATCTTGATCTGTAACAGAGAAAATCTTGTATCTTGGTCAAGCAATGGAAGATCATACTTCATTATCGTCATGTTGAGAGTGACATAGATTTATCTAGGTGAAGAACGTGGCTCTGATACCACTTGTTAAGATCGGATACCACTTGTTATGAAATCAACAAGACAAAACGTGAAACAATCAAGAACATGAGACAGATTTAATGTGGAAAACCCTTTCGAGTGAAAAACCACAGACACACAATCAGTAAAATCACTATATAAGAAGTTATTAGGCACGAGAAACTTCAACCTGTGTGAACCGTGCTACTACAGAGAGTATATATAGGCTACGGATTAGAGTCCGTAACGAAGAAAGGAACATAGTCTAGTTGGTAACGAAACAGAGACCTGTCGAAAATTAGAAGAGAAATCTTTTCGGAGATGGGAACAACACCTCACTCAGAAAGTTTCTGAAGATAACGGTGTAGAGCTGTAGTCGGAAACGTCTCGAGTAGTTACGTTTAACTTTAGTCGGCACACACACCTTAGAGTACCACGAAGATGATTTTAATCATAACCTCTGACCAGTCATTATTGCTTGAGCGAATATTGATCGAACTGTTCAAACAGTTAGAAAGATCAACTGTAGTCGGACTCAGCTAAAAGTGATCCGACCGATCATAAAATCAATACATACGATGTTCCAAGGCCAGTCGCAGTTGGTTTCCTGGCTATGTTTCGCGATATGCAGGAGTTTACAGTACTTCATTCCACACGTGTCAAACATCTCAAAAATTAGGCCACTTTCCAGGAATATTCATGGAGATTATGTAGCTAGCTAATACGACTTCCCGATCGAGGCGCATTATGCATCCTAACTGGGCAACTGGCTAGAAGAAGCATACCTGGTCCTATTTTGTCAGTGTATCAGACTCAGTGTACACCGGTCGTTTTCTGGTGTACCTTGTTATTATGTCACTTCTATGGGCTTCGTTTTATAGCCAGTTAAAATGACAGATGGACCGATGAGATGGAGCCTTGGATGCCTATCAAAGTACTCAGATAGTCATCTACCTTTTCAGTTGACTGCATCTTGTCTGACATCTATCAAAGTGCTCGGGTAGTCATCAACCTTTTCGGTTGCCACACGGTTTAAATGAAATAAGTTAAAATATAATTAAAATTATATTATAATTAGTTAAAATTATATTATAATTGATAACGACTTATTTGATGTAATTAAATTTAAAAATTTTAAAAATAAAAAATAGGTTAGTCTATCACAGATAATATAAATAAATATAAAAAGAACCGGCAAAAAAGCCTAAAAAACAAAAAAACGAAATTTTAGAATAGTGAAAAATAAGTCAGAAATCAGAAACTCAAACTGAAATGAGCAGGACCTAATCAAACATGAAATCTTTTCCTTACAGTGAGTTCTTGTTAGGCATTAAAGATTTCTCGGTCCTCGTAGAAAAGAAAAGAAAGAAAGAAAATAAAAGATTTCTGATGGGTGACACACTGTTATATGTATCTTTTTTCTCTCCCCTAAAATGAAGCAACTTCCTACTTCAATTAGGTATTTCGGCATGAATGCTGCTGGAGTAGAGCTAAGGGGCAGAAAATCACGAATCCATAACGCCACCAACCACCACAGAGGCACAGACCATTTGAGAAGAGATCACAACGCATTACTGCGTGAGCGTAAGCAGCAACCGAACTGGACCTGGCATGGCTAAAAAGTGAGTGATCGTAAGTCTGTAACCGCCCCCATCGCATGGATCCGTGAGAAGGGAACACGCGAGGGACCGATTGTCCTGTACCAATCATTTCATCAGTACAACTAAATTCGGTCGATAGTAGTGGCAGAGACAATACTTTAATAGTAAAGGTGTGAATTTAAGATATATTCATTTTAAAACAAGTTTAAATGATATAGTACAGAAGTTCAATCTATATAACTAAGCAATTATTTAAGTATTATTTACATATACTATTTCTTAGCTTGTTAGGATTGATCATATCTGCTTCAACTTTCCTTTGGATTTTGATTTCTCATATCATCCTTTTAAACCCAAAGGCAAAAAAGGAGCAATTTACTTTCTGTTGCCCCAGATCAATCTATACACTATAATCTATGACTACCATGAAAACCATCCCGTCGGGGCCTTTTGCATCCCCGTCCGATCACTAAACTCTGTAACAAGAAAAAAAAAACCCAATACACCACCTCATGCCACACAACCTCACAAATTGGTATACCGAGACTTAAATTAACATCATAGAATTCTCCAAAGGCTATCCTGCAGTACCTTAGTTTGGACAATTCAGAAGGATTTAGCAACATTAGCACCCCGAATTGGCAGCTAGTTGACACATGAACATTAGGAAATGATCTACAGCATTCAAGATTCAAGAATCTAATTAACATCAAGGACTCGATGCATAGAAGAGCTGGGAAGTAAAAAACAAGAGATAATAAATCAGGAGTGTAGACTTGGCGAGGCGGGTGTAGAAGAGCTACTTGGAGAGTTCTTGGCACTTCTCGATGGTGGGCGGGTCGACGACATATTGCTTGTTTCTCTCTATAAGTGTCTTGTGATACGTGCACCCGTGCTTAGCCGCCAACCTCATCACCTCGCACGCCTTAGACTGCAGCTATGCTAGCATCGACGTCAAACGTCCTCATGGATCTACTACCGTTTCACAGTTAAACCGAAGTAATGCATGCAGATGAGAAAAATCAAAACAATATATCTATAGATTGGGAAGTAGGGGATCGAGACTTGGCTCGATGACTTCTTTAGTTTACCTTTTTCTCTCTGGTGCCTGGTGGTCGTTGGCAACGATGGGGACTCCGGCCTCCGAGGAGCGTAGCAACAACAATGAGTTGCGTGTGAGCAGAGCTATGTGCGCTAGGGCAGAAGCCTGAAGGATTTGACCGATTGGAGAATCTCCGGTGGAGGTGGCCAAACGATTGAGGAAGTGATGATGATTTGAGCACTTGGGGCAGTAGGCTTGACTTATTGCCTGTTGGGCTTAATAGGGTGCAAGGAGTATGTTAGTATATGTAATATATACTTTGTGTATTAAGAGAGATATATATCCGATTTTTACATAAAATATTTGGGTGTGCAACTGTCCCATGCAACACTGTGGCTCCGCCACTGGTCGACGTACTACAAAACACAACAATAATGGGCGGCTGCCCTGAAGGACTGTAAACGGGAGCTAGCGTTATGCCGCTACTGAGCATGGCTGGGCTCGCTCGTCGCATGCTTCGGATCGGAACGAAGAACGGGGCTGCCACGCGACGAGCTACTACGCATTGGACCATCACTGCTACTGCTCCCAGGCTACACCGCACCAAAACCCGCTCGATTCATGGACCGATCGATCGGGATTCGCGGGATCCAAATTAGAGCTCCGTCCAAAAGAAGGGCACGAAGCGAAACATCGGCACAATCGAAGAAGCGTACGCATAAATCCCCGCAACTAACTTTGGCAGAGCGCCCGCGAGTGGGCAACCACCGGAGGTGGGGGAACACGCCATGTGCAGCCCTAGGCCCCAGCACACCCATTATCTCGATGCCAATCTTGTAGGAAAGCACCGGGAGACCCACCTGCGGTGCCCGCCGAGCGAGCGAGCTACCGCGCCCGTGATAGGGAGAGGGAGGCCGACCAGGCACATGAAGCGAAGCCGGTCGCTCGCTGGCTCGGGTTTGGGTTGGAGACGGTGCGGGGCCGATGCGGCGGCGTCAGTTTGTACAGAGGTTGGGGTGGAGTGGACGATGCCTCATGCCATGGTTGTGGATCGCACAGCTCCTTGAATAGCCGGTGCTGGGCGCCGGGGCAACAGCGTGCTGGAGCTAGGTTGGTCCATGTCTGGGGTTTCATGGTAGATGAGGGCTGCGATTTCGCACTCGTTTGATTAATTAGCCGCGTGATATTATGCCAGGTAAATCTAACGACGCTATATGAGCCACAATACCACCTCCGGTTGTAAATATAAGTCATTCTAGAGTGCATGCCAGTCAAACGTTGTGTAAGTCATGACCACCAATTGGAGCAAAGTGACTACACATCGGCGAATTTAATTGGTGCAAGTTGAAACTTGGCATTGTTGAAGTATAAGTAAATTGCTCATCTTTCCTCATCAGCTTAAGCTTTTGGGTGAACTGGCTGGTGCATGCAACTCAATATGGTATCAGAGCCAAGAGGTCCTGAGTGCAAGACCTGGCTGACGCAATTAAAAAAATTAATTGCAGTCCACTTCTATTCCACGTATTAGGCCTAAGGGAGCCTACACGTGAGGGGGAGTGTTGAAATATAAGTAAATTGCCCATCTTTCCTCATCAGCTTAAGCTTTTAGGTGAACTAGCTGGTGCATGCAACTCAATAGGCATAAAAAACCCTAGCCTATCAACAGCCGCCAAACCAACCAAACAAGCCCGGGACGAGAAAGCACCCACCTGTCCAAGCAGAAGCGGCGCACCGAAGCCCTGTACACAGGTAACAGCAGATCATATGCGACGTACGTGGAATCTTGCCGCTGTGCACCAAGGAGAAGACGCCTCCTACTCAGACAATGACGGATCGAAGGGGATATGCTCCCAATGTCTTGGACAGCGGATCATATCTGAGGTATTCAGTCAGATCTTGGGTAAAAGAACAAGGCAATCCTGATGCACCGGCAAGTACATTTCTATTCCTCTGTACCAATCTGTTCGCGGGAAGAACACAATGTGCTATTGAATGCTCGAAGTAGCACATACGACTAATCAGCATCGAACAACGAATAAACGAACAAAACAACGATGCAACGCTACCGTCCCTGAAGTTTGCAGTATACCCACTTCAAACTAAGCAAAAGCTGTCCCTGTCCAGTACCTAAAATACACACAACTTTTATTGACGTGAGAGCAAATATAGAGCAAAATCCTTGCCAATTTTCATTTCACTTATAAAAATGACAAAGAGCCTTCGTGTTGTTACAGACTTACAACAATAAAAGAGTACTTTGACCAGATGACTAGTTATTCAGAGAAATGTACAGGGCATGGACCAGCAATGGCATATCCGCATAGAGGTGGGAATTGGGCCGTGCCGTGCCGGCACGGCCCAGGCCCACCGTGCTTCGGGCCGCTTCGTGCCGTGCCAGTTCGGCCCAGTCATCCCGTCGTGCCGTGCCGTGCCGGCCCGCCTCGTCTTCAGCCAGGCCCAAGCACGGCCCAAAGCCCACCGTGCCAGCGTTCGTGCCGTGCCAGCCCAAGCCCAGCCCAAAGTAACTATACACGACAAAAGCGATAGCGACAATGGTAGCGGTGACCGCTATCTTCCTTTCTCTTGTATCCGCCTTATTAAAAACCTACTTAAAATTCGATTCTATTGTCTCATGCCATTTCACCTTCGAACTTGGTCATCTAGTCCAATGGAATGCATATCTTGGTGCAAATTAGACTATGGCGTACGTGGACATCGCCTGACAATCTAGCATAGGCCTACCCAACTAGTCAAATAGAAAAGCTCAAGGAAAGTCATGAGTACAATTTACTATAGTTAAGAAATCAATTTTAAATAGTTTCTGGCCAACCGTGCTCTTCGTGCCGTGCCGGCCCGAGCACGGCCCGATCCGTCGTGCCGTGCCGTGCCGCCCACCGTGCCGGATTTTGAAGCCCAGCCCGGCCCACCGTTCGTGCCGTGCCGGCACGGCCCGCCACGTGTCGGGCCGGGCCGTGCTTGGGCCGGGCCGTGCCGGCCGTGCTTTGGGCTGGCCCAAAGAAGCCCGGCCCAAGTCCCACCTCTATATCCGCATATGGGAGGGTGAACAACTGGCATTCCGCCGGCTAACACACACACACACACAAATGTTTCTTTCAGAAATAGTTTTAAAAACTACCAGATTTGGAAACAGATGTCCACGGTCTTACAAAAGGAGGTATTTTCATCCTTCAGTTGCAAGATGTGGTAGCAAGGGCCCCCAATTTCTAAACAGCATCCAACGCTTGATACTTTCGTTGTCCCAGATTAAACTGTTCCACCACTGTGTTTCTCCTATTATTGTTGTGAAAAATGGGTTATTTTCATTCACACCAACAGGAATTTTCTTCAGTTTTGCACAGCCTCTCACCTTCAAGTCCTTAAGAGATGGCAAGACTCCTCCACCGACACAGGTAAGCTCAGGAAGCTCCCAGAGTTGCAGTGACTGTAACACTGGAAGAGCATCTTCTACGGCGATTGATTCATCAAACACACTCTCCAAGCTGTCACAGAACCTGATATGTAGACTACGAAGATTTGGCAGACGTAGTGATGAAGGAAAGAGGAAGTTGAGTTTTGGACAGCAATCGAGGAGCAAGTGAATCAGACAACTGAAACTAATCACATCTTCCCTTGGCAGAAGCATGCTAAATTTTCCATGTTGGAGATCCATAGATTCTGCAATTTGGCCGTTACAGATAATACCTGCACTTCATCCAGTAAAAAAAGATTCTCCAGTTGGTGACAGTTCTCTATCCAAACTTCTCGTGCTGCTACCATTCTTCCAGTATTCAGATTCCATACTTGATCTGTTGCAGTTAGTCTTTTTAATGATAACAGCTCAGCATGACTAAGAATCCCCTCGATACCACCAGGAATGTTGACACCATTTATCTCCAGAAACCTATCGAAATCACCAGGATGCATGTCCACGGAAGCGAACTTTGTCCTCATTACTCTAGAGTGGCTGTCCATGGTTTGATCATACTTTAAAGGGGAGATTACTATCTGAAACTTTTGAAAGCAGTTTAACCATAGTGGAGAGTCTTTATCCAAAGACTGAAAGAAGTTGGCGTTACTTACACGAATGTATGTTTTGCTATTCTCATTTACATCTTGTGAGACCATCATGCCAAATCTGTCAGACAACTCAAAAACTTCTTTATCCAAAGACTGAAAGAAGTTGGCGTTACTTGCATGAATGTATGTTTTGCTATTCTCATTTACATCTTGTGAGACCATCATGCCAAATCTGTCACGAGGTATCCAAAGCATGGCCATCCAATCCACTGGATCCTTGTTTGCCCCTATCTGTAAGTTCCTTACTGCACCTGTTTTTGAAACTCCGTAAGGGAACTTGACAAAAGTTGTATCGCAGGGCTTGGCGTATTTTTCCGTAGTTTGCTCAGACTCGAGACAGGGGCAATCCTGTAGCACGAGTTGGCGAAGCTCAGTGGACGCAGCCAGAGATGGCAAGCATTCGATAGAAGTTCTGGAAAGGTCAAGGATCTTGAGCAACCTCATATTGTCAAATGATCCATATTCTATCCATTTCAGGGAGCCACAACCTGATGCGTTAAGTACCTCAAGCATCTCCAGCGAGCCAATGTGCTGAATTTTCTCCAGGTGTTCACATCCAATTAGTAGCAACATCCGGAGCAAAAATAAATGGGAAATGGATTGAGGTAGGATTTTAATTCGAGTAAACGACAGGTCTAGCACTCTAAGCATTCCCATACAGCCAAAAAATTCTTCCGATATAGTTCTCAAATGGCGGTTTCCTCTTAAAAGTAGTGTTGAAGTCCAATTGCAGTAAGGACTTCCGCAGAGCTCCTCCTTTGTCGTGTTCATTACGGAAATTCTTCTGCGTAACTTGGCAAGATGCTCTATTCGAAAGTAATTGTCAAAGTACCAATAGCCATTTTTCCGTCCAAGTAGTGATACTGTCTCTCTGATGACATCATGCATGCGGACATGATCATCATCCTCCAAATAAATCAAACGATGCTTTAAGATCACTTGAAGAATTTCCATAGCAATACAATTAGCGTCATGAAAATCTCTAGCTTCTTGAATCAAACCATCCATTATCCAGAAAATGATCAGATCTTTGACAGGAATTGCTTCATCGTCAGGGAAGAGTAAGCAGTACAGGAAGCAGTGCCTAGCAGTATCACTAGGAAGCCGACGGTAACCAAAATTTACAAGGCGAATCATTGTGTTGAACGGTGACAACTTGTGTCCTTGAGCCGTACTGATTAACTCACTGAATTCCTCTTGTGTTGGCACATCACACAGTGCCCCAGCCAGTAAGATAATTGACAATGGCATGCCATCGCAGTAGTTGATTAACTCTAGTGTGCCCGAAGGGCTAATATCTTTGCCAATCTTCTCGCGTAGTAGGTCGTACGAGCCCTGCTTCGTGAGAGGCTGTGGCGTTATAACTATAGCTGGCTCCATGACTGCCAGAGCTCTCCCGGTTCTTGTGGTCACAATGACCTTTGAACCTAAACTCTGCTCTCGAGGATGAGGAATCCCCAAGTGCTCTAATATGTTTTCCTCGGTGAAATAAGCATTATCTAGAACCAACAAGAACTTCCGTCTTGCGAGATGTTCCCTGATAATGGCCCTAATTCTTCGTGATGGCAGATCCTCTCCAGTGTCACTTGAAAGACATGATGCGATCTTCTGGATGCACCGTCTCAGACTACAACTTCCAGACAACGAAACCCAGATATAGACATCAAAGAGATTTGAGTTCCTTGCTGCTTCGAATGCAGCTTTTGCGGCCCATGTCTTCCCCAAGCCACCAATACCCTCGATGACAACTACTTCGCCTTCTGGACGAAGAACCACGCAGAGCGTATCTTGGAGCGACATCGACCGATATCGTTGTATAATAAATTTGATGGGCGAATGCTTCCTCGGTTTCCTAAAACAGCAGTAGGATGCCATGACACTCCTGTTTTGTCCGCCTGAGCGCCTATTCTGGACAAGCCATCAAAATTCGTGTCCCTGCGTAGCGAACAAGTTCTTACAGTGCTCTTTTAAAAAAAAAAACAGACAAGTTCTAACAGTTTTATGATTTATAACTACGGCTTATGAATTTTGACCCTAGAATGAGCATGAACTGTGTACTGATAAGCCATTTCGAAATGACAGCAGAGAACCCGCTCCGTATATTTATTCGAGAGAAGACATAAATCATAAGCCATAAACTAAAAAGAATTAAGCTAAGGCCAATGAGTGGGGTAGTACAAATTTTTTTCTTTTCATCGTCTTCCTTGACACTGTTTATGATTGATGTCTTATGCATTTTCTTTTTCAAGTTTGCACTTGCACTCGAATGAGCTGGAAAATTTTGAAGTATAATCTATTATGACAGATGTTTTAGAGTTGCCAAGAAAAAAGAAAATAGCTAGAAATTCTATATAAAAAAGAAAACATCCGGCCCTTAATGTAGTGGATCCTAATTAAAGATGAACAATACCAACGATTAAATTTTATTACTTAGAGATATATATTGCCTTGTGATTCAAAACTAAGAGAGAAGATAATTTTAATTCGATATGGTAGATGTGGTCCACTACGTTCCACGAAAAAAAGAATGCATCTATTCCGCTAAATGCATATGAAGTACCATGTGAGAAGATCCATGGTTTTGTTGTGATAAACCATTATTATTTTGGAGGAGTGAAAATTTAAAATTTACAAATTTGCTGATTTTCTGAGCAGCTTACTTAAATGGATGATTTTGAAAAAAATTTAGTCACGAGATGATTTGGTGATCTAAGTCAGTGGTTATAGATTGCATGAAACATGTTATTGCTAATGTGGGTCAAGTTGTGAAGAACTTATGTCTAGAAATAATTTCTTTGTCTTTGGATGTGTAGGTCGCTTGAAGTAAACTATGGTTAACGGCGAAGATCAGGGTTATGCTCATGTGGGAGTTGAGGCTTAGAACGATCAAGAATATGGGCTGAGATGGATGAGCTCAAGCATAACACAAGGAATGCGAGAAATATTGAAGGAAAGTTCAAGCGACAGGTTGTACCATATAGTATGGTCGATCCAAGTGAGGCTTGGTTCGGTAGAACTGGAACGGGAGAAACTTATCAACGCATGGCAAATTAGTGGTGCACATACACATGGCAAGTATGGTAATTGATTGCAATGAAAGGAGATGACCGGATCAAGAAAAGGTATTTTGATAGTTTGATCAAAATACCATAAACTAATTTAGAGCAAAATCGTGGTACTTGGGAGAGCGAGAAGCTGAGAATATCAAATTAGATCAAGGCTAAGCACTTAACGGATTCAGACTTATATACTTTAACAAGCATGCATAGTATAGTGTACGAGTTAAAACCTGTGTGTGTCGGGTTATCGGGGTTTCTCCATATGCGCTAAATAGATAGTATCCACTAAGGGTATTCATGAGTTCTTGAGTTAATGTTTGAGAAAAATTGAGTGTTGTGGTGTGCTCTGTTGTTTTCCAGGTAGAGTGGTTATAAAATATTCATTATCAAGTAGTAACATATCAATCTTTATGCATCTCCATGAATATCTCTTATATTGATTGGTCTGGTCTTGATTTGGTTGGTTTCCCCCCTCTCTCTCTCTCCCGCTTCTTTATCTTGTTGTGCCAAATATATGTAAGAGATGGAGATAACATATGAAAATCAATCTTCAACCATCCAGGCACTCACATGCCAAGTTTATGAAGAAACCCAGTTTTGCTCTTTTTGGCCTATTCAAGTGATTTCTTGATCCAGCTATTTCTACCTCGATTTCTCTAGTGTTCTTACTTGCTGAGATGTGTGGGAACACATCTATAGATATCTTGATCATCATTCACCCACGAGTAAGTCATATTCACTTTTTTTGTTTTTACTTGGTTTTTATGCAACTTTCCTTCAAATAGAAAAGCTAGAACGTTGGCCACAATTTTCTTGATCGTTGATGGGAATCGGTTCTTGACATTCTAAATAAGATGCATACCAAATTTTAGGTGATTTGAAGTTTTGGTTTGAGAGTTAGCTTAATTTTACGTTTTGTCCTGATTTTTGTACAGCAATGCTTCACGGGCCAAAAGATTCCAATTCTCTCAAGTTCTTTTAACATTTTTTGTTAGGATAGGTTGTTAAGGTTATGATCTAGCTTTAGTTCAAGTTTTAAGTCTTTTGGATCGACAGATCAAAGGTTTCATAGATTTACTGTTCACGAGGCTAAAATTACCATATCACTAAGTGTTTTTAGAATTTTGGGTTCTTGATCTTTTTAGCTTTCCGTAGCTATTAGAGTGAAAAATTGACGAATACCTGAAAAAAATTTAAACATACCACTCACCTCTTTTGTTGTCATACCAGTCTTACAGCATGCAAGAGAGACAGACATGCTTTGGTTAGTCACCTAATGCCTTTTTATTTTTAATATTTTTTCTTTAACTTGCAATTATTTTGGTTGTTTATAGGTGTTTTTTCTGGATAAGATTTTTTAAAAAAAAATATTGACATCTCTTTGCTGGGACCTTCCGATCGTGTACGGCCATTCACATAAAAAATTTGCTAAAATTAAAAAAAAAACATCTACGCATCAATCTGGTAGGCCCTAATAATCGACGTCGCTTATTGGTAGGACCTTTCGATTGTGTGCGTCCCATTCACACATATAAGCTACAAAGTCTAAAAACACATCTATCCATCAATCTAGTGGTCCTAATTAAAATTGAATTATATCTGTCATCGGTTATTATTAGAAAAACAGAAAAAAAAAGCTAGAAATTCATAAAGAAAACCTCTAGCACTTGATGTGGCAGACCCTAATCAAATATGCACTCAGAGCTAGGCCTGGGCTTGGGCAACAGGGGCGACCGCCTAGGGTCCATGAAATCTAAGGGCCCCCTAGTCCATATATGTTAGTATGTATGTATATTTGATATAATCTATGTACCGAATGTTGAACATTGTTGATTAATGATTAGTTGGAACAGTTGCCAAAGTAAGTAATGGTCCATTTGGTCCATGTTGTGCATCCAGCGCTGAGCGCTCTCTAAATATCCAAGCATGAACATTCACAAAAAGAACGCATCGAGTGAGCTATCCATTGGATCCAATCGATCACGAACACCGTGTGCGCCCCTTGACCTCTCCACTCCTCTTCCGGTCTTCTCTTTCCCAAAACAAATATTGCCGTTGTCGCCATTAATGGAGGAGTAGAGCCCGACTTCATCGATTTCCAACTAATTCGTCTTCAATTTCTTCACTTTGCAACGATTCTACTCGAAATCTCCTCATATAGCCGTTGCATACAAGGTACGTTTTTCTGAATTTTTGTTCATTGATTATCTGTTAAATACCACTCTAAGTCTCCAACGCAACATCTACATTATCTAGAATAAAAATTTGAACTTTCTTGTAACATCAGTTTCTTTTTGTATAAAGATATTCATTGGATCTAAGAGAGATAGGTTGAAAAATTATCTGAGATCATCAATGTCACATGAAAGGTTGAATAGTCGGGCTACTTTATGCATTGAGAAGGATATGTTGGATCAGATTGATGTTGACACTATTATCAATGGTTTTGCATCTAGAAATTATCTTCTGTGATCACTCTATTGATAACTCGCTTGCTTGTTCAGCAGATAATAGATGATGGCTCCTCTCCTAGATTGTTTTGTCCTTAGTAGTACATTATAGTTTTTTTAAGACTTATTCATAATATTAACGTGCCAGTAGACTGACGCCAATGAGTACTTTGTATTTTATGATATACTAAATCTAATGTCGCCAATAAGTACTTTGCATTCTGTGACGTACTGTCTAATAGTTATTGTATTGAACTTTAGTTTTTGCAATTGATATAAAGGTATTATTATATATTAATGTTAGAACAAAGGGCCTCCACTTTTAGCACGCCTTATGGCCTTCAAAATGACAGGAACGGCCATGTATGCACTATAGTTGCTATTGCTTTGAGATGTATATTATTTTGTAATTTTTAAAAAAGAAAAATATAAGCCTTACTTGTATATATACGGCAAAGAGGAAAAAAGATGGATCCGATCGTTTACAGCTAGCTCAAAATTGGAAACACCGTTTCCATCTATTCATGTAAGGCCAGCTAAAAAAATCATGTACGACAATAAAAAGGGAAATAGAGCTATAGAAAAAGGAGAAAAAGGAAAACAATGCTATTTGCATGAAAAGGGGTGAAAAAAAAGGGAAGGTATGTCCAATGGTGTTGCTTCAGTTCGCAACACGAACGATTGAACACCTCTCATTTATCCAGAACTACCTGCACTTCTACATATTACATAAAAATTGGCTTTAAATTTGCTACATATATGTATATGTTGCTACACGGTAAAGTTTTTCTTCGTATGTGTTTAATCAAAAGTTAATTAGGATAATACGAATATTGCAACTCGAACAACATATCTCTATTCATTATGAGAAGCCTTGGGAACATTATGGGAACAATGGCTTTAAATTTGGCATATATATGGACGAGTGTTTCATGCACCTAGGTGCCTAGGCACCCATATCAATACCCGTTGATGTGCTTTGAGATTCGCGACGTTTGATATGGGTATCTTCACACACACATATAGGAAAATTACATAAGGCACCTAGGTGCCTAGGCACCCACATCAAGAACCGTCCGATACACATATATGATTGATAATTTTTAGAAGTTTGGTATATATATATATATATATAGCTACATGGTAACGTTTTTATTTCATATATGTTTCAATGAAAGTAATTAGAATATTACGGATATTGAAACTCGAACAACATATTGTCGTTCATTGTGAGAAGTCTTAGGGCATCACTTGCAGTTGCACACATGCAGATAGAAAAAGATTTATGACATGCATGGGGAGAACATGAAGTACCTGTTGTGGCATTGGCAGTAGATAGATTCTACCCTCCCTCCCTTGGGATGTAGAACCAAGAGAGCTAGTATCGAGAGAGAGAGAGAGAGAGAGAGAGAGAGCTATTGAGTAAAATGAATCAGTCCCACTTGCCTCATACCCCTTGGGGGTTTATATATATGAATTGGTTATGATGAAAATTTCCTATCCTGTCTCTCAATAATTACAAAAGATAAGAGCATATTAGTACATTCCTTCAGACATGCCATACCATACTATTGGGTTTGTTCTAAGGCCCACTAGCTAATCCTAATAGCCCGAGGGGCTGAGCACCCCTCACAATAGTACTCTCTTGATAGCAAGCTCTGAGGTTCAGGGGGCGAGCTAACACAGTTAATTGCCCTAGCCTCTCGGGGACCTAGATGCCCCAGACCTCCAGGAACGAGTATACTCCCATCGGCGAAGTTGTAGTCACCTGTCTCTGGAGCACACGGTGAACCAAGGTAGTCGACGAGGCCATGCCTTCGGGATGGGCGACGCATTGGGGTGGAGCCACCAAGGTAGGGCTGCCCTATAGAGGCAATGCCTTTGAAATAGGCGGCAAAGTTGTAGTTGTCCTATCAAGGTCGTGCCTCCAAGACAGGAGACGCATAGGGGCAGAGATGCTGAGGTAGGCCCACCCTGCCCAGGCAATGCATTCGAGACAGACGGCAAAGTCGTGGTCATCTCATTGAGGCTGTGCCTCCAAGACAGGTGACACGTAGGGGTGGAGCTGCCAAGGTAGGGCCACTCTGCCAAGGCAATGCCTTTGAGGTAGACGGCGACGTCATGGTCGTCCTGTTAAGGCTGTGCCTCTGAGACGGGCAACATGTAGGGGCGGAGCCATCGAGGTAGGGTTGCCCTATCAAGGCAATGCCTTTGAGGCAAGCAACGAAGTCTTAGTTGTCCTGTTGAGGCCATGCCTCTGCGACGAATGGCATGTAGGGACGAAGTCGCCAAGGTAGGACCATCCTACTGAGCCAATGCCTTCGAGGCAAACGACGAAGTCGTGGTCGTCTCATGGAGGCTATGCCTCCGAGATGGGCTACACGTAGGGGTGGAGCCACCAAGGTAGGGCCGCACTACCATATACCTGCACATGAGTTCTTTGGGTTGTGCATCTGCGCCCTCAACACATACCCGACGTTGTGCAAGATTCATCTTGTTGCTTTCTTTTTTAATGGGCTAGTAATGCTCCCCCTTTGGTAGTGTTGGTGTGATTGGCTAAGTTGGAGGCACCACACGCTGGTACAAAGAGGTGATCGATGCCTTATGGGAAACAAGGTGGCTCAACCCAACAATAGGCCAAAGGGAATTCCAAAGCACACAAAGGCAAGGAGGCCATATCGTCGTCCCCCTAACTTTGAAAATAGCACCCACAGAGGGCGAAGCGGCGAGGCTCGAGGGGGGCATTGACGTACATAGAGGCAGGGAGGCCGAGCCACCATTCCCCTTCAAAAACAACGCCCGCAGAGGGTGAAACGGCAAGGCTCGAAGAGGGCGTTGGTGCACAGGAGGCAGGGAGACCAAACTTTCAAAAACAACGCCCATGAAGGGTGAAGAGCTGTGGTCTGAGGAGTATGCTAACGAACGTAGAGATAGGAAGGCCGAACCTCCATTCTCCTACCTTCAAAAATAGTATACACAAAGGGCAAAGCAGTATGCCCCGAGGAGGATGCAGACGGGCGCTCAGAAAGGGAGGCCGTACGATCATTCCTCTACCTTCAAAGACAGCGCCTACAGAGGGTGAAGCGGCGTGCTTCAAGGAGGGTGCAGACGAACATGGAGGTAGGGAGGCCAAACCACTATTCCCCTACCTTCAAGGACAGTGCCCACGAAGGGCAAAGCGACGTGTCCCAAGGAGAGCGCAGAAGCACACGGAAGCAGGGAGGCTAAACCGCTATTCACCTACCTTCTAGGACAATGCCCACGGAGGGCAAAGCGGTGTGGCCCGAAGAGGACGCTGACGCACGCGGAGGTGGAGAGGCCGAGCCACCATTCCCCTATCTTCGAGGATGGTGCCTAAGCAGTGTGGCCCGAAGAGGACGCTGATGCACACGGAGGCAAGGAGGTCGAACTACCGTTCCCCTACCTTCAAAGATAATGCCCACGTAAGGTGAAGCAACATGGCCCGAGGAGAGCACTGACGCACGCAGATGCAAGGAGGCCAAAGTTCAATAGCATTTTATTTTTTAGAGGAAAAGTCCAATAGCTAACTAAAAGAAAGTAATAGGACTCGCTGCAAAATTGTGCGGGCTATTTTGCTAGTTTGAACTAATTTTACTAAGAGTCATGAAAGAAGAGAACTAAAAAAACTCTTGAAGCTGTGAATAAACATGTAAATTATTCTGCATGGAGTTGAAGTGAATAAGGAGCTAATTCAACTGGTAAAGAACGATTTTTTTTCCTTCGAAAATGCTATGCATCAGTCAAAACGAAAATATTTGGCAAACCAGTGTTTACGCAGCTAATAACTAAATATTCACAGGATATTTCTATTCACGAACCTCGGATAGCCGAACAAGCAGAGAAGATGAGCGGCGAGCTTGCTGATCAAGATTCTACGAAGGCCCGCAGATCCATCGAACAATTCTTCTCTCTTTCCTCTCCTGCTAGTGCTAGCGTCCCCCTTTTCTATCCTTGGTTTCCTTTCGTGCGATATTAGGAGGGATATGAAGAACCCCAGCTTCACGTGGTTAGGCTTCTTCCAACGAATACAAACAACAGCCAACGCGCTTGCCGGTCCTAGCTTCCTGTGGCTAGACTTCCAACGAAGCATACCCAAAACATTTCCGGGGGGATTCCCGGCCAGCGAGAGGGGCCACGTCGCCCCCAGCGCTCCCTCGGCCGGCGCGTGGCGGAGAAAATTTGCGTACGGCCAGGGGAGGCATTTTCCCTCTGTTTTTCGGAAATTACGTAAAAGTCCTTTTTCCTCGCGAAAAGGTCCCTGCCAGTTTTGTTTTTTTTTCTAAAAACACCCCTTCGCTTCACCGAAATTCGTATCCTTCGCAGGATAGCGCCCCGCGGTTTTCTAAATTACATACAGGCCCTCGTTTAGTTACGTACAGGTCCTTTTTCCTCGCAAAAAGGTCCCTGCCAGTTTTGTTTTTTAAAAAATACCTCTTCACTTCACCGAAATTTTGTACCCTTTGCAGGATAGCGCCCCGCAGTTCCCTAAATTACATACGGGTCCTCGTTTAGTTGCGTACATGTCCTCGATTTTTTATGAAAAAGACCTTTTGCTTTTTCGAAAATACGCATGTCTCCTCGATTTAAAAAAAAGCTTCTCACGAATTTTCGCCTCTTTTACTTCGGTCCATACGATGGCTGGCGTGGCGTGGCGCCACGCCTACGTGGCTAGTAGAAACAACAGCCAACGCGCTTGCCTGTCCGGAGCGAGCTCAACCGCTTTTGGAACCGCACCATCCTATTCCTGCCACTTGATGGAACCCTGCAATCCATTATGGTCCAAGTATTTCGGCTTAAGTTATGACTTCTAGCATATTTTTTATTATTTATAAAATTTCATCTTTTTTTAGCTTTTTAGCTTTTCTGAGCTTTTTTGCCGATTCTTTTTTTCCCGTATTTGTTTGTATTATCCGTGATGGACTAACATGTTTTTCCATTTTTAAATTTTTTAAATTTAGTTACACCAAATAAGCCACCATAGGCTACAGTGTAATTTCAACTAGCTACAGTACAATTTCAGCCATAAGCGAGCTTATTTTAACCCAACCGAGCGGCAACTATATCCATCTATGGACTTGTCTTCTCGTCAACATTCGGTTAAGTTGTATATATATTGAATAATTTGTTGTCAGACCCCACTTCAAACAGGCTTTAGCTTCTAAGTTCTTAATTTCATCTTTTCTTGGTTTTTTAGTTTTTAGCTTTTTTCACCTTATCCTTTTGCATTGTCTGTTATAATATAATTTTTTTATTTTTCAAATTTATTTACTTGGAAAAAGCTAATGGCCGTTACAATGCAATTTTAGCCGCTATAGCGCAAAAAAGCTAGAAGCTACGGCTTATTAGCCACAACAACAGGCCAAACAGTAAAGAAGAGGACCAGTAGAAGAGGAAGAAAGTCAACCGAGAGACGGTATATGGAAAATAGGTGGATCTCTCTCCCTCAAATCTCTCTTGGGGGTTTATACACATGAATGGAGTAGGATAGGAAGTTCCTATCCTACCCCTTAGTAATTACAAAAGGTAGTGGTACGTTGGTATATTCCTCTATACTACTAGGTCTATTACATATTGAGCCAGTTGCAAGATCTAGTCACAGGGGGTTGGGCTACCCCTACAACAGTACTCCCTCGATAGCAAGCGCGGAGGTCCCGAGGGGTAAGCTGACGTGACCACTTACCCCAGCCCCACGTCCCCCGGCAACAAGCCCGAAGGTCCCGAGAGGTGAGCTGATGCAATTGCTGTGTCCAACCCCTGAGGATCTGGACGCTGTAAACTTGCCGAAACAAAGTTCTTCTTTGCCTGATCGTGATGTGGTCATGGAGTCCCCCGACAGAGTGTGGAGGCGGAGTCGAGGACGGGGCTGCCCCTCTGAGGTGACGCCTATGGGGAAGGCACCAATGTCACGACCACTCCATCGAGGCGATGCACCTGAGATGGCGGCGCGTGGAAGCGAACCCGCCCCAGCGTGGCGGGGCCCACCAGGCAAGAGACGAAGTAGCGGTCACTCTGCCGAGGTGGTGCCTCTGAGATGGGCAGCGCGTAGGCCGTCCCACCGAGGCAATACCTACGAGGCGGACGTCGAATTCTCCCATTGAAAGCACGGTGTCCCGCGGACGGCGAAGTCATGCCGCCCTGCTGAGGCGATGCCTCCAAGACGGTCAGCGAAGTCCCATGCCAAGGTCGTGCTGCCCTGCCGAGGCGACGCCTCCAAGGCGGGCAGTGAAGCCCACGCCAAAGCCAGGCTGCCCCGCGCGAGGTGATGCCTCCAAGGCGTTAGGAGAAGGCATGCTATCCCGCGGACGGCGAAATCGTGCCACCCTACCAAGGCGATGCCTCCAAGGCGGGCGACGAAGTCCAACGCCAAAGTTGTGCTAGCCCGTCAAGGCAACACCTCCGAGGCGGGCGACGAAGTCTCCCAGCGGAGGCGCGGCATCCCGCGCACGACGAAGTTGTACTGCCCTGCTGAGGCTACGCCTCCAAGGTGGGCAGCAAAGCCCACGCCGAAGCTAAGCTGCCCCGCGCGAGGCGATGCCTCCAAGGTGTTAAGCAAAATCCCCCAGTGAAGGTGTGTTGTCCCGCGGATGGCGAAGTCGCGCCACCCTGCCGAGGCGATGTCTCCAAGGCGAGCAATGAAGTCTGATGTCGAAATCGTACCGGCCGGTCAAGGTAATACCTCCGAGGTGGACGATGAAGTGGTAAAGGCATGTTGTCCTGTGGACGGCGAAGTAGCACCACCATGCCGAGGTAATGCCTCCAAAGCGGGCGATGAATTTTGACGCCGAAGTCGTGCCGGCCATCAAGGCAATGACTCCGAGGCAAGCGACGAAGTCTCCTAGCGAAGGCGTGGCATCCTGCGCATGACGAAGTCATACCGCCCTGTTGAGGCGACGCCTCCATGGCAGACGGCGAAGCCCACGCCGAAACCAGGCCGCCCCGTTGAGGCGGTGCTTCCCAAGGCGGGCGGCGACACCCAAGCAGAAGCCAAGCCACCCTGCCGAGGTGACGCCTCCAAGGTGGGCGATGAAACCCACGCCAAAGCCATGCCACCCAACCGAGGCGATTCCTCCAAGGCAAGCGGTGAAGTATCTCGGCGAAGGTGCGCAGAGGCTGAGAGTGGAGACCTCGCAACATGGAAGCTCATGGAGACCTCGCGGTGTGGAGCCTCGGCGTGGAGACTCAACATGAAGGCTCAGCACGGAGGCTCGGTGTGGAGGCCTCACAACGTGTTGGCTTGGTGCGGAGACTCAGCACAGAGACCTTGCAACGTGAAGGCCCGGCGCGGAGACTCGGTGTGGAGACCTCGCGACATGGAGGCTCAGAGCAGAGACTCAGCAGTTTTGTGGCCTGCAACGTCAGCGTACCAGCCGTCAACATTCCAGACGTCGTCGAATACAATGAGGTGCCTCTTCCCCTTGAGTTGTTCATGGACAGCAAACACCAGCTCTGCCAGGCTATTACCAACATCCATGGACAAGAAGACCTCCTCGAGGCCAAGAACCATAAACATGCTCTGCAAAACTTCCTTGCGCACGCCTGATCCAACACAAGCGGTGCGCGACAGGCACACGCAGATCCTGGGGAAGAAGCGGCCCCTAGCCCGCGGGCCGTTGAACACGAGCTGCGCGAGTGCAGACGCCGCTAAGTCTTCTGGGGCTGCAGTCCCCGAACGCCATGGATTCCAACTCCGTGAGCTATTGGTCGAACCCGTGGATCCTGCTCTGTTCGGGCCATGAAGTAGTCCGCCAACCGAACCCCAAGAAGGAGAAGAAAAACAAGACTCTTCACATGACTCCAAGTTGTACATCACAAGGGAATGGCAATGTACCTCAACCAAAGCATCAGCTAAATCCTCCCTGGTAATTTCATCAGGATCCTCTATGCCAAGCAATCTCTTCCTTTCTACATCTCTAGGGTCCTCAATCATGATAGTTAGTTTAACCTGTGATGCAATAGCAACCAAAGCAAAATACCGTAAGTTTTCATTGGCAACAACGAACATGCCAACTCCAAAGTTTCAACAGAGAGCGCAGCCATTACAGAGCTGGCAACCTTGTTGCATAAGCCCAATGGACGACCGTATTTTAGGCCCCTCAAAATGTATCTATCTGTCTACTTTAATCTTACATTCTGAATTACTCCACATTATACTTCTGTCCATCAATCGTCATCAAGATGTGATGCTATTCTACTGAGACGGAAGCAGTCGACGGATTTACTTCCAGAATCCACACAAATTAAGCAGCAGAGAAGATTGCTTACCTCTCCGAAGGTCATGTCCCTGTTCTTCTTAAGAAGCTCCAGCACCTAAAAGGGGCTGAGGCCACGGACCCGTTTGACCTCGCCGAAGTTCTCCAAGTCCTCGGGGCTCGCGTCCGCCGGCTCGGTGGAAGCCTTGACCGCGCCTGCGGCTGCATCGGAGGAGCCCGGCGGTTCCGAGTCTCCGTCTCCCTCAGGGGCGATCGCAGTGTCGGAGAGGCCAGGATCGTCCCGCCCAAGGGATGGTTCTATGCGGCGGCGGCGGCGGAACGGCAAGGCGTTGGCGGCGGAGGGGAGGAGGAGGCTGTGGTGGCAGTAGGGAGAGAGAAGGGAGAGCTAGGCGTCGTCGTGACGGCAAAGAGTGGGGGAGAGGCGAAGAGGTGGCGAACCCGCGGGAGCAGAGGGGGAGGGGAGGGCGGCGAGAGCAGCGCCATTTGGCTCCGGCCAGCGGCCGTGGCGGCTTATCTCTTTTGGGTCGGGGCATCTCGGCTGGCGGCCGCATGGTTTTTTTTTTTTTTGAACTCAGCGGCCGCATGGTTGGGAGGACGACGACGGTGTTGGTTTCCTTGCGGGCCGCGAGCCGCAGAGTTGAGTGAACGGCGGGGTGCGTACGTGTGCGACACTGCGAAGCGACTACGTTGTTTGATAGCCACGGCCACACGCCCCGCGGGCCTTGTATGGCCTGCTTAGCCCATCACAGTTTTCTGGGGATCGGTCCGAACGAACTGGATTGTCCATAGTATGCAATCAGGCCGGAATGGGTCCGGATCAAAATTTCCAAGTCCATTAGCCTGACCAAACTTTTTTTTAAAAAAATCTTCGAAATTCGAAAGTTCATCAACGTATTAGAATTTAGAAAAGGCTTGGAAGTCACTATACATGATTCTTTCTAGGCATCATGCCCTTTTACTCTGCAGATTACTTTTTTTTGCAAGGGTATAGGTTACATACCTGCCCATAATGCCGTCGATTTCTAGTTCTGCCTCTGAATACTATGGAAGCACAATATAATAAACTTGTGCATAACGGGAATATATTTTACAAAATATGACATCATAAACATTTCTCAATTGACATATAGCTGAGAAAATGAGTTATGTTCAAAAGTGTTGTGGCTTTTTAGTTGATTGCGAAAGAGATTGAGAGAGTACGTGACATTCGCGTTGAGAAGCCATTCTGTTTAAAGTGACTCATGTAGTGACTCCTACAAACAGCTTATAGAAATCACCTTGAGAAGCCATTCTATTTAGAAACTAGCTTCTAAAAGTCAAAAGCTATTTAGCCGGCGTTCCAAACGGCTCACGGCTTTGGCCGTGGGTTTCGGCTTAGGACTTTTTGCTGAAATTGTACTATAACTGCCGTTAACTTTTTCTAAGAAAATTTTTAAAAAACCATTATATCATCACGGGCTATGCAAAGGAATAAGAAAAACTTAACTTGAAACCATATAGATTGGGTTAGCACAGGGTCTATGTGTAACCAGTTTTTGGCCCCCTCGTTTCAGCTTCAACTTCTAGCTTATTTTTCACTATTCATAAATTTCGTCTTTTTCTGAACTTTTGTTTTTTAGTTTTTTTGCCGGTTCTTTTTTTTACCATATTCGTTTGCATTGTCCGTGATGAGCTAGCATATTTTTTCTATTTTTAAAATTTTTAAAATTTAATTACGCCAAATAAGTCACCTCCAGTTACAGTAAAATTTCATCTGCTACAGTGTAATTTCAGTCATAAATTATAGCTTTTCAGTCCAACTGAGTGGACCTTTATCTGTACCATTTGGAGTATCTTCAAAAGAAATTTCGTAGGAATGATTTTGTATGTACGACATACCGATATTTTTCTCCTCTCCATGGAAAGCTGCACGCAGCCAACGACTGCCATGTATATAGAAACGAGGCCATCGAGTGTATCTCGCACTCTCACTGTCATTCTCTGTGTCGCGTGCAGAGCATGCGTCCCAGCTCCTTTTTTTCCCTTCTCTTATCTTTTTGGAAATTATTGCACACTACTTTCTAATCGTTTCATGGAAGCCCCCATGTCTTGTACGTACGTCCCCCCATGTAACCAGCCAATAATAATACAGCCTCTGCACATACTAGTACATAGAACCACGTACATCTATCCCTTACAATTAACTGGCCAAGCACTAATTAATTCAACAAATTAAGAATTTTGTGTTAATGCGTACGTAGAATATTACTGAAACGTACGTAAGCACCAGATGTAGAAACGGCATTTCAGTGAGCAAGCATGACAAGCATCACAAAATCCGATCGAGTCAATGGTTTGAATGAGATCGTCTTGTTACTCCTGTGCATGTAATTGGTACGAGAAAAAAAAATACGGGGTGCAATGAGTAGGCAACAGTGTTGTGGCCAAGCTGACTTATGGAAGGAAAAGAGCATATTATTAGGTGTTGCATCTCATTGCGCCTCACCATCATTGCATCATATAACTTGCCAACCATCACGGAAGCAAACTCATGCCCATCTTTGCATGCATGCATGCATGTATCAAGTTTTTACACTACGAGCTACAGCTAGCTAGCCACGAAGCAAAAAAAAAAAAGGTTACAAAGATCTTCTAATTAAAAAGAAGCAAACTCCAAACCAGACGCTAAAAGAGCTTAAACATAGCTTGGAAAAAGAAAGAAAGAGGAGAATTGCTAACTAGTACTCGAGTGTTTTTTTATTAAGCACTTGAATTGCTCATCGTAGGATTTTATCTCGAGATTCATGCTCCACCTCCCTCTCCAGCTCTGGTGAGAGCTCCTGTGGCGGATCCGACGAGTTAGGGTTAGGGTTCGAGTTGAGTTCACCATAGGCTCTCAGATTTAGAGGAAGGTCAGGGGCAGCAGTAGACTGGTGGTGGGCGACGGTAGTGGTGGGACAGCAAGGTGGTAGCGGCGCCGCCTTAGCCGTGGGCTGGAAGAGGGCGGTGGGCCGTGGAAGTTGGCTGGCGTGATAAGGACGAGTGGTGAGGAGGGCAGCCGCAGTCGCCGAAGACAAGGAAAGAGGGCAGCATAGGGGGATTTCACCAAAGAGGAAGAAGAAGGTAGTGGTGCGGGGCGACTCACTGGAGAGAAGGAAAAAGGGCGACACGGGAGGGAGTGAGGCAGAAGCGGTGAAGATGGAGACGCCATCGGAGTAGTTGGGGGTGGTGGCAGGAGGCGGCGGTGGAGGTTGACAAGCATCACCGCCGCCGAAGGTAGCGCTAGCGTGTAGGGTAGTGGCGCATGGGGGAGAAAAGAGTGGCAGCGGTGCGGAATTAGGAGAGGAGGATGAGGCGGCTCAGGTGGACATTGACAAGGCCACCGCACCGAAGGGGTGGTTGAGCGGTGGTGGGGTGGTGGCTAGGGTTGGGGAGGGGTTATAAAGGAGTATGGGGGAGTGACTTTATCCATTAGATCCAAATCTGAGAGCTCAAAAGTTAAGCGCTATTTAGTAACAAAATACTCAAATACTTTCTGGACACCACCAAGAAAGATAAGAGTTGACAATAAACACGAAGACCGTACACTTCTTGTAGAGATCACCACTGATCATGCATGCATGCTGCATGCTACTCCAAGAACGTCTCCATTAGGTCCGAGTAGACGCCGCCCTCGTGCGACCCTCTATACTCCATCCCTTGCGGCGGCGGGGGCGGCGCCGTCGAGGGCGACACGGACGGGGACGTCGACGTGGATGTGCTCATCCTCGCCGGCAGCGTGAAGCTCCTCTTGAACTTGGTGCTCTGGGCGTTCTCCATCCTCCTCGCCTTGTTCGAGTGGCTCTCCAGGCTCAGGTACTCCTCCACGTTCTCCGCGCCCCCGTGTCCGGCCTGCGCGTCCTGCGTTGTCTTCCCGTCGTCCGCGGCGCCGCCGCCGCCGCCGAACAGCAGCTTCGCGTCATCTGCGCGCCCGGTGAGAGCGGTGAAGAATGACAGCCCGTTGGGCCACTTCAGGTCACCGTCCGGCGCCTCCCCGGGCGCCATCGGCGGCAGGTGCTCGTCCATGTGGGGCAGCTTGGCATGGTGAGCCGGCGGGAGGTGGAACAGGTGGCTCTCGTCCTTGTTGCCACCGCCGCTACCCGGGAACGGCGGCATCGGCCGTGCGGCCGGGTGGAACGCGGCCGAGCCGGGCGGGAATAGCGGCGACGCCGCGGCGGGCGGGAGCTGCGGCTGGCCCGGCCAGTTGAAGAGCTGCGGCGGCGGGCGCGCGGGCGACGGCTGCTTGAGCGGGAAGGACGGCGACGGCGAGGTGCCCCGGGACGAGGAGAAGAGCTGGGAGAGGAAGAAGCCCGACTGGTAGCCCAGTGACTCGAACATGTGTCGCATCCGCAGCACGAAGTGCAGGTCCTCGGGTATCTGCGCACAGTAGTTGTACGTTGCTCTTAATGCTCAAACGTCCACGTTGGCGTCTTTTGACCAAAACGACAAAACAAGTCAAGGAAAAAATGTTGCGAGATGTGTTAGTATATTAGTGCTCACAATCTTGCAAGAGCCCAGCTGCAGGAGGCCATGGCCGGCTTGGATCACAGCTATGGTCTGCAAATTAAGCACAAGTTTAGGAACGCTAATTAATACTACTAGCTACTCCTATATCTGAATACTAAGTAAAAGATGAACGGTAAGAGGTGGGGGTAGGGGCAATGCATGCCTGGATGCCTGAGGCAAACTGATCAGTCCATTCCGGAGGAAGCTGCAAAAGCAAAAGTGGAGAGGGAATTGGGTAAGTGCATAGGAATAAAGGCTAAGCCGTGACTGTGATTGTGGCATTAATTCTTGATGGTAGAGGATGCTCCTGAGTGAGTCCAATTCTCCTCTCTTTCTTTTGGGGGAGCAGATTTGATGCAAAGCCTGAGAGCTCCCCAGAGAGATGTCTGATGATCTCTTTATTTCCCCCCATTCATGCAGTAAAAACTTCAAACCTACAACTGTGTTCTTGGCAGTACTGCTGTACCAGTGCTTATTTGAGCAGGCTACTGAGTTTTTTTGCAAGTGATTAATATGGTGTACTGCTAGTAAGTTAAGCTGCCTCTCCCCGAGAGCAGGGAGGCAGAGGCTGCAGAGAGAGAACGGGGGCAGGCAAAGAGCAGAGGGGCACAGTTCATGATGGTACATACGGCATCAAAAGAGCTCTGCCAGTAGTTGGCGATGTTGGGCTCGCATTCAGAAGGTTCCTTGAAGACCCATTTGTGACATTTATCAGATGCCACCTTTCCCATCAGCCTGCAGCGGTGCAAATCAAATCGACTTAGCACATCATGCTCAAAAGCTCAGTATTAACTTCGTTGGCGTTTAAGCAAACTCATCAGAGAAAAATCGAAGTGACGCGCTGCTTAAACTGATTTCGCTACTCCTATATACTCACCGTGTACCATTTCCTTGTGAGTGTAGCATTACGTGTTGCTAATCACAGATAAACCACCCAATTAACCCACTGACGCGCCGCGATTGTTTATGCCTAACGAGGTACCGCCCCACCTCAACGAACGTGCGCACGTGACAGCCCCCCGTCCTTAGTCCTCACTTAAAGCCACGACTTAATGGCTGTTAATTTTAGTTTTGACCCACGCCACGACCCCGGCATAATCACCGTCTCCACGCGTGCTCCCTGCTCTGCCTCTGCCCGCGCCAAAGCAAGCTCCGCGATCCAAATCAAAACCAAGGTTAATTACGCTGTGGTACGTACCAGTAGTACCTATAGAACAAAGCGAAAAGATGAAAGTCACGCACCCATCCCATCCCCATCCCCTTTCCTCGCCCTCTCCCCAAGTCCTATCTCTCCCCTTGAGCCGTATTGTGCCAGCAGCTAAGCCAAATCGAGTTACAGCACTAATGAAAAAGATGTACTGCTAGCGTCAATCACACACAGCCTGAAGTCCTAATCGAAGAACAGGGAACGTGACGAAAATTTGCAGGGCTAGTTAGAGGAGCTAGCTAGGCTGACATGACTTGGGCCGCTACGACGACCCGTGGGGAGGGGGGGTGGCGCAAATTGCACACGACTGCACCTGTCCAGGACTCACCCTTCTCCGTAGTTGTAGAGCTGGATGGACATCTTGCTGAAGACCTTGCGCACCAGATCCTCGCCGTCGATGTCGTCCAGGCACTCCGCCACCGGCGGCCGGCAGAACCCGTCCTCCCACATCAGCATCCTGCACGCACGCGCGCGCGTACCAGCAGCAGATTGACTGGTTAACACCGGCCCGATCGATTCTCACATGTACCGATAATTAGGCAGAGCAAACTAAGAGAGTTGAGCTTGTATGGCAAGGCAAGAAGTGCTCACAGGCTGCCGTTGTCGTCGCCGACCTTGCACCCGTTGCCGCCGCGGCACCGCCTTGCAGGAGGAATAAGGAGGAATAAGCGTTAGACGGACGTCACTGCCGTAACTTTGCTGGCGCGGCGTGCCAGCTTGCTTGCTTCTTTGACGTTTACGGCGGCGCGCGGGGAGATTAAGGGAGGTAAAAATAAAATTGGAGCGAAGAGGGGGGGGGGGGGGGGTGGACATACGGGCGAGGACGGATGGTCCAGAAGACGGAGTAAGTCCAATCCGAGCTGAGGCAGACGTTGCGCAGCGCCTCGTGCAGCGCCATCATCCCGGCGGCTTCTTTGCTCCGCGCGTGATCCCCTCCTCCCCCTGCCGCCCCCGAGCCCACCATTTCCTGCTTGTTTCTTTCTACCTCTCCCTCCCTCTCTCGCGCGGACGCTAGCTAGCGTCCGTCGTAAATACCCTTCTACTTTGTGGTGCTGCTCTCGGAGCTCCTCGGAAGGCTATAGCTAGCCGGCCTGTCTCTTTTCGATCGTTTCGTGGGTTTTTCTCGAGGGAGAGGGAGTGAAGCTCCGAGCTCGGGCTAGCTTAGCATACCTCCCCCTCTCTCTCTAATTGCTTTTCACTTTGGGCAGGAGGAAACCGAAAGGCGACGGCCTCGGCGCGCTGGCGGAGTAGTCACTGCGGTCGCTAACCGCACCCTATGTTTTTTCGGCGTTGGCAGCACCCAAACTCCGAGAGTAAAAGCGGCTAGGCCAGGTCCCCCATGCCCTTCTAAGGCCAGCTTTTTTTCCCCCTCTGTCTCTCTCTCAGTCTCTCCCCCTTACGGTCTTACTACCCATACCATTCCATGGGGGACTGTTCACACATATATAGGTCCTGGCAATTTATTTTTAATTTTGGCTTCTTATCATTTTTTTTTGCAAAAAATAGATCTATCATTGGATTGGAAGGTGTAGCAGATGACACGTGTCACTTGTTACGCCATTTAGCTCGACAGGATGGGTGAAGTGCGGCTGGGCGAACTGGTGCGGCAGCAGACGCAGGGCCGGGGTGCAAGAGCCGGCTCCTACCAAGCTGCCCATGCACGGGAGGTTCTTGCCGAGTGGCAATCACGGTACGTACTATGCAGCACTATTTGGCACTGCTCTACATTGTTTATCCATTAATTAGCCATAAGCTCAATTAATTAGTACTAATAGTAACTAATTACTATTAATTACAATATTGAATTAATAGTATTTTATTTAACATTAATCACATTTAATTAGCGCTAATTATGTAGTGCTAATTAAGCATGCATGATAATTTAATGCACTCACAAGTAATTAGTACAAATCATATTTAATTAATGCTAATTAAAATTAAAAGTCTTTCGTGGAGTAAAATTCAGGATTTACTCATCTTGCTACTGTCTCGCTCCGGGGATAAGGCAGGGCGTCACGCGTGCATCATGCACTCCACTCCTCTTGCTCCTGCCATGCGCATGCATCTCTCCCTCACAACTGCTTACTTTGTAAAGGTTGAAATAGCCAGACAGGATAGGCAAAAGTGCATATCTTGTCTTCCATGATTTTTGTTGCATAGTACAGAATGAACTCCAGTAGTGAAATTCTATGGCACATAAGCGGTTCAAGTGAAAAGTCTTATGTTAAATTTTTAGCTCATTTAGACAATAAATACTTACTTGTATGGCTGGCGGAGACGAACGACGTAGGAAAAGGCGCGGGTGTTGACTTCCATGATTTTTGTTGCATAGTACGGAATGAATTCCAGTTACAAATTTCTATGGCATGTTAGCGGTTCAGGTGAAAGTCTTGTGTGAAATTTTCAGCTCATTCGGACAACAAATACTCGCTTGTATGGTTAACGGAGACGAACAGCTTAGGGAAAACTCATGTGTTGACTTTCATTATTTTTATTGTGCAGTACGTATTGGATTCCAGCGGTGAATTTTCATGTCACATTAGCGATGAAAGTGGGATTACAGTAAGGAATTTTTAGCTCATTCGGATAACAACTGTTCACTTGTATAGGTTGAAATAGCAAGATAGTGTAGGCGAAAGTGCATATCCTGTCTTCCATGATTTTTGTTATGCAATGCAGAATGAATTATAGCAGTAAATTTCTATGGCACGTTAGCGGTTCAAGTGAAAGTGTTGTGTAAAATTTTTAGCTCATTCGGACAACAAATACTTGCTTATTTGGTTAACGGAGACGAACCACGTAGGGAAAACGTATGTGTTGACTTCCATTATTTTTGTTGTGCAGTACATATTGAATTCCAGCAGTGAATTTTCATGTCACATTAGTGGTGAAAGTGGGATTAGAGCATGAAACTTTCATGCTTATTCGGATAACAACTGTTCACTTGTATAGGTTAAAATAGCAAAATAGTGTAGGCGAAAGTGCATGTCCTGTCTTCCATGATTTTTGTTACGCAATACAGAATGAATTATAGCAATAAATTTCTATGGCACGTTAGTGGTTCAAGTGAAAGTCTTGTATGAAATTTTTAGCTTATTCAGACAACAAATGCTCCCTTGTATAGTTGACGAGGACGAACAACATAGAAAAAGTGTGTGTGTTGACTACCATTTTTTTTGCATACCCTGTGCTGTCATCGCCGCCTCCACCGAGCAACAAAAATAAAATACTATTAATTTAGTATTTTAATTAGCACTGATTAATTACTAGTAGTATTATTTAATTACATTTAGCGCTAGTTAATGGGTGGACAGTCCCAATTAGTGCCAAGCTAGGAGAACACGACAGGTGATACGTGTCGCGTGTGGTGCCTTCTGATCTCAAGGAAAAGTCTATTTTCGTAAAAAGTGCGCTAAATGGTCAAAATTGAAAGGAAAAAACGTTGCTAGGAGGGCATATATGTGAACAGTTCTCCATGGGGCGATCGTACCATGGTCCATGGTGTGGCAAACCGGCCCGGCCAATTGAGATGGTCTTTGCCTTGCAAGTTTATTTCCCTATAATATTCTCGGAATTTTTAGTGCTTGATTGGAAAACCGAAATTTCATGATAAATCTGCAAGGTACGAAATAATTAATCCAGATAGTGCTGCAAAACCTTCACATTTTAAACAATCGAAAATGCAAGATAGCAACCGGTTCTAGCTACAACCGTCATCACAGGAGGGGACTCCTCTGGGGTCTGACCCCATTGAGAGAAAATGGGGACACTCTCGGATGGCCTCCATGTGTTCCCTCCGCACGAATCTCCGTGCGAGCGCCTCCGCCGTTTCTTTTCTCCGCGCGAGTGCCTCTTCCTCATCCTCGACCGCGTCGCCGCCGCCGACCCACGCGCCATCAACTCCTCCGCACTTGCCTCCCGCGCCTGCCACACCGCCGAGTCGTGCCACCGCCGCATCCTCCCGCCCGTTTCGCGCCGACCTCCTCCCCGCCGCGCTTGCCCGAGACCGCTCCGCCTCCCGCCTCGATCTTTCCCTCAGACCGTGTCGACGCCGCTGTGGACCTCTCCCGCTCCCGGGGATTTGGCGCATGCCCCAACCTCACGCGAGCTCGACCTGTCTAATGGGGTCGACCTCAGGGACGTGGCGGCTGCGGAGGTCGCGCGAAACGGGCGGAGGATGCGGCGGTGGCGCGACTCGGCGACGTGGTAAACGCGGGAGGCGAGCACGAAGGACTTGATGGCGCGCGGCGGCGACGCGGTCTGAGGAGAGGGTGGCGAGGGTGGCGTTGGCGACGCGGGGGCAGAGGGAAAGATCGAGGCGGGGGCGGAGCGGTCTCGGGCGAGCGTGGCGGGGAGGAGGTCAGCGCGAAATGGGCGGTGGCGCGACTCGGCGGCGTGGCAGGCAGGGGAGGCGAGCGCGAAGGAGTTGATGGCGTGCGGGTCGGCGGCGGCGACGCGGTCGAGGATGAGGAAGAGGTGCTCGCGCGGAGAAAAGAAACGGCGGAGGCGCTTGCACGGAGATTCGTGCGGAGGGAACACATGGAGGCCATCCGAGGGTGTCCCCCATTTCCTCTCAATGGGGTCAGACTCCAGAGGAGTCCCCACCGTCATCACAGCCACCGGTTTTTGCTCCGAGATTCATGCCTCTCTAATCTCTCTCCTTTTCTCTCTCATCTCTGACGTTCCGGTTCCAACTCGGCTTCGCGGGGTTTGCAGTGGGCGTGTGGCACCCTGCCAGAGAAAAGGAAGGTGGGAAGGAGAGAGGAGAGAGAGCACACGAATCTCGGAGCAACCCAAGCCGTTGGATAACGCACGCAGTTGGAGAATCGTTGCACTAAACAATTTGGAAATCAGTAGAGGTACACAGCAAGGTTTTTGTTTTTCTTACCAGAGGCAATCCATCTCAACTTAGTTATGATGCTAAGAGTTGTAGGTAGCGTTGTGAGGTATGCGTGCTTGGCAGCATTTAAGCCTCTGCTTTAGGCGACTTTAGTTTTTTTACTTCTAAATTTCGGTTTTTTTTTTGGCCCACCATCTTGGTGAATGAATAGACCCCACTTTTGGCTTTACATCATTTGAAATACAATGTACTGTGCGATTGATATCTTATCAAATATGTTCATCACTCTTTTGATGCCATCGACCTAGAAATACACATCTGGCTGATTAATGAATCGCCCAGCAGTAGTAGTACGTATTGTAGTTACAACTATGAGCAACGAAATTTGTGGCATATATGCGGCAGCAATTCCCAAAATGTTGCAGTAAGCTTGCAGTATAACAATCTAAAAACTACTACCTAGGGCGAAATGTGATTTGCTCTTTTTTAATGAAAAGCAGATGTTTGAAGGAGCCGCAAAGTGTCAGCGACTCTGGTCTAAAGTGGCGTCAGTCTATGTATTGCCTGCACATCTAAAGTCGTCTTACATCGGCACACAGCTTTTGCTCTCAATTCTGTGTCAAGAGAGCAGCAGCCAAGCAGAGCCAAGGCCCAAGGAATCAGGTTCTCCAGTCGGCTGTTCACCTAATGTCCACTTTTAAACAATTTAATACTTAGTCAATTCATTGTTGAAGTGTTTTACAGTACGAGCAGTGAGTGACTCTCAATGCTCTCGTAAAAACTAAATGGTAAAAAAAAATCTGAAAAGCAGTGTAATTTGGTTTTAAACTGTCCTTTTTTTTTACTTTTTTTTGTCACAAGTATGTACCGAAGTACCTGCAGTTACATATTTATTTAGCAAATACAAAACCATTGTTAACCAAGTTACTAATAAAAGTAAGGAATCGACTAGCCTGTGAGTTATATTTAACAGTAGGCTCTGCCTTGTAGAACAGGAGCTTCGAGTTAAGTAAAAGAAAATGTGCGCCTATCAAAAAATTTACATCATGCAAGCGAAAGTGGAAATATGTTCAGTGCAAGAATGATATTCCACGTAGCTTTACATTCCACAGTACTATAGTTTAAATGGAGGTCAGCCGAATGGATCTCCGGGCTCAATTCCAAACAATAACGGTAGCGTTCAAAGTGCCATATGCCATAACAGAGGCAAGAGTAGGGCGTTGCACAGGCTCTTTTCTTTTCGCCCATTCTTGGGTTAAACCTAACGCTTGCAAATCTGCAATGCCTCGGGAACAGTGTGAGCGTGGATTTGGAGGCGTGGATGTCCAGAATGAGCTCGAGACACGAGTATAAAAATGAGAGCAGATGCCCTGCCAGGCCTGCCCGCTCAAGTGGGAGGGGGTTTTCCCTTTCTTTTTTTACCACTACACGGGTAACAGTCGTAACAGAGGGTAAGTGGTCGGAGGAAGTGGTGTAAGTTAAAGAGTACTACGTGACATTTCAACGGTATAATATTTGCTCCTTTGGCTACTACCTTCTTCTCTGCCTCTCTCTCTCTCTCAACTAGGCTGCTTTTCTTCGCCGCCATCGCCATCATGTTAGTTATAGCTCCACGCACCTCCTCCTCTATCCTCGCCCCTACCTCCATCTCCCCTTGCGGCTGGCGACGAGCTCGCCGCGCCATTGGCTCCTCCGTACCCGCCAACCACTACGTCTAACTTAACATTCTCTTAACTCTCACCTTATCGACCAGCCCTTCGACGCAGCCCTCCGCCCACTACCACCGCCGCCCCGACCTCCCTCTACAACTAGAAGGCATAGTAAACCCATCGGTAGCAGTGGAATCACCCCCATCGGCTGTCATGCAAGGGCGAGAGTGAGCGAGCGAGAGGTGGTGAGCAAGAGATAGAAGAAGAAGCTGAGATAGTATGCTCGCTCCCTAGTTTTCTCCCAAATTAAATTACCATCCCATGTACACCTTCACATAATAACTGCAAAAGTTAGACCCCTTTTGGCAAGAAGAATACTCCTACTGTAGACTTAAGACTAGGGCTCGTAGTATGTTCTGCTTGTGCTACTTCCTACCACCAAAGAATTCGTGGTGATGTTTGCATGCAGAGGGGGCAATTGAGGCTCTTGCCGCTGCTTAGGGTAGTTAAAGATGTCGCATGCTGTACTTTTGACTCACAATTTATGGCCCTAATTTAAAGAGTAGTAGGTTTTGACTTTTAGCTGAAATAGCACAACAGTGACGGTTAGTTTTCTATGAGGTACTTAATTAAAAGAAAATAGAAAAAAAAACATCATTGTATCCCTAGGGATAATGCAAAGAAAAAGGTTGCATTAAGAAGTCAATACGTTCCAAACAGTTTTTGACTTCTCAAAGAGAGAAATCGTTGCTGTTTGGAACGAGCCCTACCTGAATTGTTCATTCACTTTTGTTCGTAATTTTATGTAGAACTAGGTAGCTACCGACACGAAAAATTCTATGTTTAGGTCCGTGAAAGATGGTATTGAAGTAGGTCATGTTGGCCCAATTGATGTTTATGACCACGTTGTCTGTTGGTTACGACCACGCTGATGGTTACGACCACTCAGCTGGTATGACCACTCCTTCGATGTTGTGTACGTACTCATAACGACCACACTCCACTTCGACCACGAACACCTCCACTCATAAACTTAGAATAGTTAGTGAGTACTCGATACTTCAAGTATGAGTACTTTCAATGCACAACTCCTATGCTCCTCATGTCTTCAATATTGCAGTGACAACACGAAAATAGGTCGAGAGCACAAGTCGATATTCTGGGGTACCAAAGCACCCCGCTTTTCTATATTTCCTCTTCCACTCGTCACACTTCCGATCACAATCGATTGCCCTTCTCGATCTCTTCTGATCGCTCTCGTTTTTCTTTTCTTACTCTTCTGCTCGTTCTCATTCTACCTTACAAGTCTACCTCTCCTCTTCTTTTATACTCATACAACCTGAACTAGATACGAACTCGGACTACTACTAAAACTTGGCTATCACTTATACACGACTCAACGTCTACTCGTATACATATACAACAGACTCATATGGACTAAACAAGATTATTAACCTAACATTCACCCCCTTAATCTTGTTTCTTCACTTTGATCACACCGATCTTCTTTCGCTTCCACACCTGGTGCTTTCGTCGACTTGTACTTGCTCTTGAAGCACTGCCTACCTCTCTACTTCCTTTGCCTTCCACTGTTGTCACACCGATATCCACACATGCCTGCTCTTCCTCCACTGGCACTGCAGGTGACATCTTTCTCTAGAGCGTAGGACTGCTACATGCTTGTGAGACCTTCCTCTGCCTTTTCCGAGCCACTGTGATTTACCCTAGTTACACACGCATGAACATGTGCGCCCGCAAATGCTCCTGAGTCACTACTCATTGTGCCTGACACACGTATGTGGGGCCTGCCTGGACCACTGCTTTCCATGCCACATGCAGCAAAATTTCACCTTGCTCAAAAATTTTCTTTTACTCTGTCTCTCGCAGGGATGTGCCATCCTTTCCCTTCGGTGGGACTCGCTGGTCCCTGTGATGTGTGCTGACCTTGCTTGGTCCAGAGACACACCGTCTTACTATGGGTTGCTGCTGATGTGACACACCGGGAAGCCTGGGGTGACTCGGGATGCCTCCTGCGCCTTACTTGGTTGAAACCTTCCCAGCGTATGCGCACCCCCTGTGTCTGAGCTGCTCTTCATGCGCACCCCTTGTTCATGGAATCCACGGCCTTGACCCAAACCACTGGCTTCGGTGCTTGGCGCAGCTATCCCTTAGGACTTGTTTTGCTGACCACCCTCTCGAGCTCAGTCTTTGTTACCACTTGGCTCCTCTAAGGTGCTCTTTAGAAAAGTGGATTTACAAGTTTTCAAAAAAATCTTGTATAACCAATTTGGAGATCTTTTCACTTTCATCAATAGATCAGTGTTCTTTGCATAGACACGCAAGAACTCATCTTGCAGCACCACCATGCACCCTTCTTCTATCATTTGCCCGAGGCTGAGTATGTTATTATACAGACTCAGTATATAGTAAATTTCAAACACCAACTTTTGATCACTGCTCTTGCATTGTGACAACATCAATCCTTTACCTTTTATTTCCACCGTGGAGTCATCGCCAAACTTGATTTTGCCCAAAACCTTCTCGTCAAGCTCATGGAATTTGGAGTGATCTCCCGTCATGTGATTGCATGCTCCATTGTCCAGGTACCACCAATCAGTATGATCATTGTTGCATTCCTCCTGTGTAGTTTAGGAACTATGTTCTTCTCATTCAAGATCACCATGCCTGATGTCTCTTTGACACATAAGGAAAGAAGTAGTGTCGGCCGTTCTTCTCCAAGTTGGTGAGGTTTACCTCCTCGTACTTCTTGCTTCGGTAGTCTGAAGCGTAGTGACCATACTTTTCATAGTTGAAACACGTTATGTGGCTACGACACTTTGACGCGTAGTGCCCTTATTCATCACATTCAAAGCACTTGATTTGTGACTTGTCACGGGATCTTTCACCATCGCTTTGTCCATGGTCACGTCCCCGACCATTCCTGTGATGCCCTCCTCTCTCGACGTTGCTAGATCTCTCCTTCTTTGTCTTCAAGTTCCTTGCTCCTCACTTTGTTTGGGTAAATAGATGTTGATCTCCCTTGTCCTCCGAGTGCCGTCGACCCTTGAGTCCTTCCTCAAAGGTTCTAAGGCGGCTGATTGCCTCCGTGAGCATCACCGCCGTGACATCGTTGAACTATTCGATCGTTCCAATAATATGGAGGAATCAATATGGAACTGAACTGAACAGTTTTTCAATAAATTCGCTCTCTTCCAGCTTTGCACCGAGTGAATGGATCTCACCCACCAGCGTGATGAGTTTCATAGAGTACTCAGTTGCCATTTGAGCACTTGAGCACATGTCTTCTTAACGCGATCTTCGCCTACTCGCATTCCCCTAAGTGCGTTCCAGGCTTCTTTCGCTGTCTCCTTCTCGACGATCAACATCATCATGTCGTCTAATACCGCTTGCGAGATGGCCACTATTGCACCTTGATCCTTGTTATTGTCATCGTCTCCACCTTCGATCGCTGACCATACCCCAAGTGAACGTAAGATTATCTTCATCTTGACAGCCCATATGCTGTAATTTGTTTCGCTCAACACTGGGTATTGGATCAAGATTGAGATGCTTCTTGCCATCGGCTTGACGATCAACCCTAACTTCGATGGATTGAGCTCATTGCCCGTAGTCTTGACGAGCGCTCCTGGCTTTGATGGATCACTCGTGTTGCCGTCCATCGCTTCACCCCCTGAAGCTCTGATGCCAATTGTTGGCCCAGTTGACGTTTACGACCACTCAAAGTTGTTTACGAACACGTTGTCTGTTGGTTACAACCATGCTATTGGTTATGACCACTCAGCTAGTTACGACAACTCCTTCGCTGCTGTGCACGTACACGTAGTGACCACACTCCACTTCGACCGCGAACACCTCCGTTCATAAACTTCGAACAGTTAGCGAGTACTCGATACTCGATACTTTGAGTACAAGTACTTTTGATGGGCAGCTCCTCACGTCTTCGAGTATTACAGCGACAACACGAAAACAAATCAAGAGCACAAGTCGATATTTCGGGGTACCAAAGCACTCCACTTTTCTGTATTTCCTCTTCCCCTCGTTACACTTCCGATCACAACCGATCACCCTTCTCGATCTCTTGTGATCGCTCTCGTTTTTCTTTTCTTACTCTTCTATTTGTTCTCATTCTACCTTACAAGCCTACTTCTCAGCTTTTATACTCACAACTTAAACTAGATACAGAGTCAGACTACTACTAAAACTCGGCTACCACTTATACACGACTTGACGTCTACTTGTATATGTATACAATGGACTCATACGGACTAAACAAGATTTTTAACCTAACAGATTATGCATTTGGAAGTTGTAGACAGCTGAAGCTCACCTTCTGCCAAGTACCATGAATGCTTACACAACAATATAGTAAGAACTTCAACTCGTAAACTCCTGCTCAATGAGAAGACCAGTTCCATTAATCATTTGAACGTTCAGTCCTTCGTCCAGGTATAGTCTCTCGTAAAAAAAAACAAGGCCTTCTCCTCTCCCAGCTTATGCAATGTAAGCAACCGAACCACTCCCAACTCCAGTGGGCATCGAGTTGCATATATATGTTTGTATTTCTAGTTTTCCCACTCGTTTCGCTCTCCCGACCTAGAAAGTATTCACCACTGTTATTCCCCGCGGAAGATACTGATCTTGAAATTCAACTTGAATGAAAAGGTCAATACGGAAGACTACTGAAACCAGGACCGATCGGAAAGACGGAAACTTCATTCAGAGCAGCAAGTCGAGACTGTCAGAGCGGCGCATCTCCGGCAAAGTACAGTAGATTATGAAACTACAGCAAGTACGTCCAAGTGAGAGACGATAATTTTGTGGAGAAGTTGCAGTTATATATATGTACTCCAAGCTTTTCCGATAGGGCTGACCATGTTAATTAAAAACACTCCGGATTAGGCTTGTTAGTACCAACTTCTGCTTCTGGCTGCTCAGAGAAGTAAAAAATTAATATAAATATCTGATTTTTCGAAGTGTCTTTATTATTTTTTTCGCTGTCGTCTTGCTCCGAGTTATAAGTCAAAGGGTTATGAGTGCATCACGCACTCTACTCCTCTCACTTTCGTCATATGTGCACGTATCTCTTTCTTATTTTTCTCCACCGCTCGCACTTTTCTTTTTAAAGTCATTTTTTTCAGTCATTAATATTTATTTTTAGTTAAAAATTATAAACTATAGTTAAAAGTTATCAATAAAAATCAATATAAACGCCCCTCCCCCTAAACTTTTTCTTCAAACAGCTAATTACTGCATTACTGCAGATTCAGCTTCGCGTGGAGGCAGGTAATTATGAGTAGCTGAAGGTAAAAACCCATTAATACATGGCTTTGTGTGGACTTAAAGACAGGGGTGCTTCGTGCGCACGTGCGTGGCGGTGCCGCGCTGCCTCGTCACGCATAAACAATTGTGATGGACAGCCAAAAGACAGTTGCCTAGGCTGCTCTTTCGGACTTTTTTTATGGTTTATAGTTTATTTTATATTATAACAAATTTATTTTATATTGTATTTTTGTGTGATTAAATTTAAAAACAGAAAAATAAGTTAGCTTATCATAGATAATACAAACGAATACAAAAAAAAAACAAAAAAAGCCAAAAGAAAAGAAAAAGATAAAATTGAGGAATAATGAACTAGAAGCCAAAAGGCAGAAGTTGAAGCCGAAACGAGCGGGACCAATCGAGCATTACTTGTAATGGGTGCACAACCATACACACCACCGCATCTGTACACATGAATTCATTCTCTTAGGATATGCATAGAAAGACGGAGACTAGGATAAATTTATGACCTTATAAAATTCTTAAAGAAAACACATTTATGTGTATATAAAGGTATTCCCAATCGAGCATTACTTTGACATTAGTAGAAATTGAAACAGCTAGTTAGGAACTTAATTGCGTGAGTAATTTGGTTAGTTATGTTATCTATATAAATAAAAACAACCAGTGATATTCAAAGCAACTTCTTTGTTTTGAGGTAAGAAAATTCCACAATAATCCTAAAAAGGGGAAATCCTAGAAGTTCTGACATTAATCAAAAGAAAAAGAGAATGATCTCCATAACTTATTTTGATAGGGTCAGATTATAACGGTACAGATTAATCACATATATATGTTAGAGTTATATAACAAATACAATTATATTTTAATTATAGAAAGTAGAGTTGCATATCAAAGATAACTAGCTGAATGCCCGTGCGTTGCTACAGATTTTTAAAATTTATCATACTACATATTTTAAAGCTCATGAGTGGTAAAATTTTTTAGAATATACATACAAACATGTTCTAAAAGATTTTAAATCCGTCAAGTAAGTCTAAAGTTGTCGATCACACCTCGTGGTCATAAGTCGGAAGATATCGACCACACCTCGTGGTCATAGGTTGGGAGCCCTCGAGCACACCTCATTGTCGTAAGTTGGAAGCCGTTGACTATCACACGTGATCGTATGTCGGAAGCAGTCGACCATCATTGGTGGTCGTAAGTTGACAGCGGTCGACGATCGATCGTGGTCCTAAATCGGGAGCCTTCACAATGGCTCATGGTTGTACATCAGAAGCTGATGACCATTGTTCGTGGTCGTAAGTAGGAAGCCATCGAGGATACCTTATAGTCGTAAGTCGGAACACATCGACCAGTGCTCATAGCCGTAAGTTGAAAGACATCGACCATACCTTGTAGTCGTAAATTGAAACACATCGACCAATGCTCATGGTCATAAATTAGAAGCTGTCAATCACACCTCATGGTTGTAAGTTAGAAGCCGTCGACCACCCGCGTGATCATAGGTTGGGAGTGGTCGACCATCGCTGGTGGTCATACGTTGGCAGGCCTCCGATGCGCTTGTGCCCTGTGGCCCGACTGCCGGCATCAGCCTGCTCGGCCCCAACTTCGACCACGGCCCTGACTTCGATTACTGCCCCTTCAACTTCGACCACTGCCCCCTTCAACTTTGACCACTGCCCCCTTCAACAATTGTCCCCTTCAACCACGACCCTTCGACGTCGGCCACTAACCCCCTTCGACCACGGCCCCCTTCAACCATGGCTTCAACTTCGACCACCTTGTGGGTCTTGCCGTCGAGGGTGGGGAGCTCGATCTTGGGGGTGACCTAGGCGTAGGCGACGAGGATGTCCAACTGGAGGGGGAACTCGTAGCGATAGAGATTGTGGATGAACCAACAGGTGCCCTCCGGGTTGGCGCTATGACTATGACCATGACCACTACGACCACGTCCACGGGGCTACAACTACGACCATGACCGCGACTTCGAGCACTGCCCTCTTCGACTTCGAGCACTGCCCCCTTCAACCACTGTCCCCTTTGACCACAGCCCTTCAATGTTGACCACTGCCTCTTTGACTGCGGCTTCAATGATGACCACGGACTTTCGACTTCAACCATTGTCCCCTCAACCATTGTCCCTTTCGACCACGACCCTTCAACGACCATAGCCCTTCGACCATGGCTCCAACTTCGACTAAGGATCTTCGATTTTGACCATGAATCTTCAACTTCGACCACTGCCCCTTCGACCACTGTCTCCTTCGACCATGACCCTTCGATGTCAACCACTTCTCCCTTCAACCACGGATCTTCGACCTCAACCATGAATATGTGACTTTGACCACTACCCCCTTTGACCACTATCCCCTTCGACCACGGCCCTTCGACGTCAACCACTCTCCCTTCGACCAACGCTCCCTTCGACCACTGTCCCCTTTGACCACGGCCCTTCGACGTCGACCACTTCCCTTTTGACTATGGCCCCTTTCGACTATGGCTTTGACTTCGACCATAGATCTTCGGCTTCAACCACTGCCCCCTTCGGCCACTATCCCCTTTGACCACAACCCTTCAACAATCATGGCCCTTCGACGTTGATCACTTCCCACTTTGACCACTGTCCCCTCAACCACGGCTCCCTTCGACCACAACCCCGACGTCGACCACGGCCCCGACATCAACCATGGCCCTTCAACTTTGATCGCGGACCGACTTCGTCCATGACCCTTCAACTTTGACCGCTACCCATTCGACCACTATCCCCTTCGACTATGGCTTGGACTTCGACCACGACCCTTCGACTTCGACTACGGCCCTTTGACTTCGACCGCAGACTGACTTCATCCACGGCCCTTCGACTTCGACCATTGCCGCTTCGACCACTGTCCCCTTTGACCACAGTTTGGACTTCGACCATGACCCTTTGACTTCGACTACAGCCTGACTTCAACCACAGCCCTTCGACTTCGATCGCAGACCGACTTCGTCCATGGCCGTTCGACCATGACCACTACCCCCTTCAACCACTGTCCGACCATGGCTTGGACTTCGACCGCGGCCCTTCGACTTCGATCACAGTCTGACTTCGACCACGACCCTTCGACTTCGACCACCGCCCCTTCGGCCACGACTTCAGCTTTAACCACGTATCTTTTACTTCAGGCACGGCCCTCTTCAACCACGGCTTCGACTTCGCCCACGGCCCCTCAACTCAGCCATGGCCCCTCGACCACGGCCCCATTCGACCACGGCACTAACTTCGATGACCAGCTTGGGAGATCAAAATCGCCAAACAGCATGACTGGCTTCGAGTGAAGAGCAGGAGGAGGTAGAGAAGCTCACCGGGCGAGCGACCACTAGGCGGCGGGGGGAGCCACGTGGGCGGGCATATGAAGAGGAAGCCGCCGCCATCACCGAGTGCCCTTCTCTCTGATCCATCGACCGCTGTCGTCGAGTGTCATTCTCTCCGATCCACCGACCGCTGTCGCCGAGCGTCGTGCCGCTGGTTGGAGGGGTGATGAGAGATGAAATTGGTGGCGGCGCCCTGTGGAAAATTGGGAGACTGCGACTAGACGTTGACGCGCGGGGAAGGAGTTGGTGGCGACACCGAAGAGGAGGACGAGGAGGAGTGACACAAGGATTCGGGGGAGAAGGAGGCGGCGGTTGCGTGGAGGTGGGGAGGCGGCGGTGGGCAGATGGGGAGAGGAAGTGGCAGGCAAATGCGTTGGGGAGGCAACGATGAGGGGATGCGATGCTGCGGGGGGAAGTTGGGGGACTGTGACCAGATGCTACCGTACGGAGAAGGAATTGGTGACAGCGCTGAGGAGGAGGCACGACACGAGGGTTCGGGGGAGAGAAGGTGGCGGCGGTTGGGGGAGGTGGAGTGGTTGCGGGAGGTGAAGGATGAGGGGAAAGAGAAGAAGAAGAGCTTGGCCCACACGTCGGTCCGACCTTTTCTACGAGGAGCGGAAGAATTATCTACATACGGATCTGGACGGCTGAGAAGAGAGAAGGGAGAACGGACCGACGACCACCAACTCATATTTTTATAATAGTAAAGATTGTATCATAACATCTAGCCATGCAGTTGCGCGGGTAAATCTGTTAGTTAAAATAAAGTAAAAAAAGTACCATGTTCGCTCTTAAGGGTTAGAAATTTGCACGTTAATTGAAGGTAAAAAGAAATATCTATAATATCGATTTTGGTGGGTACATCCCGACTAAACAAATATGTATGAAAGCCGTTACAATTATATAATGAATGCAACTAGATTTCTATCACAAGAATTACAGTTGTATAACTGTTATGCAACTTTATATTTAAGTATGATTAAAACACACAATGTGATTGCGCAATTGCGCAGAAAATTCGGCTAGTTTTTTATTTTACTGATATCTTGTATTAGTAGTTGTGATTTTCCAATGTTATGCATGTTAGAGCTCATTATCTTCTGTCTATTTTGTTCCATAAAGTTGTTTATGTTTTCTCATTTGCTATGGGTCTTAATTTCTATAACCTTTTGCCCATCATGCATTTGTATTGTTTTTACAACGTACTTTCTTGCTCTAGCTAGGATAAAATGACTGTTTGGAACGTTAAATATTTTTTCTTCGACTTCTGCGGAAATTAAACTATTTTTCTGTAAATTTTTTAAAATTTTCTGAGTACGGAATAGAAGGAACGAGTGGGACGCGAAGACATGAACCCACTGCGAAAGCCTCAGAATTTCATTAGCCTACCTTGGTAAGTTACGTGATTAAAGTGCACTGCTAGTTAGGGGTGGAAAACGGTAACGGATAATTCGTTTTATCCGATATTCGTATCCGAGAAAAATCCGAATATGGTAAGTAAAATCCGTATTCGAAAATATTCGTATTCGTATTCGAGAATATTCGTATCCGTATTTGAGAGTATTCGTATTCGCATTCGTATTCGAGAATATTCGTATCCGTATCCGTATTCGAGACTATTCGATTCGTATTCGATCCGTTTCTAGAGCCCATGAAAAATCCGTACAAATTTTGTGATTCAAAACTTGAATTTAGGCGGTTTAAAACTGGTAACCGGTCAAAAACCGATGAAAAATCGGCAAAACCGTTAGGAATCCGTTTTATCCGATATTCGTATCCGAGAAAATCCGTATTCGAAAATATCCGTATCCGTATTCGAGAATATTCGTATCCGTATTTGAAAATATTCGAATTCGTATTCGTATTCGTTTTAAAAATATGGATTCGTATTTGAGACTATTCGACCGTATCCGATCCGTTTCCACCCCTACTGCTAGTAGGACAAGTTGCAAGTTGCAGCGAATCATGATTAGAGAATAGAGAGATGTAAACGTTGGCGCACGGATCGCGGGGGAGGTGCCCCCTCTGTCCGTGACATCCTCTTACTAAACTAATCGACCATCACGTCTGCTTTGACCGCCTGCCTGTAGCCCTCTGACCACGATAGGATTCTCTGTGCCGACACCACAAGTTTCACGCCCTCGTGTATCAACTGAGGACTTCCCTTAGCTTGTAATTAAGGATATCGGATCAGGTCGGGCGGAACTAGGCCTAGAGCTATGCAGGCTTTAGTCCTAGACCTAGAACCAAAAGTCTCTAAATCATTATAGAAAATTATAAAATTTATATAGTACAAAAAATCTAATCTATAATATGTATTAACTCAGCTTATACCGTAGGCTAATTCTGGATCCGTCCCTGCGGATCAGCATTGAGAACACATCAAACTTTGAGAGGCAACGTCATCTCTTGGTACTCCAATGTTAACTTTTTCTTAGATTTAGTGTCTTCTTATCCGACGCATAATGAACTGACTTATTATAGGATTGAGTGAGTAGTTAGTACTTCCTCCCCCAAGTTTATAGCGTATATTTTTGAATAATCTTGTTCTTAAATATAAAACATATTTCATATTATAATGTAAAATTAATGGCATATTCCCTCTATACCCATAATAAATATATAGCTTTACTTTATATTCTTTACATACATGCATTGAATATAGTGCTTAGAGATAATAATTATGTGTACTCTAGTTATTTTTAATATCACTTAAGTCTATTTGCCAAGAGAAAATATATCTTATAAACTTAGACAGAGAGAGTAGAAGCTAACATTATAGCATCTCATACGGTAAATTACCCAATATTAGTGGGATTGTTGGAAACATAAGTTAGCAGTAGCGGAGCACCAGCAAAAAGTTTGAGAGGGCCATCTTTAAGCCATTAGGAAGAACACGATTTAGGCATAATAGTAAGGGACAAATCTCACATCACTACGACCAAGGTTATTAGAATTGTGATCTTAAGTATAATCATTTTTACAAGAATCGTGATCTTAAGTATGATCATCTTTATTTGACGGGATCACATCACTCTATGTGTTGCTCTTGTTTCTCTCTCTCCTTTCTCTCTTCCTTGCTCTCTCTCTCTCTCCTATCTCTATGGGAACCAACTGAGCAGTGCAAAGTAGTGGCGAAGGGTGTGCCATGTGTCGTCATCTGACGCTTGGACTAGGCACACATCATGCGCGGAGGCATGGCCACGATATGGACGCGTGTGTGCGCTCGCAAAATAGGACACCCATAATATCTTTGCCCTGGAACAAAAAATAAAGAGCCAAAAGAAAGCAAATTAAACTAAATTAGCAATAGGTAATAACAAATTACTTATGCTGAAATACTTTCTTGTGAGGATCATGATCATACTTAATACTACATTCAATATCATGATACTATGATATTCCAATTTATATACCAAGCCGTTCCATGTCAGCTCTATTGGATCATATGATCCTATGATCTGTACCATGGTCCTGACTATCTAGCCCATCACACAAGCTATAGTTCACCGAGGTTTGTCTAAATCTGATCCAATAGGCAATATCAAATTTCTTATGCTAAAATACTTTACCCAATTCCACCTTGGTTCCTCCATGCTGGCCGCTGACTCACACTACATTGGCAAGTAATGTCCCATGGGCAACACCATATAACAAGTGAACAAGCCCTTACCTCCCCCCCTAAATCCCTAACTCGATTGTGGTGGCCAAATCCATCGCGACGAGGCAGAGCTTACACGTTCGGGAAGCATGGTGGGCTAAAGGAGGAGACACTCCACAGTGATGTCCATAAAAGTTAGTGCTTCTAGGATCTGTTTGGTTTGGACTTGATTTGATAAAAGATTTTCTTGGATTTACAGGAATTGGTTGGGTTGTTTATGGATGGCGAACTGTTAGCTTAGATTTGTTTAAGGCCAGTGTTGAGACTTTTGATTGTCGGGTATGTGTATTTAACTAGAAGTATGACAGTGATGCGGTTAGTTTATTTGCAAATGGCATAAGTAGAGTGTAAAGAGCTGCAGTTAAATACTGATTAGTGCTACATTGTGGGTATTAAATTGATCAAAAGTTTTTGTTGGAATGCATGTAGGATTTCTTGCGTTGTAGAGATGAATATTTTGGACAAGCTTGTTGTCAGATTCCACTTGAATGGAGAGTTTATCAATGATGGGAAGGTGCTACATTATTGTGGTGGTTCTGAGCGTTTGTTATACATTGAACAAGATAGAGTATCTTTATTTGAGATTACTGTGCACCTTGGAAACCACTATGACTCTATGAGGTAGTGCAAGGGATGTTGTTGCACTGGTTATTTCCCAGTAAAGAGCTTCTAAATGGTCTCAAGGTGCTAGTAGATGATAAGGCATGTTAGTTAATGTCCAACTATGTTTCTAAAGGAAAGGTTGCTGACATATCTATGGAGACAATGCCAATTGAAGGGGAGTCAAAATAAGATCATGACAATGGCTGGAAAGATAGTGACTTTTAGGAAGAGATGGATGCATTGACACCAGATGAGGAATATGAGGATGATTAGTTGTAGCAGCAAGAACCAAAGAAGATGCAAATTATCCCATCTTCCCCAGTTGATACGCAGAAGGACATAGCATCATTGAGGAAGGTGCAAATTATGTGTGAGCCATTGGCTTTGGTTGCAATTAGTTGTGAATCACAAAACACAATACATAACATTCAGGATTACAAATACATGTCCATTACTTGCATATCAACCACATTCTACAATACTTCATTTCAAATGAAAGAGTACATAGCATATCAGACTAGATATTAATCACCAGAACAACAAACCTATTACAACTGCTATGCAAATTGCTAACAAATACTTAAGTATACGTCTATCTCCCTCTAACTTCACTACTTTCTGACCAAGTTCGGCTATGCAAGCATATTTCTCAAGCAGATATGCTTTTAGCATTTCTAATTCTACTCTATGTAAAACCTTCATCTCCTATGCACTTGCTCTGGTATCATCAACCGAACCTCTAAGGTTTATGCTATCATTCCTATAGGTTCTGACAGCATCATGCAAATCAACTAGGACCCGTTTCAGGAATATAGTAGTCTCAGAGTCATCCTAGCGCTAGTAATTGCAACCTCCTGGCTACAAACCATAATGAACAATACACCCAAAAAAATTTGTAAAAAGTCAACTAGAGCAACAAATCGGAGGCAAATAAAGCAAATCTTGCCCAGAAATTTACTTGACCGAGCTCTCTAGCAGGTGAAGTATCTCCTTGTGGGTTTCAAATCGCTCTAGAAAACCCATCTGGCCGTCATCTCACCGCAATGGCAGAAGACCGTCGTCGCATGCTCCAAATGGCGCTCCCTATAAGGAATCAGCAATAAAAAAAAATTAGCCATATCGCCTGCATGTGGCCTCGCCACCGCCGAACCTGATCTTGAGCTGCTCGAGCTTGCTATCAACGTCGCCACACACCTCTATCCAATGCACCCCCCCCCCCCCCCCCCCCCCGGGGAAAAAAAATCCCCACCTCCCGTCAATTTATGGTCTGGGAGGGTAAGACATTTCCCCTTCACGCCCAGGGAGATAATGGTGCCACTCTTCCCAATTCCCCGTTCCATCTTTAGCTCATTTGAAGTCAGTGGACAATGTGTTGTGAGTTCGCGGCCAGTGTGGAGAAAACTCGGGTGGAATTAGGTCGAGGGTTATTTACCCAGATTTAAAACTTAAGGGTGAAAAACAATTGGTTTTTGAGTTCAGGTAAAAATTGGACTCTGAGTAAAGATCAGAAGTCAAAATGATCTTTTCCTTTTAAAAACGCGGAGAAAGTGCCGTACATCGTGATTTTCCAAGTGCTGCAACGATGTATATCACAGAAAAGAGAGAGTCATCATCAGTTCGCAATATAACCTTTTCCTCTCAAAAGAAGAAGAAATAGCCCGTCAAGTGCACTGTAAGGGTGTGTTTGGTTGGAGGCCACAATTTGCCATGCCTCAACTTAAGAATTTGCCACACTTGTGGCTACCCAAATTTGTGGCAAAAAAAAGTGTTTGGTTGATAACTAAGATGTGGCAAAAACTTTATGGCTATTGTTTGGTTCACTGCCACAAAAGTGTGGCAAAAAATTGTGGCAAGTGTTTGGATTACTCCACATGTAGGCTAAACACACTAGTGTAAAAATCATTATTGGAGTAACAACCATACCAACAGTATGAACAATCCACCATTATACCATACATTTCAACAGTACCATACAGTCCATAAGCAATATAATACAATAGTGCAACTCCCAACAACCAAAATATTAGGTAGCATTCATCCCACATGAGTTTTCATAACCTACCAACAGCCAAAATAATCACAGAACCAATAGTCCCAATGCTCCATCCACCATCACATGAAGATCCATCTACCAACAACCAAAATAAGCATGTACTATTTACAACACAGATTCTAGTCATTGCTAATTGTCTCACATAGCCAAAATAAGCTGACATCCAACAGGAACTTCAGAGGTTAATTCCATCCTTCTCACATAAGAACTTGAACACCCAAGCATTCAGAGTAGAATCACTTGCACTACACAACCAACCACGCTTACCTTTGTTCTCCTTGGATGACAGGAAATCTCCAACAAGAACCCTCTGATCAGCTGTCATTGGGAAAGCCTCTAATCTTTGCCACAACCGCTCATGAGGATCAGTAGGTTGTGGCATTGGAGGAGGGGCAGTGGATTGAAATGCATCCCGAAGTGATTTCATTGTAGCAACTATTTCATCAGTGGAATCTGCAAAACGACTCTTCTTTTTTGAGTCTTTCTTAGTTGGGGAGTTGCTGCCCCTTGTACGCTTCTTACTAGCCTGACTAGTGCTGGAAGAGCTATTATCCATAGTGACATTCCTAGTTGGAGTTGGCAAAGTATCAGAATCCTCAGCAAGGTCTTCAGGTTGAGTGTAGGAGTTGAGGTCAATAAGATCTCTTGAGTCATCATCACTATGGGAGCCATCACTATCTTCCAAGCATGTATTTTGATCTCTAGCCAAAGAACCATCAGCACTAGATCCTGTAAATAGCTCTTGCATCTCATGGAAGAACTTGATTGGCTTAGATAGTAGGCGCCTTGCTCTGTCCTGTATTCAATGCAAACAAGATAAATTAATATGTGTAGTTCAGATGCTGAAATAAAACATTCAATTAACTTAAGAGCAAATAACTTACACATAGCTTTGCCTTTTCTGATTCTGAAATGGTTAGCAAGTTTCTAGTATGGTCAAATGCATTGCCACTCTTGCTCAAGGCTGCTGCAATGAACTTCTAATTTTCTTTATGGTACCTGTAGTGACGGTCCACTTGATCAACAGTCACCCCCATTGCAAACTTCTTGTTTAAAGCATCTGCACACAACATGAGATGTTGCTTCTGAACTTAAACCCTGCATGTTGTTTTTTCAAGTACTCCATGCACCACTCTAGCATCAACTTGGTCTGATCCTCATGCCAAGTCAAGGACCTCTCACGAGAGGATGCAAGTGCATCAACTTTCACCTTTGCTTTGGTCATTGCTGATTACATCACAACAAGACAACACATGACAGATCATACTCAAATAAACTCATAGAAACATGATAATAGAAACATGGCAGATCATACTCAAATAAACTCATAGAAACATGATAATAGAAACATGACAGATCATACTCAAATAAACTCATAGAAACATGATAATAGAAACATGACAGATCATACTCAAATAAACTCATACTCAAGTTCAGTACATTAAATGAAGTTGTTGCTGATTACACTCATAAAGTTGTTCCTACTTTATCTTCCCACATCTTATTAGCCATCTCCTCTCTTTTATTTGCCCATGCCACATTCTCCTGGTGCATATCACTACGGCTTCTTGTACTTCGTGGCAAGGCTGTGTACCATGCAACATCATCATATACATACTCATCAGGACCGTCCTCTAAAATCCAATTATGAAGCGCACAACAAGCCATGACAATTTTTACTTGTGTTTTCAAAGGGAAGAAAGGCTGACTATGAAAGATTTTGAAACGGTTCTTCAAGGTGCCAAATGCCTGTTCAACAGTTGTTCTAAGTGAGGAATGCCGCAAGTTGAATAATTCCCTTGGGTTTTCTGGCTCTCTAGTACCCGTATATTCTTTAAGGTGATATCGAGCACCACGATATGGGGGTAAGACACCAGGTCTAGCTGCATATCCAGCATCAGTTAGGAAATATTTACCTACATCATGATTTTGGGCAGATTAATTAGGGAAAAATGAACTTGATGATTCAAGCTAATATTAGGACATAGGGGGGCAATCCTACCTTCCGGTATTTTAAGGCCATTGGGACATGAAAGAGCATCTTGAAGTACAAAAGAATCATGGGCAGAACCCTCCCATCCAGCAAGAACATATATAAACCTTAGGTCAAAATCAACCGCTGCAAGCACATTTTGAGTGGTAATAGACTTTCTACCCCTAAATTTGTCTTGCATATGGATAGGTACACAAGCTGGTATATGTGTACCATCCAAGGCTCCTATGCATCCCTACAGCTTGACAAATAGTGACTATGGCATATGGATATACCTCAAAATAAGGGTGAAATCTGTCGGGGCAACTTGTTATCTTGGAGTGTGTCTGAATGGATCTGATGCATATGAGGTCAAGAGCAAGGATACAAAGGGCATCTAGAACAAGATTGAAATACTTACTAACAGTCTCACTTGACCTAATGAACTCAAATGCAATTGCTCTTGTTGACCAATTTTGACCAACAGCATGGATAAACATGGCAACTTGTTGCTCAATTGTGACATGGAAGGTCTCCTCTAGCAATGCACGTGATCTAAGCTCATTACACAGCCTATGAAATACTGCTTTTCTCATTCGCATCTCACTAATGCAATGGGCCTCAGTTCCATGATACAAACGATTTAGACGCCTCAATCTTTGAATATCTCTATCAATCACAGGAGCATATGTTATGGATCTTTTCCTTTTTCCTTCTATTAATCATATACCAATACATGGCTAGGCACATAAGTATAGCAGCAATCATTCTTCTCCTCCACAAGAAATGGCAGTACTCCAAGTAATATTGTAAATATAGTTTCCTTTGACCCATCTATAACATAATTTTAGATGTAAGACATTAATCAGTACAAGGAAAAGAAATGCATCAACAGTTCATTGCTAAAAACATGTGTATATGTGTATCAACGGCTCATTGCTAAAAACATGTGTATATGTGTATCAACAGTTCATTGCAAACATGTGTTTCGGCGATTCATTGCAACCATAACTTTTCCTCTGATCAGTGACACATCAATTCATTGCAAATCTTTAGTCAATGCAAATGAAATACTTGAGTTTCGGCGACCGGGAGGGGGGCGCCGCGGCCGGGAGGGGAGCGCGCCGCTGGGAGAGCGCCGCGGCCGGCAGGGGAGGGAAGGAGCGGCGGCCGAGCTTGGAGGCGTCGGTGGGAGCGGCGGCGGGCGCACCGACCTCGAGGCCGTCGTCGCCATGGATCCGTGCGCTCCACCTTGGAAGGGACGGAGGGAGCGGCTGTCGACCTCGGAGGGGAGGGAAGGAGCGGCGGCCGAGCTTGGAGGCGTCGGTGGGAGCGGCGGCGGAGGAATCGAGCGGGAAGGGGTTTTTCTGGCGCGCGAAGTGGAGAGAGAGGGTGGCGAGAGGGGCTTCTGGCGCGCGCGAGGGCAGTGTGGTGGGGATTTTCCCCGCCACACTTTCGCTGTTGCAGTTTTGTGGCGGAAGGATGGCACGCCTCAATTTATTTATCAACCAAACAGTAGCCAAAGGAGGTGTGGCATACCTAAGTTGAAGTGTGGCAGGGTGTGGCCTCCAACCAAACGCCCCCCTAAATCTCGTTCAAAAAGTGCACTATAAGTGTGAGTTGGGATCGGGCGACCTTTTGTAATTTAGTTTTAAAAGAAGAAGAGAAGAAATTAGTTACCGTGGACAGCAGCAGCAGCAGCAGAAGAAGAAGAAGAAGAAGACAGTTACCGTGGACATCAGATTTACTGTCTGCATCGGAGTTGCAAAACAAACTTCGGATCAAGTGTGAGAGAGGAATGTAAACGCTCCAAAATCATAGCTTGGACTCAACAACCACAATTCAGCCCATTAAGAGCTTGTTTGGATGGGCCAGGATCCCTGACAATAGCGGATAAGTCGTCCCAGGAAAAAAGGCCGCAGCCCGCCGCAAATGGCCCAGTCTCTTCTATCGTTCTGGACCAAGCATTTCGAGACCATTTACTCCTCGTACAAAGTATTTTCGGCCTGTTCGCACACTGCTTGCGCGCCGTGCACACGTCGGAGTTCCCCAATCTCCTGGCCGGCTGGCCGTCGGCGAAGGGCGAAGGCGCCGCATAAAGCTGGTAGTGCTAGGACACGCGAAGGAGACGATGCTCCGCAATCTCATGTGGTTCGCCGGCCGGCGAGCGGTGGATCGGCCCTTTCCAGATGTCTTCCCCACGGGTCACCAATCTGATATGTTTATTCTGTTGCCATTGCGAGGAACCTTTCGCGGCAAACATGCCTGTGGCAAATTTAGATGATGTTTGGTTCACGACTGGGATGTCAACTACAAATCTGCAGTCTGACTCAAACAAACGTTGGAATCACTTTGATACCGAATTAATTTGTTTGGATATAAGATATTGCTTAGAATCTAGTCGCATTTTAAATTTTGGAAAGCGAGAATTGTCTCGTTGGACATGCCGTTTATTTTGGCTTTTCAGCTGACTTTTGATTTCCGTTTTTTCAATGATTACTATATATTAGACCTAGTTTGTAGTATCTTCTACTTAAAAAACCAAACGCCAACAGGATTCTCCACTTCTCTCGCTACTGTCTTGCTTCGAGGATAAGGCAGGGTTCACGGGTGCATCACGCACCTCACTCCTCTTACTTCCATTATGCGAACGTATCTCTCCCTCACTTTTTCACTGCTCACCCCTCCTTCTAAAAGCCACTTATTTCAATCGCAACTATTTATTTTCACTAAAAAACCATAAGTCACGACTAAAAGCCATCAGTAAAGTCAATACGAACGTCTCCTTAGGCTAATCAGGCATAGCTAAAATCCAAAACATACCCATACACCCGTGAGTAGGTCGGACGAAGTCTATGACCGCGAGGTGGTCGGACAAAGTCTACGACCACGACGTGGTAGAACGAAGCGTCTACAACTACGATGTGGTCCGACGAAGTTACGACCACGAGGCGATTCGAGTAAGCATCCGACGACGACATGGTCGGACAGAGTTTACGACCGTGAGTAGGTCGGATGCAGTCTACGGCCCGGTCGGACGAAGCGTCTACGACCGCGAGGTGGTCGGACGAGTTCTTGACCGTGAGGTGGTCGGATGAAGTGTCTACGACCATGATGTGGTCGGACGAGGTCTCGACCGCGAGGCGATCGGACGAAGCGTCTACGACCACGAGTTGATCGAACGAAGTCTCGAATACGAGGCAATCGGACGAAGTGTCTACAACCATGAGGTGGTCAGACGGAATATCTACGAGCACGACGTGGTCGAACGAGGTCTCGACCGCCAGGCGGTCAGACGAAAGTCTATGACCACGAGGTTGTTAGACGAAGTCTCGACCGCGAGACGGTTGAACGAAGCGTCTATGACTACTAGGAGGTCGGACGAAGCGTCTGTGACCACGACGTGGTCCAACGAGGTCTTGACCGCAAGGCGGTCGGATGAAAATCTTCAATCACGAGACGGCCAGACGAAGTCTCGACTGTGAGATGGTCAGACAAAGTGTCTACGACCGTTAGGTGGTCTGACAAAGTCCCGTTCGTGAGGCGGTCGGATGAAGGTACGACCACATAGTGGTCTGGTTAAGTCGAGGAAGTCAACGAAGCATGGACGTGCGTGGTTGTCCCCCACCCTTCGGACTCGGCATCGATGAAGTTGGAGGCAAGACAAAGATCTTGACGCGTGCGATTTGTCCCCCACCCTTTGGACTTAGTGTCGATGAAGTCGGTGGCAAGACAAATCCGTGACGCGTGCGGTCTGTCCCTTACCCTTCGAACTTGACGTCAACGAAGGCGATGATAGGATGAAGCTGATGTGCGTGGGTCGTCCCCCACGCTTCAGACTTGGCGTCGATGAAGGCAGCGGTGAGGCAAAGCTCTGAGGTGTGCATTCCATCTTGCACACTCGGACTTGGGGTCAATGAAGTCGGTGGCGAGACAGAACTGTAATGCACGCGGGTCATCTCCCACCCTTCGGACTTGACATTGATGAAGTCAGCGGCGAGACAAACTGACACGCGAGGCTTGCCCCACACCTTCGGACTCAGCATCGACGAAGGTGGCATCGAGGCGAAACTCTAAGGTGCACGTTCTATCTCGCACCGTTCAGACTCGGGGTCTATGAAGTCGGCGGTGAGACAGAACTGTGACGCGCACAGGCCATCCCTCACCATTCGGACTTGACGTCGATGAAGTCAACGGCAAGATGAAACTGACGCGTGTGGCCTCCACCCTACCTTCGGACTCACAGCCTACAAAGGCGGTGGCGAGATGAAGCTTTGAGGTGTGCGTTCCGTCCCGCACCCTTTGGACTCGAGGTCGACAAAGTCAGCAGCGAGACAGAACTGTGATGTGCATGGGCCATCTCCCACCGTTCGGATTTGACATCGACAAAGTCGACGATGAGATGAAATTGACATGCGTAGGCCGTCCCCCACCTTAGGACTCGCGGTTGATGAAGGCGGTGGAGAGACGAAGCTAAGACACGCTTTCCGTCTTGTACCCTTCGGACTCGGGGTCGATGAAGTCGGTGGCGAGACGGAACTGTGACATGTGTGAGCCATGCCCCACCCTTCGGACTTGACATTGACGAAGTCGGTGGCGAGACGAAACTAACGCACGTGGCATGTCCCCCACGTTCAGACTCACAGTCAACAAAGACAACACTGAGACAAAGCTCTGAGGCGCACGTTTCATCCCACACCATTCGAACTTGGGGTAAATGAAGTCAGTGGTGAGACAGAATTATGACATGCTCAGGCTGTCCCCCAGAATTCGGACTTGACATCGATGAAGTCAGCGGCGAGACGAAACTAACGTGCGTGGCTTGCCCCCCACCTTCGGACACACGGTCGATGAAGGCGGTGCCAAGACGAAGATCTGAGACACATGTTTCGTCCTACACCCTTCGGACTCGGGGTCAATGAAGTCGGCAGCGAGACAGAACTGTGACACATGTGGGCCGTCCCCCATCCTTCAGACTTGATGTCAACAAAGTCGGTGTCAAGATGAACCTAACGCGCGTGGCCCGCCCCCCACCTTCGAACTTGACATCGATGAAGTCGGTGGCAAGACAAAACTGACGTGCACAGCCTACCCCCCACCTTCAGACTCATGGTTGATGAAGGTGGTGGCGAGATGAAGCTCTGAGGCGCTTGTTCCATCCTGCACCCTTCGGACTCGGGGCCGACGAAGTGAGCGATGAGATGAAACTGTAATGCACACGGGTCATCCCCCACCCTTCGAACTTGGGGTCAACGAAGTCGGAGGTGAGATGAAACTGACGCACGTGGGTTGTCCCCAACTTCGTACTCACTGTCGACGAAGACAACAGCGAGATGAAGCTGAGGCGTGTGTTCTATTCCGCACCCTTTAGACTCGGGGTTGATGAAGGTGGGGACGAGATGAAGGTAATGTGCGCGGTCTGTCCCCCGCTCTTCAGACTTGACATCAAAGAAGTGGGCGGTGAGACGAAACTAACGCGGGCAGCCTGTCCCCCACCTTTGGACTCATTATCGACGAAGGCGGTGGCAAGATGAAGCTCTGAGGTGCGTGTTCCATCCCGCACCCATCAGACTCAAGGTCAATGAAGTTAGCGGTGAGAAGGAACTTTGATGCATGTGGGCATCCCCCACCCTCCAGACTTAACGTCGATGACGTTAGCGATGAGACAAAACTGACATGCGCGGGCCGTCCCCTACCTTCACACTCGCGATTGACAAAGGCGATAGCGAGACGAAGCTGAGGTGCATGCTCCGGTCCGCACCCTTCAGACTCGGGGTCGATGAAAGCTGCGACGAGATGAAGCTGATGCACATGGTAGCTCCTGTGCCCGGGGAGCGGAGCAGCGCGAGCCGCGCCCAGAGACCACAACACATGACAGCCACGCCCAATGCCTGCAGCACGCGCCTACTGCGCTCGAGGAGCGTAAGAGGTGGCCCTGGGTGCTGCACCCGACCTAGCTACTATTGTGACCTGTTAACTATATATGACTTTTGAGCCTCTGACAAACTAGTTGAGCATGCATTGATTTGGTCAACATCTGATGGTAACTCAGATGGGTGAATGGTACCTTCAATTTTTCCCCAAGTATTCACCAATACTTTACTCGGATAGCTACGGAGTTATGAAGATTTAGGATAGAAAGCCAACAGAAAAGCCAGCAAAACAAGAATTCAAAAATCCAAGAAATTCAAAACCCCACCGATCATACCTCTAGCAAATTCTGGTCATACAGGTAAATAGTAAAATCGATAGTACTGCTACAATGTAATCAGCTTAGAAACAATAAACATAACATTATTTCAAAATCAAGAATTCGTGTAAATTTTGATCTGTAGATCCAAATGACATAAAACTTGATATGCACATTCTCTACGATATCACGAACCGATTCTAACCAACGATTGAGAGAATTGTTATCAAAATTGTGATATTTTTTATTTGAAAGAAGGTTGCACGAAAACTAGACATAAACAAAAAATGGTGAATATAACTTGCTCATGGGTGAATGATGACAAAGATAATTCTAGATGTATTTTTATATATCATAGCAAGCTGGAACACACAAGGAATCAAGGCAAAATCAACTGGATTAAGAAATCACTTGGAGAGATCAAACCAAGCAAAAAATCGAACAACTTCAAGACTTGCCAAACCTGATGTCTAGATAGATAAAGATTGATTTTCATGATATATATCTATCACTAACCCATTCGTCAGATCCAGCAAGATCAAGAAGGGGAGAGAAGAGCAAAATCAACCAAAATCCAGTTAATATATTGCTACTTGAGGATGAATGTTTTACAGTCACTCCATCTGGAGGACAAAAGAGCACATCACAGCATTCATCTTTGTCAAACCCTAAACCTGGAACACTTGGCTTCAATGAGTAAAGTTAGGATAGTTGAATAGTTAACTAGCAAATTCCATCCCAACCCATTAAATAGACAAGGTGGCTAGCTCTATCTAACCTTAATAGATGTTATCCATTTAGCATAAATGGAAAAACTCATTGACCCCACACATCACGGGTTTTACTCACATACAATACTTATACACGCTTTTGATAGTACATAAGGTCGAATCTGCTAAGTCCTTAGCCTTAATCCAACTTGATCTTCTTAGCTTCTCCTTGACCTAAACCTCTCTCCCAAGCAACACGGTTTTAATTGAAGGTAGTTTCTAGTATTTTGGTCAACTTACCAAAATACCCTTTTTTTTTACCCAGTGTTCATCTTCATTTGCAAGCAATCACCATACTTGCCATTAATAAGTGCACCACTAGCTTGCCATATGTGAGCAAATCTCTCCCATTTTGGTTTCATCGGACCACGCCTCACTTAGATCGACCAAACCCCTTGGTACAACCCATCACTTGAACTTCCTTTCAATATTTCCCGCCTTTCATTCTTGAGCTCAGTCATCTCACCTGGCATTCTTGATTGTTCTGGGTCTTGACTCATCCATGATCGTAGCCCCAATCAACGTCATTCATTATGATTAACTTCAAGCGTATCTGCACATTCAAAGACCAATAAATCACTTTCAGGCACGAGTTCTTCATAACTTGATCCACGTTAGTCAAAACATGCTTCATGCAACATTAATGCACTAACTAAATACAATTCAAAACAACCCAAAACCAAATTCCCAAAATCTAAAAATTTTCATCTGGGCTGGTAATACCGCCCAACATAGGCCGGTACTACCGCTCCCACAATTGGACCTCTATGAAAAATATCAACCGGTAAGTAACACATGGTACTACTGGTCAACGATCTGACTGTTGTGGTTGCATCGCTCTAGCGGTCTGATCGATGCCATACCGACAATCTAACCAGTTTGCCTAAAAATTCTGAAATTATGCAGATAAAATACAATTTTTACAAAATCAAATATTTATTTTACAAAACTTACAATGGTTCATCATAATACTATCTTTGGCCATCTCACAAGGTCCTTCAGGCCCGCTGCGGTTTTACTGTCGGTTTTGTTTTTCCACTCACTGCACGAGCTCTTCATCTATGTGTTGTGTTGTGCCATCAGGTAGAAGGTTAGAAGAAGGAATTTATGGCACCCTCCAGGGCACATATCTTCATAAATGGGCTGCATAGGAAACGGTCTGGAAAAATTGGTTATATGCCACTGTTCAGATTAGCACTCTATAATTTGTCACTTCTCCCGGAGTAATTGTTTATTTGCCACTAGATTCATCTATTTCTCTAGGATTTACCACTATGGATGATTTTGCCCCTCCTTCCTCCAACCGCTCTCTTCCTCCTTAACGATGATTTTGCCCCTCCTTCCTCCAACCGCTCTCTTCCTCGTTAACCAAGCGAAGAGGCTCGTCGTTGCTCTGGCAATGGCGCCACCAATAGACCTACCACCAGCGGCCAGTACTTCTAGGACAACGTCAACAGCCTCTAGCCCTCCACCCACAGCACCTCAGATCCGTGCAGCATTGCCACCAACGTGCCTGTTGCATGCTCCGCCATGTGGCCACCACCCCCGGCGCCCATGACCACCATGTCTCGATCATTCTCTGTCTGACAAATCCTCTCCACCACGGCCAGCGCGCGCTTCAACTCCCTTACCCCCACTGCGCTCCACCACGATCCGTGCGAGCGTCGGTGTCACGTCGGTCGCCTCCATGGCCACCTCTGTCACGCGCAGCACTGTCCGTCTTGCGTCGCACTCTCGGTTCCACCGTGAGCCGTGGCATCCAACCAACCTCCGCGATAGTCTGCGTCTCACCTACACCACCGAGCTCCGTGCTGTTACATGTATTCAGTATATGCTCAGTATAGTAACATTCTTTTTTGGCCCTGAATTAACTTAATCAAAGGACTCACCTTGAAACTTGAGCAAACACACTCAATGCCCTCCCTTCTGTATAAAATCAACGCCCTCCCTTCTGTATATTATTCTAGATATAAGCCTACAAGAAGCAGTACTAAGACGCTACAAAATATTCAGGGAAAAAAATTATGGGAACATAGCAATAGGAATTCGTGTCACACCAATAAAATGTTTTGAGGAACCAAAAACGTCTTACTTTGTATGAAACATTACTCCTTGATGGTTGAATGATTGAAAGTGTCGTCATGCTAAATTTTTAAGGCATCATATAAATAACGTAAGATCTAGTTATAAAGGGCGTGTAAGATTACCTACTAGAGTACAAAGCAAAAGGCCTTTCGTTGAAAGAGCTTGACAATCATTCAACCATTTTCTCATATATTTATTGTTCCAGACGCCACCAACTACAGGTGATATGAGGTAAAAGCATACCACTTTAAAATGCAACAATAGAACCTTCAGTAATTTAATTGAACTTCATACACAAGTACGCAAGAAATGCCCTAATACAACTTTCTGAAACAACTCCAACGCATCCCGTAATTGAACACAGAGCTAATATAGGCTGAGTTATCGGTCATAGTGGGTTGTCTGAATCTCAAATAGTAAAAAAAAAAATCAGAGGGCAGCGAGATGAACGAATGGAATGAAATTTCATTCTTTGTTCAAAAATTCAGATGAAATTTTTAAATATCATTTAAATTTTGACAAAATTTAATCAAAATTTAGATAAAATTTGGAGAAAATTCAAATGGGACAAATTCAGACAAAATTTGACCAAATCATTTTTCCTTTGAAGAGTAACGAAAAAACGAAATAAGTGAAATTTCTTTGAAATTGTAAACCCTGCACATGACCCAAATTTGGATCTGGAACTACACCACCATGTCCTCCTTGTCGGGCCGTAGAATGTCACCACTGCCGTCACCATGACTAGTGTTGTGGCTACTGACCAAACAGCATATGAGGGGACTAGCAAGAGAGAGAGAGAGCTAACGACAGGAGAGGGTGCTCATGTATGAAATGAATGAATCTGGCCCCTCATACCCCTCTTGAGGGGCTTATATACATGAGTAGGATTGGATGAAAAATTCCTATTCTATCCTCTTAATAATTACAAAAAGTTAAGGGTATATTGATACATTTCTTTATATACATGTTTCTATACTATTGTGCCTATTACATATTAAGTCAGTTGCAATGCCCCGCCACGGAAGGTTGGGCCACCCCTATAACGGCTGGTGACGCCATTTGCTCCCCACTATGTTGCTCCTCTCCTTCATGGTTTTCATAGCTACCTCTACTCCTATTGAGTTTGCTCATGTTGTGGGGAGCAGAGGGAGAGTGGAGGTGGTGCGGTGCCTTGGTAGGGTTTGGGGTGGTGGTGCGGCCTCTCAATCTTGGCCAAATCTGGTAGGCTCAATGAAGGTGATGTCTGTACTAGTGACGAACGGCAATCGGAAAAAGGGTTGAGCGGCGGCAGCAGGTCGTTCGCTGGGGATGGAGAGAGTGGCGACTGACGTGTGGGGAACGACCATGGGCCAAGGGTAGATGAGAGAGAGGAGAGCAATGGATGTGGGGCTACGAAGTGGGAGCACAAACCCTAGATTGCTTGTGGTGGAAGGGTGTGTGACCAGCGAGTGTGGAGGCTGTGTGGGGCTGGTGCCCGTGCAACACGGTGTGGATCTAAGGTGCCACTGGTATTCACAAAAATCTTATGTGGTGAGGAGTTTTTTTTTGTTGTTGCAAAATGCAGTTAAGTGAATAGGGGCAAAGAAGCCTCCATATGAACCGTTTGCGCTAGATCTAATGGCTAGAGTGGCCCGAAGGCAAAGAAACTAGCACCACCAAATCGTTTTCTCCATAGAAAAGTTGTGCATAATACCCACAAATTTACATAGAACCGTTGAGAAATCAAAAGGTTGACAATGAGTACCCCACCAATTTGCTTGCAACCATGGGTAGTTGCATCTTTCCATACACCACCAGTGCGGAAGAAGCACAGACAAGGTCCAGTCTTATCTGATGACGCCCTGTGCGTACGTGCATGAGGCCATATCACTCACCGTGCATGCGTGGACGAGGGCGAGGACGATACATCCGTGTCTCCACATATTCCGCTATCCGTATGGGGACCAGCCCCGACAAGACCCGCGCCGCTGGCACAGACTGACCGGGACCGTAACCCAAAGGCCCACTGCACCGCCGCACGTCACGCGCCGTGATGTCGTATGACCACAAGCCCGTCGCACGGCTTCACGAGCCCGTATATCGCAAGTCACTTTGCAGTATTCTGTGACGAGCGGCGCCTGCCAATTTGCCACGCACTGTCAGGACCCAAATTTTACAATTCAAATTCCTCTATGATTTTATCATACTATTCTTTGGATCAGTAGATAGTACTCACAGATTACAGTTCTGAATATCAAAGTACATATCATGCAGAAGCGTAAATATAATAATAGACTTACTCTTAGGCTGATTAGGCCGAAATCATTAAATTGCAGCAGCGGAAGAACGAATCACACAGGTGGGACCTTCAGGACATGCCCACAGACAGCCAACTGGAGGTTCGCGACCTAGCCTTTGACGACTTATTCTTCTCCTCCATCATAACCAAAAGTGTTGCTGAAGCGTAGTGATCTGATTCCTGCTTCTGGATTTGTTATGAGAGCGAGTGTGAGCACACTAACCACCGTGCTCCGCGAGCCAATACACAGTATGCAAATAAATAGTATGCATGGCTTATCAAAGGAGAGGCTCGGGTTATTTTATTTGCCAAAAATCGTTTTTAGTAACATTATTATTATTTCAACATGGTGTTATTAATTCTACCTAAACCCCACACGGCGGTTGCTATAATTGACTTAAACCACCAAATACACACTTTCCTTACTGATTGTTGTCTAAGACTCCAAACAGCTAGGGACATCATCTATCTAATATCATTTAATTAATCCACCGAACACACACTTTCTATATTGAGTGCTGTCTAATACTCTAAACAGCGAATATCATCAATTATATAATCCACCAATATCTTTTGTATTCCAAATTCCTAACAATCCAATCCTTTTTATTGTTGATCCACAACCATAGTTTGCTTTTTCAATAATCAACCTTATTTTCCCATCATCTATCCCTAACTAACTCATTAGTATACCTCCACCAAAAATATCATTGATCAAGTCTACGATTCACTAGTATTCATCCACCAAAACATCATTGATCAAGTCTACGATTCACTAGTATTCATCCACCAAAACATCATTGATCAAGTCTACGATTCACTAGTATTCATCCACCACAAATATCGTTAAACAGGTTTACGATTCACTAGTATTCATCCACCAAGAATATCATTGATCAGGTTTACGATTCACTAGTATTCATCCACTAAGAATATCATTGATCAAGTTTATACTCCAATAAATGTTATCATACCTCCAAATTCCCAAAAATTCAATTCATCCATCCAGTAATTAATTAAATCATATTCATCCCATTATCGCCAACATCTCCCAAGAATTTATATTAGTTATCAATGTTTTAATCCAGCAAATATCTTTGCACTCCCTAATTCTCCAAAATCATTTAAATCATCTATCTAGCTTATGTATTCATTTAAGATCCACCAATGTATTTATCCCAGAATCCACTCTATCGTGTCCTTTTTATGATCGACATGAATCCTCCAATATCTTTAAGTATTCATCACAAATATCTATCTCATTTACTCACGACTCTATTTATTTCCCCTTGTATTTTATTTTGCAAGAATAGAAGTGCCATTATTTGAAATATAATACATAGAAATTTCCTAAGACCTAGCAGCTTTGAACAAAATCATAATGTTCAAGAAAATGTAATAATAATAGGATCCAGATTCCATCCACCGTTACATGGCATCCGCACCATATGCTAACATTTCAGCGTTATAACCGCTTACATTACCACTGGGACGACACCCAGGACAACTCAAATTATGGCTTTCCACTGCCCCACTTTTCCATACCCATCCATAAAGCATTTTGAAATAGAACTATATCTAGTTAAGTTCCCATGTCCGCCCTTGACCGTGGGCACGGCTATTCGAATAGTTTTGACTCTGCAGAGTTTGTACACTTTCACCACAAGAGACAATCAACTCGTTGCCCCACACGATTCCTTGGTCATGTGGTTGAGCAGACCATCACAGTGACTTTTCAAAGTATCTAGTCCTTTTTGTCATCTCACCTTATGGGAAACTGCCCACTTGCGGTGGGTCCCATCTATGCGCGGGATGTTCCCCACAGTTACTAACGCAGCCGGGCTCCACTTCCCGCAACGTTAGAACAGCTGGGAAACTTCACCCTCCACCAGTGTCCCTTAGGGCCCCCTTGCCCGTGCGTGTCCACTTCTATCCACTACCAGTGAGATGGGTCCGGGTTTCGATAAGTTTACTTAGCCAAGTTGTACTTTACAGACTTTTGGTTGTACTGTTTTACACAGGAGGTCATGACAAGATTCAGTCCTTAGTGGTATCTGGGCGGTTCTACCACAAACCACATTCTCGTGCACCCCTGCACCATACCCCCGAACCGTCCGCCCAGATAAATAAACAATTTGAGGTTTTTGGGATCATAAAATAATCATACCAATAATACCAGTCATTCCCACCATGACTGTCCAAACCAGTTTCTCATGATTGAAAATGGTAATGATGCATGGGGCATTTCAACGCCCCTGAGTATCTAAGCAGTACTAAGCATGGCATATAATTACGGACTTAATTTTGAAAAGTTTCCATTATAATTTTGCTAGAGCGAAAAGGTTCACATAATCAAGTAATCCAAAGGAGGTGTAATATTATTCAAGGCCAACAATGGGCATATAACTAGAATCTTAAATTAAACATGTATTTGCATATAAAATAACAACATGCAATTTGATAATTTAAACCAAAGTAATTTGCAGAAAATATAGGTTCAACATGATCAAAGTGTTGACTCGCCTGGCGCGGTTTACCGCGGTCTTGAGCTCACACGATGCTTTCTCTTCAGTTTTGGCGTTGATCTTCACTTCGAGCTTGACCTCACTTGATCCCATGAGTCTTCACGACCTCCAATTTCTAATTACGTGATAAACGACTGAATCCAAATAAAAGCGAATAACTCAAGAGATCCAAATAAATACGAATAAACTCAACTTTTGTTTTATTATGAGTTAATGGGTGATTTGGGTGATTTGAGGTCAGGCTGGTGGTAGAAATTGATGACTCGATCTTTTACTAACAGTTTCTTTTATTATTTTTATATTTATCAAGGAAATTCCATGAGTTAGGATGGACCTATGAGTAGGTATCATTTTGTCGAGTGTTACTTTTCAGGGCATTTTGGCTTACCGAATTAATTTTAGAGTCTAAGTGTATAGCATTTTATGGGGTGTCCTTTTATGTAGCCTCAGTTTTCCCTAAACCTATTTCAACTGGAATTAAGATTCAGTTGTATGGGCCATACCTTGTATTTCATGCTCATCATTGCTATTTATTAAATCTAGTATTAAGGTTTAACTAATGGTACCATTATTATTTGCCTATGCTTTAGTTACTATTATGCTTAACTTTATTTCTAATTTTGCTATCTAGGCAAGGTTTGGTATGTATCATTTTATGTGACCCTAATTACTCGTGTTAATAGTTATATATTTACTTTAGAGTATCTATATGTCCGCGAGATTATTTTGATGCTTGATGACCTAGACTACACATTTTTTTATCTGTATAATATTATAGCCTTTTAATTTGAGCGCTTTCTGAAAGTTACTAATACGCATATTTTTATTCCTTTATAACTCGAGCCTACTGTACTAGGTTATATTTTACTATCAATATTCTACTGAATCCACGGCTGAGATTCATTTGTCGATGGCATGCTAGGGATGACTATGATTCACATCGCTACACTAGGTAGATTACTCTTAACATTTGATGACCTAGGGGTTACTTTACTGTAATTGCCGCACATATACATATATATGTTTATATACATATTTACATAGAAAGTCTCTATATTCTAATAGTTATTAGCTTTAATTAAAATTTATTTATCTAACAAAATTATATTCCAATATTTGCTAGTTAGGAAAACCTACCACTAGAATTTATTTAATGGCAGCATTTTAAATATTGGGCATAAATCTTAATTTTAATCATGGGTAGTCTCTATTAGATTTGGATATTTAATCATACATGAGCTAATCCAAATTTAAGTCTTAATTAATCTCATTTTTTTATTCTAGTTAAATTTTATTAGTTTCTCTAAACTTTTCTCAAATTTTCCTTGCTTTTTATTAATCAAAACGGATTACAAAAATGGAATAAAAATGTAAGGAAAAATGGTGCAGCCGAAGGATTCGAACTCAAGACCTCGGCTGTGAAGTGTTTAGCACTCACTCGGGTAGCCAAGTGGGCTTTCTGTCTGTCTTGATAGGCCAGGGGAAGTTGGTTCTGAAGAAGTAAGCGGCAGATAGCGACTAGACAGAGCAGCCGGCTGGCCGAAACAGGGGAGGTGGGGGCGCACTGCCGACGGTGGGAGCTCTGGCGAGGGGAGGCCAGAGGGGGAGGGAAGGCCGGCAAAACAGGGTCCTGGGGAGTGGTGGATGCCGGTGGAGGAGGCGGCTTGGCCCGGGGCAGCGCAGGTCGGCGGGGGGGGGGGGCAGCGGGGTACGCTCGGGACGTCGGCGCCGGCGGAGAGGTGGGCGGCGATTGGCGAGGGCGTGACCGGGAGGGAGGCCAGGGGAACTCACCTAGGTGACGGGTGTTGACGGAGGAGAGCCGTGGTGGGCCGGCGGCGAGGGCCTTGGGTGGCGCGGGGTTGGTTCACGTCGCCGGCGCGCTACGGTGCAGGGAGAAGCGGGGCAGTGCTCGGAGAAGCTCCGTGGCGGCGTGGTGATGCTTCTGAAGAGAGGAATCGAGCCATGACGCCCTGGAGGAGCAGCGGCGAAAATGGAGGTGTCGGCGGCCGGACTTGGGGTGGAAGGATGGCGCATGAGCTCCAGTGCGTGAAATTCCAATTAGTTCATAGGGCATGCGGTTGAGGAGTGGAGGCTCGCCGTGATGTTCTTGATTTTGGGAATAGATGACCGGAGCGACGGAATTTGGCGTGAAGGCGGTGGCAGTGAGCTCATGGGCATGGGGTGCTCGAGCTCGGCTGGGCAAGGGAGGAAGGGAGTAAGGCCAGGGAAGAGGGGGAGTAGCGCGGAAGCAAATGGGGAGGATCCAGTGCTTCTTATGGTCGCAGAGGGAGGCGCAGTGGCAGGCTTCACGGGCGTGGCCAAGTAATGCGCGGGCACAGAGCACGGCATTCGGTGATGATGGCTACAGGGTAGGCGCGGCGCATGGCAGGGAGGTGTGCAGGGCGTGGAGCTCGGGAAAGGAACTGGCGATGTGACTCGACGCTGGCGGGGCGGCGCAAGGACAGAGGAAGCCGGCGCGCGCTGCGGAGGGCGACGTGGGCTCACGGCATCCACGCAAGGAAGAAAGAAGACAAGAGCAGGTTGCGGGGGAGAAAGAAAAGGGGAGGAGGCGGGGCAGAAACCAGGGCCCACGCGTAAGAAAATAAAAGGGAGGAGAGAGGGAAGGGGTGGGGGCCGGGCCCACATGTAAGAGAGAGAAAATGGGAAAGGAATAAGGGAAGAATGAGAAGCTTTTAGCCATTTTTTTTAATCTTGAGTTTTTAATTTAAATTTCTGTTTTCCCATTTAATATTGTCCATTTCAATTTTTGCATGATATTTACAATTTAAATTTAGATATTTATTATTTAGATGTGAGTTCTTTTATATATATATATACTCTTTTAGCCATTGCTTCTCTTTTAATTAAGTAAATTGAATTTCATATTTTTTATTTCTATTAGTTAACATCAATATTGTTTTTCTTTTTACTTTGGGCATTACTTCTCAGTACATTAATTTATATTTCTCAAAAACTCAAAAGATTTCAAATAAATATTCAAAAGCAATTTGGAATGCCAGCAAATTTCAAGAAAAGTTTTTTAAAAAATCCCTCATAATTTCGAACACCCAAATTTTAGGATGTTACACGCACCGTGCTGTCTTACCCTTTGGCCGTGGTCAGCCCCTTCGTACTAGTTTTCAGTATTCTGTGCCGAGAGGCGCCTGCCAATCTGCCACGCACCGTGCCGCCTTAGCCTTTGGCCATTGTCAGTCCGTTCGTACTAGTTTTTTCTGGTTACTTTTAATTATAGCTGATAAATAGTAGTATCTGAATATAGCAGTGGTAATAAGCCGATAAATAGTCATATATTATATATGAAAAATGGTACAACAAAAGATACTACAATATTTAAATCGATTTATGAATTATGATATAATAAAATATATTATAGTTTATTAAAGTAAAAAGTAAAACCTGTTCATATTAATTTGGCTTCTGCTTCGTGGAAGGCCGCCGCTGCACGAAGAAAATTCAGAGGGATGGCGCGCGGCGCGGAGAACGTTAGCTATCCGCGCCGTGGAGTACGAATCGAATCGCGTGGTTCGTCAAGCTATGGTCTGGACGCGCACTGTCGCGCAAAGGACGGATGGGACGGTGAAGCGATGTACACCTGAGGCTGTGCGGATCAGGGCCGGGCGGGTCCCGCGCGGGAGGCCGGGGCAGAGATGCCGTGTCGCCGTGATGGGAGCAGGTCGGGTCGTGGCGCACGTGGTGGGAAATGTGGGCGGCAAGGAGACGCGGCCGACGATTTTCGATCGGATCCGTGGCTACCGCCGCGTCGGGCCAGTGAGCCGGGCCTGCGTCGCGTGGAACGTAGCCCGCCTCTCGTCCTCGCCGTCTCCATTGGCCCAATAGCCGTGGCAAGGTTAGAAAAACCTTTATACTAACATTTCGCTTGCGTAACCACCCTCGTACGAAAGCATTATGTTCTTACACGAGTGATGAACTGATGATGACCATGCTCTACTCAGCTTATATACTTTGGCTTCTGACTTTTTTACTATGCAAACTATTAATTTTTCTGACTTTTTTACTATGCAAACTATTAATTTTTTTAGTAATTAAATTTTAAAAATTAAAAGTATTATATCATCACGGACAATACAAAGTAATAAAACCAAAAAATCCAGAAAAAACAAAATTAAGACGATAGAAGTTGAAACCGTTTGAAATGAGACATGGATCAGCTTGGTCTAGTATGTAAGCCAACCGTATTGATTCATGACTTTGGTTTTTTTTTGTTTGTCTTTTTTTATTCATTTGTATTGTTCGTAGAGATATATAAGTGTTTTCTTTTTTTCTCATTTTTCTTTAATTAAATGACTTGGCAAAAGTTAACAACTATTAAAATATAAATTTAGTTAAAAATCAACAGTCGAAAGTCACAGTTGTTTGTGTTGCAAGATGTATTGAGACAAGTGATGGACTGTTGATTAACCTTTATTCTGTACATGTACATGAGAATATATAGATGATGAGGGAGTGGCAAAGAAGGTGCCTTTACATGAATAGATGTCTATACAGTAAAGGTGTCTGTACATTGGTTACTTTATTTTCTGGTTGTAACACTCCCCCTTAACCAATGTGTCTTCATATGATCACTTTGATTCATCATCTTGGAAAAACTCCTCCAAAACCCTGTAGGAAAAATATGAGGAGAATTGATAGAGTAGATATGCCATGAAAAACTCCTTTAAAACCCAATGGGAAAATTTAAGGAGAAAATTTGATATGGCATATATATGATTATATCTCCTTAAAAACCCCTGTGGGGGAAAATAGAGATATAATATATTTATGATTACGTTGTCATATTGCCTCATTAAAAACCTTAATGAGAAATCTTAGAGGAAAAACTCATAAAGGGAAAAGAGTACAATATTTATATTGAACGGGTTAAATCTTAAGAGATTTCTCCCCCTGATATCTGCAAATCACGTAGTCTTTGCATACCAATTCCATAAACACATTTCTGGAATGTGGAAGTTGCTAATGACTTAGTGAATAAGTCTGCGAGATTATCACAAGACTTAGTTTGCAGAATATTTATTTTCCCACTCTCTTTCAATTCATGTGGGTAAAATAGTTTAGGTGCAATATGTTTAGCGATATTGCTCTTTATGTAACCCGTTTGCATTTGAACAACGCAAGCATCATTATCTTCGTAGATAATGGTAGGTGATGCGATAGCACCTATACCACATGATTGTTGTATGTGGTTAATCATTCTGCGAAGCCATACACGTTCGCGTGATGCTTCATATAATGCAATTATTTCAGAATGATTAGTGGATGTAGCCACTAGAGTCTGTTTTGAAGACTTCCAAGATATGGCCGTTCCACCATGTAAAAATACAAAGCCTATTTGAGATCTGGCATTATGGGGATCTGATAAATAGCCAGCATCAGTATATCCTATTAAATCCATATTTTTTATTCTTTTGGAAGAATAGACCGAGATCTTTAGTGTCATGAAGATATCTAAGGATATTCTTCACTCCTACCAAATGTCTTTTGGTTGGAGCAGCGCTATATCTAGCAAGTAGATTTACTGCAAATGCGATATCCGGCCGGGTGCAATTTGCAAGGTACATTAGCGCTCCGATAGCACTGAGATATGGAACCTTGGTTCCAATAGCTCTTCATTGTCATCTCGGGGTCTAAATGGATCTTTGTCCCTGTCGAGAGTTCGAACAACCATGGGGGTTTTCGGTGGATATGCTTTGTCCATATTGAATTTTCCAATATTTTCTGGACATAGGCTGATTGATGCACTAGGGTGCCTGTATGAAGGTGCTCAAGTTGTATACCTAAGCAAAATTTGGTTTTACCCAAATCCTTCATTTCAAATTCCGTCACAAGATGATTACGTGCTTCATCTATATCCCGTGTGTTACCAATGATATTTAGATCATCAACATACACAGATATAATGTAAAATCCTGTCGAGGATCTTTTAATGAACACGCATGGGCAATCATCATTGTTGGAGTATCCCTTTTTGGTTAGGAACTCACTTAGTCGGTTGTACCAAATTCTTCCCGACTGTTTCAAGCCGTATAAAGACTTGTTTAATTTTACACAATACATATTGCGATTTGCGTTTGGATTCGGAATTGAAATTCCATCGGGAACTTTCATGTATATGTCCGAATCAAGTGACCCATAAAGATATGCGGTCACTACATCCATCAACTGAAAAGATAGATGATTTTGTACTGCCAATGAGATTAAGTATCGGAATGTTATTCCACTCATTACTGGAGATTAAGTTTCATTGAAATCAATGCCGGGTCTCTGCGTGAACCCTTGTGCTACAAGCCTTGCTTTGTATCTCACCACCTCATTGTTTTCATTCCGTTTGCGGACGAAAACCCATTTGAAACCGACAGGGAATACTTTGGGAGGTGTATGTATCACATTGGTGAATACATTTCTTTTCTTGAGCGAGGCTAACTCCGCTTGAATTGCATCCTTCCATTGATTCCAGTCCGAGTGCTGTTTGCACTCTGCCATGGTCTTGGGATCTGGATCATTTTGAAGGTTGTTTGCAATTGTTGTGGAGAAATAAATGTCGACAATTGTAGTCTTACGATCGTATGATTCTCCAGAATCAGTATAGTTAGTGGAAATTTCTTGGACCCCTGTTGACTCAATGTTATTTCCCAAAACATTTGAGTCGGGGTATTCCGATATCCCAGGATCAGTAATTGAGTGCACTTTTGATCTGGGTTTAAGGATCCTTTGGTGTCTATCAACTTGAGGTTGATCTGCATTTACATTCTTTTGTTTTCTTTGTCGCTTGTTAGAAGCTGTATCCGCCGTTTGTACCGTACTTCTCCCCCTCTTATTTTGAACTGGGAGTTGAGTGGTATTTTGCGGTACCTCCACTCTTTCAGGTACATTTCTGGCAGGATTATAGGATTTTGTGACACCCTTATAATCAGTAAATGCATCTGGCAGGTTATTTGCAATGTTTTGCAAATGAATGAGTTTCTGAACTTGAAGTTCAGTCTCTCTGGTACGTGGGTCTGAGGCAGGAATGCCTTGTACATTCCAATTAATTTCCTGACATTCAGTTTGGTACTTGTTGTCTCCCCCTAATGCCGGGAAATGTTCCTCATTGAATATGCAATCAGCGTACCGGGCCGTAAACAGGTCCCCTGTTAGGGGCTCGAGGTATTTTATGATTGACGGAGATTTATACCCAACATAGATCCCAAGTTTCCTGTGAGGTCCCATTGAGGTACGCTGCGGTGGTGAGATCGGTACGTATGTAGCGCAATCAAAATTTCGCAGATGGGAAATATCTGATGGATTTCCACGTAGTAATTGTAGCGGGGAAGTGCTATGATAAGCAGTTGGACGCAATTGGATTAAGTCAGCAGTGTGTAAAACTGCATGACCCCAACATGATGTTGGTAAGTTGCAATTCTGTAGTAATGGTCTTGCAATGAGCTTGATTCTCTTGATAAGAGATGCTGCTAAACCATTTTGTGTATGGACATATGGAACAGAATGTTGAACTTGTATCCCAAGAGCCATACAATCGTCATTGAAGGCATGGGATGAAACTTCAGCAGCATTGTCCATTCGAATTGATTGAATTCGATATTCAGGATAATGTGCTCGTAATTGGATAATTTGACCAATTAACTTAGCAAATGCATGGTTTCGTGTGGATAAAAGACACACATGTGACCATCTAGTAGATGCGTCAATGAGAACCATGAAGTACCTGAACGGTCCACAAATGGTTGTATAGGACCACATATATCTCCTTGAATGCGTTCAAGAAATTTAAGTGGTTCAGCTCTGATTTTAAGATAAGAGGGTCTTAAAATCAATTTTCCGGTGGTACAGGAAGTGCACACAAAATCTGAGGATTCCGGAAATTTTGTCTTGAGATATGTATGACCAATTGAATTGCGAATAATTTTCCTCATCATTCCAATGCCTGGGTGGCCAAGGCGATCATGCCATGTTTGGAATGTGTTAATGTTTTGGAAAATTACTTTGTCCGCAATATGTTAAATGGTTTGATGTATGTATAGTACAATCCGGAGTGTAAAGATGGAATTTTCTCTAGTACTTGTTTGCCATATCCGTTATTTTTGGTTAAGAGGAGATATTCCTCTTTGTTGTCATTTTGGGTTTCAACATGGAAACCATTTTGACGGATATCTCTATAACTAAGTAGGGTACGTGTTGAATCGGGATACAAAAGTGCATCCTCAATTTCCAATTGTGTACCCATAGGGAGAGTAATAGAGGCGCGACCAGAGCCTACTATTGTTGCATCGCGTCTAGCGATGGTTAAAATATTTCCTTTCCTCCTAGTAAGAGTTAGGAAATATTTTGTGTCCCTAAGTATAGAGTTTGTGGTACCACTATCCACAAGGCATAATTCCTCCTCTATTGGATTGACTCCAAAAATCTATATACACAAAAAAGAATTTAATGAAATTCTTATAGTAGTATATAGAATACATACAAATTTCATTTTCAATACCAAATATGTTCGATATGAACAGCATGGTTGAACTCTCCCACAGATTTAAAATCTGTATGCGGAGGTGGTTCCACTCATGGACAGCCTCCGGTAGGATGACTGCTTTCTGCTGTTCATACCGTGTTTGAAGAGCAAGCCACAGAGCGCGTGGGTCTTCTTCCATCAGATACTCAGCCTTGAGATCAGGATGGATGTGGTTCCTTATGATAAATAAGACATTGTACTTGAGAGTCTCAGCCAAAGGAGCTACACCCTCTTGGGGAGCTGCAATTGCCTGGTACATTCCGCGCAACGATAGACTCACTTTGAGATCCATCGCCCATGTGGGGAAGTTGTGGCCGTTAAGAGCGAGGGCCTCAAACTCTTTAGTAGCCATTGTGCCTACATTTGTAGGGCCACAGATTTGTTAAAATCTTTGGCAATGTTAAATAAGGAAAGCGAAATGCAAGTAATCAAGGTAAACTTGAAATACATAAAGGGACATTCTCCTATTGTGGAACAACATAGTTAATCACCAATGGTGTTAACTTTATTTAATTCATTTTTCAACATTGGGTACGCACTTTGAGGATGATAATCCCACAGTAGTACTTTGATACTACCTTGTGTATGGCTAATGTGAAAAAGAACCATGGTAATCACTTAGGTGTAGACCTTGTATAATTTATAATTAAATTGGGTACGCACGTTGAGGATGAAATCCCACAGTAGTACCATGGTACTACCTTGTGTATGGCCAATTTGAAAATAAATAAAGGTAGTCACCCAAAAGTGTAGACCAAAATGTTTCAAAACTTGATATTGGGTACGCACGTTGAGGAATAAATCCCGCAGTAGTACGATGGTACTACCTTGTGTATGGCCAATATCAAAGTTAAGAAACTTTGTGTTATTCCAAAACGAGAGAAAATCAACCTAAGGCATTTGCATAAAAAAAAATATTAAGTGCTTGTATGGTAAGCTATTTAAAAACTTACATGAAAAGTACACCATAAATGATTAATTTACATGGGGTAAATTAATTTGTATGGTAATGTTGTAATAAATTACAAAAAATATGGAAAACAATATGAGTATTGTAATCCGAATGAATATATACCCAAATTAAATATAACATGTGGTTATATTTATAATTTCGTGTAATCACAATATTGGTGGTGAACATCAATTTGTATGGCATAGCGTACAAGCAAAGTGCCATAAATTGTGATTTTATGGTATTTATGGTAGGTATAATATTTTGCAAAAAATTCCAAATTATTAAGTACAATGGTACTCACTAAATGGGAATTTTAAATTTTAAATTTGCGAAGGATAGCAAATTTAAATATGGTCGCAATTCATATTGTAAATAAATTGCAATAAAATAATCCTAAATATGTAAAAGTTATAGAAATGTGCATACACATTTATTTGAACAATTACATAATTTTCAGATCCTGTAGGGACTGAAATGCTATTTTATAAATGTACAAACTGACGGGTACAATTATAAATAAGCGTAAGGATTATACTGCAAAATATGCACAATGGGAATTTATTGTAACATGAAATTCTGCATTATCATGAAATGGAGGGGGGGTTTTGCAAATTTGCGAAAACCTGGGCTAAAGCCCATCCGGCCTTGTGGCCCATGTGGGATGGTGGAAATATTTGGGCCAAAAGCCCATGTATGGGCAGCCATATATAAATGGAATGGGGGAATTAGGGTTTCCCCCAAACCCTAACTGCCAGCCGCCTCACATGGAGGCATTGCCGCCGCCGGCCCCTTGGGGCGCCGCCGCCGCCAGCCGTCTCCCCCCCCCGCCGGTCTCCTCCACCGTCCGCGGCAAGCCGCTGCCGGCCGAGCTTCGGGCGCCGCCGCTGTGGCTTGGGCGCCGCAACCGCCGGTGCCGGCCGCCGCCGGCCTTAGCGCCGCCTCGGGCAGGCCGCGCAGCGCCGCGCCTCCTCTGGCCGGGTTGCGCCGCCTCGGGCCGCTGCGGGAAGCCGTTGCCGCCGCCGGGCCGTGGGCGCCATGGGGAGCCGCCGCCGTGCATGGCCACGCTGCGCCGCGTCGGCCGCACCGGGCTCGGACGTCGCCGCCGCCTGCCTCTTCGGGCTCGGATCCGCCCGCGCCGGGGCTTCCACCGCCCGGGCGCCTCCACCGCCGCGCGCCATGGGCGCCATTTGTGCCGCCTCGGGCCTCCGCGGGAAGCCGCTGCCGCGCCTTGGGCGCCGCCGGCCGCGGGCCGCCTCGGCTTGGACGCCCCCGCCGTGGACCGCCGCGGGCGCCGCCGCTCGGGAGCCGCCAGCCGCGGGCCGCTTCGGGCGCCGTGCCTCCGCGCCTCGTTGTCTCCGGCCGAGGGGTTGCGCCACCGCGCCGGCCACTGCGGGCACCGCCGCGCCGGCCGCGTGCTGCGCCGGGCCGCGTCGGGCCGCGTGCTGCGCCGGGCCGCGTTGGCCGCGCGCCTCGCCGGCCGCACCGGCCGCGCCACCGCGCCGGGCCGGCCGCGCACTGTGATGCGTCGTGCCGACCGCGCGCCGTGCCGGCCTCTTTGGCCGCGCCGCTCCGGGCCGCGCGCCTGGCCGTGCCGCGCGCCTCTACAGTGCCGCCGCCATGGGATGTGGGGGCCGGGCGTTGCGGGTGCTTCGCCGTCGCCGCGGGTGGTGCGTCCTGTCCCTCGCCGACGCCGACGTCAAGAACGCCGACACAATGGCGAGCATGCCGCGCGACCGTAAGTCCGTCGGGAAGATCGTGCAGCGATTCATAGTGACCGAACAGAGATATACCTTTTTCTTCGTGCCCTGTTTGCACTTGTGTATGCGTTCGTGTCGCTCGATTTGGAGAGAAACGTGACTGATAACGTGTTGCAAGACGTATTGAGACAAGTGATGGACTGTTGATTAACCTTTATTCTGTACATGTACATGAGAATATATAGATGATGAGGGAGTGGCAAAGAAGGTGTCTTTACATGAATAGATGTCTATACAGTAAAGGTGTCTGTACATTGGTTACTTTATTTTCTGGTTGTAACAGTTTGGAGTGGGGCCTTAATTTTGATCTCATTTTCCTCACGCGATGACAGCGCATATAGTGATCTTCCTCTGTCGGATCACACAAAACAATTAGCTAGTTACTTTTTATTTAAACTAGCCAAGTAGGCCATTTAATTTTTATTGTTAGAGTTTGCTTCCAACGCAATTTCTATTGTTTCCTGACCAATGTTTGATTTCTTTTCTTGCATGGTTCCCTTCCCAACTTAGGTATATCAATCTACGTAGATCACATCATCGTAAGATGCTTTTCTTGTTGCATCGACTCCTTTCAAGAATAAATCTCAACCTTATGATTGGATTGTGTCATTTAGGCTTATTCTTTTCGGCTTATAATTTATGCCTTCACTCGAATAAGCAAATAGAACGATTTCTCTATCGCCTTTTCGAAGCAGATTATCAATTTATATGTGTTCAGTTTATTGGCATAAGCGCTTGAGTTAATACAAAAAATCCCCAGCCATAGAAAAAAAACACATTCTTAATACACAAGTTAGGTACATTTCTTATTGACATGGATTTCGTTTACTCGGTTCGTGCTTATTGCTGTGAGAATTTCTAGAATGTTTCTCCTTGCTCACAAGAAATGGTGTTTGCAATCTAACAAATTATTTAGTTAAAAACACCTAACCAATTATGTTTCAGTACACATTAAGAGAAGAAATACCCAAGTTCATTCAGAATTCAACGATAGGTCCATCCTTTCCAAAAGAGCAGCAAGGCATCCATTCTTTTGTTAAATCGTGGTTTTGTATAATCATTGGTTTTTTCAAGAGAGAGGAGGGAGAAAGACATAAGTGGTCTATTGTATAGGGATTGGGGGCAAAGTATGATCATGCAAACGGACCACGCTAATTCGAACAGGCCATACTAATCGCAGGATGTATTTTTCAATCGAAAAAGAAACAACGGCACTAGTAGTGACAAAAGAGTATCTATATTCCAAAAGCGATGTCCTGTAAACACTCGAACATACATCACAGATTCATATTACAACCAAATGGCCGGTTACAACGAAGTTACTGCAACTGAAGCACGCCGACAAGCACGGAGGTACTGCAGGCACAGTTGCAGCAATCAGAGGCGCCGTGCAACCTCGCCGTAGCGGCTCGCTTTAAAAGAAACGGAGCCAATAGAAAACAAACGAGCACACCTTCGGCATGGCTGGCACGGCGGCGTGACGCGGTGGGAGCCGCGTCCACGCTTTTTTGGTTGCTGTTGGTCTGGTAGGGTTGGGGGGACGACGTGGGCTCTCCAGTCAGCGCCGTGCTTTCCGCCTCTCGGCCGTGGACCCATCGCCCTCCGCCGCGGTCACGTTCCGCAAAGGGCTCCGACTCCTAGCTGCGGCACCGAAGGATTCTATGTGCCGCTTAATAGCTCAGGCCTTGTGTTGGGAACCTGTTGTGTGTTGGAGCGATCCGGTCCGTCGGGTTTGGTAGCGTTGCCGTGTTGGTTTGATTGAACGGTTCAAAGTCGTCCCATTCTGGCCCTTCGTGTCACGAGCTCTGCGATTTGTGGTCATCTATGTGTTGAGTGTGAAGCATGGGATTGACACGGTACGCACTCACCGTCAATCTTGGGACCAATGGGTCGTCACCGTAGAGGATCTGCTGTGTATTGGTAAGCAGCAACGAATCAAAGTCACTTTTAACACGATTACACATCGTATTTATAAAAATAGTAGTATGTATATTGTATTGGCAAAAATATCGTTTTTGCTGTCCGGTGGCCGGACGGCAGCACCTCATTAAAAATGTGCAAACGAGAGAGCGGACGAGGGGGACAACACTCAAATAATGATATTAGTGCAACGAGAGAACGCGTAAAAGGGCATATATAGAGAGAGTGACAATTGTGCGAATCGGATAGCCACAAATAATATATACCACGATTGTCCGACACATGGCACTTCAAAACAAGCGTTACGATTTTTAAATTCATAGTTAAGTTAATTCGAATAAACGTGGCTAATTCGGACCGCATAAAATTCTCAAAAATTACATAATAACTAGCATCGGGAGGCTTCACATAAAATTTCGTAATTTTTGGAGCTCATTTGCTATATGTAAAAACTTGTAAAAATATCAAAATTTTATGATTTTTTGAGCAACATTCGACATGGATAAAATTCTCCAAAAACTACACTATGAGAAACGTTATGTCAAGAGGTTGTACATAAATTTTCATAACTTTTTGAGCTCATTTCATCTATTTAAAAACTCAAACAAACACTAAACAGAAACAATTAGGCAGATAATTAGACCAGATAATTAGCTAGCCTAAATACCTGCCGCCTGGTGGCTGGGCGGCAGGCTTGCCACCCTCGCGGGTGCTGCCGGCCAGCCGCCAAATGACAAAAACGATATTTTTATCAATACGATGGGTATACTGTTATTTTTGTAAATACGATGCAAAACAGTGCCAAAAGTGATTTAATTCAGCAGCAACAACACATAGCCATATACCGATATCTTCTGTGGCGGCATGCATGAACACGTTTTGTGTTTTGTTTGAGTAACCATAGCGTCCATAAGGACATAAATAAACATGTATTTGTAAAATAGGAACATATAGTATATCCTCACTGGTGCATTTATCATGTATTTAAACTAAAAAGTCATGAAACAATTTCTAGATGTACTTTATGGTTTACTCTACCTATGTATAAAATTACAAATTCAAATTCATTCTATATTAAGAGTACCAAAAAAGAGAAAATTCTGATAGAAATTCAAATCTCTCAGAATTTTTTTATATACTCTCAATATAGAATGAATCTAAACTTGGAATTTTATTTATACATAGAGTAAACCATAAAGTATATCTAGAAAAATTTTCAGAATTTTTTTTATGATTTTTTAGTTTGAGTACACCATAAAAATGAGTGCATACTATATGTTGTGGTTACAGACCAAACAGAGAGAGAGATGGTAGTGGAGAGGTGGGAGTGTTCTGCCTCATCCTCCCCCTCATCCTGATATATATATTCACATGGGGTATGCTTTTTACAGTTATGCCCTTACACCCATACCTCCCCATTAGGGGCACTTACGTCATTACACATGTTACTCTGGTTCTTATAACCTCCTAACAAGCCTGCTGTGCTTAGGTGGGGGCCACCCCTACGACAGGAGCCTCTCATGGTGAAGGACTTCACAGGGCCGAAGCTATGTCGCCGAGTCCTTTGACCCCCTCCGTCCCCTGCGGCCTGTGAATTTGTCCATGCTTATGGTTGGGGAACCCGAGGTCTGGGATGGAAGGTGCCTTGTTGAAGCAGACACGCGCGCGCTCCGTCCCCTACCCTTCGAACGGGTGGCAGCGGAGATGACGCCTAGTCGAAGTAGACGCGCACGCGCTCCGTCCCCTACCCTTCGAACGGGTGGCAGCGGAGGATGGCGCCTAGTCGAAGTAGACGCGCGCGCGCTCCGTCCCCTACCCTTCGAACGGGTGGCAGCGGAGGCTGGCGCCTAGTCGAAGTAGGCGCGCGCGCGCTCCGTCCCATACCCTTCGAACGGGTGGCAGCGGAGGCTGGCGCCTAGTCGAAGTAGACGCGCGCGTGCTCCGTCCCCTACCCTTCGAACGGGTGGCAGCGGAGGCTGGCGCCTAGTCGAAGTAGGCGCGCGCGCGCTCCGTCCCCTACCCTTCGAACGGGTGGCAGCGGAGGCTGGCGCCTAGTCGAAGTAGACGCGCGCGCGCTCCGTCCCCTACCCTTTAGACGGGTGGCAGCGGAGGCTGGCGCCTAGTCGAAGTAGACGCGCGCGCTCCGTCCCCTACCCGTCGAGCTGGTGGCAGCGGAGGCTGGCGCCTAGTCGAAGTAGGCGCGCGCGCGCTCCGTCCCGGCGCTAAGATTGGAGCTGTTGTGACCTTGCAGTCTGGTAGTGCGCTTTTAATGACGACTGGAATCACGCCGATGCCTGGCCTGGTAGAAGTCAGACTGTCGCGCCGTGCAGTCTGCCATTCTGCGGGTGGGACACGAGGCGCCTCACGACTGGTGCGTCGTGGGATGTGAGCGGTTGCGTGACCGCGGCCGTTCGCCTCTTCCCCAGGGAAGTTGGACGCGTGTTGAAGGCGTGGAGGCGTTGTGCGCTGCTTGGTCACCTACCGGGCACGGCCCTCTAAGCCCCGGCAGTTCTTCTTTCCAAATCATGGGCAGCCGAATCGCTGCGGGTTTGATCTGTCTGCGCGTCGAGCCACATGAGAGGGGAGCAGCCTATATAAGGTGCCAGTGTTGAGGTGGAGACACCCTTTCTTGCTGTCTTTTTTGTTTTTGATCTGCCGCTTTGCTTACGCCCGTGCTAATTGTAACGCCAGTTGCTCCTTGCCCTGCTTCTTTCTCCCTGGTCGCGAAGAGCGATGGCTAGCCATGACGACACCACCTACCATCCCCGCAGCGGCTCCTTGCCTAGCCAGGGCGAGGTGTCCCATCCTTTCAGAGAGTACAAGCTGGTGCCGCGGGGGAGCTCGCGCGCCAACAAGTGGTGGGACGCCTTGGAGCACTCGGGAGGCTGCTGTTCCCGTGTGTTGGGGAAGAGCCGCGTGACCGAGGGGACGCTGCAGCGACTCGTGGATGAGAGGAAGATCGTCGATCGCGATGGGGCTCGCCTACCCCGTCGGGACGAGACAGAGCCGAAGCCCCGGGCAATGGAGGCGATTGTTTTTGTCGCGTTCTTCGACGCCGGCCTTCGAATGCCCTCCACGTTGTTCGTGGGCGAAGTCCTGTGGGCCTACAAGTTGGAGCTAGCCCAATTGACGCCTCACGCAATACTCCGCCTAGCTGTCTTCACGTGGACGATGCGAACAGAGGGGTGGCGTCCCAGCGCGAGCTTATTCGCCACACTGCACGACGCGCGCTGTCGACCCAGAAAAGTTGACGGGGCGGTGTCCAACTTCGGCGGTGTGGACTTCGTTCTCCAGGCATCGTGCGCGACGTTGTTCCCCGCGCCCGCCTCGCTGAGGCAATGGGAGTCCGGCTGGACTCGGCAGTGGTTCTACTACACCGTGACCGACAAGAGCGGGATGCAATGCCGCGGTGGGCCGACCTCGTTTAACAGTACGCCGAGCCTGAAGGCGGAAATTGACGACACGCAAAAGCTACAGAGTCTTGTCGGTGTCACCTGTCGAATGAGCCTGCGCGACCTAGCCGAGGAGTTCACAATGTATGGGGCGGCGCCACTCTCCTCCCGGGGGAAGTATGTTGGACAGAACGGCCCCCGCGAGGACGGGTTCAGCCCATCCGTATCTCGCCTGCTTCCGCCCTCCGCTCCTTGTAAGTCGCCCAGCACGTTTTACGCGCGCCATTGTATCTGTTTGGTTTCCGCCTGACTGACGTGATCTCCTGCGCAGTGGCTCGGCTAGAAGATGCGGAGCGCGCGGTTGCGGCGCTCCTGGGCCCGTACACGCTTAAGGAGCACCAGGCTCGCGAGGACGCAGTCAAGGCGGCCAAGCAAGGGCGGGTAAACCGCACCTGCGAGGCTCTGGGTATTACTGTGCCCGAGCGCGTGGTGTCGGGGGAGCTCCCCGCCGGGACTCCGAGCGCTCAGGACGGTGATAGCCCTGCGAGGGTGTTATCTTCGCGACGCCGGGCCCGTTCCCCGTCGGCCGTATGCGACCGCATAGGCCCCTCGGTGACTATCACAGCTGAGACGGGGTGTGCGACCGGCGGTGGGCCCGGCCACCCTGCTTCGGAGGAGCGCGCCGCCTCGGATCCCCTGGCACCCTCTGCCGACGCCAACGAACCCGTGCTCGCGGCCATCGTTGAGCTGGATCTCGCCAACCCGGGGGGGAGCACCGTTCTCGGCGAGAAAACCACGGTTGATGGTGCGCTATCAACCGCCGCGGCCGGGGAGGACACGCCCCCTGCAGAGAAAACCGTGGGGGCGACGGGAACCGTAGCTGGTGTTGCCCCGGAAGAATCGCTTGTGCCACCGTAGGCGAAACGCCCTCGGACGCAGTCCCTGCCGCCAGCAAGGGGTCGATACGCCGTTGCGGGGCCTTGTCGCGGGATTACGGCGTCTGGCGCGGCCGAGAAAACCTCCTCGCCGACCACCGAGGCGCCCGCCTCCGACTTGGCCGTCGAAACGCCGCCACTTCCTACCGCGACGAGAGGCGCAGGAGGTAGGCGTGAGTCCCTTTCTTCTCGCGACTTCGCAAGACTCTCTCCGATTTGCTCGCTCATTCTGCCAACATCAGGCGAGACGAGGTCTCCCGGACATGGCAAAGGATCGAGCAACGGAGGTATGCGCGAAGTCGAAAGCCTTGTGCAGGGTGCCCGCAGGTGTCCGTTGCTGTTGACGTGGCCGCGGCCTCGGTAAATCCTGGCGCGTTGGGGCTGGGGCTCGCTTGCGCGGACTTCCTCCCTCGCCTGGAGATACTTGGCGTCCTCACGGCAGCCGCAGAGCGTGCCGACAACGGCCTTGACTGAGAGATGTTGTCGTCATGCGAGGGGGATCTCCTAGCGCTCGCGCTGCAGGCCTCCGAGATGAGGGTAAATATGTGTGCTTCAGCTTGCAAGGTACTGCTGTGCGCCTGCTGACTTGTTGTTTTTGCCAGACGCTTGCCCTTAGCCGGTTCTTTGACAAGGCCCGTGTTCGGGAGCGGAGGGCTCTAGAAGCCAGCCTTCGTGAAGCAAACAATGCTCTTGCAGCGAAGGATGAAGAACTTCGCGCGCTGGAGGGCGCCATGGCGGCCGCACAACTCGAGGCCACGGAAGCCAAGTGTGCCGCGGCTGAGGAGCGCACCGCCTTCCTGCAGCAGATCACCGTCCTAGAAGGGGAGAACGCCCAACTGGCGGAGTCTACTGCAGGGAATAGCCTTGTCTTGGAAAATGCGTCTACGTCGGCGTGGCGGGCCATGGAGTCTCTGAACCAGGCCCTCCGAGACCTGTGCGTCAGAGTGCCGGACACTACGCACGGGCCGGAGGCCCTGTCGGAGACGCTCGGGTTGATCGAGGAGGGGGCAGGCGTTGCTCTTCGTGGCGCCAGAACGTTTGGCGAGCACTGCGGCTATCTTGGTGCGTGCTTCACCCTCGCCCTGCTTCACACTCGTGGGTGTAGACATACCCATGAGCTGGCGAATCCTCAACTGGATCCTCCCGGCCGACCAGAGGTTATGTCGGACGCCATTCGCTCCATCTGGCCTAGCCTGCAGAACTTCCATCAACGGATCTGGGGCCGCTTCGGGGAAGAAGCAGCGAGGGTCGCCGTGCAGCAAACGCTGCATGGGGAGGAGGACCTCCTCCACTGGCTCGAAGGCGTCCTTCAGCGTCGCGGCGACGACGGCACGGGTTCGTCCGCACCGCGCCAAGGCTGAGCGGTTGGTCGGGTGGGGCGGGGGGATGATATATTGGTTCTTATGCTTGTAACCATGTAACCCCTTTGCTTTTATAATGAAACCAAGTAGTACCTTATTCTTGGTGTTACCTGCCGCCGAACGCGAAGGGAAAACCTCCGCATCTTGTTTACACTCCGTAGAGTGCGCAGGGAGAACCTCCGCGTATTATTTAAAGTCCATGGACTGGCGCGTGCGGAGGCGAACCTCGACGCTACGACTTTCTTTATAGTCCAGAGACTCGCGCGTGCGAAGGCGGACCTCAACGCTACGTCTTGTTTAAAGTCCGTAGACTAGCGCGTGCGGAGGCGGACCTCGACGCTACGACTTCCTTTACAGTCCGGAGACTCGCGCGTGTGGAGGCGGACCTCAACGCAACGTCTTATTTAAAGTCCGTAGACTAGCGCGTGCGGAGGCGGACCTCGACGCTACGACTTCCTTTATTGTCCGGAGACTCGCGCGTGCGGAGGCGGACCTCGACGCTACGTCTTATTTAAAATCCGTAGACTAGCGCGTGCGGAGGCGGACCTCGACGCTACGACTTCCTTTATAGTCCGGAGACTCGCGCGTGCGGAGGCGGACCTCGACGCTACGTCTTATTTAAAGTCCGTAGACTAGCGCGTGCGGAGGCGGACCTCGACGCTATGACTTCATTTAGAGTCCGTAGACTGGTGCGCGCGAGGGCGTCCCCCCGTTGCGTCTTATTTAGAGTCCGTAGATTGGTGCGTGCGGAGGCAGACCTCGACGCTACGTCTTATTTAAAGTCCGTAGACTGGTGCGTGCGGAGGCGGACCTCGACGCTACGTCTTATTTAAAGTCCGTAGACTGGTGCGTGCGGAGGCGGAGCTCGACGCTACGACTTGCTTTATAGTCCGGAGACTCGCGCGTGCGGAGGCGGACCTCAACGCTACGTCTTATTTAAAGTCCGTAGACTGGTGCGTGCGGAGGCGGACCTCGACGCTACGTCTTATTTAAAGTCCGTAGACTGGTGCGTGCGGAGGCGGACCTCGACGCTACGTCTTATTTAAAGTCCGTAGACTGGTGCGTGCGGAGGCGGACCTCGACGCTACGACTTGCTTTATAGTCCGGAGACTCGCGCGTGCGGAGGCGGACCTCGACGCTACGTCTTATTTAAAGTCCGTAGACTGGTGCGTGCGGAGGCGGACCTCGACGCTACGACTTGCTTTATAGTCCGGAGACTCGCACGTGCGGAGGCAGACCTCGACGCTACGTCTTATTTAAAGTCCGTAGCCTAGCGCGTGCAGAGGCGGACCTCGACGCTACGACTTCCTTTATAATCCGGAGACTCGCGCGTGCGGAGGCAGACCTCGACGCTACGTCTTATTTAAAGTCCGTGGACTTTGTTCTGCTCAGCGCGGACAGGGGATGCTCTGGGAACAGCAACCTTTATTGAACTCCCGTTTGCGCGGGCGAGCATCGCATAACAAAGGGCTGGTGGCTCTACGATTGTTGTCCTACTTCTAGGCGTAGTATCGCCGCAATCTGTCCGCATTCCACGTGTGCCGGAGGGTTTGTCCTTCGAGCGTGGCGAGGCGGTACGCCCCCTTCGGCAATGCCTTCATCACAATGTACGGGCCTTCCCACTTGGACTCCAGCTTGCCAGCGGTCTCCGCCTGAAGCGCTACTCTGAGAACGAGATCCCCAGGCTTGAATCCCCGCGGGCATATAGAGCGGTCCCGAGTACGCATTGTCTGCATCTGCCCGTAGCCCGTCGAGGAGGTCCAAGGACACACGGCGCTCCTCTTCGGGTGCTTGAACGAGGACCCTCCGCGAGCCGGCCTTGATTTCCTCGGGCGTCACTGCTTCGTCGCCGAAAAGGAGCTTGAACGGCGTGAATCCCGTCGGGCGCGTTACCGTTGTGCGAAGCGACCAAAGAACGCTGTGAAGCTCGCTTGGCCACTTGCCCTTCGGCAACCCGACCAGGCGCTTTTTGATGGCAGCGGAGATGGCGCCATTCGCCCGTTCGACCGTCCCGTTGGACTGGGGATGCCCTACCGAGGCGAATCGGAGGGTGATGCCCATACTGTCACAATAGTCTTTGAATAGGGTGGCGTCGAACTGCAGGCCATTGTCAAACGTGAGCTCCCGGGGCACGCCGAAGCGACATATGATGTTTTGCCAGAGGAAGCGCTGTATGGCCGCAGAAGTTACTTTAGCCAGGGCGACCGCTTCCGGCCATCTGGAGAAATACTCCAGCGCGACCACCACGAACCGGAGGTCCCCTGGAGCTCGGGCAAGCGGTCCTACTATGTCGACGCCCCAGCGTGCCAGTGGCCACACCGGCGGAATAGGGTTGAGGCTCGTCGGGGGCCTGCGGATGATGCGCGCCATCCACTGGCACCCTTGGCACCGACGAACGAGGTCCTGGGCGTCGGTGATGGCAGTTGGCCAGTAGAAGCCTTGCCTGAACGCCTTGCCCACTAATGACCTCGGCGCCAGGTGGGATCCGCACGCGCCCGCGTGGATCTTCGCAAGGAGCTCCTTTCCCCCCTCAGTCGAGAGGCAGCGCAGGAGCGGTGCGCAAACGCCTCTCTTGTAGAGTATCCCCTCGAACACCTGGAAGGACCTTGCGCGGTGCTGCAAACGCCGAAGCTCGGCGGGGTCCTCCGGCTCGGCGATGCCTTGCAAGAAATTGAAGATGGGCTCCCGCCAATCCCCTGGCCGGTCAATGTGATGGACGAGTGCCGCGTCCCGGTTGTCCTGTGCGATGGCCGCCTGCACTAATATCTCGTAAAACGCCCCATCAGGGGGGCAGTTGCTGGCTGACCGCCTTAGCGAGGGCGTCGGCCTGCTCGTTCTCCGCGCGGGGGATGGCCTTGACGGTGACGCCCAAAAAGTGCCTTTCCCTCGCCCTCACAGCCGCGAGGTACTTGGCCAACTCAGGGTCCTTGGCTTGATATGACTTATCCACATGACCAGCCACCAAGCGCGAGTTGGTGCGGACTAGCACCCGTCTCGCGCCAACTGCCTTGAGCTTCGACAGGCCAAAGAGCAGCGCCTCGTACTCAGCCGTGTTGTTGGTAGTGGGGAAGGCAAGGCTCGCCGAGTATAGCAAACGCTGTCCTTCGGGCGTGACGATCACCGCACCTACGCCCGCGCTCGCGACGCCGTAAGCTCCGTCAATGGTAAGCGTCCAGACGGGGTCGTCGTGCGTCTGGACTGGTTGGGCCGGCGGGGTCCATTCGGCGAGAAAATCCGCTAGGACTTGGGATTTGATTGCCGTTCGTGAAGCATACGTCAAGGAGAAGGGGGCGAGCTCGGCAGCCCATTTGCCGATGCGCCCTGTGGACTCCTTGTTGTGTAACATCTCTGCCAGGGGGAATGAGGAAGGCACTGTGATCGGGTGGGCAAGAAAGTAATGCCGAAGTTTCTTGGAGGCCATGACCAACACGTAGGCGAGCTTCTCCAGCTCCGTGTATCTTGTCTTGGCGCCTTGGAGGGCTTCAGAGACAAAGTATACGGGCCGCTGCATGGCGCCTTCCTCTAAGACGAGGACGGCGCTGACCGCGGTGGCTGACGCGGCCAGATAGATCAGGAGGGGAGCCTCTGGTGCTGGGGCGACCAGAGTGGGGAGGCTTGCCAGGTGCTGCTTGAGCTCGTTGAAGGCCTTCGCGCAATCTCCGTCCCAATGAAATCCATCGCACCCGCGGAGTGTCTTGAAAAATGGCAGGCCCCGCTCCGCCGCCCTAGATAGGAAGCTGCTTAGTGCTGCCATGCGGCCCGCCTGCCTCTGGACCTCCCTCGTTGTCTTGGGCGGCTCCATACCCAGGATGGCGTCTACTTTGTCGGGGTTCGCCTGGATGCCCCGTCCGGACACGAGGAAACCTAGGAGTTTGCCCGCCTGCACCCCGAAGACACATTTATCGGGGTTGAGCTTGATGCCCGCCTTCCGGAGGTTGTCGAAGGTCTCCTGGAGGTCCCGGCCATGCAGAGCAAGCTGCCGAGTTTTGACCACCACGTCATCGACGTAAGCTTCGACGTTCCTCCCGAGCTGGGCGGCCAGGGCAATAGCGACGAGACGGGTAAATGTGGCGCCCGCGTTCTTCAAGCCAAAGGGCATTCTGACGAAGCAGAACGTCCCAAGCGGTGTGATGAAACTGGTCTTCTCCTCGTCGTCTTCGGCCATGTACACCTGGTGGTAGCCGGAATAGGCGTCCAGGAAACTCATGAGTTCACACCCCGCGGTGGCGTCGACCAGCTGATCAATGCGCGGCAAGGGGTAATTGTCCTTAGGGCACGCCTTGTTGAGTGCCGTGAAGTCGATGCACATACGCCAGGCCCCGCTGGCCTTTTTGACTAGTACCGGGTTAGCGAGCCACTCTGGATGGTGGACCTCGCGGATGACCCCGGCGCGAAGAAGCTTCGCCACCTCTGTCTTGGCCGCCTGCTGCCGATCCATCGACATACGCCGAAGCCTTTGCTTGACCGGCTTGGCGTCGGGGCGGACTGCCAAGCGATGCTCGATTACTGCTCGGTCTACGCCCTTGATGTCCTCCGGGGACCATGCGAAAATGTCAATGTTGTTCTGAAGCACTCGGAGCAGATCCCGTTCGACCCCTGGCGGGAGCCCCTCGTCGATGGACACAAACTGCCCCTCCGCCTAGAGCGGCACCTTCTTGACTCCGCCCTCGGGCCGAGGCTTGGGCGTCCACCCAGGGGCGGAGGGCCCATCGCCGAGCGTGCCGGAGAGGGCGTGCACCGGGCGATGCGGAACGCGGCTGCCGACCTCGGCACGTCTGGCCAGGTCCTGATCGCCGAAGACGGTGATATCACCCTCTGGGCCCGGGAGCTTCACACACAAAAACGCGTAGTGCGGGATCGCCTCGAAAGAGTTGATAGCGGGTCGACCTAGTATGGCGTTGTAGGGATGTGGGATGTCTACGACGTCGAAGACGACGTGCTCGGTCCGGATGTTACCCTTGTTGCCCTCCTGACGGAACGTGACCGGAAGGGACACGTGCCCCACGGCCTGCAGCGGTTGACCCCCGAGGCCATGAAGTGGAGCTCCTGGCTGCTCTAGCCGGCTTCGGGGGATCCCCATACGATCGAGGGCTTCGGCGAATAAGATATTCGTGGAGCTTCCCCCGTCGACAAGGACACGCCGGACGTCACAGCATGCTATGTGGGCCTGGATGACTAGAGGGTCTTGGTGAGGGTACTCCACACCCCTAGCGTCGTTCACGTCGAAGGTGATGTTGCGGGGCGGCATCCACAATTGCGGCTGCTCCCCGGGGGCCCTTGAGGAGGAACCTCCGGTGATGACGCTAACGGTGCGATGCTGCGCGCCCTCCGTTGCGGCGGCTCGTATGGGGCTACCCCTTGGGTGCTCTACGTGGGCTCCGGCGGGGGGCCGAGGAGGCAGAGCTCGAGACCCGGCCGTCACCCTCCGCAGCTCCAGAACTGCGGTGCATGCCCTTGTGTAATGATCACCGTAGCCGTGTACCTCGCACCACTTGACATAGTGTAGGAGCTCTTGTTCCGCGTGGGGTTGGCCGCCGCAATCGAGTCCGCCTTCCGATCCCCGGTCCCCCCTCCACGAAGCGGGGTCGGGTCCTTGGCGGGCGCTCTCGGTGTCGAGGACATGGTGGGCCGCCTATGACCTGCGCTAGCGGCGCCGAGGTTTATGCCTGCTCCTTGAAGAGCCTTCCTGTACCCCGGTGTCGTCGCCTCGGGGAGGGCCTCCCCGAGGCTCTCGGCCGCGGCCCTGCTTCGAGGAGGGGCCACCCGCCCCCGCTTCGCGCGGGGGGCGCTCCCCATGGGCAAGGTCGAGGGCGGTAATGCTGCGTCTTCGCGCATCCTCCTCCGCCCGCGCATACTCGTCTATTTTGTCGAAGAGCTTGGCGACTGTCTTGATTGGCCTCCGCGTGTTGTACTCGGCCATCGGGCCCGGACGAAGGCCCTGTATGGCTGCATTAACGACGGTGGTTTCATTAACGTCTTTTACTTGGCATCGAATCTTGGCGAAGCGCTTGAAGTAGCCCCGGAGCATCTCCGAGGGTCTTTGCTTCACAGCGAAGAGTTGGTCCGCGTCGACTCGCTCGACATAGTTTCCTTGGAAGTTGTTGTGAAGGCGGTCGCGGAGCTGCTCCCACGCGTAGATGGAGCCCGGCTCTATGGTAAAGAACCAAGAGAGCGCCACTCCTTGCAGCGCGAGGGGGAGTCGCTTCGCCTTCGCGGTGTCGTCTCCGCCCGCGGCCTCGATCGCGGTTTCGTACACGCGTACGAACCCGCGGGGGTCCGTGTCGCCTTTGTACGGGTCGATGACGCTAGGAAACTTGAAGTCTTCGGGCCATGCCGCCCGCTGCAGCTCCGTCGAAAGCGGGGACTCCGGATCTACGCGCCGCAGCGGCACATGGCTAGACGCGGGGGCTTCGCGAGGGTCGGGCGCGGTTACTGGCGCGGCCTGCTGGCTCCGAGCCTCTTGCACATCCCGGACAGCTCCGCGAAGGTCCCCTAGTTCCCGTTGGAACGCGTCGAGGGCTGCTGGTAGGGCACTTTCCACCGCGGGTGCTGTCGGGGCCGCCGGAACACCCAGCGGACGGGTCGGTGCAGGGACCATCGCCTCAAGTTCTCCAGATCCGCCGGATGCTTCATTGCGGCTGCCCCCGGCCGCCTGATCCGCGCTGCCGGCGAGGGTGACGGGGGCTACCGCTGCAGTGCCAGCGACGGGGTTGGATGTCGTTGTAGCGGCGCTGGCAAGGTCGGTCGTTGTAGTGCGAGCGTCGACGCCCGCGACCCATCCGCCTACGCCGCCGCCAGCTCCTTCGGCGGCCGATGCCGAAGCCCTGGTATTCACGCGCCGCTCCGACCCAGTCGCCTTCTTTCCCCTCGCCGCCGCTGATGAAGCTTTTTTCGGTGTCATCCTTCTTCTTCGGTCTTTAGGCTTGTCCTTGTCCTCCCCACGGACGGCGCCAACTGTTGTGGTTACAGACCAAATAGAGAGAGAGATGGTAGTGGAGAGGTGGGAGTGTTCTGCCTCATCCTCCCCCTCATCCTGATATATATATTCACATGGGGTATGTTTTTTTACAGTTATGCCCTTACACCCATACCTCCCCATTAGGGGCACTTACGTCGTTACACATGTTACTCTGGTTCTTATAACCTCCTAACAGGTCTGCTGGGCTTAGGTGGGGGTCACCCCTACGACACTATATATTCCCTTGTAAAATATATACTTACATACAAACATACTCCTTTTGTCCATAAACATAGATCATCATAGAAACCGTGTGGTTGATATTTTAAAACTTCAACCATTGGTATATATTCAAATATATAAGTTGACTCCATGAAAATAACATCATTTGCTTTGTCTCACAAAATACTTTCATAACATATATTTTTGCTAGTATATCTATAATACAAAACTAGAGTCAAACATAAATTAATGGAGTTGGAGACCAAATAAAAAATGACTTACATTTGTGATGAGAGTAGTAATTTTTACCATAGAAAGAAGAAGAAAATGCTTTTAAAGATTGTTTTGCACAAACAACTTATGGTGGTACAGATTAATAAGATATACACATATTCGAAAATATATAATGAGTGTACCTTCATCGGAGTGTATAGTACATTCCATTTAGCAAAACACATGGAATTCCCAGCTACCAAGTAAGTAGTGTGCTACTATATAATCCAGTGTTGAAGTCAGGATTTGGTTACACCCTGGGCTGAGTGGTGGAATGATGTAGGCTATTTGGGCTGGACCATAAAAATGTTATCCAAGCTGGACTGAATTTATCCGAACTGTATACTAGATATTTTTTTACACCTCGGGCTAAAGTCTACCCTACTCGGGTGTGGCTCCGCCTCTGTTATAATCCTATTCTTAAGTTATTGACAACTTTGTAGCAGGGAAATGAAATCTTTGTTTGAGTAATATTAACAGTCTTATCATAGCATGAGTATAGCGGAAATTACACAAGCCACAAGCTAGTTACTCATCGAACATTTAAAAGTACCCAACAAAAAAAAGGCACAAAATCCTCCGGAACGACTGAACGAGGGATCGAGTGCCGTCTCCATAAAGCGTGTCGGTAGCACCGCAGCAGCCCCTTGCATGACGCTGCGTGCGCGGCCACCAGCTCACCAGTAAATTCCCTCTCACTCTCCCCCCTCTCTGATCCCATCCGCCTCGACAAATTCTCGCAGAAGCAGCGGAAAGAGATTGGGGTGTACTGGAGCCCACCACCACTTTACTAACCCGTACGTTTTATCCAGTAAGCGGCGGCTGCCGCGCTCTCGCTCCCCACGCAAACGAAGAGATTTAGGCCCGGTTCAAAAGAGTTTTTTTAGTGATTTATGATCGAAAATGAAAAAAAAACTGTAGCTGACGGATGCTTATTTCGCATAATTAAATTTGAAAAAAGTAAAAATAGAAAAAAAACATGTTAACCCATAATATATAATGCAAATAAATATGAAAAACCCCGATAAAAAACTAAAAAAAATCAAAAGTATATAAAAACGAAATTTATAAATAGTACTAAAAGTCAGAAGTTCAATCCAAATGAACGGGACCTTATCCGTGAACGCCACTAATTTATGTCGCCGCGCCAAACGTGGCGTAGCGGCCGGACTCACGAGGACCCCCGTAGTCCTCACCTACAATGACGCACGCCCACGGCCACGCCCACCGCAACCGCCTGTCCTGACAAGTAGCATCTCTATGGGCATATTTGTGTGGGCTTTGGTCTGGTTTCAATGTTTCATCCCTCTTGTTCAGTGGACAGCAGTGCCGTGGGAGGTATGGTACCACTAGTACACGTATATCCCAGTCCTATGCCATCAGAAATCTATGTATAACACAAATTTGATTTAAAATTTTTGTTTCATGTTGCATATATGGAACAGATATACAAAACGTAAAAGAATCTTTAAAAACAAAAGAGAATCTGTTACTGTCCCAACTCCCAAGTGACGCACACTACCCCTGTCCTGTGGCCTGATGAAAGCTGAGCACATAGAGGCCACACCACGCATGGGCGCACGAGAACGAGCCTTTTTTCCTGTCCGCGCTGCTCCGCCACGCCATCCGCCGCTACTCCGCCCAGCTGGTACGAGCATTTGCATGAGATGGGTCCCCACCGGGGACTGGGCCCACCTGTCATCAACGCCCATCGGTGCCCCCTCCGTGCACGCACGTCTGTCAATGCCCCCACTCTCCACCGCCTCACCCGTCTACGTCCCCATTACGTTCACCACTGCTTTTCCCTGCCCGCCCCATTCGAAATCCCGATCGTGCCCTTTGGAGTGGGCTCCTTGCCGTCTGTTTCGGTAAATAATGATACAGACACGCACATGAAGGATTGTGAATTTGCAGTCACGTGAGTATAAAAACTAAAGTAAATGTATCTCCCGGTATGTCATATACACCACATGGGATACTAGGTTAGTTTTTTATCAATACACTTTTCATTGTATACAATTAATAAGCTGATGTGCCAGCAACATTTTAACATGTAGTTGTGCTCAACAAAATAACACTAGGACCGAGCCATGACGCTCAATGCAGAGCACAATGTACCAATGCCGTGTACCCTTAGCAGTCGCCGTATTAACCCTGCTCGGTTGGACTGAAAAGTTGTGACTTATGTCTGAAATTGCATTGTAGCAGTTAAAATTTCACTGTAGCTGAAGGTGGCATAATTGACGTAATTAAATTTAAAAAATAAAAATAGAAAAAATATGCTAGCTCATCATGGACAACGCAAACGAATACAGAAAAAAAATTTGGCAAAATCCTCAAAAAAGCCAAAGTTTAGAAAAAACTAAATTTATAAATAGTAAAAAATAAGTCAGAAGTTAGAAACTGTAACCGAAACGAGCGCCGAGGGGTAGTACAGGGGGAGAGGGAAAGCGGCAACCTTCCGGAGGCGGGGCGGGTGGCGGGCCCCACCGCGAGGAGAAGCTGCCGCCGCGCGAATCACTGCCTCCTGATGCCCGCCCTCCCGCGTGTTTGGCCCACACCTGTCGGCCGAGACCGCGCCGGTCCTCGCGCGCGTCCCCATGCGCTGATGCGCCCACCCAAACGCGCGGCTCCCGCGCCACCGGTGGGAATCGGGCACACCCGTGCACCTACGAGAACCCCGCACCGGTCCACGGGGCGAGCCGCGCACTCAAAATCTCACCGGCCGGCAGCAGCCGCGCACACGTGTCCTAAAGACGTCGCCCACACGCACACGTTGGTTCTCAAGGTCACAGGTCGAGCAACGCAGTCGCGGTTCCATCGTACCGAAAAGAGAGGATCGGCGGTGCGGAAGACCACCCAGCGCCCACCCCCGGCGCTGAAGACGTCTTCCGTCCACACTTGGCTCCTCCTACGCCCATCGAACACCATAATTTGCATTTCCTATTCTTAGATCTAAGCTCAGTGTGTGGAGGATTTGATATTCCTAGGCGCAATTTGACTGCTTCGAGAACGATAATTACGTAGATCTAAAGAGACCCATGCGAACGAGTTACCAAACCATTAATTATCGTGTCGCAGATATGGCAACAAAATATTGACTGCGAACGAAGCGGCGCCGATAAATGGAAGTTATGTTTCCCAACCAAGCGTCTCACCTTTTTTGAACGAAAGATGAAATATGGAAACGTCGAGCTCTGTAGACAGATTTTTTTTGAGATTTTCTGAATAGCTCCTCATACTGATCGAATGAAATACATATACTCCATGGTTTCAGTCCATACTAACGCCAGTTTGATCTGTTTAGACGAACAGATCCCAGATCGATTCCGTCCTCGGCGGAACAACTATTTACACAAGGCTCCTCCGTCTCCCACAGACTACTAGACGAAAATACAAGAAAGAGAACCAAAACATAACAAAAAAAGAAATATTCCTGAGGGGAAAAAGAGAAACTACAAAGTCATCAGCTAAACTCCCCTCCTGTGCCTAGTTCTCCGCCGGCGGCGGCCGGTTCAGATCCAGATCGAACACGGCCGCCTTCTTCGCTGTAACCGCGGGTGGCGAGGGCGCCAGATCAACAACCGACGAGGAGTCGGAGTCGCTCTGCGCCACGGTAGCCACGGTGACCGGTGGCGCCAGCTTCATCATGCGATAGCCAGCCGCCGCAGCGGCGGCGGCCGCTGCCTGCTCGTAGAAGAAGTACGGGTGCGGGGCTGGGCGTGCGACTGGGTAGCCCTTGAAGGGGAAGCGCACGCCGCCGCCGGCCGCCGCACGGTGGAAGAGGTCGAGGTCGAGGGCAGGCGGCAGCGGCATGGCCTGCATAGGAGCCTGGACGACGCCGCCGCCGCTGGCACCCCCGCTCGACTCTACGGTGCTGTTGCTGCTCGGGCTGCCGCCGCCGCCAACGACGGGGGACTGCGAAGGGAACGGGAAGTTGGTCTTGGCCTTGGCGCCGCGAAAATCGCGGGCGGCGGCGTCGTAGGCGCGCGCGGCCTCCTCAGCCGTGTCGTACGTGCCGAGCCACACCCGGCTCTTCTTGGCCGGGTCACGGATCTCCGCGGCGTAACGTCCCCACGGGCGCTTGCGGACACCCCTGTAGTGCGGTCCACCGGCTCCGCCTCCGACTCCTCCGCCAACGCCAAGGCCAAGTCCGGTGGCCGGCGGTACCGGCACCTTTTCCGCCGCTCTAGGCGTCATGGGTGCAGCTACAAGTGGCGTATGCGTATCTTTTGGTTAAGCGGGTGTTTTGGGAGGTACGGGTGGGTGTGTGGCGTCTAGGATGAGGTGTGGGGGAGGGGGCGGCATTTATAGATGGACGGGGGGTTAAAAAAGGGCAGTAAGTAGGGGAAAAGGCAAGCGAGTGGTGGAGCGGCGAGAGGGAATAAAACTCGGCGCAGTCAGCGAGCGGTTTGACTGTCCTCTCCTCGCCGCCGCCCCTCGCCTTTAGCGGGGCGGCTTTAAAATTAGGCGGACGCTTTTCCGTTTCGGCCACCAGCAGGGTCGCAAATTACGCAACGTATGGCAGGTGTTAAGGGGGAGTTTTGCTTCGGAGGCCCCGTACTTTGCGTTGCCTTGCGTTAAAGTTGCTAGTCTTCTTGCCTCATTAAACCCTTTGTTTTTTCTATGCAAATACTTCCTCCATATTTTTACTTAATTTTTTAGAATCTGTGCCATCAAACTTTCTAAATTTTGACTATCAATAGATTTAAAACTATCTAAATTAGCTATATGAAAGTTATATCATCAGATTTATCGTTAAAATTATTTTCCTAATATTACAATTTTATTAGTGCATCTTAGTATAAAGCTATAAAAAGTTACACCAAAGTCACATCTCAAAAACCGTAAAAGTCAAAAACGCCAAGTAAAAAAGAACGGAGAGAGTAACCTTTTGACATGCGACTGGCCGCTGCGACATTGAAATAGTTAGAACATATAACAACATATATGCTTAAATGCCTCTTGGGATAATAATATATTGTTTCCTTTATCCCGCAATATAAGTCCTCATCATTAAAGCCTCAATTTGAATGCATATGGAAAATAGAACCATAGAACACATTCTAGAATACACATTTATATTTAGCGTCTAAAAGAAAATTGCAAATAAGGACTGTTAGATACTTCATGGTCTTTTGGGGAGAGTGAAAGATGATTTGCCATAGCTAGGTCATAAGTTCATTACTTGAGTTAATAGGTTTGTAACATTAATTTAGCAGCTACTTGAAAGATGACAAGTTGTTCCTAAATGAAATATGGACTCGATCAAAAGGAATTTGTCTTGCTAACATTTTACAACTACTAAATTTTAACCAACCAGGGTCTTGAATGAAGGGTGAACTCAATCAAAAGGACTTTGTAAGCTGAAATTGTAACTATCAAATCTTAGTCTGATCAAATGCTACCCATGTTAAGTAAAATATGTTTGGTTAATAGATATGTGCATCCAACTTAAGCATTTGCTTTGTTAAGATAACTTCAATTGAAACAAATGATGAATTACTCTTTCACAATAGAAGAGACTACTGCATGTACATTACCTTATCTACCTGTCACCTTTTCTCTTACAAAATATTCCCCACACTTGTGGTATGGGTTGGATGCGCCTTTGGGCACCTTGGATCCATCTTCCAATTTAGCATCGCAATAATTTCCTTTCCCCTTGTATCGGACTTCTCGAACTCCTCCTCATCCTTGACGCCCTCGTGGATGAGTAGCGTGCGTCACTATTGTTGTCGATGATGAGGTCGAGACCGCTCACGACGCCCTAGTCGAGGCTTTACTCGGTGCATCACTAATACTCCTCGAGCATCTCACCCTTTCATGTGAACACCACCAATGCACCATCGATACTTTTCATGGGAGGCGGCGACAACCAGCGAGGTAGGAGGTGGCGTGGGAGGCAGGTGGGTTGGGGAGTTGGTGGTTTTATTGGGGATAGGCGGGGTAGCGAATCACATATGAGAGATGAGAAAAATAGGGGAGGCAGTTTCCGTGCATCCCCAACAAAATCGATCTTCATTGGGGAGGGACATGACGGATCCAACCAACGCCACCGCACCACTGTCGGATCTGACCTTCCTAGGGCGAGCATGATGCATAGTTGCTGCAGGTGGAGAAGATGGTCGGGTCCAGCTGATCCTTACCGTGCCACTGTTGGTTTCGATCTCCCCGGCCACGTCACCACTGGATCCGGTCCTTCTGTCGTTTGCTATTGGATGTCTGCTACATTGCCGCATCCTCGCCACGCCAACACCCTCTGGCCCACGCAACCTCCCTCCGACCACCACGCCATCATCACATGGCAGTTGCATCGCCACCTACGGGTGAAGAGGAGAGAGAGACGGCAACGAGAAAGGAGAGGTAGGGAGGTAGTTGAATGGGTGGAGGCAACAGCGATAGGGGTGAGGAGGGGCTGGCGTAGAGGAGTAGTGAGATTAGGGGTTGGGTGAGCAGTGACGCGCCAGTGTGTGGTGGGGGTGGGGCAACGAGGAGCGGGGCGGGGTGGACGCAGGTGCGATGAGATTGGGGTTAGGTGGAAGGACCAATGATATTGGGGGTTAGGGGCTGACCTCGAAGGGTGGTTATAAGACAGGCTATGAGCCAAATTTTTATGAGTGACTACCCACCAACTCCCTCTAGATAGCATTGTGAGTAATTATCTCTAACTTTGGGTTTATTTTTCTATAGAGAGAATGGTGGTCATCGTATCTCATCCTCCAGAAGACATTACGGGTAATTATCTCCAACTCATGAAAGACATTGCTTTTCTCTTTTTTTCCTTAAATTTTTGCCATATTATGGCCCTGTTTGTTTCCACTTAAGATTATTATAATCTAGCTTATAAGTGGGGGATTATATAAGCTAACTTATAATAAGTTGGTGGGAAATAAGCTGTCAGGTGTTTGGCAGCCTGGATTATCAGAGTTATGGATTGTTGTATTCGAATGTTTAAAGACCACAATGCCCTTGAGAGAGAGGTACGGGAGTTGGGGGATGGATGAATGGCAAAGGTGGGTAATATTCCTAAAGTTTTATGGTCATTAAGATAAAATGTGGATCTATAAGCTGAAATAAGCTCCTTTTTTGAGCTTATTAGATTACAATAATCTGGGCTATTAGATTATAATAAGTTACCTTATAATTTAGGTTGTTTGTTTCCACTTATGATTATAAGCTAGATTATAATAATCTTAAGTGGAAACAAACATGGCCTATATCTCATCGTATGTAAATAGCTAGTTAATTCTATAAACATTGTACATAATGAAGCATTGAGAGTACCCTAATAGTAACTATGCGTATATAGGTGCCCCAGAATTTTGGTTGCGTTACATTAAAGTTGTTGGCCTTTTTGTTTCTGAACCCAGGGTTTCTTGCGTGAAAACCTACTTTTGTGTGCTTCTAGTTGATACTACATTGTTAAAAAAATGCATATATTTGCGTTAAAGCTAAATGTAAGTAATATGATCTTGCATTAAAGCTGTTCGTTTTATTGTATACTTAATTGCTTACCATATAGTTCCAAATACTTAGCTTAGGACGAACTACAGGTTGGATTATGAAAGTTGACATCGATGATATAACATGATTTTAGCCTGTTAACAGTAAGTTGCATAGTTTATGCACAACAAGACAATATTCCCTTTTATAATGGTGGTTCTTATGCTAATAATAATCTTCTCATTAGTCCCAAGTTGAAATTACCAAGAGAACATTGATTTATTCTGGTTTTTGCCTTCGTAAATTATTGTTTTTCTGCTTCTCAAAAACTTAATTTAAGTAGGCCCTCATGGGTTGGATATTAAAATTAAGGGATTGTTCGTATTAGTTTCTACTTCAAAAAGCAGAAGCCAATACGAATATCTCAGTTTCTATCAACTACTAGTATTCATCAATCACTAGTTTGCACTTTCATATATTGTAACATACTTTGTATTTTATTATATCACAATTCCGTAAGTTACATGATGATCCGAATGTTGTAGTGCCTTTTATTGCACCGTCTTTCTTACATAATACACTACTATTCATTAGTCGTTTCTATCAGATACTACTATTCATCAGCTGCAGCCTAAGAGCCATAAGCAAAAGCCATTAGTGAGATAGCTGCTTCTAAAGCCTTGTAATACTTGCCCTCGTGGTTAACCTATCGGTTTTCTTACTTTTAAAAAATATTTTCGTGAACAATCTTTTTAATAGTAAAATCAATGGTAAAGTTGTTAGGTTCTTCCGGTTTTAGGTAGTGCTCAAAGTGACTTTCAACTTTTTGGTTTCTGGCTTAAAATATATTATAGTTGTTAAAAATGCATTGTAGCGATTGTTAGTTTTTTTAAGTAATTAGATTAAAAAATAAAAAATTATATCATCACGGATAATATAAAGGAATAAAGAGAAAAATAAAAGCCATAAAAGCCCAAAAACTAAATAAATATAATTAAGAAACGGACGTGTTCTAAAAACCAAAAGTAAGCTATTTGAAGCGGAACCTTAGGTGGTGATCAGTTGGGCTTAAAAGCTCATGGCTTATGGCTGAAAACACTGTAGCTGACTGGAAAAACACTGTAGCTGACAGAGACTTATTTAGCATAATTAAATTTAAAATATAAAAATATGTTAGCCCAATATGTATAATACAAACGAATACGGGAAAAAAACCGGTAAAAAAGTTTAACAAAAAGCTAAAAGTTCAGAAAAAGACGAAATTTATAAATAATAAAAAATAAGTCAGAAATCAGAAGCTCAAGTCGAACCGGATCAGGGCCACTCTACGTACTTTTTGTTTGATGTGTAAAACCGCTAGTGTACGATTGTAACACAGCATGTTCTCAGTCATGATAAGTCAGACGCCCTTGGTTATCTAGTACTATTCTAGTTGCCGAAAGGCAAAAGGTCCGATCTCAGTAAGTATCAATTTTCTCTTGTTAAAATTTTGTTTAAACCAGATCCTAGCTATTTGACACTTACAATCATGAGAAGTCGTTTAGTGACTTCGTCGAGCAAAAACACCGGGTGCCTTTTCTATTAGGCTTGTCCTAACTTTTTGTGCGCAACCGAAGTAGAATTTTGGAAATTGAGGAATTAAGGCTCAGTTCTAACCAGTTTTGACTACTAGCTTCTAAGCCATATGTACTACGTTGGTTTCCTAAAAAAAAATTTTTGCAATTTTTTTCTTTAATTCTTTTGCATTGTTGGTGAAAGTATAACAGTGTTTTTTATTTTTATTTTAAATTGAGTAATTCAGAAAAAAAACTAACAATTATTACCGTATAATTTTAATTAAAAGCCACAGCTAGAAGCTTTAGGTCCCTGTTCTTTTCAGCTTCTAAAAGCTGCTTTTCGCCTTTTTTTACAGTAACTAGCTTTTAAACGGAGTATCTTTTCAAAATAGAATCTACTGGTTAATTGTAGTACATGCTTTACCGACTTCATTTATATCGGCAAAAACCGTACATGAGTTTCTGTTACTTTATAATCTTTTATACAAATAGCATAAAAATTACAAGCCACAGCCAAAAGCTAAAAGCCGCGGCCAAAAAAGACTTAGCACATCCTCAAATACACCGCTTTACCTTGGTAAATTCTTAACGATTCCTTAGAAATTGATGCGGTATCCTTGTAATGCAAATCATCTCAAAATTTTGGACCGGGAAGCTTGGCAGGGTGATAAGTCGAAAAGACCCGAAACGCGTGGCCAACCAAGAGCTCCCGCTTTATCAAAAAAAAAAAAAAAACCCAAGAGCTCCCGCAGGCCTGTACGCTTAAAAAGCCTCCAAACGCGAGCGCCAGAATGCAAAGATCCTCAGATATCCCGGCCAAAAGCGAAGGGGGAGGAATGAGGAAGCAAAGCCGCCGCTCCATGGCCCCAGCTGGAGCGCGGAGCCGGCACGTAGTGCGGGCACGTCGCGGGCAGGGCGGGCCCCGCGGCGAGGAAGACGACGCAGCACGATCCGTGCGTCCCGAGCTGGGGTCCGGCGCGGGGGGGCAGCATCGGCATCGGCAGCGCACGCAGCAGGCGGCCTGGGCGTAAAGACACGTGGGGGCCGCGGCGGCCACCACCTCCGCGCTGTCGTCCTCTCCAACGCACGCCTCCTGCGCTAAAGGATCGTCAACCTCAGCTAACCGCGCGGGGGAAGGAACCTTGTCGTGTGGGGGAAATCTCGTGCCGCAAGATACGCTGCTCGTAGACGGACCCGCTCGCCGCTCGCTTTTAGACTGGAATATGTAGCCGTTTCTTTGGTGAAAAAGCGTGCGTTGCTTTACGTAAGAAGAGTGGATCGATGAATTTGTTGTTTCCTTTTTGGCGAGATGAACGCATACGCCGGAACACGAGTGATCGTCAGCAACATGCCGAGTGACTAAAAATTTTGGATTTCAGCAAAATTTCTGGTGCCAGATTTACTTTAAAGATTCGTCAACTGACCTACTTTCTTCGTCAATCAATTACGATTTTTTTTTGTTGTCGCTACCGCTAGAGGAGCGGCACGGCAGGAAGTGGCGGGTCCGACAGGCTTCACGAGTGGCACTGATCAACTCGGCTTTGGCTTCTGGTTTTTGATTTATTTTTCACTATTCATAAGTTTCGTCTTTTTCTGAACTTTTGACTTTTTGTTGAGCTTTTTTGCCGGTTCTTTTTTCCCGTATTTATTTGTATTATACGTAATGGGCTAACATATTTTTTAAATTTTTAAATTTTTTAAATTTAATTATGCTAAATATGTCTATATCAGCTACAGTGCTTTTTTCAGTCAGCTACAGTGTTTTCAGTCATAAGTCATGAGTTTTTCAGCCGAATCGATCGCTGATTATAAATGATGTGGAAGATGTGGAAGAGAGCAAATACATAAAATCTAGATGCAGCTACCCTAATTATAAATGATTTATTCAGACAAATCAATCGAGTGCAATAATCGATCCATTAAAAGAAGGAATGTCAAGTTTCCATTATCCTCTTGCCAATTTGACTAGAAGAGTTTTGAAAGAGCTCTGCTTAATGTGTCGGATACGAGGTAAAATTCGTGAACATCCTGAGCTTGTTTCATATGGAATAACAATATGAAAAGCCGAAACGAACGCCGGAAGTAGAGCCAATGTGTGCATACATTTTTTAATATTGGCTTCTGCTTATATTTTCTGTTTGAAAAAAATCAGAAACTAATATAAATCATGCTTTCCAAAACAGCTTCTCTACCCTTCTTACTACGATGATAAGATAGAAGGTCATGGACGCATCATGTACCTCACTTTTTTTACTTCCGTCCTGTACATGTATCTCTTTTTTATTTTTTTCGCCGCTCACTTCGTCCTAAAAAACACTTTTTTTAACCATGAGTACAATTTTTTCAGCCAAAATCAACCGCTCAATCTGTCCTAAAAACATTTCTTTTAGACAAGAGCACTATTTCTTTTTATTCAAAATTAATCAGTCGTAGTTAAAAGCCAACAAACAGCATATATTTTAAGCGCTTTGCGATGTTAGTGTTACTTTATTCTGTGAAGCCCAAAACTCGTTGAACTTTCGCAAGTCACAGCAAGACCAAAAGCACTAGCCGATCTGATCTGGCGATCCCCTGTGAATACGATGGAGGAGCTACTTTTGAGTAGCTCATGAGGTCACAATTCCGATGAAAACAACAAGGACGCAGAGGGTCACATGACGGGGCGTGGACGGCGGTGTTAACGGAGAGACGAGCAAGCGTGGGGGCGCGCGTGAGGTTGGATCAGCCGGGCTCCGCGGGCGTGTTGCGTGGATCGCGGGGCCGTGCCCACCGGCTCGCTGCACCCACTGGGGCGGGACGCGGGTTTCTCTTATTTCGAGGCGCAGGCGCTCGGCGACCGACACTTAAATTAGGTTCTCAAAACATTTTTTTTCTATGATAAACAGTTTTTCCACAATATTTATCCTACAAATAAAATATCTTTTTAAGATAGAAACTACTAATCGATTATAGTATACACTATAACGACTTTATTTATACCGACTAAAATTACACGTGATTATTTCTCTCTGCAAACTTTTCTATAAGATGTTATTTTTCACCAAATTAAGGTCCCGCTCATTTCGGTTTGAGTTTTTGTCTTCTGGTTTATTTTTCAATATTCGTAAATTTTATTTTTTTTCTAGCTTTTTGGCCTTTTGAGCTTTTTGCCGGTTCTTTTCTGTATTTATTTGTATTGTTAGTGATGAGCTAATCTGTTTTTTCTATTTTTAATTTTTTTAAAAAATTAATTACATCAAATAAAACATTAACAGCTACAGCATAATTTTAACTAACTATAATACAATTTCAATCATAAATCAGCTTATTTCTGCCCTTCCGTCACCAAAAAGCTGGATGAACGGGCTCGCGCCCCCACCCCCGCCCACGCACCGGCACGCGCCGGTTGCCCGCGGATTGCGTGATGCTGCCGCGCCGCTTCCATCACACGCTTGCGGCAGCGGCGCTGCCACTTTCCTGATGGACGGATGAATTGCTGGACATACCTCCGACCATGTACCAGTCACCGCTACCGTCCATTTATGAGTTGGATAGGACCGCGGGCCGTTGGCAGCTATTGCCGACGCGCAGGTCTCCCCATTTTTCTCTTATAGTAAACGATCAACCATATAGTATCGTGCTAACTTTTGAGTGCATGGCAGTGTCTGATAAAATTCCTAACTGTAACGAATAATCCTTGAGAACCACTATCATACTGTTTCAGTTGTGCTCCAACGCCACCAGGCTCAAAACTATGCAACACTTTTCCCTTTTCCCGTTTATGTGTGAGCTATGTGTGAGCTCACTTTAATTAGTAGATGTACGCACAACAGGCTTGTCATATGTACTAGTATATTATAATTTAGATTAGGCCTCTTACTTCTTTCTTTCGTAGCTTTAAGTATTTATGCAAATTTACACAACTCAAATTGGTTCCCTATAAAACTTTAGATCACGTGACCGCACAATACCCAGATCGTCACCTTGGTTGGATTACATGCTGTATTGCGCATAATGTTCGGAGAGTGCAACATCTCGATCGTCTACGTGTCCCCACACCTTTTTAGCGAGAATATGTTGCTCAAGGTCCCTACTAGAACATTGTGTTCACACAAAAAAAAAATCCGTTTTAATTTTTATTAAGTTGTCTCGTCTTTGATTATCGTCAATGCATTTAGGGCCATGTAAAAATGTCCTTCAATATGAGTGAGCTTTAGGGCCAGAGAGAGACGTGTTGCTTAGTCATGAATTTTCCGGGATGATGGGAGAGGAAAGCTAGGATTACATGTATACTTACACGGACCAGAGCTCACATTTTGTGACTGGAGGGACTATAGTTTATTTCCTTGTTGCCTAAAATTCCAGATATTGACTTTCTCTTTTTAGAGAAAGGAAATATGTTAGAAGAGAAAGAAACCCAGTTTTTTCAGTTAAGCCATCTCTAACATAATAATGGGTCATTTCTTTTCAGTTTCTAAAAGCTACCTTTTGCCTTTTCTACAGTAACTAGTTTTTAAACGGAGTATCTTTTCAAGATCGGATCTACTAATTAATTGTAGTACATACTGTACCAACTTTATTTATATAGGCAAAAATCGCAAGTGAGTTTCTGTTACTCTGTAATCTCTCGTATGAACATCCCAAAAGTCACAAGTCGCAACCAAAAGTCATAAACTTCAGCCAAACAGAATAGGCCCAAGTTCGAGGCTTGACCTCGACGTGCCGACTCAGGCTCTGTCGGGGGATTCCACGACCATATCATGATTGGTGAAAAAAGAACACTGTTTTGGGAAGTTTAGAGTGTTCAGACCCTGGGGGGATGGAGCTAGTAGTTGTATCAGCTCGCCACTCGGGACTTTTGTGCTTGCTGTCGGGGGATGGAGGCTGGGGCAGTTGGTCACGTCAGTTCGACCCTTAGGACCTCCGCGCTTGATGTCGAGAGAGTACTGTTATGGGGGTGGCCAAGCTCATGACCGTTAAGTTCAGCTACTGGGTCTTTCAAAAAGCCCAATAGTATATAGATATATGTATAAAGGAATGTACTAATGTACCATTACCTTTTATTATTATTAAGGGGTAGGATGATAATTTTCTATCTTTTATATATATATATATATATATATATATATATATATATATATATATATATATATATATATATATATATATATAAACCCCCAATAGGGGTATGAGATGGCCAGATCCTCTTATTTTACTCACTAGCTCTCTCTCTCTGTTGGCTCTTTAGGCCCCGCTCAGTTGGGCTGAAAAATAGTGATTTATGATTGAAATTGTACTGTAGCTAGCTGAAATTACACTGTAACTAAAAGTGGCTTATTTGATGTAATTAAATTTAAAAATAGAAAAAAAATGTTAACTCATCACGGATAACGTAAATGAATACGGGAAAAAGGGCAAAAGAGCTAAAAGTTTAGAAAAAAATAAAATTTATGAATGGTGAAAAATAAATTAGAAGTTTAAGTCAAAATAAGCGGGACGTTAATTCGCTTAGTTTCATATCTCTTGTGAGAAAAAAGGTACCTGTATCTATTATTATACTCATATGACAATAAAGAGGATATAATATTTGGTTGAAGAGCTGGCCAGTCAACGGTCGCTGGCTCGTCTGGCCTCCCAGGCTTCCATTTTCGAGCGTCCGGGCCTAGCGTCCAACCAAGACCAGGTGAGGTCCTAGGTGCCAACCAAACACTTCCCAGGTGCCCCCCAGGAATGCTCCCGGCCAGACAAGTTAGCTCTAGGACACAATCCAAACACACAAGATTTTTCAGAAGCTAGGCTATACCCGAGGAAATATAATAGGTCACCCAATTGCACCCAAATTTTTTCAGAAGCTAGGCCACATTGGATGAGCAGGCATACACTTGATGGACAAATAGCGTCCGAAAATAGTTTAATTTTGAATTTTAGTACAGGAACATGAGGTATACTTCCCTTGTAAAATATAAGTCAAAACCCATCGTATGCACGGATTAAGGGCTCACTAAATCTATGATAAAATTAATATATTGGACCATTGCATACTCTTATTAAATTTAATAACATATGACAACTACTTATTCACTTTTCTAGAATTAAATTAGAGATATAGAGTGAAAATATTATCATAACTAAATATTTGGTTTCTTCTATGAACTTATATTACGTGACAACTTTTCCCACGAGATTGAACCTCTATTGCACGATGAATGGAATAGTAGTGTAAGATTTAACGCATTGACTTAGACTTGAAATAATAAAAACGAAAATATTGATAATTGTAACTTGCCCCCACAACTTTCCTACTCCACAATCAGCGAATGGCAAGGTACGCCGTACCTGGACTGAGCATTTTCGAGCGGCAGGTAGGATGCACCCCACTTAGGAGGCGCAATTATTGAAGAAGGAATTTAAGGCGCCGAGGTGGACTGGTGGACTGCGCCTGCTCCACGCACTTGGTGTGGACGTGACGCTTAGGGGTGCTCGGTGGATGGATCATTTTGTTCCGTTTTTTTATTTAGTTCAGTGAATAAAATTATTTTATCTTAAATGAGATTGTTCTGTATGATGCTGTACCGTATCCTTCGGATAAATCGAACAAAACACACCATTCTACATAGGATTATCCTATCTACTTTGGTACTACAAACGGAACACCCTTGCGACTTGTGACGCCCACAAAAATAGCGCACCCGATAAGTACGTCCGGCTGGCCCCACTGCTCAGACGCACAGCTGGCGGACGCGTAGCAACGTACGTCGACCCGGCCGTGATCTTTCTTTTTTTTGAAGATGTGAGATTCTTTATAAGCCGTGGAAAAAGATGGGCGGAGTGAGAGAGAGAAAGCCAACGAGAGAGACTCGCCGGGAAAAAAAAAGGAAAAGCGAGAGAGACTGGTGCGTCTTCTACGTGCCGCCTCTCCAAATCAGTCGTCGGATGGCGCGTGGGTGCGGATCCCCACGCGAAACGGCGCGGCGCCAGGTGGAGGCAGGACGCGTGGACGGGATTGCCCAGCTACGCCGGCACTTGCTCGCTTGTTTTTTTCCGGGCGAATGATGGACGGCGGGGGCGGGCGGCGTGGAGCGCGCGGCGCGGAGTGGAGTAGTGGAGATCCGGACAGGACGTCGCTGCTCGCCGCGCTACCGGGTCCAAGTCGTTAGCCCTCCGCTCCCACCTGACGTCTCCACTTGCTGCCGCGAAAACGCGGTCTGGCGTGCCGGTTTCGCCGTATTTCATTTTCGAATTGGGCCATCTGGGCGGCGGCGGATGGAGGAGCAGTTGCGTCAACTTGGCCCCACGGCTTAGTGACGTAAGTGTTACGAACCTGGATCCATTCACTCTGGTCTACTGAACGCTAGAAGGAAAAGAAGGGCCAATTCTCCATGCGACTCTGCCATCCGTAGGAAAATTTCCATTGTTTACCGGTGACACGGTCTACTTTGTGTAACGCGCGAATGAGGTGGTGATATATGTCAAAAGTATTGTAGCAGCTATTCTAAAAATATTTTTCTGTACGACTGGTACTGCAGCAACAAGTAAAAAATATTATTTTTTGTACGGGTTACAGTACTGCTACAGTGCATTGCTACAGTGTTCTTACCACGTGTCGCCACCTCATTCGCCCGTTACACAAACTTGATTATGTCATCGATATACAATAGAAATTTTCCATCCGTAGTCCCCTAGATGAATTTCGAAAAGATGCGCACATTCACTCTATCGAATGTTTCCTTCGAAATTTTCATGTCAATCATGTGTTCTAAACTAGCGCCTTTGCTTCTTAATAGAGCGGGTTATATTTCATTGTCCGGTTTTAATTCCAGTTTTTTTAGCACGTTAGTTCGGACTGGCCGGTGAATTGTCAAAATGAAAATCATACATGTTAAATTTCTCCACCTTAGGACTGAGCTTAGTTTAACCTGTCTACACTTGGGACGGTGTTAGATTAGTTGAGAGTTATCGCCAGATGTTCAAATTGTATACAGGCTAACAAGGGAACGACAACGATTGACGTCGCGTCACGTGTAACGTTAGCCCACACGAGAGGATTTTGGCGGGCCCACCGAATATATCCGAGGCTGCTGGCCTCGTGTACGTGTTAGCGTGCGCATACACTTCGATGGCGTCTCAGATTCAGTCACTGTGTGTGCACGGCCTGCGCCGCGCGTGGCCGATAACGTACCATGTGTTCCTCTCCCGTCCTGAGCCGTTGCAAGCATCTTTCGATTTAGACGCTGGGATTGTCCCAGCGGTGCTGCCATCAGCGTTGCTCGATCCATTCAGAAAGGCACACTGCAACGTCCTTATTTCTAGGGATAGACTATTGCACAGACGATTAAATTTTTTTTATCTTTCAGTCACTTAAAGTTGCACTTTAAATCACCTAAAGTTGCACATATTTTTTTAGATGAGGGCTGCAATTTTAGTTGATTGAGAGTGCAATTTCAGGTCACCTGAAGTTGCACTCTGAATCACCTAAAGTTGCAGCTGTTTTTTTGGAGGGGGGCTGCAATTTTAGTTCATTGAGAGTGCAATTTCAGGTGACTGAAACATAAAAAAATTTCAGTCGCCTGTGCAATAGCAAAACTGTATTTCTAAAGGCATTAGGCTCTGATCAACTCGGCTTCGACTTCTGACTTATTTTTCGCTATTCATAAGTTTCGTCTTTTTCTGAACTTTTGGCTTTTTGTTGAGCTTTTTTGCCGGTTCTTTTTTTCCCGTATTTGTTTGTATTATACGTAATGGGCTAATATATATTTTATATTTTTAAATTTTTTTAAATTTAATTACACTAAATAAGTCTCTGTCAGCTACAGTGCTTTTTTCAGCCAGCTACAGTGTTTTCAGCCATAAGCCATAAGCTTTTCAGCCGAACCGATCACTACCTTAGTAATCTATGTAACTATTTAAGATTGAACAGTTACAAAGTATTATACATAAATATGCACCACAACAACACGTAGTTACAGCAAAAGGGCAAAACTTTTATTACAAACATAAGGTTTATCAACCTCCTTTTTTACAAAGCAAGCGTGCAAGCCCAAAACTATCTTACAATACAAGAAACTCATAGACGTATTTGAGCGCAGCTAAGACATAAAACCAATCATCATCGGAGAAGAAAGGTTCTTCAGGAACTTCATCTTCAACTTGTGCATCTTGGTTCCACTGATCTTCTATTTATTGTTTAGCAAGTAATTAGTACAACCATACACAACAAATCACAAGAGTAAACCCTAATTTAACTACTTGCAAGGTTATTCGAAGGGAGGGAATATACTGGTTCTATTAAATTGAGTGGATGCCGTTTTATTTGCAGACGGGTAAAACAAAAACAGATTTCCTTATGATTAAAGGGATTTTCTTTCAACAGTTAATTATAAAACTGCAAAGATTAAAACATTATGAAATCTACTTATGCTTTGTTGCTGAAATCACCCAATTAACATAGCTTCATGAACCGGAAGCACGACATATTCGAATACTATTGATTTCACTCTACAGAGTTGCCTAGTTTTACCAACAAGACTTCTTAACTCCTGCGACAGAGTTAAGAAAACCAAGTCGTTTTACTGCTCAATTCTTTATATAGACTCTACTCGATAGAATCACTCAGACACGGTTCACACACTAACCCTAATCTCTTCTACCCGCTCTGAGTGACCTCTATCGTTGTTAGGTACAGTTTTACTGTTTCGTATATCTAACTCCCCATCATCAACACCCCCACCTTCTGTACAGATTTAATCGAGTTAAACAGCTACTAAACCAAGGTTGACAAGTCAACTCATATGGTTGAGCGATTACTGTGTCTTTTACTCAGCATAAGGTTCTCATCTTTACTTTTTCACTTGAGGCACCAATCACATTCCCAACAACTACGCTCGACAGCACTACCACCCTTCCATTCAAGCCTCCACCCTAGGGTAAGATCGTGGACGAAGGTCACCATGTGGCTTTCCACTGCACACCCTTACCCTAGTACCGGTTTTACAAATTCTACCGGCCAAAAGCCAAGTCACTTAGTAGTACAAGATTTTGAGTGAGCTGATCTATAATTATTTATATAATAATTTAATTATTTACTAAAGTTGTCAAGGTGAATATGATCTCAAATTAAACATGTCATTTTCAGTGGTAGGATATAACTAATTAGCATGTCATTCTAAACATTTATTTTAATCAATTAACATTTCACAATTAGGAATAATGTAAATCCGGTAATTAAGTAATTTAAATTTCATGGGATTCAAAATGATAAAAAAAACTTGTAACTTGCCTTGCTGCTCTAAAACTTCCACTAGCTCGTAAACTTCACTACTCGGTTTTGGTCCTTGAATCGTCGCTTCGGAAAGGTTGGAAGCTAGCGCAAACACATAAAATAATATAAGTCCACATTTGAATCTAATCAAGCTAGGAAAAATAAACTAATTAAAAAGAATTAAAATGTAAATAAATTCAAATACAGGGGTTTGGATTTATTTGGAGCTCAACTTGGTGGAATGGAGGTCAAAAATGGATTCGCGGCGTCGAAACGATTGAGATAGTGTATTTTTGGAATTTTCTGGATTTTCTTGGATATTCCCCTGAGTTTCTGGATTTTCTAAGTGAATAGTACTAGTCTGGCCCACTAGCATAGTGCGTCCTGGCCGCGGTTATTCTCCCGTGCGGCCGATTGGGCCGACCGGCCTTGGCCCACGCCGTGGGCGGCCGCGAGGCCCAGCACGCGCACATGCACGTGCCCGATGGGCGACACGCGGACGACTCTGATGCGGCGAGCGCTCTAGATGAGGCGACAACGACAAGCATGGACGGTTGAGATGCAGCCATGTCGCTCGTCGTCTACCTCCAGCCATCTCGGTGGAGAGAAAACAGAGGCTTCGCCTCCATCGCGATCCAACGCAGATGAAGACTCTCGGCGGAAATGGGTAGTGCAGCGGGGTTTAATAGAGGATAAAAAAAATCCATTTTAGGGCTCTAGGAGGTGTTGGCGTTATCAGTGGTAGCTGGCGGCAAGAGAGAAGGTGACGGTCTCCACGGTGGCTCACGGCTACTCCAGTGAGACTCCGGCGAAATGGGATGCGGTTTGACCATCTATGAGGCATAGGATTCACGGTGGTGGCGTTGGTTTGGGTTGGGAAAAGCTTAGTTAGGCTGTCAACGAGAGTGGCCTTTCGGCCGATGGTAGCTTTAGCCGCCAGAGCTTCCGGCGAATGCTCGTGTCCAAGCGAGCACGTCAGCATGTTCAGGGAGCAAAGGAGGCCATGTCAGCGAATGCAATTGAAAAATAATCGACGATAGAGCGAGATTGTTGTTTGAGGTCACCGATGGTGATGCGATGAGTTGAAGCTCAAATTGGTGGCTCGAGAGGCTAATTGGGAGTAGTGTGAGGTTCTTAGCAGTGGTAGAGGTAGGGGTGAAAACGGGTCGGATTAATCCCGACCGATCCGGCACCGAATCCAATTGGTACCGAATCTGACTAGTACCTAGAGATGGCAACGGGCATAAACCCGCTGGGTTTTGCTATCCCAAACCCGTGCCCATGAAAGTTGGACGTGCCCGCTAAAAAACCCATGCCCATGACGGGTGCAGATTTTTACCCAGACCCCTGCCCACTGGGTTAACGGGTACCCACGGGTCGCCCGTGGGTTCAATAATGCGAGCTGCAACAATGGTTAATGGAGAGGAGGAAGAAGTTCACCGGCCATCTTCGTTGGAGCCGGAGGGCAGCGCCATGGCCAAGGGCCTACTGCTGCGATGCGCGTTGGCTGCGGCGTGGGGGCGGTGGGCTGTCGCCGTGGGGGCGGCAGGCTGAACTGAAAGGCGAGGCGACGGCGAGGGCGTGCGGGAGGACGAGCTTGCGGCGAGAGTGGCGGGAGCAGGAGCGGGAGCTGCGGGACGAAAGGGCGAGCGTGGAGACTGCCGGAGATCGACCGCGGAGCGCCAGATGCGTCGCCGCTGCGGCGGCTGTTGAATCGGGGTGGAGACTGGGGAGGAGTGAGTAGTGACCGTGACCGAGTGCTAGCGAGGGTTAGCCGAGTAATGGGGCATTGCCGCATTGGATTTGGGGGCTTGGAGCTAAATGGCTAATGGACTATGGGCTGAGATGGTTTGCCTGGGAAGCTGGGTTTATAACTCCTATGGATCGGGTTTATATTACCCATGGGTTTACGGGTTTGGGTACTATAGGAACGTACCCAAACCTGGCAAACCCGATGGGTTGGGTTTTTTCCCCATTAAGAAACCCATGGATTAGGAAATTGACTCAGACCCATGCCCTAATAGAGTAAAAACCCATCGGGTATTGGGTTTTGGGTACCCATTGCCATCTCTACTAGTACCGAATCCGGAGAAAAAAATATGGGTTAGGATATGGTAACAGCAATATCCGTCCGAATCCGAATATCCGTCCGAATCCGATACGTCTTCAAGTATGATTTCAGGTCAGTGCTACTATTTGACGTTTCATTTTCTTTTGTAATGGTAAAATAAAATCTTCCACATCAGCTATTAAATAGTAACATCAAGTCAGTGCGTCCTACTCCATTTACTGCACTGTATGCATTCCTTACAAACAAGTAGGGGTGCAAACGAATTGGGTTAATCCCGACCGATCCGACACCGAATCCGATTGGTACCGAATCCGATTGATACCGAATCCGGAGAAAAAATATGGGTTAGGATATGGTAACAGCAATATCCGTCCGAATCCGATCTGTTTTCACCCCTAGGTAGAGGAGCTCTAAAAGCAGCGAATGGCAGTGGCAGCGGTGAGACGTTTCGGGCGTGTCTCTTGCGCGCAGGCGAGGGAAGAGAGTGAGGCTCTGCTATCGCGCAATTGGCGCTCTGCAAGAGTTGGCGAAGACTTGATGGCAGCAGTACAGCGTAGGCGTACGCGATAAGGAAATGAGGCGGTGCGCCGCAGCGAGAGAAGCGAGCGTGTGAGCAGTGGCGCGCGAAGCGAGGGGAAACTAGGAGCTGCGAGACTGGGCGGTGGGGCATCAAAGCTGGGCGAGTTTGAACGCACGGGAGAGGGCGGCAACGGTGTGGCGCGTGGACGACGCTACAGGGAGGTGGTGGAGAAGCTGCAACACACGGGGAAGCCAACGAAGGTGGAAGGTGGGAAGACAAAAAGGGCTAAGTGGGTTCTCCAAGAGAATTGCCAAATTAGGAGGGTTTGGAAATTCAAGCAAAATTCAAAGAAATTTCAAAAATTTGAAATTTTTGGGGCATTTCACACAAGCAACATCACAGTGGGGAAGCTAAGGGTCGGGTTTTTTTGGACTGATGATTTATGGGTTATAGTTTAAATATTTGAATTCTGGTTGTTCATAAGAGGTAATACGCACAAAAATAGTCACATATGATTTTAACTTATACAACTGAACTCAATATACTTTTTACTATAATTTTCCTGTTGATCCCGTTTTGAAAAAACATATCGCTTAAAAACTAGTTGCTGTAGACAGTATAAATATAAGCCGACTAAAGGTCGAAAGAACTTAGCCTTAATTCGACACTAATTATTTGGAGAATGGATTCACTGGCGTTCTATTGAAACGAATTAGTGGCACGTCGGCTTGATCATGTTTGTATACAATGTTCAAGATGATGAGTGCGGCTAGCTATTGGATGTGCTTATTACGTATATATTCCAAAAAAGAGAGGGATTTCGGAGGCCTGTATCATAGAACTCTTAAAATCAAAGAAATGCTGGCCCTCCCAGGCAATCCACGTCACTGTTGTTTTTGCAGAAAGGCCCTTCGGGTTTCTCAAAACCATCGTGACACCCCGCCCGAACGACGGTCTGAGTGTTTCAGCGTGTTTTTGTTTGCATAAAACCCCCCTGTGATTTTCTGGAATTCTTCTAAGCTCTTGTAGACTCTAGCTGTCTGATCGCTCCAAGGGCTGCAGCCAGCCGTCTGCGCGCGCGTCCAGGCCCCGTGCCCTAGCCCACCGTCCTCTCCCGATCCCTTTCCACACGTCGCCGCCTCCTCCCCTCGCTCCTTGCGTCCCTTTCTCTCGCCCTCCTCCTCTTATTCTGCTCGTCATCTCGCCTCCTCCCTTTCGATCTCGTCGTCGCCGATGCCACTCCGTCGACCACAGCGTTCAAGAGCGGGGAGCGGGCAGCCGATTATGTAGGCTAATCGATGGTGGTGTAGGGATCGGACAACCGCCTTCCCATCGACCTGCTCTGCCTCAGGCTCCTGCTCCTCCCAGGTGGATCCCGTTGACACGGCGACACCCTCCCTCTCCCGAGCTCGACCTGGTTTGCTAATGCTTCTCTTGGGTTCTTGGTCCTGTGGTTTCCTTCCCTCTTCTCTTCTACGAGTTTTTGCTTCTCATATTTTTTTGGGCGTTTTCTCTCTCTGTGTTTTTATGTTATTTTAGGTTTGTTTGGCTGTTCTTTCCATCGGTGAATTTTGAAGGTAACTATGAAGTGCGGTGTGATTTACGCGTTCTTTTGCCCTGCCATTTGCGACATATAAAACTTCTTGTAGGATCAATTGTTTGATATAGTGGTTTGACAAAGGGTACCTTTCGGGTTTGGACCAATTGCCTAGCAACAGAAGTTACAACTCTGCACAGACAAAGGAGGACTGCGCCTTGATCCAATGTCTTGGTGTGAGAGCTTTCACTTATACTGCACTATGTACATGGCAGTTGAATCGCACCTCTCAGGTTAGAATATTACGGCCATGTTTCCGTATCTTTTTATGAGTATTTAAGAAAGCATACCCAGGCTTTCTTTTAATCACGACCCCACAACCATACTTACTTAGGCGAATTCTCCATGGAACTCTGTAGGACAGTTCCAGTTGCCATATAAGATATCTAATTCATTAAGAGCTATTGTTCAACCTGCCATACAGTTTAGAGTACTGCAGCTCATGGGACCCTAAAGTTACTCTTAGTCTTTCACAGTTTGTTTTCCTAGAGCCTAGTTCATGGGATCTCTGCTCTTCTAGGTTAGGTTACCACCATTCAAGACCAGCAAATAGGTATGAGCTCTATTTCCTTTGATGATGCAAGAATGACTTTACTCGCCATTCCTTTAATGAAAGGATATGCTAGATTCTTTTCGGGCTGAATGTATTCCGCAGTGATTACACCAATATCTCTAGCATGTCAAACTGACTTAAGTCGCCTCTTAATGTGTTTCGAGGACTCCATGTTGTCTTTCCTACTCTTGACCTTAACCAGAACGGTTTGATTACCGTAGTAGATTAAGACAGCTGGTATTGGCTTTTCCAATACTGGTAGGTCGGAAAGAAGCTCTTTGAGCCATTTCGCCTCTATTACTGTTGAATCAAGTGCTACTAGCTCAGCCTTCATGGTAGACCGTGTAAGAATAGTCTGTATTGAAGACTTCCACGCAATAGCCCCACCTGCTAGAGTGAATACATAACCACTCGTAAACTTCATATCATCCAAGTCACTGATCTAGTTAAAGTCACTGAATCCTTCGAGGACCGCCGAATGGCTAGAATAATGTATCCATAAATTATTGGTTCCCTTTAGATACCTAAGTACTATTGCTAGCGCTGTCCAATGATCATCTCCTGGATTGGCCTTATATCAGCTCAATCTGCTTACAACATATGAGATGTCAGGCCTCGTTGCACTAGTTAAATATATCAAGGACAAATAATTTGTGAGTATTTAAGCTGGTCGTTTTCATGTTCAGTGTTTTTATGTAGCTTAGCATTTGGATCATAGGGAGCACTCGAATTATGGGTAATCGAGCCACAGGCGAGTATGTATCAAAATAGTCTTCATCATCCTTTTGCGTGAAACCCTTAGCTACTAAACGGGCCTTGTACTATTCAATAGTACCATCAGGTCTTCGCTTTCTTTTGAAGATCCATTTGCAACCCACTAGCTTATATTTATTTGGAAGATCAGTAATCTCCCAAGTCCTGTTAGGAATAATGGAATCCATCTCGATACAGATTGCATCCTTCCTGTACTCCACATCTGGGGATGCATATACCTCTGAAAGGGTACATGGTTCATTATCCACAAGATAGTTGACAAAGTCATCACCCAAAGACTTACTTTGTCTTTTACTCCTCAACTCCAATTTAGGAGCTATGTCATCCACACTGGGAGAAAAAGAGTGTTCATAAAAACCATCAAGGACAATGACTTCATTTGCTATAATAGGAAACACACTATCAAGGAATATCACGTCATGAGATTTTATAAGGACATTCTTAGCGATATCGCTAATCTCGAATTTGACCACTAGAAATCTGTATGCTATGCTGCGATGGACGTATTCTAGAAAGACACAATTAACAGTCTTGAGACCAAGTTTCCTTTTCTTCGGTAAATACATATGCACTTTTACAAGACAACCCTAAGTACAAAGAAAGGACATATTTGATTTTCTCCTATTCTATCCTTCATAAAGTGTTTCTTCGTTATTGCGGAGAGGCACCCTATTCAGGACATAATTAGCTGTGAGAACTGCCTCACCCCACCATGAGTCCGACATTCTTGAACTTTGTAACGTGTCATTCACCAAGTCACAAAGAGTCTGGTTCTTTCGTTCGACTACTCCATTTGATTGGGGGAGAATATGGTGGAGTAACTTCATGAATTATTCCATCCTCTTCACAAAATTGGGAGAATTCCTTAGAGATATATTCACCACCTCAGTCCGATCTTAACCTTTTGATTTTCTTTTCTACTTGATTTCCACCTCAGACTTATATATTTTAAAATATTCTAGTGCTTCATCTTTCGACTGAAGAAAATAAACATAACAATATTTAGTCGCATCATGAATGAGAATAAATAAATAACGCTTGTCACCTTTAGTTAAAATGTCATTCATCTCACAAAGATCAGAATCAACTATCTCAAGTGGAGAAGTGTCTCACCTCTCAACACTATGGAAAGGCTTTCGAGGCTGTTTTGCTTGGACACACACTTCACACTTTAAGCCCTTCTCATACTTATAACTTGGAATTAAACTCATTTTGCTTAACCGCTATATGACTTCAAAATTAACATGACATAAACGAGTATCAAATATCATGAACTTTATTGCAATGAATAACATTAAAAATGTTTGGATTATTAAAATCAAGAATAGATATGCGGAACATGCCTCCGCTTTCATAGCCTTTTCCTACAAAAGTACTAAATTTGATCAACACGACCTTATTAGACTCAAAAACAAGCTTTATTTCTTGCCTACAAAGCATGAATCCACTAATAAGATTACGAAAATCGCAGGCACATAAAATACGTCTCTAAGAATGAGCGTCTTGCCAGAAGTGAGCTTCATCCGCTCCTTAATGTGTTTCCGAGCGGTCACACAGTCTCGCCACAAAGGCGGTAACTTGGCCAATATGACATTTACTTAAAAACTCTCTGGCAGGAGATAGTTGTACTGATTTAAATCACGTACATGGAGCTGTAGCTCATGAAGTTGCTCCATCATCGACCATCCCTCTTCATCCGCTCCTTAATGTGTTTCCGAGCGGTCACAAAGTCTCGCCACAAAGGCGGTAACTTGGTCAATATGACATTTACTTAAAAACTCTCTGGCAGGAGATAGTTGTACTGATTTAAATCACGTACATGGAGCTGTAGCTCATGAAGTTGCTCCATCATCGACCATCCCTCTAGCATATTGTAATTCAAGTAATTTACAGTAATGAAAGACTTATTCCCATTATCCCTTTCTGAATATTTTTCATCCAATTCATCCCACAGCTTATTTGCCTCTGTAAAATGTAAAGTTCACACACACATCAAAAAGTCGGTTTGATAGGACGGCTAACAACCTAGCCAAAGATGAATGGTCTGATCCTCCCAACGAGTTTTATTCTCGCCTTCCAAAGGAAACATAGGAGGATCAGAAATGACCTAAAATAGTTTTAAGTCAATCAACCACTGCTTTGTTTTGGCTTGCCAACGCTTAAAGTTAGCGCCATCAAAAACTTTCGGTTTAACGAAATCAGAGGATGAAGCCACTTCAACAAGTGTTGGTTTTCTGGATTGTTAGAAATTAAGTGATTTTAGCAATTTCCCATATTAACTTCAAATTTAAGCATATACTGTAAAGCATATATCCAAATACATGAAAAATTAAGCAATTATCTCTAAACACATATCATGAATACAAGTCATTTAACTAGGATTGTATGCTAAAGTGAGAAAAAAAGTAGACAATTATAATCAGCATAATACACATATTATAATTTGTTATATTGCTCTCAGCTAAGGAGTTGCTCAAGAATTAATCTTAGCCTTCTAAACTCTCGTCACTATATCAACAATCGAAGTGATTAATCCCTTCAATATTCTGCTAGTTTAACCATCAAAATTACCTCTATGAAGTAACAGAAACAATAGCAAACTCTAATCGGTAATAGACAATAGAGAAAACTACTGCAGGACAGTTTTCGGCAATAATCAGAATAGGGCAGTGTTGTGGTTACAGACGAAACAGAGAGATGGTAGTATGGTAGTGGAGAGTTAGGTGAGCAATGCTTGGGGGTTTCCCCATGGCCTAGATGGTCTTATATATATTCACATAGAGAGCGTTTTATAATTGTGTCCTTACACCCAAGTATCCCTAGCAAGGACGTTTAAGTCATTACACATGTACCGTTTTGGGCTTCTCAACCTTCTAACAGGCCGGCTAGGCTTAGGTGGGGGCCACCACTACAACAGGCAGCAATAACCAATACTGAACATAAGTATGAACTAGCAATCAACAAAATAAAACTAGTAGAATATTACTAGATAATCAAAATGATTTCAAATTTGACAAGATTTCATTATAACCACAGCAATTTCGAAAGCCCACAATCTATTAATACTACATTTATAACCACAGCTATTATGCAAAGTCTTTTACGACCACCGCAGTGTACGACCACGGCGGAATACGACCACGGCAAGCTTTTGCACAATAGTAATGGGTATGCAAAGTAAAGCTCACTGGGCGGTGGCAATCCAAGCCACCGAGAAGGCAGATAGGGCAAGGCACGTCCAAGAATGATGTCCCAGAAAACCAATCACCAGTGTATGGAGAGGTAATCAGAGATATAATGACCAACTTCACAAATCAGTGCTCACCAAATTGCGAAGCCAAGATGTTGGTTAATGCCGCACAAAGCCCACATGAATCGTGTGAACTCGTCACACGCCACACCACATACGCCACATCTAGAAATCAGAGAATACTCGCACGCAAGCACACGGTCCAGTCTGGATCCCCGAGAGATAGAGATCAAGAGCACCGCAGCCCGCCGAGCTCACTGAAGCAAAGCCGCCGAACTCTCACAGTCAATACTAAAAGCCAAATCCTTACTAGAAGCTTTTGGATTGAGTGGTGAACTTTTCAGCTCTGCCCGCTCCCAAACTCTCCCATCTGATTTAAAGACAAGAGGGAGGCCAGGACTCACAGGTGATACTTCGGCCGCCATGGAACAGACCCGCCGAGTCTTTTGCTTGAGAGATCCGAGAGGAGATGGGAGCTGCGCCGCCACAAAAAGCCAGAGCTAGAGCCGCGCGAGAAGGGGGGGGATCAGATCTAATCCCCTTGCTCGGGCACCCGGTCAACCGACCGCATCTCCTCTCTCTTATCTCTCTTACAGGTGGGCCCCACTCTGAATTTCTTTTCCCTTTCTTTTTATTCAGAATTGAGGGAAATTACCATATCGCCCACCTTGAGGAGAAAATTGATCATTTGCCACTTTGAAGAGTGGGCTTCGCAAATTTGCCACTTTCAAAATTGACTTCGTAAAAATGCCATGCAGTACATGTACATCTTGATTACCATGTCATTTGAGCCATTTAGCTCATTTAATATTTGTTTTGCTAATTTCAGAGGCTGGAAAAGACAATTCTACCCTTACACTTTATCTTCGTCAGGAAACTTACACTCCTCTCCTCTGCTTTATCTGCGCGGGGAGGCCGGCCGGTGACGGGGAGACCGGTCGGGGATGCAGCGCGGGGAGGCCGGCCGACGGGGAGGCAGGCGCGGGGAGGCCACCGTGCGCGGAGGGCGGCGCGGGGAGGCCGGCCGGCGGGGAGGCAGGCGCGGGGAGGCCGCCGTGCACGGAGGGCGACGCGGGGAGGCCGGCCGGGGATGCAGCGCCAGGAGGCCGCGCGGGGATGCAGGAGATGCAGTGCAGATCGTTGCTTCAGGCGACGTTTCATCTCCCGATCCAAAAGTGTAAGGGTAGAATTGTCTTTTCCAGCCTCTGAAATTAGCAAAACAAATATTAAATGAGCTAAATGGCTCAAATGGCATGGTAATCAAGATGTACATGTACTGCATGGCATTTTTACGAAGTCAATTTTGAAAGTGGCAAATTTGCGAAGCCCACTCTTCAAAGTGGCAAATGATCAATTTTCTCCAACTTGAGGGTTACAAACTTACATCAATAGGAGGCAAGTAGGAGGTCACTGCCGCTGATTTGGGTGAAATATTGCTCTTTAGCTGCCTGCAATGCCGACGCTTGCTGCAGAACACGATACATATACCATCCTTTATGACTTGTGAATAATAGCTGGCCATCCTTTTGCCTTCCAAAGAAATCAGAGAAGAAAAGGGTGCATAAGTTTCGTTAGAAAGAATAGCCAGCATTGTTTTAAGGGGGATTGGATCATATACCCTCCCTTTAGTTGGAAAATTCAGGATTTACCCTCCTCATCTCAATGACACGTGGGGTCATCATAAGTCACTGACACGTGGGTCAGGAGGGTAAATCCTGAATTTCCATCTAAATGGAGGGTATATGATCAATAAATCCTTGTTTTAAATATAGCCCCGCTATAGCAGCCAAGGTATATGGTTAAGCAATCCGAGCATATGACAGAGGAGAATTCAGGGTGATCGCTAAGGGCAAAGGAGACCAAAAGGTGAAGTGAACCAAACCGCTCGCGCAAATGTACACAGAACGAAGGGTACTTGTCTATCTCCGCTTGCCAAATCTCGGACACAATCCATCTGCTCTAGAGATTCTGCAGGCATATAATGGGCAATAAGTCAGAGGATGAAGACCTGAACTCTGGGAATGATTGTCTTGCATCTCCAAACTATTGAGTAGAAACCAAATATAGCATAAATTTACAATTCAATACCCCTAAAATCAAACAATGAGGAAGAGAAGATTGAAGAAAGAAAGTTCATGTATTACAACTTCACAATCAGTAACCATTCACGAATAGTGCTTGTTAACACATAGCTCCACTCCCCCAAAACCCGAGATGCATCACGATAACATCTATGAAAGGCACTACCATTTGACAGTGGAGGAAAATACCTTATTAGTTACAAACTTACACCTACCATGATATTCACCATGACAATAACATGTGTTTTGCGTAATCATCCATGCAAGCTCATACAACTAAGTTGCAAAAGACCATTAATAGTGATGGTGGAACAAAATGCCTTAACAGATAAACAAACTAAAAGTGGATCATTCATGCTCTGTCAAGCTTCGCCTATCCTGAAGCTGGCCAACCTGAATTACAGACAGTGGCCATACCAGTTCTTCCTTTTTCAAAAAAAGAAAATGAGCACAGAACCAAAGCCCCTGCCACCAACATGCTACATTGTGAAAAGAAGAACACCTATTTCATCTATTTGAGCCCATGAAGATACTGCTACATATACTTAGTGAAAGATAAAAATAAGCCAGTTTCTTCTCCCAGTCGGGCATGCAAGTAGGTCAGATTTTGAACAGACAAAGAAAAACAAAATTAAGCAGTCCCTACCACCACAGTTGTTTTTGAGGCAAACTAGAAAGTTTGTGTCCTCTAGACTTCTAGAGGATACATGAAGAAAACAGCTCTTCGTAGGTATGTACCTATCATATGCTCTACAGATGTGTTTAAGGCCACCTCTTATCAATGACTTATCATAGGAATGGAGCATTTGAACTTCAAAGCCCATTCATTACATATTTCATACTGGTCTTTATCAGAGTACAATGTCATGATTAATTAAAGCAGTTTAGTTTAACCGGTTATGGTTTCAAACTTCGAATTCACCGAATATGGTTTCCAACCTTGATATAGTTATAAACTTATACTGGACCAAATCCCACCAGCAGCCTAGTAGCAATCTCCGCCCGGTTGGTGGTGGGAACCAGTAGCATGCTGAAAGGGTTGTCACCACCAGTAACCTGGCATTTGAGGTTTAAAACTGGACACTGGTGGTCTATTATCATTATTTTTTGTGCTTGTGTGTGTAGCAGCAACCAGTCATATGTCACCACTTACTATTTTTTTAGAAAGATATAAAGAAAGCTAATTTGAACTACAACTAAATTGTCCTTTTTTTTGTATACTTACCTAGACCGATATGAGAAGTAACAGGCTGTTTACCACCAGGTTTTCCTACCCACCCTACTGATAGGGTAACAATTGGTATACCGATAATGCTATGAGAAGTCTTTACTCTCCATACCAGAGCAGATAACTACTTGAGCATGCGCAAATATGATCACAACACTCAACATGCCAAAAACAAACATACACAAAATGTACTTCTTTCAGTAAATAAGAGGGAGATAGGGAAAAATTTATGGACGGCAATACCTCTATCATAGTATGTCAGTGGAATTAAAGACCTCACTGAAGCAGTACAAATAGGGCTCTTGCTAGTTGAAACCTTCATCTGCATTTTTTTTTCTAGCAAGGACATGACAACATTATTTAAGAAGAAATATAATTACAAGATATGAAACCATTAAACAGTACAAGCTTTCAGTCCTATAAAAAAATTTCAGTTGCTTCTTATTTGGTGGGGATCCCGTTTTTTCTTGATACTCAATGATAACCCTGGTACTATGGCAAAAAAGATTGGAAGAAAAGTAATCCCATGCATTTCATATACAAAAATGTAAATGTCATGTGCCAACACCGGCATGGCCCTATATGGTTACTGTAGCACAAATTTGGTTGCTTGAGGGATAAGTCATTTTTGTTAGAGATTGGTTTGAGATAAGATCCTGTTATTTGATTAGATTCTGTTGTTAGGGTTAGTCTCATCTATATGAGGAGAGAAGCCGTACCATTCATGATAAGCAAAGATGAATAAACTAGTTTCTAGGTCTCTCCCTCAACCGGCTATTCTAGATCTATTCCGCCCCAATTGATGCCTTTCTTCATCTAGCGTCGTTCTAGTTCAAGTTGTCACTGTTCGGCCTCCCTCTTAACAAATGTTTTGTCATAGGCACAGGCCTCACTATAGTGTGCGCCTGCTACAATACACGCGTGGTACTATTCACATGCTACAATGCACGCCTCGCCGGATCTTAGACCATAAGTTTACACCCATCGTGGCGAGACAGCTCATCCTTGAGCTATCAGGTGGTGGCCATAATTGAAGTCCTTCGTAACCCCATGTCGAGAGCCTGTGGCGCCAACGGATAGTCCTATGGAAAAGAGAGCGCAACATTCCGATGAACAGCAGTGAGGACTGTGGTCCCTTGGCGTGACTTGCCATTGTAGGAGACGTTGACAGCATGGACAAGTTGCGCAGGGCAGCAATGATGCTCTTCCTGCTAGTGCGGGGAAGAGCGCGACGCCGTCGTGGTCCTAACATCCGCCACGCCCCACATCTACAAAGGCATGGCATCGGTTGGTCACGTGGAAAAGACCGTCGCTGGACAACGGCAACCTTTCTCCTTGGCAAAGGCACCAGAGGTGTAGCCAATGATAGCGAAGCCTGGAGAGGAGTCGTCGTCGGTGAAGGCGAGAGCATGACCAACACTGATGACAGCGATGGGGACGGCGACGGCAGCGCCGCCATTGCAGTGACATGTGTCATCTCTTGCTGCTCTATCTTGGACATGGTCGCAACCAGTGGCGATGGCGACTCAGAAACCGCAGCAACATGTTGCACCTTCTCCATCTTGGCCATAAACTCTTTCATCCAAGCCATCAAGTTGGCGCAGATATCAAAAGAGGATAACTTGGCATCGAAAAACACGGTAGTTGGCTCAGTGGAGACTTGATGTGTTGGTGGAGATGATGCGATGGTGATGGTGAAATGGAGGCTGACATGTTTAACAAAACTTGGCCACGACTGCACCCGAGCGCACACCCCAGTTGCCGGTACCATAGGGCAGCATTCCCCGGTGGTGTGATGCCAACCACTCCTCTTCCTCCATTGTCCGTTGCTCCTTAAAGAATTGCTCAAAGCGATTCAACCAAGGTTGCGGGTTTTCCTTGCTGTCAAAGGTCGGAAGCCCTAGGCAGTGGACTCGTGAAGCTCGGGCCTTCATGGTATCGAAACCTTTGCTGCTTGCCATGGATGATGGAGCAGCAGTTGGCTCTGATACCAAATATTGTGGTCGGTGGTTGGGTACGGGTCCAAAGATCGAGGATAGGGCACTCACCCTCATCTAACCACCAGTAGGGCTCTTCTCTGATGAGATAGAGAGGCTCTGAGACTTATTTGGAGAATCTTTATTTATTCATTGCTTACTTATGAATGGTGCGGCTCCTCCCTTTATATAGATGAGGTTAGTCCTTAACAATATAGAAACTAATACAATCTAATGCAACCAATTAACTAAAAATAATATCATATCTATACTATCTAAATATAAAGATATGTATATATCTATTCCTAATATGAAGGTATACATCTAATTATTCTTAATACAAAAATATGCATTTAACTATTCCTAATATGAAGATATGCATTTAACCATTCCTAATTTGATCGCTGCAGCACATGCGGTACTGTTCACGTGCTACAGTGCACACCTGCTACAATACACGCGCTGTACTGTTCATGTGCTACAGTGCATGCCTTGCCGGATCCTAGGCCATAACATGTTTTCACCTTCTTGATGTGGTACATCACAGAAAATAACCAAATTGATTAGCAATATAAAAGAAACAAAACCACACACACATATATCACATGAAAACCATATGGAATCTCATATTTAACTGAAATTACAAGATTTTGGCCCAAAAAGGGCATATTATCCAAGGGAAGTATCCAATGCATCTTCCCCATTTAGTGCAAGTACCAGTGACTGCTTCCCCAAGACAATATGCTTTTTATCGCGTATCCTTCGATACACCTCTTTTATAAAGTATGAATCTTAAAGCAAAATAGTTAATATTAGGTGATGGCAAATCTGTATTAACATATAAAAATAAGTCAAATTGAAGATTAGATATAGATGTAGACTTTAATATTAGGTAGGGGCAAATCGTTGATTTGATTTATTTTTTATGTTATGCATATGCCCCCACCTAATATTAACTACTTTGTTTTAAGATTCATAAACTTTTTAAAAGATGTGTACCAAATCAGACCCCACCCTTTATTCTTTAGCAACAATTGTTATGGCCTTGAATTCATGGAGCTAGGGTAAACACCCCGAAGAGGATGGCTGGGTGGCAGCAGCGTGCTGTGGTGTCAGGGATGTGGGCCTTGGGCCCAAGGCCCAGTCGGGTTATTATTAGAGATTGGTTTCTATTTGAATTAGATATTGGTTTCCTTGTATTAGAGATATAGTTAAAGATATGATATTAGTTACTATATCTGTTAGAATTATAATTGGGAATAGATTCTATCTGTTAGGGAGAGCCATCTATATAAGAGGGCTACCGCATGCTATTGGAATCAATCAGAGAAATATCAAGTCTTCCCCGTCTAAATCTCTAGTCTCTCTCCCTCTCGTTCTACGCCGACGCCATCCGGCTATCTTCTTGGTGGTGTTTACCCCGATTCATGACAACTTGGTATCAGAGCAGTCGATCCCTTCCCACGACTTCTGCTACCATGGTTCCTGCGACTCGTCCTCTCGTCGAATCAATGACTATAATAAAAGCCAGCGCTGATGAGATGGCCAGCTACAACAAAGAGAAGGCGGACTCCCTCCTTAACATGTATGCCTTTTTCGAGAAACACTTGAAGGATCGGGAGAAGGCGAAAAAGGAGGCCGCTCGTAGAGCAGAGGGGGCGGCAGACATTGATTTGCCGGCTGCTAACGAAGAGGAGGAAGAGGTCGCTCTCGCCCCCCTCGCTGAGATCGCCGGCCACGGCGGGGATGCATCCATCCTCCTCTCTCCCGACGGCGGGCCCCTCACCTCCGCCTCCCCAGCGAACTTCCGCCGCAGCCTCGTCCTGGACCGGAGCGGTCAGACCGGCAAACTAGGGTTTGCAGCGGTCTGATCAACGCAAATGCGCCGGAGGATACCTGGCTTCCAGACCGGGAGAAGAGGAGTTGCCGCCGCCTGCTCTGTTCCACCGGTCTGCGCAGCCCAGGGCACCTCCGACCGTGTCGAAGCCGCCGCCAGCCTTGGTTTATCCGCGCCGCCTCCGGCCCGGGCGGGAGGGTCGCCGTTACCCGGCCCGTCGCTGTCGCGTTTCGTCATCGCCACCGCAAGGCCCCCGGGCGCCCGAAGCCACGCCGCTATCTCCGCCTGTGGCCGTCTCCTCCCGCACCGCCGCCGTCGTCCTAAGGGTCTCCTCCCGCACCGTTGCCGTCGGCCGAAGGGTATTCTCCCGCACCGCCGCCATCGCCGGAGGGTCTCCGCAAGATCCGGGCGACGATGGCGCGACTGCGGCTCGGGCGCTCCGCCAGCCGCTCCGTCGGGCGCCGCTCCAGATCCGCCTCAGCCAGGCCACCTCCGCCGCGCCGCCGTTTCTCCGGCCGCCTGCTCCGCCGGCTGCCGCTGCCCGAAGCCGCGCCGCCACGCACCTCACGGCTGCCGCCACTCGGCATCCGGGCACGCACCCGAGAACCGCCACCTCTGAGAGCCGGAGCCGTCGCCGCCGGATCTACCGGAGTCGCCGCTCTCGGTAGCTGGCCTCCTCCGACCGAAGACGCTAGGATTTGTGACGTGTTTGTGCGTCTCAGTCGGTTTAAAACCGACCGGTTAATTAAGGCCAAAAAAAATCAAAAAAATAAAAATAAAAAACAAAAAAATCAAAAAAAATTCAGCAAAAAAAAAGAGAGCTTATTTTGCAGGCATTATATTCCCGAAGGCGCTACACTTCGTCTAGCCTTGTTCCGCGTGGATCTACAGCCAGACTTCGCCACCGTTCGTTTTCTCCATCAGCGTCGGAGGTCTTCCATTGGTACCATGACCGCCGCCTAGCAGCTCGAGGACGAGCTGCACGTCCGAGAGGGGTATAGTGTCAGGGATGTAAGCCTTGGGCCCAAGGCCCAGTCGGGTTATTATTAGAGATTGGTTTCTATTTGAATTAGAGATTGGTTTCCTTGTATTAGAGATATAGTAGAGATATGATATTAGTTACTATATCTGTTAGAGTTATAATTGGGAATAGATTCTATCTGTTAGGTGGAGCCATCTATATAAGAGGGCTACCGCATGCCAAGGTTATTAAGGCGGTAAGGCGAGGCGACCAACCCCCCTCACATCTTTTAAGCGATAAGGCGCGAGGCGAGGCGATGCCTTATGCACATCCTAAGGCGCTAATGCAGCAACTAAAATAAGCATATTAGCAGCAGTGCAGCACATATGTACCTTGTTGCTAATTCTTGAGCCCATGTAGCACCTATCCCATTTCCATTGCTCTTCTACCATATAACATCTATTCCTCTTGCAAGTTTTAACATATAAATTATTATAAATATAATAGATATAAATTGTATTTTAATTAATTAAGTAAATACGCATGGTGTTATAAACTTATAATATTACACTAACAAAGGCCCAAGCCCAACACTAGCAGCCTGACTCAAACCCTAGCATCGTCCGGGGAAACAAAAGGCAACAAAGAGACGCCGCCTCACAGCCCTATCTCACCGCCGCCTCCTCTCCCCCTATCTCATCCCTATCTCACAGCCGCCACCTCTCTCCCCTCACTGCTCCCCCAACTGTCGTCGCTGCCTCCCCTACTCTCCCTCCCTGCTCCCCCAACTGTCGCCGCCGCCTCCCCTGCTCTCCCTCCCAAAAGACGACGCCGCCGCCGCCTCTTGGAGACTCCGCCGAGGGGGAGGCCGGCAGGGAGGGGGAGGACGAGAGGGAGGGGGAGCAGGGGAGGAAGGGGGAGGTGGAGGCCGGGCATACCTGGAGATGGAGGCCGCAGCAGATGGCCGCCGGCGCGCCGCTTCGAGGATGGTGGCACCACGGGGTGCGGGGATGGAGGCGACGCTAGGGTTCGGCCCACAGCTTATGTGACAGGTTCCCCATCCCTCATCCTATCTCTTTATACTTGCCTTTTGGGGTGTTTGGGGCGTCCGCTTTCGCCGTCTTCTCGCTTTTCTTCGCCCAACCGACGCCATAGCGACGCCATGGGTTTGAGGCGGACGCCATACACCCTCCTGGCAAGGCGACGCCGACGCCTTACAGCCCATCGCCGCCTTACCGCCTAAGCGACGCTTAGGCGACGCCTTAATAAGCATGCCGCATGCTATTGGAATCAATCAGAGAAATATCAAGTCTTCCCTATCTAAATCTCTAGTCTCTCTCCCTCTCGTTCTACGCCGACGCCATCCGGCTATCTTCTTGGTGGTGTTTACCCCGGTTCATGACATGTGGGGAGAGAGGAGACTACACATGAGAATGACTTTGTTCTTTCTTTCTTGCTTAATGAAAAGAGATAGACCGTCGTACTTATATAGAGCCAACCACCTAACAATCAAATCTAAACCTTTCAACTAATAAAGATAACATCCCAAATTCAGTAAGGAAAGCTATAACTAAATATGATAACTAATTAATTTATTCTCCTTAATTCGTGGGATTGCCGTTGCCGGCTTGCCGCCGAAGCTTCCTTGCAGCTAACCCACGGCCATAACACAATCTTGTGCATTTCGTTTATGGAAGTCTCGTAGCAACGTAACTAAACTAGCTACTACAAATTTGTAGTTAGTGACTATATTTCATATAATTTGTACGCTGTCAGCATATCCAAATATCACAACCTAAGATGGAATGCAACACTGCCTAATCAATACTCTCTCTATCCCACAATATAAGTCTCTATTCTTGGGAAGCGGCGTCCCACGATACAAGTCCATTGAGGAAATCAAAGTGTAGTTATTGTAATATTTCTACTTCATATCCCTGCTTTAATACAGAAAAAGTGACTGAGTAGTTATTGTATGACATTTAATAGGGCCATAGATGGTCCAATGACATTAACTATTTCTTAGATTTGTGTTTCCTTGATCTGTGCGTATAGTGGACTTGGACTTATATTGCAGAATGGAGGGAGTATTTATTCAATATAGCCAATATAGGTTGCTCCATAAACCTGTGAAAGCTGTTGTTACCACCTGACCTTCCACATTTGGGGGAAAACCATAAACAACTTTTTAGATAAAGCTTGCACTAAATGGCAGTGAATTAGTAACTGCCAACAGATAGGAATTATCGGGCAAGATCAAAACTCTTCACGAGGTGCAGACTGAAGATACATTAAAACAGAACAAGTGTAAATAAGTGATACGACATGAAGTGCACCAAGGAGGACATCATCTCCTATCTAAGCTCGAGAGCCAAAATGGATTCCACAAACTCAAGGAAAGCATTGATAAATATGATATAGAATCATTCTATCTCACTAAAGGAAAATGCATTAAGTAAAATCAAAACATTTCAGAGTAACACTGTTCTAGAGCATGTCATAAGTAACACATAGGAAATTAACATAGATCCATACATCATATGTGGTTAATATTTTACCTGTGTCATGCTTGTAAGAACACTGTTGCAGGAATCCACCGTTATCTTATAAATCCATGACTGCAAACCCTACAACTAATAAAGCACATCCATTGAACTTGACAAGTCAGAAAAATCCATTGGATCGATAAAAACTCGTTCCTACTGATTCAGGCTTGGACCAGGGCAAAAGGAGCATCCACCTAAGGCCCATGGGCCAAATGGTATCCAGCTCACAAAACTAATGATTTAAGCCTTTGCAAACAACATGGGTGTTGAGAGGGTGGCCCAACCCCAAACAACTGGGCCTTGCAGTAAATCCAACAGTATAAAAAATGTACCAATGTACCTCTACCTTTTGTAATTTTACATCCTACCCCACTTATGTATATAAGTCTCCAAGAGGCCAGATCCACTCATCTTATATACAAGCTCTCTTTCTCCTGTCGTTAGCTTTCTCTACCTCTACCTACTCCTATGGAGAAAGAGATATTCTGTATCCACTGTTGTGCTTCTGTATCCACTGTTGTGCTCATGCTACAACAGTGGGCCTATTTTAAAACGAGAAGAAGCTTTGGATACCTCTACATTGCTACAGATACAATGAATCACATTAAGAAATTCAAAAGCACGGCCAGAACAGGTACATAGCATAAATACCTGCTTTTTGGGCACATCAAGCCAGAAATGACAACTTTCATTCTTTTGGCAAGTAAGCACTGCACAACAAAATAAATAGGATGATTACAACTCAGGAGGATAAACCAAAAGAAAAATTAACAGGTCCAGCGAATTTATGACCGCTGGACAGCTATATTCTGAAGTGTACGAATGGCATCACATATCTTATTGTTGTTATGCTCCGGAAAATAATGTCATTTGGGAAATATAACTATGAAAGGTATGTTACATGTGCTGTCAGACATAAATGACATATGACATATCTCTATTAATTAATTTCTTTTCCTGATGGACTAGTAGGAGACAGTAAGGACAAATTCATTCTACATCATAGAGTTAATATTATACCATTTAGTATCCTTCATGTGTTTACTTAGTGTAGATCAAACTGCACACCTTGAAGCATGAGAAACCAAAAGGACTGAACATTCTTCTATTTAAGTAAAGCTTTAATTAGGTTGATGTCATTTCTATTAAAAGAGACAGAGAAGCTACCAACAATAAATATTTTCTATTCAAGCATGTTCTGCATACAAATAGACCTAAAGGAGAAGAATGCACTCTTGTTGAACTTATCATCAGTAAAGAATCATTTTTGCGTGCAGAGAAAGAAATTTCATGGTGGATTGGAAAGGGCTAGAGAATGGCGCCAGGACAACAGTTCTTAGACCTTATTTCTACTCCACTGAGATTCACAAATATCCAGTGATGCTATGTAGGTGTTATGGAAATTTCCTTGTAACTGTAGAATAAGGACAAAAAAGTAGTAACCTACATACTGTCTATTTGTGAGCCTGTGCCAGACTAGCAAAAAAGTGACAACCACTAAATAGCTTTCTCTTTTAAGATCATAAATTGATTTAATTAATTTCCATCGAAATCATTAGTCTGATCCAGTTCATGTGATGAGTGCCAAAAAAAAAGGACTGTGGGTTGGACCTCTGCTGGCCCCATCAATTTACATAACCCCATTAACCTTTTGTATTTGAAATTCTGCAGATTTGAACCTTCGCGTTTCTACCCAAGTACCTTTGACAAGATATGGCCACTTCTGTTTCTGTATACTCTTCAAGGCATCCGCTCGGTAAATCATCGCCATACTTTAAAAATTAAAATCATATGCTCTTTTACTGGTACATCCATTCATCATTTGCCATATGAGGCATCTACATGACTACATTTACTTTGACATCGGGAGATTGGATCACAAAGACACTATATGCAACTTCACTAAAAAATATATATTAATTGCTAATAATTCAATAGCAATTTGCTGTGATGGCATTAATACTCCAATTATGCATTATTTGGTTAAACACCTCACAAGCATGTATGTAACGTGTGCTCAGTAAATGCTTGAGAGAATCTTGTGACAACAGTGTCAAAATGCAGGTTGGTACATTCACAAGTTTGACATCCTGTCATTTGGGGATAAGTGCCACCCCGAATATCAACCCTATTTCGGTATATAAGAGATTGTATAGTGCCAAACATATTATTAAGGAGTTCCCAATAACATCCGAATAACGGAAATCCAGATAACATGCAAACATCCAAAAATAAATATCTACTAGTCCTTGCAAAGAATCCAGATAAGACTTATAATCCAGTCATGGCATTATATCTCACAAGGAGCGTACCAATTCAATGCCATGCTGTGAATTAAGAACATCGACTGTTGGGCACAGACATGTTAATACAACATGGACTTCGACATCATGCCTGAAGCACACCGGCACCAATCCAAAACACGTCCACATATTGCTGTAACAAAACACAGATACAAAAGTGAGGGACAATTGCTCCATATGCCTTCCACCTACAAGTTCAAAAAATTATACCTTTACAAGATCTTTGATAGTTTTTTCAATCTGAGATATATACTTCTCCATCAGTTTTTCTGTTGGTGGCAGTCGATTACCCTCAAAGGCAATAATTGTGTCGACTGCATAATCCACTATGGTATTGTGGCCATCCTCAGTCACAAACTCCTCAGTTAAATACTGTTTTGCCACCTTCTTCACATGATCCATCAATAGGCGACGGAAGATTGCCTGTAACCCATCATTGTCACTTGAATGCTCTGCTAAGGGTATATAGCTGTGTTAGTCTAGAATCAGTCCCTTTGAAGTATGGAAATATATACATCGAGTGGTTATATGAAAAAAAACATCATAACAACCAGCATAGAAGCAGTCCAGTTCATTGTTATCCAACTGCATGCTAAAAACAGCAAAGAATAATCAGGGGTAACTCAATGGGAAAATCCAATTTCCTTGTGAAATAGCAACTTTGTTTCAAATTAGAGTCAAGGGTATATGGAATCAAGAGATCACGCTATCATTACTCAATCAGAAATGAATACAATGACATACGCCAAAAAATGTTTTTGTTTGATCAAAGCCATATATGAAAGGGCCGTCAAACAGGCATAACAGCTTCAGCCTATGTATCTTTGTATTTGTCCATTTATTAATGTTTCACTTACAAATAACAGGCTGCTTACATACAGGTCAGAGCTGTGGAAATTGTTATGAATATTGTGTGTATTGATATGAGACCCAAAGGGCCATATATATAGGAGAGTACAAGAGGATATGCCATATAGAGATAAGGTATATATGGAATAGAATACAAACTCTATCTCTAATACCCTTATCTCTAATACTCTTAACACCCCCCTCAAATGCAAGGCGTATGCAATAGCATTGCATTTGAAAAGGGTTAATACTAAAACAAGAAATATCCGAAGTCCGAGTCTTGATGATGTCGTCGTTGCGTGCAGCCTTTGAATAAACTGTCAAATCAAGCCGAAGAGGAATATATAAAAGCATGACGGCGCAGATCGAAGCCCGAGATGGCGGCGGCGCAATGCACAAGAAGCGCAACGAAGGCGCAGTGCAAAAGAAGCGCGGCGGCTTTAGAAACTCGGGGCGGCGGCTTAAAAAGAAGCGGCGACATCATAACGATTTCTACGATCTGCACGCGGCTCAGAGAATAGAGCGGCGGCTGCTGCCATGCAAAAGAAAATTCCTACACTTCTATGACTGACAATAAATTTGTGGACTCGTACGACTTGGACGAACTAAAAATCAGAAACTACGGACTTGAATGGACGCAGCGAAAGACTCATGAGAAAAATGACTCAAGACTTACTAAAAGAAATCAGCACACCCCACTCCCTTAAAACCCTTCTCTCTCTCCACACACCCTCCTCACTCGCGCACGCCTCACTCATCTCTCCCGCATTCCCTCTTCCTTCCATCTCGCGCCGGAAGAAGGCGGAGGCGCGGGCACGGCGGCCGGGAGACGACGTCCAAAGGCAACAGCGCGGGCGCGGAGGCGCGCAGGCGGCCCGGCGCGGCACGGCGGCCCTGGTGTGACGGCCTGGAGGCACAAAGACGCAACGCCGAGGCGGACGGACCGGTAGAGCCGACGGCGAAGAGGCACGGCGTCGGTGCTGAGGCGGCGTTGGTGCTGCAGCCAGGCAGCGGCGGCGGGATCCGGCGGCGGCGCAAAGAGCGACGAATCCGGCGACGGGAAGGCCAGATCCGAGGCGGCTCCAGCCGGATCCAGGGGAGTCGGCCTGGAGTGGCGGCGGCGGCTCAAGAACCATGCGGGAGACGGCGGGGAGGCCGGATCCGGCGGCGGAGAGCCGGAGAGGCTAGATCCGGGCTTGCCGGCGGTGAAGACGAGCCGGATCTGGAGCGAGGAGCCGGCGGCGATCGCCCGAAGAGGCGCAGATGTCGGGTTCCGGCCAGAGGCGACCGGATCCGGGGGAGTCAGCCTGGAGCGGCAGCGGCGACCACGGGAGCGACGGCGGCGGTGAGATCCAACAGGCGATGGCGAGCGGTGCCGCCTTGACTTCGTCGGATCTGGCGACTTGGAGATGGCCGCCCCCAGGAGCAGAGATCGATTCTCCCGGGGGCAACGACAGCGGAAGACGAACGGAGGCTAGGTATGAAACCTAGGCTCTGATACCATGTTATGAATATTGTGTGTATTAATATGAGACCCAAAGGGCCATATATATAGGAGAGTACAAGAGGATATGCCATATAGAGATAAGGCATATATGGAATAGAATACAAACTCTATCTCTAATACCCTTATCTCTAATACCCTTAACAGAAATGAAGACCATTAGGTCAATTTACAATACCTTTAAGTGCTCAACATTTAAAAGATGTTACTAATCTATAAAACTGTTACACCATAAATTCAATTTTCGATCAAGCCAACATGCAGGTCTAATCAGACTTAATCGCCCTGTTTATAATAGTTTTCAGGACAGTATTCAAACTAATTCAGAGGTAAAATAATTTATTGCTAGTTAGGGCAAAAACAATGGAGGAAATAGATCACCAGGATAAAAGTTCCTCACAGTTTCACAAGCGCATGGATAAAAATGAGGCAAGAATTCAAGCATATGATAAACCAGCTGTTAGTTGACAACAAATTTGATGGACTAGTTTATATGGAACAAATGGGGTTAAGCATTGCCTGGCACATGCACAAATGAAGTGGGGGCAAAGAATTAAGCTAATTACATTCAAGAAGACAAAATTTGTCTCCCACCCAAAATACAAAGCAACTGATATCAGGTAGGTGCTAACTTTGCCTGACTAAGTATCCGTTTGAATTCTTAATGCAGAACATTCTGACTGGGGAACGATTAAGAAGCATTTTCAGCAAAATAAATTGCTTGTTATTATCCAATAATAGTCTATGACACACCTTAGGAATTACACCAGCATTTCTAAGATGTTATGGTTATTTCATCATGAGGTGTAATTTATCTTATTTAAAAATCAATCCTCTCAAAAAGTCGATACACTCCTAAGAAGTATCTTGAAACTTTCTAAAGGGACAGAATGCCACCAAACAATAAATTGATATGCTGAAGAAATACACAAAAAAGTGATCTAGATAAGGGCACAATGTGCTGATGCATCAAGTATACCGCATTACGCCATCTCTGATTCCAATTTCATTCATCCTTCTTGCCATCATTGCAAGCAACGTTATGACATATAAATATTTCATATTTATACAAGTGAAATCAGAAGTTGTTGCCAAGGTTTTAAATAGCAGGTAACGAAAGCGTAGCGGTAGACTGTTTTTTATAGCAGATAGCGTATATCAGAAATATAGCGGGCGCTACATGCTGAGCTATAAAACACTTAAAATATAAAGATACTTAAACTATAATTGTCAACCATAATTTGCATAAAACACCCAAAATATCAAATCCCACAGGTCTGTATCTAATATAACATCAAGATCATAAAAGCTATGTAGTGTTTTGTTGATTAATCTTCATCCTATTATAAGAAAATGGAAAATCAATGTCCCCTTTGATCCTTTTCTGTCCACATGGAGAATCTGTGTATGTTGCTTGGCTTCTCGTTATCCTTTGATAACGCATGCTTACCTTGTTTGGTAAATCATACAAGAAAATAGATCAAGCATTAGATTTACGTTGTTTGAGCCTTAGGTGTGTATGGGCTCTTCCCTCCTCTTCTGACAAGAGAGAAATTTCCAATGGGTAGAGGAAGAGATGGAATGTTATTAACTAGCAAAACTAGAGATTGTGGGAATATGAAAGGTTAATTAATTGGATTATGTGAGGATATGGAAGCCCATTCAATGGAAAGGCCGGCATTAGTGAAACTTAGCAAATCAAGAGGCGCATCCCTATATCAGAGGTAGTTTGAACATTCTTGGGCTGTAGCATTGATTTAGCTTGTAGCAAATAGCGCGTATATCGGTCCGATATATCGGCGATATTGCACGAAACCGCAACAACAACGATACGTAGTGCTCGGGGTACCTTGACCGCTATAGCGCGATATTTAAAACAATAGTTATACCTCAATAAAAAGTGTAATCTGAAAACTATTTATACATGATTGCGCTATCTACATACTCACGGATACAAATTAATTGCTTGTTTTTAATTAAAGTGTGCCATTTTCTATAATCCCCACTCATAAAATAATGTGATTTTATTTTGACGGAAGCATGAGCAACAACTCGCCATGCATCAGCATGCCTACGTCGTATCAGTACATTAGCCTGGGAGAACTACCTCTTTGTGAAATATGAGTCTCTCAAGCAATAAGTTGATTAAGTTCTACAGTGAGACTAAACCCTTGACTAGTGCTACCACATTACTGGTGACTGGATTATGAGAAGAGTGTACATGGTAATAACAATGGAGGTGATCGGTAATCGATCGATTTGTCAAATTTGTTGTCTCATTCGATAAAAATAGTGCAAACAATCTAATAATATTGCTAATGCACATTAATCTCTCATCCTTGTAACATTAGAGACTCTAGCAAGCACGATTACAAGCTAACTGCCTAATCTCTCATCCTTGTAACACTAGAGACTCTAGCGAGCACGACTACAAGTTAATTACCAATGCCTACATCACCCACATGCATTAGGATAGGCCAACTGGATGCTCAACAACAAAATTGACATGACCTTTCCAGACAAAATCAGCAAGGGCTAAGTAAAATGCCTTACTAATTGCACTACATTACATGGCTCCCAATCAGTGATATTTCCAGCCACCCCCATCATCATAACATTGCTAAGAAGCTCCACCATCTATTCATGGAGACATCGAGCCCATACAATACTACTCATCAACTTGCAAGGATATAACACTAGTTTCCAAGCAACTGAAGCAAACCCAAAAAAAAAAAATCATGCCAAATACTAGATATTAAACACCAGAGAATGAGCTGCAATCTTCTCCCACATATCTTGCCGATCGTCCCTGCATAAATCTAACATCACAAACAAAAACGCGTATCTGAACAGCAACTATAAGAGCATCGCAATCATGTATCAGCGGGAACCGAAGCAACAAGCAAAGCAAGCACAGGGGTGATCACAGTGCCATACCGCCCGACCGCGAAGCGTTGGCCGAAACCCTAGCCGTCTCGACCGCCGCCTGCTGCTCCGCTCGCGCCACCATCCTCGTCTGCGCGTCCTCAATCCCTCCCGCCGGCATCCGCGCAGGGAAGCCACGGCGGCCTCCGTGGCCGCCGCCGCCGCCAATGCTGCTCGCCACCGGGGTTCCTGCCGCCGCGGTGGAGTTGCGCCTGGGCGGGCGATTCATGTGGAGGAGAGGCGAAAAGGCTGTGGGGAATTTGGGGTTTTGTGGGGGAAGAACCTCACCGGGCGCGCTGCTGCGGCGTTTGCTCTCGAGCCTCGACACTTCCCTCTTTCGCTTTGTTCACACTGGCGCGGGCGCGTGTCTGGCCTTGGCATAGAGGAGCCCGAATTTTTTCTATTTTAGCCCTTTTTTTGGAAAAATATTCACATTTAGACCTTTGATAATTTTAATTCCATTTTTGGACCCAGAGGATCGGCGCCATGACCCATGGCGCCGAGGTAACACGTCTCGGAGCCGTGGACCACGGCGCCAAGGTCGCAGGCCCGCACAGTGTGGTGGCCTGCGTGGCGCCGACGTGGCAGGCACCTCGGAGCCGTGGGTCGTGGTGCCGACGTGGCAAGCACCTTGGAGCCGTGGGTCGTGGCGCCGAGCTCGGCGCCGTGGGTCGTGGCGCCGAGCTCGGAGCCGTGGATCTTGGCGCCAAGCTCTGGCTTACCCTGGCTCTTGGCGCCGAGCGCCGAGCTCGTTCATTTCCCCGTCCGCCACCGCATCCCGCCGCGTCCGCCGCGTACTCGGCCGCCCGACTCCCCGGCCCCCCGCCTCCCCGGCCGCCCGCCTCCCTGGGCTCCGCCGCCTCCCCTGCCGCCACCGCCTCCCCGGCGCCCCCCGCCTCCCCGCCCGCCACCGCCTCCCCGGGCCGCCACCACCTCCCCGCCCGCCATCGGCTCTTCCTCCGGTAAGATGCTAAAATGTCCCACTGTCTCAGAATGCAAAACTTCATCTATCTTGGTCGATGTTGAGACGTCTGTGCTCTCCATTACATGCCTTACGGCTGCAATAGCTCTAAAGATGGCGACATCTACGAATAAACTATGAAGTAGGAATGCTCTCCTGTCACGACTTTCCCTCTCCTCAGTGGTTTTGCAAGGCATGGATGTAAGATACAGGAGCTACATTGTCATGCAAACGAGGAGAGCATCACAGTTGAGGGGTTACTTCACTTTGGTTCGAAAGACACAATTCTAAGGCGGTTGATCTTAATTGGTTGTGAGGATCAGTGGGACAAATATGTCAAATTGGTTATGAGGAATGAGTTCCAATGTTTGGATCTTGTTGTGCAGAAGGTGTCCATTGATCCCACCCCTCACGGTTATTCACTAGAACTAGGTGATCAGGCACCCTTTGACCCTCCGTTACCGGACCTTGCGGTGGATGTGGAAGAAGTACCTGAGGTGCCCGATGCTCAATCTGCCCCGAACGAGGTTCAGATTTCTCAACCAGTTCGAGTTGAATGTCGGACTCATGATGTCGTGGCGGCCCCTCAGGAGATCCCTTTTACCCAGAATCATCCCAGTAAGAATTTGCTTAGGGGTATACGTGGTATGCCCGTCAATGCTATTGTATCCTTCACCTTTTACAAGCTTGTTGCCTGGTTCAACGAAAGACACGCACATGCAATGACGCTACAGAGTAAACAAGTGAGATGGACGCCAAAACCGAAGCGCCATCTTCAAAATTGTAAATCATTACATGGAAAATTCACATTTTCAAGCACATAAATGCCTGCAAAAGAACAACAAGACATTAAACTATATCCTCAACTTCGCAGATTATACCATGTGATTTGAGGTAGCAACATAATTACTTATGAACAATATAATGGAAAAGTCTAAGGCAGATAGGTTCTTACCTTGCCCCATTTTAGCTCTTTTGAATTCCATGAATGTTTCAAAAAATGTAGCAGAAAATTGTGTTTCACACACTTCATCAATTTTCTGAAAGTTTCCAAAAACTACGGATTATTTTGAAGGCGCCGAGCTGGAGCGCCACCGGTCACGGCGGCTTTTCTGAATTTTCACAGCTCGGCGCCACGACCCACGGCGCCGAGCTCCCTGCCACGTCGGCGCCACGCAGGCCACCACACTGGTGCGGGCCTGCGACCTCGGCGTCGAGATGTGTTACCTCGGCGCCGTGGAACACGGCGCCGACCCCCTGGGTCCAAAAACGGAATTAAAACTACCAGGGGTCTAAATGTGAATATTTTTCAAAAAAAGGGCTAAAATAGAAAAAAATTCGGTAGAGGAGCTGCCGTGTTGGGGCCCCCCTGGCAGCCTCGCGGATCGGCCAGCGTCCGTCCGTTGGACCCTCGCCTGGACCTCGTGGCGAAGGGGCGCGTACCAGGTGACTCGCTCCCTCGCAGCCAGCGATTTTTGGGCACAACTGCTGCAAGGAAGCGAAGAGGCGGTCCTCGGTATATACCTCTCTGAGTTCTTGAAATAAAATTTGAGAAATGAGACGTTTACAGGTAAATTCAAAGCTACTATGATGATGGTTTTAATTACCATTGGATTCAAAGTTTTTTTAGCCGGGGGGGGGGGGGCGGTAGATTGATGCTGTTTCATCGATAAATGCTAGTTTTAGCATCTTGTTCTTTCAGTCTTTTTTTTTTTTTTGAATGGGCACTTGTTCTTTCAGTCAACCATGCCGTTTTGGCACAGACGAGCTTCGCCTCCACCGCCATGAGTAAGGTTCATATGGCCGCTTGCTTTTGTTTTTGGAGGGTGATGGGGTAGAATTTGAAGATGCGCTCACAAGCGGATGTTGTACAATAGTCGCTTCATTACTTTTATCATCTACTTTGGCAGAAAGTGCGATTCTAACGCTCTCTCAAGAAGTGGAATTCTGATGGCGCCAATGCTTGATTATGTCTATAAGCTTATGTGGACACTTGCAATGTGTTGCTTCATAATTACGAATGCTAGCTCAACGATAATGCATGTTAGGAGAAGTTGTAGATGAGTTCCACCTCCATTGCCATGAGCCAAGTACATGCATTGCAGGTGTTCATCGAGGAAGTGAAGAGGTAGACGTCGGAGTTGAAGGTGGCGAAGCAAAACGAGAAGAATGCAAAACAACCCTAGCTTCATTATGATATTGGCGTCAACAATGTTTTTATTTTGAAAAGGCGGCAGCAGCTGTGTCATTTAATATAAGAGGGAAAAGAGAGTACATATTACAGCTCAGCTGGCAAGAAATGCCAGACTTGGGAAAGGGTTGAAAAATACACTTCAGGTAAAACTAGCTCGAAAGGAGCGAACGAGGTCATCACAAGTTGTGGAAGGCCTTCTTCCGTCGTTCAATGTCTTATCTCACTTTGTCAGCGACCTCTTGGGTCGTGCCATGTTGATTTTGGAAAACCTTTCTGTTTACGCTCCTCCCAAATGCTCCACAGTGTCGATGATGGCATTGACGTTGAAGTCCCTTCTTTGTTATTTTGGCATTGCCAGGGTCGCTTACTGCCACTCATCGATGATGGCGTCATAGTTCGGTGGCCTGATGTTTTGTAGAATAATGCAGTTCGCCGAGGCGAGCACTGTGACCAGACTTTGGTAGCAAAGGGGTAATGGAGCTAAAGCCCAACCTTTGAAGAACTTCGAACATGTAACCCTAGTTTAGCGAGTCGAATGCCTTGGCGATATCTAGTTTGAGGAAGATGGCTCGCGTCCTGCTTTTGTGAAGATCACACACCACATTCTTGGTGCGCAAAAATTTATCTTCGATACGATGTTTCTTTATAAAGGTGATCTAGCAAGGTGGCATTTTTTTTGGAATAAGCACCATGTTTGCAGAGTTTATCCATTTGAATTTATGGGCATTCAATCCGACTTCACCTGGCAGCTTTCGGCTATTAGCTTTTAACTGAAATTATACTATAGCGACTGTTAGTTTTTTTCTGAATCATTCAATTAAAGAAAATTAAGGAAAAAAATAAAAAAACATTATTATACCTTAACGGACAATTCAAAGAAAAATAAAAAATAAAAATATGAAATTAAGAAGCCAACACGTTCATCTCAACTTCTGCCTTCTATAAACCTGATTGAACATGACCTTACATTCATCTCATGGATTTGTTGGAAGACTGCCACCTAGGTCCCCTTTGATGGTTGGGTATGTCTAGCTATCATCCAGATGTTTTCTTCCTAACAATCATCCAAATTTGAGACCGTTGGATTAGAGATCCAACAGTCTCTTTTTTTTTAGGGGGAGATTTTTTTTGGAGGAGGGAGAGATTTTTTTGGAGGGGGTGGGGGGAGAATTCATGTCCATTAGATCTCTAATCTAATGGTCACAAATTTGGATGATAGTTAAGAAGAAAACATCCGGATGATGTTTATCAATACCCTTGGGGTATGTCTAGCCATCATCCGGATGTTTTCTTCCTAACAATCATCCAAATTTGAGACCGTTGGATTAGAGATCCAACATTCCGTGAAGAAGAGCCCCATGAACCCGTAGGCACATTGTTCAAGCCATAGAGAGGATGGTACTTTTGATTTCCTCTTTGTCAAAGGGGGCTTCGAGGTGGGAGAGGTCGAGAGCATGGCAGCATAGGGCATCCCAAACCAGAGAGGCCGTTCTCAAAGGTGCTTCACCTAGGTGTTATTGGAAGTGTGTGAACAATTTTTTTCTCTCTTTTTCTTCTTTGCAGAAGACCAATCCTTGGTCAGTTTTGAGGCACTGGATTTTTCTTCTTCTGCGTGATCCCGCCGTAAGTTGGAAGAATTTGGTATTCACGTCGCCGTGTCTCATACAAGTAGGTCTCGATCTTTGCTTCATGCGTGCTTTCTCAACACTTGCTAGTTCTGCGATTTAGGCTTTATTCTTTCGTGGAGGTCTCTCTCTTGCTGAGTGAGTTGTCTTTGTTCCTGCGCCACATCTAACCTCAGAATGACTTCTTTGACGATAGCCAGTCACAGCCTTATATTCCCTTGTTTGGTTCTTTTCCAAGTCTTCATTTCTTTTGCTACACAAGAGAGCTTGATGTGGAGGCGTTTGGTGACATTGACAGTTACTACGGGTTGGTTCCAAGATTGGGTGACAGTCTCTTTGAAGCCTTCCATCCCAACTATGTTTAGGAATGCTGTTGGATCATTTCCACATTGGGCCATTCTTTATTTAAGAGATATACTATTGGGTTCTTCAACATTTTAAAACAGGGATCACCTGTGGAATGTATCTCGTTCACGGAAAATCCAATGAGATACGAATTCAGCTACTGTGACGATCCGGGGTTTTACCCAAAGGTAACAACCTAGTCAATAATTATTATTTGTTTTAGCCGATAAAACACCACTCTAATGAATAATAAGTCCATAACAAAATAATAATTAGAAGAGGCAATATCTGTTATTATTACATAAACGTAGCCATACAGGGCTAGAATTTGGTATAAAGCCACTGAGACTCGAATAATACAATACCAAAAATACACATTCTAGTTCAACATCTAATTATATAGGGATTATTAGATAAAAGAATAACCAATTAGTTGTAAAGGCACCTTGGAGGTTGAATCTGTGGGGCTATTAATGCTCTAATCGTTCCGAGCACCATATGTGGAATCCACTTCATACGATTTGTTCTCATAAATATTATCGTTCCCTTCCTAATAGAGTTCCCTTGGAAAGGCCTCCTCTATCCCAAGTGAAGACTCACATTAGGGATTATCTAAACAAAGGAGAGTAATAACAAGGGTGGGTACGAAAGCACTTGGTAAGCTTATTTAACAAAAAGTAATGTATACCACTTAGCTAATAATTCCTGAAGTATCTGTTCCCTTTTTCATCCTCATTTCATTTTCTTTCTCCTTCTCATTTTATTCTCTCTCTCCTTCTCCTCTTTGCATTTTCTTTCCCTTTCATTTTTATTCTCTTCTTCTCTTTTCATTTTCATTTTCTTTCTCTTTCTTATTTTTATTCTTTCTCTCTTTCTCATTCTCTTTTCATTTTCTGGACTTATAGAAAATAAAGGTTTTTAGGTTGTGAAAAAATTTCATATTATTAATTTAGAAACCTACTAAACACTCGTATAGTGGATAAAAACCTCCACTAGTTTCGTAGCCTCGAGTCTATGAGACAGACATGAATTCATGATTTATATAGCAATACGCATGTTTGCACCACTTTACCATGATCACTCTGATTCTTGTAGCGAGTAGATATTCACATTTTCTTATATACGATGCCCAAATCAGAGCACAGGACTTTTATAGCTATCTTAGTATATTATATCTCCACTTAACTACTTTCAACAGGCAGCTCGGGTTGGTCTCTCACCCTTACTCATCGCTCACCGATCTCGAAGTAGATGTTGGTTAGGGTGGCCTAGCCCTTCCCCAACACTCCACTTGCACTAATATATGCGCCCCACGTCCCCCACTTCTAGGTTCTCTCTCCCAGTTCTGGGTTCCTACGGTTCGCATCCCCCACTTCTGGGTTCTCTCCCAGTTCTATATTCCTGCAGTTGTGTCCCCCACCCCATCCCAGTACCGCTCTGGATTTCTACACCTAGTTATACTACTTACCCATGTGAAGAGTATAATAACATAGATAGAGTTACCGATTTTTCCCGCCTCTAAATGGAACAATGGTTGATATGATTGATACAGTCCATTACACAAATGAAGTCTGATTAACCTTAGATTTTATCCCTATTCAGAAGGTCCCATACCTGCCCCTTTTCTTTCCTGCCATGGGGACCTTCCACCCACTTATTTACTAGCCTAACAATGGTTTCTCCAACTGTTTGCCATTCGGTTTGAAAAATACTAATCCAACTTTTTAGCATTTGATGCAATTAAACTTTATATATCAAATGGGTCGAAACTTAGAAGCATATGTTGATGATTTGGTTGTAAAAAGCATCAAATGGCTTAATCATATTTCAGACTTGTAGGAGACTTTCGACAATCTAAGAAAGCATAGATTGAAACTCAATCCTGAGAAGTGTGTCTTCAGTGTTTCTTCAGGAAAACTCCTTGAATTCCTTGTTTCGACAAGAGATATCGAGGCAAATCCTGAGAAGATCAAGGCCATCAAACAGATGCACTCTTTGACCACAAAGAAAGAGGTCCAAAAACTCACTAGGTGCATAGCGGCTCTATGTCGTTTCATAGCACGTCTGGGAGAAAAAGACCTTCCTTTCTTTAAACTTTTGAGAAACATGAGAGTTTCAAGTGGTCAAAAGAGACCAATGATGCTTTTGAAGATGTCAAGAGATACCTTACGAGTGCTCCTGCCCTAGTTTCTCCGAAAATAAGCGAGATGCTCTTAGTGTATCTATCTGCCATGCCACAGGTAGTAAGTGTTGTACTGGTCGCAAAGTGTGAGGGTGCTCAAAGACCAGTATACTATGTAAGTGAAGTTTTACATGGTCCTAAGGAGCGCTACCCGCAGGTCCAAAAACTTCTCTATGCCTTCCTCATGTCTTCGAGGAGGTTAAGGCATTGTTTTCAGGAGCATAAGATAATTGTGTCGTCTGAGTTTTCTTTAGGAGAGATCCTCTAAAATAAGGAAACAGCGGGGCGTATGGCAAAATGGTCGGTCGAACTTTGGGAGTTCGACCTTCATTTTGTGTCCCAAACGGCTATTAAATCCTAGACCTTAGCAGACTTTGTCGCCAAATAGACAAATTCTAAACCTCTTTAGGATCCCCAATAGTACGATTCCCACTACTTGTGGATGATGTATTTTGATGGGTCGCTTACATTAAGTTGCTCGGGGGCTGGGGTGGTCCTGGAATCTCCCGAGGGAGAGACCTTAAAATATGTCATCCAATTGCTCTTTCCAGCAACTAATAATGTTGTTGAGTATGAAGATTTGTTGCCCGGCATACAAGTCGCTAAAGTGCTCGGGATTCAACGACTACTCGTGAGAGGAGACTTTTAACAAGTCATGAATCAGGTCATAAAAGAGTATCAATGCTCTAGTACGATCATGTCTCGGTACTTATCGGAAGTACGAAAGCTTGAGAAGCATTTTTTTGGTTTTGAGTTACATTATATCTCTCGGAAGGATAACTTTCTCGCAGACCAATTGGCTCGAATAACTTCCTCCTGATCACAAGTACTACCGGGCTTCTTCCTGGAACAACTCCAGAAGCCATCTTTGGTCAAAGCACTAGAAACAACCCCTCATGAGACAGTCTCTCTAGAGTACAAAGAGACGTGGATGGCTCCCATCTACGACTACCTTCAGAAGGGTTAAATACCCATGACATTCCCATAACAGATCATCTTGCCCGAAAGGCCAAGATGTATACCTTGGTCGATGGGGTACTCTATAAAAGGGGCACTCAGAGAGTTCTCATGCGATGTATATCGTAGAAAGAGGCATTAAAACTCCTTCATGGCATACACTGGGGCATCTGTGGAGCACATTCTTCCTACAGAACGTTGGTCGGTAAGGCTTTTCGACAAGGTTTCTATTGGCCAACAGCCCTCAGCGACGCCACAGATCTGGTTAAGAAATATGTACAATGCCAATTTCATAGCCGGCAAATACACCAACTAGCTCAGGCTCTTCAGACGATTCATTTATCTTGGCCTTTTGCAACCTGGGGTCTCGATATCCTAGGGTCGTTCCTGAGAGCACTGGGGGGCTTCATGTTTCTCTTTGTAGCTATTGATACGTTCACAAAGTGGATCGAAGCCGAACCAGTAGCTCGGATAACAACAGAAGCCGCACAAAGGTTCTTGATGAAAATCGTAATTACTCGATTTGGAGTCCCAAGTCAGATAATTACAGACAATGGTAAGCAATTTTCAAGCACAAAATTCCAAGAATTTTACGACGAATTAGGCACCAAGTTGTGTTTCGCTTCAGTCACTCATCCCCAGAGTAATGGGGCATTTAAGTGCGCGAATGGCCAAATAATGCAAGTAATCAAGATTCAATTCTTTGACCAGCTAGTAAAGCATTTGAGGCTGGGGTTTAAGAATTACCTTTAGTAGTATGGAAAATTCGCACGACTTCGAGTCGGGTGACAGGTAAAACTCCTTTTTCCTTGTTTTTGGGGGTGAAGCCATGCTTCCTCCAGAGCTAAAGATTCGGTCAGCAAGAGTTGAGAACTTCAGTGACTCTAACCAAGAGCGGCTTTGAGCACATGATATCAACCTACTCGAAAAGAAAAGGAATCAAGCCTTAATTCGTTCAACAATATATCAGCAGGCCATGCGTAAGTACTACGATCGTAAGGTCCAGCCTCGCATTCTTGCTGTAGGCAACTTAGTATTAAGAAAAATCCAATCCCAATTTAATAAGAACAAGATTTCCTCCAAGTGGGAATGCCCTTATATTGTGGTTGAAGTCACATACCCTGGCTCTGTACAACTTGCTATGGAAGACGGTCAAATTCTCTTAAACTCTTGGAATATCGACTAATTACGTAAATTCTATGTGTAAATATTTCTACCCTTTTTCAAATAAAATTTTTACTTTATGCAAATTTTTATTGTTGTATGTCTTGTAGAGCATCTATTATATTTGTTTGAGCACTTCTAGCACATCCAATTTGTTTAACTTGTCGGATACGGGAATACCACTAGCCGAAGTCTCTCCTCTCCGCATGTGGTCCTGCTCACTAGAGGAGCTTCCTAGTGTCAGTCTGTTCCTAACTCTTGTTACCAGTATAAAACAACTGCATCGCCTATGAACATGTTGAACGAGTATAATGGAAGGCCATATGAGTATTTATCCTTTTATCATTCATGTCTTCGATTCGTTTAAACCTGGTTGAAAGGAGGTAAGATCACCTAACCAGAGTCACTCCTCTCTGCATATGGTCATGCCCACTAGAAGGAGCTCCCTAGCGTCGACTTGTTCTTCACTTTTGCTAACAGTACATGATAGTCGAATTTGACAACGATGGTCGGATACATTGCTCTTTTCATACTTCACTTTGTACTATTTGCTTTGTTTCTGTATGTAAACAAAGTAAATAGTTAGGGGCTAGGATAGAGTTATCAGAATAACTTTATTTCTTAGTCATAATTTCATTTCTCTTTTATTTTTTTTATGTTTTTTGTCTTACAAGTACTAACTGCCCAACGAGACAAGATGCAGGAAAAGAAAGAAGTTCATTCTCAATCCAAAGGTAAGTTTTTACAAAATTACTCCTATTAATAAACCTACTCTACTGTGGAGGAGAAGAAGAGCCAAGTCCCATTTCTTTGGACACTCTGTCTAAATGGATCTACTTCTTTGATCAGGCGAGCCGCCTCCTCCACAGAGTAGGTGAAGTCGTGCTCGATGGGATGCAAGTTCAGGTTCCGGTCACATGCCCTGAGTGTTGCCCAGGCATAGCTCACAGCGCCCCTAACTGCATCCTTGATCGACTCCACCTAATCAGCCTTCAGAGTAGCAAAGTGCTTTTCCAAAGTCTTGGCTTGCAGTGCAATCATACTCGCATGAGCAGATATAGTCTTTTCAGTAGAAATCATCTTTTCCGCACCAAACTCATCGACTAGATTGCTAAGAAGAATATTGCAGTTTTGAAGGCTGGCCTTCATCGACTTCGTTTCTTCTTCACTACAAGTCATTACTTCAGAAAGACAATTCATTTCGACCATGACTCTGCAAAAGAGTTAAAGTTGGTTAAGGCAATACTCGTTATAGTCGTAAGCTCTCTTACATCCACATGGTCGTAAGTCTTTCTACGACCACGTAGTCATAAGTCTTACTGTGACTACTCTTTGGTCGTAAGTCCTTCTACGACCATGTGGTCGTAAGTCTTACAAGACTTGTTTTCAATGACTAGTCGAAGGTGAAGTTTTTCCTTACCTAATAGCTGAGTATCAAGCAGTTTTATCTTCTCACCTTTTTCTTTGCTAATACGAGTAAGCTCTCCGATCACTTTGGTTTTCTCTTTGACCTTAGTGAGCAACTTACTCAATTCAATCTCTCTTTCTGTTAAAAGAGAAAGATAAAAGAAAGGCTAGAAAGATGCATAAATGCACATGCTTAAGCTTCAGGGCTTACTATTTATTTTCTCCTCTAAGGCCTTGGCAGCAGAGTTGGCTTTGATGATGCTTATCGATAAATTAGCATTATCTTCCTTTAGCCTCTATGCATTAGCCTTCTCATTCTCGAGCTCGGCAGCCAAGACCTCTGCATCTAGCCTAGACCTATAAAGTTTGAAGGTAAACCTCAAAGTCCAGTTATGTGGTCAGGGCAGAATTCGATTACGTAATTTAAGTGACTTACGATGCTGTTGCCTTCTTGGAGAGTTCGACATTTTCTTGTCGTAGGAGCATTAGCTGTCTGTGATACTCAGCCGCAGTAGCCATGTCTTCTAATGCTCTCTGGATAAGGAAGGGTAATGAGTTATAAGAAGGGATATAGTATGAGTATTTGAGTTGTCAATACTCACATTCATACTCCTATGAGCAAAATTTCCGAGCACCCACCTGGAATCTCTGAGTTGGTCGAGCTCTTCGACTTTGGCCTACCACACCTTCTCAAGATGTTCGTCATCAAAGATGTACCCCTTATTTGGAAGATCCTTGGGGTGTGGAACTTGGTCCTGAGCTCAACTAGAAGAAGATCCTACCACAAAGGAGGGATTAAAAAATGAAGAGAAGAAGTTAAGTCATTCTTCCTCCTCTTCTTCTCATCCAGCACTTTCTTTTGCTACGACCACTTCAGTGGTCGTAGTCTTTGCAATTATGGCTACAACTTCTGTTGCTGCAGTGGTTGTTTCTTCGACCACCTTCTCCACTGTCCTCTGAATTATGGGCAGAGTTGTAGAAGGCTTCACAGCAGAAGCATCCTTGAGTGATGGAGAGGCCAAACTACGAACGCAAGAAATGAATCAGCAGCTAAAAAGGCAAAGGTAAAAAACAGTATATGTATTTGCATTTTTATACCTTGGAGTCATTACTTTCAGTGTGAAGAAGAAACCCTCCTAGAGAGTGGTTCCTTCGACTTCTTTCCCACAACAACGTCTGGTTGCGAGAGAATGAGAACATGGTCGAGAGTCTTGAGCCTCTTCGACCATGTCTGGTCGAAGGTCTACAGTAAGAGTTGTTGTTCTTTCTCTTTCTTCTCCCTCCTGATGGTTAGGACCAAATTTGATCATCAGGACAATCTCCTTCTCGATCACAGGTTCTGCCAATGCGGCAATTTCCTTCACAAAAGACACAAAACTCTTTCAGTTTTCCTTTTTCAAGATGCTTGGTAAATCCTTCGAAAAGGCCAATTGAGTCAGTTTTGATGTTATGGTAAAAGGGCACCTTGATCTTAGGAGCTGGAAGAAGAATTTTAAGGGGGATAGCAGTATATGTGCTCCCTTTCTTCTTATCGACTGATTTAACCAATCGATTTCTCTTTGCCGAAGGAGCCTTCGCTCTCTCCACCTCTCCACTGACCACCATCAATTCAACCCCTTAGTTGTCTTGACGGAGGTTCATACCCACGCTCTGTAGAAAAGGAAGATACCACTTGGTCTCGCTCTACGGCTAAGAAGACTTAAAGATGAAGTCGATCTTTCAATTACCTTTAAGCGTTATTTCCTTTCCTTGGCAAAAACGTCCACCAAAATACGAGCCTCCACCTCAAGCGATGGAGTCTTCTCTTAAATGGCCTTAACCTGAAAATTAATTTCCTCCGAATCAAGGTCTAAACAAATAGACATGATAATCGATAGAAAGTACTCAGAGAATGTAATCTGGTTACGAATATGAGTGCTAGTATCACTTACCATTCTCGTAGTCCTGGGTTGAATCTGAGACTCCCGAGTACATCCACATATGATGTGCTCGATGCTTCAAAGGACTAATACGGCGCGTGATGAAGTTCTTCACCATGTGCCAGCTCGTAAGCCCCTTGTCCCTTAGCTCCCTAATAGATTAGATGTAGGGGGCTATTCTTATAATGTCTTTGGGGGCTGAGTTCCAAAGACTGTTCTTCTTGGTGGCCTTCCCGACGAATAAACGGCTATCTTCCTTGGTTGTCACCCAGTAGAACTACCTCTTTTTCCATCCTGGCCATGAAGATCAGGTAAACATGGGGATGTAAGGCTCTGTCTTGTAGTTATGAAGCTTCAATCCACAACTCTCAGTGATCCCTGTTCGTCGGCTCATCTCATAATAGTGCCAGAAAAGCTCAAGATCTGCAGCAAAAATTAAACATTAACAAACCAACCCACCTAAAATGTGTGCAATTACATTAATAATGTAGCATGCATGACATACATTCAATTAGCAATCTCTTAATGTCTACATGCATGCTATAGCTACACATTGCACAACATCACCTCAAGTTCATACTAATATTGCATATTTATTAGTTACCGCTATTGCTTTCCAGAAGTACCTTAGTCTAGATTCTCATAACTCCCATTATTGCCGCTCACCTCCAGTTGTCCTCTCCAGTTCTAATTATATGTGTTGGTTTGAAGTAGAAATGATGAAGTCTAAAGCTAACTAAACAAGAAATAACGCAAGGACGAGAAGTATTATGGAATACTTATTGCCACATAGCGAGGAAAAGATCCTTAAGTCCAGAAAATGTCTCTAATTATATTTGTGGCCCTCGAACTATTGCTTTGATACCACCTGTGATGACCTAGGATTTTACCGAGGGGTAATAACCTTAGTCAACATATTATTATTCATTTTAGTTGATAGAATATCTATCTAACAAATAATAAGCCCATAAGAGTATTGCAACGGAACAATGATTAGAGACAATAATTGGTATTACTACATAAACATAGCCACATAGGGCTAGAGTTTGGTACAAAGCCACTGAGGCTCGAATAATACAATACTAAAAGTCCACATTCTAGTTCTATATCTAATTATATAGAGATTACTGGATAAAAAGACAACCGATTGGTTGTAAAGGCACCCAAGAGGTTGAGTCTAGGTTCTATTAACTCCCTAATCGTTCTAAGAACCATATGTGGGATCCACCTCATACGGTTCATTCTCATAAACATCCCTGTTCTTTTTCTAATAGGGTTCCCCTAGAAAGACCTCCTCCATCCCAATGAAGAGCCACACTGGCGATCATCTAAACAAAGGAGAATAATAGCAATGGTGAGTACTGAAGTACTCAACAAGCTTATTTAACAAAAAGTACTTATGCTACTAAGCAAACACTTCCTGGAGCATACATTCCCTTTCTCATCCTCATTTCATTTTCTTTCTCCTCATTTTTATTCTTTTGCTCCTTCTTCTCTTTGCATTTTCTTTCTCTTTCTCATTTTTATCCTTTCTCTCCTTCTCCTTCTCATTTCATTTTCTCTCTTTCTCATTTTTATTCTTTCTCTCTTTCTTATTATCTTTCTCCTTCTGTTTTCATTTTCTGGACTTATAGAAAATAAAGATTTTTAGGTTCTGAAAGAATTTCATATTATTAATTTAGAAATCTACTGAACATTTGTATAGTGGATAAAAACCTCTACTGGTTCTGTAGCCTCCAGTTCATGAGACAGGCATGAATTTATGATTTATATAGCACTGCGCAGGCTTGTACCACTTTACCCATAGTCACTCTGATTCTACTAGCAAGTGGATCTTTGCATTTTGTTATATGTGATGACCAATTCAGAGCACAGAACTTTTACAGCTATCACATTATATTATATCTCCACTCAACTACTCTCAATCGGTAGCCCGAGTCGGTCTCTCACCCTTACCCGGTGCCCATCGATCTCGAAGTAGATGTTAGTTGAGGTAGCCTAACCCTTCCCAAACACTTCACCTGCGCTAATATATGCACCCCGTGTCCCCCACTTCTGGGCTCTCTCTCTCTCTCCTAGTTCTGGGTTCCTACGGTTCGCGTCCCCCAGTTCTGGGTTCCTACGGTTGCATCCCCTACTCCCGGTTTCTGTACTGGCTCTGGGTTCCTGCACCTAGTTATACTATTTACCCTGTGGTGAGTATAATAACCATGATAGAGTTACTGATTCTGTCCACCTCTAAATGGAACAACGATTGACATGATTGATACAATCCATTACACAAGTAAAGTTTGATTAACTTTAGATTTTATCCCTATATAGAAGGTCCCATACCTGCTCCTTTTCTTTCCTGCCCTAGGGACCTTCCACCCACTTATTTATTGCCTTAACAATGGCTTGTCCAACTGTCTACCCTAAATTCTAGGTACGACAATGGCTTCCCCAACTATCTACTCTTATCTTTTTCATTTCATTCTCAAAACATTCATCCGATTTAAATATCATTTTAATTTTTGATGTAATGTGATAATAATTAAATAGGAAAAATACTTGTTTTATGGAAGATACTTTAATCATATGCTCAAAAGGGATGCTTGCCTGAGTATGGATGGAAGTTTTGGGTTTCCTGGTCACTTGGGTAAAATTCGCCTTCTGCTAATGGTTCCTGTCCTGCAATTTAATACGTGCACCATAGTTTAGCTTACTGGTGCTAAAAAAATAACATTAAGGCAAATAATTAAATAAAGTGCACTAAAGCATCCCTATGTAGTCCTTAAATTTTATTTTACCCTTTTGCATATTTTTATGGCTTAATTACTATTTTATAGTCATTGAGTTAAAGTTTAATTGATGCGTGTAACTTTATTTAGGTTTTAAATATCCAAATGGCAATTAATTTATTCTAGAGATCCTAAACAATTCTTAATGGGTTTCTACCATTTACATGTGACTACCAAACTAATTAATTATTTAAATTAGCATCAAAATTATTTAAACAACAATTCACCAATTTAATCTGTACGTGCTAAATTTTAATCTACTGATGACATGAAATTTATTAATAATAATCATAAATATTTGTTAGTGACATTTTGCAATTTAATACGACTAACAAGGTTTTACTAAATAATTTGACCTACAACGGAAAGCTCAACGTTAAATAACTGTGAAGAAATTTTTATTAGACGCGCACTTCTTCTTTTCTTTCTTTCCCCCTTTTCTTTTTTCTCCTCTCTCTCTCTCTTCTCTCTCTCTCTCTCTTTCATCTAGCCAAGCCTTCCCCTAGTCGAAGCCTCTCATCCCTTCGGTTTGTTCTCTCATGCCTCATCCCCTTATCATTTCCCCTTCTCATCCTTACTTTTCTCCATTGGCTCTCCCACCCCCACGGCTTGCCCTTGCTCCGCCGTCCCACACGCCTCTGGCCTCCTACGTGCCTCCCCTCGGTCACCTCCTGGTTTCCCTAGCGCTGGCCACTGCCTCCCCTGGCGTTGGGAGCCTCACCTTGCTCGGGTCCCAAGTGCTACCGCCCTTGGGTCATGTCCCCTGCGTCATCACACCATTCTAGTGTCGACTATTGGCCTATGGCTGCAGCCACCTCGCGTTGCCCTAGCCTTCGTCCTATGCACTGGCTCCCCCTCTGGCTCCTCACCTTCGTGCTGCCCCCAATCGGCCTTCAGCCGTCGCACCCCCGAGTTCCCCTTGCATCGTTGCCTGAGCTCCCCCCAAATCTCCCTTGGCGCCTCCACATCTACCTAGCACTGTTGCCTCCTTCCCTATGGCTACCACTCGGTTCAACCCTACTCCAACCATGATGCCGGCCTCCATGCTGACTGCCCCCTCCGTGGCCAAATGCCTATTTTCTAGTCTTACTTTGTTGTACTAGTATAGTGCCCGTGCGTTGCCACGGTTACATTTAAGGGATGTACTTAAAAACAACCAGACGATGAGATTCTTTTCATAGTTTTGTCTCACGCAATTATATATGACCATAAATATAATCCGGAATACATTCATGCATAACAAGGCATAATAAAGTAATGTCTCGCATACTACAAATAGTTTCAGCAACTCATTTTCTTAATAGTTTCAGCAACTCATTTTCTTCTTCAACCTCGCCAACACCAACCTTCACTTCCCCTTCTTTTATATCCATGGCAACTTCATCAGCTTCAGTTGCCACTTGAATTGATCTGGTGCCCGCCACAACTCCCTGGGGCTCAACTTGAGCTATGTGTGATTTCTTTTGTTTCTTATGCTGTGACTGTGATGGCTGCAACTCATTTTCTTGTCCTTCACAGCCAACAACTACCTTCATTTCTTGGTCTTCTATATCCATGTCAACTTGATCTGTAAGCATTTAACTGAAACATGAGTTTTCTTCTTGACACTAACAATAGTTTATAATATAGATAGCAGTGCTTACCATTTTCTTGGGTAACAACAGCTTCAGGTGGCACTTGAATTGATCTGGAAATGCAATCGCTGCCCGCCACAACTTTGAGCAAAGGATCTTCACAATTGACAACACTGACCTTTCCTTCCTCCCCTTCTTCGAGCAAAGGATCTTCAGAATTGACAACATTGACCTTTCGTTCCTCCCCTTCTACGAGCAAAAGATCTTCAGAATTGACAACATTGTCCTTTCCTTCCTCCCCTTCTATTTCCATGGTGACTTGAGTTCTGAGTGTACAAACAATTTGTGTAATATAAAACCGCATAGAAACTCGTTAAATTGCAAAAAAAATTGAGAAGGCAATCAAAATGCTAAAATCAAAATGGGCACATGACTGTATGGGGTTTTAGAGTAGCCTAGCAGGACACATCTGATCTGATAATTAAAGTAGTCTGTTTCATGGTAACAATGAAATGGGATGGAGGAGCCCATCGTGCCTATATTTGTCTCGAAGCAAAATGACAACAACAGAGTGTTCCGGCCGACATCATTTTTTTTCACGTTTGGCAGGCAGCAACCAATTTAAGCAGAAAGCAGTAGAGGAATTCATAGCAACACCACCAAAGTATGTCCCTCTATTCACCTCAATTATTTTAGTACAATGCAGTATCATAAGAGACAGTGGGTAGAGGGTGACGTACCGTGATCAACTAATGGCGTCCTGGTGATGATCGCCCTGGTCTGGTGGCTTCGTGTGCCGGCTTCGCCTGGCCTTGCTTGGTCGCCGGCGGCCGGCCTGGACTGTCGTGCCCAGCGCCCGGCCTTCCCTGTTGTCTGCTTGCGGATCGCCCTCGTTCGCCGCCCGGCCTGCCCTGGTGTGTGGCGCTCTGGTGATGATCGCCGTGGTCGCAAGAACAGGTTTACAAATTTCATTGTCAGCAAGAACAGTTGGTTCAGTGAACATAGGCACAGGGTCACAAATATTTTTGCCCAACAGTTGGTTTAAGAGCATATAACAGACCAATAGGGAAACAAATATTGACAGCAGGAAAGTGCCAATTCATGAAAGTAAAACTATTTCCAGGGAAGTGCAATGACACATAATTTCTTGATTCTTGTAGTCTACAAGGTAATATTCAGTGGCTTTAAGTTCTGCAGTCAATTTGTTTTGGCATGCATCAGAATCTAGTTCAAGACATTATATCTTAAAAAAATTCAAGAAGGAACAGTAGAACTATTTGGTTGACTTCATGTTTGGAAAATATTACTTACCACTCATCACCAGTTCAACACATCTTTATATACAATATTTTTGGTGCTCTTCCCTGTAGAATCCAGTTCCTTGTTTGGTTTTGACAAAATTCTGGTTGTTTCCCTTGAAACTCCCCTTGACAAAGCCACATAAAGCTGTCCATGTGAGAATACCGGTTCTGGAAGGTAGATGCCAACATTTGGGATGGTCTGCCCTTGCGCTTTGTTTATGGACATTGCAAAACTTAGCCGAATCGGGAAATGTTTCCTTCTCATCTTGAAAGGCAGTGAAATATCATCGGACGGAGACATTGGAATCCTAGGTAGGAACACCCTTCTGCCTGCATGCTGCCCACCAACAATTTCAGCATCAATAGCGTTGTCCTGGAAGGCTCTAACCATTAACCTCGTGCCATTGCACAATCCATTGTTTGGATCAAGATTGCGTAGAAGGATCACAAGGCAGTTGATTTTTACTTTGAGCACATGCGGTGGGAGACCATTTGGAGTGATGGAGTTTAGGAAGTCAATCGGATAGTTGTTTGTTGAATCATCATCGACAGAGTCAAAGCTATGGTAAACTTTTTCCTCACCTGGAAACCTGTCAATCATCTTCTCATTTAGCTGATCCACATGTTGCTGTGGTATATATTTTGTGTCACAGTTATGCTAGAAAATTAGAAAATCTGACCAGGAACGATGACAACGAACTTACCCTGTCCAATGGTGTTTGATATGTCGCTAAATGCAGTGCGGGCTTGTCGCTTATCCGCCATGTCGGATCACCTGTAATGCAGTAACTCGATGATTGCCTGTATCAGAGTTAAAACTTAGGAACTGATGAAAATCTGAGAGAACTAAACCCTACTGCAGCCATCTAATTCCGGAAGTGCCAGCACAATATGAGAAGGTTGTTTAGGTCATTTCAATATTTCATAATTAATGGCTTGTACAGAGAAAAACTTCATGCCTTCTCCAATGACTAAACTGGCTGTGATCCAATATATCATAATTCAATCCATTCAAGATTCAAGAAAAAAATATGACACTCTACCAGACAAGACATTGAGTGAGGCGCCTGCTGCTAAAGACCAGAGCTACTGAAAGTCATACACATGTAAGTTAGGTGAAAAACAAACTGACCCATTATCAAGTTTATTTAGCAATAAAAATCAGTTGTCATGTATTTAGCAATAAAAGGAGATGGTTGTGGCTGCAGCCACTGGCTTTCAAATTTCTTCTTTCTAGGTGCCTGATCAGAAGCCTGGCTGCTGCTGCAGCAAGGACTCAATGACTAAAGTGACTACAATAGCTAGAAACAAACAACAGTAGAGTATTGGGTGTGCCTAAATCAGAAAAGCGTACACATCTTAGTGCAGATATGCACAGAGTATGTCCTGTATATTCAGGAAGTTTTTTGGCTTTCAGATTGTTTTTGCCACTGACAGTACAAAATGCAGAAGGAATGACCAGGATATGAAGCAAATGAAAGCAAAGTGTCTACGTCATGATTGAATCAAATAGCATGTCCTCAAAATAAAACTCCCTAAAGTTCCTTGACTGAATGAAAACAGCAAATTCTGAATGATTTAGAAGTGGAAATATGAAGTAAACTTGTAGATAAAGAAATTAGTGGATTATCCTCATAGGTTGAACTGATTGTGAGCCACATCTAAAAAGATTAGAGGTTGCTGGTGGCAAATCAGGACATGTAAAAAATATGGAACTCTAAGAATTGTTATTTCTAAATTGTGAATTTTCTTACTACAATGGAATCCAAATCTGTAACACAATGGAATTAATTACCATAGATCATTGCTGTTGTGAAACTACAGTAAATCTGAAGCTATGAATTGCAGACAACAAAAAATGTGAGCACATTGAGTGAACCTGGTTTGAGAAAAATGTGAGCATTGTTAGAAGAGGAGAAGGAGAGGGGACGAACAATCTAGCAGGGGGATGGGCCATCGCGCAGACCTTTGACAACGGCGAAGAGGGAGCAGAAGATGGTGGCGTCGGGGACGGTGAGCAGCAGCAGCACGCCGGCCCTGCGGCGGCCGACCAGCCGCAGCACGCGTGCGGCACTCCGGCGCGCGTGCCTGCCGGCGCGAAGCCCTGGCGGCGGGCGTCCCTGCGTTGACGATGGCGAAGAGGGAGCAGAGCCCTGGCGGCGGCCGCGACAACGAGCAGCAGCAGCAGGCCAGCCTTGCGGCAGCCGACCAGCCGCAGCGTTCCTCGGCGGCGCGCGTTCCTTGGCGCACGTCCGCGTCCGTGGCGGCGCGCGTCCTCGTCCCTTGCTGGAGCCCTGGCGGCGCGCGGCTGGAGACCTGGCGGCGCCCCTCCCTGGCAGCGCGGATGGCTGGCGGCGTGGATGGCTGGCGGTGCCCCTCCCTGGCGGCGCGGATGGCTGGCGGCGCGTCTGGCTGGAGAGCGTGGGAGCGGGAGAGGCCGGAGAGCGGGCGTTGGGGAGAGGGAGAGTCGGGCCTCGCGCCGTGGTGCGTGGGGTGTGCGCGGGAGGGGAACGAGGGATGAGTGATGAGGTTTGGTCCCAACAATCTGATCCGTTGGATTTGAGTGAGTAAGAGAAAGACAAGGTTAGATGGGATCTTGTCCCTTCATTTCAAACGTTGCTTGGGTTTGGTTGTAAATTTTTGGGTGTACTTAGGATAGCTAATGACTGTGTTGTACAATTTTCTGTGTGGCTTTAGGATTGTTTTTTAGGTGCATTATATGGTAGAGATTACTGGATTGCTTGAGTTGGATTATGATTTACATGTTTTTTGATTTGGGATTTGAGGTTGGTGCTACTACGGCTGCTATGACGGGTCTTGAAATCATTCCATGCATCGAAGAGTTCAGGACCGTTGTCATGAGCACATGGCATGCCTATCACCACGACTGCTTTGCCCCTCGATATACTCCCTCTCTTCTCTCCTATCTTACTACTCTGTATGGTGATTTATGATACTCTTGGTCATGGCCATTGATGCCTAGTGCCACTGCTGGTGAATGTTATATGATGCGAGGTTATGGATGCCTAGTACCATAGACCGAAATATATTTTGTCTGAGTTGAACACTCTTAATTATCGTGCAATTAAATTTTATTTCTCCATCTAGTCTATTCGGATTGTTTTCGTCCTCGTCGATGAAATTATGAAAGCAACATATTTATTTATCGCTCGTCATTTTCAATTTAAATGAATACACAAAAAGTTTAAATTGCCCTACATTTTAAATCACTTGTTACTTAATAAACCCCGCATAGCTTTGTAACCCGAGTCTTAAGGTTAACTGAAAACGCGGGGCATCATAGCTACTAATCCCTTCACATATTATTGTCATTCGTTCATTCCCCATCCCTTTACTCTTCAACATGAACCCTCCAACTAAGTCATGCCAATACCCCTTGTCCACCTACTAGCCCTTTCCACCAGAATCATTTGCATATATGACATTGTAGCGATATTTTTTCAAAAATTTTGGCCCTTAAACGTCTGTTTTTGTAAATCTAGCCCCCTCCCCAAGCTTGGCAGTCGCAATAGGCGACATGTGTTCCCTGCAACACTCCATTAGCTCGGCGGAGGGCATGTCTATGAGAGGGAGCTTGAGCTCGGCATAGTAGTGATGCGACGCAATAGGTAGCCAGCCCCACTGGCTTGTCGTACTACCGCATCTCGGCAGCGCTTGCTGAGGAGCCCAGGCTCAGCAGGTCACGTGTCAACCATGAATGCCATGCATTAATGGCATTGGATTACAAATTAATTGTGCATGCCCATTGCGACCTGCTAAACATGGGCTCCTCGGCAACCCTGTCGAGCCACAATAGCACGATAGGCTGATGAGGCCAATTATAATTATATACACACAGCGTGCGCGAAGGCCCCTTTCCATCGTTGCTATTGATAGCTAGGGGTGCAATCGGGTCGGATTCGGATGGATATTGCTTATACCGTATTCTAACCCATATTTTTTTCTCGGATTCAGGGTCGGATACGGTAAAACCGGATACGAATACGAATTCGGAGTATTTGGAATTTCGAATACGGTGCCGCGGGAACGGATACTTAACGGTTTCGGATCGAAAATGGATAATGTAGATGGATAGTACGTGCATATGGAAAGGAACATATGCTAAACAATACCACCATCACTTCAAGTGTTAAACTATTAGACATAAGTACATAATAGTGATTACAATCAGCCGAAGATGGTGTGGCGTTTTCCCCAAAATTGCCCATTGAGGTGTGGCGTTTTAAGATGAATCTTGATTCTTGACATACAGCATTTTCTTTTTCTAGGCTAAAGAAATTTTACTAAATTAAGGTAAAGACAATAGACAATTAAGATAATAGACTTTTGACAAATTTACCTGTTCATTTACTGAAGCATGCCAAAGTTCATCGTTTAATAATACTTTGATTACATGCTTTTCATTCCATTACCTAGGAAGAGTGATCTTAATGAGCAGATTTAGGATTCCAATTGCACAAGCAGCAGAATTAGAAATAAAACACTATTTTAGTATTGTATATTTATAGTTGCCACAACTGAATGTCATATTCCTTTTAGAGAACTTAAGCTTGCACGATCCAGGAAAACTTTCTATACACTGCACACCTCAACCAACCAACATGACAAAAAAACAAATACTAGCAAAATAAAAGGTGAATTCTTAGCTCTTACCAGATATCCGACCAAATATCCGCCCGGATAATTATCCGGTATCTGAATACTGATACTATTCAGTCGGATAACAACTCTCCCGAATCCGAATCCGACATGAATTATCCGAATTCTAATCCGAATCCAACCGGATACCAAATTCCCTTCCCGAATCCGGTACCGATCGGATTTGGTACCGAATCGGTCGGGATTAACCCAACCCATTTGCACCCCTATTGACAGCGTCCAAAGCTACCAGCCAGTCTTAGCACTGCCACCTCCCTCCTATTCAGTGCCACTCTCGATGCATAGACTCATTTGTGCAACCCTTCTTCCTTGCATCTTACCCTATTTCCAACCATTAGCAATTCCCTCCAACAATTCAATTTGTTGTGCCCCATTTCTATCTATCCTCTTTGCCTGTCTGTGCCATCATATATTGCCTCATAATTTGCCTGGTGGAGCCAACACTATGCACCACCGATCACCTTTCCATCTAGTTTCTAAAGTTGGGATCTATTAATCTTTTATGTGTCTTGATGCGTACTCTACTATAAGGTGTGTTCCAAATAGCTGCCCCTATTTTTTTAACTTTTTGAGACTGCAGTGGATGACAAAGATGCGACATGAACGACGCATATGGTTTTGGGCTCAAAAAGCTATTTGGAGAAGCAACTTCGAGAAGTTGGGCCCCATTTGTTTTGGCCAAAGGCCTTTTGGTTTTGGGTGAAATGGTACTGTAACGGTAGCAAAAAGCTACAGTTGAAACTAGGAGTGTTCAATTCAGCTTTTGGATTTTTGCAGAACTGAATTAAGAAGTGTTGTATTTGGCACTTTAGCAAGTGGTATCAAGCAAAACCATTGAATTACATTGGTTTGAACTGAACTTGATGTTCAATTGTCGAAGTTAACTGAGAGACCATGTGGTTGTGACCCCATGTGTGTGATGAGTAATTGACATCGGTTTAGGAAAGTCGAGTTTGGTTTGTGTGGTTCGTCCATGTCATTGCGTGGTGCAATCGACTTCGGTCGGACTTGGTCAAACCTGGTCAAAGTGTTTAGGATGCTTATTCTCTTGATTCGACAGGTTTGGGCTCTTTCATGCGTAAGTATGATTCGTTGATACTATTTATGCTTACATGTATCGAGCGGTGCTATTTGATGTGTTTCTTGTCTGTGATGGCTGCAGGACGTCGAGGCGGAGTCGTGGCGAGACACGAGGTGACCGGACTAGGCACGGGTGGTGTCGAGGTCAGAACGGTCGGATGTGTCGAAGACGGCGGAGACTCGAGGTGGTTGCGAGGCTTGGATGACAAGGAACGCGGAAGCTTCCCGGAAGGTGCAGGAGGGGCATTTCGGTAAAAACACAAAGCTGCATATGTGGAAGCGGGTTCCGTTCAGGTTTTAGCGGGCAAAACGGGTTGGAGACCCATTTGCCAAGGCCTATATAAGGAGGGGGTGTCTCCTTGTGGCTGCATGCATTCCAAGGGTCTCTAGGAGTTGTTAGGGTTTGCTTTAGTCAAAATGGCATTTGGAGAGGTTGTTTTGCTTTAGGGCTTTAGTTGGTAAGAAGTAGGTGAAAGAGGCAGAGTATGTCTCCTCTCTGGGTGTTCTCCTGTGCTCATTTTCAGCATGTAGTGCTCTTGTGTTCTTGAGTCTTGGGAGAGGGAGAGGAGGAGTTGATGCCCATGTAATCTTTCCCTTGAATGTACATGCGTATGGGGACGTCTCTGTGATCCTCAATTTCAATCTGAGATGGCTTTGTTTGAGTTTGATTGAGTCTCAGGCTCTCTGGTTGTTTTCCCTTCGTTCTCCTCTCTACTTGATTTTTTTGAGTTTTGGCTTGATTCTTGCTAAGAAGTGGCAAAATGGGTTGCTCTATGATGGAATTGCATTTCTAGACCCTTTGGTCATCTAATTCCAAGAGCAATTTGATCGATTTGCAAGAATCACCTTTTTAGCCTTCCTGTGTTCTTGTTCTCATTTCTAGGGTTTTGGTGTGAATCTTGTTTCCCTCCATGAGATGGCGTGAAACTTGGCATGTTAAGTGCTGAGGCTATTAAGTAGCTATTCTCAAGGTTTCATGACCAAAGAACCAAAGGTTAACTGGGAATTTGATGTTTAGTGTTGCACTCTGCATATTTTCAGTTTTTAGGTCAAATCCTAAATTCCTTTGTTTTGTGTTGTGTTTCTTGGTTCCCTAGGCTCCTCTTATTAATTAGGTCTTTACCTTGCTATTCTGGGCTAAGGGAACTAGAGGAAAGTCTCCAATTTTTCAGTTGTGCAAAGTCCTCGGGTTGTAGTCTGAATTTCAGCCTCCTGTCTGTTTTGGAACCCGATGGGAGGTCAGACCGGAATGAAGTGGCCGGTCAGACCGGCCCGTGACTTGCGGTCAGACCGGTGTGGTCAGGGCGGTCTGATCGGCGGCAAGGTGGCGGTCAGACCGGTCCAATGACTCAGGTCTGACCGGCCCCCAGTAGTGGCTCTTTTTAGTGTTTGTTCTTTTAGCCTTATGCTTCCGTTTGTTTCTCTGAGTTCTTTTTTAGTGTTTTTCTTGTTTGTCCAGTAGCCTCTTCCAGAGAACTGAGATCTTTCTCTTCATAGATTTTTATATCTATCGGAGAGAAGATTTTAGCAGATTCTTTAGGGGGCAAGTTTTAAAAGTCGACATTCACCCCCTCTCTGTCGCCAATTTGGATCCAACATTTACAACAAAGTTGCCCCCCCAAATATTAACCCAACGACATCATGCAATTATGAAATAACGTAAACGATCCAAAATAAATAGTGCATAACATTACATAGTGTATGACACAAGAATGAAACGTAGTTTATGCAGTGAAAAAAAACAACTCAAAGTAATGTCCAAACTGAATGCGCAACATGGCACAGCGGTAGAAACATAGAACGACATTGCTCAAGGCTGGTTCTTCATCCAGTCCCATGTCCTCCTGATCCACAGAAACCGTCCTCATCCGTTTTCATGGTAAGGAAGCTATTGTGGTATTCTTTCTTCATGAAAATATGGCTGGCGCAGTAGTGCTCATTAGTGTCCTTGCCAGCACCAACCTCCTTGACTAGAGTCATTAGCCATGCCATTTCTTCCCTCGTTGGGTCACGTATAGGGGAAGTCGTGCACACACCCGACGCACAAGTGCTAGTGGTGTGCATCTTCTAGTATAGGACAATGAGGTGTTTCAGCTCAACATCACAGTCAGTGGGCTTCACGTTGATGCTGTCTGTGAAAGGCAACAAGGATAACCATGGCCGCTTGCCTCGGGATGCTTTGGACGGTCCAATGTTTCCACCGTGTATGATGAGGGGATGTCCTCTTCATTGTCGTAGCCTAGTGTGTCAGCATCGGGCACAACTGAGTGCTTGTTCATGCAGGTCGCAGTGCCGAACACGACATCCATCATGTCCTTGTTTTTCAAGGGGACCATTCTTGAACTTGAGCACAATGGCCTTCCCCTACAAAAACCAGAAAAATGGGCAAGCGATGGTGCCATGCGGAGCAAATACATGTAACAATACATGAATGTAACACATCACACTCACCGCAGCTGCCTGTGCCCACCACTGGTCGTCAACAGGTCGCTGGATCGATGCTAAGGCCAGACGCGCGTTGCTTCAAGGTCTTCCATGCAACATAATATTGTTTGAGGTTGTCCTACTTATTCTTCATTTGCTTTCATAGCTATGCCCGGCCGGTGCACTTGGTGAATTTCTGATAAAGGTTGTCGTAACCCTTCGTGTCGAGACACCCAAACAGTCGGTTGTGCACGACAACCTCTTCTATGCTTATTTCCAAGAAATGCTCATAGACTCTACTCCCTAGGTAGCCATGGGCTTGTCCATATGCACGTAGCACTGATGCAGAAGAAGCAAATCCGAGTATGAAATTAACAAACCATGCCCATAAGCATGTCTGATGGAATATGCTCAAATGAGGAAAAGAAGCTATCGCACATGGCATCTTTAACAAATCGAAAGCAAGAATCAACAACAACCCATAATACGAAAGGAGATGAACATCGAAACAACAACACTCTGTGTGCACTGTATGTACCTTAGTGTTGCAGCCAAAACTGGAATAGAAATAGGTGGTTGACCTGAAGATGACAGTGCCGATGATGGAGAAGCTCGACCCAGTTGGATTGGAGGTCACCGAGGCACACAACAACGCAACGCGAGAGCGTCCTTGCCGGATCCAGTGGATGTGGGTTAGATAGAGGCGAGGAGGGCATCTATGATGAAGGTAGGAGTGACGAATCTAGAGAGGTGAAGGCCACAGATGGCGAAGGGGACAAAATCCCTCATAGATCCAAAGAGGCGGAGGCCACAGAGGACAGCTGGAAGGCAATGAGCCTACACGGCGATAGACATTGGCGAGCGCAACTGGATTAGAAGTGGAGGGCAATGGATGAGAGACTGAGAGCAAGGAGTGGGAAAAGGTCGCAAGAGAGTTAGTGTGCGCATGAATTGGTGCTTGCCCTTATCCATTTGATTAGAAGCAGCTACAGTCCCACGAAAAATGACTTCTCAGAAACCGCTACGAAAGTCCACTTGTTCCAACCAACTTGGAATGGCGCCTATCTCTTCATCACCACCATGTCATCCACTTGAAGTCCTTGTATGACCCGATTAACGAAAATATCAACCAGATTCCAAAATATCTCTTTTCTTAACGAAAGGCAGAAAATTTTATGAATTTTCCTTTTCTAAAATTAATTAATAAACCAACGAAAAACATCCAACCTCAGATGCCATTTTCTAAGGTGACTAGCCCAACCCATCCTTTCATCTTGAAAAAAAGCTTAACCCTACCTTTGTAAGGCCTAAGATAAACCCCAACCCAATTCAGCCGAGTACTACTAAAGCAACCCAATTTTAGCGCACTAGAATACCCTGCCATTACCATTACTCCGATGTGGACGTCGATGTGGAGGTAGACGCCGACACGGAGAAGGGGGTGGTATCAGTGGAAATATTTGCATATGCTTTCGGGCGGGGAGGGGGTGGGCGGTGCTGCAAGTGGGGAGCCGGCATGGTCAAGGGCTAGCCGGCGAGGGGCCGATGGAGACTAGCGGGGGTGGGCGGCCATAGAATCCTAGCACCGATGCGATGTCCATCAATGTGGTGGGATGAGTAGGGGTATTGGGGATCGAAGGTGTGCCACAAGCGGCTTTTATAAGCCGCAGCCGTAGCTAACGGCCCTATTTATATTGGCTGCAACCTTGCAGAATTCCGAATCAGGTCTTGCTGTTCAAAAACCGAAACAAGATCTCAGCCGTACACCAGATCAAGGCTTTCTCAAATGATTACTCACGGGCCACGCCTCACGGTCGATGTGTGCGACGCTTCCTCCTTGGCCCCTCTTGCTCGCTGCCCATGGCCATCATCGCTCGCGCGATTGTCAAATCTGGTTAGACTGCAAGCGCCTACAAGCACACTAAACACAGCCGCAGCGAAAGAAACAGCTCAAAATGTTGGCAAAGAGATCACGATCGCTCACATGAACTCACAACGTTGAGGTAAGAACAGATGAAGACATAATGCTTTTTTGTTGCATGATTGCCACATATTTCAGCTCTTTATTTATAGCAAAACATAAACTAGGCAAGCAAAAAACCCGAAGCAAACTCTTAAACGGACTTCGAATCAAACTCCTAAACTGAGTCCGCTCGCGAACAACCGACTCCTAATCAAACTTCTAAACTGAGTCGCGAACAACCAAAAAACAACGGATTATACTAACACAAAATAACACGGCCAACATCAACGCATCTCTGACCCTCTCCTTCCAATTCCTTCCTCTCGCCCTCTGTCCTGCATCCCTTCCCGCAGTTCTCCACCCACCTCACGCTCTCCTCCCTCTCCACGAAACCACCCCCTCCCCCAACGCCTCGCAAGCGAAAGCCACCGCCGCCCCCGACCCGAGAGGCCGGGGCACCGAGCCTGAAGACGAAATGCCCTCCCATAAGCGCCCGCTCCCACCGCCCGACTCCGACGGCCACGTCGCGGTCCGCCAAGCCGCCGCCAGCCGCGGCGGAGGCGGAGGCTCACACGAGACGGACGGCGAACCCGCTGCGCGTCAGGCGAGGGCGCCGCCGCGGGACCATGGTGAGATGAACAACACCGGCACCATCCTCTGCCTCTCGATGCACGAACATCGCGTTCGATGTCATGGGTTGTTGATATCTCTTGAGAAGTTTCGTCTGTGTTCGATGGGTTTCGCAGATCCCGACGAGGAGGGTGGCGGCAGAGGAGATGGAAGCGACAACGACAGCGACAGCGAGTCGTCTCTGAGCGCCAGCGACAAGGACGAGTAAGCCTTCCCTGCCCGCTACTCTCGTATCCTCTCGCCCTCCACGACCTCTCCTGGGTCGTGTCGCGTGGCCGTCAAGGCGATCCAACCTCTTCGCCGACCGCTTTATGTCTCGTGCGCTCGCCGCTAGCTCCGGTTCGTTACTGCCGCGACTCCGCCCTCCGGCGGGGTACGTGGCCGAGCCGGTGAGCTCCGGGGAGTGGTGGTAGGTATACTACCGCGATGCGCGACGATTGCTTCGTTCCAATTGTTCGTGTTTTGGTCTCTGGTCTTGGCGTCGGGCGAGCTGACCAGCCGCACGGGATATATGGATTCTAATAGGAACAGTGAACGTACGAAGCGTCGGGCTCACGATGGTGTGCATGCTTTCGCCATGATGCGTGTCTCCATGGGAACGGCATGGCGGCGGCGGCGAATGCCAGGTGCAGCACCGATCCGTGATGCTGTCATGGCGTCGCCGCTGATTTCACATCTCCTGCTTGTCCTTCGAAGTTCCGTACTCAGCCTTTCAGGCTACCCGTAGACAGGCTGGGAGCTGTTGAATGCAAGAGCTTGATGTTTTCTCGCGTCGTTGTTGATTGTTATTTTGAGTTCCCAGCTAATGACTTCTGTCAGAAGAAGTTTCTAGAGTTTGGATTCTTGGTCAGTGACTGGAACCTTTTCTTTTCTGGTGAATAGCCGCTCCTCTCCTCCTGCAACTCTATGCACTATAAATTAAAATCCAGAGTTCTTATTTTAAAGAGAATTACAAGACTGCAAGGTACCAATCACAATATGCAACTAGAAAAACTAATGGCGTGTCATTGTCCGTTGTCACCTAGCCTGACAGTAGCTTAATGAGCTGAAGAGCTGCAATGTGAAACTGCGGGCTTGAGCCCTTAAAACCTCTCCAATCTCCATGACCACTGGAAAATTCGGAAGTTTCAACGCCGTCCGGAGTCGAGCGAGTCGAGTGCAAGACCTTCCATTCTCCATGGTCCTTTTATACCTAGGCGTGTTTCTTCCAGCCCTTATATCGCAAGTTAGTGCTGCATCTTCTTCTATGACAAATATGAAAGGGAATCACAAAGAGACGTTTCTGCATGCATAGCTTCTTCAGGAAAAGGAAATGTTTTATGGCTCCAGTGTTAATTAGTTCCAGAACCTTTTTTGATAAGGAGTGTTCACTTCCAACTTTGGAAATCTTGGTTGGATACTGCTGCTTGAAGTACTGAACTAGAAGCCCCAATGTGTTTTTTTAGTACGTGCAGATTACTCACACAGCTGCACTGACTAGTGCTGGCTTTTGCTACAGTTGCTACGTCATTTGTTTCTCTTGCAGTATCGATCAAAATTGGCCAGTCCCCTGTTCTAGACTTCTGACAAACATAGCCTACACAATCAAGCTAATTAAACTCTATTGTTTTTGTTCCCTCCTGAACGCTGCCCTCTCCATTAATTGTGCTCTACAAGCTGAAGAACATAGCTCTGTTGGTCAAACGGCCATGGAAGATCAGCTGGACGGATTTCCGCAGACCGCCGGAGAGGTTTGGTAGAATGCCAGCAGCCAGCAGGGGAGTATATACGTAAGCATGGTGGTGGCGACTGGAGCTGACAACTGAAGACTAACACGGGAACACCTGCGGCCTGCCGACTGCCGCGCGGTGAGAGGCGCCAATGCAATCCTGGTTTTTGAGCAGCTTATGACAAGCCATAAGGCACAACTAAAAACCATCAATGAAAACTAACACAAACATCCCTATATATACCGGTAAAGCAACGTCGAGGCTTCATCGCCGGCGGACAACACGCACGAAAACGGCGGCGCAGCATGGCTATCCTCGGAGCCTGGCACGTCTCCTCACAAACACAATCTCACTGCTTTGGTTGTCACCACTCACCACGGAGCTGGTACAACCGGAGCTACAGCTGCGAAGCCCAGAAGCACGGCGGCGAGGCGAGGCGAGGCGGCCTGCATGTCCCGAGCGTCGCTTGCTGCCTGCCTGCCTCGCCCGCTGGTCTCGCGCGATTCCCCAAGGCACCAGTCAGACCGCGAGCACCAGCCCCCAGGCGCAGATATACACAGCCCAACACAACAGCACAAACACCTCAGGTCCCTTCTTATTTTCCTCCCCTCCGTCTCTCTCTCTGCGCCTCCCGAGTCCCGAACCCACCTGGCCACCTCCCCTTCTTGTACTGCCCTCCTCTTCCTCCCCGAGACCCGGTCGACCGCCCCCTCCTCCCCTCCCAAACGCCTCGCGAGGGTAGGTGCCACCGCCTCGCCGGAGGCCGAGGGCCGAGATCCTACGGGCAGAAGGCCAGAATGCCCGCGCAGAAGCGCCGGCTCCCGTCGCCGTCTTCCAAACCCCGCGACCACGTGGAGGCAAACGGGACGACTGCTGCTTCAATTGGCGGCGGCGGTGGACAGGGAGGGGGAGTCCCGCCGGTGCCGGGCGGAGGCACCGCCAAGCGGGTGACTGACCCGCAGCTGCGGTGCGAAGGCGGTGAGCTCAACGGCATCGATCGAGACCTCTCATCTCTCGCTCTCGCGATGTGTGCATGTCGCGTTCTGTATCTCCGTGTGTATGGCTGAGAGGCATGTGTGTTCGGATGGGTTTGGCAGATTCGGACGCGGAGGGCGGCGGCGGCGCGGACGGCGACAGCGAGTCTTCGCAGAGCGACGGCGACATGGACGAGTGAGCCCCCCCTTCCCTCCTCTGCGCTCTCTCCGACTCCATCCCGGCCATCGGGCCTCGTGGATCCCCTATGGCTGTCTATGTTGTCTCTCCTACCCTATCCCGTCCATCCGACCTCGCGGTGCCATGCTCCATGTCCCAGCTCCGGTTTGTCGTATCCCTACCCACCCCGGTGACTCTGCGAGCTGCCTGCCGGAACTGGTGGGCTCGGTTAGCCGTCGGCATCGGACATGGTAGCTTCGTTCGTGTGATCGGGTCGCATCTGTGCAAGCGATCACCTGCGCGGACATGGATGTTGTACACCCTGTGTTTGTGAGCTAGGCATACGATCTCTTCGGTAGTATGCATGCTGCCATCGTGTTGCACGCCATGTCCGTGACTGAGATTCCTGGGAACGATACCCGGTCTCAGTCTCAGCTGTGCAAGCTACCTGTTTGTGCTGTATTGTTATGCTGGAGTCATCTCTTGCATCTGAACTGCTCAGTCTGTCGTGGGTTAAGCTGTACGTTAGAATAGTTCGCAGTTTTGTTGCTGTTATTCGTCGGCTGTATGTTGATAATTTGTCATAGCTTGTGATTTTCTGTTTTGAAATTGTTGGTTCCATGGCCTAGACGATTTTGGTTGATGTTACCTTAGGTGTTCTAACTCTGTTTGCTATAGAGGCTTAGGTGTTGTAACTCTGAAGAGGCTCTCTTTTTCCTTGTGATTTGACCTATTTATTCCATCTTTGTTAGAAATGCACATCATGTTCTTCAACCAGCAGTCTTACTGAAAATTCACATGCTATATGGAAATTCATAATATGCAACGTACTGTTGATCAGAGTTGGTTTTAAGAGCAGATTTGGTATTCTTTATATCAGATGTCTTACCTTACTAAATCCATGTCAGATGATATTGTAGGCAAGCCTCTACTTGGACTACTGCTATGTCTTAGGCCTCCCAGATAAATATGTTAAAGTTTTCAGCCATTCTCAATTTAGAGTCTCTGGTTCTGCAGATTTAGGTTGTCAAATCTGGGGTTATAAGTTTTAATTGACAATTCTGTGATCCTGTCTGTTGTTAATTTGTAGTTAGATATTTACCTTCACTCATGTCTCTCTTATGTCATCATTGTGTGAGTTTCATATTGTAGCTGTATTTTGAAGCTCTACGCAACTGATTTATGTTGAACTGCACTTGACGCACTACATTAGTTCAAGATCAATGTTCAGGTTGATAGATGTTGAAAGATTTGATGTTTCACACAGCCTGAAGCTTACATGAACTATTTTCTTACTCAGGTTTATACTAGTGAAATTAGCAGAAATACGAAAGGAGGTCCAATGCCCTATCTGTTTAGGTAAGTATATCTCATTTCAATTTTCTTAAGAGATTTGGATATCATATTGCTCTTCAGATTTCTCACTCAAAAATTGAACTTGGACATGCTAATGCATGTATGCATGTATGTATCTTTTTTATCACTACATGATTTAACCTAGCTAGCATACTCAGCAGCAGCCTGCTTGTTTCATTCATGCAACCATTTATTGTTCTATGCCTATAGTAAATGGTGACCTTCCCACCATCATCGTATCTTTGATCAGCTTCTAGGGCTTTTCTTCATCAATTAGTTGTTGCATCTTTTTGTCAGTACATAAAAGTACTTGATGCATCTCAAATAGATAAATGAATCAAAGCAGTGTATGCATCGTATTTGGAACTGTTTCATGTTCTTCTCAGTTATTCCCTTGAATCTATATAGAACATGAAGTTCTTAGGTAACTGGTTACTTGCACTTTGAAGGGGAGTTGCAGACTTGCACTAGATTTCTTTCATTTGGTGCAGTTCACAGCATGGCTAAACTGAAGCCACATTCCTCATTACTAGGACTTTTCAGTTCTGTTTCCCTAGTAAACACATTTGAATTCAAGGAACTATAGGTCTACATTGAATTGTCGATACTAGCTGTCTGCTCAGGAGAAACTCATCCTCCATCTGTTTTTAGCATGATAACACGATCTTTCTTGTGCCATACATGCATCATCGTTTGGATTGTGCCAATTGTGGCTCTTACCGTTTGGTTGGATGGGTATCACTTTTCACACTGACGATATTATTTCCTATGTACTATGGTCGTACCTCTACTGATTCCAGACTCAGTTCATCCCTAATTTCTCCAGTAGCTATTATATGGGCCAGTTATCCTGTGTTACATCTGATGGTACTATTTCCTAACCAGTTATAAACCATATGGTGCAGTTTATTGCCTCTTCATTATACAAAACTCAGTATAGCAGCTATGTTAAAAGTCTAGGGTAAATACTATTTTCCTTTGTTGGACAGAACTATGAGCAAATCCAATTGAAAAAATCTGTTTGTTACTAGCTACTATAACTTGCATGTTCGAAGTTTGAGATGTATTGTTCTACCTGTGTGATTTTCTGTCAGATGATGATATGACATATGAAACGTATGATCCCTCTAATTTGCAGGCATTATCCGGAAGACAAGAACGGTTATGGAATGTTTGCACCGGTTTTGTAGGGATTGCATTGATAAATCTATGCGGCTAGGGTATGATGCCAAACATCATCTGTCTACAATCTTATCACAATATCAATTTTCAAAATGTGGAATCTACAGCCTAATTTTGGTTTATAAATAATAAAATACAACGTTCTTTAGTTGACAGTACAAATAATGCATTGATTTTGCAGAAATAATGAATGCCCAGCATGCCGCACTCATTGTGCAAGCAGACGTTCTTTGAGGGATGATCCTAATTATGATGCTCTGATTGCAGCCTTATATCCAGATATTGATAAGTATGAGGAAGAGGTGATGTTTATGTTGCCCCGTTATCATTTAATTGTTTGTTTTATTTAGCCTCATTTAGCTCTTGTATGCAGCGCTTCTAATATACTTGACATTGCAGGAACTTGCTTTCAGTGAAGAGGAGAAAAGCCGGAATAAAAAGGTGAGTTTATCTGCTTGGTAATACCAGCACTGTTTTTTTTTTTTTTTGCAAATTTCGATTTCCCTTTTCCATCATATATTTGATCATTGACATCAACATTACTTTTTCATGAAAGATTCAAGCAACCATTGAGGAAACATTTCGAAGACAGTCAGAGGCAATCAGTAAGAACCGTTCCACGGCTGCTTTTGGAAGGAAGTACAGGAGAAATGTGCGAGCAAGGGGGAGAGGTAAAACAATTGCTCCTGATATTGCCCCTAATGGCTCTGATGATGAGGACAGAGAAGAAGGAAATGCCAATGATGCCAGCAAAGAGTCGTCTTCTGCTGATGATCACTCTCCAGATTTAAGACAGAAACGAGGTAGGAAGAGGCCTGCTGCACGATCATCGCCTTCTAGAACCACTGGCAGTAGTGACCATGGCTTTGAGGAGAACGGTGAATTACTAGGTGGAAAAGAAAATTTCACCACCTCTCCACTGCGCGGGGAGATGCTCGCATGGGGAAAAAATGGTACACGAAGCCAAACTCGACATGGAAATGCTGGTGGTTCAAATGGCAGGGTGGCAAAGGGCGGGCGCATTGCAAAGTTGGTGGATCACCTCCGTACTACTGATGAAATGGATAAGGAGGTATTATAGAACTGCACGAGCAATCAGATCATGGATTACGTTTTGTATTTATGTTTTTTCTTAACATAATTTTTTTGTAGTTATAGTTATATTCTAGAAATTCTGAAATTTATTAGTTACTTACAAGCTGAAAACTGTTTGGAAAAGACGCACTTCAAAGCATGCTGAAGCATAAGTTTCGTTGGTCATGTCATTTTGAATAGTGTCTCTGATCTCGTCATAGCAGATGCATACCTTTTCTATATGTATCTTCACACGTTTTAGTAGTTCTGTCCAGTGGAGTTTAACTTGAACTGGTGCAGGGAGCATGTGCTAGGTTAGCTGAATTTTCTATATTTTTTTTTATATTGCAGTTCAACGTGTATCTTGTTCTCATTCCTCTTGATGGGCAAAGAACGCCTAACTTGGAAAAGCCCTATCTAAGTTGTCGGCCAACCTTGTCCATTCGGCATCTTGTACAGGTGATTGCTTGCCTCTATTAATCCTTTTGTTTTTGAACAATTCTAGTTTACTCGGTTGAACTTAATAATGAAAGGCTGTGAAATTTGCATGTTTTCAGTTCGTTGCTCTTCAGTTGTCTCGGCATGTTGAAGAACTTGAGATATATATGAGGATGGGCTTCTACAGTAGAAGTGTTGCAAGGAAGGACTCCAGTCCGGGTGAGGCAAAAATGCAAATGTTTGATGGCTTGGAAAGATTGAGGGAAGATAAACTTCTTTCGGAGCTTCACCCTTCATTTGCCTCTGGTCACGGTGATCTGGTAAGATCCAATCTTGAAATAATTTTAGCTGCCATGTATGTTTTCTCATTGTTTCATTTCTGATATACTGCCCCCCCCCCCCTAATTGGCAGGAATTGTTGTATGCTTTGAAAACTCATGACTAGATCAATTTTGTGACACCACTTGCCCCTCGCTATCATTTTTTTCGGTCGCCGTCGATACTACGGTCCACATGGGGTCTGCATCTGGTGAACGGTTCTATGTAACAAGCATTCAATGTGCAAATGGTGAAGTGGCTCTTTCTGATTAGTTTTTTTGTTTGGTTTGGGTTAATGTCTTTGTAATATATATTTACATGGTTAACATGTGTGGATCTAATTGAGCAATGGTCATATATAGCTGAAGCAAGCTATCTACTACTACTACTACTATTCGTTGTTCATTTATACCAGTTGTTGGGATCATGGGAAGTTGGAAGCTGATTGTTATAAAATCAATCCATCATTTCCTTGTTCAGGCTTTCATTTCTAGTTATGTACATATTGTAGAAGCACACCAACTTAGAGTGAATTCACGAGCAGGCTCAATCTCATCTTACACGGGCAAACATATTGTAAATACATGCCAATTCAGAGTCGAATGAACACAGTTTTGCTTTGTTTCTTCGTAGAGAGCACACTCAACAAACTTACAATACGACCATGTGAAAACAAGCTTCACACTCTGTACAGCGTTTAGAAAGGACGAACAAAGTCCTAGAAAAAGGACGAACAAATATGCACAATGTATCAATTACTCAACTAGGAGAAGAATGCATAAGCTTCACACCTATAACTAGAACAAATATGCAGAATGATTTGATTACTCAAACAGCAGAATCTTGTGCAGTGGTACCATTACTACACCCCTCCCGCAGCGTCGGTTTCAGAGGAGGAAGAGGGGCGCTCCAGAATGCCGGCATGAGTGAGCAGCGCCCACAGATGGGTCATGAACTCCCCGCCGGCGGCGAGCATGTCTGCATGGATGTCGGCATTGCTCGACGGCGCGAGGAAGAGAATGAACTCCACCCAGAAGTCGGCCAGCGCCTTCCATCGCCGCGCCTCGTCTGGAACATTGTCTCTGAGTTCTCTCCCAAGCCTGGCTCCCATCTCTAAGATCGTGCTGTTGCTGCCCGTCTCTAAGCGCATCATCTTCTCACATCTGCTGCTCATGGTCTCACATTCGGCAAGACATCCCCGAGCTTCCGCGATCACTGCATCAAAGATTCGCTGTGTGTCGTAGGCATGACCGGGCAGCATGCCTGGAACAAAAGCTACCAGGTAGGCACAATAACCCGACAGGCTCTTCGAAACAAGACGGTCACCGGTGGGTGGCTGCTGCGACCATGTGTTCTCGCAGATGGTTGTCCCGATGTGCCATACGAGAACGGTGTGGATATGAGTTGGCAGAGTGCAAGCCCATGAGAATTGGCTAACCAGCTGATTTCTGGCCAATGCTGATTGTCCATTTGCTAGGTGGCCGTCGTTCTCTTTGAACCGAGAAAGGACGCGTACGATGACTTCTTCTGGCAGTTCAATCTTCTTCCCTACCTTTTGGCCTTCCCTTGTTGCCTCGATTAGACTTAGTGACAGATGCGATAGTACATTCCATGGGTGGTAGTCGAAGTTGAGTAACAGCGAATACTGCCCGAGCTTTCTCTCCCAGCTGCCTTCCGCCGGACGATCAGTATAATTCTTCATCGATGGTGGCTTGTTTTTTACCCCTACGGTCACTTCATGGAGCTTGTCCACCATATACCACCTGGCGGGCCTTATAGTAAGCTCCACAAAGAATGCAACAACCAAGACGGCAATCAGCACAATGGTAATCCAACGAATGACATCGGCTCCATTGACTATCTGTTCAAAATTAGTACGGTGGTAGTGCCTGCTGAAAGTTCCAGAAATGCTATTCCAAACAATAGCAGTTGATATAATAATTGCTGACCATGTTATATACTGAAACTTCAAGTCGAACCTTGTATAGAAGAAATCATACAGGAACGACAACTCCATCTCGATAACCTCGAAAGCACGAACATGGTTACCTTTTTCTGATAAGAGCCCATGAACAACAAAATGCAGTGTCTTGGGAAGGCCAGCTTCAACGAGCTTGTAACCACAGAATCTCCGCTTCAGTAGTTTGAATAATGTGAAGGAGAGCGCAACGTCCTTCACTGTGTCAGCTTGTTTCTTGGTGTAGACGCCCTCGCCCTGGGAGTCGATATATCGCCAAACTGAATCGATGGTGGTGAGTTCGCTGGTAGTCTCTTTTAGTTCAATTCTATAGGCGGGTCCAGTAGGATGCAAGGAAGTTAGTTCGTCTTCCCCGTGGAATATGTACTTGTACCCCGTCATGGTGGTCGCGTCGATACTCGTGTCTTCCGAAGCTAGCTCATGCTCGACCATCATGTAATCAGCGACCACTTTAGCATGCTCCAACAGGCCTTCGCTTTTGCTTGCGTTACTTAGAACTCTGGACTTCCTGTATATGTTTATTGCGCTCAGAATCCAGAACATCCATATCGTAGCGCTGTAGCTCTTGTTGCGACCCCTGCAATTAATAATCAGCCATAGCACCAGAAACATCTGCAGCACCTTCTCCACAAGCATTCTTTTCCTTTGCTCAATGTCACGGATGCGGTAAACAGAGACCGAATCGGCACTTACTTGGATCAGAAGAAGGATGGTGCCCCAAAGGGCGAAGGTTTGGTCACGGAATGGACCTGCCTGGAGCAAGCCGATGGTGTAGGGGGCCAGCACGGTGGACAGCGTGTACACTGCCCAGACAAGGAAACGGAAGGACTTGTCGCTGCGCCGCCGCCGGAATGCGCCGAACAACAGGAGCAAGATCCAGATGAGGGTGCTGAAGAGGACGAGGACCTCAACACGCAGCAGTTTGGCTTCGACGCTGCCGAGACTTTCGACAAGAGCAGCGGTGGTGTTCCGGAGCCCCATAGCCACTTCTCGGATGGCGGATGGTGGTAAGAGTGCAAGTGTGCAACACCAACCAACGAAGCCTCGCTCCCCGATTTCTTGCCCCGTTTGTTCGTTGACCTTGACATTGTGCGCTTGGGCTAGCTCTTTTCTTAAAAAAAATCAGAGATTATCCCATCAAGAAGGTCCATGTCGAGGGACTCCAAGTGGACACACCGAGAGTGGAGGGAGTTGTCCAGACAACTGGTTATTGGAAATATTCAGCGAGTCGTGTTGAGCAATCCACTAATCTTTATTGGTATTTGTCCAGACTCCTGAGAGTAGGTTGTAAGACAAGTCCAGACCTTCAGAAAGGGAGGGAAGAGTAAAGATTTCCTTTGGTATGCTACTATCAAAGCTGTTAGAAGAAAGATACAGTGTCACCAAACTTTTGCAGCGTCCTAAAACTACCAGAATAGGTCCCCTCAAATTATTTTCCTGTAAGTAGAGCTCACTCAGTTGATTGAAATTACCAATCGAAAAAGGAATTTGTCCAGAAAGTTTGTTCTGGGATAAGCTTAGGACAAACTAGTTTGGAAGATTCCCAAGTGATTCAGGAATATTTCTAGTAAGCAAATTTTGTTCCATGTAAAGAAGCGTGAGGTTTGTGAGGTGCTCTATCTCCTGTGGTATGGTGCCATATATTTGATTTGCTTTTAACAACAATACCTCTAAGCTCTTTGAAAGGCCCTCAATGGAACTCGGCAAGAATCCTTGAAGGTTGTTTGGATCTAAGCGCAACTTCACTAGGTATGTGTAATTTGTCAATGAGGCTAAGCTAGACCAATTTCCAGCTTCAAGCCGATTCTTGTATAGATTCAGATCAATTAAGGTGTGTGCAATTTGTCAATGAGGCTAAGCTAGACCAATCTCCAGCTTCAAGCTGATTCTTGTCTAGATTTAGATCAATTAAGTTGGGCAGAGTACCAAAAGAAGAAATTATTTTTGTGACCTACCAGGCTTAGCGGTATATTCTCTGCAACTATATAAAGTCTGCGATGATATAGTGCCTTAACTAAGCAGCTTGCCTAAAGATCGAGTCAGCAAGTAGTATTGCAGGAAAACAAGTCCCAGCTCCAAAGGTGGCAATATTTTCCTCAAGAGGCCCATCCACCAAATACCCTACAGATCTTAAGGTACTCAAGCTGAAACGAGCGGCACCCTTTTGGTCTAGGCAGTCTATATGTTAGTGATAAAAGCATCTTAGGACAAACACCAGACAATAGGGATATTAAGAGGCTTTTATTTCATAGGTTAGAAATGCTTTATTACAGTGGCTTTATTACAGTGACATTTTCCTAATCACAGTATAACTACGTTTAATAGCCTGACATAGCAGCACCTGGAGTCAACACCTTAGCAGCAAAAGAAGATGCGCATGTGTTTGGCTCAGGGACATCAATGGCAGCCCCACATGTAGCAGGCATCGTGGCATTGCTAATGGCTCTACATCCTCATTGGTCTCATGCTGCCCTAAAATCAGCAATTGTTACCACTGGTAAATTATGCTACCCACATGAAGCATTATCTTGATTAGTCCACTGGCACTTTCTTACCTGCGTAACTTTTGCATGGATAATGTTAAAGTTGATCCAAATTCATACCGTATTTGTATAGGACACTTCATCGCCTCATGCCAACGTAGCATGGCAGGTGCATGCACATGTTATATCAGACGTGGTGTCAATCTGTAGCAATCGACTTTGATTCGGTTTCCTCTCCGTGTGGAACTATTTTCCTTCACACACTATATATATACCCCAGTAGCCCATAGAAAGAGCAAACATTCCATTGTAAACTCTCCTCATTATAGTGATTTGCCTTCGAGCACCCGTGATTTTTTCCTGAAAAAGTTTTTCATGTAAAAATTCATGTCTCTTGTCTCTATATTTCTGTGCATTATATGCAACAAATGGTATCAGAGCACAAGAGATTAGAGTTCAAGATCTGATCCGAATAAAATTCATCTCGGCATTTTTTTCGTCAAAGCCGTCGCGCAGCGCTTCATTCTGAGGCCTTTGCACAGCAGTCCTGAGGCGATCGTCCATCATCGCCGAATCTGTCACCCGACTTCGTCCCAAGGTGAGGCAGTTGATACACCACATGTCCTCCACACACAGAGTTCCTGAGGCTTCTGCATCACCGTCCGAGTGTCACTTTTGATCCATGCTGCACCAGCACGTTCTCTTCGGTTTCCTCATCAGTGTGCATCGTGTGTTCTTTGGCCCATGTGGCTTGTGCTCGTCAAATCACAACAACACAGCAAAAAAGAAAAGAACGCACAGAACCGCGATTTCAAAACTAGTGATGAATAGATTCTTGATTCAGCTTGTACTTTTCATATGAGCCCGAACCGCGAGTGGTTCGTTACCTATGAAGATACGCCAAGTGGATCAGTGTTGATAGGTGATAATACATCATGTAAAGTTATAGGTATTAATTCTATTCAAATCAAGATGTTTGATGGCACTATTAGGACTTTGTCGAATGTTCGTCATATTCCAATTTTGAAGAGAAATCTTATCTCGTTGAGTATTCTTGATGCTAAAGGGTATAAATATTTAGGTGGAGGCGGAGTTATGAAAGTCACTAAAGGTTCTCTTGTTGTAATGAAGGGTGATATGAAGGCAGCCAATTTATATCATCTACGAGGCACTACAATTTCAGGTAATGCTACTTTTGCTTCAAATAAATCATCTGATTCTGATACTACTAATCTTTAGCATAAGCGTCTAGAGCATATGAGTGAAGCTGGAATGATTGAATTATGTAAAAGAGAATTTTTTGATGATCAAAGCATCGATAAGTTGATTTTTTGTGAATATTGTGTCTTCGGCAAGCAAAAGAGGGTGAAATTCAGTACTGCGACCCACTCTACAAAAGACATATTAGATTATGTTCACTCTGATTTATAGGGAGAATCCCACGTTCTGTCATTTGGAGGTGCAAACTACATATTGACCATCATTAATGTTTACTCAAGAAAAGTTTGGGCATATTTCGTCAAGCACAAATCAAATGTACTCAAAACATTCAAGGAGTCAAATATTATGATTGAAATACAGACTGGCAAGCATGTCAAGAAGCTACATACCGACAATGGTTTGGAGTTCTGATCTGGAGAATTTGAAGTTTTATGCAAGTCAAAGGGTATTGTGAGACGTTATACCGTCCTAGGCTCTCCCTAACAAAACGGTGTCGCTGAACGTATGAACAGAACCATCATAGAGAAGGTACGTTGCTTGTCTTCAAATTCTAGATTATCTAAGAGTTATTGGGCTGAAGCCGCTTCCACTGCCTGCTATTTAATTAATCGGTCACCAAATTTGGCTACTGATAAGAAGACTCCAATTAAGGTATGGTCTGGCTCTCCAGCAGATTATTCAAACTTAAGAATATTTTGTTGTCCTACTTATGCTCATGTTAACAACGGTAAATTAGAGCCTTGAACAGTTAAGTATATTTTCCTTGATTATAAAACTGGTGTGAAAGGATACAAATTGTGGAATCTTAAAATTAGAAAGGTAGTTATTGGTAGAAGTGTTACTTTTGATGAATCTGCTATGTTGCATGATAAACCATCTATTGATGTTCCCATTGAGAAGCAATCAAGTGTGCAGGTGGAGCATGTTATTGATTCAGAATCTACACCAGAAATCAACAACGAAAATATTTTAGAAGCCCCTATTGTTGAGCCGCCAACACACCGTTCCATTGCAGTTGATAGAGAGAGGATGAACCTAAGAGATTGATTGAAGAAGCAAATGTTGTGGCTTATTATTTAAATATAGCAGAATAAATTGAAGATACTGCAAAACCTTCATCTTATTCAGAGGTTATCTCTTCCAGTGATTCAAAAAGATTGATGACTACCATGTATGATGAGATGAAATCTCTTAACAAGAATGGCACTTGGGAGCTGGTCAAGTTGCCAATTGAGAAGAAGTCTATTTGCTGCAAATGGATCTTTGAGAAGAAATGAGTTTCACTAACTGAAAAGATTAGGTACAAAGCAAGGCTAGTCGCAAAAGGGTACAACCAAATTCAAGGTATCGATTTTATAGATGTCTTTTCCCCTGTTGTGAAGTATAGTTCTATTCGCACTTTACTCAGTATTGTGGCTATGTATGATTATGAGCTTGAAAATTGGGTGTGAAAACCGCATTCTTACATAGAAAATTAGAAGAAGACGTTTATATCGAGCAACTGGAAGGTTTCATTATTCCGGGAAAGGAGAATTTTATTTACAAATTAAAGAAATCTCTTTATGGTTTGAAACAATCATCTAGACAATGGTATGAGAGATTTGACTCCTCTATGATATCTCATAATTTTAAAAGATCTAATTATGATAGCTGTGTTTACTTGAAGACTGTTAATTGTTCAGTTATTTATTTGCTCCTATATGTTGATGATATCTTGATTGCTACAAAAGACAAGGCTGAAATTTTAAAGTTGAAGACACAATTAAATAGTGAATTTAATATGAAAGATCTCGGTGCAGTAAAGAAAATTCTTGGTATGAAATCATTAGAGACAGACATTTTGGCAAATTATACATAAGTCAAAAAGGCTATATTGCTAAAGTTCTTTGGGAATCTCTAGAGGGAAATCACCTAGATGTGACTACTGGAGGTAATTCGACTCAATGTGAAGATTGTTAAAGTTGATTCGAATTCATACTGTGTCCGTGTAGAACACTTCATCGCCTCATACCAGACGTGGCATGGTAGATGCATACACAGGTTGTCAATCTGTAGCAACCGATTCTGATTTGGTTTCCTCCGCGTGTAGGACTCTTTTCCTTTACACTATATATATGTACTCTAGTAGCCTATAGTAAGAGGAAACGCTCCATTGTAAACTCTTCTCATTATAATGATTTGCCTTTGAGCATCCGTGATTTTTTTCCCGTAAAGGTTTTCTATGTAAAATTTTGTAGCCCTTGTCTCCATTTTTTATGCATTATTCGCAACAGATAAATCATCAACCGTGGTTGAATATGGCATGCCAATGTTAGCAGAAGCGATACCTCGGAAGCAGGGGTGTAGCTGGGCCTCAGGCCGCCCTAGAGCAAAAAAAAATCCACTATATAAACACTATAGCAACAGTAGAATGAGCTGCAAAATTTTATTTCTAGTGGGCTGGACCCGAGACCCAGCCCACGGTTGACTACGCCCCTGCTTGGAAGGTTGCTGACCCATTCGACTATGGAAGGTGCCACATAAATCCTAATAGAGCTGCCGATCCTGGCCTCGTTTACGACATTTGTCCAATGGATTACGAGAAGTTCTTTGCTTGCAGGTTCAAGAAATATGAGATTTGCAACATTACAACATTGCCGGCTCATCACGTAAACCTAACTTCCATATCTATTCCTGAACTAAGGCATTCAATTAAGGTGCAGAGAGCGGTCACAAATGTGGGAGAAGTTGATGCAGTTTATCAATCTGTCATAGAGTGGCCCCTACGAGTCAAGATCAAAGTTGAACCACCAACCCTAGTATTCAATGCCACAATGAAAGTGAACTCCTTCAATGTTATGATAACACCTTTGTGGAAATTGCAAGGGGACTGCACGTTTGGCAGCCTAACTTGGCACAATGAGCACCATACAGTGAGGATCCCAATTGCAGTCCGGATCACAATCCAAGATTTCTACGCTGATGTTGCATAGTAATCAAGAAAGTCACATGAAGAATAAATCATGGTGATCCCTAGAGTTGGTCTTATGGATAGCATAAATCAGAAGAGTATTTGTAAGTTGTAACTGTCTGTATTTGGGGAAACATTCGCAATAAAGAAACTCGATTTTACGATTATGCTCGGTTCTCTCTCTTATCATGGCTAATCCGCACAACGGGGTCCCCGCTGGGAAGGGAACAGGGGAGGGAGGACGGATGGGACGAACCTGGCGGTGCGGCCGGCGAAGGGGTTTGCCGGCTTGGCCATGGCGAGAGGGGACTATCCCAGCCGTCGAGATGGGAATGCGAGGTTGCCGTTGTGGCTTGCTTCACAGTTCGGTGGGTTGCCCGCGGCCCCGCCGGAAAGGATGGGATTCGTTCCGGTTCCGGTTCCGGTTCCGGTGTGCCGTGCGGCCGCCGGCCATCGTTCTCGGTCGTTTGTACGTGGGCTTTTTCCTAGATGGGCCTAAGATGTGATGAAACTTCGGCCTTGATGCAGCCTGGGTTACCATTTTTGGCGTCCAGTGCAGCCCCTTTTCGCCGGCTGCAATCATTTGGTTGTCGTTTTCGGCTTTGATCTCATCATCTTTAGACAGAACCGACAAGTTTCGTAATCGCAAGTGATGCGCCAGTTTTCTATTACTTCTTACTAGTAAGGTGCCCGTGCGTTACAACGGAAAACCAAATAAAAGTGATGCATACTATCAAATATAATCTCAAACAAAATAATAAATATCAATTTTATCTTACGGCATTATGTATCAAGCAAAACATACATGTTCATACTCGTACATAAATCAAGCATCTAATATATTAGTGAAGCATGATAGAACAAGTATAACATACAACAATATGTACAAAAATGATAGTAAACAATATTTTTCCACAGTATTCTTAATACATAAATAACTGTCAGACCGTCTTGGAGAATAACAAACTAATTGATAAATAGGACATCATGCCATAAACATTAACGGGAATTTTAAAATACAACTGATACGCCATCCTTCTGGAAGACTTATCTTCATCCCTAGCTTGTCAAGAAAAGAGAAAGCAAGCACACTCTACAAAATAGAAAACAAATAGTTAAACATCATAAATCCAATGTATGTTACATATAAAAGATATGAAAAGATTCAGTGAATTACTTACGTTACTTAATTTCCAAACATTCTGGCAAGCTCATTGTTCCTTATGTCAACGGCATTCATGATAAAATTCCTTACATTCGAATTATGCAGTACTACATGGCGCATTTCTGTTTGAAGGGATTATTATTTAAATTATCTAAAAGACATACATACTTGCATACATTATTTACTTATTTTTTACCTTCAAGCTCTTGTAGCCTATCATCTTGTGGTCCAAATATGAAATTTGTACAATCCATCGTCATTAAGCAACCTTTTCAATAACGTATCAATTTGATGAGGAACAGAAATAAGATAAAGATGATGAAATATTCGTATTAGTTGCATACATACCATGTCGACTATTCTTTTTCAGCATTGTCACAGCTAAAATACGGTTCTGTTCCCCCGCAAGTCTCCATTGTGTTAGATACCGCACAATAAGTCCATCCCAAACGCGCACAAATAGTAAGTTCTCTCTGATGTACATAAAAAATGGACTCAATTTATAATATCCAATATAAATTATTTGCTTTCATGAAAATAGAAGCATTCTATGCAACTTGCCTGTCATCTATGAGGCATAATTCCCTCATTGGTATACGACGTGGGAAGCTGTTGATATGCCGTATTGGGCCGACATGTACAACCAAACCGACCACATCTACCAAAGTTGCATCAATTGTAAGGATTATTTAAAGCAACAACACAAAAGTATATTAAAAAAAGCAACACAAAAGTATATCAAATAAGAGGCAGCATACGTGAAAAAGTAGAGATCTTACCAACAATTGACTTGTTTGGTTTTAAATAAACATCTTCAAAGTGTGTATATTGCATAGGGAGATCAGAAAATTGAATGAAATTGCTCAGCTGCCTAACCGTAGTTTGATATGTGAACCTTAATTCAAGCTCCTTTCCAAGGAACCGGAATTCGTCGGGATTGAAGTCAACATTTACTGAGTGGACCTCATACGAACTTCCTTCGGCAAGTAATCGATCAAATCTATGAGATTGCCTGCCGAAGCAAAATACTTCCATTTTCATCCCCTAATAATAGAAATGCAAAAAAGCATATAAGTCATTGCATGAAATAATATTGGGTTGAAAACTAAAAGAACATATGGTGTAATGAATATTAAAGTAAATATCGATACATACATTCTCATCAGCAACTATAAGATGAAGCATAGATCCAGTCATAATCTCTCGAATTGGAAATTTGTGCACTATATGTAAACGAAAGTTCCACTTGTAATGTATGCTGTCTGGGCCCAACTCATGAAAGTGGATGCACCTATAAAAGGTAAATCATCAACAACATTACTCTTTGTGTTAAATGTACATTAAGATAAACAAAGAATGAATTTAAGGAAAAATAAGAATATGCATAAATATGTCTCCAAGAACACTCACCTAGACTGGAATGACATGTCGGCATCAAAGGGAGCATAGACTCTTCGTGTAGAAAGGCTCCTAACCGACATCATGCTGACACAGCAAATAGTTTGTCAGAAAGAAATATGATACGACATACATCTGCACAAGAATGCTAGTTGCAAAAAACAAAGGATAACAAAGAAAACAATTGTACATTTACACGAAACATCTCATATGTGTTTTGAAGTATCATATGCGATTTGAAGTCTCTTGGTGAGCATAAAAGAATAGTTACATTACAACGCGACATCGATATCAATCGGATAAAACCAAGAATAAATTGTTCACAATCAAACTTTTCAAGTTAATTCCTCTCCTTTTATTGGATACATGAATTTATTCAGAATTAACCAACGTAGAGGATTGACTATCACTGGTTTTTGTCATTGCTGAAGATCCAAAGAGCACACCATATGAAATTTAGCCCTGTTCAAATAAATTACATTTAGGAACTTCGACAGGAATTAAGTAATTGCCAAGCATGAATTTACAATCGAGTGATTAATACCTCGTCTATGATGTGAGTACTTCTTTGTAGACGATGTTTTTTGTGAAGGTAGCACGGGTCTTTCTAGAAATACGCTGCTTGTTCTCCTTATCCGCAACGGCAAGGACCTTGATGTTGCTTCTGGAGGTGGCCCTAGATAGCGCGACGTATAGTTGCCCATGAGAGAAGACCGGATCAGGGAGGTAGACCCCAACATTCGGGATGGTCTGCCCCTGCGCCTTGTTGATTGTCATTGCAAAGCTGAGCCTGACTGGGATTTGCTTCCTCTTGAATCTAAACGGGAACATCTCGTCATCAGAGGGACATAGAGGTATTCGAGGGAGGAACACCCTCTTCCCGGTGTGCTGACCGAGCACAATCTTGGCATCAATTGCATTCTTTTGGAACCCCTGAACTACCAGTCTCGTCCCATTGCATAGTCCATTAGCGGGATCGATGTTCCGCAACAGTATCACGGGACAGTTAATCTTTAGCTTAAGTACATGCGGAGGTAACCCATTAGGGGTCAGTGTGTTTAAGAATTCAGGAGGGTAGTAGTTGTGGGGATCATCCTCCGCACAGTCAAAGCTATGGTACACCATCTCCTCCCCGCGAAATAGGTCAATCATTTTCATATTGATCTTATCGATATACTCATTTCGGGTTGACAAGATGGCCCGCGATGTGATATAGCTGGCATCCGATAGGTTCTGATCTAACATAGGGAACACACTATGTATAAGTTTATCGAGGTCTATGTCCTTTCCTGTATACGGCACACATATCTCATCCGGAAGCCGTACACAACCATCCTCATTGGTCTCCTCGGTACCATTGCCGACCCGCAATAGGTACTCTGCAAACTCAGGATCACTTTGGGCCCTCAGGTTATGTACGAGCCTTAGCTGTCGCATGCATTCCCATAGATATGACTTACGCAGCGTCGCATCAGTTATCTGTGGCCTAGTACCCTTACGAACAACTGGAAGCACCTGCCTGAAGTCTCCACCGAACACGATTGTCTTCCCACCGAACGGCAAGTCGTGTCGATCCATGATGTCTTGCATGGTACTGTCTAGGGCCTCGACCGCCTGTCGCCTCGTCATGGATGCTTCGTCCCATATTATTAGCGATGCACACTGAAGAAGCTTAGCGGTCCCACTCTGCTTTGTGAAGCTACAGATCGCCCCATTACCAATGTTGAGTGGGATCTTAAACCTCGAGTGCGCTGTCCTGCCTCCGGGCATGATGGAGGCAGCTACACCCGACGTCGCGGTTGCCACTGCAATCTTCCCATCGCCTCGGACCTTTGCGAGCAAAGCTTTATACAGGAATGTCTTTCCCGTGCCTCCCGGGCCATCAACAAAGAAGACACCTCCATTGCCGTTGTCAACAGCAGATAATATTTCGTCGTATGCTGCCCTTTGCTCAAGATTGAGGGAGGACGACAGAGAAATATGGTCAGGGTCTACCTCGATTGTTGACTCCTCATAGATCTCCCTGGCCTCTCCATCGTTGCTTTCGTTCGACTCATCTATAGCGGGGAGAGGGAATGATGTTATGTCCTTACCCATCGACTGGAGCATATTTTTGATGTCCAACAACACCATCTGCTCTACCGTGTGTGGGCATACATGGGAACGGCGGTAGTCGTCTGACATTCCCTCAAGGTGCCTGTCCCATAGCCCACGCACATCGTTTGGCTCACAGAACACCAGTATAATTGCAAAGAGCCTTCGGAGCGAGGATGGCATCTGGAATAGCTCAGCCTCTGTCAGGCACTCTTCTAGGGTGTTGTCAGCCTCGATAAGTCCCCTCTTCTCAGCAGCATCTCGGAAGAATGGGTAGACTACACTATCCACTGTCCTAAGGTCTTCAAAGGAGGTGGCGCCAGGTACGTGGTTTAGTAGCACCCTGAGATAGTACCGCTCCCCCTCGTTCGGGTGGGCAGACACAATTCTCCCAACTTGTGTTCTTTCTGTCCTCTTCTTCCACTTCTTCGGGCCTGGCTGCCAAACAAATGCTGCTGGAAAATCCCTGTACAAGATGCCTCGAGCCTCCTCATTTGCTCGGTTCATCTCAAAATACTCTGTTAGCATGGACCTCTCGACGCCATGCCGGGCGACCACATCATGAAGATCTTGACCCGCGTGGAACGAGACCATGTGCATGTTTGGTAGATGCAGCTGCATCTGCAACACTGGTGGGGAGATCTTGCTAAGGTCAAAGCTATAGATCCTCCAAAGAGCTTCTGGTGGGGTAACCCACCTAGCATCCCTGTACTGCTTGATCTCATCGATGTTCCCGTTGCTATCGGGCTCATCAAGAGAAACAGATGCTCGGTCATGGCCCTTGTAAACATACTTGAAAAGGTACTTTACGGCCTTTATGCTTGAGCAAACCTCAACGTTTATGTGGCAGTTATACTTCCTCAAGAGGTAAGGGTTGTATGGCACAACCCACCTGTTGTCAAGCATCTGTCCTCGGACCTTTGCACGGCGGCCATCGTCCCGTCTCCTGTACACTGGGTACGAATCATTGCCTTGTAGTGTAGCTGCGTTGAAAGGGCGTGGGTAGTAGTTTTTGCATCTACCATCATGCATGCACACATTTTTGGGATTTAGGACTCCGCAAGGGCCATGCATCATATGCTTAACGACCATCTCGTACAGCTCTGGGTACTTGTTTTTGTCCGGGAGCTCAGCGGAGATGAGACAGTCGTACTGCTCAGGACAAGTGAGCTTGTACCTTCCCTTCATGATAAGAAGAAAGTGAACATGAGGAAGTCCCCTCTTCTGGAACTCAATAACGTAGACATAAGCAGCTACTACACCAAGGATATGCCTCTTGAATAACTGCTCCTTGAGGTCCTCTAGCTTGGCTCTGAATACCCGAATGATGAGATCAGGGCGATCCTGTGGGGTCTGTCCAGGCTCTAGCTCACGCCTTATCTCTTCCCAATTTGGGTTGCAGGTCATAGTTAGGAAGATGTCCGGCTTTCCATACTTTTGCACCAAGGCCATAGCGTCCATGAACCTTCGTTTCATATCTCTATTGCCCCCAATGAATGATGCTGGGAGCACAATCCTTTTGCCTATAACATGCGCACGGCTCTCTCCAGACTCTATGCTATCAACCAAGCCTTTATACAAGTCTGCGCGTATCTCCTTCTGGTGGCGCCGAAAGTAGTCCAGTCTTGTACCCTCTACCTTGATGTACATGTCGACCGCATACTGCTGGAATAAGCGCTTGCCGTATAATAAGGCATTGAATATCCCGGGACGCTTTTGGAATTTGTAGCAGTAGTAGTCTCTTACAGACACGCAAAGTCGGTTATTCGAATCTACGCACATGAGTGGGACAAAATGTTAGGTCAAGCATAATTAAGCAAGACATCAATAATGACCAAATGCCATGTTTACCACAAGACTAACCTTGATCCTCGTCACTACCCTTGTTGTTACTATTTTCACATGCTTGGATTACAGCTTCAAGGGGCACGCCATGCTTTGGAATATGTGGATGCCAGCCGAGCTCCCCTCCCGGGAAGAACATTGGATACGACAGAGGGTCGTAGCATCCGTAGTACGGCTTGATACTATATTTCTCATTATTGTTACCGTACAGGATTATGCTACGGTTGAAGTTTCTGCGCAGCTCGTTGCCCTCAACCCACACAGCGGCCACCTCCGATGTTATCGGCCTGTTGTAGACTCTCTGGTCCATCTTTAAGTCAGTGTTTAGTGAGACACGATATTCCTCAAGGTCTTCAACCTGGCCTAGGCTCCGGAAAGTCTGCGAGTAAGGGTTGTCCCGAAGAATGTTGACAAGCGTCCTCACGACTTCCTGGTCGAGGCTAGGGGAGTAACGAAACCGGTGATTGAGAGTGGGGTCGTCATCGTAGAAATAGAGCTCCAGATGCTCCGGAGCAGAGTCACGCGAACCAAAAGAATGTACGTTGTGGTAAATTTGTCCATGGGCTCTAAATGTGTACACTCCAGACCTCATGTTGGTGTAGTTCTTATCGAGACTCACGCCTAGAGTAGTAAAGGAGAAGTGACCGTTGAAGAATCTAATGTTGTCTTGAAAATGCCTGGCATCAGGATCTGCACTTGACCAGAGCCTACGGAGTTCTGGTGTTGGCTCTGGGTTGGACAGCCTAATTGTACCATTTCGGCAGCAAAAACCCTTTGACTCATACTGGAACTTCTTCGCGCTGCAGTGCGCGCAGTCTGGCTCAGGCTTCAACACGTGCGTGCTATCGGGTATGTTGCTGTATACATGATCGTAGGGATCTAGAACATTTGATCCCGCGGGACATGCATCAGCGGGCTCATCAAAGTCTGTGTCTTCCATTGCGTCGCCATCTGCAAGTATTTAAAGGGAAGGGGTGACGATAGGTGTTGGATTCTATAGTTAAGAGAGACAAACGATGATTCAAATACCTCCAGCAGCAAACATGTAGTACTCCTCATCCATATCGTCCTCAACGATGGTTTCTAGACCACATGTTATTTTGTGTGAGTAGGATAATAATGGTTCAATTATATAGTTGGGACGATAAATATAAATATAGTTATTACCATCATCTGTAATAAATGATTGTGTTGAGAGATCAGCAGTAGCGAAGCCGTGCGAGATCGATGATGGATTGACATCCGATGAAGCTTCTAAATGTGGGCATTGAATTGCAATTGATTCGGTGCATGGGGTGTCTCTCTTGGTTGCGTAGCTTGCATTACGTTCATGAAGCAATGCCTGCCTCTCCTCAGATGTAATGCTTTGCCTGGCTGATCTTCGATGGGCATTAATCTCACACCGCTTCTCGACTGTTAAACTTTGGACACGTGCTCTACGTTGTGCATTTATCGCCTGCCTCTCTTCGGGTGCTAAACAGCGAATCCGTGCTCGTGCTCTTCGGCGGGCATTAATCTCTTCCCTTTGTTCAGGTGTTAAACTTTGACGTCGAGCTCGTTCACGTTCTCGTCTTGCTAACCTTTGCTCTAGTGTAAGAGCTGCATACCTAGCATTTTGTCGATCACGCCTTGACTGTATTTCTTCTGTAAGGGTTGCATTCCTTGCGTTGTGTTCTTCACGTCTCGCTCCATTTTGCTCGGATGTAATGCGAGCCTCTGCTTGACCATGACTTGGTTGTGTTTGCTCTAGTGGTATGGTAGCAGAACTCGCTGCCACATCGTGGTCACGATTCCTACCTAAAGTGTGTAGGGCATCTAATTAATAACTAATAGAATGTGCAACAAAGTGCGTACCATTATATCATATGTGCATAAAACAACATACCATTTGAGCAATCGCCTTGTAGCAATACCCCTGTCGTGACGGTACTACGAGATGGAAACGTACACAACGTATGTGTTTGAATAGGCACATCTTCATCGTCTGGCAATGAAAAACTCTGGCATGTAACGTTGGATGCGTCACGTATAAATAATCCCGTTGCGGCATGTGGTATATTATTGGTGCGCGGTTTCTTTGGACCACGACGTCCATCCACCACTGTTTCCACAATAATTTATAAGAAAAACCACACAATTTTATTTAGTATACTCGAGTGTTGTAATATAAGCAATATTAAAAAGGCTCAGCAAAATTGCTACCTTCTTTTCCTTTCTTTGATTGGTTTGGGTGATGCGACATCTTCACCAAAATCGTTTGTGATCTATGGAGAAATTGATGTGAAGCCCAAAGAAAATATCACTGCCATCAATTTGGTCAGTCGATATTTGACCAAGTTAGGAGATGATTGCTTTCAGATGTTATACTTACTACGTATCACACATTCATTCATCACACATTCATGAAGCACAGACACAACTATCACAGTTCAAAGCACGGAAACGTGAAGAACTAAAGGTAAGAGCTACTGGGCAATACATGTCTGTTGACAAGTATTTATGTCTAGCAAAACAAACATGTTTGATGTTTCTTTTGATCAGTTGATACCTTGATTATGATGCTAATTCTTTGAACATATGATTATTGATGCTATCCTTCCTGGAATTCCGTCTTTCATGTTATGTACTTTGATATTATAGATATCTGTTATCCTGTTATCCGCATGCTCTTTTAAAAAACTATAGACTCACACATTTACTTTGGGAACTGCTAATCACATGGTTTTGGTTGGCACTGTGGGACGATTCCTGTTGTTGGCATGTTTACATTCATTCCAGTACAAAAGATCATTCCATTTACATTCATTTCCTTATGACTCTCTAGAACTTCACCAGTTAAGTTGGCATGTTTTTCTTTAAGTGCATCTTTAGGCACTGATGGATGAGAGTCACCAAATGCTACCAAAAGCAAAAGGCAAGTAGTTACAGTTATTATCTTTGACTAACAAATGTTGATTTGCCAATTCTTGAATTTGTAAACATCAAAACAGTCTTCACACCAGTACACCACCAGTAGATATGTTCATATATTACAAAGTCATGTTTCGGAAACTAAAGAATATATCAATTAAGCCATCTTGACTTGTTTTTCTGTTAACTATTGGGCTATCACAGAGCGCCTCCTTCCCGGCGAGAGGGGCAGTGGGGGCCAAGAAGGGTGGCACCGCGGTGGCGTCGCCGAAGCAAGCAAAGCCGGAGGGGAAGGATGCCGTGTCCAATGGATCGGAAGCAGCGGCTGGCTAGTTTTGGTTTGGTCTTAGAGTTCGCTTGTGTATTATACAATTTTATTGACCAGCCGCTACATCAGATTTAACAAAGTAATTGAAAAACTATGCAAGCAATACATTAAGAGAAACTCAGCACTAACACTACTACACAAAGGAAATAAACATGTAATTCTGAGAGATTATACTACTCTCTGATAAGTTTAATTTCCTGAGAAACCAAAAGGAATAACACATAAACACAGCCAACAGCCACTTTACCTTTGCCTTTTCTCTTTTAACAATCCTCTCGCAAAGAAGGCGTATTGTTTCTAATTCAACCTGCCACAAAAGAGGAAACACCTATTGTATTGCAAACAATTCACATGTAGATAGATGAAACACCTATTGCATACAGCTCCTTTTGTATTGCAAACAATTCACAAAGACATGGACTAATGAATAATGTGTGTGGGTCTATTGTAACATCATCTTAGTCCTGACATATATGACCATAAAAGAACATAACTTGAGCAAAGTAAGCGGCTTGATTTTTAAAGTTGCATTAGGATTACATGCAGTGCAACCAGTACTCTGTTTTTCTGTGTTTCTACTTGGGGGTTTCAGTGCGTGTGTGTGTGTGTGAAGAAAAGGAAATCTGAATCACTTAAATTGGGGGTGTCTGTGTTTCATTTTTCATCTGTTCTGTAGCTCCTTTTTTTTGTTCATTTAAATTGTGTAGGAACTTCAAGCTGTCTGCGGCCAACTTGGTGCTGAGCAGTCAAGGTGTTTCAAACTTGAGGTACAAATTCTTACATTGTACAGCTTAACAGAAATGGCTAATCTTACAGCATTGCCAGCAGTAATCCACAGGGATCAGGAACCCATAACAAAACTAATCCTATCCAATGTCATCCTGAAGAAAGGAGCATGATATTATGATATTTGTTTCCTGGACAACAGATAAATATGCCCTGATCGTACTTGGTTTTCTAAATGGCTCCCTAGGTGTCTAGTTATGTTTTTTAGAGAGAATTGTCTATTTACTCCAGTGGGGATCTAGCTAGTTCAAAGCTATTTCTATCTGTAAAATTGGGAGTTGAGACACTTACAAATAAGAAGGCGAGCACCCTGCGTCAAATAAGAATAGTGTAGAAGCGCTTGGTTTGAAGGATGAAAGGATGAAATGTGCACTGCAAGGTAAACAGGTTTCTATTACAATGATCAAGCTAAACTTATATGTAGGAGCATCATCCTGTTCAGGAAAAGAACTACAAGAAAGAGGAGCAAAGAAAATAAAAAGATCCAATCGCATTATATATCTCTCATGATCAAGAAATGGATGCGAAAGATCCATTCCAGTACAGCCAGACTACAGAACACAATAAAGACATATATTCCTCTATTCATATGCAGTAAAACAAATTGTGTAGGTCCTTATGATCACATCGCAAAACCTGCAAGACATGTGCTTTCATTGGGAGCAAAAACATCTCTATAGATAAGCTGTCTTGCAAGGATCACATTGTGAAGTTGTTCTACGATATATGGTGTAGAACTGCAGATAAGAACCATAACACTATTCCTCATGTACAGGCAAAACAATAGATCATATAAAGTGAATATGTACATATATATTGATGTCAAAAGGAAAATGAGACTGCAGAGCTAGGTAAGTAGACACACTTTTCTACAGTCACTAAAGCATGGATCCCAATTATTGATCTTGTAATTCTGACGATCACGATGTACAAAAATAAAATTTGATACATAAGCAATAACAGTAAAACATAAAGCAACAGTTCTAATGACAAGGAAGATCAATCTTACCAGTCTGCGTAAGCCACAGCCAGAAGTTGGGACATAAGCATTTACCAAGTAAAAACCATCAACTCCAAAGTAATAACCCTGCCCTCCTGATCGTGTTCTGATATGCCAATTCCGTATTGGGCAGAAATTGGTTTTACCTATGAAGGAGATGGAAGCACAAGCCAAAACCATGTTACAATCTACTTTGCATCAACAGATGTGTTGTGTAAAATTAATATATATAGTGAAATCAACCAACTTATGAAGAAGTTTAGTTTTAGTACTATGAAAACTAATAATGTGTGAACCAAAAGGCAAATTGTATGAATCAAGCTGTCTGTCAACAATAACCATCTAGTTGTTAGCAGTAGAATAGGAAAAGAAAGCAATACTCATGGATAACCAAACTCTAGCAGCAGCTGCAGAACATGAGAAACCAGAGCTAAGGGTAATTCTTGTCCGACAATTAGATGCCAAAGTAAATAACAAAGCACACGTAAAGTTAATAATATTCCTCGCTGAGGCTACGCTGCGCAGGGAAGAGAGTTGTATACATAAGGCAATGTAGTATTCTGATTTTCATTTAGTATGATTGTATGAATATGGCAGTATATAGCTCAGCAGCCAAACAGGCAATGTGATCCAGGTGACCATTGCCTCATCAAATGCATTTTTTATTCATGTGCATGCATGATGAATGAACTAAGAGATAAATTAAAATTGTAACACCCAGTCTGACAACACCTACACATTTAGTATGACAGTTGGGCATGTTTCAGAACACTACAGACTTCAGACAGGTCTAAACATCCAAGTAATTATGATCAACACCCATATATAGGATCAAACAAACTTAGAAGCAGACCTGATGAGGATGCATATATAAACAAGAGGTTCTACACATGTAGATAGATGAAACACCTATTGCATATTCAATAGAAAATTAAAAAAAACAAAATAATAACTTTTGTATTGCAAACAATTCACAAAGAAAGAAACTGGGCAGCATCAGTTTCTGTCAAGTTCCGTTAACCATAGTACATTCCTTTAAGAAATTTCACACAGATAGGAGGCAGCTATAAGTAAGCCCACAAGATCATAGGGAGGAATCAAGAAGTAGAGGTTGGAATGAATTACAATCAGATGGTTAAGCAAACCAAAGAATGAACCTCAAGGGCAATAATCAGAATGAACCTAGATCTTGCTGTTAGTTTCTTAGAAAGAATGAAAATGAATCCCACATAGGTGGTCAGCTTCAAAATTAAAGAAAGAAGATGAGTCCCACAGAGGTGGTCAACTTCAAATATAAGCTAATTTGGATGTTAATTTTCATATTTTGCAAGAGCAGATGTGTATGGTTAAATAGGTTGTTTTGGCCATTTTGTGGTCAAGGCTCCTCTATGTTAAAAATTGGTTCTGTAGGGGTAAAAGGTCTTCTTATGGGTCCAGCAAGGTTATTTGTGCAGAGACCAGCTTTTTCAGGGTACATTTACAACTTTGTATTATGGAATTGGCAAGCATGTTTTCCAGGACATTTATTTTTATTTGTGATTTTTCTGTTCATCCCCTGTTCTCTAATTTGTGATAAGGTTCACACCTTGCACCTCAACAAGCATGACCTATTTATAAATTTAAACAGAAAAAAGAAAAAAAAACTTTTCTACTCTCGGTTATAGGTAGGAGGAAAAAGGCCTTTTTGTAAAGCAAATGGTTCTGCTATTTGTTGCAGTGACAGGAATTTCATAATTTTAAGGTCTAATCAAACAATTTGAAAGGTACACGGAGTATAGGATTTGCAATTAAAAAATAGTTGATACATATTTATCCGCTGCAATCTACATCTGTGCTGTCCTGTACTAATATAAGTCCAGTCTGCTGGGAAGCTTCATCCGCCAATATTGGGACAACAACTATTCACTCTTTGTTATAATTGTATTTGCAGCATTATTGTGATTATAGGCTAACCAAATGGTGCTATCATCATCATTGACAAACATTGTTCTTCTTGGTTTTGTAGTTTTTAATATGAATTACAATCAGATGGTTAAGCAAGCCTTACCTTAACAATCTCAATCAGTTTCTCTGCAAAATGGTTTGTTAGTGCACTTATCTGAGCCATGGCAAGCCCGAGAGCAGCTAATCAATGCAGACATGTAAGAATTATCTTATCTTTCTGTCAATAATTTTAACAGTTCATGGAAAAATTGTACATGCATTTTATATCCAATGAATGAGTACCAAGAGAATACAACATTTTCTATAATACAAATACTCCAAACTCTAGATACAACAATACAGCAGACATCAGAGATGCACCAATTGGAGTATAAGAATCTAAAAGTTCATGATCTAATGATATGCATTTTGACGAAACACAACTGGTCAAAAGACTTAATGGTATACGATGAGTATAAGCAAATCTCTAACAAGTATGTGCACAAGAAATGGAATTGGTAGCTTGTACCTGCATGAGCAACTTATTTTATAGGTCAAAGCAGGGTCACAATCAGTGCATCCACCTTCAATGGCAAATGGAGGAAGAAATAGGAGAATGTCAGATGGAGGAGGAAATAGGAGAATATCAGAAGAGATGGGAAGTGGAGAGCAACAAAACGAGAGGAACAAATAGGGAACTGAGCTTACCACAGGGTAACTGCCAGGCAAACACGTCTCTGCTTGCAACCGCTGAGATTGCAGCCACGTCTTTCAAGCTCGACGGTTGCTGAGGAGTACCTGATCCTGACATTCCTCCTCTTTGTAAACCTCCTGGTAGCTCTGGTTAGGAAACCAGCTCGGTTCCTCGGAAACACCATGCATCCAAATTAAGTGCACAAAACGAAGAAACATCAACACTCATGAGTACCGTAAGTCAAAATTAAAGAATGAGAATTCAAAATTGCGCGGTGTATATAATTTCCTCACATTGCTCTGAGCCCGCTCCTCGCCGGCGTCGTGCTACTCCACATTCCCAACGGCCGGCGGCGCCACCTCGACGACCACGACGCGGAGGAAGGGGAGAGTAGCGGATATGAGCGGCGGCGTTGCAGGGGCTGATGCGGCTGCGGCGGGGGAGGGACGGTGAGAGGGGGAGAGACGGGGGGAGGGGAGAGTGGCGGCGCGGAGGAAGGGGAGAGCTGCGGATATGAGCAGCGGCGTTGCAGGGGCCGTAGCGTGGGGGGCTGATGCGGCTGCGGCGGGGGAGGGACGTTGAGAGGGGGAGAGACGGGGGGAGGGGAGGGTGGCGGCGCGGAGGAAGGGGAGAGCAGCGGCGCCGATCGGGACGGTGGGAGGCGCGGTTCGGCGCGAAGGAAGGGGAGAGCGGCGATGTTGCCGAGCCGGACGGTGGGAGGGGGAGACATGGCGTGGAGCGGCGCGGAGAACGGGGAGGCGCGGTGCGGGATGGAGGGGAGAGCAGTGGCGCCGATCGGAGGAAGGGGATGCGTGAGCGGAGTGTCGGCGCGGAGAACGGGGGAGAGGAATCGGTGGGGAGGAGGCGCGGTTCGGCGCGGAGGAAGGGGAGAGCGGCGACGTCGCCGATCGGAATCGGTGGGGAGGAGGCGCGGTGCGGGATGGAGGGGAGCTGGCGCCGATCGGAGGGGAGGGGATGCGCGAGCGGAGCGTCGGCGCGGAGAACGCGAGGAAAACGGGGGAAAGATTCGGTGGGGGAGGAGGAGGCCCACCCGTCGGCGCTAATCTCTAATGTGTCTGTGAGGGGAGGGGGGATCGGGAGAACGGACGGACTGCCACCAACTCCAATTTTTAAGTAGTAGAGATAACTTTCATCTAGCAACGTGTATCAGTGGAGAAGTTGGAACCGTGTATGAAGTCGGCAAGTCGTACCGATATGAAGCGAACGCCAACCTACTTGGCACATGCACATAGACCGAGTCACCAGATGAATGAAATGTAGAACCGGGGAGCTTCGCTCTCAAGAAATTAACCACAGATTATTTTAGTCCATCTGATAGGATAACGCGCATATGAGCATATCAATCTAAGCGTAACACGCATATGTATGCATTATTTGATATGGTCAGGTAAACCACCGGCCTCTGAGGCAATCCATCCGTCACGTCAAACATATGTCCTAGAAGCTATCAAATCGACGTCTACAAGAAAAGGATCTCACTTGGTTGGATTAAAAAATAAATAGTTTATAGTTGAAATTGTAATGTAATTGGTTAAAATTACACTATAATTAAAGATGGCTTATTTGATATAATTAAATTAAAAATATTTTAAAAATAGAAAAAAAATATGTTAGCTTATCACGGACAACGCAAAACGAATATGGAAAAAAGAACCGACAAAAAAACTCAAAAAACCAAAAATTTAGAGAAAAAAAGATGAAATTTATGAATAATAAAAATTAAATCAGAAACTAGAAGTTTAAACCAAAATAAACGGGGCGAAGGATTCATCTTAAAGGAGAAGAAGAAAAATCGCATGAAACCTACATCTGGACTTGTCCCACACTACCGTAATGAAATCCACCATAGCTAGGGACTCGTCGTGCACTGCAGTACTTGCCAACAGATAAACCTGGCCGGGTCAACCCTGGATCGTGCATAAATAAACCGTGCGCGCAGCAGCTGCCCACGACATCGAGCCGGAGGCGATCGACGAAGATGAGTCGACGGTTCCTGCCCCTCTGCGCGCTCCTCCTCGTCCTGCTCTGCCTGGCGAACCTCGTGGACGTCACGGAAGGGAGGCGCCGAGGAGGCCGCGCCTACATCGGCGGCGGCGGCCGCGCCAGAGCAAACAGCGGCAGCCCTCGTAGCCTCAGCGGCGGCACCTGGGCGGCGTGCGTCGGCTCCTCGCTGCTGGCCGCGGTGGCCATGCTCTAGCTTGTAGCCTCCGCGTGCTCTGCATCAGCTAACCAGCGCTTATGCGATACGGCTGGTTAATGTGGTGCTTTGGGTACGTGACTTGTGTGGATGCATCTATTCTCAGCATCTGGGTGGTGTGTCCGGTCTCTCACCGTGTCCGTAATCGGTAGGAACAAGTGTGATTAGTGTTTTGTAAATGTAACGTAAATTCGTTGGGTCTGTACCATTCATCTTTTTCTTCTTCGTGCATACATACGCGAGCAGACTTGTGAATTCAGTTCAATGCTGTCGATCCTGATTAAGTCGATGCATTTCGTTCATACTGTTGATACCGAGTGCAGAGGTGGACTGTACACAAATCTAAGCAATATAATATATAGTATTTGTTGGCCAGTAATCTCCAATACTACAATCTTCCCTAGCGAGATAGCACTGTACACATAAGCAGCGTACTAATGGCGTGAGTGTTTGACTGTTTGCTTTCCGGCGGGAAATGGCGCGGTCGTCGCGAGCCGACGATCATGACGTCACCATTAGTCCACCACCGCTCAGAGCGGACGACAATGGAGCACAGGCGAGCTACTACAGCGACCAACGCGGGGCGCCCGCACGCGCCCCCGGTTCCCTCCCTTGCACTACCGCGGTGACCTCCTTCCCGGTGGCTGTGTCCAGCATCCCAGCGGCGCCGAGTAGCAGCTGATTGGGCTGGACCTCACAACCGTGTCTCTCAGCGAGCGCCGAGCAGCAGCATGGTCGGGCTGCCAGTCTGCCACGGTCACCGCGCTCGGCAGAAAGTCCATGTCGGCTATCCAGTCTCTCTCTTTGCCAGTCTGTTCGCCGCCGCCGTCACCGACTCGTCCGCCCAGGGCGTGCGGCCGCACGGTCGGACCTCCGCCGATACAAGTTCTTCTCACATCCGAAGTGCCAACTTGGGCGTGACATAGTGAGGGCGTTCGATTCCCTTTGGACGTTATAGGTCTGTTTTTTTATTTCTAAAAACTGCTTTTCGATTTTTCTATAATAACTATTTTTAAAACTAACTATATTTTTAAAATATGATCTACTAGTTAATTTTAGTACATATTATACCGATTTCATTTATAATTATATGTAAATTTTTGTTACTCTATAATCTCTCGCATAAATAGTTTAAAAATCATAAGATACAATTAAAAAATATAAAGTAAAAAAAAGCCCATAGAACAGCCCTACTGCCAAATTTGCAGCCTAATCCGTGTCCCAGTCGGTTACCTAGGGCCTGTTTGGTTCCCTTCTCAACCCAGCCTGGCTCGCACGAGCCAGCCAGACCACCGTTGGCCAGGCTCAGTGCATGCAAGTAGAGCGTGTTTGGTTACCTGGCTCGTTGCAGCCAGGACAGAAGCAGCTGGTGTTTGGTTGCATGCATTTGCATTAGATTCAAAATAAAAGGCTGCATTAACCTTGTTTGGTTGCCTGCATACAAGCATGGCTGACTAGTTTTGTTGAAGTGGTAAGATTACCCACTAGGCAGTCCAAGAACATATTGTAGCATAAAAGTTTATTTGCATTGCATATTACACCGATTTGGAAAGCAAAATTAGGATCACTAAAGCCAGAACTAATATTATTGCACCCTCCACTAAAATAATAAGATCTTTCCATTTGTAACCTCCCATATTACTTTTAGGTACTCCAGGCTTTACTAAAGCCATGTCCTTCGGTCCAAGCTGTATTTGTTTTTGAATTTGTGCACCATTGAATGCCGTAAAGGCTTCTTCTCTTGTCTTATATTTCCTATAGCAAGCTCCTTTGAAGCCGATTACTTGCTCATGGCATGCCTCCCATGTGGAAAACACACCTGTTTTGCGGCCAGTATGCACTACGTACCAGGACATAGAGGCTGACAATAAAAACATGAACCATGAATTAGAATGAATAATAAGAGTATCTTCAACAGCAAAGAAATAACCAACTCTTGCTACACAACATAATGAAAAAATTGCAATTACTCAACAACATTCAGTATGGGTACAATTAGTTAGATGTAGCTGTAGAACTATGCAACTGAAAACCATTGCAACATACATGTTACAGTGAGGACTTCACAGTGACCAACCTGGCAAGTGCAATTACTCAACAACAGTGAGGGTGTATGGGTACAAGTGCAATTACTCAACAACATTTAGTGAGGACTTCACAGTGACCAACCTGGCAGCAGTGCAAGTGGAACCAACAATAAACAGAGACGTAAACATTGTAAGAAAAGAGATACATACTTGTCCGCCAGCAGCATGTGCTTAGAAACGTTGAAAAAACAGAACCAAGCGTCAGGACTCAGGAGGCATGTGCTCAGATTTCAAAAAACATTAGTGGCTTGAGTATCAAATATGCTCGGTATTTAAAAAAACACAACATCAGCTGGCTTGAGGCACACAACATCAGTTAAAAACAGTCAGGCTGACAAAAAATACGGGCTGACAACATCAGATGAGACAATTTTAAAACAGTTTGAAACAACAATAAACAGGGCAAATGGATAACTGCAAACATTAGATATGGTTAGCATTGGACACCTCCTTTTCTTTTCTTTTCCTTCTGCTTTCCTTCCTCTTTTCAAACAACTAACAAGCAAGGGCTGCATAATTTCATTAGAGAAAAGGGCTGAAAAAACCATACATTAGCAAGAGGCATATGCTCAGCTGGTTGAAAAAGCAGAACCAAAACCAACATTTTACATGAGACATGTGCTCAGAATTAAGAAAACAACATCACTGGCTGGAGGCATTTGCTCAGAATTCAAAAAACAACATCAGTGGCTTGAGGCAAAATATGCTCAGTATTAAAAAAACACAACATCAGTGGCTTGAGGCATACATGCTCAGAATTAAGAAAATAACATCAGTGGCTGGAGGCATATGCTCAGAATTCAAAATACAACATCAGTGGCTTGAGGCAAAATATGCTCAGTGTTTAAAAAACACAACATCAGTGGCTTGAGGCATATGCTCAGAATCAAATCATCTAGTCATAGGCAAGCAGGCCCATGCTCAGTGGCACATTGAAGTCACTAACTATATGTTAGTGTCAGGACTGCACAAAAGTGGCTTGAGGAAAGCAGGATCAGGTGAACTGCACAAAAGTTTGGTAAACCCACTGCATAACCCAAAAGGAGCAAAATATGCACAAAAGAAGCCACCACTAACATATAGTTAGTGACTAGCCAAGAAGGTCCTCAGCCACAGCACACGATGGGAGTCAGACATGTGCACAAATGCAGAACCCAAGGCCTTATTGTCCAGCAGATGCCCATATGCAACCATCAGTGCTTCCTCACTGAAGCCTGGCACAAACATGACAGCACCATACAAGTCTGGATGAGAATCCTAAACCTTGGTAGAGCGAATAGCATCTGCACAAACATGACAGCACCATACTAATGTTGAAATATTTAAAAAGGCTATTGTGCTATGATTACAGAATACAAACCTTGATATGGCCATTGTAGTGCTCCTCCTCAAGTACAATCATGGAGTTGTCCTCATCCCACAAAGCGCCGCTAAGCTCTCTCAGTTTTGACAGTCTCATCCACCTCTGCCTCCACTTCCTTAAGTGGTTGTACACCTGGGTACCAGTAACTTCGTTGCCACTGAACTCAAATAGAGCCTTTGCAACCTGGTTCAGGTGTACTTCCTTAAATCCCTTATCAGTCCTCACACCAGTTGAAATAAGCTGGCACATTTGGCGGAGGACAAAACCAGACATGACATCAGTCCATCTCAAAGCAGGCCTCTGTTGAGTCTCACCAGCGCTGGCAGCAAAGTTCCCAGCCCCAGGAACATTTCCAGCAACAGAAGAAGCACTGCCAGTGGCACCAAAGTTCCCAGCAGCAGCAGCATTGACAGCAGCCCCCAAGCTCAGGTCCAGGAAAGACAAGCTCATCAGCAACAATGATCTCCTCAGCAATATCCTAATTTCAGTGGCACACCCCACTCAGCTGAACCCAAGGATAAGAAAGAAAGAAACATCACTGCACATGCCTCAAGACTCAACTGAACCCAAGGATAAGAAAGAAAGAAACATCACTGCACATGCCTCAAGCCTCAACTGAACCCAAGGATAAGAAAGAAAGAAACATCACTGCACATGCCTCAAGCCTCAACTGAACATCACTATAAGAAAGAAAGAAACATCACTGCACATGCCTCAAGCCTCAAATGAACCCAAGTATAAGAAAGAAAGAAACATCACTGCACATGCCTCAAGCCTCAAATGAACCCAAGTATAAGAAAGAAAGAAACATCACTGCACATGCCTCAAGCCTCAAATGAACCCAAGTATAAGAAAGAAAGAAACATCACTGCACATGCCTCAAGCCTCAAATGAACCCAAGTATAAGAAAGAAACATCACTGCACATGTCTCAAGCCTCAAGTTCATGTGTAGTACCTTAGAATAATATTAATCATCATTACATTTGTCCACTGCCTCATATGAAGAGTAGTACCAAGAAAGACAGAGAAGTTTACCAAACACATGAAAACAAACTAAATGTGAGAGGAACCCCTATTAGCCCACATGTGATTAGCCCATTCATCCCTAGTAAGAGCCCAAGCAGCATTGTCATCCACCTGAGTTCCTTGGGCCTGACTTTCAGAGTTGTTTGGCACCCAAGAAAACTCAGCTGGAACTACCTCATCAACCCCATGCCCAAGAATCCAATTATGCAGTATGCAGCAAGCAAGAACTAACTTGACTTGTGTACTGAATGGATGGAAATGTTTGTTATCAATGATGCGAAAACGATTCTTCAAAGCACCAAAAGCCCTTTCAACAGTTACTCTCAGACTTGAGTGCCTCAAATTAAACAACTCTCTTGGGTTGGTTGGGTAGTTCCTACCACCGTACTCTCTCAGATGGTATCTAGTGCCACGATAAGGAGGAAGGAATCTAGACTGACATGCGTATCCCGCATCTACTAAGTAGAATTTGCCTACATCAAATATGGACATGCATTAGGTTCATGCCTCTGAATTTACATGTTTTATTTCTGTAACCAGTTTATTTAGTTACCTGGTTCAACCCTTAACCCATCCTCTCGGTCTAGTGCATCAGCAAGAATGGTGGCATCATGTGCTGATCCCTCCCAACCAGCCAAGACATATGTAAATTTCAAATCAAAGTCAACTGCGGCTAGCACATTTTGTGTGGGGGTAGTGCTTCCTACCCCTAAATGCAGCTTGGATCTTGGCTGGGACTTTGGCATAAATATGAGTTCCATCTATTGCCCCCACACAGTCCTACATGGCACCCAACATTTCATTGTTACTTGATATGGACCCAGACATGCAACCACATCCTATAAACTAAATGACAAGTTATTTACCTTAAAGTATGGATACCATCTTGGGCTATTGCTAATCTTAGCTGGTGTCTCATTAGATGGAGGTCTAATCATCTCTTGTCTAAGTTCACCAATAGCGTACAACACCTCTTTGAAATGGCGGTGGACTGTCTCTACAGACCTCCTCCAGTTTTGATGTATCACACTAAATCGTTGGTTATGGCCGACTATATGAAGGAACATTGCAACTTGCTCTTCTACACAACTATGTATGGTGTCTCTGAGCAATTGTCTTTCCCTAAGCAAACTGCATAGCCGGAAAAAGGGAGCCCTTCTCATGCGAAGCATCTTTACACACTCTACATCATTACAGTTGTAAATCAAGTCCAGATTTTTTTGGCGCTCTTCATCCATCTTGCTAAGTGGCCCATAAGTGAGCTGAGCCCGTGAACAATGATGCAGTCTAAACCTAGTAAAAATGAATGCGTACATGGCTGTGATAAGAGCGGCAGCCCGAGCAAAAAGCAAGCGTATCTTCTCTTGCAAATCCATCTATACAAAGAAAGGTATTTCACAGGACTGAGTAACCACGAACTCAAGAACAACATAATTTTTTCTAAAAAATAACAGGACCACAACATTTGAGTGCAATGGACAAAATGCTCAGATTATAATAGCCATCATCATAGACTTGGACATATGCTCAGATTATAATAGCCATCATCATAGACTTGGACTATGCTCAGATTATAATAGCCATCATCATTGAAAGTGGGGACGAGAGAGGGGGTGGGATGTCTCATATGTACCGAACACAAAGAACGCAGAACAAGTTGGATCCGTGCCTGATTGGCACCCAAGAACTCAGATCTGGTGAGCCTGAGGCGAGATCCCTACAAAAGGTGAGTGATGGTGTCATCACCATCATTAGGGTTACGAGATCAAGAGAAAAGACCAAAAAAACCCAGAAAGAACGGAGAACAAGGTGAATCCGTACCTGATTGCCAAGCAAGAACTCAGATCTGGTGAGCCTGAGGCGAGATCCCTACAAAAGGTGAGTGATGGTGTCATCACCATCATTAGGGTTACGAGATCAAGAGAAAAGACCAAAAAAAAACCAGAAAGAACGGAGAACAAGTTGGATCCGTACCCGATTGCCAAGCAAGAACTCAGATCTGGTGAGCCTGAGGCAAGATCCCTACAAAAGGTGAGTGATGGTGTCATCACCATCATTAGGGTTACGAGATCAAGAGAAAAGACCAAAAAAACCCAGAAAGAACGGAGAACAAGTTGGATCCGTACCTGATTGCCAAGCAAGAACTCAGATCTGGTGAGCCTGAGGCGAGATCCCTTCAAAAGGTGAGTGATGGTGTCATCACCATTATTAGGGTTACGAGATCAAGAGAAAAGACAAAAAAAAAACCACGAAGAACGGAGAACAAGTTGGATCCGTACCTGATTGCCAAGCAAGAACTCAGATCTGGTGAGCCTGAGGCGAGATCCAGACTTAGATCCAGAGCACCTCGAAGACAACGAGCCAGAGAGGGGAAGGATCAACTCGCCATGAATCAGTAAACAAGACCACAAAGAAGAGGAGACCGAGGGTTCGAAGGTGGATGACCTACTTCCGGAGTCGACGGGGAGCGAACCGAGGGGATGGAGGCGGGGAGGGGGATATATACGCGGTGAGTGGCGCGAAAGGGGGAGCGAACCCTAGCGAGTTCGCGCCATCTCCCGGCGGCCAGATTTCGCCCCGCGTGCGCGTCCGCGGCTGCAGCGCGAGAGCCAGGCCGGGGAGAAACGCCAGAGTTCTGCGTTTCCACGGAGCCTGGCCGAGGGGCTCTTTTTGCACGAGCGGGGCCTGGCCGAAGCAACGACCCAGCCAACCAAACACCCTTACCCTGCACCCCGCCAGCCTGGTCAAGGCGGCTGCAGGGAACCAAACACGCCCCTACTTACCTGTGCAGCCGAGCTGTGCTTTGCAATCAAGCATAGCAGCAGAGAACACGCCACGAAAGACGAAACGCAGCGCAGAACCCAAGAAATTGTAAGGAAACGAACATGGCGACGGCGGCGGCGGCGAGTGAGATCGCGGTGGTGGGGGTGATCGGCGCGGGGCAGATGGGATCGGGCATCGCCCAGCTTGCCGCCGCCGCCGGCTGCGGCGTCCTCCTCCTCGACTCCGACCCCGCCGCCCTCTCCCGCGCCGTCGCCTCCATCTCCTCCTCCCTCCGCCGCCTCGCCGCCAAGGGCCAGCTCTCCCAGGTGGGCGCGGGCTCGATTACTCAGTGAAAGATCACTCTTTTCTTTGACAGCTTCAGTTTCGCTTGGTCATAGGATGCGTGCGATGATTCCATCAGGCGGATAAAGTGCGTCTCCGGCGTGCAAGAGCTCAAGGACGTGGATCTTGTGATTGAGGCCATCGTGGAGTCGGAAGATATCAAGAAGAAGCTGTTCGTGGAGCTGGATAAGATCACGAAGCCTTCTGCTATTCTTGCCTCTAACACTAGCTCCATCTCTGTAACCCGCCTGGCTTCAGCTACCAACCGCTCCTCTCAGGTGATCAGCAGTTCGGTTTATCTCAGCACCGGCTATTAATTGTTCTAGTAATCTAATTGCTTCTGGTATCAGTTGACCATCATATGCTTGTTTAGAATTTCACATAAGAATAGTGATGAAACTGTCTTATCAATGTGCATTTGGGGCAGAACTTTTTTAACTGTGATGGCCCCATTGGTTAACATCTGTGCATGTTAACCAAGGAAGAGGAGAAAAGATTGTGTATTCTAAAACTAACTTCAGAACATGCTTCTGAAGACCAAAAAATCACAATGCGGTGGATATCTGTCTGTTGTAGCATGGGCACAACAGTGGGTACAGGATGCCGTTTCTTCATAGGGGGAGGTAGATCTAGAGAGAGCCAACGACAGGAGAGAGAGCTCGTGTGTGAAAATGAGTGGGTCTGGTCCCCTCATACCTCTTTTTATGGTTTATATATATGAGTTTCTCATCCTACCCCTTGATAATTACAAAAAGTAAGGGTATATTAGTATATTTCTTTATACTATTGGGTCTGCTGCAAGGCTCAATCGCTTAGGGTTAGGCCACCCCCCACAACACTATCAAATCTCAATCATCTGGTTTTTATATCTTTCTTGTTTTTATCTATCCAATTTATCACTTCTAGACATGCTTCCCTTGTTGGATATGCACCCCTTGGTTTTGGTAGCATCTCTCGGTGATAAGAACTTAAATTCAGTCTCATGACCAGAGATATTCATGCTGCAGGTGATAGGCATGCACTTCTTTAACCCTCCTCCAATAATGAAATTGATAGAAATTATACAAGGAGCTGATACATCATCAGAAGTTTTTGCTACGGTTAAATCTTTTTCTGAAAGGTAACCAGAAGATTTGTAGTTGCACCTGTTAAGCTTCATAATATGTTTTCCACGTACAGAATTTTAGTGAGCATAGTCTTAAATGTTGCCCACTTTTTGTACAGTTTTGAGGGACACTGACCAAGACTTACCTGAATTGGAACCTAATTCTGTAACCAGTTATTGTTCCGAGATACAATTCAGAGCTACTCTTCTCTAAACATATTTTTACTACCTCCTATTGTTAACTTAGTGGATTTGTTGAGAAGACAGTAGACTTGCTGTATTTTGGAGTTCAGGTCCCATGTTGACACCATGAGCAATATTTACCTGGTCAAAACTGGCAGGTGTAGTAGGTAAACTAGTATTATTTACCCTTTGAAAGATATTGTTTCTACCTTCCAAATGATCTCAATATACCTGTTTTGGTTGTGGTTCGAAGTTCAAACCATATTTAAGCTCCAAGGAGAATGACTATGCTACCCGGTGCCCAACTGCCCATACACACGGATGCATTAGTACAGGCCTTAAAGTGAGCAAGCGACAATTGAAGCAAGACAAAGATGGTTTTGGCCCAGCTGCTGCACCCTGATGTTACTCGCTTTATAAAGCTAGTCACCAATATATATATTACTGCAGTTGTTCTAGCTGAACCTGTTTTTAGGTGGGGAGCTAGTCCACCTGAAATTGCTTGCTGATATTTCACTTTGCAGGCTTGGGAAGACTGTCATATATTCGCAAGATTACCCCGGATTCATTGTGAGCCGCATCCTAATGCCAATGATTAATGAAGCATTCTGGGCTCTTTACACTGGCGTAGCGACCAAAGAGGACATCGATACAGGGATGAAGCTAGGCACCAATCATCCGATGGGTCCTCTCCAGCTTGCCGACTTCATTGGGCTAGATGTCTGCCTTTCAGTACTTCGGGTGCTTCACAACGGCCTAGGAGATAACAAGTACAGCCCTTGCCCTCTACTTGTCCAATATGTTGATGCTGGCCGAATTGGAAGGAAGCGCGGGCAAGGTGTATACTCGTATGGAAAGGGGTCTTCGTCTGTTAAACCGAAGCCATCTCTGTGAAGATCAATGCAGCTGTTGAGCAGATAAACCAAGCTGTGTATGTACTTGATACTTCGTACATCAGTGAGAAAAAAAAACAGAGCTTATGTAATTCACAGGTCCAAAATGAATACTTGGTAGTATTCACCTTCGCAATTACAAAACGAATACTTTGTACATCAGTGAGAAAAAAAAAACAGAGCTTATGTAACTCACCTTGGCCATTACAGGATTATGCGGGCTTTGCTATGTAGGATTTTTTTTAAAAAAAAGCTATGTGAAAAAATGGTGGCCAGTGGTTCAAGCTGATTTGTGAAACTTTTGCGAGTGAAAAATCATGGAATGCACATACTTAAATAACTTGCGATCCATGCCCTGCACTGTTGCAGACTCCTTTGCATAATTTCTTACACAGTATGTATTTTCAGTCATTACAGATAGTCAGGTGCAGCACAACTGCCTAGGACTGAAGGCGAGGTGGTGAGCAGTTGGCTAGTTGCTGGTGCTGGACAGCAGCGGTTATGTGAAGCGTGTCATGTGTTAAATCTTTTCTTTTGGGGGAACTAAGTATGTCGGTAAGATTGCTTTCAATTCTTTACTTTGGGCAGCAAGGGGCCTAGGACTGAAGCTAGTGACCACTGCCCGGGCACAACAGAACGCGCTTCTCCTGATTGTGAAGCAGAGACACATCCCGATCTTACACCAAAAGAGCCAATTGAACCTGAACAAAATCGAGTTTTGGCACACACATCATATTCCTCTCCAATTCTCCATACTCAGCTCACCAATAAACAACAAATATCTCCACAGCCTGATTCCAGCCTGATTCAGATAAGAGAATCCATTGATTTAGCCTAGTGTCAGCTGGAGCAACATATATCACTGCGCTAGTGTGCTATACTCTGGATGTGGTTGGGTCTTCATACGGATCAAACTTCACAATCTTTCTTACATCAGGGAGCAAAGGGTGCTTAATTGGTTCGTGTCCTTTCTTGTACCAATAACTGATGATGTACGCTTCCAATTTTCTAACCTGAGGAAGCAACATAACGTCAGAATGAACACTTTTTGCAAAAGAGCTCTGTAAAACAAGCACAAGCAAGTCGATCTTCCAGAACCAACTAGCAAATCATATTCTTGTTTGTTACTCTTTAAATTTTTATGTGAATGAATAAATGTACAAGAAAAGTAGCATTTAATACTACAACAATGGTTGAACTAGAGATCACATTTGGGTTTTACTTGTAACTTCTGTGAAACATGAAACTGACGATTTTAAAATGTATCAGCATTTGATAAACACAGTATCTCTTAAGATTATGACAGCACATCACCTTGATTTCAAACATACTTAGATGGATAACATAGTTAGCTGTTAGTAGCACAATCGTCAAGATAATCTCAAGGGTTAAATCATTTTATTAGTTGATAGCATTGGATATCACGATAATTGAAAGGTTTTCCAATGGTTCAATTATTAGATAAGTATTCCATTGCATTAATCATCACAGGCTTAGCTTTCCATTCATCAGTATATCATTATAATATAGCTAACTAGCTATTAGCACGCACACAAAGTCAGGACATCCATAAGAAAACAACAGTAGCAATTTAACAGATAAACATTTATGCGCAGTCTAGGGTGGTACTAAGTAGTAACAAAATTAGTCATTCTCCTTTCTTTTTCAGGATGTAAATATGTTGTCAGCTTCACAGGAGAAACAGAGAATATAGAGCTTACCCTTCTGACAATGTAAGATTCGTTGGCAAAATTCAATGGTTCTGTTAATACAGTGAGAAAACCATTCCTGTTTCCGTATACAACATCAGTAAAGTATCTATCACCAACCTGAAAAAAGTGAAAAAAAAACTAAGATTAACAAAGTGAAAACGTATAGAAGTAAGAATAGGCACGACTGATGATAGCCATTACTACCAGCACAAGGTTTGAGGCTGAACAACCAAAGTAACTCTCTATTTCCTTAGCTGTTCCAGCAGGCTTCTTTATATCTGCAATTAATAGAGAAGATGAATAAAACGCACTATCCCCATTATATTTTATATGGGCAAATAATGATTAGAAGCTTCCGCTTCACACAATGAAATTACATTCTCAAAAAAGGAAGATGGTATAGAAACACAAACCATTTAAACATGTCATTGCAAGTTTGCAACACAGAACTTCAGTGCTTTAGAATCATGAGATGCATTTTGACTTGCAACAGATACTTAATGAAATGGAACTATTGAACTAATATTGGTACCAAACAAGTCTGAATTAATAATTAGACATGAATCAGGTGACAGATGATTAGTTCAATCCAGTTAATACCCTTTTGAGAAATAAAGGCGTTTTTGCTCAAGATTCAAGACTCCAATCTTCTCACAGGAAGAGGGGATTAGACTCTGACAGTTGGCGTACTCCCCTCATGTAATGCCAGGCTCACTAACAAGAGAACCAAGCGCATAGAGCATCCATAGGGTTCTACAGCTATCAAACTGTAGGTCTCAGGGGACACAGAAACAGGAACTAACAAAGACGGTGTTTTCCCCTCAAAAGAGAACAGCACTTGCCATGCCTGATCACATGAACCCCCTCGATGGCCGCCTCGATCGCCCTCGCTTCCACCCCATCCGGATCATACTCCTTCAACCCTGCGTCCAACCAGGAACAAATCAATTCCATCAGCACGAAAACATTTCGCCCAAATTAACGCTAAGAGCGGGCAAACCAGGCCAGAGTGGCAGACAGACCTGCGGAGTTGCTGTAGACGGTGAGGGCACCGGCAGGGAAGGCCGCGAGGCACTGGTCGAACGCGGCGGCGAGCGACGGCCAGAGCGCTGGCGCGTAGGGCGCGGTGAGGGTGTTGTCCTTGTCAAACACGACGCCGCGGAACCCGGCGCGGCGGAGCTCGCCCCAGTCCAGCCACCTGATGTCCTGCACCGACACGTGCGGCAGCGCCAGGCGCGGTTCGGACGCCGCGACGGCCACCATCGCGGCCACGCCGGCTGGGTTGAACCGCTGCCCCAGCGAGCGCCGCCACCACGCGGCAACGCCCATGCCCGTGCCCGCCGCGGCGGTGGTTGTTGTGGGGTCGGTATTAGGGTTTGCCGCTTTGGGGGGCGGAAGAGGGGAGGCGCGGGGAGCGGGAGGGAGTGGTGGCGCCGGTGGTGGCCTTAGCATCAGAGCAGGGGCGAGGTGGGTCGCTTGCTGCCGCTGGGGGGTGTGGGAGGAGAGAGATCGATAGGAGGTGATTGGTTGGAGACGGCGATTACACGCGAAGGCAATTCTCTCTTGAGGCCCACGTGTCATAGCACGAATCTTGAAACACCCTAATTTTCCCCTTCCTTTCCCCGCCTATTCTTCTTCCCAAGCCGGCTCCTTCGCCAGTCTCCCCCGCCGCCAGGAATGGATCCTCCCGCGCCCAATTAATGGCCACCGCAAAATTTGCCTTGCTTGTTTGATCTCTACCCCTCTATAATACACCAAAATTTTCTTTACTAAATCCACCCCCCTCAACCACTCCCACAATCATGCCTAATCTAAGTCCATCCAGATTTGTGTACCAAAGTAATCCAACTTCATACGAATGAATGGCCTGAATCCCTCCTCAAACCTTCTTCTCTTACTCATTGAAGATTCTAAGGTCAAAATCATCCGGATCATGCACATCATTTAACCTAGAAACCTACCCCGCGCCTCCTCTGCTCCCTCCGCCTCCCCCGCGCCTCCCCCCTCCTCCCCCGCGCCTCCCCTCCCACCGCCTCCCCCCATCCTCCCCCGCGCCTCCCCTCCCTCCGCCTCCCCCCATCCTCCCCCGCGCCTCCCCCCATCCTCCACCGCACCTCCCCTCCCTCCGCCTCCCCCATCCTCCACCGTGCCTCCCCCCATCCTCCCCCATCTCCGCCTCCCGCACACGCCCCCGACGATCCAATGCAGGAGGTGGAAACCCTAGGGATCGCCAGTTGGTGGAGGCGGAGATGACGGTGTCACGCAGTGGCGGGGATAAGCCGCCGTCATTGTCGGCGGCGGTGGCATCCACCATGGCGAACGAGCCGGTGATCTCGACGCTCATGTCGGGGCAGCAGGGCGGGCTGAATAGGCGTGGGTCGAGGGCCCCCCACTCCAACCTCAGTAGCGGCTCTCCATGGGGTGGGCGAACACGCGGCGGGCGGAGGCACCCAAAGCACCCCCTCGCTTCCTTCTTCCCGCAGGTAACCATCAAATTCCCATTACCACCAGCCCACTATTCCCTAAACCCTAGCACTCGTGCGCACGGCCACTGGACTGGACCACGCCTTGCGAGTTGAGTAACGAGCTCCCCAAATAGAAACCGATCGACGGCGACCACGTCCTCGGCTGGTGCTCGGCAACGACGGCAGCGCGAGCTCTGTGCCAAGCTTGACGGTGGGCTCGACGCACGGGGCCCTAACCTTCCCCCACCCTCTGTCCCGCCGCCTCCACCACCGCCGCCGACAGCATGATAGTATGTTGGTGTGTTGTACATGTTCTGTTTGGCAAAATTTTATCTGATTTGTATTTTTTACACAGCACACTACATATAATTTGGTGTGTTGTACATGTTCTGTTTTAATTGACTTGTTTGATAGTATGGCACTTCAACATAGAGGCGAATTAAAGTTTGTATGTTGGAAGTCTGAAAAAAAAGAGTTAGGGTGTCCCATTTGCTCATCATTGTATGTTGGAAGTTTGTATGTCATTTTACTTTGTTTTGTATGTTACGTTTGTGTTGAGTATTATGACTTATTCTTGCAGACATATATTATTGATCCAACACCCACTGAAAGTAATTCTTACGGAGGATTTGAACATACTGGCATTCCAGATGGCATTCCTCAACTGGAAGAGTACCTTGCTGTGTACTGCTCTATCTCTGTAAGCATCGCATTGCTTCCATTTTGACATGGCTGGATAAACACACCACACTTACTGCTTTTTATCCCTCACTTTCTTCTTTTAAAATGTTTCTCAGGCAAGGCCCTGGCCTGCTGCAAATTGGAAGTTCTACATTGCCTTTTCATTGTTTCGAGGGGCATCTATCTATGCAGGAGCATATCACAGATGGACTACGGTACTTGTCTTCAACTGTTGAAATCCAAGTCTGCTTATCTATTCTAATTTATTTGAGCTGGCATACATGGTAATGCTTCTGGTGGTGATCGTGCTAGATTTACCGGCAAGAGTGCTAATGCTATGGTTGACTGTGCCTGGGATTTCATAAACAGAGAAAAGGTCCTGCGTGAACAGCCTGCTATGGGTAAATTATATTTCATAATCTCATCTCAACAGCCTCCTGCCATATAGTTGAGTGTGCTTTGTGGACATGTTGTTTATGTTTTCTTAAACGTTGGGGTGGTTTCCAAATAATTTGCTTTGCAAAGACAGGGAAAATGTGGTTATAATCCTTTTCTAATGTACTTCAATATTGTTAACTAACCACCCTTCACCTTTAATATTAGGTATTCATGTGTCAAAAGCTCTATGGCAAGAATTCCACAGAGAGCAGGAAGGATCAACTTCAACAAAAGATCAAGGCAAATTTGTTCCTAGCGAAAAGGTTATGCGGCTCCAAAAGAAATTAATAAATTTTATGGAAGATCACATATACCCAATGGAGGTTGAGTTCTTCAAACATGCACAATCAACCTCACGGTGGACAATTCATCCAGAAGAAGAAAAATTGAAATCATTAGCAAAGAAGGAGGGACTATGGAACTTGTTTATTCCTGTATCTCTCTTTTCCTTCGAAACCTTTCGTATTTACTTGATCCAGAAAATTCAGCCATTATTTCTTACTTTAGTAATGTAGGGTGCATTTATTTTATACTTGCTTCTTCGTTGCTGATTAAAATGGTTGATTTGCAGCTAGACAGTGCAGTTAGAGCAAGGGAGCTACTATTTGAGGACATGTCTCATGTTTCTCCTGGAAGCTCGGATGATCTTTTGCTAGGTGGAGGTCTCACAAATCTTGTGTATGGATATTTGTGCGAGATTATGGGGCCGTTCAGTTTGGTCTCCACAAATATTTAACTGCGGTGCACCTGATACGGGTAATATGGATGTAAGACAAAATTATCTATGTTATTTTATAAGGGAAGATTTTCAAAGGCAGTCACTGTATCTTGTTCCATTAGTCAAGCATATTGTGAGAAACAACTATTTTCTGAAAATCTCCGTGTATATGTAACTTGAGAATTCTTAATGGTTCTTAAACCATGACACTAGCAATTATCCTCTTGATCCTGCAGTTTTTTGTATAAAAAAAATCAGACTACAAGTTTTTCTTATTCTATTTTCTAGCTGTATGTAGCAACAAGAGATGGTGTTTTTATGTTATTCCTTGGAAACAAGCCATGCTATTTTTAGTATGCTAATCATTTGTAGAAGGGTCTTAGAACATGTCTCAACCTTGAATGCTTGATTACGGTTGGTGTGAATAATTTGGTGTTTGGCAATTTATGATACAAAAATCTCATTATAGGTCCTGCTGAGATATGGGACTAAGGAGCAACAGAAGCAATGGCTTGTTCCCTTATTGGCAGGGGAAATTCGTTCGAGATTTGCAATGACAGAACCACAAGTTGCATCTTCGGATGCAACAAATATAGAGTGATCAATATCCAGGTAATGAAATGAATATAATAAAATATTTACAGGCATGTTATTGGTGTGTTTGTGTAAGCTCTTGATTTTTCATTACAAGTGGTTACTACCTCTCCTCTCGCTCTTTAATTTCAAGCTATTCTCTCGTCAAGGGCTATTATGTAGTTGAGAAATGATATGTTTAGCAAATCCTACTGTAACCAACGTTTTGTTTGTCTATTTTTTTTCATATGGAAGGTATTTTCAGTTTAACAGGGACAAAACAGTAGGCTGATTAAAAGCTCTAAATTTGTGTATTTTCGTGAAAGCAATGATACCACACATTTCCTGACCTCTTCTTCTGATAGTTTATACAAATGGCATTGCTTTGTTTGGTTTGAGCTTTGTGCGTTGCCGCTTACTTGTGAGATTTCCCCCCCTCAACAGGCAGGGAGATTTCTATGTGATAAACGGCAAGAAATGGTGGACCAGTGGGGCTATGGACCCGAGGTGCAAAATCCTGATATTAATGGTAACTATAACATCTATCCATGAAAGCAGTGTTATGGGTGATGCATGTATTTTTTTAAAAAATATTAAAGATGTTTGTTTCATCCAGGGAAAGAGATTTTTCTGCACCTAAACATAAGCAGCAGTCAATGATCTTAGTAGATGTCAACACTCCTGGAGTGAAGATAAGGAGACCATTATTAGTCTTTGGTTTTGATGATGCACCTCATGGACATGCAGAGATTACTTTTGAGAACGTACGTGTTCCAGTCACAAATATTCTCCTTGGGGAAGGACGGGGTTTTGAGATTGCTCAAGTAAGCAGTATTATGCTGTTATTGCCAATAATATTACTATAACCTGTACTTTCTATGTCATATTTAAGATGCTTTGCAGGGAAGACTAGGTCCCGGAAGGTTACATCATTGCATGAGACTAATAGGGGCAGCAGAGCGTGGCATGAATATGATGGTTGACAGGGCCTTAAGTAGGACCGCATTTGGAAAGAGGATTGCACAGCATGGTTCCTTTTTATCAGACCTTGCAAAGGTATGGCCTCTTCAACTGCTTACATTGTTAATGGTTGATTTGTAAAGCTTTGATTGATAAATGAATCAGTCTATTTCACAAACGCTGTGTTTGAGATGTCACAAGCTAGGTTTCATTTCTATGTTCCTATGTTTTCTAGGGAGTTGCAATGTTAATCTGCAACTTGTACTGGTGGCGCTCCTGAGACCAGTCAATAACATCGCTGATTAGCTTCTCAAATTGAATTATTGACTTGTTTGTCGCTGTAAAGCATTTCAATGATGATATATATTAAGCATCTGCAGAACTACTCTCTTCGTTCTTTTTTACTTACGTCCTACAATCCGTATCGTCAAACATTCTAAAGTTCAATAGCGAATATGTTTGGAACAATCTAGATTGGCTATATAAAAATTATATCATTAGATTTGTCTTAAAAATACTTTCATAATATTATAGTTTTATCAGTGTATCTTAATGTAAAGGTATAAAAAGTAACGGTCAAAGTTACATATTAGAGATTGTGAAAAGCTAAAAACACCAAGTAAAAAAGAATGTAATGAATATTAATGTTAGGCTTAGGGAACATCACACTTAGTTTAAGAACATTTCGATTTTAAACTTTTTTACTCATGGGTGTGGAATCCAGTGTTGGATAGAACTGGAGCAGGCTAGACTTTTGGTGCTTGAAGCGGCCGGTCAACTCGACCGGCATGGGAACAAGAAAGCCCGTGGGATCCTCGCAATGGCAAAGGTAAAGCAAGGTTCAGCACTTCAGCACCTTCGTTTCAATCCTTGTAGCAACAAAAATTCAGCGAATCTGGCCTTCATGTAGGTGGTAGCTCCAAATATGGCCCTGAAAGTGCTTGACATGGCAATACAAGTGCACGGTGCTGCTGGTGTGTCATCGGACATTGTAGGCCAACAACCTACGTATGGATCAGGGTGTTCAACTCTGAACCAAGCATCATCCATAGTTGACAAAGAAAATATTTTTCCGGATGAAACCATGGATTAGCTACATAGAAATGATAATTATAAGAGACGTGGGAAATCCACTTGTGATACCTATAAGAACAGGCTCCTGACGAATCGAGCACTATACATAAATATGGATGAATCTGATTGTTTGTTTTATTTTTTACAAATTTTATCTTGTTTTGTATTTTACCGTAGCGTTAGCACGGGCACACTACTAGTGATTAATTAATTTCCCATCTGAAGATGAGCAATGCAAATCTGTAAGACAAAATGGCACAAGTTTTGCTTTATATTTTTTTTTTATGGTTCAGTTTCCTCTCTGGAGTTCCCCGTAAAAGTAGCTTAACTGGTGTGCGCTGCATTTCTCACTGCTCCAGCCTCCAGCTTATCTTGCATGATTACTATTCGTTTAACTTGGTTCTACTAGCTTCTTTTTTTTTCGGAAGCACCGTGAGAAGCAGTCTTAAAATTTGTTCATCTACATGTTAAGAAAATAAAATCTGTGCAGGCGCAGGGAACAAAATTCCAGAAGATGCTACCAGTTACGCTACCAAACGCAGAGCAAGGAGCCAAGGACCCTCCTCATGTGCTACTTAATTTTGACAATCTGGTGTTTCTCAATCAGCGGGGAATTCTGGGACTCCTCTTTTTTTTTCCCTTGCCATTGTACATCATTGTATGAAGTCATTTTCCGCGGTTGTACTAGTCGATCCAAAGAACATTGACTTGGATGATTATGGGTTTATGCCTACCAATACCATACATAGGGCCGATGCTTCCAATGTTATCTTACAGATGTCACCGCTGTCTATTCTTTTGTTTTCTCGGAACAGAAGTACAGGAAAGTTCATACACTACTTGTGGATAATAGAAAGAGGATCTGAACGTGTTTCTTGATCCCACGCATGATGCTTCTTGGTGGGTATACTGCCTGACTGTACTAGAGCAATGCATTGGCCAAAGAAATGGCCAGATGTGCACAATCCGTCTGTTTCCTCCTTGAACAGTGATTTTTTATTCAAGATTTTTTTATTATGAAAAATGCTTAAAGTAGAGAGATTCATCTCTGCATCATAAGAGGCAGAGAAAAGAGTGAGGTTTTTCTACAACTGCATGTAGTTACATGCACTATCTTCACCATCCAAGCCGCTTCGAGATTCGTGCTAGCTTCTCCTCTCTCCCCTTCTCCTCTAGCTCTCGGCTCCCAAGTCGCCGCCGTCCCTCCTCTGAGCCGCGCCGCCGTAGCACCTTCCTCGAGCTGCCTCAGTTCGCGCCGCCACTATCGGACCACCGGAAACCATGCCGCCAACCGCGGGAAACCCTACCATCTAAACCCCTCCTCCCCAGAGCCACACCGTCGCCGGAAACCCCACCAAACCCTGCACCGCCAGAAACCGCAGGGTTTAGTGGGGTTTTCGGTGGTGATTCGCCGCCGTGGTCTGACTCCTCCTCTGGCTGCAGCCCTATTGGAGCCGAGAGCGATAGAGACGAATAGAGCCTGTTGGAGCCAAGAGCGATAGAGACGAACACAGAGGGGGAGGTTGCACGAATCTTGGCGCAAAATGGATGGCCTGGATAAGGCACGAAGGTACATGCAGCGGTAGTAATACATTACCGTAGAGAAAATGGTGTTCAGGCTGCAGACTTCAGGGGCATAGTACAGAGGAGCAGCGCTCGAGTATGACTGTACATTTCGTGACTAGCAACTGCGCGGGCTAGCATTCACACATTCAAATATTTCCAGAGTGCAGAAATATTTGCAAGGAACGTTGGAATGCAACATTGATTGCGTGCATAGTTTGATTTATTTTACAGGTATACTGAAATGTAGATGTAGTTCCCCACTTCCAAACATAATCCAAATTTTATGTTGAGCGATGGAAAACTGGCATTCATGAAAAAAAAAACATCTTTTGGAACATATGACTGAAACAGCTTTAATTGAATGAGGCGATCGATCGCGTGAGAGTAGCCAAAATTGATTCGGAAGAAAACCACGGATCTGCGGTGGAAAACGTCTTCTAATTAATGCTACCGCTGAGGCCCAAATCCACCCCGGAATTGACGTCCACTCGGTTACGTCCGCCACACATCGGCGGAGGCGGGCAACCGGCAAGCGCCAGCCCAAACAGCGGAGCGCGCCCCTGCCCTATGCCAGCAGCATCGCCTGCCGGCTGCCGCCCACCACCCCGTGTTTGTCCCCTCCCAGCGTCTTCTCTTCCCAGCCAACCGGATTGACGACGACGGAGACGGTCGGGACCCTCCACGGCCACGCCCTTCACCGTGAGGCAGTGACGGACCCAGAATTTTACCAAAGGGTATGCCGTACCAAAATTTTTATATGCAATTCGGTAAAACTATTTGCCAATTCGGTAAATAATTGTAAAATTTGTACCGTAATTCGGTATATAGGCACCAAATAATATGATAAGTCTTAAATTCAAGGAAACACAGCCTCTTATTTCACTGCCTCTTACAGCCAAATGATGTAGAATAGGAAACACAGCATTATCACTGAAGCAGTCATCATTTACCTTTAAAAAGAACTCTAGTCAGCATACACAAAAAATAGAGTCATTGTTCAACTGTGCCTACTAATGGGTACTTGGGTAGACGAACTTACTTCTATGATTTATAATTTAGATAATCATTCTTCGTTTATCCATTTTGTTCGCGGCTGCAATTTGCCTATCCCGCCTGTTCGACCCTAACTTGCCGCACTTTCTTTCCAACAACTGTGCGGTTGACAGATGGGCAAACTTGCAACTCAAACTCATCCAACTGTGTCTTTTGGGGGTCCTAAACTTTAGTTTTAGTTTGGTGTATTTGAATTTTAGTTCCATCCGTCAGTTTAAGTTATATGTTAAGTCATTAGCACCCAATCTAGTTTGTACAGGCAATCCTGTGACGCATTTCGTCAAACAGGAAGCATACACAGCCAAGATGATCGTCACCTACCTCCCGGCGAATGCGCTTGCGGTGGCCGCCGCTGCTCCCTGCTCGCTCCAGCTCGAGGGCCTCGACCCTGCGGCGAGCCATCTCGTACTCCCACTCCCCGACCACATCCTCCGCGTCGTAGGCGACGTCCCTGAACTCCCTCAACCGGAGCCTGGCTGCCGCGGCGCCCACACCGCTGGAGCCCAGGCGGCACCCGCCCTCGGCGTCCGCGTCCTCGAGCGCCGCGTGGATCCGCCGCATCGTCCTCTCCAGCCGCCTCAGCTCCTCCACGTCCTCACGCCTCGCGGCCGGCCCCGTCGCCGACCATGACGAGGGCTCACCCGTGGAGCCCGGGAGCAGCGAGGAGAGTGCCCTGATTCCCCACTCCAGCGCCACAGAGGCAAACGCCCCGGCCATCTCCTCTCCCTACCCTCCTAGATGGCAACCGTCGACTGATCTCTGCGAGACTGCGAACGAAGCGGCAGGCGAACCGTCGACTGGATCGGCTGGGCCCAGGGTATGCCGTGACCTGGCTCCGCCCCTGCCGTCAGGTTTGCGAATGGAGCTTCCCTATCCCCTTCTCCCTATTCCTCTCCCTATTCCCTCAATCTAAACCACTCATATCTTATCAAATGGCTAGTTTTTTTTTATACTTTCACCATTTTCCCATCCATAATAAATAATAAAAAATACAGAAAAAATAAAATTTATTTTTTATTATAATTTTTTACAGAAATTATAATTTTATTTTTTCTGTAAAAAAAATTATAATAAAAAAATAAATTTTATTTTTTCTGTATTTTTTTATTATGGATGGGCAAATGATGCAAAATATATAAAAAAACTAACCATTGGATGATATGTGAGTGGTTTAGATTGAGGGAATAGGGAGAAGGGGATAGGGAAGCCCTATTCCAGGTTTGCCTCATCCGTTTCTCTTCCTAGCCACCCCTTTTTGTTGACCAGTCATAATAAACAAAGAATTGCCATGGAGAAATTTATTGCAGGCGCTCTTAGGTGGTGATCGGTTCGGCTGAAAGCCTCGTGGCTTAGAGCAAGTTTAATAAGACTGACTGTGCTAGCTATAAGGGAATCCATGTCAGCATAGTCCTATGTGGAGGGGAGAGAAAAGGAGAGAGAGAGCCAAGCCGGCTCCCATGCAAGAGTCAGGCTATAGCACAGGAAAAGAGACGTTAACCATGCATGTACCAATAGAACTAACTGCTATACCCATGCATGTATTAAATGACCAATACCCATGTATGTATTAAATGATTGAGAGCTCTTGTAGAGACAACTTATAGCCAGCTTATTGTATGAGTTTGCTGCATCTTACCTTTTGATGACATGGAAATGTATTGGAGGTAGCAGCTATCTATACTATTAAACTTGCTCTTTTTATGGCTGAAAACACTGTAGCTGGCTGAAAAAAGCACTGTAGCTGACAGAGGCTTATTTAGCATAATTAAATTTAAAAAAATTTAAAAATAAAAAAATATGTTAGCCCATTACGTATAATACAAACAAATACGGGAAAAAAAAAGAACCGGCAAAAAAGCTCAACAAAAAGATAAAAGTTCAGAAAAAGACGAAACTTATGAATAGTGAAAAATAAGCCAGAAGCCAGAAGCCGAAGCCGAAACTTATTAAAGGATCTTCCCAGCACGGCTGTACTAGTATTACAAGTAATCTTCTTGTGATCTATGATGCGCATAAAAGCTAATGTTGAGATCATTAATTTTATTCCCCGGTGTCCCTGTGCATTACTAAGCAACATCAGCGTAGAAATCTTGAATTGTGATCCGGACCGCTATGGGGATTCTCACAGTATGGTGCTCATTGTACCAAGTCAGGCTACCGAACGTGTAGTCCCCCTGCACTTTCCACAAAGGTGCTATGCTAACCTTAAAGACAATCACTTTCTTTGTGGCATTGAAGACTAGGACAGGTGGTTCGACACTCATCTTAACCCCAAGGGGAGATTGTATAGCAGATTGATAAACTGCATTCACCTTGCCTACATTAGTGACTGCTCGCCGCACCTTAATCAGATGCCTTAGGTCTGGAATAGATATAGAAGGTAGGTTTAGGTGATATGCTGGCAATGTTGTAATGTTGCAAATCTCATATTTCTTGATCTTGCAAGCAAAGAACTTGTTGTAATCCCTTGGATCAATGTCGTAAATGAGGCCAGGATTGGCAGCTCCATTAGGATTTATGTGCCCCCCTCCATAGTCGAATGGGTCAGCAATCTTCCGAGGCAACGCTTCTGCTAACATCGGCATACCATATTCATCCATGGTTGATGCTTTTCCCATGCAAAAAAGAGTAAATTGTGGTTTATAAAGTGTTAATGGATTGATCAAGATAGTGTTTCATGTGGATAGCATGCTTCGGTAATTTACCAGTGGTAACAATTGCTGATTTTAGAGCAGCATGAGACCAATGAGGATGTAGAGCCTTTAGCAATGCCACAATGCCTGCTACATGTGGGGTTGCCATTGATGTCCCCGAGTCAAATACATATGCGTCTTCTTTTGCTGCTAAGATGTTGACTCCAGGTGCTGCTATGTCAGGCTTTTAAAAAGTAGATATAATGAGATTAGGAAAATTTCACTGTAATAAGGCACTGCTAGCTTGTGAGATAAAAAGAACATATTAGATCCCTATGTTCTGATGTTTGTCGTAAGATGCTTTTATGGCTAATATACAGAATGCCTAGACCAAAAAGGATGCACTCCATTTCAGCTTGTGTACCTTAAGAACTGTAGGGTATTTGATGGATGGGCCTCTTGAGGAGAATATTGCCACCTTTGGAGCCGGGACTTGTTTTCCTGTAATACTACTTGCTGGCTCAATCTTTGCAATGGGCAAGCTGCTTAAATTAAAGCACACATTATTTTTAAATAGTTGCAGAGAAAATACACCTGTTAAGCTGGGTAAGTTTCGAAATAATTTATTACCTTTGGCTGCCGATGTATGTTGCAACTTGAAACCCAATCTCATTGTCGACAAAAACACAGGCTATGCCTTGGCAATCGTCAGTGCTCAAAAGAACATCTGTGGTATATAGAGCGAAAATAAGACCAGATGCCCCAGCCCTAATAACATTTGCGAAGACATCCCTGAAAAAATTTCCTATTGGGCCAAAAGTTTCTTCAATGCATAGAACAAATTTTCCATTGATGCTTGTGCCGTTTAGTGCCTCCCTTGAACAATTGTGAACACAAAGACCAAAATGATTGCTCAATCTGATTTGGAAATTCAACAACAAAACATAAGTTGGCATCTATTAACAAATGTAGTTAATCAAGAAACTGAGCATCATTTAACATACTTGCCACCACGTACAATTGGTTGGAACCTGCTCTTGGATTCGTTCTTTAACTTGTAATAGAGTGATTGGCCCTGCAAATATGACAGAGAGAGTTATGCATAACATTTGAGTGACAAGTGTTTGAGGATGATTAGTGAGCAAAGGTGCCTCCCAGCATCCTAACAGGGATCATATGTCTCTATTATGTACCACTAATGTTTGCTTGTTTGCGTTATACTCGGCCATTGGGCCCGGACGAAGGCCCTGTATGGCCGCGTTGACCACGGTGGTTTCGTTAACGTCCTTGACTTGACAACGTATCTTCGCGAAGCGTTTGAAGTAGTCCCAGAGCTTCTCCGAAGGTTTCTGCTTCACGGCGAAGAGCTGGTCCGCGTCGACCCGCTCAACATAATTGCCTTGAAAGTTGTTATGAAGGCGGCCGCGGATCTGCTCCCACGCGTAAATGGAGTTCGGCTCTATGGTGAAAAACTAGGAGAGCGTCACTCCCTGCAACGCGAGGGGGAGCCCCTTCGCTTTTGTGGTATCATCGCCGCCCGCGGCCTCGATTGCAGTTACGTACACGCGCACGAACTCGCGGGGGTCCGTGTCGCCTTTGTAGGGCTCGATGACGCTGGGGAACTTGAAGTCTTCGGGCCACGCTGCCTGCTGTAGTCCTGCCGAGAGCGGGGACTCTGGATCGACGCGCCGCAGCGGGGCACGGCTGGATGTGGGGGCGTCGCGGCTGTCCGCCCTTTCCGGCGTGGGTTCTGGCGCGACCACCGGCGCGGCCTGCTGGCTCCGAGCCTCTTGTATGTCTCGGACAGCCCCGCGAAGATCCCCCAGCTCCTGCTGGAACGCTTTGAGGGCCACCAGCAGGGCGCTTTCCATCGCCTGTACGGGCGGACCGGCACGAGCACGACCGCGTCGCGAGCTCTCGAGCTGCCGGTCGCTCCGTCCGCGCTACCGGCGAGCGTCGCGGCGAAGGCGGTGAGGTTGGTTGCTGTCGCAGCGCCGGTGGCGGGGTCGGTCGTCGCAGCGCCGGTGGCGGGGCCGGTCGTCGCAGCGCCGGTGGCGAGGTCGGTCGTCGCAGCGCCGGTGGCGAGGCCGGTCGTCGCAGCTCCGGTGACGTGGTCGGCTGCCGCCGCGCGAGTGCCAACGTCCTCGACCGCCGCGCCCGTGGCAGCCGCTGCCGAAGCCCTGGTACTCACGCGACGCTCCGCCCCGACGGTCTTCTTCCCCTTCGCCGCCGTCGGCGAAGCTTTTTTCGGTGCCATCCTCCTTCGAGCTTCGAGCTTGCTCCTGTCCCTCCCCACGGACGGTGCCAACTGTTGTGGCTACAGACCAAACAGAGAGAGAGATGGTAGTGGAGAGTGAGGGAGATGAGTAATGGCTTGGGTCCTCCCCATGGCCTGCATTCCATATATATACATGGGGAGTGCTTTTACAATTATACCCTTACAGCTGATCATCCCCCTCAGGGGCATTTATGACATTACACATGGCCTAGTTTGGGCCTTATAATCTCCTATCAGGCTTGCTGGGTTTAGGTAGGGGCCACCCCTACAACAGCCATATTCACCTTGACAAACCTAGTTACATAGAATGTAAGATTAATATTATCATTGTAGTTAGGGACACATCACATGTTCTACTGTTAAGGTTGGTATTGGTCTAAAGTTTTGGAGAGTTGGAAATAGGATAAATGAGGATCGCAGTGGTGGATCCGAGGACCTTATCGTAGGGTGGAGGCTGGCTGTGGATTGGTGGCAGTACAGTGTGTACTGAATATGGGTTTGTGCGTGGATGATGCCTCAGTTAAAAATGTAAGGACTAGACCCTTATGCTGAGTAACGGACATAGTAACCGCCCAACCACAAGCGTTGATTTGGTCAAACTTGACTCAGTCAAACCTGGCTTAGTAGCTGCTCAACTTCAATTGAACCTCTGCAACTGGAAAGGGGGAGACAGAGGGTGAGTCCGTATGGGAGGTGGTTAACCATACAACTGTAGGACTGCGATGAGTCGGACGAGATCCGTGGGGTCATCCGAGCTTGTCGAGATTAAACACCTACTGGGCAGAGTCTATACAAAGAATTGAGCAGTGAACATCCTTGTTGTCTTAACTCTCTGGCCGGAGTTAAGGGATCTTGTGGGTAAATCAGGGCAGCTTTGCAAAGTCATGACAAATGGTATTCGAATACACCGTGCTTCCGGTTAACGAAGCTGTGTGTTAATGGGTGAATCCAGTAATGAGGCATAAGTAGATTTGATAATGATTTGGAAATGTTGAATATTGATAATCAAGTTTGCAAACCCCCTTTACATTAATGAAGTACATTTTAAAGGTTTTCAAATGGTTCCAACTAAAACTGCATCCACATAACATAATAGACTTTATTCCCCTTTTATTTGAGATACCATGCATGCAGTTATTGTTGGACTCCGTGTGACTTGTTGAGTACGGTAGTTGTACTCATACTTGCTAAAAACATAAACAGAAACATCTAATACTGAGGAGGCAGGCGAAGACGATGAGGTGATTCTGTACGAAGTCGATGAAGCGTGGAACTAGGGTCGCTCTCCGCTCAGGCATGCCTGTGGCAGTTTTTGTTGTAATGTAACTAAGGGCAGTTGACCCTACTGTGATACTTGGCTTTTAGCCGTTATATTGTAATAAAGCTCGCTTTTGCTCTAAAGCTTGTGTTGGCAATGTTATTCACTCGATGGATATACTCGCAATTGAACAGTCCTGGGCGGCTGCGAGGATTTCACAATACTCCCGGAAACGGGGGTGTTACAAAAGAACTCCTGAGACTGCCAAACCAGAAGCTACAGCCGAATGGTAAGCCTTGAAGAAAGAAACCCAAAAGAGCAGCCGATCTTACACAACATCACAAAAGACAAAAAAAGGCAATTGTCTTTTAGTGCATGCCTGAGAAGAAACGTGAACAAGTCTCCTGCCATGCAAAACCGAAAGGAAGGCAAAATACTTGGCAGGCCAAAAACTAACTAAAATGGCCAATCAAAAAGAAAAATCTTGCTTTGCCGTAGAGAGGATGGAAGACAAAAAGAACAATGATTGCTAGCAACAACCATTTGGACAACAACACAGAAATTGCACTCAAGAGAAGAAGCAAAAACAAAAGAAAGTAGAAGCTTCTTCCGGCCAAGAATGCAAAGCTAGAGATGCTACCGAAAGATTAAGTAACTGACCGAACATGCACAAACTGAGAATTGATTGATCGGTAAGAGAAGAAAGCAAGCATTTCTGACAGAGTTTCTTTCGTGAAAACAAAAGGGAACTAGACTGCAGCAAAAAGGACATGGAGAGCACGAAAGAGGAAATAGAGCCAGACCAACAAAATCTCTCTTCTGAAATTAATACAAAGACATGAAGGCTTACAAAAGTTGTTCACAGCCATCTCTAGATCAAGAACACACATGCACATGAATCCCATACATGCTTAAACGATCAAGAACTCACACTATCTCCTCAACACAACAAATGGAGAGAAACAAATACAACTTTCACACCCACTACCTCTCTCATTTCATCCTCTCAATTCATGCTCATTTCATTGCATGGAGAGAACCAAATAAAAACCCTAACTCTTACACTCATTCTCTCCACTAGAGAACATCCTCTATTTATAGTCTTCACTAATGGGTTTACAACACACTTTACCCATTAGCTCTCAACAACTCATGGCGCTTTATCCACAATCCACTTTCTATAGTGCAGCTTTGCGTATTCACCAAAACGCCCCTCGCGCACCTTCCAGGAAGCTTCCTCATTCCTTGCCCTCCAAGTCACGCAGCCACCTCGAGTCCTCGCCGTCTTCGGCACACCCCGACCGCTCCGACCTCAGCATCACCTGCGTCTAGTCCGGTCATCCCGTGTCTCGCCACGACTCCACCTCGATGTCCTGCAGCCATTACAGACAAGAAACAAATCACATAGCACCGCTCGAAATATTGTAACTATACAATAACATCAGACAAAATACTCAAAGCTCAAACCGATTGAAACGAAAAATAAACGATTTAAACACGTTCGACCTAGTTCGACCAAGTCCGACCGAAGCCGATTGCACCATGCAACGACATGGCCCAAACCACACAAACCAAACTCGACTTTTCAGAACACACGTCAATTACTCATCACAAACATGGGATCACGACCACATGATCTCTCATTTATATTGTTTCTTTTATTATTCCCTATTTACTTTGGCGATGATGTTGCATAGTAGTATCCTAGTTTGGCTGTATGTAGGGTGCTACAGCAGTTGCACGAATCTTGGTGCAAAATGGATGGCCTGGATAAGGCATGTAGGTACATGCAGTGGTAGTAATACATTACCGTAGAGAAAATGGTGTTCAGGGTGCAGACTTCATGGACGAGTACACAGACACAGGAGCAGCATTCGAGTATAACTGTACACTTCGTGACTAGCAACCGCGCGGGCTAGCATTCACACTATCAAATATTTCCAGTGCAGAAATATTTGCAAGGAACGTTAGAATGCAACATTGATTGCGTGCATAGTTTGATTTATTTTACAGGTATACTGAAATGTAGATGTAGTTCTCCTCTTCCAAACATAATCCAAATTTTATGTTGAGCGATAGAAAACTGGCATTTATGAAAAAAACTTTTTTTTAGAACATATGAAGAAAAACAATTATCGATCACATGAGAGCAGCCAAAATGGATTCGGAAGAAAACCACGGATCTGTGGTGGAAAACATCTTCCAATTAATGCTACCGCTGAGGCCCAAATCCACCCGCAATTGACGTCCACATGCGAATCAGGCCCATCCAGGCCGACACCGCCGACCCACTCGGTCACGTCCGCCACACGTCGGCGGAGGCGGGCAACCGGCAAGCGCCAGCCCAAACAGCGGAGCGCGCCCCTGCCCTACGCCGCCAGCTCCGCGCCGGCAGCATCGCCTGCCGGCTGCCGCCCACCACCCCGTGTTTGTTCCCTCCCAGCGTCTTCTCTTCCCAGCCAACCGGATTAACGACGACGGAGACGGTCGGGACTCTCCACGGCCACGCCCCTTCACCGTCAGGTTTGCCTCATTCGTTTCTCTTCCTAGCCACCCCTTTTTGTTTACCAGTCATAATAAACAAAGAATTGCCGTGGAGAAATTTATTGCAGGCGCTCTTAGATTAGGATCTTCCCAGCACGGCTGTACTAGTATTACAAGTAATCTTCTTGTGATCTATGATGCGCATAAAAGCTACTGTTGAGATCATTAATTTTATTCCCCGGTGTCCCTGTGCATTACTAAGCAACATCAGCGTAGAAATCTTGAATTGTGATCCGGACCGCTATTGGGATTCTCACAATATGGTGCTCATTGTACCAAGTTAAGCTACCGAACGTGTAGTCCCGCTGCGCAAAATGGATGACCTCCCTTGAGCAACTGTGAACACAAAGACCAAAATGACTGCTCAATCTAATTTGGAAATTCAACGACTAAACATAAGTTGGCATCTATTCATATATGTGTCATTGTAATACAGCATTAAAAGCTGTCAAGAGCACCTAAAACCCTAAAATCTAAATTAGTTCTTGGTTAAGGAATTTCTAATCAAGAGAATGATTCAGAACTATTCCTATGTGTTATAGCAAACTAATCTAGGCATGAATTTAGGATATACTATCTTAACCATAAAAACTCTAATTTGAACCAAAAACAAGCAAAATCAGGTTTGATCTTGAATCTTGTTATAAAAATGATCTAGATGGATAAAGATTGATCAATAGACTTATCTTCTGAATGTTTACAACCACTCCCTAACCAACCATAAAGTCTAAGGATGACAAAAAGTTCAAGACAAAAAGTCGCAACTTATCTCTCAAAGGTTCTCTCTAAGAACCCTAACCTCCTCAAGTTAGCTTAGCACAAGCCCTCCAAAACTTAACCCTAAGCCACCCTCCTTATATATAGAGACTAACAATAGACCCTAACCAACTCTTTAGTTAGATTTCATCCACTTACATGGGCTAACCCATTAACCCAACATCATACCAGGTTTTACACTCACGCATACATGCTTCTCAAAGCGCATACAACTATTAACCTGATAGTGAATAAACACTTGATCCACTTAATGTTTCAGCACATTCTTGACCTAAACCACCGCTTTTGCGCCTCCTTGCGCCATGGTTTGATCAAGTCTTGAACTTTCCAGTTTGGGGCAAAAGACTGTTTTGTCTCTAAACCACCTTCCACAAAGCTTCACGCTTCCTTCCTCCTGAAGCAGCTTTGTGCTTCATCTTCAACTTCATGTGGCCCCAATGACTTACCGCCAAGCCTCTCACGCATCGGATCCCACCAAACCATTCCGCTTGCAAAGAAGCCCAAATCATTGGGTGCGTCACATGCCTCTCTATGCACCATGACGACATCAGACTTCCCTGACTAATCTGGACCTCAGCTACTCCCTAAGCTTAAGCCCGATCCACCTTGGTGTTGCCCGGTCATGTTCACCACCGGTAGCTCCCGCTCCAGTTCCCTGTTTTCCCGACTTGTAACCACTCTGCTAGCCTTAGTCATCTTCTGGTAGCATCTTGATCATTCTGGACTTCAGCTCTCTAGCTTAGTCCCAATCCATTGACCGTTCTGAATCTAGGCTCTCCTAGCTTAGTTTAGTCCCAACAAACCATCACTTAGCACCGCACAGTATAAAAAATCATCAATTAACTCAATTGATGAGCCAAGAACCTTACCTTTACCTCAAAGCATCTCCGCATACTTTGACACATAATCTGCAGCGTCCACTGACTAGTTGTCATGCCTTCACTCATTCGGACTCTCCTAAACTGTCTCTACATGTATCGGTTTCATCACTTGGCACACTACATGTATCAACTCATGAATTAGTATTAGTGTGAGGTGTCTGTTCTGGATGCAAGTTATCCTTTCAGTATGGTTTGTATGCGCTACCAGTATGAAAGTATGGTTTCCCTGGGATATTGTCTACTAAATAAATAAAAGTACTTGCAGTTTGTATTTCACTAAATCTTTCCCTTATGTGCTTTGTGAGTTGGATTTCGTGTTCATCTCATGTTACGTGTTGGAATCTGTATACTACCTCTATGACGCATCGCTGGAAATGAGGTTCTTTGGTGTTACGTGTTGGAATCTGTATACTACCTCTATGACGCATCGCTGGAAATGAGGTTCTTTGTGCCAGTGGATTCTTTAGACCTTGACATTGTCGATTACTGATGATGTAAATACTAGTATTTACTATGGGGATTGATAGAGATCATCCGTCCAATCCCATCCATCCTATCGTATGCTCTCACTCATAACACTTTGGTGCTACTCAGATGAGTTGAAATAAGCTAGTTTATGATTGAAATTATATTGTAGCTAGCCAAAATTATACTGTAGTTCATGATAGCTTATTTAGCGTAACTAAATTTAAAAAAATAAAATAAAATACATGTTAGCTCATCACGTACAATACAAATAAATACGGAAAAAAGAACCAACAAAAAGCTCAAAAAAGCCAAAAAGTTAGAAAAATATGAAATTTAGGAATAGTGGAAAATAAACTAGAAGTTAGAAGTTCAAGCCGAAATGAGCGGGACCATTACTCTCTAAGTCTCACTCGCTTTCCCCTCCCCTGCTACTTCCCACGAGACTTGCTCGTCGCCTTCCCCTCCCCTGCTCTTCCACAACACCCTAAACCTTTTTTTTCTTTTGATCTTTGTTACAGTCTTCCGAGTCAATTGAATTTGACAACATTTACAACCGATCTCCATCCGATTTGAGCAAAGAAATTTGATCGATGGTGAGAAAATTGAGAATGGAGCAGCAGTTGAGAACATATCGAGCAACTGCGAGTGCCAACACCTTCCCTCGCGCGGGCACTGTGACTTGGATCTTGAGTTGTCATGGTGTGAATCACTGGCGACCGCACGAATCGATCTCCAGGCGGTGTGCATCAACGAAAACTAGCAGCATCAATTGGGAATGCAAAAGTGGCAGTGTCGGATTACAACCGTCCCCAGCAGCGCGCATTCAATGGCAGTGGTGACCACACAAATCGAAGTTAGCGGTGGCTCGCCATGCTTGGCGGTAGCTTACAACCTTGTTGTTTTACACCTCCCCCTGTTTTGCATGCATTATCTATATTTATTGCATCCATTTTGCTGGATGTTGGGGTAAGTGTTCTATTTTGTTGCAACATTCTTCTTGAGTATTGTTGCAAAATGGAGTATTTTTGTTGTAGCAGTTTTGTTTGATTGTTGCATCAGAGTTATTTTTTATTGTTGTAGAGTTGCCGATTTGTTACATCATTTTTATTGTGATGGTTTCTTTGTTATTGAAACGAGGTTTAATTTTTGTTATAATATGTTCTATTTTTATTGTCTTAATAAGTCAAATTTGCTGTATATTTTTGTTTATTGATTTCGTGATTGTTGTATCCGGAGCAATGATTTGTTGCAAGCATAGTCTTGCGCTTCTAGGATTTTTTGTTGCACAAATCGAATTAGTTATCTCACCCTCGTCTATTTACCCACTAAGGCTGCGTTTCCCAATCCCTATTTAGCTCCTCCCCTTCGGTGGCTTGCTAGTCTCCGGCAGCTAGAGGCAGAGATGCTCTTCCCGCTCTTCTCTCTAGATCGGCAAGGGTGGGGTGTCATGGCAGCGCAGCGGTCGGCCGCTTGTGTGGTCTCCTCCTCCCAATACTGCTACCGTCAAATGGCAGGTTGGAGGGATGGGAGAGGAGCGTTCGACGGGAGGCATTGCTTGTGTTTGTGCCACCGTGGATGAGATCGGACAGTGATACTTGATAGCACTCTGCTTTATAAAGATCTGATATGTCCGGACACTAGCACGTCCTATTTACTATGCATCCCAAGCGAAGTACTCTGTACTCGGCTGTTCTGTTCTGCAAGGGGTGTGGGACGTTGGTGAGATATATCACATTTAACAAGCCTTGCTGTGGTGAAGATTTGAGCTCGTTTAGTCAGCCGATAAAAGAGGAAAACTCAAGACGCGGAACAATAGAAGTTCACATCCAGCATCACCTTGTTTGATTAACATTTGCAACTGCAACTCTTGCAATCAACAACCCCTACCCCAAACCACATTGAGCACTGCTCATATATTCTATCATCAGACTTGACAAGAGCAAGCTGAACATTGTTCGGAGCATAAACACGCACAAAATATTTCAGTTCAATATACTGCTAACCAGTACCGCCGTGCTTGGGCTATGTGCTAACCAGCCCCCGCACTGCCGCCTTCCACGTTCCGGCCGCACCTGAGGTGTATCTCGTAGCCGCAGGCGATGCACTGGTACGCCCAGCCGAGCCCCTGCTCGTCGCACTCGCAGCAGATGTACGGCCCTCCCCCCGACTTGTCCGACACGATGCTCAGCTCGTGGCGGTGCCCGGTGTGGCGCAGGGACGGCGGGTATCCCTTGGCTTCCTCGTCCTCCATCTCCTGCAGCAGCCTGATCTGCTCCTCGGTGAACGGGAACGCCATGTCGAAGTAGAGGTTCACCAGGTTCCTCCCCTCCCTCGTCACCGTCTTCCCGTCGGGCCCGACCACCACCAGCGTCGGGATCTCCCGGACGTCGAAGTACCTGGCGAGCGCCCGCGACGACGTGCCGTCGTACGTCAGCGCCAGCCACGGCATGTCGCTGCACGACCGCAGGTACCCGTCCTCCTCCTTGTCCATGGGTATGTAGACTATCTCGAAATCCTCGGACTTGCCTTTCAGGTTGCTGTATATGGCGGCCAGCTTCTCGGTGAACTTGATGCACGGCACACACCGGTGCGCCGAGAAGTAAAACCCTACCGTCTTCCCGATTAGGCTCGAGATGGGGACCTGCAGCTATTAGCCACGGTGAGGCCAACAGCTGGATGCATGGTTAGATCAATGCCAATGGCGATGGCAATGCTAGCCCATGATGATCAATCACGCACCTCTGGATTCTAGAACGACACTTTTTACCTGTTCTTTGCCACCGTTCACGTAGTCTGTCCCACTGATGGAGAAAAGCTTCTCCAGCGTCTGGGACGCATACTTGCGCTGCTCGTCTTCCTCCAACTCAGCCACCCTCGCCGACGTGAAAGGGAACGCCCGGTCGCCATAGCGGTTCACGAGCTCGACGGCGTCCGAGTGTATGACATCGCCGTTGGGAGCGACGATCACCAGGCGCGGGATGCCCTCGACTTGGAACCTCTGGCTGAGGCGCTTCTTGCACCGGAGGTCGCCGAAGGGCACGGCCGGCCACAGCATGTCGCGGTGGAACCTCTCGAAGGACGGCCGGTCCTCGTCGCACGACACGAAGACGACCTCGAAATCGGCGTTGCGCTCCTTGAGCTGTTGGTAGGCGGCGGCCAGCGCCGGGGTAAAGGCCTCGCACTTGGGGTACCAGTTTGCAGCGAAGTACAGGCCGATGACCTTGCCCTCTAGCTCCTGAAGCTGCACCTGTGAAGAAAATACCTTTCTTGTTTTGATCAGATGATCCATGATTGACATTGACAAAAATGGGAAATAACATGAAAATGGCAACAAAAGACAAAGAAAAAGGATGCACAGTGCGCTAGAAAAAAGACCATATGTGAGGAGATTGGGTAGACAGATGCCAAAAGATAGCAGACACAATATGCACAATGCCAGTATTCTGATTCTTGTCGTACACTCGTATGTAGGAATACCGAATACTGAAATTTCCTAAAAGCAGATGTTTGATGGAAAAGTCCACAGGTAGAGACTATAGAGCCTTTTTCTTTCGAATCGAAGCAGAGAGGAAACTACAAGGGGCGGTGATCACGAAAACACGGCTGAGAGCTTGGTGAAGGATAATTCCTTATGGGTCATATATGTTATTAACCTAACTTGACTAACGTATTATCCTATATGCCAAAACTGTTTACTTATCGTGCCACGCAGATAATAGCATCATGTGAAACAGGGTCAAGATGTTATTTGAGCTGGATCGCAAAGTTAAATACCTGATTTCATAGTTTAAAGTATTGGACAAACTTTTAAGCAAAATTTTGGGTGTTATATGGACTTATTCCATATTTGATTAATTCCATTATTTTGACATTCAATCGGGAGACTGGCAAAAGAACTGGGCTAACGGGAAAGCTGGGGTTGTTTTACTTAAGAGCAAGTTTAATAAGGCTGACTGTGCTAGCTATAAGGGAATCCATGTCAGCATAATCCTATGTGGAGGGAAGAGAAAAGGAGAGAGAGAGCCAAGCCGACTCCCATGCAAGAGTCAGGCTATAGCACAGGAAAAGAGGCGTTATCCATGCATGTACCAATAGGACTAACTATTATACCCATGCATGTATTAAATGATCACACTATTAAATGATTGAGAGCTCTTGTGAAGGCAACTTATAGCCAGCTTATTGTATAAGTTGGCTGTATCATTATCTTTTGATGACATGAAAATGTATTGGAGGTAGCAGTTATCTATACTATTAAACTTGCTCTAATAGATCAAATGGAAGAATAACTTCAGACAACAGATCATATATTCAGTAAATAGTCAAGGTCCGATTTAGTAGGATTTGATGTGCGAACCTTACTTAGGGCCTGTTTGGATCCACACAGATTTTAAGAATCTAGTTTTTGGAAATTGGATGGGATCCAAACAGATCAGTTTTTGGGGCAATTTTTAAAATCTACCTACCCAGATTCTTAAAAACCAAGAAGTTGTTGATACCCAGCTTTTACCAGTTTTTTTACACAAATACCCATTTACCCTCATTAAAGACCACGTGCATGGCTGTTTAATGTGCTGTTCAAGAGCAATAAATGTAAGGGTATAATAGTCTATTAGCACCAATCATAAATGAAACCAGCTTTTAAAAACTAGGGGATCCAAACACCCCATCAGTTTTTGCTTAGAAACCAGCTTTTAAAAACTAGAAGTAATAACTGGTTTTTTAAGAATCTGAAATTGATCCAAACAGGGCCTTAAGCGAAGGCCACATAAAAAAAAAGTGTTAATTCTGTGCACAGATTTAACGCGTACTATGCATTTGGTGCGTTAGTGAAACTGCGTATTACTTTACTCCTCAAGATGCTTGGGAGTCCTTGGTTTCTTCCAAAGGCCGCCTCAATCAGTATTTTTATATAGTTCGAGAGGCTTCTACTTCTTATAGCTAAGGAGCTGAAGTTTCTATAAACAAGCCCTTTTCTCAGCTATGCTTTGTTTCAGAAACATTATTTAAGACCATGTTCGGTTGGACTTACTAGCTTTCTCGTGAAAAGCTGATGAAGCAGAGTTTCAGTTTATCAGTGTAAATTAATAAAGGGGCTTAGTTAAGCTTCCCTAAGAGGAGCACAACCTATTTGAAAAAACTTGAGGTTTCGGTTACTTCAGGCTGAATCTGAAGCCCCTCAAACACGCTAGACGCTAGAGTTTTGCTTAAGTAGCGTTCAAACTCCAAATCCTACTAAATCGGACCTCGACTAGCTACTGAGTACTGACTGAACTTACATGAACGCAAAATATATATTGATTTTTGCATCATCCATTCCCCATCTGATTTATTCCCACCCTTTGCATGATCAAATCCATTCTAGGAGTCATTGTTGCGCATATTGCTTGTTTGATACATATAGAGGTCTATAGACGAAACCTTGTTTTAACGAAAGAACAGCGAAGGAGCTTTAACTGAAGAACAAAGTAGAGAGAGAGAGAGGGAGAGAGAGCTGAGGCAGAAGCAAAGCATGAACTGGACAATTAGCACCTCGGTCCCAGAAGGAGAGAGAAGCGAGCCCATAGGCAGCACGGAGCGGATGCTTCCATTCACCAGTGCTTCCTCCATCTCCGGATCTCCAACCATGTCTACCATTCTCTTGAGCGTTTTCCCCTGTGCCTGATATGCTGAACTAGACTTACCTAGACCAGGAAGATAAGCTGTGGCTTTTCCTCTCCCTGAGCTGACGCCCTGCTCTCTGCAGGTACTACTGCAGCCTGCAAGACTGCGAGTAGTCAGTCAGTCTGATGCCCCTCACCAGCCACCACAGAAATAAATGGGGGCATCGCATCGCATCCCTTTTCACAGGGGCGTTCACGTCATTTGGCTCCCTGCCCGCCGGAAATGGCCAAACGATGCGGTCCTTTCAAACCTAGGTACTAGCAAGGAAAGGGCCGCGGTGGCAGCCTACGTCCGAACAGCTGTCAGGCGTAGCTACAGAGCCCCGTCTTTCCGGCGTCTGGACCTGTGTGGGTACGTGGGAGCGCCAAGCGCGGCTAGCTTTACGGCGGGTGGAAAAGATGGTAGTGCGTTTCGTGTCTGCGTGGGTGATCGGCCCCGCCCGTCTAGTCTGGGACTGGGAGTCGTTTGCCGCCAACAACGTGTCCCGCTCAGCCGCCGCCATGGCGCGCGCGGTGGCTTCACGGTGACTGCGCGCGCGGATGCTGCCCCGGTGTGGGTGGATGCGCCTGGACAGCTGTTGGGCATTGATCGATCACGATCATTCCCAAAGCCTAAACTACTCCGTCGAGGAAACAAAAGGAGAGGGAGGCGAGATTCGGACGCGAAAAGTGTATGGCCGCCACTGGTGCATGCGTTTGTCAGCAGCTCAAGGAGTTTTTTTTTTTTTGAGAAGAGCTCAAGGAGTTGGGAGGTAGGACCCCTGGGTACAACGCGTTGGTCATTTCTAGCCCCCTATACTACACTAGTATAGTACCTGTGCTAACGCCACGGCGGCATTTTAGGGATGCACACGAAATCAACCAAACGAATTTTTGAATGGCCATACATGTTTTGTTCCCTGCTGTCAAAGCCAATTTTTGAATGGCCATACATGTTTTGTTTGGATAATTGGGTTGCTGCTGGCAACAAAGTCCATCCATGAATGAAAGCCAGACATATACATCAGATTATTTTGGTCAGTCACTACAAATAATTGAAGACATCCAAATGGCAAAAGTTCAGTTACAAGTCAATGAACGCTGAAATATAGATGACCACATATGTATGATATGGTGCTTCCACATAATACATGCAACATGTGTATAATACCTATCATGGAGCAGGATGAAACATTAATTTTTTATTGTCCGGACATAATTATTATTGCTTAATAAAGAGTAACATTTCAAATAACAAAGGAACCATTATTAAATAATAAATAAGCAATACCATGATCAGGTCCTATAGTATGTGTTGATGATTCTGTCCTCTTCAATACTCGTTGTTCCCGGCGCCTTTTATTCCTTTCTTCTCTTTGATCGGTGGATTCCTCAGCCTTTATCCTTGCTCGGTATTCTCGTTGTTTTCTATTCCTCTCTTCCCTCTTTCGCTCGGCCTCATCCACAGGTGCTGCAAGTGATTTTAAAACTGAGAAGGTTATAAAAATATCGAAAGCAATTCCGTCACAGCCGAGGAAGCGCTCATACCTGTGTTGTTGTTATCTCGCCTAAAGCAGTGCGCTCTGCTTTCTGGTTTGACATGTCCTTTTTTATTTAACCAGCCAACAACATGCAAAACCAACCTGAGGAAGATGCAATTACCAATGTTTAAAATCGCTCGAGTTTTAAATTATCATATTGAGATGAGAATGCAATCATGACCTTGCTTTGCTATATCCAACAGATTAAAAACACTTTAAATTGAATTCCTGTATTGGATTTGAATCCGTAGGAAACTGAAAGCTGCAAATATAAATTGAGCACACCCACACATCCAGCCAACCGAGCGACACACAGTTTCATTCTCAAATACAATCTTAACCCTTTCATATGATGCAATTCCTTTCAGACCAATGGAAAAGAAAGATCAATAGACAGTCTGCTCTATGAGCTGAATGACTATTAATAATCTGCACCTCCTTTGGTATACAGCAAAATACTTGGTATCGGCAGCAACAGTGCTAGTACTTCTGCCAAGTTCATCCAACTTCACTGATGAACTTGGATCTGTACTTGTGTCCTTCTCAGTTAAAATATCATCATTATACATGGCCTTCTTTCCGGTAATATCGACAAAATCTTTAGATGGAGCCTCTGTGTCAACTGGTATGAATGGAGTTAAAATGCAAGCATGCAACAACAGCAAGAAATAAATAACCAAAAATTTTGGAGTATGGAAAGTAACTTCATTTTAACCTTTCATTGATACCAATCAGAACAATATTGAACAAAAAGTTCCACATGAATTAAGATGTTCACATGCATCTTTCTCAATAGTCTTAACTAAATGAGGGGAAACTGCAGTGCAAAGAATACCTTTTCTGAAATTTCTGGATGATTTTAAGCCTGTAGTGACCATGTCATCGGGAGATGGCGTATCAAACTTGAAAGGCACTGTAAACATCAACATAATGCAATCATGTTCCAGATATCTCCACCGTGAAAAATAACCAGCATGAAACAAACATCAAGCAAACAGGAAAAAAGATGAAGTGTGCCCTAATACATGTTATAGAACTACAACATATGGGCCTCCTGTGAAAGATGCGAGTCAATTCATCAAATGTTTACCCAAATCCCAAGGGGCAGAGCTGAACATTCATATCAGAAGTTGAAATTGTAGATTCTGAAGGGCCTAGATGAAGCATATTTTGTAAGCTGCATATTGGACATAAAGCTCATATGTTCAATCTGCTAACTTACTGTATAGCCTCCGAAGAAGTTTAGGTAAATCTAAACTATAAAACCATGTAAACTTCTTAGACTCATAAGCCACCTCCCACTTTCTTGCTACTGCTTCTCTGTACTATGTAGAAGAGTAGATCTGGCTTGAGCTTATAGGCTAGAGCACAAAACAGATAGTTCGCTTTACCTTATTCTTATGATAAGTCAAAGTTTAAGTTAAACGAACAGGACCAGGATAGGCCCAAAATGCATAATCACACCATAGTTACCATTGTTATGGCTTTGCTCCAGGCGACGGCGGCGTACCTGGAGCGCCGGATGTTGGCCTGGCGCTTCCTCCAGGTGACGGCGGCCAGGCCCACAATGCATGACAAAATATAACAGGTTAAAAGGTGCCGCAGGAGTTCTGTAAATCTTTGATGTGTCTAAAACAGTTTGCTAGGTACTTGCATTAAGTAGTAAATACATTATTATCGCAGACACATCACTCAAACCCTCAACATCACAACGGGGTAATTGTGATCCATTAGTCAACAGAATACTTTGGTTGATATGAGAATCAATACAGTCTTGTAACAGTTTTGCTATATCTTCAGAACATTTTCTGTCCAGAATTAGGTAACCTGCCAAATTGAGAATTATAACAATTAGTAATTAGTTAGGTTGGTAAGCATTGTAAATTTACAATACAGATAAAGAATCAGATAATGTCCAGATCCATGCATCAGAAACCCAAAAAAATGTGAAGTAGATCCACCAAAAAATGTTTATCAGCATGAATCGTAAAAAAATGTGCAAATATAATAGATCTTCAAAGAAATATTCTCATGGATCAATATAAGTAGGCATTAGAGGAAAGATAGCATACAAAATGTGAGCAGATGCACTCTCAAAGGCAACCCGAAAAAACAAGATGGGAAATGTTGATTGTCAGAATTGAGCAAAGAGAAAAGTTTTCCCCAAATACAACCGTGAAAATGACATTGGAGGAAGCATGGTGTGGGACTACATGGTCAACACGCACCAATGATGATAACTAAAAAAACTCACTATTTCCAAAGAGGATAAACCAGGTATGTCTATTAGAAAATCGTAAGAATTTTTCAACTGGACATGTGTATACCTTAAGAGAAGCACCTTAAGACAAGCATTATTATATTGAAATGTTGATACATGAAACACGTAAACATGCAAACCTGAAACTGCCTCAAATGCAGATGGAAGAGCTTCCATCCACAATTTTGGGTGACTGGCCAGTTTCGCCAAGCAATTTCTCATCAGCTGTAATGTGCGACAATGGTATCATCAGGCTTCTTCCGTGCGCGTCTCTTTCCTCAATTAGTGTAATGCTGGAACCCAACTAAGCGTACGGCCTATTGGTAGCCGATGAATCTATAGAACGCGAATGGGAAAAGCGACGGAACCAAAGGTGGGGATTTGGGGAAAGAGGGGCCATACCAGAGGCGGAGGTGAGGGAGGAGTGGAGGAGGGAGACGGCGGTGTTGATGAAGAGGGGGTCGAGGAAGACGGCGGCGCGGACGGCGGCGTTGGCGGCCTGGAAGAAGACGAAGCCGGCGGCCACGGATGACAGCTTGCGGCGCCCCCGCGCGCCGATCTCGAATCCGACCGACACCGCCCACAACACCAGCGTCGCCGCGAAGAACGCGCTCGTGTCGCCGCCGGCGCGATGTGGCGGCATGGGGTTCGTCGTCGTTGGCGGTGAGGACCATGTTGACCCACTCGACGGACTCCTTGCGCTGCAGGTCCTCCTCCTCGAGGAAGAGCGAAAAGGTCGAGGTGGGCAACTGCAGCTATGTGTCGTTGACCTTGACCTCAAGCTCGGCGCGGCGGCGCTTGCGTAGCGTCGCAGAGCTTGTCGAAGGCGGCGCCGATGAAGAAGAAGACGGTGGATCCGGCGGCGGCGCCCTCACGGCTCCACGGCGGAGCGGTGTTAGGCGGCGCAGCGCTAGGTGGAGGCGGCCGGGCTAGCCGGGGCCGACCGGAGGTAGAGGGACGGAGCGGCGGCGCAGGGGGGCGGCGCGGGGGCGGAGTGGGACGGATGTTCGGCGCAGGAGATCGGCGGCGCAGGGGGGCGGCGCGGGGGCAGAGTGGGGCGCGGCGGTGGAGAAGCGAGGCGCGACATGAGGGTTTGGGGCCGGCTGCGGGCTCGGGAGCCGGGGGGACGGAGCGGCGGCGCGGCGCACGGGATTAGGACGCGAGGGTTTGCGGGGCGGGCGGACAGTGTTGAATCGCGGGCGGGCGCCTCGTGTTGAAGCCTCGCGTTGAAGCCTACGTTCCATCCAGGCCGCACGATTGGGTTGAAGCCAGGGAGAGTTTTTTTTAGCCCTTGATTTTAATGCAGACAATTTGCTGGGTGCATTTTTGTGGGTGCACGAAGGTTGGTGCTCTCAGCGGGGGACGTATTCTTGGGTGGACTGAGTGTAATTTCAATTGGTCAATTATAGTAGAGATTAATACCAAATTTAGTCTTCAAACTACTGTAATTCTAAATCTAGCCACCTTCCCGACCGCACGACTCCGAAAGCGTGACACGTGTTAGTCGGCCGAATTTTTTATTTTTTCTGTACCGTAAAGCAAATAAAACCAAAAAATGTTCACAAATTTTTTGTACCGTCCACCGCATGACTCACAAATTTTTTGTACCATCCACCGCATGACTAATTTGCTTTTCGGTACAAAAAAATAAAAAATCGTGAACAGTGTAGTCGTGCGGTCGCTGGCCGCATGACTACAATGAACAGTATAGTCGTGCGGTCCCCGACCGCACGACTAACACGTGTCACGCTCTCGGAGTCGTGCGGTCGGGAAGGGGGCTAGATTTGGTATTACGCTGATCTTTGGGCCAAATTTAGTATTAACATGGTACATAAGGCCAGAAATGACTAAAATTCGGAAACATACATACGTGTATACGTGGAAATGTGCCCATTATGCTTTGAGAAAAACTACAGTCTTCCACCAAACCAACGGGATAGCCTTCTACCATTGAATCGACCTTTAGCACGAATCTAAACATGATTACGGTGGTCAAATAAATTTGATTGATCAGAAGTCTATATGTGATCGTTATGACCGGTTCCTTTACAGTCGTTACGACCGATGTTTGTGTGATCGTTATGATTGGTTCCCTTATGTTCGTTACGATCGGTGTCTGTGTAGTGGTTACGGCTGGTTTCTTTATAGTCACTACGACCGGTGTCTATGTGGTAGTTACGGCCGGTTCCTTTATAGTCGCTATGACCGATGTCTGTGTGGTAGTTACGACTAGTGTCTATGTGGTCGTATACGACCGGTCTGTATGGTCGTTACGACCGGTTCCATGTGTTGTCGTATATGACCAGGCTGTGTGGTCGTAGGCGTCGTGGTCGTAGGCACCGTGGTCGTAGGTGTCATGGTCGTAGGGCCATGGTCGTTGGTGTCGAGTATGTGTGCGATCGTTGGTGTCGTGGTGGCGGCGCCAAGTGCAGTCGGTGTTACTATAGCAGTCGACGACCACTGTAGCAGTCATCAACACGGGTGGTCGTGGATGGCGTAGGTCGTCTTTCAATCGGCGAACTGCCCAGTATGGGCAGGCAATACAGTAGTTGAGGACGGAGAAACCGGACCTCAGTCAATCTAGCTTTTGAAGAAAAAAGGAACATGTAAATTGAGTCGAGTTGTAAGTTGAAGAGGAGGAAGAAAGAGAATACAAGAAAAACTGCCCCCAAACACTCTTATACAACTCTGTATTCTCATTCCTCCTCGCCTTAGTTGCTCTCTGTTTTCTGGTTGACAACAGAGAACTCTTGGGCGATTTGTGCATCTTGATCCGTGGCGACTTCCCAATACTTGGTATCAGAGTCCGGTGCATGCCCAATACCCATGGTTTGAGCCGATGGCCATCACCACGCAGTAGGTGGAGTGGGAGAGCGGCGGCGTGCCCTTCCACTTCCTGATGCTGATATCCTCCAACTACACCGCATGGACGATCAAAGATGGAGGTGCTGATGGATACCCAGGGGATCTGGGAGGCCATCAAACCAACGGCCGGAGTGGTCGTAGAGGCTAAGAAGGACAAGTCGGTGCGAGCTTTCATCTTCCAAGCCATACCTGAAGATATTCTTCTGTATGTGGCCAAGAAGAAAACATCCAAAGAGGTATGGGATTCTTTGAAAACTAGATACCTCAGTGTTGATCGGGTGCAAAAGGCATATCTGCAAACACCGTAGAATGAGTTTGCGGCATTGCACATGAAAGAGGAAGAGTCCATTGATAACTTTGTCGGCAAGCTAAGTGGGATGGCGAGCAAGTACAGCACACTCAGTACAACACTGGATGATCTAGTGCTCGTGAAGAAGCTCCTCGACTCAGCACCTGACAAATTCATCCCGATGGTCGCCTCAATCGAGCAATTCTCTGATTGGAGATGATGTTGTATGAGAAGGCCATAGGGCGTCTGAAGGCTTATGAGGAGAAGATCCGTGATCACGCTGGCAACACCAACACCGATGGACAGCTCCTCCTCACTTACAGAGTGGTTGGTGCGGCAGAAAGGCGGTGACGTGGAGCCGTTAGCAAGCAACAAGGGGCAAGGCACTGGAAACTCAAACAGACATGGTCGGGGCAGAGGTCGTGGCTGAGGGCACAGCCACGGGCGTGGTCAAGGATGTTCCGCCAGCTGCGGTGGGACACAGAAGGAAGGCACTGGAGGTGGTAGGGATAAAAGTCACATTCAATGTTTCAACTGTGGCAATAAGGAGCACTACGCCTCTGAATGTCGTAGCGAGCGGAGAGAGGAGGTGAACCTGACACAAGGCCAAGAGGAAGAACCAACCCTGATGTTGTCAGTATGTGCGGAGGAGCCACACAATTTGGTGCTCCTGAATGAGTAGCATGTCCTACTGGACTAGCGTGCAAACGGTGATGAGCATGTCACAGCTCAGGAGCTACCGACTTTCGGAGTGTAGTATCTAGACAATGGTGCCAGTAACCACATGACAGAACAACGATCATTCTTCACCGAGCTTGATGAAAGCGTCATCGGTAGGGTAAGCTTCGGTGATGGATTGACAGTATAAATCAAGGGAAAATGTTCAATCCTATTTGAGTGCAATGGACAGTAGCGGGTGTTGATAGATGTATACTACATCCCTAGACTTTGAAATAATATCATGAGTTTGGGACAATTGACAGAGGATGGCACCAAGATTGTGCTCCTAGACAACCTGCTTCGGATGTATGACAGGACTGGCAAACTCGTCATGAAGGTGAAATGCATGGCCAACAGACTATACAAGGTCGTTCTGCATACTTGTGCTCCAGTTTGTCTTGTAGTGTGTTTGGCCAAACCGGAGTGCTTATGGCATGCTCGGTTGGGGCACCTTAATTTCCTAGTAATGAAACTGATGGTCAACAAAGGTATGGTGTAGGGAGTACCAGGAATAGAACATCCTGCACAAATTTGTGAGGATTGTTTGCTAGCTAAGTAAAGCCGATCGCCCTTCCCAATTCAAGTTCTATACTTAGCAGTGCAGTCGTTTGAACTTGTTCATGTAGATTTGTGTAGCTTGATCACACCTCAGACGCAGGTCAGGAGGAAGTATTTTTTTTATTACTTGTTGATGATTTCAACCAGATGATGCAGTTATACACACTGAAGTCGAAAGATGAAGCTGTCAATGCTTTCAAGAAATTTAAGGTGCTGGTAGAGAAGGAGACTGGTGCGATCTGAAGACTCTAAGGACTGATCGAGGTGGTGAGTTCTTGTCAAAACAATTCACACAGTTGTGTGATGAGGAAGGAGTTCACGAGCATCTCACCGCACCTTATTCACCTCAGCAAAACGGGGTGGTGGAGCATCGGAACCGGACTGTGCTGGCAATAACCAGAAGCCTTCTAAAGACTATGGGAGTGTCAGGCATGATGTGGGGGAGAGGCAGCTCGACATACTGTTTACCTGTTGAACTGGGTACCGACCAAGGCCCTGCCCAGCGTCACCCCATATGAGGCATGGATAGGTAGGAAACCGAGTTTGGCACATCTGAAGATCTTTGGTTGCACTGCACATGCAAAGATACCTGCAATCCATTTGAAGAAATTGGATGACAGGAGTAGAGCAGTGGTGTACCTGGGTGTTGAGGAAGGATGTAAGGCTCATCGCCTATATGATCCCTACAACAAAAGGTGTACCTGGGTGTTGAGGAAGGATGGCAATCGGGCGCGGCAGGTACGGGTAGTGCTTGTACCCGCGATCCCGATTTACGCCCATGAGTATACCTGCGAAGGATGATGGGTGAAGAACCTCGCCCATACCCGTTGCCCGTGGGCATACCCGTTACCCACGAACTGAAAGTCACCATCTGAGAGTTAAACTAATGACAAGTATATATAAGCAGTAGCTGTTGCTAAGAAATATAATATCTATCAAAAAAGTTTATAACAATCAATAGCAATTAGAGATATGCAAAATTTTATAACAATCAATAGCAATTAAAGATATTGCTATGGTTGTGCCACCTGTCAATATATATTGTGGGTAAATAGGTAGGGCGGGTACAGGTGAAGCTTACCTATATCCGTGCCCGTTTACCCGATGGGTAGAGTGTTCCTTTTATTTTTATACATGTGGGTAAAAAAATAATCCATATCCAACTTTATTAAAATATTTACTCACAGATACACAGATAAACGGGTATAATTGCTATCATAAGGCCTGTTTGGGAGAGCTCCACCAGCTCCAGATTCACCTAGAAGGTGAATCTGGAGCTGGATCCACCGTGGAGCAGCTCCATCGTGGATCTGGGATTCGTCAAAGTGTTTGGTACAGCTCCACCTCCCTCTCTATCTCACTTCCACCTGGGCCCCACGCGTCAGGGGGCAAAATAAAAAAAAGAATTCCCGGCCGGCAGAGCACGGCGCGCACGGGCACGGCACGGCGGCTGGGCGGGCATGGCGCGCGGCAGAGGAGGAGGCGAAGAAGAGGAGGAGGCGGAGCGGCGGCTGGGGGGCGGTGAGGCGGCTGGCCGGAGGTGAGGAGGAACTGGAGCGCCGGCGGTCGGAGGAGAGGGGGAAAGAGGTGAGGTGTGCGCAAGCACGAGTGAGGTATAGGGAGCTCACCGGTGTGGTCGAAGTGGACGGAGGGGAACGGAGGTGAGCCGGCAGCGAGCGCATGCGGCGGTGCGGCCGGGTCGCTGTGGCGGGGAAGCTTGGGCGGCGGAGGGCGGCGACCGACCACGGGGGTGGCTTCGGGACACCGAGGGGCAGCTCCTGCCGCGAGAAATCGGCCTGGGACCGCTTGAGGAGGGGGCGGTGGCGGAAGTGGCGGTGGCCGGCCGGAGGCGGAGAAGAAGCGTGCGCGGTGGATTCAAGTGGTGATTTGTCAATTCATCGCGTGGGGAGGCATCTCAAGGAGGAAGAAGGCGTGGGCGTCGCAGGCGAGGAGGAGGGCGAGGGCGTTGAGCGAGGAGACGAGGCCGGCGAGAGGAGGGGAGGGGGAAGCGGAGCTAGTGCTGGCGGGGATGGATACGGCGGAGGTGAGGAGGAAGGAGAAGGTGTAGGCGTTGGGGAGGAAGGAGGAGGAGAGGAGGCGGCGGAGGCGGGGGAAGAGGCAGAGGGCGCGGAGAGGGGAGGCCGAGAGGAGGGAGCGGAGGAGGGAGTTGGGGAGGAAGCGGTCGGCGAGGAGGGAGGAGGTCGCGTGCGGAGAAGAAGAATGAAATAGAACGAACCGTTTTTTGTGTAATCAGTGGCATAGTGGGTAATTTTCCCCAACTCCACCAACTTGAGTTTGGTGAAGCACCCCTTGAGGTGCTCCACTAATTTGGTGAATCTGGAGTCAGATCCATGGTTTTGGTGGAGCAGATCCACGGTGGAGCTGCTGGAGCTAGAACTGTTTGGCTAGTAAAATTGAATCCGGATCTGTTTTTTGTGAATCTGAAGCTGATGAAGCTCTTCCAAACAGGCTCATAGGCTCGATCATCTTTGCTACAGCTCATAGGAGACTGCATGCGGTGGCGCAGCCTTACGGTTGCCTGCTGATAAGCTAAAAATAGGTGGCAATCGATAACATCAGGATTTCACGCAAGGTTTCTAGCACACGTCATAAGTACTTGCGTTCAGCAGAACCATCGTTAATTATAGCCTCTAGTTAATAGAGACACGTCACAAAACCAGCTGGAGCTAAACTTTTTCTGGCACGTTCGCACCTGATCGTAAATACTCCATCCACGAAAGGAGGCGCTCAATTATAGCCCCAAGCTGAGAGTGACCATCTTATCTACGTTGCGTTGAAATCAAACATCTGCACCTCTAAACTGTGCAGTTTATGCCAGCTAGAAGCCCGTACACTACTACATATCGTTGTAAGCTCTATTCTTCTCTTACCTTCACAGATACTACTATGCTCGAACCACAACGTGTTACACGTCAATAATTAGCCATTCTACCGGTACGGACCGTGTGGTTATCCAGCCACACCTGTCACGTACAGGAGGAACTCCTGTAGCGAGCGCGCACCGGTGACCAGTCAGTCAACCTGACGGGGCACGTGGTAGCCATCCACTGATGACTGATCCACCGATGGGGCCAGAAAACAAACGAACGGCGGGGGGCATCACATTCAGCCCGCGTTCGCGTCGCGTCGGCTTCAATGCCCCCATGTGGCCTTGTCGCGCACGGTAACCTTCGACGCGCGTCGTGCCGTGGCAGGTGCGCGCAGACACCCGCGCGCGCGCGTTTGGCATCCGTCGCTTTCGTCGCACAGCAGCTGCGAGTTGGGCCGAGCTTTTATCGGTCGGCCCAAGGCTCGACCGGTATGGTACGACCAAGTAACACGCCACGACGAGGAGCCAGGTTAAGGGCCTGTTTGGTTCATTATCAGAAGTTACCTAGTCATAAGTTAGATATGTCATAGTTTTTAGGTAGCTGTTTGGTTCACTGACGTAACTGTAGCATACCACACTTTCTTAGCACCCGGCCCCACACGTCATAGACTCAGTTTCTTGCCAAACTTTGCCACAAGTGCGGCTTCGATTTTGTTAGCCACACTTTCTGTGGCAGCCACATATTGCCTAAGCTTAAGCATGGCAAAGTTAGACACCAACCAAACAGGGCCTAAGCCTGAAAAGAAGGCCTATCAAATGGTACGATATGGCATGGTTTGTTGGACAATACTTGGGTCATCTCGGCACTAAAGTGGTGTGGCGTTGGTCGTCAACGGCATGAAGCGTGTCGGACGGGTGCTGGCTGGGCTGGTCGACCAGCTCTACCACTCGCAGGTGTAAAACGAGGCAGCACTATTGCAAGAGAGAACAAGTGTTTACAAAAAAACTGTAGATTCTCATTAACTTTATTTCTGTACATGTTGATACATATATATAGATGGTAAAAGGTGGCATGAAAAAGGTGTCTTTTGGGAAAGATATCTGCACATTGGGCACTGTTTACTTTTTGATATGTAACTGGCGTAACTGGTTTGCAACACTCCCCCTTGACCAATGTGTCTTCATATGATCACCTTGATTCATCATCTTGATAAAAACTCCTCCAAAATCCTGTAGGGAAATATATGAGGAGAACCGATAGAGTAGATATACCATGAAAACTCCTTTAAAACCCATTGGGAAAATTTAAAGAGAAAATGATATGGCATATATTTGATTATATCTCTTAAAAATCCTTGTGGGGGAAAAGAGAGATATATTTATGATTATGTTGTCATATTGCCTCATTAAAAACCTTGATGAGAAACCTTTAGAGGGAAAACTCATAAAGGGAAAAAAATACAATATTTTTATTTGAACGGGTTAAGTCTTAGGAGATTTCTCCCCCTGACATATGCAAATCACGTAGTCTTCGCATACCAATTCCATGAACACATTTTTGGAATGTGGAAGTTGGTAATGACTTGGTGAATAAGTCTGCGAGATTATCACAAAACTTAGTTTGCAGAATATTTATTTTCCCACTCTCTTGCAATTCATGTGGGTAAAATAATTTAGGTGCAATATATTTTGTGATATTGCTCTTTATGTAACCCGTTTGCATTTGAACAACGCAAGCAGCATTATCTTCGTAGATAATGGTAGGTGATGCAATAGCACCTATACCACATGATTGTTGTATGTGGTTAATCATTCTGCGAAGCCATACACATTCACGTGATGCTTCATATAATGAAATTATTTCAGAATGATTAGTGGATGTAGCCACTAGAGTCTGTTTCGAAGACTTCCAAGAGATGGCTGTTCCACCGTGTAAAAATACAAAGCCTGTTTGAGATCTGGCATTATGGGGATCTGATAAATAGCCAGCATCTGTATATCCTATTAAATCCACATTGTTATTCTTCTGAAAGAATAGACCGAGATCTTTAGTGCCTTGAAGATATCTAAAGATATGCTTCACTCCTACCCAATGTCTTTTGGTTGGAGCAGCGCTATATCTAGCAAGTAGATTTACCGCAAATGCAATATCCGGCCGGGTGCAATTTGCAAGGAACATAAGCGCCCCGATGGCACTTAGATATGGAACCTCGGGTCCCAATAGCTCTTCATTGTCATCTCGGGGTCTAAATGGATCTTTGTCCCTGTCTAAATATCGAATATCCATGGGGGTTTTCGATGGATATGCTTTGTCCATATTGAATTTCTCCAATATTTTCTGGACATAGGCTGATTGATGCACTAGGATGCCTGAATGAAGGTGCTCAAGTTGTATACCTAAGTAAAATTTGGTTTTACCCAAATCCTTCATTTCAAATTCCGTCATAAGATGATTACGTGCTTCATCTATATCCCGTGTGTTACCAATGATATTAAGATCATCAACATACACAGATATAATGCAAAATCCTGTTGAGGATCTTTTGATGAGCACGCATGGGCAATCATCATTGTTGGAGTATCCCTTTTTGGTTAGGAACTCACTTAGTCGGTTGTACCACATTCTACTCGACTGTTTCAAGCCGTATAAAGACTTGTTCAATTTTACACAATACATATTGCGATTTGCATTCGGATTCGGAATTGAAATTCCATCGAGAACTTTCATGTATATTTCCGAATCAAGTGACCCATAAAGATATGCAGTCACTACATCCATCAACTGAAAAGATAGATGATTTTTAACTGCCAATGAGAATAAGTATCGGAATGTTATTTCACTCATTACTGGAGAATAAGTTTCATTGAAATCAATGCCGGGTCTCTCCGTGAACTCTTGTGCTACAAGCCTTGCTTTGTATCTCACCACCTCATTGTTTTCATTCCGTTTGCGGACGAAAACCCATTTGAAATCGACAGGGAATACTTTGGGAGGTGTATGTATCACATTGGTGAATACATTTCTTTTCTTGAGCGAGGCTAACTCCACTTGAATTGCATCCTTCCATTGATTCCAGTCCGAGCGCTGTTTGCACTCTGCCATGGTTTTAGGATCTGGATCATTTTGAAGGTTGTTTGCAATTGTTGTGGAGAAATAAATGTCGACAAGTGTAGTCTTACGGTCGTATGATTCTCCAGAATCAGTATAATTAGTGAAAATTTCTTGGACCCCTGGTGACTCAATGTTATTTCCCAAAACATTTGAGTCAGGGTATTCCGATGTCCCAGGATCAGTATTTGAGTGCACTGTTGATCTGGGTTCAAGGATCCTTTGGTGTCTATCAACTTGAGGTTGATCTGCATTTACATTCTTTTGTTTCCTTTGTCGCTTGTTAGAAGCTGTATCCGCTATTTGTACCGTACTTCTCCCCCTCTTATTTTGAACTGTGAGTTGAGTGGTATTTTGCGGTACCTCCACTTTTTCAGGTACATTTCTGGCAGGATTATAGGATTAATTTGTGACACCCTTATAATTAGTAAATGCATTTGGAAGGTTATTTGCAATATTTTGCAAATGAATGATTTTCTGAACTTAAAGTTCAGTCTCTCTGGTACGTGGGTCTGAGGCAGGAATGCCTTGTACATTCCAATTAATTTCCTGGTATTCAGTTTGGTACTTGTTGTCTCCCCCTAATGCCGGGAAATGTTTCTCATTGAATATGCAATCAGCGTACCGGGCCGTAAACAGGTCCCCTGTGAGGGGCTCGAGGTATTTTATAATTGACGGAGATTTATACCCAACATAGATCCCAAGTTTCCTGTGCGGTCCGATTGAGGTACGCTGCGGTGGTGAGATCGGTACGTATGTAGCGCAACCGAACTTTCGCAGATGGGAAATATTTGGTGGATTTCCACGTACTAATTGTAGTGGGGAAGTGCTATGATATGCAGTTGGATGCAATTGGATTAAGTCAGCAGCGTGTAAAACTGCATGACTGCAACATGATGTTGGTAAGTTGCAATTCTGTAATAATGGTCTTGCAATGAGCTTAATTATCTTGATAAGAGATTTTACTAAACCATTTTGTGTATGGACATATGGAACAGAGTGTTGAACTTGTATCCCAAGAGCCATACAATAGTCATTGAAGGCATGGGATGAAAATTTAGCAGCATTGTCCATTCGAATTGATTGAATTCGATATTCAGGATAATGTGCTCGTAATTGGATAATTTGACCAATTAACTTAGCAAATGCATGGTTTCGTGTAGATAAAAGACACACATGTGACCATCTAGTAGATGCGTCAATAAGAACCATGAAATATCTGAACGGTCCACACAATGGTTGTATAGGACCACATATATCTCCTTGAATGCGTTCAAGGAATTTAAGTGGTTCAGATCTGATTTTAACATAAGAGGGTCTTAAAATCAATTTTCCGGTGGCACATGCAGTGCACACAAAATCTGGGGATTCCGGGAATTTTGTTTTGAGGTATGTATGACCAATTGAATTGCTAATAATTTTTCTCATCATTCCAATGCCTGGATGGCCAAGGCGATCATGCCATGTTTGGAATGTGTTAGTGTTTTGGAAAATTACTTTGTACGCAATATGTTGAACGGGTTTGATGTATGAATAGTACAATCCGAAGTTTAAAGATGAAATTTTTTCTAGTACTTGTTTGCCATATCCGTTGTGTTTAGTTAAGAGGAGATATTCCTCTTTGTTGTCATTTCGGGTTTCAACATGAAAACTATTCTGACGGATATCTCTATAACTAAGTAGGGTACGTGTTGAATCGGGATACAAGAGTGCATCCTCAATTTTCAATTGTGTACCCATAGGGAGAGTGATAGAGGCGCGACCAGAGCCTACTATTGTTGCATTGCGTCCAGCGATGGTTAAAACATTTCCTTTCCTCCCAGTAAGAGTTAGGAAATATTTTGTGTCCCTAAGTATAGAGTTTGTGGTACCACTATCCACAAGGCATAATTCCTCCTCCTTTGGATCGACTCCAAAAATCTATATACACAAAAAAAGAATTTAATGAACTTTATTTGCAATACCGAATATGTTCGATATATGATTGTAGCATACAAGCTTACAATATAGATGACAATATTATTTATATTACAACACTATAGTACTTATTAGCTATGAGGAGTCTAACTGAGATCTCCAAACATGTCTTGAGAATGAAATTCTTCAAGGGTGTCCTCGGTGCACATGAGATCATCCTTCTTTGTAGAAGCACATGTGTTTTTGAGTTCTTGAAGGAACTGTTGAGAGCATCCGGCTTCATCATTGTTGGATGTGAGATTGAAGTGTGCTTCAAATCTCTTCTCTTGAGCATTCTTGCCATGAGCCAAAGACTGGAGGTAGAGGTTCACAAGATGCTTCGGGGTGCGGCATTTCTTGGTAGGATGGTTGTAGCAACCACATTTTTGACAAATTTCAGTTTTGTTAACTCGCTTACCAGAATTACCTTTACCTTTCTTGAATCCACTTGGTTTTTGCTTCTTGTTGCGTTTGTTTTTACATTTAAAGTTCTTTGAGTGATTGTGTGAATCACTGAACTTGTTGTTATTTTGATTAGCATGTACTTCAGGAAGTGAAGCAGCCCCAATGGAACGTTGCTAATTGTTCTTTAAAAGAAGTTCAACATGCTTTTTTGCCTGAAGCATAATATGCATAAGATCAAAATAAGTTTGGTAATTTGCAGCACGCCATTGCTGTTGTAGGACCCTGTCAGATGGGAGCATAGTCGAGAGAGTCTTCTCTATTTTGTCCGCATCCGTTGGTTCCTTGTCACAAAAACGCAATTTGGAGCAAATTGTATGAAGGGCGTGGTTATATTCTCCAACAGATTTGAAATCTTGGAGTCTAAGATGTGCCCATTCATGATTAGCCTCAGGTAATATAACAGCTTTCTGCTGTTCATATCTATTTTTGAGGGCTAACCATAATGTGAGTGGATTCTCCTCATACAAATATTCAGCCTTCAAATCCGGATGTATGTGATTCCGTATTATATTCAAAACGGAATATTTCACAATATCCGGAGGAATTTGATCAGCTGGAGGATCAAATATCACCCGTTGCAACCCACGTGTGGTTAGGTTGATTTTGAGGTCCATAGCCCATGTAGGGTAATTGGTACCATTGAGAGCGATGGGCTCAAAATCTTTGGTAGCCATGTAAAAACCTACATGAAAAGTATACCATAAATGATTGATTTACATGAGGTAAATTAATGTGTACGGTAATGTTGTAATAAAATGCAAAATATGTGGAAAACAATATGATTATTGTAATCCGAATGAATATATACCCAAATTAAATATAACATGTGGTTATATTTATAATACCGTATAAGCACAATATTGGTGGTGAACACCAATTTGTATGGCATAGCGTACAAGCAAAGTGCCATAAATTGTGATTTTATGGTATTTATGGTAGGTATAATATTTTGCAAAAAAATTCCAAATTATTAAGTACAATGGTACTCACTAAATGAGAATTTTAAATTTGAAATTTGCGAAAGAGAGCAAATTTAAATATGGTCACAATTCAAATTGTAAATAAATTGCAATAATATTCCTAAATATGTAAAAGTTATAGAAATGTGAATGCACATTTATTTAAACAATTACATAATTTTCAGATCCTGTAGGGACTGAAATGCTAATTTTTAAAAGTACAGATTAACAGGTACAATTATAAACAAGTACAAGGACTATACTGGAAATACTACAATATAAATTTATTTTAAAATAAAAATTCTGCATTTTCATGAATTCTAGGGGGGAAATGCAAATTTTCGGCAACCTGAGCTGAAGCCCATTTGGACTTTGGGCCCATGTGGGATGGTGGGGGCTATTGGGCTAAAAGCCCATTTTGGGAGGGCATATATAAAGATATGGGGGGAATTTAGGGTTTCCCCCAAACCCAAACCACCAGCCGTCGCCCCCATTGGAAACCGCCGCCGGCGGCCCTAGGGTCCACCGCCGCCGCCGGGGCATGCCGCCTCGGGCCGCCTCCCCCCCGCCGCCAGGCACACCACCGCGTCGGGCCGCCAGCCGGGCTGCCGCGGCCGGTCATGGGCGCCACCACGCCACCGCGGGCGCCGCTGGCGGGTGTAGCCGCCGCAGGTCCTTCGGGCGCCGCCTCGGGCGCCAGCGTCTCGTGGGAAGCCGCCGCCAGCCGTCGGCCTCGACGGCCGCACCGCACCGCCGCGCGCCACCACCCGGCCGCCTCCACCATCGCGCCACGCCGGCCACTGCGGGCGTCACCGCGTCGGTCCGCGCCGTTGCCTCGCCGGGCCGGGCCGAACGCCCGCGCTGGGCCCTCCACCGGCGCCGCCGGCCCATGGGATGCCGCCTCCACCTCTCTACGGGTGCCGCCGGCCGCGAGGGTCGCCGGCCGTGGGTGGGCCGTGCTGCGCCGCGCCTCGGCCGCGCCTTGCCGAGCGCCGCTCCAGGCCGCGCCGACTGTGCACCACGCCGGCCGTCGGCCACCTCCCCTCCCCTCTTCTCCCAGGCTATGTAGAGGAGAAGGCGTCCTCTGCGGAGGAGGCCGGTGGAGGGGTGCGAATCTGGAGGCCGGGACAACGGTTTGCCGCCGTAGAGGCGTGCGCCGGTCGCCGGTAAGGACCGTAGCGCGAAGGCCGTGCGGAGGAGAAGACGCCGTGCGCCTCCCATGGACGACGACGAACCGGCCTAGAGCCATGGCCGGTGGAGATGATGGTGGTGGTCGCTGGGCGTGGTGGTGGAGGTTGTGCATGGAGAGGGGCAAGAAGTGTGCAGCGTGTCATGCAGAGTATCCACTAATGCCAGGATCTCCAGAAAGACTTGTTTATGGTTTGCACAAAGTGCCATTACCTTGAATGCTTTCTCTCTGTTGTTTTTGTGTGGATGGTTGAGCGTGTGCTGATAACGTATTGCAAGAGAGAACAAGTGTTTACAAAAGAACTGTAGATTCTCATTAACTTTATTTCTGTACATGTTGATACATATATATATAGATGGTAAAAGGTGGCATGAAAAAGGTGTCTTTTGGGAAAGACATATGCACATTGGGCACTGTTTACTTTTTGATATGTAACTGACGTAACTGGTTTGCAACAAGCACCTTGCCGAGACGCACGCCGCACTGCACATGACATCTCACACCTACTTCCACACACCACTACGCCAGCTCGGCTCCTCACTCAATGATGGGCAACCGTGGCTGCTCGGTGGAGGTAGACAAACACGGTGGGGGCGGGCGGAGGAGGGCAAGCGCGGGGGCGGCATTCGAGTTAGGTAGGTGCAATATAGGCAGGCAGAAGAGGACAAGCATGGGGGCAAAGGTAGAGGCGGGCAAGCGCGACGGAGGTGGGCAATCATGCGACGAGGGCCGAGGTAGTCAACCGCCATGCCGGCGTGCCTTGTTGGGCCTCACCGATGGCACGTTGCCATGCCGTGCTGCCACAATCTGCGGCCCATCATGCTCGTGTTGTGCCCATGTCACGGCCTAATTCCCAACACTAAGACGGGGTGGGTCGCCGTCCGCTCGCACTTTTTGCTTCAAAGGTTTGGTGAGCTTTCGCCACTCGTGACGAGCTGCGAGTGCCCTTGTGCCAAGTGTACAGGTGGGAGTCAGGCCGAACTTTTTCGTGCCAGCCTGGCTGGCTCGGTACGGTCTAAGCACGGCACGAGCACGCCACATGACGGGCCATGCTGGCACGGCATGGACGGAGAGCCGTGCTGGGCCTAGAAAACAAGCCCATTGGGCGGCACGGCCTGGCCCGGCATAGCGTGCCATGCTCGGGCTGGGCTGGCATGACGAGCACGACAGCGGTCACAACCGCCTCCTTTGGCTCAGACCACCAAGCAAGCAGCAAGTGCAACAACCAGAGGCAAGAAATATGCATGGATGGTGAAGTGGGAGAAGAACTTGTCCTAAAGCGTGCGGAGGAGCTGGTCGTAGTCGACGTAAGCCTTTAAGTCCACCTTTCGCAGGTAAGGTACATTATCCATGGCAACCTATGAACTTAGCGGCCGTCTTGCTGGACCCTGCGACATCGACGGGCGAGTTCTTGCGGAACAACCTCACCAGCAGCCACCCCACCACCCACGCCGTGATCATCCAACCAAGCAACAAGAAGCTCATGTCAATACAGAATCATCACCATAATTTCTCGCAAGAAAGAATTTTTTCTTGGGAGGCAGGGAGATAGTACTTGGGGGACCGAGGGAGCATCGGAGGAGGCGACGACTATGAGGGGGGAGTGGTCGGGATCGGCGTTGGAGAAGGTGCACTTGCGCTTGGGGTCCGGGAAGGAGGAGGAACTAGGGAGGCGGAGGGTGAGGGCGGTGTAGGCCTCAGCGATGAGGCAGATCATCTTGGCAGCGTGGAGAGTGCAAAGGATCGGGGTATGCCAATCAATTGAGGAAGTAGCTTCGGAGGATGAGCCAGAGCTGATGGAGATGACGAGGAGGTCGTCAACACCAGCGGCAAAGGGGGAACTCCTACTTGTTGTGGACGATGTGCGTGACGGCGGCGGTGGGGTTGCCCATGGCGGTGACGCCCTTTGAGGCCACGGTGATGGCCATGCGCAGGTGGCAGCGCAGACATCGTGGAGACAGAATTCAAAGCTGCTGCTCTTGACGATGTCAGTGTGGAGAGAAGAGGAATGGCGTAGCGGTGGTGAGGTCGTAGCAGGGGACGAACAATGGCGTGATGGTATCCTTGGGTGTCATGTCACTGAACATTCGTCAAAGTGATGACTTCTTCGGGTGCCAGAACTGCACTGTCCACCTACGCCGCCCTTTGTCGCACCAACCCCCTTCCCGAGGTTCATCGCCACGAACTCGTAGACACCATTGGAGTGCATGGAGCAAGCATTGCTGGGGAGTAATGGAAAGGGTAGGAGAGTGGGAGATGGGGGAGGAGAGGACTACGGAGGCGAGGTCACGAGGAGCACTCTAGAGTCTTGATCTGGAATCCGGATTATGGAAGAAGAGAAGATAGGAGGGACCGACTATCGAGGGAGGATGGTTGGGTGGTGCAGAGTGCAGACTACCGTTAGTGCCTCAGTGATGTGGTATGTGCCTTGTGGATCGTGTGGTATGGACTATGATGCAGGACTGTAAGAGCACTACAACACTGGTCAGTGCTGGTGGTGTGGACTGTGGACTATGGACTGGACGTATGGTACTGTACTACTGTAATGTGCTGGTACATACAAAAGCAAAACATACAGTATAATAGTACATGCATTGATGCATGGTTGTTTTGCTTTAACTCAAATTGAGCTTGCATAGTTGTATGCATGTGGATATGAGTTCTGAGGATGTGGATATGGCTATAAAATCCACCAAATCCACCCCTCTCTTCATTTCTTCCTCATCCACCCACTCTTCTTATTTCTTCACCATCCTCATTTATTGACCACTAAAACATAAACTCCAAGATTCTCTCCTGTCTTTACTCTGGTCGGTAATCTGTACAACAGAAAATTCATTATACTCCAAGGAGTCGGAGCACCAAGGAACTCCTGAGCGATGTGCTATCGAGGAGTCGTAGCACAAAAAGGGCAGCAGGGTGACTTAGTGTAAGCTCCCGCCGCTACTCCCTAATCCTCATCCGGCTCTGACTTCCATTGATGCTCATCAACTCTCACTAATCATGGGAGACTACGACATGGATGACCGTCATATGGACGGAACAGAGAGCTACGAGGAGTACCAGGATGGTCTAGAGCCAATGGAGACACTAGACTTCTCTCCTTTGTCCATAGACGACAACATTGGCGGGACTAGATGAAGGATGAATTGCTGAAAGCACATGACATGGAGCCAAGAAATCCAAGACAACCAAACAGTAAAGATCACAACTTGTAATTATTGCAAATCTAAATTAGTGGTTCATACAACTGTAGGGACATGGCACATGAACCGAAACTACAAAGCATGCTTACGCAAGATGGGGGCGCATAGCCAAGGGGGAGGAGTACAAATATAGCTAAATTTTGAGGCTGATGGTTCTGTAAGTACTTGGGTATACAGCCTGCTTTCTGCCTGTATAGAAATTGCAAAATATATTGTTTCAAAAGATCAATTGATTAGGATGTGTGAAAGTCGCGTGTTTGAAAGAATAATCCAACACTGCTTTTGCTCACAGTATCAACATATTAGCAGGAGAACTATCACATCTGATATTTTACAGATGTATCATAAGGAACTAATAGAACTAAAAGAACTATTCCTACAAATACAGTTCTCTTTTACTATAACTTCAGGCATTTGGACATCATCGCGTCAGATAAGTGCATACCTTAGTGTTGTAGCCCATTATTTAGATGACAATTACAAACTAAACAAAAGAGTCATAGAGTTTAAGATAATTAACAAATCACACACGAGAGATGCCATTGCCGAGCATATACTAGACGTGCTTGCTGATATTAAGATAAATAATAAGATTGCTTCTATAATTCTTGATAATGCATCGGCAAACACAACGGCTATGAATATCCTCACCTAAGGCTGCAGACATACATATTGGTGGTTATGTTATCCACTAGAGATGTGTATGCCATATCTTGAACCTTGTTGTTGAAGATGGTATGCAACTGATTGACAGATATTTGAATAGTGTCTGTGATGTCATTCGTTATCTCACAAATTCTTCACAAGTGGTAGCCAGGTTTGCGGAGTACTGCGCAACTAATGGAAAGGAGTCAAGAAAATTCGGTCTTGATATAAAGGTGAGGTGGAACTCGACATATATCATATTAAAGAATGTACAAGGGTACGAATATATTATATCTGTTTTGTCAATGCTAACTCTCAAAACAATAAATTGGTAGTTACTAATTCATATTGGTAGATTGCTAGTCATTTTTGAGAGTTTTAAGGCCTTTTTATAAAGCAACAAAGGTTCTATTTTATAAAGCAACTAAGGTTCTATCTGGTGTTTATTACTTTATTTAGTTAATTATAGATAAGATTGCCAAATTTAGAGATTATCCCCTTTTAGATCATACTGTCGCGGTAATGGAGGAAAAATATATTAAATATTTTGGTTTTCTTTCACACTTATATTGCTTTGCTATCATTTTCCATCATATTAAAAAGTTGGCAGGTATGCGATCAGTATGGAGGGAATAGGTATTAGCCTCAGTCTTTTTACTCAGAAGCTTTTGCACATATCAAAGAAGAGTTTTTTTTTCATGTTTTCCATATGTATCATGACAAGTTTGGCAACAGTGCGGATCAAAGACCTCACAACAAACGCAACAAGGAAAAACAAGCTTAACATCCCACTTATAGAAGAAGCTAAAGGGCAAATCTAGTTCTTTGTTCTCTCAGCCTTAGGTGGCCTCAAGTGAAATTCTGTCTCAGAACTGAACCATTATCTAGAGTATGATTTTGTAAACATTGATTTTTGGGCCAAACATCATTCGTATTTTTATATTGTTGGATACTTTGGCGACCTGGCACATTATGCTTTTGGTAATATGCCTGGTCTTGGAGCCATTACTCTGCAAATACTAGCTTTACAGAGTACTGTCTCACATCAGAGTAGCACATTATAGAACATGATAAGTGGTGTATTAATATAACATTATAAGATAAGGGTCTCTACAACGAAATGTAAAACAACTTACCCTTTTACCTCTGCCTAATTACTGGATATGGAAAGCTACACGGTTCTCCTCATGATGTTGATCACTCTCCTTTTAAACATCCTCTTATTCCTCTAATCTTCATGAAATACTCCACTAGTAGTTGGTTTGCTATCATTCTCTTAGGGATCTTTGGTTGCATGGAAGTCCTTCGGGCTAATTCTTCTACAAGGAGATTGATAATAATAGGGATTAGTGCAAAAGGTACTTAACAAATCAAGATTACAAACATTAATGTATGAGTTCCCACCATATCATGATGTATCCTCTTACTTTAAGCATCTGCTATACCAATACCCAATCTAATCCATATTCATAAGTTTGTTATAGAAAACAAAGATTGTGATAAGAAAACAGATTATTGTTTTGAGAAGCTACTATCCACTAAATATTGTCCGGATGCCTATCTCCTATATGTCTTTTCCCACCGGGTATAGCTTCCATCCTGAAAGCAAGGAGTGAAAGTAAGTTTTTGACGCAGGTGATATTAGTTAAATAGATGTAAACTAGATTTGTTACGAAATTATCGAATAACAATATGCATCAAATAACTCGACTTGCCTGAGTAGCCAAGCACTCAATGGAGGTGGACTCTGGTTCGGTTCGCCGATGTTTTGTTCTTCCCCTTGACTAATTTCGGTCATGTGTGGCGTATAACTCTATTTTAGAATAGTAATTTTTCTGGCTGTTAAGGACACTATATTAGTGCTTTCCTTGTGCAGTTAAAGAATTTTGGATTAAAGAATGTTATTCATGAGATTTATCTTATTTACGATATTTCCTTAGAGATATCTATACTTTTAATTACCTTACAAGGGTTGTTATCATGCAATTATAATGTTTTGTATAAAATGTACTGCTTATGAATTTTACTTGATCTAAGAGATGGTTAACATTTTCTGAATTTAGCGTGCAGTTAAAATCTTTGAGATTATAGTACATTATCCATGGAGTTTCCTTCATTTAGGATATCCATAAGATTTTATGTATATATCATTATTAAATTTAGAAATGGTGTGGTGTGCAACTATAGTACTCACTACTAAATTAAATTACTTGTGAATTTTTCTAAGTTTTGTGTAATTGATTTTTCTCTTATCCTTGTTTTTAGCCAACTGACAATTTCTTAGTTTAGATTCATTTCCTATTTCATTTCAGATTTTATATAATGAAATTTTGGGTTACTGTGCTGAAACCCAGCTCCACTGGACGCCCATCTTTCCTTTTCCTATTTCGTTTCCCTTCTGGCCTGGACCGTCCCAACGCCAACCTAGATGGCCCATTTTGTCTTCCTCTCCTTCTCTATTCTCTTTCTTTCTCTTTTCCCCACTCCTTCTTTCTTTCCTGGCCCAAGGCCCACTCCACCACCACCTGAGTCCTACTAACTTTCTCGTCCCATTCGCTGCACGCCGCCCTGGCTCCGCGCCACCCCCCCCCCCTCCGGTCGCACGACCGCCGCCGCTTCTTTTCCTCCTCCAGCCTTGGCGCCCCCTCGTCTCCGCCTTCAACTGCCACCGCCGCTGCCGTGGTGGGCCTCGGCTCCGTCGCCGCCGCCATCCGGTCGCCCAGGTCGCCTCGCCGGCTCAGGGCCATTCATGGCGCCGCCGCGACGCGTGCCCCCCGACACCGAATCGCCACCCCGAGACTCCCCGGCGCCCTCTTTGGCTCTCCTGTGACCGCGCTGCCTAGGAATTAGGCCCTTCTCCACTGGATCCTAGTGTTTGTATCGACGCGCCATTGCCGCGCCGCTCAGACCTCGCCGGCGACCTCCCGTGGCGGTCCTCATGCCTCCCACGTCGTCCCTTGCGGCTCTTGCGGTCGGCGTGGATGCAGGCTGCTGCTGCTGCTCGCTGGGCCTCGCGGCTGCTGAGTGCAGACCGCGCCGTGCGCGTTCTGAACGACGGCCTGCCGTCGTTGGCCACGCCGGCTTCACAGGTTTGTCCCCAGGTTTGGCTTCTCTTTTACTTCTCTCCCCTTTACCTCACTTCCCTGTTCCTGGTCACCCCTTGGCTTACCCTTTGTGTCTGGTGCGACGTCGAGGTGAACTCGACGTTGCCCGGCCAGGGCGGACACGCCGCATCACAGGTTTTTTCCAGGGCTTCCTCAACTTCACTCCTTCTTGCTCTATTTCATCTGTTTCTATGTGACTACAAAAAGTCACAGATGTGGATGATTGAATGGTTCTGTGTGGAAGATTTGGTGTTCCTGTCCTTAATGATTTAGCATATATGTATGTGGTTCTTGCTGCTATGATTATTACTACTTAAATTTCAAGAACTAGAGGCATACTACTTCTTCTAGTAGTTGAATTGGTTCCAAATCATAGGTTGACCTTTACTAGTAGAGATGCTTCATCAATCTCTAATTCTTTTACTTGATTCTACCATTTTTACACTTTAGGTCAAACATGACTGTTACCTCCTAGGCTCCTAGAACCAGTGTAAGTGCTTGGACCTTCTATTCCATTTACCGAGATCTTCAAATTACTAACAACTAGAAATTACTATAAGAATGAAAGTCTAGATTAATGATATATACCTTGATTGCTTGAGATCTTTTCTGTGCAGTTATTTCTCCTCCTCCTTGTTCCTCCTAGCTATACTCTGAATTCTTCTTCCTCCTAGTTCTCTTCTAAAAGCATTTGTGGTATGGTGCAAAAGAGAAGTAGCAGTATGGCAGCTGTTCTCCTTGTGCTGCTCTAATTCTTGTTGAGCTCCATGCCCCCATGCCTCCTCTCTGTTCTTCCTCCTCCCTCTCAGTTCTCTCTCTCTCTCTCTCTCTCTCTCTCTCTCTCTGCATGCTAATGTTTGTGATGGTGCAATTGAGGAAGAAGGAAAGGCAGTATGACTGCCGACCTCTGCCTTGTACTTCCCTTAATTAGGTGATTAAGCTCCCTAATTATCCATGCACTTCAATCTGCTAGCTGCTGCTGGCCGTGTGCGTGTGCCTAGGGGTGGAAAACGGTAACGGATAATTCGTTTTATCCGATATTCGTATTCGAGAAAACCTGAATGTGGTAAGCAAAAATCCGTATTCGAAAATGTTCGTATTCGTATTCGATAATATTCGTATCCGTATTTGAGAATATTCGTATTCGCATTCGTATTCGAGAATATTCGTATTCATATTCGTATTCGAGAACATTCGTATTCGCATTCGTATTCGAGAATATTCGTATTTGTATTCGTATTCGTATTCGTATTTGTATTACCGAATGTCTGGGCCCATCCGCCCATAGCGCAATGGCACAGGCGCACCGCGCACAGCCGCATTACCGCATTGGCGATTTCGATTTGGCGGGCACTAAAGTCTAAAGGCGCCAAGGCGCGTGCAAGGCGGGACCGCGGGAGACGCGCGCGCGGGACGGCGGGAGTCACTACTCGGTGTGACAATCGGACTCACTGGCTCACAGCAAGACTCACTAGTCACTACTATCGTCCGGTCAACACTCAACCGAGTGCGAGTGGCGAACTGGCGACTGGCGAGTGGCTGTCTCAGGCTCTCAGCCGAGAGTTGTCGTCTTGGCGACTGCCTGGCGACGGTGACTCGGCGAGTACTGAGCGTCCGAGCGGCGACCGGCGAGCGAGAGCGAACTCCTCAGTCCTCACTCCTCAGTCAGTTCCTCACTCCACTCCGTGTCTCCGTCACAGCGTCACAGCGTCTCCAGTCCGCATCGGCGTCGTCCGTGGGAGGAGACACGATGGTTGTGGATCGTGGGGTGTTGTTCCTCTTCTTGGCCACTGCCCTGGTCAGACTCGCCTCTGCGTCTCCCTTCCTATCCAGTCCGTGCGTGTTCTTGTTCTGGTGTTTCTTGCTGCGTCGCTTGCTTGCGGCTTCTGATGAGTTCGTTTTGCTTTCTGCTGCTTGAACAGACAGCGTGTTCTAGGTGAGCACCGGATCTACAGGGAGGAACTTGCTATAGGCTAATAAGAGTACATTTCCTTCTCCTTCTTGCTCAGTTCTACACTTTAAGCTAGTGATGGATTTGAGATAGGTGTGGGGTTGGAGGGATTTAATCTGAAATCGAACTAGATGACAGAAGGTTGGGTTAGAAGTTGATTCTGTTAGATATTCCACTGCCCTTCCATGGCCGGGGGCAAGGTGCGGTTGTATTGTTGTGTCCTGTTTTTTTCTTCGTAGTGCATCTAACATGTTCGACAGAATGCCTTGCCTACATCCAGGGCGGCGAGTTCTCCCAAGACGTCAAGGTCTCTGAGCAAGGTCAATCAACCACACCTACCTACCGTGAGTAGGACCCAGCCGTCCGCCAGAGGTCAGTTTGTAGTTATCTTTCTGATCAAGTTACTTTGCTGTACAAGATATTTAATGTTACCATGAATTAACATGTCAACTCCAATTTCTTGCTTGCTTATTTGGTGGTGGCAGGACTGAGAAGCTGATGCTGAAGGCTGGCATTGGCAATGCTTACCACAAGTACCGCGTGAAGAGGAATTGCTGGCCAAAGATGCGTGGTGGTGTGGCCATGACCCATGAACCCTGTTGAGCATCCCCACGGAGGAGGTAACCACCAGCACATTGGTCATGCCTCCACTGTCCGCCGTGATGCTCCTCTTGGCCAGAAGGTCGGTCTCATTGCCATACACGCATCCCACCACCACCTACCTATATATCTCTTCTTGACCTCTGTAATTTCCTCTCAAGAAACTTGTTCACTTCACTTTTCTGAACTCCTTTCCCTTCTAGAATTCACATAATATATTCCACCCTTGTTAAAAATATTACTTTCTGATAGGTGAGGGATGAGCTTGAGCATTTATTGGATGATGAAATGGATATGGCTGAAATGTACTTGACAGAGAAGCTTACTCGACAATAAATTAGTGAGGCTTCATCTAGAGTTGATGTTGATGATCCATCTCAATTGGAGGATAGGTAAGTCATCAAAGCGTTATATGTCCTTTTGCAAGAATAGAACAAGATATATCTTATCTGCTATATCCGTAAATAACCTGACTAGTTTGTATGCATCTCTATGTATATAGAAGTGAGGCCGATGGAAGCAATGGTAGCTTTATTGGTTATAAGCCCCACATCGAGGAACTGGAGATGCTTTTAGAGGCCTACTTTGTGCAAATTGATGGCACACTTAATAAGCTATCCCATGTCATAGACCTCACTTTCCTATGTTACTTGCACCATTCCAATGCAGCTGAGTTCTTGTTATTGTTAACAAGTATTTTCTCGAGAAATAAAATCACATTAGATCAGAATTGCTAATTTTATGATGCTCTGCATGTGGTATATCTAGAACTTCATATGTTGTTGCCATAAGTTAAAATACAAAACTGTGTTAAGAGTTATAAAATGTTATGTCTTAATAACAAAAGAAATCATTTTATTTGGCTTACTGAAATGGTGTCTTTAAACAAGCTAATATTAGGAGGTAGGGCGATCTAGAATTAGCAGTCTGTTGTTACATTGGAAGATGGTGCCCTGTGTTTAGTGAATCCTTTTGCATAGGCTTGGTTTATTTTCCCTTTAATTGATTTTATTGGAGGTTCTTTAGAGTGATCGTTCTAATTGCGGGAAACTAGTGTAGGGACTTCTATATACAAGGATTAATAAATCAAATTATTATACTGAACCTATACTTGTTCTATCTCTGCTTGAAGCTGAGGGAGTGTGTGGACGATACTGAAGATTATATCAACATAATGCTGGATGACAAACAAAATCAGCTTCTACAGATGGGGGTCATGCTCAGATGCTCTTCACTGCGACTGTCGTCATTAGTCATTACTGCTGGAGTGGCTGTTGTTGGTCTTTTTGGTATGAACATTGGTATATCACTTTACAACCCCTCAACTGACAAGTAGGATTCCCATGACATTTTTTTTACTATATACTCAAATGTTTCAAACACAATGTCTTGATGATGAAATGAATTACTTTGATATAAGGTTGGTTAATCTACTGGAGGATATAATGGATGGCAGCCGGATTTTAATATTTATGGACACCAAGAACTCAACTTCTTTGTAGAGATTTTCTGGTAAGTTTTTCCATATAGAATAGTTTAAACAGTAGGGAATGAAGAATTTTGCGCAAAAGAATACCATTTTTCTGTAGGCCAAGTTTGGGATCATGTGTCATAAAAATCTCATTTTTATTTGATTCACTTTGTTAAGCATTGAGAATAATTTGTTCCTTGCTTTATTAAGTGGAGGATATGAACTTGATTTATTAATATTTGTGATGATTGTTTGTTGATGAAATTTCAAATGTCAAAATTTGAATTTAAAACCGCTAATCGGAAAAACCGGTCGATTATGACATTTGTAGGAGGATATTCGTATTCGACCGAATTAAGCATATATCCGATTCGAATTCGTATTCGTTACGACATTCGATTCGTATTTGTATTCGAGAATGTTCGAATTTGTATCCGTATCCGTTTTAAAAACATAAATCCGTATTCGTATTTGAGACTATTCGACCGTATCCGATCCGTTTCCACCCCTACGTGTGCCCAATTTGGACACCACGTGGCCTCCCCTGGTGCTAAATCCATGTGATTAAGGGTGTAATTGGATTGGATACTTTTTGACCGATCGAATCAGATCAGAGCGTGAAACCGGATATCCAGAACTTGTCGGATTTCGGAGTTGGATCCGGATAGTTTTTGCCAGATACAAAAACGGATTTGGGATAGAGGTATCCATCGGATTTGGAGCTATTCAGGAATTTTGATGGGGCTATCCGGATAAATTCATATTGGATATCCAGATATTTGTGCCGGTCCAAGAGAAATGGTGAGAGGGGAAGAGAGATGGGCAGTGGAGGAGGGGGCAAGGAAGAGGGAGATGGACTGCTACCAGGTGGGACAAGAGGGAGGGAAATGGGCTGAGAAAAATTTAGCCTACGGGATAAAGGGAAAAAGGATTTTGGAATTAAAGAAAATGTTAAAAATTCAAATAAGCTCCAACAAATATCAAACGAACTCCAAAGAATCCAATAAAATTCATAAAGGCATATTGAATATTTGAAACTCAAATAAAATACTTTCAACTTGATATTGAAGTTTAAATTAATCAGATCAAATCATTTTGATTTAGGAAAATTCTAATTAAGCTTTAATTAATTTTAAAATCTAGAAAATTCTATAAAGCTATTTGGAAAATAATGTTTTTGAAAACCTAAAAATTGGGATGTTACAATATTCTTTCAATAACTCTTTTGTAGCCAAACTCTAGCGGCCTATAAATGTTTGTTGAACTGCTAATGTATTTACGTTTTGAACATCCTTTGTATTATGTTGTCTTCTGGTTATGCCTATAGGTTAAATTTGCTTTGTACAATGTCGCGGGGAGCCGGGGAGGCGGGAGGCGCCGAGGCGGGAAGCGGCGGCGGGGAGCCCGAGCCCCGGGTGCTGGCGCTAGGCGTCGGCTCTGCTGGGTGCTGGCTGCTGCGTCTGCGTGAGGGCGCTGGCTGCTGCGTCTGTCGAGTGACCGAGACCGACTGGAATGATATTCGCCCCTGGCCCCTGACCGGCTGCCTGACCGGTTGACCGAGACCGGAGACACCGAGTGACCGACAGACCGAGACTTATTAGGTTTGCAAGTTGCAAATTACAATTCATTTCTTATTCTTAATTAGTCCTCTAACTTTAGAGTATAGTTATATAGACATTTCTTAACGTATATACTCAATTAAAATTTAATTCATAGGTTTGCAAAAATGAAGAAGCGAACTTTGTGTAACTATTTCACGATCAATTCAAATAGTACTCCTCCAACTGATGAGAGCGCAACTCTATCAAAACTATGTTTCTTACGAAGTAGTTTAGTCATTCGAGGTGTAGACCCAATAATTCTACAAAAACTTACGATCTAGCATAAGAATGTATAATTTTTTAGTCCACCCTTATTTTTCATTCTGGATTCGCCACTGGGACTATCCATGTTCGACTTCGAGAAAATAAAATAAAATAGGATATAGGATAAATAATATCTGTCTGTATCTGATTCGATTGCACACCTACATGTGAATGTGCAAAAATGCTGGGCTTAGGTGGTGATCAGTTGGGCTTAAAAGCTCATAGCTTATGGCTGAAAACACTGTAGCTGGCTGAAAAAACACTGTAGCTGACAGAGCCTTATTTAGCATAATTAAATTTAAAAAAAATATAAAAATATAAAAAATATGTTAGCCCATTACGTATAGTACAAACAAATACGGGAAAAAAAGAACCGGCAAAAAAGCTCAATAAAAAGTCAAAAGTTCAAAAAAAGACGAAATTTATAAATAGTAAAAAATAAGCTGGAAGCCAAAAGCTTAAGCCCAACCGATCACGGCCTCCTGGAGAGATGGTATGGCACGTTGTGCAAGTCTTCTGGATCTGAATGTAATATGTGATAACGGCAGGGACTAACCTGCAAGGAGCAGTCTTTTGCTGGATTGATCGGTTGTAGGCTGAAATTGTAAACCTGGGCTGGATTGGTTGTGGGCTACTCCTTGTGTTTAGTGTCCCTTTGGGCAAGGTAATGAGGGCTGAAACTAAGAGCTTGGGCTTGCTGATCCGTCGCCTATATGATCGCCGAAGAATAGATACTTCTAAAGATGTCGGTATCTTTTTGTTCTTTTACTCTTTCTCTCTTTTTATTTGAGATCAACTTCGACTTGAATTTTAAATTTAATTATAGTTTCTGAGTTTTTGCTACACAACCATGTCAGCTACGTGACTCATATTTTAGTTGGCCAGCACCGTGGTTGTCAGGTACTGCCAGCACCGTGGTCATCACAGATACACATCCGATGATTCATTGACCGCCCTATCCCTTAAGGATGTGTTTGGATGCTAGGATAGCCAAGGGATGGAACCATCCCGTTCCAATTTTGAGGTTATCCAGCTGTTTAGATCGTGGTATGGAGAATGAAGTGGAAGCAAACCATTCCTCCTAAAGGAATATTCCTTCAATATTCGGAATCAACCCATCCCCCAAAATATCCCGGACGAATCCATCCCGGACGCCCTCTGTCTCCTGTTCTCTCACCCCACTCCCTTTCTCCGTTCTCTCACCCCCCCCCTCCAGATCCAGATCGGGGCGCCGGCATCCCACGCCGCCGGCCTCCCGCGCCGATCTCCCTCCCGCGACGGCCTCCCGCGCCGACCTCCCTCCCGCGCCGGCCTCCCACGCCCGCGCCGTCCTCCTGCGCCGTCCTCCCGCCGGCGCCGACCTCCTGCGCCGTCCTCCCGCCGCCGGCCTCCCGCGCTGTCCTCCCGCCCGCCGGCCTCCCACGCCCGCGCCATCCTCCCGCGCCGTCCTCCCGCCGGCGCCGACCTCCTGCGCCGTCCTCCCGCCCGCCGGCCTCCCGCGCCGTTCATCCCCATCCCACCAACCAAACAAGAGACGGAACGGTTCCATTCTTCTCCATCCCACTAACCAAACAAAAAACAGAATCATTCCATACTATGAACCAAACATATTAACAGAACCATCATGTTCTATCCCATCCCAAAAAACTGGAATCGTCCCATCCCATTCCTCCCCATTCCACCAACCAAACACATCCTAAAAAAATCAGAAGAACTCTAGCCGCCGCCTCCCAACATCAAGTGTCGCTGCTCTGCCTCCACCCATGCCCATCGCCACCACGTGCCTCGCCGGCATCGCCTCAAGACATCGGCAAGGCTGATAGGTGAACCCCTGCCCACTCGCTAGCGCAACCCAGCTCCCCCCTTGTCATCAATGCCACACTTCCTCTCCTGCTGCTGAATGGTTCAAATGGCTAGCGTCATGAATTTCTTGGGCTGGACACCTTTCATTTTCCACGAATATCTATTGGGCCAAACCAAATTCGTATAGTTCTTTAATTTGAGTGCAGACTCCATTTTGGGCTGGGCTAATATGTCAACATATGCACATCTTCACTCCCAGCTATTGAATCGGAGATAGGCGGACGAGATGCGCTCAGAAAATCTTCCAATAACGCACGCCCGCCCGCACCCCCGGGGGGGGGGGGGGATCATCTTCTTCCCTAACCTGCCCCCCAACGATCGCTCCCAAACCCAACAGCTCAAGCTAAGGTTTGTGATTTCCCAGAGAAAGAATTACGATGTTTTTGTCATGCCCAGAATGCTGCATTTGACAATGATTACTACTTAATACTCATTAAGAAGACTTTTGTAGCCATTTCCCAGTGAAAGCCACAAAATAGGCCGGCCTCGAAGAACTATTCCAAGACGTACGGGATTAAAAAAATATCCTAATCAGAGAATTGGCCTCTGCTTGATTGTTGATCTTGGCATGGATCATGTATGGGATGCAGACTAGCGTCAATTCTTCACACATTGTAAGTACTTCTACAACAACAAAACTATTTTGGGTTTAATCCAAATATATATTACTTGGTCCAGCAAGTACGTATTGATGAAACAAAAACTGATATTAACTATGTTGGATTAATTGGGCTTGGTCCATTTTAATTTAGCAATTAATCAAATGAAATTCCTAGGCCCACTATTAATGCTAGGTGTAAAAACTGTTTAGTCCCATATGGAGAATTGAATGGGAGTTACACCAATTTAAAAGGTGGAACGTGGTAACCCCCTTGTGGAATTGGAGAGAGCCAATACACGCGCGCGCTCGCTCGCCACGCCACGCCACGCCGAGCCGTGCCGTGCCGTGCCGTGGCTGCGGTTACTTTCGAGTAATGGTTGCAGTTACTCTGGCTCTTCATTTTTGCTGTTACAAAAGAACAGAGTATGAAAAGGCTCTCCTCTCCATACGGAAAAACGATTCTCTGCTGCTGCGCTACTTTCATCATCTCCAGTCCAGAGCCTTGCGCGCACAAGTTTCTGGGCGAGTAGGCCTTCGGAACTTCGTCCGTTTGTGTACCTGCACGGGTAGGCGGGCGATCAAGTTTTTGGGGAGCGTATCAGCGCGAATACTCAATCTGCGACGTCTACTTCCTGGTGGTGAACCGTTCGTGGGACTGCACTGCGAACATCTTCCTGCATCAAGTTTCGTCCTGCATCACGCCTCGATTGACTACATCAAATAGGCCATCATGTCAACTGATGGTAACGGCGCCTCCGGTGTCTCCGGCACTGGCCCCGCCCGAGGGTATAAATTGAAAACTTTTCTGATGTATTTGTTTCTGTGCGCTATGAATATGTTAATAGATGTTTCTGTTAGCTTGTTCGTTAGCGAATATGAATACATCGTTAATAGATCACTCATGCATGTTTATGTCATGTTTTATATGCTGAATTTCTGGATTAAAATATACCGAAAATTGACTAGATTTCCAACAAACTATACGTACATCAAGCATGTCTCTTACGAAAAGATGAACACGAAACATGCACATGCAATAGCCTGTAAGGTGAGGATGAGTTGGTGTCCAAGGCAAGCAACAACTAGATATTTACGAAGCAAACTGACATGTTAAGATTAGCATACTATTGCTTCAGCTTGGCATGTTGTCGATAGACGTTGTTGCTATATTCCCAATGCATTTGTCAAGCACAGCCATGGCAAATTACTGAGCTACCATTGCCCAGCAGCAGACCTACTAAGCACCCACTGCTCGGCAGGAGCTGGCACGCTCTACCGAGGCAGGGCAGCTCGACAGGCCGGTTGGGCTGGACGGCTGTAGCGCACTGTGCTCACCTGCCACGCTCACCCAGCATGCCGCGTTGGCACCATGTTGTTGAGTTCTGGTGGCCCGGCAGGAGACAAATGTCACCTGTGGTGCCTGCCAAGTTCAGGGAGGGGCTAGATTTGCAAAAATAAGTGTTTGGGGAGCCAAAATTGAAAAACAATTGCTACAGTGCCATATATGCAAACAGATCCAAATATTGACATGCTCTAATTCAAGTTTTGCAATTTCAATTTGCTAGCATGGTAAAAGCTAAGCTATGGAAAATCATGATAAATCTAGCTAGACTAACATAAACCATAGCAAAGAGTAATTTTATGATAGCACATGATACATGAGTAATAGTCATAGCTCCATAGATAATTACCTAGTTCTAGTTGCTAAAAATTAGATATATAATATCTTACAATAAATACAACAAAGATTCAAATTCCCGTCAAACTAAGCAAGAAAGGCAAATAACCTCAAAATCCTTGCAAGAAGTAAAGCGAGAGAAACAAGAGGCCAAAAGAGTGCAAATGAGATAAAGCTCAAACTCGACACAAAAGCACTATTATGTCTTTCACAACATGGGTTCTAAGGGAAGAGAACTTAAGCAAGACTGAAAGATGTCAATTATGAAATTTATACCATTTGCAGAAAAGAAGTAAACCAATTAAAAAAATTATATACCAAGATAAGAAACTACAACCAATCAGAAAAGACTAGGGTCACTAAAGTCTAAACAATAAGTACAAAACACCTAGCCCAAAACACCACCCTCTACTCCACAAACATCTCTAGGCCAAGAGAAACACAAGCTAAGGTGTGAATCAGCAATAGTAGGTACCCTCACTACTAGATACTAATGATTGAAGTAAGCTCAACCTAGACACGATAAAAAATACTAGAAGACCTAAAGAAGAGATGACACTCCTGAGAGACACAACTCAAGAGACAACCTACCCATAGCCAGACCCTCAACTAAAACCTAAATGATATGCAATAATGACAATGGAAATTGAGAATATGAAAAGAGCTCAAGTATTGATGCCACTTATCCATGTGCCCATTATTGGACTATAGTTGATATTACTACTAGTGAGGAAGATCCTTAAATGGCATCTAAGATATCCATGATCTCCTCACTATCTAAAAAATCTATCTCAAAGAGATAAGAGCCATCGGTGCCTCAGTGCTGGGGTTAGTGATGAAAGACTTGGAAATTTAGTATTAGGACACACAACGTGTAAGAACAACAATACATGAACCATGTGAGGGATTAGCACGAAAAATATGTGAATGCATACGAGTGCTACCTAGACCTCTTGGGCTCTCTCCTATGTCCACTAGCAAAAGACCTATACTCCCCTTGTCTAGTAGCCACTCGTGATCTACTCTTACCCTCATGATATCCTAAACCTCTACGCTGCTGAGCACTAGCAAAAGAGTCATAGAAAGCCATTTAGAAACCTAGGTTTGGACTTGACACTAGGAACCTCAACAGCTCTAGGTCTAGCTCTAGTTGCACTATGGATTTATGACGATCCTCTTATGCCCTTCAAGACTCCCACATGCTCTTTTCACTCATGCTTGGCCTTTCTGAAATAGAACTTAACTATGTGGCCATCCTTTTTGTAAAAAGTACATTAGTATTTGACCTTTTGTGGGGTTTTACCTGATGAAGTAGAAGTACCAACAATGCTAGAAAGGGTTTGGAAAAATCCAGCAAACTTGAAAATTATTTTGATTGGCTCAGGTGGTTTTACCTCAATTTTGCCACTATCTAAGACTCTAACAATTTGAGGAGGGTGATTTTTGGAATGCTCAACAAAGTTAAACCCTAAGCCTTTATGTTTGACACTCATCTTGGATTAGTCTAAGATCATGTTCAAATTCTTCTTACCACTAGAAAAATCTCTCTAAGATTTTCTTGAGGTGGTCATTTTCTTTGGCTAGATTGGAACATGTGGTACACTCAAGGTTCTTGGTTGCCCTAGCATATATTACTTTTTGGGTGGTTACCTCTAGTTTCAAGATCTCACAAGACACACAAGAAGCATCTTTAATTCTACCCAACTGCTCTCCAAATGACTCTAAAAGCCTCATGTTCCTCATCTAAATCATTTCTAATCTCAGCACAAAATGCACGAGCCATAGAATCAATAGAATTCTTATATATAAGCATAGATAAGAGTTTCTCATTTTTTATCCTTAAGTGTCTTGTTAAGAGCTTCAACTTCATTACTGAGCTTGGGGTAGCTTTCACTTGATTCAGTTTTAGCATGATGAAGCAATTTACTCAATTCTTTCAATTTTTGCTCTCTAAACTCATAATGAGAACAAGAATACTTAGGACTAAATTGAAGCAAAGTTTTAGTGGCACTTTCTAATTTTAGCTCAAGCAAATCATAATTATGATATGAAGTTGCTCTAGCATCTAATGCACTCGCACCTAAGCAATCAAGATCAATGCTAGACTTCAATGGTGTCATTTCATTCTTAGCATTAATGAGTTGGTCCACAACAGAAGAATATGTAGTCCTAAGCTTATCCAACTCAGAATATAAAACAAGGCAAGAATCACAATTTTCATCATCAGAAAATAAAGCTCTAAGCCTAACAAGTTCTTTCTGCAAGCTATCAACAACACAATCCTTATTCTTATTTTTTGCACTTCTTCTCAAGTTCTGTACTATAGTAAATGACCATATGTTTCATATCCTCAGCAGAAGGGCAAACCTCATTCGGGTCACTAAAGATGGAACCGTCATTGAATGCATCCTTGGTGTTGCCCTCGACGATGTCTTCAAGTGTCATGAAGCACATGCCAGTGAAGTCCAAAAACTCTTGCTTCTTGCCTTTTCGATCATCCTTGTTGTCATTGGTCTCCAAGTCCACATCACTCATGTTGATGGTCTCAAGAGAGGCAACGACCTGGTTGACGAACTTACAGTATTTGAGCTTCTTCTTGTCATTGCAAGTTTGACAAGACTTATAGTACTCCTCCTCCTTTTTGTCATTCAGCTTGAATGTGGTTTGGTGAACCACACTCAAAGTAGAAGAAAGGACCTCATTTCTTCCTATTCCTCACATTGTGATAAGCTTCTGTGAATTTGGTGTATAGGAATAGGTCTCCCTTGGGTAACTTCTTAGGTTGTTCATCGCTTAACTCATGCAAAGCAGACAAGGAAAAACCAAAAAAGGCAAGATCCAAAGACTGAGAAGACCCATTCTTCACAGGATCAATCACCAGATCCATCGACTCTGTCTTGGGGAGACGAGATATGAAGTAAATCTCATGCGTCTTCATATCAAATAAAGCTTATCTAGGGTAAACTCACTCATGATAGTGTTGTCTTTGATGAATGTAATATTCATCCCTGAAACATTCACATATAGAGAACCAAGCACTTGCGTACACTCTTAGACTAAGAATAGGTCAAGCCAACTACATGCAGGTTGTTGAGAATCTTGGTGAACCTAGAAAACAACTCATCAAAGATTCACCGAGTTTTTGCTCAAACTTGGAGTACTCTTTCTTGAATTGATTATGTGTCACTTCCTTGATCGTTGTGGAGCCCTCATGGTAATCAGCTAGGATCCTCCAGATCTCGTGAGCAGAAGCCAGGTGTGCTACTCGATCAAACTTAGATATACTAAGCCCCTGAATCAAGAAGCTGCATACCTTGTTGCTTGCCTCCACATCCATAGTATTTGTTGGAGTGATCTAGTCATCGACAAGCATTAGGGGTGAAAACAGATCGGATATGGAGTGGATAGTGGTCAAACCATATTCACATCCATACTTTTTATGGGATTCAAATACAAATCGGATAAACGTCAGATACGAATACGGACCAGACAAATATCGGATATGAATTCAGATCAGATTCAACTATTTTTGGATTTAAATAATTATTCATGGTCTCTCCTATTTAAAATATGGCACCAAATTATTTTAACATTTTAAATTGATATATTGCAAATAAATTGGTTATAAAGCTATCAAATTTGGCTAAAAAGAGCATGAAAAAACTTTATTGGGGATGTGCTAAAATGAAAAACATGAAATGACATATTAGAGTCCACCCTAACAACGGGCTTATCGAGATGATCAAAATGCATATATAATATGTCCAATTTAGAGGTCAAATACAAAATATACGTATTAGCTAGCTGTCATTATTATATCTGCCGAATCTAGATATCTGACTCCAAATCCGTTACACGCCATAACAAATTTGTATCTGACACCCGTGAATGTGCTAAGTAAACATTCACATTCGAATATGATTTTCTATTCGGATTTGGATATTTATTATCCGAATTATAAAATCCTGATTCGTTAGTTAGATTATCCGACCGAATCCAGCTCCATTTTCACCCCTAGCAAGCACAACATAGGGTTTCTTGATTTTCTCCCAAATTGGTCGCCCTTTAGCTTGAATGTATGCTATCATGCGAACCTTCCTATAGGGATAATCTATGCCCTCAAGGAGAGACGGCTTGTTGGAATACCAATCTGATGTCATTGCTCTTGGATCAATTAAGATCTATCATGAAGAGTTAAACAGGCTCTGATACCACTTGTAGGACCTGATATGGCAAAAAGAGGAGGGTAAATGATGCCTTTAAATTTAACCTCACTGGATGGTATTTTAAAATGATGGACCATGAGAGATGGTCCAGGTTATTGTTGTGATGAACCATTGCAATGTTTGTGAAGTGATCAGTTGGCTTTGCAAAGATAGCTCTTTATCAGGATTGGATTTGAGATTTGAGTCATGAATTTAATTAGGTTGATCTGAGTCATTGGGTTAAGGTTGCATGATGCATGTCTTGGCTAATGTAGATCAAGTTGTGATGAACTTGTGCCTAAAAACGAATTTTTTGTCTTTGGATGTGCAGGATCACTTGGAGTCAAGTGTGGTCAATGGCAGTGATTGGGGCTGGGCTCATAGAGGAGTTGAGGCCCAGAACGATCAAGAATGCCAGGTGAGCCGGTGAGCTCAAGCATGGCACGAGAAAGGCAGGAATGTTGAAGGCGAGTTTGAACAGCGAGATGATGCCAAGTGGTTTGCATGGGCCAAGTAAGCTGTGGTTCGGTGGAATAGGGACAGGAGAAACTTGGCGGCACGTGGCAAGCTAATGGTGTACCAACATGTGGCAAACATGGTGTTTGCTTGCAAAGGAAGGTAATGACCGGGTCAACAAGGGGTATTTCGGTATTTTGATAAAAATACCGAAAACCATCTTGGATCAAAACCACGGCGCATGGGAGATGCGTTGGAGAGTGGTTTAGGTCGAGATGGGGCTAATGGATCAAGGCTAAGGATTTAGCGGATGCACACTTATATGCTTTGAAAAGCGTGCATAATTGGATTTGAGTGAGTAAAACATGTGTGTGGGGTTAACGGGTTTCCCCATTGTAATAGTGGATAGGATCCATTTGGAGAGTAGGTGACTGGTTGCTCACCTATAAAAGGGGTGGGGATAGGGTTAACCATCCCACCCATCTCTCATGTGCTTTCTTGTTTACTGTTAGGGTTTTGGGAGTGAAGCACATGGTGTGCTCTTGGTCCTTCAAGGTAGAGTGGTTGTAGACTTAATCTTGCTGTAGACTTAATCTTCTTAAGTAATCAATACATCGTTCTTTGCATATCTCCATGGATCCTTCTCGATTTGGTTGTTTTGCTCTTTATGAGTTCTTGGCTTGGCCTCAAAGTTTAATTTCTTGATCCAAAGGTTTTTGAGTCAATATCATCGGTGTTCTAACTTGCTGTGATATGTGGGAATACATCTAGACTTATCTTGGTCATCATCCACCCACGAGCTAGTTTGATTCACTAATTTTGATTTTGACTTGGTTTTGATGTAACCTTCCAACAAACTGAAAAAGGTCTCAAGTTTGGCCATGATTTCATTGATCGTTTGTTGCAATATGTTCACAATACCCAAGAAAGGATCTCTACAAAGTTTCACTTCTTAGGATCTCTGGATTGAAAGTTCCATCTATTTTTCGTTTTGGATCTAAACTGAAAACAGTCATGTTGCACTCTGTTTGAGAACGTTGATCGGGTTTACGATCACATTGGTTTCGACCACGATCAAATTCCAGACTGCATCGCAACATTTTCGACCACGATCAATCTTCCGATCAATGCATGTTCTTCTATTTTTTGTTTTAAATCTATACTAAAATAGTCGGCGCAATCTTTGTCTGGAACATTGATCAGTTTTATGATCAAGTTGGTTACGACCGCGGTCGAGTTCGAGATTACATCGTGTTGATTTTGACCATGTTCAGTATTCTGAGTGCCTCATGTTTTTGTCTTCGCTTGAGTCTAACCGAAATAGTCGTGTTTTCACTATCTCAAATCTTGATCACCTTTATGATCACGTTGATTTTGACCACACTTGAGTTTCAAATCGCATCGTGCTGTCTTCGATCACGTTCAGTCTTTCAATTGCTTCACGTTTCTTTGACCACGTCAGTTGTTCGACCACTCATTGATTTACGACCACGCTGGTTACAACCACTTTGATTTTCTTGGTTGCAGACTGGTTCCGACCACGTCGGTTGTTTGACCACTAGTTGATTTATGACCACGTTGGTTACGACCATGTTGACATCTTAGTTGCAGACTGATTCCGACCACGTTGGTTGTTTAACCACTCGTTGGAGTTCGACCACATTGTTTACGACCACGTTAGTTTCTAGTGCACCCATTTTTGATCATGTTGATTTTGGTCTCAGTGGTTATCGACTACAATGATTTCTATTCGATAGTCGATTTTCGACCATGTTGAACTTTCAACTACACTGATTTCCAACGTACAGTTAGTTTTCGACTACGGTGATGTTCGTTCGGTAGTTGATTTTCGACCATGTTGTACTTCTGTCTGGTAGTTGGATTTATGGCCATTTTGTCAGCTCTCGACCACGTTGTAAGTTTTTTACCACATTGTCAGATTTCGACCATGTTGTTTTTCCTGGTGTGTTCGACCCTGTCTCTTCGGTTTCCAAGTGGGATTTCAACCCTAATATGTATAGCTCTATAGCTATCAGAGAAAAAGGGTAAAGTGAACACTTGGGGAGAATTTGAAGGCACCATTCACCCCCTCTGTTGCCTGTTCGGTCCTACAAAAAACCTTCACTCCACTAGCCACTTGAAGCTAGGAAGATCAAATTAGACCACCAACAAAGAACTCACCAAAGAGTGGAAGCTGGCGGTCTAACCGGCCATTGGTCTAACCGTTGGTGTGGGGCGGTCTAACCACTCTCTTGATCCAGACCTAGAAATCAGCCTGAGCCAAACCCTAAAAATATGCAATCCTCAAAACACAAGTCCAAATAATTTGAGACTTTGTACACACCTTGCCAAGGATATCAGGAATCTAATCCATCCAAAGATCGCATGGATCATGACCAAAGTTCCAACTAGCAGGAAGGTATCACATGACAACTCCTCACATTTTCTAGATCACAATTTCACTTTAGAATTTGTGCATATGCTCAATTCATACATCAAAGAAACAACCACACAATCTGCAATGGTACATACTTTCACAAACATTCATTTTAGTTTCATTCATACATCAAAGAAAATATGTTCCAAATAATAAGGTCTATCCTTCCATTCATACAACACAAATAGTGAAGACTTAAAGAGCGCCCCACATGCCATGGCCTTGTTCTTTTCCAAGGGGAGGAGAGGGTGGGGGCACTCATCGCGGATTGGTGGCAGTGGAGCACCTCGGCGGCCTTGCCATCGGATTAGTGGGGGAAGAAGAAACACCGCAACTCAGTGGCATGACGCCTTCAATGTATATGGGGCCTACGGTTTTGGGAGGAGGGGGTCGATGGGAGCGGAGCGTTGTTACATCGGCGCCCTCCTCCTAACCTTAGCTTGAGCTGCTGGGTTTGGGAAGGGATAGTTGGGGATACATGTTAGGGAAGAAGATGCTTTGGGTTTTTTTTGGAAGATTTCCAAAGCAATGGCGGGGAGGAAAATGCTAACCAGCCATAAGTGGGAAGGGGGTACACCCCCCTACATCTCATCCACCTATCACTGATCTGATGGCTGGGAGTGAATATGCACATATGTTCACGGATTAGGCCATGTGCACCAATATATTGCCACCAAGGAATTGTCCTACTATCCTACATCTCTTATTATAATTGTTATGGCTTTATATATACTAGTTGCAATTTGCAACTTGTAATCATCATTTGGCGTGGAGAGTGGTCCACAACAGCATCACGCAAGTAAGCGAGCATATGCCACATGATAACTGAGATCTTTCTAAGATTATGTTATTCTAAGTTGATTCTCTCTAAAGAACTGCTACTTGTCTACAGTATCAGAGGGACAGGTGTTGGCGGTTCAGTCACTTTGGAAGGAGCTCTTCTTGGTTGGAGGTAAAACAACCAAGTTTGGAGTTGAGACACTGTGATTTGAGCTCTTGGGAGGAGTGGAAAACACTGCACGTTCGGATGCTCTCTGACTTTGCTTTAGATGGTGAATGCTTTGCTTAGGGATCTGCAAAAGAGGTTTTGCCAAGTCTAAACATTGCAATCCGAGTCATTGGAAGGCGGGAGTAGAGTGGATGTTCTTTGGATCCCAAGGGGAATTATGTATTTCTAACCTTGTTTTATGAGCCATGCCATCGGGTGCGCGCATGCGCTCAAGGGTGCGGTGGCGGCCGTGCGGTCACGGATGGCTGATGCGGGGGTTGTGATGCTCGTGGTCGTGTGGCCCTAAACCTGCCAGTGCTAGGTGCATGGCTATGGCTGCGAGGCTATGAGTCTATTGTTTCCTCTTCCTTCTTGGGCCTGGCTATTGTGGTAAGATCCTTCCTTTGCCTCTTCTCACTTGTATACTCTACCTGTGTGGTTCATGGTACCTACCTTGTCTCTCTCTAGGCTTCGGACTTAATCATGAGTTTAGGGTTGGATTTACATGTTTACCACTTGTTTTAGTATGTTATCCTTGCAATGTGCTAACCATGGTTCGATATGTCTATAGTCTTTACTGCGTATGAATGTTAGTTCCTTATTCTACTTGGTTGCGGTCTCTCTGACATTTTCATGATGATTCTTGTCCCAACTGCTAGTGATTTATGCTATGCTCATGCTAGTTATTGTCTGAGCCATTTATGATCTGTGCCATGTGTTCATGCTAGTCCTTGTGTTAGTTGACTATGATTTGTGCCTTGTGCTAGCCATTGGCTGAACTGATGGAGACCCATACTACATGTCTCCTTTTAGTTATTATTCATGGTGTTGGTGGTCTATACTCTGTTTTTATGTTACTTGGCTCAGCTATGATGTCTTAGTGATGTGTAGATCCCTTGATGATATTTTTGTGCATGATGCTACGGTTATACTGATGGGTGAATACTCTAAGGGAATGAGGGTGAGTACAGAATCACCTTTTGTGGTAGCTGTTAATCCTTCATACGCAGTCCAGCTTTCCTCCTCCTTCGCTGGCTTGACCCTTCTAGGCCCAGCTTTCCTCCTTTGGTTGGCTGGTCTTAGGGCTTCAGGTGGTCACCATGGTGGCAATGGTGGATAAGGACCACTGGTCCTGTATGGGCAGTGGGTGCGATGCTAGATTCCTAGTACTAGAGTTCTACCTTGGTGGTTTCTAAATGGCACTTTCCCCTATCTCTTTCTGGTGTCACTGTGGCCCTCTTTTTATAATCCCTTGCTCCCTTCTCTCCTCTCCATGACTCCTTGCTGTTGTCGATCTCCCATTGGCTCCCTGCCTGACAACAGTGAGGTGTCAAGCTCCCATTAGCCGGTGGAGGCTTGAGGGGGGCCCCTCTTGTGATGATTTGAGGTAGCTGGCATATGTTTGGCTGGATCTATGTGTGGTTCTTGGCCTTTTTCCTAATGTGGCATGTCTTTGGTTGCCCGAAAGAGAATATTCCTCCCAAGCTTCCTTTGGCTGCCCTAGTCCTCTATGGCATTCGACTATCCAATGTGGGCTTTTTGAGGCTGGCTTATGTGGGATTTTACTGGATTATTTATATGAGCTTTCACCGGATGATGAAAACCCAAATAGTGAGAGGTACCGGTCATCCTTGGACGTTCCTTGGCATCTCAGTGAGCTAAAAGAATATATATACTATTTGAAAGGTTGGGTCTGACGGTACTTTACTAATAATTAACTTTTACTCGTGGTGTTGTTTCCTTTTTGCAGGGTCGAGTGCTATCTTTCTTTTGTAGTCCTGTTACTCATGTATTTTATAGAGTTTGTGTCCTAAATATCCTCCTTGTTGTAATTTAATTATGTGCAATCATGGGACTTTATTTGTGACTTCATTTGTAAAATTTGTTGGATTGTTGTAATATTTGATTACCCTCTTTGTGACACTTTGTTTTTTTTGATGAAATCATGTTGACAATTATTGGTTTGTAAATGTTTACTACTTTGATCGGGATTTATCTTTATGTGAAAATGAGGGTCATTTCACAGATGCAAGACTGTAGGAGTTCAAGGCAAATCCAAATAAAGAGAACCTGTAGATAGAACCTAATCTCTACCCACTTTCCTTGTAAGCTTAGATAGGCCAACGTAGGGTAAGGGCACGTAAGCACAGTTTGTATGCTAGCCCTTGACAATAACTATGGAGTACTACTGGCATTATTAAACTCGGTCAGTTGTTTGGTTTGGACTAATGGTCCTTGCTTTGTTAGGTTAAATCAATCTTGGTCATATTTTATCTCACTTCAAGATTATTTGTGCGTTTTCTAGAAGTTTTCAAAAGATTTCAAACTAAAATTTCATCAAGTTTCATATTTTGAAACTCAAGTTTCATCAAGTTTCAACCAAAGAGTTTCAATAAGTTTCAGCCGACGAGTTTCAAAAAGGTTTAGGAATTTTCAATAAATTTCAACTGAAAATTTCAAAAAATTTCAACAAGTTTTAACCTAAGTTTCAAGAAGTTTTGACGAGTTCACTTGGCCACAGAGTTGACCTACGCTGCTCGTTGTCGGATCGATCCGTTCTCGAGCTCCATACTGCACTATCACCGGATCCAGCCATCCAGTTGCGCTATCGTCCGATCCGTGCATCCCAAGCCACACCGAGCCTTCATCATTCTCTCTCTTCTTGGCTTCGATCCGAGCTCTGCTCCTCGTCGACACCAGATACAATCATCCCGAGTCTTGCCGTCGCCAGATGCATGCGTTCCAAGCCGCGGCGGCGTTTCTTGTCACAAGATCCGAAGCTGGAGGTGAAGCAGTGCGTTGACGAATGCACTGAAGCCAGAGCTAGAGGTGAAGGATGAGGTGGAGAACAGCACCGGAGACGAAGGAGGAGGTGTGTGGGCAATGCCAGAGGTGAAGGAGCGGAGGGCCGATTGCCTCTGTCGGTTCGTCGTCTACCCTCCGCAATCGGATGTGGGAGTGAGAGAGAGGGAATCGGGAAGGATTGAGAATGGAGAGAAGGCAATGGCATTGGGATAGATAAGATACTATCTCTCCGATTTAATACAACGACAAAGGCTATATCGTTAAAACGGTACAATATCCTCTAGTTTTCTTTTGTTTATTATACCATTTCAGTTTTGATGATCTTCTTCATGAAAGCTTCAGCGAAGGGGTGCGATTTAAATGCGAGCATATTCTACCCTACTCTATAATACACCAAAATTTTCTTTACTAAATCCACCCCCTCAATCACCCCCACAGTCATGTCTAATCTAAGTCCACCCAGATTTGTGTACCAAATTAATCCAACTTCATACAAATGAATGGCATGGATCTCTCCTCAAGCCTTCTTCTCTTACTCATTGAAGATCCTAAGGCCAATATCATCCGAATCATGCACATCATTTGAACCCAAAACCTTCTTAAAAAAATCTGACGTGTAGGCCCACCACCCACTCCAACCGCCCGTGCGCTGCCTCCCCACACGAGCCCGTGCGCCTCCTCCCCCTGATTTCGGAAAAGAATCCTCTGCAGTCGCCGTACGGTGACTGCAGAGGGAAGTCGCCGATCTGAGCCGTCCGATCGAAAAACGGACGGCTCAGATCGTTTTTGCTACAGTAAAGTTTACTGTAGCTACAGTAACTTTTAATGTAGCAAAAAGGGATCTGAGCCGTCCGTTTTTCGATCGGACGGCTTAGATCGCGACTTCCCTCTGCAGTCGCCGTATGCGACTGCAGAGGACCTCGTTTGCTGATTTCTCCCTCGCCTCCTCCCCTGCACTTCGCGTCGCCGCCTCCTCCCCCGCCCTGCGCTCCGCTGCCGCTTCCCCCGCCATGCGCTCCGCCGCCGCTGCCTCCTCCCCCCGCCCCGCGCCGCCGCCGCCTCCTCCTCCCTACCCCGCGCCGCCGCCTCCTCCCCCGCTCCTCCGATCCGCCCTCGCCTCCTCCTTCCTACCCCGCGCTGCCGCCTCCTCCTTCCCACCCCGCGCTGCCGCCTCCTCCTCCTCCCCCCGCGCGACCTCCCTCTCACCGGTTGGGGGCAGAGGTAGGAGGAGGCGCGGCTACGGCGGCGGCTGGCTTGGAGAGGAAGGGGGCGGAGGAAGGAGGAGGCGCGGCTGCGGCGGGGGAGAGGAAGGAGGTCGATCTGCACACCAACAAGGCCGTGCACCGCGCGTCCACGGCCGGGGCAGGCGCGCCCGAGGGCGCCGCGGTCGACGCTGCCAGGGACGCCGAGAAGCGGAGGCTGCTCGCCAGGGCGGTCGCCAACGCTGTGCGGGTGATCAACGACAAGGTCTCGGAGGCGCTCGTGGGGATGGATCCGCGGCAGCAGGCGCAGATCGACCAGGCCATCATGGACTTGGACAAGGCGCACCACAAGGTACATCACTAAATCCCCAATCCCTTCCTTTTCTCATTCTCTGTAGTTAATTTGCTACTAAATTGCCAAGCTCTACGTGTTAAGATTTATAATGACTGGTTGTACAAGTAGTATGCAATATTATGCCTAGCAGTTACCACAAACAATTGATGTCTCCATGTACTCTGCGACAGGGTAATATTTAACATTGGATTGTTCCATTTTAGGCTTCCTGCTGGAAATAATGCCGTGTATTTTCGATGTCCTTAGAGTTTACTACTATCTCAATTTAGTACAACTATGTAGTTGGGTACAGTACTACAGTTTCTGTTGCCGCCCATAGTCCCCTTCCCTTGTTTGGTGGGGAAGGTATACAATACCTCCTGCTTGGATAATAACTATGATACTACATTATGCAGGCTGAGATTGGAGCAAATGCTATGCTGGCTGTATCCATCGCAGCTTGTAAAGCTGGCGCTGCTGAAAAAGAGGTACGCGTTATGTGCTAAATCACCAGGGTTTGAGGTCAAAAATGAGTTGGACACGACAACACATATTCTTATAGTCGGTTGCCTATTTCTGTTCAGGTTCCGCTATACAAGCATATAGCAGATCTTGTTGGTAAAAGCGCTACAATGCTTCCGGTCCCTGCAATTACAGTCATTAATGGTGGAACACATGCTGGAAATAGTCTTCCCATTCAAGTATTCTCGCTAAACCTGGAGGGTTACCTTTTATAACCAATCTTGCTCAGCGAATTCCCCGGAACACTCTCTTTTACAAACCCCATTAAAACTCTGCAAAGTTTGAGATTGTTATTCCCTTGTTTCTTCCAGTTGATTCATTTTTTTAAATGAGAACATATTAAGATGGTCCATGTAGATCAATATCTCAATATTTGCAAGTAAAGCTTGCTTATTTGTAGGAAGTTATGATCCTTCCAGTTTGTGCAAAAAAACTTTGAAGAAGCAATGCAGATGGGTTCAGAGACATATCACCATCTGAAGGTACCCTCCACTTCTAACAAACTACTTCATCTATAGATTATACCTTGCACACACTCTCGAGTCTCGACAACATGAATGTTATCCTCCAGTCCCATATTTGGACCAGCCTGTCCATCAAAGAGTGTAGGAATGATTGTGTTCGTACAAAAATTGAACATCGTATTCTAGCTTTCTGATGCCCTTTCCGCATCTGATCTTGCTTAGCATTAATTTATTTGGGTAGATTGCTCCTAAGAAAGAGGACTGAAATTCTTAAACCATGGGCAGTGTAGCCGCTCCGAAGTTTTTGTTTTCATAGTGCACAGATAAGTTTGCTGACTTCTATAAATGGTTTTTTACCAATTGATTTGATAGGATATTATCTTGGAGAAATATGGTCCAGACAGTTGTAACATTGGTGATGATGGCGGATTTGCTCCAAATATATCCAGTCAAGTAAGGAATTGATTTTTACCTTTTCCTGGTATGCTTCTTTTTTTTCCTTATGTTCCCTTTTCGGCACTGACATATGCATTTCAAATATACCATATCTATGTTGGGTCAATGTTCAGCATATCTGAAGGCCTGGATCTTGTCATTGCGGCAATAGAAAGAGCTGGATATAATGGAGGGATCAAATTAGCAATTGATATTGCTGCTACTGATTTTTGCACAGGTAAGGGTAAAAACAGTGATATCTCTTGGGTATGGCTATGTAAATGTTCCAAATGTGTTCTCAGGAGCAAATAGACCATTATGTTAAGGATATCTGAATGATAGAATGCAAGTACTCTGCTGATCTTGCATGCATTGAATAAAGAGTTCCATATCTTGCCATTATTGCTGTAAAAAGAACTCATGTTCTGTGCTTACAGTGTTCTCCAGCTTCTATCCCTACTATATACACTTCTTCCTTTTTGTTGTGTCATCTTTTATTTTTGCTGTTGTCATGGCTGTTAAGGGTATTAGAGATAGAATAAGAATTATATTATTCCTTACCTTATATGCCTCACTTTCCTTACCCGTATATGGCATATTCCCCTGTAATATCCCCTTGGACTCTCTATATATATTGCCCATTAGGTCTCTTCAATATATATACAATATTCATAGCATGGTATCAGAGCTTAGGTTAAAACCTTAACCTCGATCTACTTGAGAAGTTAAATCGATTTGAGGACTGGGACAAGGGTACTTGACTGCTTATTCACTCTTGTTGCATGACTAACCTATGCAGAGATATGTAATAACTACTTGAATTCTGAATTGCAGCACCACTGCGCCCTACCACTACTGTGAATACACAAGCAGAAGCAAGGTTCATTGGTCATTCATTGCCCCATTTGACAGCTGGTACATAATTGCCTGTTGAATTTGTATGTGCTTGGGTTTTTAATTTTTGTGGTATTGAGTTGAGGTTTCATTCTTGTTATTTCAGATCAGAAGAGGAGCATGCAGGCAATCAGTAGAGGAGAAGGAGGGGGCTGGTCTGGGAAGAAGAGAAAACCACAACCAATGCCAGATAGGAAGTCTGTTCGTGCTGCTGCAGAGGAGTTCCTTGCAAAGGCTGCCTAGGAGCTTAGTGGGTATAACGACAGTAGGGTGAAGGGCCCTATTAGACTTATTCCTGATGAAGATGAGGACTAGATTAATATATTGGTTTTATGCAGCTCTCAGGTATTTACTGCTGCTGCTATGCATTCTTAATCTCAATGGCATTTCAAACAAGGTCTGACATGGGTGTATGTATGGCTCCATAATGACACTATGTTATGTAAATCACAATACTATTGTTAGGTGCCCTTTTTCAGGGTATAGCCATCAGTACACTTAGTGTATAGCAGCCTGAATATTACAAAATTCCCACTCCCTAAAACAAACCTTTTCATGTCTTATGGTTTAATAATTCATTCTTATACTCTACATTTGACACCGATGAAAATGTCATTTAGGTAGTTATATTTATTTAATGGATAAGTGCATTTGGTCCCTAAGCTTTGGGTTGGGTTTAAGCTTTAAATTACACCTACTTGAAAACTGTTCAAAATGCACCCTGAACCAGACTGATAAGCTAAACTTTCATCTGCCAACAGCATTTTGTGGTGACAATTATAGTGCATCTAGATTAAATTCATGTTGTGGTCGATTGGCAGCAGTAGGCGGTCGGAAGCGGTTGGTAGCAGTCGAACCCGGTCGTAGGCGATCATGAGAGGTCGTAAAGGTTCTGGGCAAAGTCGTAAGACTGCCAACATTCCAATCCTCGCATACGACTTCTAAACAAGATCACGTTCCAGTGGAGGTGGAAAGGAAGGGGAGAGGAGATCGACTGGCGGAGACGGAGCAAGTCATTTACAAAGTTTGGAAGTGATCGAAGTTGAGACGGAGACGGAATTACAAGTCGTATCGAAAACAGAGTAGAAGTCGTATCGGAAACGGAGTCGGAGTCGGAGTTGTAACTTGTAGTCAAAACCGAGTGAGATCGAGAAGCGATACGACCACATCCGAGAGAAGTCGAAGGATATCTGAAGGCGCACGACTGCGACAAAGTTTGAACGTGGTTGTAAGGAGGCTACGACCACGGTGAAGGTTTCACCGTGGTCGTAAGGAGTTGCAACTACGCCGAGAAGACCAGTGCATGGTCGGAAGCGACTTCGACCACGTTGAGGGAAGTGAACGTGGTCGAGAGGGTGTTAGACCACGGTGAACAGTGATCGCCAGCATCACTAAGTGATCGTAGGAGTTTGCGATCACGGTATTTCGAGCACAGCGACAAAGCAAAGTGGTCGAACGGCTACCTGAGTGGTCGTACGGCAACAGAAGTGGTCGGAACCAGTCATAATTGATTGGAACCGGTCGTAAAAAAGTCCTGGGAGGTCGTAAGGCCTTTACAACACGCTCGTTGTCGTCAAATATTATATATTGCAGATCAACATGGATGTAGCAGAAGGGCCGATCGAAGACGATGCCGGACAAATAGTTGACCTAGAATAAGACGACTACAGGAAGCGTGCTGACGAGGATGTGAAGTCGATAGTCTTGAACACACAGATGAAGGCATCATCCCGACATAATAAACCTAAGAAGTCAAACAATGCAAAAGTCATGCCTCAAGTTTAAACAATGTGGGGATGGGGAAAGTCGTCGATGGGTGAGTCCAATGATGTTGTCGCCTCCTCAAACGATCAGTCGTTATGTGACATTCATTATGTGACAAAAATATTTGGTTATACAATATATGAGACGTGAATCTTAATGAATCTGATTGTTCGCTTTATTTTTTACAAATTTTATCTTGTTTTGTATTTTATCGTAGCGTTAGCATGGGTACACTAGTAGTTGGTAGGAGGACATCACCGCAGAGAAGGCAGGCGAGGCGAGTGCTGTTCCAAATTCCGCATGGTTGGTTGGCATACCATTAGGGCTGTAAACGGGCCGAGCTCGAGCGAGCTCGGCCTGTCAAGCTCGAGCTCGATAGAAGCTCGAGCCGAGCTCGAACGAGCCCAAGATTTCTGTCAAGCTTTGAGCTGAGCTCGAGCTCGGCTCGAACGAAGCTCGAGCTCGGCTCGACAAAGCTCGTCGAGGCTCGTTAAGCGTAAAACACATCATTTGCAGCAGTCAGCAGAATAGCAGTAGGGATTTAATGTTCATCTACATCTGATTGTTCTGTCTAGCCAGTAAATGTTTCTACTACCACAACCATGACTTAATGAAGCAGAACAAGAGGGACTATCCAAGTATCCAGCCATCCAGGTAGGGATTTTCAGACTATCCAGGTAGGGATTTTCAGACATCTACAGTCTAGTTAGCAAGGAAGCAGACAAGCAGTAGGGATTTTCACACATCTACATCTGATTGTTCTGTCTAGCAATGTGAATGGAGACAAGAATCAAACCTTGCAGAGGAGGAACACGGGCACGGCGGCGGCGGCGGCCTTCAATCTTGATGACTTGCGTGCGGGGACCTTGCAGAGGAGGAACACGGGCACGGTGTCGGCGGCGGCCTTCAACCTTGATGACTTGCGTGCGGGGACCTTGCAGAGGAGGAACACGGGCCCGGCGTCGGCGGCGGCCTGACTTGCGGAGGACGAACACGTCGGCGGGGGAGAGGAGGGGCGAAGGCGTCTGGAAGGAGAGGAGGGGCGGAGGCGGGCGGCGGCTGGGAGGAGAGGAGGGGCGGAGGCGGCCGGCGTCGGGGGGGGGGGGCGAGGAGGGGCTGCGAGCGGCAGATCTGGCCGGAGGCGGTCGACGGGTGGGAGGAGAGGAGGGGCGCGAGCGGCGGATCTGGGCGGAGGCGGGTGGGAGGAGAGGAGGGGCGGAGGCGGCCGGCGTCGGGGGGGGGGGTGAGGAGGGGCTGCGAGCGGCGGATTTGGGCGGATCTGAGCGGAGGCGGCCGGCGGGCGGGGAGGATAGGAGGGGCGGAGGTGGCCGACCGCCGGGGGGGCGAGTAGGGCCGGCCGCGAGCGGATCTGGGCGGAGGCGATCGGCGGGTGGGAGGAGAGGAGGGGCGGAGGCGGCCGGCGTCGGGGGGGACGAGCAGGGCCGGATTCTGGGTGGAGGCGGAGGCGGGGTCAGGGGTGGGGGGACTGGGATTGGAACCGGGGAGGCGGGGACTCGGGGAGCGCCCGAGCGGGCGGGGGGAAGGAGTTAGGTTAGGGATTGGCGGATTGCGGTGCGGGGTGACTGAGTCTTGACTCTTTGACGCGGGGTCGCACAAGTTCGAACTTACACGAACTATTCGAGTTCGATTCGTTCAGGCTCGTGAGCTTTTTTCAAAGCTCGAATTCGGCTCATTAACAGCTCGAACCGAGCTCGAATCGATCCTACAACGAGCCAAACTCAAATAGCTCACGAGCCTCGAGCTTTTTTTACAGCCCTACATACCATCGGCGCGGGAGAGGGGAATCCCATCCTGGCAACGACCTGTACGTAGTAGCTTCACCACTGGAAGATCCCCGGGAAAAGCCGCGTTCACACTCGCAGCCCCTTCCGCGCGCTTGCTTCGCGTGGAAAAACGTCCGAAGATTCCCTCCCCCGCCGGCTTCCCACCACCGCCTCCGCCCAATCCCAGCCGTCCAGCGCCGGGACACCCTCCATCCCACCGGCCGCACTAGCTCGCTCCAGAGCCACGATGGATCGCTGCGGCCGTCCACGTGGCCAGATGGAAAGCAGAGCCGCCCCAGTGAAGTCTCGGTCTCCACGGCTGCCCACACACCCAGGTCCAAGTTGGCACGTCGCACCGAACACCTCTTCCTTTCTCTTGACCCCCTATTATTACGACGACCTCAAGCTCCACGTATAAATAGGCTCTATCACCAATCCATCAATCCTCTCACAAAGGCAGCAAGCAACCAGCGCAAGGCCTCCTGCAAGAGCTTACAAAGAGAACTTCAAGGCTGCAGAAATATACATCGAGCGATCGATCGGCGGATGGGGAACTGTCTCAAGTTGCACCGCGCCGCCCCGTCGTGGGTGGACGACGACGACGAGTGGGAGGAGGAGGAGGAGGAGGCGGGGAAGGGGGTGGCGGCCGTTGAGAAGATGGAGCGGGTCGAGGTGAAGATCAGGGTGACGAGGAGGCAGCTCCAGGAGCTGATGGAGAAGGTCGGCAAGGGGCGGCAGGTCGAGAAGGCGCTGGCGGAGTTGACGAGCTCCGGCAAGGTGTGCTACCAGCACGAGATGAGGGAGCACTGGAGGCCGTCGCTGCAGAGCATACCGGAAGCTGACGAGCCATCATGACAAGTCGTAGTGTTGGGATCCTGTAATACTAAGATTAATTGTTCGATCTTTTTATTGGTTTTCTGTATGTGCATAAATAGTTGCTCAGTGCTCTAGGAAGATTGGGTTTTAGATATTCTTTCAGAGATGTACAGGCTACAAAATGCTGATAGAGAGATACTACCGGAATTTCTTTACTTCTGATCTTCTCTTTAGCTCTGTCTCCACTGTCATCCGTTGGCTTTCTTTAAGCTCAAGCACGAGGGTCACTGCAGTACAGACTACAGATAGACGATCAAATGGCATCTAGAAACGAAAACGGAGAGCAAAACGAAACACCTGGCTTGTTCTCAATCTCAAGTTTGTACTTTCGATTCTTCGGAGTAAGAACGGACTCGATGCCTGCCAAAGTAAAAGAAGTATTTATTTTTCACTACCTAGCGCCGGTCAGTGCAGGCGCTATATGCTCACCTAGAAATTCCGTCCCTCAACAATCGCGGTCAAACTGAAACTGCTACGAAAATGGACACTTACTACTACATTACTATCATTTTTTAGAGCGACGACTTTGTATTCCACCCTGAACTGGTCCATTCTATAGCTACTATCCATGGATTATTCGTATTGGATGAACCGCTCTTTGCGATGCAACAAAAGGTCGAGACCGCATCGACTCCAGATCCACATCCTGAAAGAGATACATTGTCTGAGCGCTGCATCGGTCTTTGCCGCTGAATTGCGACACAACAGTGTGGCTACTGAAGAAGAATCCATCGTGAATTGGGTAAGGTTATTTCAGGAACTCGGAAGCCAATGCAACGGCCTAGACGTGTCCGTGGTTAAAAGATCTACATGGACACGTGAGAGCTCGTATGCACATAGTTCGTGTCAGAAGCTTTTGCTATAAAACACACGGGAAAAAAAGATTAAAAAAAACTGAAGACACGGATTTTAATGTGAAAAGCTTTTGTCAAAAAAATCGCAGACGCACGAATATGAAATCAGCACGGCGAAGGTTTGTGCGCATCAGCACGGGGAGAGTTGGAGGCCCCGGTGCATATACTGTATTAGTAGTTCAGGAGCAAATAGCAAATGGCGGTTTTGCAAATTTTGGATGTCTAATAAAGACGTAGAGGTGGTTGATCATCACAAATTGTCAAATTCATGGATGTATAAATGAAGATTAGTAATTCATGCTGGAGAATTCAAGTTTGGCATTCCTCATACAATAAAATTTAGAAATTTAATTATCTCCCTGTAGCTTTGAAACAACTCAAATTTAAACTATCTTTTTAGTTCAGTTACACGATTTGAGCTAGGTCTCTCTAATAAACCATTTTAAATCCGATGATGCAAGTATAACATTGTTTTCTGTCAATGCATTCATTTATAAATCTTTGTAAGTAAAAATAACGAATGTAAAAGTTAAAGTTTGTCAATCAACTCTAAGAGCATCTCAAATGCATATCGTACTAATATACAACAAATGACTACACATGGTAAATATAAGCCAGTACTACCCCAAACGTACACGCGGCAAAAAAAAAATCTTACTTAATCCGTGGATTAAGCACAGTAATCCCAGCACAATTCTCCACTAGAAATATAGGGGTGTTTTATTGGCTACGACCGATGGCTTTTAACAGACTGAAATAAGTGATTTTTATAATAAGGGGCATGAGCGGTGGGAAAGTGTAAGAGAGATACATGTGCGAAACTAACGCGAGAAGAATAGGGGTATGTGATATGTTTATGTCCTTCTGTCTTATCCTCACAACGAGACGAAAACGAGAAGGGCAAAAAAACCGTTTAAAAAATCATATATTTATATTAATTTCTGATTTATTTAAATATAAACCAATAAGAATACCCAAGCGCGAACGAGTAGGCCGTTGAAGCCGCTCAAGATTCGATCCAGAGCCCAGCCTAGGCGCGAGCGGCGTGCCAACATAGGATGCTTGTGGCCGTGGGCGCATCGCACCGAGGCGAAGGCATCTCGGCATGTCGCCTTGTATTTCCAGGAGGGTGGCACCCGGCAGAGGATTAGCTCCTCTGACCTGGATCATGACCGGCACGCCACGTCGGAAACCCCGGAATTCGCCTCCCTGCGTGACATCACGGACGACGAGGCGAATAGTATCATGGCTGACCGGCGCATGCGCTACCTCTTCCTGCCCATCGCCCGGCCACCCACCTCCAACTATAAATAGACATCCAAACCCATTTGGTTACATCACATATCCATCGATCTCGAGTTCTCAACGCAGCGTGTAGCGAGAGATCAAGCGGAACTGCGGAAGGAGCTAGCAAGTAGCAAGCGCAAGCAAGGAGAAGGACACTTAGGACAGCAGTCAGTCACAAATTGATGGGGAACAGCGCGGCGTCGCAGCACACTGGGGAGTCGTGGGCCGACGGCCGCGAGTGGGAGGAGGAGGCGTCGGCGTCGGCGTCGGAGGAGGACCAGCACCAGAGGAGGGAGCACGTGTCGGAGGTGACGATCAGGATCAACAAGAGGCAGCTGCACGAGCTGATGGAGAGGAAGGCCAGCGGCAGAGGGAAGAGTCGGCGGTCGGCGCAGCAGCTGCTGGCGGATATCATGGACTCCGGCGAGGTGCACCACCATGAACAGCACAGGGAGGCGCACTGGAAGCCCGCTCTGCAGAGCATTCCTGAAGCTGTCGAGTCATGAGTTCCATGCTCCTCGTGACTACAACTTGGTGGTTAAAGTCGCCGCTTGATTATTTGCGAAAAAAGTTGCCACTTTCCTCCTTGTGATCTCCTTTTTTTTCGTTCCCTCTGTGTTTTCATCTCGTGGAATGGTTATCCATGCACATAGAATGCTTTTGGATTATTCGTTCAGATTGTTCGACAGATGTACGTAAATGTAGGGGAATTTGTGAACTCGAATCTCAGAAAGAAAATTGTGAATTGTCATATTTTCTGGTATTTCGTTTCATACTATGAACTGAAGTTAGTGGTTTTTCGTTGACGAGTATAAGCCTACTGCCCACACAAGCAACAGAAAAAAATGCCGTCCAGGACGCACTAGGAGCATACGGCGAACAATGAAAGTTGTCACTTACATGATCAAGCTAGTAACAGAAATTAGTTGGTCTGTGTTTGTTCGTGCAAAACAAAATTGTAGTTGTAAGTAACTGGTGTGGATCATCTTCATGAGATGAACACATACAATGAGTCTTTACCTATGAGACCATGTGAAGATCACCCTAGGTTGTAATGAGTAGTTGATTTTTGGATTAGAGTATTTGTGGAGTTTGAGTTTGGTTTTTGAGAGTTTTGCAAGGATTACATTTGAACTGGACTGTTTTCTGGAGGTGTCAGAAAATCAGAAGTACCGTAGTTGTAAACGCAATAGTACCGCAAGGCGGTAATTCTGTTCTGAGTTGTGGTATGTTTTTCTAGAGAGGTCCAATGCGGAAGTACCACTATAGGGAGCGGTAGTACCACAGTGTGGTAGTATCAACATGTTAAGAGCGGTACTATTGATCTTCCCAGAAAGCAGAACTTTTGGAGCTTTGATTATGGTTTGACCTAGGTGTTGTTGCATGTGTGCACAGGGTTTATTGTTTGGTTCTAGGTTTAGGATCAGTATTTGGGTGCATACATTTTGCATTAAGCATTGTTTTGATGAATTACGCAATTGATGACTTTGTGTGTTGTGCGGTACTACGTGACAATTTGCTTGTTGCAGAAATTTGGAGCTAGGTCATAGTGAGGCGTAGGAGAACGAGACTAAGCACAGGTGGTGTTGAGGTGCAGAACAATCAGGGAGACAATGAAGATGACTGAGAATTGCGGGGTGGTTACAAGCTGGAACGACGAGGAACCGAAGCGGGTGCTATTGATGGTGATCATGATGGGCAACGACAAGGTGGACTGGGACTAGAATTAGGGAGGAGTCGATGTCTAGATGGTCAAGAAAGCTGGGTGACGTCATGTGCGAGAAGAAGCATGTGGTGCGTCAAATGACTTGGGTCATTTGCAAGCGATGATGGTTCGGTGGGATCCGGATATGTGAGAGGCTTGGTGACAAGTCATTAGGGTTACATGGAAGATGACGAAGCATGGGCGATGATTCATGGTAAAGGAAGCGGGGCACATTAAGGAAGACGGTATATAGGCATTTTGGTAAATTGGCCAAATACCGGAAGAGTGGCGGTATGTGAAACCGCGGCATTAGGTTTTGTATGTGCTGAAAATGTGAAATGGATCAAGTGTTGATTCACTAATGGGTAAGCCACTTTGAGAAGTGTACGTGAATAAAACCCGGTATTACGTGGGGTTAATGGGTTATCCTCGGTTTGGCCTAATGGGGGTGTCCATTAGGTTTTGGGTTCAGGTTGTGAGCCTATATAAGGGGAGGACATGCGAGAGCTCGGGTTTGAGGATTTTGGCCAAATCTTTATGGTGGCTAGCTCTTCCTCCCTCCCATGTGAAATTAAGGTTCTTTGGGTTAGAGCTTTATGTGTGTATGTTCTACGCTTAGAGCTTTGCTATCCTAAGGGGTTGGTTGTAAAAATATTTCTCTCTAAGTGAAATGGACATCTAAACTTTGCCAAATGAGTTGTACCATGAATCCCCTCATGCGCTTTTGATTTTTTGGCTTTCTTGTTTGGATTTCTCTTCTTTTGAGTTTTGTTGGTGCCAAAGACGTGTAGGAGGAGATGTCTCTTGGGGGACAAGATCCCATCCATTTAGACACGATTTAGAGAAAGTTATTAAGGAAACCCAGTTTTTTACTTGATTTGGGCTAAAAGTGTGATTTCTTGATCCGAGGGTTTTTTGAGTCGATTTCTTTGGTGTTCTAACTTGCTGTGATATGTAGAAATACATCTAGACTCATCTTGGTCATCATCCATCTATGAGCTAGTTATATTCACCGATTTTGATTTTAATTCGGTCTTGATGTAACATTCCAACAAACTAAAAAAGGTCTCATCTTTGGCTATGATTTTTATGATTGTTTATTGAAATAGGTTCACAATACCCTAGAGAAAACCTCTGTAAAGTTTCATATTATTTGGATTTACGGATCAAAAGTTCCATCAATTTTTGTTTTAAAATTGTGCTGAAATTCAAACTGCTCTCCTCTGTTTTGCTCTATTTTTGACCACGTTGGTTTTGACCACGATCAGGTCTCAGACCGCTCTGCATCTTCTTGACCACGTGGAGTTTTTGACCGCTCACTGGTCGTCGATCTCACTGGTCGATTTTTGAACTGATTTAACCACGTCGATCTCAGACCACTCGTTGGTTTTTGACTATATTGTATTTTCGACCGCTCACTGATCGTTGACCTCACTGGTTGTATTTTCGACCACGTCAGTGTTAGACCACTCGTTGTATTACGACCACGTTGGATTTTCGACCACTCACAGTTTGTTGACCTCACTGGTCGTATTTCGACCAGATTCGACCACGTTGATTTTCAATCATGTTAGTTTTCGACCGGATTCAACCACGTTGATTTTAGACCACTCATTAGCCTTCGATCATGTTGGTTTCGACCACATTCATTTTCAACCACGTTGGTTATTAACTACGTTGGTTTTCGACTGGTATTTGGTCGCTAACCACTCAAGTCGAATTTCGATCATGTCGGTTTATTGACTACATTGGTTTTCGACTGACCGTCGACTGCTAGAGCCGATTTCTGACTACGTTGATATCCAATTGGCAGTCGATCTCCGACCACGGTGATCTCTGTTTGATAGTTGATTTCCGACTACATTGGTATTCGACTGACAGTCGATCTCTGCTCATGGTGATTTTCGTTCGATAGTCGAACTTCGACTACATTGGTTTCCATTCGATAGTCGTAACTGATCATGTTGATTTCCGACTAGTGGTCGTAACCCAACCACGTAGTGTTCCGAACTGGTCGTTCTCAGCTTTGTGTTCATCTGTTTTTCAAGAAGACTTCATATCCTAATTTTTATAATTTTGTAGCTATCAGGTAAAGGATTGGTGAATATTTCGGGGAAAAAATTTCAATGTACCATTCACCCTCCTCTATTATCTATTCGATCCTACATTACTCTTGACATACCAGCAGGGCCGAGACATGTAGTGGGAACCGAAATTGAGCTAAATCAATCTACGAACAAAAAACTGCAGACAACGGCCAGGTTCTTTTAAGCTTAAAGTTGGTTTATACTTATACTATATACAATAATTAGTTTTTAAATTGTGCGTTTTTTAAAGACGGGTCAATAGGAAAACTATAGCAAAAAGTGTACTAAGTTTAGCTGTACTACCCAAAATCATATATGACTATTTCTCTCTGTATATTAGCTCTCGTTAACAGATAGAATTTAAATATTTAAACTATAAGCTATAAGCTACCAGCCCTATCTATCTAAAGAACCCACCCAACACCTTTCTTTCTTTGCTTTGCCCCCTCTGGTCCTGTCATGCACTCATGCCTCGTTGCCTATCTGCGTTTGAATTTCGAATCCGGATGGGGAAACATTGAAGTTATTAACGTGCCAGCCGACCAACTTGTGTGAATTTCACTGCGTTGCCGCATCGGCATGAGATGCGAAGGGCAAAAAACTAGCCAAGTTCAACGAATCACTCGGCCCCAGGGCCCAGAGTCAGGCCCTATTTTTTTCAGCTTCTAAAAGCTGTTTTTTGTTTTTTCTATAGTAACTAATAAACGAAGTATTTTTTTAAGATAGGGTCTACTAGTTAATTGTAGTACATATTTTACTGACTTTATTTATATTGGCAAAAACCGCACGTGAGTTTCTGTTACTCTGTAATCTCTTGTACAAACAGTCCAAAAGTCACAAGTCGCAGCAAAAGCTACAAGCCACAGTCAAAAAGAACAGGCCCTAGAACTATTTCAGCATCAGTTTTGACGTAGAAATCACGATCAACTGCGGCCTGCCTAGCATGAGCTTTCCGATTTGGGCTTTTTTGTGGAAAGATTTGGAACGAAAACCAAGCTTGTTGAGTCCATCACAGCACAAAGTTATTAAAGGTTTTATGTAACAACTTTACAAATACTGAAGGCTACTAAAAAAAATTTGAAGGCACAGTTTGCATTAGTTGCATCAGAAATTCGACTATCTTTTCCCTGCAGATTCCTTACATTCTTACCTTGGGGCATCCGCAAGTTTGCATTACGCTTTGGTCCTGTCGATGACAACAAGAAGAGCGATTTCAGAGTTCTGAGCAGTTTCAGAGTTCTCTAGGAAAACTCTAAACCTTTACTGGGTAGCAAAAATCAGGGCCAGCCCAAATGGACGATCGTTCTAGACAGACAACCTTCCAGTGACTTCACATCGTTCCGCAAGTGTGTTTGCGATTGCATTGGCAGTTTGGCACTATATGTCTATATCCACATAATTAGTGCGGCCAAGTTACGTGAAAACTCTCCTAGGCCCAAGACCTCACTTTTCAACGAACTCATTTTCGTTGTTGCGTACCAAAGACAGCGGCCGTCTGCACCGTGCTGCTCATTTTTGACACGGAACCAACGCAGAGTTCCTGATAAAAATCCCCGAACTGCCCCCAGCCGAAGACCACCAACGATGGCAAACTCCAAGCTCATCACCGTCTCTCTGCTGCTCGTGGCAGCCTCGCTAGCCACCGTGCTGTACTACTCCATCGGCCCAGGCGACGACGACGGCGGGCGCGGCGGCGTGCCGTGGGGTGCCGGCAGCATCACCGCCCTGCCGTTCAGCCCCATGGACGTCCTGCCGCTCCTGCCGCGGCGCGTCGCCATGGCGGCGCTCCGGGCGTTCCGCGGCGTGTCGGACATCTTCCCGGTGTTCGTCGGGGCGGCGTCGGCCGGGTCGGGGGCGAAGGGCAGCGCGCGGACGGAGTGGAAGGGGGCCTGCTTCTACCAGAACGAGGCGTGGCTGGTCTTCCACAACGACTCCGGCTCCAAGTACGGCGGTGGCACGCTCCACATCAAGGTACGCTGCCGGTGCTTCCCAAAAACCCAAAGTCGCAATCTTGGCTCCTCAGAGGGGCAAGATAGGCTCATGCTGCTACAGAATGGTCGATTGCTACCCTGTTCTTTCGAAGTTGCATTCGTGAAAAGATCATGGATTAGAGGATGAGATAGAACTTCGGAAAGGATTCTGAATTTTTTTTCACTAACATTGCTCGAGACGAGCTACTTCTTCTCTCTTCTTACTATATATGTGATAGCGACGAATGCACTGTGGCTGTGAGAGGGACGCGCAGGCTGGGACATGTACGGCTGTGATCGGGCTAGCTTCACCTTTTAGCTTCAGATTTATTTTTCACTATTTATAAATTTTGTTTTTTTTGAACTTTGAGCTTTTTGTTGAACTTTTTTGCCAGTTCTTTTTTTCCGTATTTGTTTGTATTATATATATAATAGGGCTAACATATTTTTTTTATATTTTTTAATTTTTTTAAATTTAATTATGTTAAATAAATCTTTGTCAGCTACAGTGCTTTTCAGCTATAAGCCACTCAAAAGAAACCCAAATGAGCACCATCGTATTCATATCTTGTTTACTCCATTGAAATAGTAGAAATTTGTGTACCAATTGAAAGATTGGCCACACCACCCTCTCTTCAACTATTTCTCTCTAAAATATGCTGCTACTTTTTTTTTATAGTATCTTTCTTTCCATACCTAGAAGTGCTGACCTGAAAAAACGTTAGCCTTAGCAATGTTTCATGGTTCAAGTAACTAGTGCTTATTTATTTTACATAAACGCACTACCATTGTCGTGCCAGCCATGTTAAGGTCCGCTTGTTTAGGCTTAAATTTTAGGTTTTTGTTTTAGTTTTTATTATTTCTAAATTTTAACATTTTTTTGACCTTTTGATCTTTTTTAGTTTTTTGCTAGTTTTTTCGTATTCGTTTGTATTGTCCATAATAGATTAACTTGTTTTTTCTATTTTTAAATTTTTTAAAATTTAGTTATGTTAAATAAGTCATTATCAACTACAGTATAATTTAGATCGGCTACAGTGCAGTCTAACTGAGCGACACCTAAATCGGCTAACTTATCATATTTTTGCTTTACTTTTCAGTAATTACGGAATCGGCTAACTTATCATATTTTTGCTTTACTTTTCAGTAATTACGGACACCCAGCTAAATGTCAAAACAAACCATAGCGAAACAATCTTGGCGCATGTACCTTCTTAGGCGACTTGTAAAGAGTCGCAAACCAGATATGCCCTAGAATATGCCTAAAATATATCCAAAACAGTTTTTGATTGATCTCGCCAACGTGGAGCACGATTGATTACAAACAGTAATACTACCACGTTAATAACAACTAGCTGAATGCCTGTGCGTTGCTACGGATTTTAAAATTTTATCAGGCTATATATTCTGAAACTAACAGGTGGTAAAAAATTTTAGAACATGCATACAAATATGTTCTTTTTAAAATCCATAGCAACGCACATGTATTCAGCTAGTAGAACATTATAGAACAGTAATGTAGTTATATAGTTATCATCCCAAACAAACAAAGCAAGAAGTGTACCAAGCAGACAGATGCAGAGTTAAATTTCCAAAGACTCTACTGGTCTTTAATCATTGCAACAACATACAGCTTTCATATTCATTTCAAGAGCAGGAAACATAAATAACAAAACAACAAACAAGAAAATGACATGGCCAAAAAGAAATTAAGCTCGCCAATTGAGATTGTTCTCACACCTGGAGTTAGGGTTAGTCCTCACGTGTGAGGAACTCAATGAAGCGAGGCACCATCCCTGTGTTGATTACCTCCTCAATAGGAGGACTCCGTTCTACAAACATTTAAGCAACTCATCAGCAAGTGAACCTTTCACAATTTTCACGTAGTAGTGAGCATATTGAATGATGAAACATGAAGGGATCAGCAAGCTCCTTGAATTACAACCATCTTCTCAAATTCTACAATTGTTGTGTGTGGTGAGATACAAGTATAAAGAAGCTAGTTAGAACTACAGAACTCTCAAACAAAATGTATTTTGTAGAGCCGCATATACAACTTTTGCAAAAGTAGTTACTACCCTCAAGGATCTGCTATGACAAAATTTTAGGGGCACACATTGTTGAGGTCCAGAATCAGCTTTGTTCAGTTTCGTCTTCATCTGCAAATAGGGAAGGAAAAACTACTTGATTTTGTAAGAGAAGGCCATTTCTTGTGTTTACAAATGCTGATAGAGTAATGTAACTATTCAAATTCACTGGGGAGCATAATACAACCAATTACTTGTGGCACCAGAACTCTGTGAAATTAAATAACATGTTGTCTAACTGGATTGAAACTTGAAAGATAAAAACGTAGTCCCTCTTATCATGCAAATGAGATAGAAATCTGCAAGTGGTCAGGTGATTTGCTAGTTTTTCACCCAGTTGCTTCTGCCAGCCTTTCGTTGCCTTAGCTTCAGGTGTTGTCCACACAAATGTAGTTGCCTTCTCAATGTCAACCGTGGCAGAAGTAACCTCAGGCTGCAAAAGTAGCTGAATGTCAATTACAGTCATGTAATCAATATAAATAGCAAATGAAAGAAGGTAGCAAAAGAATAAAGGCTGAGAACTACATCGCAGATCTGAGGAATTACATAAACTGAAACAAGCATTCACCACGCAAGTGCTGGAACAAATTTGCAATTGCTCCATCCTCAGCATGTATATTTCATTATTGGGCACCATTTAATTCACTATGTATTGCACAATCCAGTATATTTATTCAGAATCCTAGATAGTATATATATCACCAAGTAGCCACATTGTGTTACGCAAAACGCAAAACCATATGCAACAACAAGCTAAGAAACATCGTAATGTTTGGGATCTTTCTCCAACAGTGACATGTTGCAATGTCCAATAGTTTCGGCACTATGGAATGGATACAATGCAGTAAGAATGAAACTGGTCTTCGCCCTTGACGGGAAGTATGATAAAAAAATAACTGTGCAAGTAAAATAGAAGAGCAAGTGCTATTCTGATCCATGGGCTTAATTTGATGGAGCAATTAATGGAGTTTTCTCCTAGTCATCGGTCTACTACTAACCAGGCTAGAGCTCTTTGAGCAATTCATTCATTGGATGTGCAAAAGAATCTACTCTGACAACAAACAGATATACTAATTTGCTAGTATTATTCGAAAAAGGGAATGCGATTGAGGAACAAGTTAATATAAGAGGGATCAAAGATTATTGTAAGCTTTGTGCTCTCTCGAGAATCTGCTTCAAGCTCGCGGTGCATCTACCGCACGACATCCCCTGCAACGGGAAGAAGAGCAACACAGTTGACACAAAAACTCAGCAGAGTGTTGAAAAAACATGTGATTCGTAAAATCAAATACTCTGGAAAGCAATAACAATTTCTTCATCAAAATTTCCTGCAACCCAACAAGATGAAATTAACATATTTAGTTAATTCCAAATCTCAAAAGAAAACAAGGGGAAGCAATTAATTTTGCCCTCACTCAATCCACATGTATACTCTTAACAAGCCTATCATAATTCACCCCCAAACAACAAATCTAGAACTGGACGCCAAACCTTCACAGTTATTAGTCCATAATTAAACGAATTTGAACCCCCTAAACTCGTCCTAGCGCAACAATATTCTCCACAAGCATTAAAAAACTCATAAAATTCAAATCTCACCGATGGAAAGCAGCTTTCAGAACTGCGTGGTGGCCTCCAGCTGCACGGCGTTGTCGTCCTAGAGCACCGCCTGCACCATAGCCGGCAAGCCCTCCAACTGCACACGCGTACAGAGACAAAACAGATCCAAAACCGTCAGATCGAGACTCCCCAGCCACAAACCCTAGCAGACCAATCAGATCAGGACGAGCGAGCGAGAGAGCGAGTGGGGGATCAAACCTTCTACTGCAGCACGGAGGAGTGGGGCCTGCCGCCGCGCATCTTCAGCAGGATCTACTCGCGGCGGCTCTTGCGGATCTCCACCATGTTGTCCTCGTGCCGGCGGCGGCCCTCCTCCGCGTCCACCGCGACCTTGTAGCGGCTGCGTCGCACCTCCGTCCGCTCGCTGGGCCGCAGCAACATCGTCGCCCTCGCGGAGGCGGCCTCCTTGAAACCCTAGCAGCGTCTGGCCGGCGCGTGGGGGCCTAGGGGTTCCCGCCCGTCGTGGTGCTTCTTCAGCAGGCTCTCCTCGCGGCGGCTCTTGCGGATCTCCACCATGTCGTCCTCGCGTCGGCGACGGCCCTCCTCCGCATCCACCGCGACCTTGTGTAGCGGCTGCGTCGCACCTCAGTCCGCTCGCTCGGCCGTAGCGACATCATCGCCCTCGCGGAGGCGGCCTCCTCGAAACCCTAGCGGCGCCTGGCCGGTGCGTGGGGGCCTAGGGGTGTGGGCGAGTCGCGCACGCATGATTCGATTTCGAATTGGGGAATGGTGGGGGCGGACGTGGAGAGGTGGGCAAGTTGGGCCCACATATCGGTGCTGCTTTTTTTTGTGAGAAAGAGAAAGAAGTGTAGGGTGTACCATCACCTTGAACTCTTTCTTTTAAGAGTAGAGATAAACCCCTTGTAGCCATCACTATTTGTATTGCCTCAAGGGAGGCGCAAGCAACAGGTCAATTCGTGCCGAATTTTTTTTGATGGTAATTCGTGCGGAGTTGGAAATTTGGAAGCAACAAACAAGGAACTGGTAGAAGCAAGCAACCTTGCAAACTTAAAATATTTCCTCCTCGATCTCTCCTCCGCGCTAACCGCGAAAGGGGAACGAGGGAGCCCAATGGCCGGCGCTAATCCCCTAACCCTAGCCCGTCCGCCCGCCATGAGAGCCTCCAAGCTCAAGCTCCTGGCCTTACCTCTCCTCCTCGCCCTCCTCTTCGCCGCCCCGCCCCGCCTCTTCCGGAGGCTCCTCCTGGAGGCGCCGCTCCGGTCCCCCGTCCTCCCGAGCGATCTCCTCCCGCTCCTGCCATGGCCGGTGGCCCAGCCGCTGCTCCGCCGCCTCGCGCTGCGCAGCCCCGCCGACCTTCTTCCGGCCTTCGTCGGCGCCGCGCTCGCGCCGGGGGACGACGGCGCCCGCGCCGCCGTGTGGAAGGGCGCCTGCTTCTACGAGAACCGGGCGTGGATGGAGTTCCGCAACGGGACCGACGGGGGCCTCGGAGGCGGCACGCTCCATCTCGAGGTGAGGCGCCGGTGCGAGACCCACCTCCCGTTGCTTGTTCTGTTACTTTTGGGTTCGATCGAGTGGCCGGTAGAACTGCCTTTTTGTAGGGATGAGGTAATGGGGGAGCTGGCCAGTTGTAGTTTGTTGGTTTTGAGCTTTGGGGTGAGCTTTGGGTTCAGATCAAAATTTAGAGCTTATCGCGTGAATCGTATTGATTTCAGTGAAACGTTTGATTTTTTATCGTGTAACTTGGTATAAATCAGATGTTGAGTTGTTTGTACAACGTAAATGGTGGTTAGCCACTTGGCCGATTCAAATGTGTTCATTTAAACCCTACACGTTGTTGTATGATTTGTGTTAACAGTACTAGTTCATAGTTTAAGGATAATGCCGAAGTTGTTATTTCTTTTATTGAATCGAGTGCGGAAGCAGAATTATAATTGTTAGCAGAAGTTCACAGTAGGTTGAATTTGTTGTCCCATGTTTGCAGGAAGAAACAGAACATGATTTTAGATTTCCCATACGTAAAACTGTAGTTTTGAGCTGCAGGTTTGGCCAAAGGTATATTTTTCATTATTAGAAAACTGGAGGTGGATTACACGGTGTCGAAGTGCTGATTTCAGCATGGTTTCTTAATTGTGGCCCCTGTGTGTGATCAAAGTTTGATTATTGTTAGCTTATAATTGCGGGGAACATAACTAATCCTTCCCTGGATTGGATGAAAAGTTCTATTGTCTTAAGTAGTCAATGCAAACTACAGGCACTGCTCCTTCTATCATGATTTGTGGCTCTTAGCCACACCTCATGATCTATATAGGAAAGCTATAATTATAATGCAGGGAATTGTGAACATATTGAACCTAAAACACTTAGCAATGAAAGGACTCTACCTAAGCAGCTATGAATGAATTGGATTTGTAATTCCTTAGGCCCAAATGGAAGTTCAAGGTTGATGTTTTTCAAAATAGATTCTTAATCTAAGTTATTAATTGTTATATCCAGGGTCCACTAGAAGAGTGGTTTGATCCTTTTCTCCTGATTAATGAGAGGATTTCTAGTATATTTTTTTGTTAAGGTAGGAGCTTCTAGATAGTCCATAATTAGTGTGTGTGTGTAATAGAATAGATAGATGGATGAGCTTGGATATGTCCCCCTAGCTACAGTTCTGATAGTAAAATCTTTTTCATGATAATTTCACGAAACATTTTGCATCTGACTTCTGGCTCAAAAGACAGATGTTTTCGTGCAACTACTGTCTCGAAGACTGATCCTATTGATGTAATGACCACAATTTGAATTCTTGAGACATGGACTCCGTAAGGTCAAAATCTGTAATTTTTTCCAGCTTCCATATCTTATGATGTTCAGGCCTTATTTTTGTCATGTGTTTTCATGAATTGGGTTCATTAAGGTGGATGGAGAATCCAACTTGCATCTTGAGACTTCAGATAGAACCATATGATCCTTGTGTGCACGTGCATCTCCCCAACCAGATATTGTCTCCCATGTGGTTTATGTTCTTTTTTTTTATTAAATTCAGTATGCAGTCTTTGATTGCACAATAAAAGTCAATTGCTTGATTGTTTATGGTTTTTAGATGAAAAAACTAAATACTACCAATATTCAATTTATACTGCCTTTCTAGTTGGTTCCCCTCTAATGTCTTCATGCAAACAACTTCCTCGTCTTATTACTGGCCCTGAAATTGACCTTTTTGTTTCTGTAGACAAGCAAAGCACATAGCTGGACTTGCATAGATCTTTATGTGTTTGCAACACCGTACCGTGTTACGTGGGATTACTACTTTCTAGGGCGAGAGCACACCCTTGAATTCAAAGAATGGGAAAGCGAGGCCGAGTATGAATATGTAAGTAGTCACTGCTGTTTGTTTTGTTTGTAACTGACATTTGTCATTTTGATTCAAATTTGCTTGTTCGTTACCTTAAAATAGGTGAAACATAATGGAGTGTCCATCTTCCTCATGCCATCGGGAACAATTGGAACACTCAGAGCACTTTGGGATGTTTTCCCTCTCTTCACAAATACTGCATGGGGTGAGAATGCAAATCTTGCATTCCTCAAGAAGCATATGGGCGCGACGTTTGAGGAACGGCCAAAACCTTGGGTTTCGGAATTAAATGTTGATGACATCCACTCAGGAGACTTTTTGGTTTTATCAAAAATTCGTGGGCGCTGGGGTGGTTTCGAAACCCTAGAGAAGTGGGTTACTGGAGCTTATGCAGGCCATACTGCAGTTTGCCTCAGGGATTCTGAAGGCAAACTTTGGGTTGGGGAATCTGGTCATGAAAATGAACAGGTACCGTTCCTTAACAGTTGTATCTATTTATTTTTTACTCATTTTAATATGAGCGTATAAGACCATGAACATAGCAGAACTGAGGAAATAATAAAGCTCCAGTATTTTAACTATTTACACAATAGGCATGATAAAGTACCACTTAATGGGTAATTGGTGTTTGTTACTTTAAATGCATTCTGTAGCATTTTTCATGTTTAACCAGAAAATTGTGTTCTCATTGCTGTCACTGGCAATAGGTATAGTTCTGTGCAAATGACCTTTGTTCGTTTCTTTTATCCAATAATGTTTCCTTTGAATGTACCATGAACAAATACATGTAAAATAGAAAAAACAAAAAGAAGAGGGTGTTGCTGCCAAGTGTCAACCATATGTATATTCTGTTCTGTTTGGATTACAAGTTGTATACTATGGGAATCAAATTTAGTGCGGGATGTTCCTTGACATGTGGTATATCAGTTTCAGAGTCGCAAATCAAATTAACAAATAGTGCTGTGCAGGGAGAAGATATTATTGCTATCTTGCCATGGGAGGAATGGTGGGACTTTGAAGTGACAAAGGATGATTCAAATCCTCAGATTGCATTGCTTCCTTTGCGTCCAGATTTGCGAGCAAAATTTAATGAGACAGCAGCTTGGAATTATGCAAAAAGCATGGATGGGAAGCTTTATGGGTATCACAATATGATTTTTAGTTGGATTGATACCATAAGTGATAACTATCCACCGCCATTAGATGCTCATGTGGTATGCTTCTATTTGTACTGTTTCCAACAGCATTTTGCTAAGGGTTATCTTATTAAGTGATATATATTGACATATTGTCGACTTATGTTTTGATAGGCTCATTGTTTAGGTGGTGGGTATAGATTATATGGTGCAGATTCAAAATATTAATTTTCTACCTCACAACAAATACGACTCTAATTCTAGATATAAATATTTTAACGCATATAAAATTGAGTATCAAATTTTATTACAGTTTAGCATTGCCGACGGGGTTGGACTATGCACTTTTGCAGGATTTATTTGCTAGTTGTATTAACTTAAATCGTATGATTGACCTAGGTTGCCTCTGTTATGACTGTGTGGAGTAAGCTTCAACCAGATTATGCTGCTAATATGTGGAAAGAAGCCCTTAACAAACGGCTTGGAACTAAGGTTTGTTTACATTTGTCTTTTTGACTTCCCATACCTGTAATTCGTTTTGTTTTATTTCTTTAATTTTCTGTTTGGTTACTTGATGATTGTCCATCAGCCCCCACTGAAGATTTTTTTGGGTCTAAATTGTACCTGTCCCCATATTTTAGTAGTTCAATTCATCTAGCTCCTTTACCATTTTGTGGCAATTAAAGCTGGTATAACCACAACCCAGCTGGACTATGGACGCTGTAGTAATCTTGGATACTGTAGCATTGATCAGGACCCTTAATTTTTGTTTTCAGATGCTGTGGAGAGAGGAATGGCATGGTATTGTTCACCACTGCTGTCCTATTGAAGGCAAAATTGGATATATGCCACTCTAAAACATGCCACTTCAAGATATGCCACCCAATTTTCATAAAATTGGATATATGACACTCCAGTTTCTTGTTTCTTTAGTATATGCCATTTTATCTACTTTTCCCTATTTCCCATTATTTTCTCCTCTTTTCCCATTTTCCTTCAATCAAATTTCCTGAAATGCCCTTGCCCTTTCTCTGATTGGATCGAACCAAACCAGATGCAAGCCATTTGGGACCTACGAACCAACCGAGCTCCTTGCCATGGCTGTGGCTGCCCCACTATCGACTCATTGGAACTGCTGCCCCGCCTTTGAGCTCCTTGCTGTGGCCGCTGTGCCGCCCCCAAACTACTAGCTGTGGATGCCACCCTGCCCCCAAACGCCTATCCATGTCCGCTGCCTCGCCCCTGAGCTCCTCGCCGTGGACGCCGCCCTGCCCACAAGCTCCTCGCAATGGTCTCTGCCTATGTTGCCCAGATACCCCGATACGGATACGGATACGTGATACCGCGATTCGCCATTTTCCTAAAAACACCGATACGGCGATACGTGTGTGTGTGTGTCTATATATATAGTAAAGATAAAAATAACAAATTAATGAATTCTTATAAGCAATTGAGAAACAGAGAATACCTTAATATTGATGTAGCAACTTGCTTGATACTTCAGTCTCCCTCCTGGCTGTTAGACTAATATAATGAATCATCTGCGAAGAATAACAGAATAGATAAGTACATGTACACAAATAATGAAGCAAAAAGCAGAATCACAAGTCATGAATCATGATTGATAGTTAGGTAGTAAAGTAAGTATTTGACAGACCACTTAGTAAATAAACTTAGTACATAATCTGATATGTCCAAAAGACCACAACCAGTCCAAGTGTTCAAATTCAACAAATCATAAGTCCATAAGACCATAACTATTACATAATAAGATAGCTAGATAAAATACATGACAGAAGACAAATGTGTAGTCTAATTGTTGCTTCCATCCTGTGAAGTTATCTCTTGAGTAGCTCCCATGGATAATATGATCACAGCCTACATGTAGATCGTGCATTCCCTCCTGCACCATTCCCAGTCTTCTGTAGCAACTCAACATACTTCCAAAGCGGCTTCTTTTCATTGTCATTTGAAGGTACCACACGAGCAGCATTTATGATGCTCCTAGCCGAGGCAGCTCCACTGGATGAGCCAGGACACGCACTAGTACCAGTGCTACACGACGCACTCGAGCCTCCAAATCCACCACCACCAGATGTCATGATCTGATTTGAGCAGCTGGACAACAAATAGCAAATAAACAAACTAATGACAACAAACAACCTGATCACTGATCACTGATCACTTCCCCTACTGAATCATCCAATATATTGTCAACAAATAGCAAATAAATAGCACTGAGGGAGCAGTGAGCACATACTGCCACTGGAGGCCACAGGCGGAGGCGACGGCCGAGTCGCCAGGCGTCGGCGGCGGGAGGGGCCGGGCGGAGGCGGCAGCCGAGGTGACGATCGGAGGGGCCGGGCGGAGGCGGCGGGCGAGGCGGCGACCGGAGGGGACGGGCGGAGGCAGCGGGCAAGGCAGACGGGTGGCGGGCGAGCGAAGGCGCTGGGTGTGGAGGCGAGCTGAGGCGTCGGTCTTCGAATGCGTGGAGGCGGCGGGGGGTGGGATGGGCGATTCGGATCTGGATCTGGCAGGCATGGTGGGGGATATTAGGTTAAAAGTATCAGAAAAATATCGAAGAAGTATCGGGAATTAATTTCTTTTTTTGAATAATCAATAAATTCGGATACGTGCGGGATACGTATCGATGCGTATCGAGGCAGTATCCGTATCCTGTACAGTATCCGATATCGGTACGTGACTTTTGTGAAGTATTCGCGCAACGTAGGTCTCTGCTCCCCGAGTTCCTCGCTTTGAGCTCGCCGTTCTGCCCCTGAGGTCCTCGCCATGGATGCCGCTCCAGCCCACTCGCTGTGGATGCCACCCTCGACTGCTTGTAGTCTTGATGGGTGTTTGTACGAGTGAATGCAAAGATAGCCATATCGACTTGATTGGCCTTATGAAATTGATTGTTTTTGCAATAAAACTGTGCAATGTACGAAGTATGAACTGCTGGTCTGGTAGACCAGTACTCAATAGTTGTGATCCTGGTGTGGTCCGTCTCATCTCATGTGGTTTGGATATATCCATAATCCATTCAAGGCAGGGACAAAATGCGAAATTCAGCTGAGGGAAAATGGGAAAAGAGGAGAAAAGAATGGGAAACTAGAGAAAATGGCATATATCAAATGAACTAGAACCGGAGTGGCATATATCCAATTTCATGAAACTGGATGGCATTCTTCGAAGTGGGCATATTTTAGAGTGGCATATATCCAATTTTGCCCCTATTGAAAGCCAGAGGAACCCAGTCTAGCAGGGTGGGTTCTAGCTGGGTTCTGAAATGGAACCCTGCTGAAAAATGAATGCAGATTGCCAGATTGAGTTGCCTTCTCAGTTATTTTTAGGATCTTTGCTTGTACTAGAGTTTCTCATTTAGTCAACTGTACATTTGTACCCTATTGTCTGAACAAAAGGGGTATAGGTAAAATACTGTGCACTAAACGGTTCTGTCACTTAAGGGATCTATTCTGTGACAGTATACTGAGCACCAGCATCTAGGGATATTGCAACTTGTAAACTGGTTTTGTTGTTGCCTATTCAATTCGAACAGCTGATGGTGCTTGATATCTTTTTAGAACTGTACTAGTTTCACCTTTTAGGTCCTTTTGACCTTTAATTCTTGTGCTTGATGTTATGCATTCTCCTGGATAGTCTTATAATGGAGCCTTTTCTTTCAGGGTCTTGATCTACCTGAAATCATAGTCGAATCGGATAAACGTGGGATGACATTTGACAAGTTGCTAACAGTTCCTGAGCAAGATAGTTGGGTCTATACTGATGGTCAGTCAGCATCTTGTGTGGCCTTCGTCCTTATGATGTACAAGGAGGCTGGACTCTTTGACCCAATTTCCAGCTCTGTAGAAGTTACTGAATTCACAGTAAGTACTCCTGAATTCTTATGCTTAAATTCAGGCCTATTTGAGTTTATAGGTAGTGATGTTAGGGCAACTGGTCCGGTAGGATATCACCTTTGCTAATTTATTTTTGTCAGTGACTGAGTCAGTGGAAGGCTGGTCGGTAGTAGGCCATGTTGTCCATTCTGACACAGAAATAATTTGGATTGTTTTATAATATTTTTCTTGAACATTAGTTATATCTGCTTCTGGTATGAAATATGTGACCCGTGAATTCCACGCAGATAAAAGATGCTTATATCCTCAACTTTTACGAGGACAACACAACACGACTTCCAGAGTGGTGCAACAAAGATGACACTGTTAAACTTCCCTTCTGCCAAATCAAGGGCAGGTATAGGATGGAGCTGCCCGGATATAACACCATGCAACCTTACCCTCACATGAATGAGAGATGCCCATCTCTGCCTCCGGATTACCTCAGGTCACAGAACTGCTGAGCAGTTACTAACCATACGCCATGCGATTCGATTTCTGCTGCATTTAGTATTTTAGCTGGTACATATCACGGTAGGTATGCAATGTTTTTCTTGGAAATGCATAGCTTGCTACAGGCTAGGTAAACCAACTTCCTCGAGTAAGACCATGGTTGCACAAATGTACAGTAAAGCTCTGCACTTGATGCGTCAAGAGTGGGAGATACACAGCTTTAGGGCTCAACCTTCCAAGTCTCTCTTAATTTAGATTTACAGATATGTATGTACATTGTTGTATTGGAAGCTGATTATAAATGGTTGAAAGCTTGATGCTATCTGATTTGAGGCATGCGTCAAGATATTCCGAGGCTGCATAAACACTGTATGATTATAAATTTTCTCATGAGTGGGGAATTAGCATGGCTGCGTATTGCATGTTCATTGCTGTTCCATCATAATGGATTAGTAAAACTACATCGATGAACAAGTAACGGGGGCTGATTTATTTTGCAGTGTAGTTGATAGTAGCTTATTTAGTATAATTAAATTAAAAAAAATTAAAAATGGAAAAAACATGTTAGCCCATCTTGTATAATGCAAATAAATACGGAAAAAAAGAAATGACAATGTTGTGGCTACAGATCAAACAGAGAGAGAATAGTAGTGGAGAGTTAGGTGAGCAAGGGCTTGGGGTTTCCTATGGCCTGTATCGTATATATATATATGTCCATATAGAGAGTGTTTTTACAACATTGTTCTTACATCTGAGTATCCATTTCAAGGGTATTTATGCCATTATATATGTCCATTTTGAGTCTTACAGCCTTTTAACAGGCCGGCTGGACTTAGGTGGGGGCCACTCTTACAACAGACAAAAAAGCTAAAAAAAGTCGAAAAGGCAAAAAAAAAGACAAAATTTATATAAGCCAGAAGTCGAAATGAGTGGAGCCTCATGAGTTCAGGATCTAGGCCTGGGTCTGGACCCTAGTCATCCAACAGATATGGGGTAAAACGAGTCTGGTTTCAACCGAGAGCGCTCTCTGCAGCAGCAAACTACTGGGGGAAACAGTTGTACTGACGATCAGGTAAGCTTAGCTCAACCTTCAGACTTCAGAGTCCATCTACGGTCCGCCTTGGTTTGCACTTCAGTGTGATTAACTTCTCGCATGGTTGAGTGAGGTGCCAGGCGGGTGATACAGTCGGAAAACACAAAAGCACGGTTGTTCTACTTTGGGTAAAGTCAAGAGAGTAAAGGATGCATCAGTACCGTCGTACACACATGATATACATGCATGCAATCAGTTCTAGGTCCTACCAGATGACTATTGAGAATCATATAAACACGGCAGTTGATTGGAATCCAATAAATTCTCGCTTTGGATCCATATATATGTAGTCTGCACTGTGCAGCATTGCAGTGTCCGGCAGCTTCCTGTTGCACGGACCGGCGGCATATGGCACCCCAACCTGGAGAATATGGGTGGTTTCTAGCCTTCTACATCGCCGGCCGCGAAACGCACCACGCCAACATCGACCGCCTGTGGAAGGCCTGGCGCGACCTCACCGCTGCCCGCGGAAACTGGCGCCAGGTCGACTTAACGGACCCCGACTGGCTCAACTCCAGCTTCCTCTTCTACGACGAGGATGCCCACCTCGTGCGCGTCACCGTCCGCGGCAGGCTCGACAGCGAGAAGCTCCGGTACACTTGCGACAGCGTCGGCCAGCCGTGGCTCAATGCGCTGCCGCCTGCAGTAACTTCCAACTTGAACAGAAACAGAAAGAATGCCGATCTAGTGTCCGTCGATGCAGCGATGACCGCGGAGGTGAGGCGGACGGGCATGCTGCGAAGCCGGCGCAAGATGGACAGAGGAGGTGCTGGTGATCGAGAGTGGAACACCCCACATAATTATATAGAATACTACTATATAACGTCATTGTCAAAGTGAAAAATAAATTAAAACAACAAAAGAAATTATAAAGAGTTTAGAACTTTATTAACACTTTAATAGAGAACCAACGAAAGCTGGAATAAATATTTAAAACATGGGACCGGTCCACTTTAACCAAATAAAGAACAAAACTCGAGTACTCCCACCCATGAATGATACTATCACTTCACTGACTTTTTACCTGAGACTGAAAAGAGCAAGCGTGAGATTTGGAAATCTCAGTAAGTACCCAACAACGATCGCAATACAAGAGTAAAGACAAGTAATGCAACCACGTGAAATAAAGAACAAGCATCACAAGTAAACAACGGGTTCAAGATGAGAGCATCGAACAACTGATATCGGAGATGCTGTCATAAATGGGAGATGGATATCATAGAGACTGTGTATTAAAGATAGTTGTTATGTGACAAGTTATGGCAAGTTATAGCAAGTTATAGCAAGTTATAGCAAGGGTGTCGGTGACCTCATCCCACATACCCGGTTATACGAGAATAGTCAGGCACAACCTTGTCCTCGACTGTATAACCGCAGACATGATGTAATATCCTATGTAACGAGAATGTACGGCCCCCCGTACGTTAACAGGTTGGGTGGAAATGACCCCTATAAGTGGGTAGTCCCGGCGTGATAACCCTTAATTCTTTATTTAGCGAATTATCCATGATATAGTTAGAGAGTCATGAATGATTTAAGGTAAAATTATAAGGGTAACGATTTAATACAATGAGACCGGAGAGATGGGATTGGTGGTAAGGTAACTGATACATCATGGATAAATCATAAAGTATGAATTTGAGGAAACTAAGAGATGGTGAGGATAACACTATGATAAGGTTATGAGAAGTGGAAAGAGGTGCTAGGATTAGAAATGGAGAGATATAGTTCCTGACATGAGAGCGATGTTGAATGATGATAAGGTGATCGTGATATAAGAGTTATCCTAAAGAGGTATTATAATATAGCTCATGCAAGGTTATCAATCAACCAAGTTTTATTATGTGATAAATGAATATTAGTCGGATTAACAGTGTTTAATACATGCATCCTATTCCTACATAGATCAAATACAACATCATACAATTATTGGAGCATAATATTAGAAACTAAAACATAGCAGCCCCAATATCAAAAGAGCATCAATAATTTAAACCTAAGTTAAAGCATGCTCATATGCTACCCCCCATTAATGATTTAAGTATAGATTCTAAAACACTAGTTAAAAGCATGAACTTGCGAACATTTTAACTGAGCATTCTAATAAACATCAAAGCAGGTGAAATAAAATAACCTATAACATCATGGTATAAATAAACTATTAAAAGTCTATAACCAGGCAAACATGAATGATATTAGAATAACTAGACATCATTAGTGATATGATATTGATCAGATAAGCTTTAGGAATATGATACTAACCAGGTAAGGTTTAGTAATATGTCAATAGCTAGGTAACTTTTAATGATATGATGTTGACCAAGTATCGATAGTGATATGATATCAACTAGGTATCGTTAGTCATATGTTATTAGCCAAGAAGCATGAGTGATATGATAATTAAGCTCAATGACAATATGACAAGTAATCTGGAACTACATGATATGCGAAACAGAAAGGTCACGGCCGCGAGATACTTGCCTGAGTACACCCGACGGACACGTTGCACGATGGATCCGATATGCGCAATTGCTCCTCCAACAACTACGTGCGAACCTACAGGTTGGAATGAAAGACAGCCGATCAGATACATATGAATTTGATAAAGGAACAACAAGGAATGAATTTGACTGGAATGGAAACGGGTTCGCTAACCCCCACGGCTGAGCGAAAAGATGTTTGGCCGCACGAACGGACGTTCGGCCGAGCGGAACGCTGTTCGGCCACGCGAACGAACATTCGGCTGCACAAACGAACGTTCGCTGCATGACCAATTGTTCGACCGCGCATTTTACCATTGGCCACCGACTGCCGGCCGCCGGCTACCGCTGCTGCGCCGCCGGGCCAGCCTTCTGCCATGCACGCCGCCGCCAGGCCAGCTTTCTGCCGTGCACGCCGACGCCAGGCCAGCCTTCTGCTGGACTGCACGTGCGCATGTGCGGCTACACACGGCCGCACCACGTTGCCGCTGCCTCTATGGCTCGCTAGTGCCTCTGCACCACTCAGTTGCCCACGCCACGCGCCTGGCCCGCTCCGCTTGGCCCACTCCGTGTGCGCGCCTTCGCCGCCATGCGCTGTCACCGGCGCTCCCACCACGCCGCCTTGTTGCGTGCGCGTGCCATGCCGCTGCCTCACTGCATGTGCATGCCACGCCGCTGCCGCACGCCACCGCACCGCATACCATCACTGGCCGCTTCTGCGGCACTGCGACGTGTAACGGAAAGGAGATATATTGGAGAGAGGAGAGAGAGATTGAGAAAGAGAGGCGTGTAATGGAAAGGAGATATATTGGAGAGAGGAGAGAGATAAATAGATGGAGTGGGATAGAGGGAGAGAGATATATAATGGGAGATAGAGAGATGCGCGGGATTTTTTTTGGGTGCTACCGCTCTCCCCCCTTAGAAAAGATTCGGCCTCGAATCGACTAGCTTAAGGAGGTAGGACAAATGGATTTGAGTAGAATTTGATGGAGTGAAACCTAAGAAGCAAACCTGAGACAAGAAATTGGGGTAATTCTCGCGCATCTGGAACTCCCAAAACCCATGTAGCTTCACGTTTCATCTAATAGGACCACAACACCTTGATATAAGAAATGGTCCGGCATTGAAGTTGACACTCTAAACGTCCCATAATATGGACTGGCCGTGCCACAATGGGTAGGTCCTCCGAGACCTCTAAGTTGGAGAACTCTAGAACTTGATCAGGTTCAATAAGGTACTTTCTCAGCATAGAAATATGAAAGATGTTATGGACATTAGCCAGAGAAGCAGGCAACTCCAGACGATAATGTAAAATTACCATCTCGTGTTATAGGTGCTAGCTCATCCTCTCAAAAGAATTCTGGTAATGTAAAATTTCAATGCACCTATTGTGGAAGAGATGGTCATTTGCATAAATTTTACTTTAGACGTGCTAAGAAAGAGAAGAAGGAAATATTGAATGCTTTAAGACAAAAATGTGCAACCTCTTTTGTTCCTAGATCAAATGCGAAAGCTATGTTTTTAGAGAACTTTTATGATGATTTTAAATCTTCTTCACATGCTAGATTGGGATTTAATTCAAATAATTCACGTTCATTTTGGCATTCTAATCATTCACATGCACGTGATTTGGGTTCTAGCTTTGTTGCTCCTGTTCGTCGTGTGTCTCAGTACTGGATTCCTAGATCTTATTTCACTAACCCCAGTACTATGAGACCGATGTTTCCTATGATGTAAGAACATCTGACAAGGATGTAGAACATAAGCTAGATTGAGTTCCGATCTTTTACATCATTGCTTGATTGGAACACTTGGTGGTTCTTCACTCTCTTTGATGGCTTCCAAGAGATTTCACTTTTTGAGAAACCATGTTGAAAAGATGATGTTGTCTTACATCTTATTAGATTCTCAAGTTGCTGATATTCTTTCAAAATCACTTGATACTTCTCATTTTTCTCATCTGTGAAGTGAGTTGCATATGTAACATCCAATGGGATTATAATGAGGGGGAGCTTGTTGTTTAAAAATTTAGGAGGCTTTATTTATTGTACTTGACAAATAAATCAATAAGGCCAAGCCATTGAAATTAAATGAGTTGTTTAAATAGAGCTTTCTTTATCATATTTACACATATGCTGTGTAATTTTGATCATGACTATTTATAATTAATTTGTTATACTTGAACTAAAATATGATATGGCGGAATACTTTGACTAGATTAATTATAGATAGTACTTTATGATGTTCATCAAAAAGGATTAGCTTAATTGTGAGTCTTATTTTAAATCTTAGCTATGAGGCTCGCACGTTTCATATTGCAATCTTTTTTTATCACTCAATTTGGCATGTTATAAAAAAAGAGCAATAGAGAAAATTGAAAAGACGTATGCTTCAAGCATGCCATGGTACACAAAAAGAAAAAGGCATAAAAAGTGCATAAATAAAAAGAAGTATGCTTCAAGCATACCACCATTTATAAGAAATAAGCTATTATGAAAAGAAGTATGCTACAAGCATGCCACATGCCTATGAATTGAGCGTGGAGCGATAGGTTGTTTCATGAGACTGCTAGCTCGTTTGGATTTAAAATTTGCTTCACTTTTAGGCTTTGACTTTTTGTTGTGATATCTCATTGTACTCTTTATAATTGGTTTGATCATTGTTGAGATGCCTGTTACTAACATAAATTGCTTAATCATGTTCAAGACTGGTTTTGATATTGCTATATGATATATGATTTCATATGATCTAGATAGTTCTACTAAAAAATATGGCCTTGCTACTCAGAAATATCAATGCACAATGATTTGTATAATCTACAAAGTTTCTTGATTTTTACTCTCATTACTCATTCTTAGAATTATTCCTTCTCTGAAATTTCTTGATGATTACATTGCCAAATAGGGAGAGAGTTGGTGTGCTTTATGAGAAGTTGCCTCTCTTGTGTTGAGGGGGAGAGTTTTCGAAGAGATTTGAACATTTGGCTTAAAATGTTTTTTCGGCTTCAGTTTTTCACTTATATCTATTTGAAACTAATTCATCATGCAATCTTGAGGTGTTGACAATGTATTCATCAAGGGGGAGATTGTTAGTGTAGGATCGTCGATAGCAATCAGAGGTGGGTGAATGATTGCAACGCACAGCGGAAACTTTTTTTCAAATTTTCTGCTTTTTAATTGTTTAATCTGCAAAAACCAGAAATAAAAAAAAACAGATTTTTTTTTTCTGATTTTTACTATAGCAATCACCGTAGCGTACTGTAGCGATTTACTGTATCATACTGCAGCAGTGAGAAACAAGTTACGATCGAACAGCAAAACATCGTTTTTCTTCCAATCTAACAATCAATTTTTAATTCAAACTAATTCATGTATGTAAGCAACAAAAATACCTAGATATAGATCAATGCATGGAGAATCTATAGGAATAAAAAAAACCAAGAAAAAGGATAATATATGTGAAATAAAAAACTCACAAACTTTTATTAGAAAACGTAGACACTATTCATCCGTCAATCCTCATCACGTATGCATGTGTCTTTTCCTTTTTCTTTTCTTGATCAAAACATGGCGCCGTCGCTCTGCTTTTTCTCCGTCCGCTCGTAACCGTGCTGCTCCCAAAAGGACGCGTATTTTTCTTCTCCACGGCTGCAATTATTTTTCTTACGCTCCGTTCTTTTTATGCAGCCAACTACGAATCCTATTCAATCTCTACTTAGAATCCTAATCCAACTCAGAATCCTATTCAATCTCTACTTAGAATCCTAATCCAACTCAGAATCCTATTCAATCTCTACTTAGAATCCTAATCCAACTCATCAACTAGACATGGGCCTTTTTACCTCAACTAGGCTTTTGGCCCACTAATTTTCAAGGAACCCGAAACCCTTACTAACACGGTTTTTTCACATTCATGACTGTTCTAACGCGTCACGTGTCGAAGCCTCCAGGACCGCACCTCTCGTAGCTTCTCCACGTATCATCCACCTTTGATCTACATGCACCCGAAGTATGAGCTCGATCATCTCGTGACCTCCTTGACCGTCTGAACCTTGAATCTCTCCATCCTAGTTCCGGTCCATCTCGTCATCGACCATGATCGCCTCCATGCTCAACCTGCACATGCAAAGACCAAAGAATATTTTTCCGGCACAAATTCGTCTCAACTTGACCAACATCAGCCCGTGCACGCACCACACACCTCGCATAACATCGTTAAACAAAATCACCAAATATTCATCATAATAAATTAACCATTGTCAATTATTCATCATCAAAATATCTTAAACCTAGCCACATGGTCTAACAATCTCCCCCTTGATGAATACATTGACAACACCACAAAATTGTATGATGAATTAGCTTCAAATAGATATAAGTGAAGAACTGAAGCCGAAAAAACATTTTAAACCATAAGTCTCAAATATCTCCCCCTCAACATAAGAGAGGCAATTTTATTCTCCCAAAATTCTCTTTAATTTCTCGCAAAGCACACTAAATTTCTCCCCCTTTGGCAATGTAATCATCAAGAAAATTCAAAGAAGGAATAATTCTAAGAGAGAGCAATGATAATAAAAATCTAGAAGCTTTGTAGATTATCCAAGTCACGTTGCATTGGTTTAATAACACAACCAAGTCATATTTGTGAGTAAAACTATCTAGATCATATAAAGCTATATATCACATAGCAATGACAAAACAAGTTCGTCAATATGATTAAACAATTTATATCAATGACAAGCATCGCAACAATGACCAGACTAATTATAAAAAGCACAAAGAGATATCACAATGAAAAGTCAAAACCTAAAAGTGAAGCAAATCTTAACTCTAGATGGGCTAGCAATCTCATGTAACAACTTATTGCTCCACACTCAATTCTTAGGCATGTGGCATACTTGTAGCATACTTCTTTTTCATAATGACATATATTTTTTTGTGATGGTGGTATGCTTGAAGCATACTTTTTTTCATTTTGCGTACTTTTGTACCTCTTTTTTTTTCACCATGGCATGCTTGAAGCATACATCTTTTCAATTCTCTCTTTTTTATATACCTTTTTTTAACAATAACATGCCAAATTGAGTGATCATAAAAATTGTAACATGAAACATACGAGGCTCATAGCCAAGAGTTAAAATAAGACTCACAATCAAGCTCATCCTTTTTTATGGATATCGCAAAGTAATAAATATAATCAATCTAGTCAAAGTATTCCGCCGTGTTATATTTTAGTTTAAGTACAGCAAATTAATTATAACTGGTCATGATCAAAGCTACACAACATATGAGTAAATATGATAAAGAGAGCTCTACAACTCATTTAATTTCAATGACATGGACTTATTGATTTATTTTACAAGGATAATAAACAAAACTTCTGAAATTTTTAAACAACAAGCTCCCCCTCAGAATAATCCCATAAGATGTAATACGCCCAACTCACTTCGCAAATGAGGAAAACGAAAAGTATCAAGCGATTTCATGTGCATATCGGCAACTTGAAAATTTAACAAGATGTAAGACAATATCACCTTTTCCACATGGTCTCTCAAAAAGTGACATCTCTTGAAAGCCATCAAAGAGAGTGAATAACCATCAATTGTTCCAATCAAGTAATGATGTAAAAGACCAGCTCATGTTCTCCATCCCTATAAGCTGTTCTTACATCACAGGGAACAACGGTCTCACAGTACTGGGGTTAGTAAAATAAGATCTAGGAATCCAGTACTGAGACACACGACGAATAGGAGTAACAAAGGTAGAACCAAAATCACGTGCATGTGGATGATCAAAATGCCAAAAAGAACGTGACTTATTTGAATTATATCTCAAACCAGCATGTGAAGCAGATCTAAAATCATCATAAAAATTCGCTAAAAACTTAGCTTTCACATTAGTTCTAGGAACAAAAGAGACTGCACGTTTTTATCTTAAAGCATTCAATCTTTCCTTCTTCTCTTTCTTTGCACGCCTAAAGCAAAATTCATGTAAGTGTCCATCTCTTCCACAGTAAGTGCAATGGAATTTAACAAAACGAGAATTCTTTTGAGATGATGAGCTAGCACCTACATTATTATTCGATGAACTTTGCACAAAACCAGCAGATTTAAACACAGTTTGTTTTAGTTCAAGTTTCACTTCAATTTTTCCAGATTCAAGAGGCTTAATAACCTTAGGAGGATTCTTCTTGGCATGCTCAACAAAATTAAATTGTAGACCACGATTTTTCAAACTTGTTTTTGATTTGTCTAGTATCATATTCAATTTTTTCTTGCCAAAATAAAATCTCTCTAAAGTGTCTTTTAGGTACTCATTCTCTTTAACTATAGTGGGACAAGTTGTGTATTTAACAGGTTCATTCGCAAGATTTTTAGAATCACTAAACTGAGCCAATATTTCTTTTTCAGCAAAATCATTAAGTTTTCTTAGGTTCAGCCTATGTTTTGGAAAAGTTAGAATTTTGGAAAACCCGTGTTAGGAAGGGTTTCAGGTCCCTTTGCTGTTCGAATTGGATTAAAACTCGTGGGTTTAGGTTCAGGCCATGTTTTGGGCCCTAGACTATAAATAGGGGTGGAGTTAGAGGCTAATTCCATGGCTTTTGGAGAGACTAATTTTGTGCTAGGGTTTAAGAGTACCAAGAGTATATTTTGTAGTCATCATGATTCAGAAATAAAATCATAGATCTATTCAGAAGAAATTGGCTGGCGGCGGCTGCCGGCTATTAATCTTCGACCATAGTGTCGTTTGGTGCAATCCGTGAAAAGCGGCGTGCACGGAACCTCGTGGGTCGGACGTCCCGTCGCGATGGCCAGTATACGTCTCATTCATCTACCGTATATTAAAGTTGGGGGACTCTCTGTCCCCCGAGACTACCCACGTGTCAGCCCCCTGCAAAACAGCCCGCAAAGATTTGGTAATTACGTTTAGGTCCCCGGTTTTCACAAAAAGGTCCCTAGATTCTTGCGAAAAAGCCCCTACACACTTTTTTCCTGGGCATCGACCCGCGGTTTCCCGTAATTACGAACAGGTCCTTATTTCTTCCGAAAAGACCCTCAGTTTTTTGCGAAAAAGCCCCTTCAGTCTCTTTTTATTGCGAAACGGCTCTCGATTTTTTTTTTCGAAAAAACCCCTACGCTTTCTTTTTTCTGTGAATTTTCGCCTCTTTTACTTCGGTCCATACGGTGGCTGGCGTGGCGTAGCGCCACGCCTACGTGGCTAGTATTAATTAAACTGCTTCAGCATCGGTTCATAGAAAAAGAGATGAATTTGTTCTGAGAGAATATTGAGACAAGTGTTTGAGGGAAAGATTGCTTATCATTCATTCATCAGATTAATTCAGACTCTGTACATTGTAATATATAGATGATGAGAAGTTGGCATGGGAAGGTGTCTGTTTGGGAAGACATCTGTACATTGGGCATCCCTTGCTTTTGATTGTAACACTCCCCCTTGACCAATGTATCTTCATATGATAATCTTGATTCATCATCTTGGAAAAACTCCTCCAAAACCCTGTAGGGAAAAATATGAGGAGAACCTATAAAGTAGATATGCCATGAAAAACTCCTTTAAAACCCAATGGGAAAATTTAAGGAGAAAATTTGATATGGCATATATATGATTATATCTCCTTAAAAACCCCTGTGGGGAAAATAGAGATATAATATATTTATGATTACGTTGTCATATTGCCTCATTAAAAACCTTAATGAGAAACCTTAGAGGAAAAACTCATAAAGGGAAAAGAGTACAATATTTGTATTGAACGGGTTAAATCTTAGGAGATTTCTCCCCCTGATATATGCAAATCACGTAGTCTTCGCATACCAATTCCATGAACACATTTTTGGAATGTGGAAGTTGGTAATGACTTGGTGAATAAGTCCGCGAGATTATCACAAGACTTAGTTTGCAGAATATTTATTTCCCCACTCTCTTGCAATTCATGTGGGTAAAATAATTTAGGTGCAATATGTTTTGTGATATTGCTCTTTATGTAACCCGTTTGCATTTGGACAACGCAAGCAGCATTATCTTCGTAGATAATGGTAGATGATGCGATAGCACCTATATCACATGATTGTTGTATGTGGTTAATCATTCTGCGAAGCCATACACATTCACGTGATGCTTCATATAATGAAATTATTTCAGAATGATTAGTGGATGTAGCCACTAGAGTCTGTTTCGAAGACTTCCAAGAGATGGCTGCTCCACCGTGTAAAAATACAAAGCCCGTTTGAGATCTGGCATTATGGGTATCTAATAAATAGCCAGCATCAGTATATCCTATTAAATCCACATTTTTATTCTTCTGGAAGAATAGACCGAGATCTTTAGTGCCTTGAAGATATCTAAGGATATTCTTCACTCCTACCCAATGTCTTTTGGTTGGAGCAGCGCTATATCTAGCAAGTAGATTTACTGCAAATGCGATATCCGGCCGGGTGCAATTTGCAAGGTACATTAGCGCTCCGATGGCACTGAGATATGGAACCTCGGGTCCCAATAGCTCTTCATTGTCATCTCGGGGTCTAAATGGATCTTTGTCCCTGTCAAGAGTTCGAACAACCATGGGGGTTTTCGATGGATATGCTTTGTCCATATTGAATTTCTCCAATATTTTCTGGACATAGGCTGATTGATGCACTAGGGTGCCTGTATGAAGGTGCTTAAGTTGTATACCTAAGCAAAATTTGGTTTTACCCAAATCCTTCATTTCAAATTCTGTCATAAGATGATTACGTGCTTCATCTATATCCTGTGTGTTACCAATGATATTTAGATCATCAACATACACAGATATAATGCAAAATCCTGTCGAGGATCTTTTAATGAACACGCATGGGCAATCATCATTGTTGGAGTATCCCTTTTTGGTTAGGAACTCACTTAGTCGGTTGTACCAAATTTTACCCGACTGTTTCAAGCCGTATAAAGACTTGTTTAATTTTACACAATACATATTGCGATTTGCGTTCGGATTCGGAATTGAAATTCCATCGGGAACTTTCATGTATATGTCCGAATCAAGTGACCCATAAAGATATGCAGTCACTACATCCATCAACTGAAAAGATAGATGATTTTTAACTGCCAATGAGATTAAGTATCGGAATGTTATTCCACTCATTACTGGAGAATAAGTTTCATTGAAATCAATGCCGGGTCTCTGCGTGAACCCTTGTGCTACAAGCCTTGCTTTGTATCTCACCACCTCATTGTTTTCATTCCGTTTGCGGACGAAAACCCATTTGAAACCGACAGGGAATACTTTGGGAGGTGTATGTATCACATTGGTGAATACATCTCTTTTCTTGAGCGAGGCTAACTCCTCTTGAATTGCATCCTTCCATTGAATCCAGTCCGAGCGCTGTTTGCACTCTGCCATGGTCTTAGTATCTGGATCATTTTGAAGGTTGTTTGCAATTGTTGTGGAGAAATAAATGTCGACAAATGTAGTCTTACGATCGTATGATTCTCCAGAATCAGTATAGTTTGTGGAAATTTCTTGGACCCCTGATGACTCAATGTTATTTCCCAAAACATTTGAGTCGGGGTATTCCGATGTCCCAGGATCAGATATTGAGTGCACTGTTGATCTGGGCACAAGGATCCTTTGGTGTCTATCAACTTGAGATTGATCTGCATTTACATTATTTTGTTTCCTTTGTCGCTTGTTAGAAGCTGTATCCGCCATTTGTACCGTACTTCTCCCCCTCTTATTTTGAACTGGGAGTTGAGTGGTATTTTGCGGTACCTCCACTTTTTCAGGTACATTTCTGGCAGGATTATAGGATTTTGTGACACCCTTATAATCAGTAAATGCATCTGGCAGGTTATTTGCAATGTTTTGCAAATGAATGAGTTTCTGAACTTAAAGTTCAGTCTCTCTGGTACGTGGGTCTGAGGCAGGAATGCCTTGAACATTCCAATTAATTTCCTAGCATTCAGTTTGGTACTTGTTGTCTCCCCCTAATGCCGGGAAATGTTCCTCATTGAATATGCAATCAGCGTACCGGACCGTAAACAGGTCCCCTGTTAGGTGCTCGAGGTATTTTATGATTGACGGAGATTTATACCCAACATAGATCCCAAGTTTCCTGTGAGGTCCCATTGAGGTACGCTGCGGTGGTGAGATCGGTACGTATGTAGCGTAACCGAACTTTCGCAGATGGGAAATATCTGGTGGATTTGCACGTAGTAATTGTAGCGGGGAAGTGCTATGATAAGCAGTTGGACGCAATTGTATTAAGTCAGCAGCGTGTAAAACTGCATGACCCCAACATGATGTTGGTAAGTTGCAATTCTGTAGTAATGGTCTTGCAATGAGCTTGATTCTCTTGATAAGAGATTCTGCTAAACCATTTTGTGTATGGACATATGGAACAGAGTGTTGAACTTGTCTCCCAAGAGCCATACAATCGTCATTGAAGGCATGGTATGAAAATTCAGCAGCAATATCCATTCAAATTGATTGAATTCGATATTCAGGGTAATGTGCTCGTAATTGGATTATTTGACCAATTAACTTAGCAAATGCATGGTTTCGTGTGGATAAAAGACACACGTGGGACCATCTAGTAGATGCGTCAATTAGAACCATGAAGTACCTGAACGGTCCACACAATGGTTGTATATGACCACATATATCTCCTTGAAAGCGTTCAAGAAATTTAAGTGGTTCAGCTCTGATTTAAGATAAGAGGGTCTTAAAATCAATTTTCCGGTCGCACAGGAAGTGCACACAAAATCTGAGGATTTCCGAAATTATGTCTTGAGGTATGTATGACCAATTGAATTGCTAATAATTTTCCTCATCATTCCAATGCCTGGGTGGACAAGGCGATCATGCCATGTTTGGAATGTGTTAATGTTTTGGAAAATTACTTTGTACGCAATATGTTGAACGGATTTGATGTATGTATAGTACAATCCGGAGTTTAAAGATGGAATTTTTTCTAGTACTTGTTTGCCATATCCGTTGTGTTTGGTTAAGAGGAGATATTCCTCTTTGTTGTCATTTTGGGTTTCAACATGGAAACCATTGTGACGGATATCTCTATAACTGAGTAGGGTACGTGTTGAATCGGGATACAGGAGTGCATCCTCAATTTCCAATTGTGTACCCATAGGGAGAGTGATAGAGGCGCGACCAGAGCCTACTATTGTTGCATCGCGTCCAGCGATTGTTAAAACATTTCCTTCCCTCCTAGTAAGAGTTAGGAAATATTTTGTGTCCCTAAGTATAGAATTTGTGGTACCACTATCCACAAGGCATAATTCCTCCTCTATTGGATTGACTCCAAAAATCTATATACACAAAGAAGAATTTAATGAAATTCTTATAGTAGTATATAGAATACATACAAATTTCATTTTCAATACCAAATATGTTCGATATGAACAGCATGGTTGAACTCTCCCACAGATTTAAAATCTGTATGCGGAGGTGGTTCCACTCATGGACAGCCTCCGGTAGGATGACTGCTTTCTGCTGTTCATACCGTGTTTGAAGAGCAAGCCACAGAGCGCGTGGGTCTTCTTCCATCAGATACTCAGCCTTGAGATCAGGATGGATGTGGTTCCTTATGATAAATAAGGCATTGTACTTGAGAGGCTCAGCCAAAGGAGCTACACCCTCTTGGGGAGCTGCAATTGCCTGGTACATTCCGCGCAACGATAGACTCACTTTGAGATCCATCGCCCATGTGGGGAAGTTGTGGCCGTCAAGAGCGAGAGCTTCAAACTCTTTAGTAGCCATTGTGCCTACATATGTAGGGCCACAGATTTGTTAAAATCTTTGGCAATGTTAAATAAGCAATGCGAAATGCAAGTAATCAAGGTAAACTTGAAATACATAAAGGGACATTCTCCTATTGTGGAACAACAAAGTTAATCACCAATGGTATTAACATTATTTTAATTCATTTTTCAACATTGAGTGCGCACTTTGAGGATGATAATCCCACAGTAGTATTTTGATACTACCTTGTGTATGGCCAATGTGAAAAAGAACCATGGTAATCACTTAGGTGTAGACATTGTATAATTTATAATCAAATTGGGTACGCACGTTGAGGATGAAAATCCCACAGTAGTACTATGAGACTACCTTGTGTATTGCCAATTTGAAAATAAATAAAGGTAGTCACCCAAAAGTGTAGACCAAAATGTTTCAAAACTTGATATTGGGTACGCACGTTAAGGAATAAATTCCGCAGTAATACTATAGTACTACCTTGTGTATGGCCAATATCAAAGTTAAGAAACTTTGTGTTATTCCAAAACGAGAGAAAATCAACCTAAAGCATTTGCATAAAAAAATATTAAGTGCTTGTATGGTAAGCTAGTAAACGTAATATTTAAATTGCATAAGATAGATTGCAATAATTGATGTATGCCATAAAGAATTAATTTACATGAGGTAAATTAATGTGTATGGTAATGTTGTAATAAAATGCAAAATATGTGGAAAACAATATGAGTATTGTAATCCGAATGAATATATACCCAAAGTAAATATAACATGAGGTTATATTTATAATAACGTGTAATCACAATATTGGTGGTGAACACCAATTTATTGTATGGCATAGCGTACAAGCAAAGTGCCATAAATTGTGATTTTATGATATTTATGGTAGGTATAATATTTTGCAAAAAAATTCCAAATTATTAAGTACAATGGTACTTACTAAATGGGAATTTTAAATATTAAATTTGTGAAAAATGGCAAATTTAAATATGGTCGCAATTCATATTGTAAATAAATTGCAATAAAATAATCCTAAATATGTAAAAGTTATAGAAATGTGCATGCACATTTATTTGAACAATTACATAATTTTCAGGTCCTGGAGGGACTGAAATGCGAATTTATTTCAGCATAAGGACTATACTGCAAAATATGTACAATAGGAATGTATTTTAACATGAAATTCTGCATTATCATGAAACGGAGGGGGGTTTTTGCAAATTTGCGAAAACCTGGGCTAAAGCCCATCCGGCCTTGTGGCCCATGAGGGATGGTGGGAGATTTATGGGCCCAAGCCCATTTTTAGTCATCCATATAAATGGAGGGGGTGGGGGAGGTTAGGGTTTCCCTAACCCTAACCCTAGCCGCCGGCTACCATGGGGGCGCCGCCGCCGCCGCCGGCCTGGAGCGCCGCCTCCGCCTCCCGCGTTTCCTCTGCAGGCGCCGCCGCCGCCGTCCTTGGCGTCGCCGCCGCCTCTGGAGCAGCTGCTGGCCTCCACAAGCGCCGCCGAACCGCGCCGGGCGCCGCGCTGCGCAGGGCCGCGCCGCCGGCCGCGCGCCGTGCCTCGCCGCGCCGGGCATCGCGCTTCGCCGCTGGCTGCGGGTGTCGCCGGCCGGGCTGCGCCGCCCCAGGGCGCTGCCGCGCGCCGCCGGGCTTTAGGCCGCCTCGGCTCGGGTACTGCCGGCCGTGATCCGGCTCGCCTCGGGCCGCTTCGGGCGCCGCTTCGGCCGCCAGACGTCTCCACCGCCGCGCGCCATGGGCGCTGCCGGCCGCGGGGTCGCCGGCCCTTGGGCGGCATGGGGAGCCGCCGCTTGCGGGCGCCGTCGGGCGCCATGCCACTACGCAGCGTCGGCCGCGCCTTCGGGCTTAGACGCCTCACGCCGTCGCCTCGGGCCACGCTGCGCCAGGCCGCGCCGGGCCACGCCGGTCGCGCGCCGTGTCACGTCGGCCGTGCGGGCGCGGAAGCCATGGCGTCGGCACCCCATGGGGCAGCCCCGACGACGGCAGTGCCTCCTGCGGGAGGGGAAGGCAAATCGGCCGGCGGTTTTTGTTTAGCCAGTGGCCGAACAGAGATACAAATTTTGCGTGCCGTACCTTTTTGTTCGTCTCCTCTGTGTTGCACTTCAATGTATGTGTGCGTCTCGCTCGATTTGGAGAGAAAGGTGCTGATAACGTGTTGTGAGAGAATATTGAGACAAGTGTTTGAGGGAAAGATTGCTTATCATTCATTCATCAGATTAATTCAGACTCTGTACATTGTAATATATAGATGATGAGAAGTTGGCATGGGAAGGTGTCTGTTTGGGAAGACATCTGTACATTGGGCATCTCTTGCTTTTGATTGTAACAGAATTGAATGTGCTGATTTGCTATATGCTGACCAGGGAAGGGTCATCATTTCTTGTACCATTTCTCCTGTATGTTAAGAATTACAACCGATCGAGTATTTACTATGTGCCGAGGGATTCGATCGAAGCTCTCCCACTGAAGCCAACCACATGGATCTTTCGATCACGTTCACGTCATGTACAAGCTAACGTTTGACTTCTCTACGGTGGACCCGTGATCACGTCATGTACAAGCTAACGTTTGACTTCTCTACGGTGGATCCGCTGATCCCTGTCTGGACGTTTTGCCTCAGCACGGCTTCTCTGCTCTTGATGAGACCGTTGGGACACCTCACCAACTCCTCTGCTGGACGTGCTGCCTGGCCAGAGAAGCAGCACCCTTGCCTCCTTTCTCTTCACGTGATGGAAGCTTCTGGCCCTGCAGCCCCTGTTGTATGCACGACTTGCCGAAGAGAAATACACCACGCAACACAGATCAATTTCCGGGAGCACCAACTGCTCCGTTTTTCTTCTCTTTCTCTAGTGCTTCTCCAATACCGCTTCTACTGAAAGAAATCAGAGACGCAATGGTTGTTGGCAAAACGCCGTGACCTCTCCTGGCCGGCGGTTGCGTGTTTATATCTGCGAGAAAGATCCTCTCGCGTGGAGAATACGAGATATGCACGGTACTGGATTTTGAAAATTAAGGAAGTTACAACCAATAAAATCTAATGCGTAACAAATACCAACTCCTATACCATATCCTATACCGTGCACATGAAGAGATTACATGAAATATCAACTCTATCTAACATCTACATCTTTTACGTGACTTGCATAGTTGTATGGCTTTAAAAAAAACTACACAACCCGACTCAAATTCTAAAACGAACTCATACTCTCACACATAAACGGAAACAACGCAGCATATACAGACTTATATACAACACGCATACATATTCATATACTTAGACTCGTACTCGGATACGACAGGAAAACATAAACAAAATTACTTCTAACAGACACCAACCTCGCCGGGACCCAACGTCTACGTTGCCAATTTTAGTAAACTGCAGGCCACTCACAATTCACAAATAGTCGAACTGCACGTGTTTTCCCCCTTTAAAATCAGGCAACCTTCATTATCTCAAGATATCAAGGCTACATCTTCCAGTGGTTAAACGACCGTTCCCCTGGCTATCGAACTGCATGTGTTACCATCCATTCGTTTTCCTCCAGAAGGCCGAGAACATCAGCCTCCCATGTCCATAGCTTCACACTTTCCTAGAGCTTATGTGACACCCCGGCCTATATTAGCCTATGTGTATATGTACATATGAATTTCTAGATTAGTCTCATCTTACTAGCTTACCTTGAGTATCCCTTATATAAAAGTCTAGGAGTTCCAATGGTAGCACCCCCGGTTAACCGTTTTGCGCGAAGCGAGGACGAAAATACAAGCGGGTTGCTACGTGTGCGTGGCCTATCCAGAATGTGGTTAGGTCTGAGCCAGTTTGAACCCTAGAGCGTTACAAATGGTATCAGAGTCGACTCTCGCGGTTACATGGGCGCGTGCGGGTCAGGGGCGCGGGCATATAGCGCATGGCGCATGTGGACCTAGAGTGGACATATGGCATGGTATATATGCTGGCACTGAACATATAGACATGTGCCAAGAGGGGAGATCTACATGTTCCTAGCTCGTATATTTAGCTCCGAAACAGAGTAGATGCGAGCTGTTCCAGCAGCAAGCCACCGTGCCCATCTGTGCGAAGCAACGAGGACGTACAACCATGGCCAGTAGAGTACGCGGCGCTCCACTAGCAACCTGCTTCCTTGTCTTGTGCACACTGGCCTCCACGGCCGCCTTCCCGGTCTCCGTGAACCCATGCACCTACGCTCTGTCGAGAACGCTCCTCGCCGTCACGGGTCTCGACCCGTACATCGTCTCCTGCGCCGAGGACGCCTCGACCGCCGCAGTTTCCGACGGCAGCCGCGACAAAAATGCCGGCGGGCCCATTGTCACCGACCTACGAGTGTGCGGCAAGCCCGATCTCCCGCCGCACGCGCTCCCACCCTTCCGCTGCTGCCCGCCGATGTCCTCGTCCAAGCCCGTCAACTTCACGCTCCCGGACCAGGCCGAGCCGCTCAGGACCCGGCGGCCAGCGCACGTGGTGGGCGCGGGCTACATGGCCAAGTACGAGCGCGCAATAGCGCTGATGAAGGCGCTGCCCAAGTCGGACCCGCGCAGCTTCTACCAGCAGGCCAACATCCACTGCGCGTACTGCACCGGCGCGTACCGGCAGGTCGGGCACCCGGAGCTGAACGTGCAGATCCACTTCTCGTGGCTCTTCTTCGCGTTCCACCGCGCGTACCTCTACTTCTTCGAGCGCATCGCGGCGAAGCTGCTCGGGGACCCCGGCTTCGCGTTGCCGTTCTGGAGTTGGGACGTGCCGGAGGGGATGCGGATGCCGCTGGCGTTCGCCAACTCCTCGTCGCCGCTGTACGACCCGATACGGAACCCGAGGCACGCGCCACCGAAGCTCGTGGACCTGGGCTTCATGCGCGTGGAGAGGAACATCACTGACGAGCAGCAGATCCAGCTCAACCTCAGGGTCATGTACAAGCAGGTGCGCTACGTATGTTCCTCTTCTTACATGGAGTCTATACCTAGAACTAGAAGCACTAGCTGTCTAACAATTAATTTCAGATGATAAGCCCGATGCGCTTACGAAAACTTTGTATCCAACTGCTAAGCCTATCTAACAATTAATTTCAGATGATTAGCAATGCCGCTTTACCATCCCTCTTCCACGGCCAGCCCTTCCGTGCCGGCGAGTTCGGCTGGCCGGGCGCCGGGACAGTGGAGCTCTACCCGCACAACTCGTTGCACGCGTGGGCTGGCGACATATCTCGCCCCAACCTGGAGAACATGGGTACCTACTACTCCGCCGGCCGCGACCCGCTCTTCTACCCGCACCACGCCAATATTGACCGCCTGTGGGAGGCCTGGCGCCATGTCGGCTCTGGCCGCGGGAACCGGCGCCATGTCGACTTCACCGACCCCGACTGGCTCAACTCCTCGTTCCTCTTCTACGACGAGGAGGCCCGCCTCGTGCGCATCACCGTTCGCGACGTGCTCGACATCGAGAAGCTCCGGTACATGTACGACGGCGTCGGCCTGCCGTGGCTCAACGCGCGGCCGCCTACTAATCCCGACGTGAACAGAAAGAAAGGCTTGCTGAAGTTCGTCAGGTTTCCGGTGTCCCTCGACGCGGCGGTGACCGCGGAGGTGAGGCGGCCGAGAGCGCTGCGAAGCCTGCTGGAGACGGAGCTGCAAGAGGAGGTGCTGGTTGTCGAGGGCATCGAGACTGACGGCACAGACATCGTCAAGTTCGACGTGTACGTGAACGCCATGCAGCACGAGAAGGTCGAGCCAAGCGGGCGGGAGATGGCCGGCAGCTTCGTGTGCTTGAAGCATCCCACCATGGATGGCGGGGCGGATGGGATGAAGATAGAGACAAGCATGAGGGTGGCATTGAACGAGCTCTTGCAAGACCTGGGTGCTGACAGAGACGAGAGTGTGACCGTGACGTTGGTGCCGAGGCGTGGGAAGGTTAGAATTGGAGGCCTGAGAATAGTGTACATGCTGGAGTGATATTACTGTGTTGTAGTACAAACCAAACAATAAATAATGGAGGCTACAAGAAAACCACAAAGAGGTTGCTTGGTGCCTGAAACTCATAGTGGAAAGTGGATATATCAGTTGTGTGTACTATGTCTGAACTATAGCCCTCTCTCTCTCAAAAAATGAATCATCTCTCCTTCATAGCGTCCTAAGTAATATATTTATAGCCATAAGAATATTGTTTACACAAATGTCCCTATTGAGATTTACAATAATAAGGGTAAACATATTTTCTCCTCTCCTAGGCCTTTTGGGCTTGCCATATAGTTTACATGCTTTAGTGGACCTTTTGTCATGATGGGCCGATTGGGCCACAGTGGAGATCATTTCCCTAATAGTAATCTCTCATGGTAAAAGGCTTCATTACCGGAAGACTGAAACCATGGTACTTGCATATTTGCCCCATCTGTCCCTTCAACTTCCCGGATAATTCCCACGAAATTCTAGCGCGTCCTCTCGATCCGCGTCGCTGCCATGTGGTCGATGCAAATCGTGCACTACACGTGGCGACCGTCTCCTCATCGGTCGTGCGGCATGGGTTGCTGCGCCGATTATGGAGGCACACACGTAGGGGTGGAAACTAGCCGAGCCGAGCCAGCTCGAGCCAGGCTCACCAAAGCTCGACCAAGTATGCAGCTCGACTTAGCTTGTTTAGTAAATGAGCCAGAAACCATGCTCGGCTTGGCTTGTTAGGAGGCTCGAACTGGCTCGGGGGCTCGTGAGCCGGCTTGTATAGTTCTTCAGGCCTTCTACAGAATAGAGCTGCAGTATTTGATATTTGTTTAGTCGTATGGATTGCATCACGAATTAAGAATGTAGGATAAAAATGTGAGAAGACCAAATCATGGAAATTGGAAAACAACTATATGCAATGAAATGAGACCTTACATAAAAGAGTCCCCTCGCCCTGATGAAAAACACTATGCTTTAAAGCCACACCAAGTAAATAAGATGAACATGGCAGGCTTGGGGTAAGGAAGTCTTTAACATTAGTAATGAACAATTTGACAAACACTAACCAGAGCTGCTGGTTGGGTGAGGTCAAGAGGCGGCTGGGAGCTGACGAGGCGTTGACCGGATGCACGCTCACCCGCTAGTGCCGAGGCAGAGGCCCCGACGTTGGCCAACTTCTTCTCTCATGCACGAGACACCATGTTTTGTTGGGGATCCATGCGCATCGGTTCGAGGATGACGGGAGCACAAGACGGGGTGGAGTAGGGGAGGGGGTGGATGGGCGATGACGGGGGATGGCTACCGGCTGACGACTAGGGAGGATGGGCTGGGATGGATAGGGGGGCTGGCACGGAGGACCAGGAGGGGGGCAGGCCAAGGGGGAGGACGGGACGGGGAGGATAGGGCATGCGGCACGGTACACGGGCCTACAGTGGCAAGCAAGATGTCAGCGCGATTGGGGATCAAGAGGACGAGCGGGGGGCTAGGAGAGAGGAAGGGGATCAGGATCGATTTGAAGAGGCAGTCTCGGGCGACTAGGCCTTTATGGGCCGGCTCGGCATGAGCCAAACGAGCCGCACGAGCAGCTCGAGCTTGGCTCTTTCCTCATGCAAGCTGGACAATAAGCTCAGCTCGGCTTGAAAATACATGAGCCTAAACCGAGCTGGCTCAAAAGCCTCGAGCTATTTTTCCAGCCCTATACGCACGTCCCTTGAAAAGGTGCGCATGCCTGCCACCATTAATGATGCGTGTCCTGTCACTACTAAAGCGTTGCGGCGCTTTGGTTTCGATCATTTGCTTTCTTCTTTCTATTGCTTTCTCAATGCCAATTTTGGTTCGTTGCCTCTTCTCTCTTGCTTGCTCAACGTCGGTTGCAATTCGTTTGTCCACCGTCATCCTTTCGTCGCCGCGCTTCGACTGTTCAGGATGGGTCGTGGAAGTAAGTGTGCCGGTCAAGTTGGCTCGTCGGCTGCCCGAGGCAGCCGTGGTGGTGAAGATGAGCGCACTGAGGCAGTCAGCAGAAAGCGATGGAAGGCGTCGGAGAAAGTGTCTGACGTGTGCGTGAACACCCTCAGCCAGTCGATCACGATAGACGAGCTATTGGATGCACTCGTGCGTGATGATAAGTTGTTCGACCGCGAGCTTGTTCGACTCCCTGCAGATGATGAGGTCATGCCACGACCGCGGATGGGTGAGACGCTCTTCTTTGCGGCTTACTTCAACGCCGGGCTTCGGATCCCCGCGACATGCTTCGTGGGTGATCTTCGGTTGTACGAACTTGAGCTCCCGCAGCTTACGCTAAATACCATCACTCGTCTCGCGATCTTCTCCTAGGCAACCTGTTCAGAGGGCGTAATTCCCGGCACATCAGTCTTTGCCAACTTGCACGATGCGTAGTGCCAAGCTCCTAAGCGACTGCGCGAAGGACTTCCCTTCGAATTCCACCTGAACAAAGTGGGAGTCACATTGGCTCCAGAAGTGGTTTTACCATAGGATTGAGCATGAGAGTAGCCTTCGCTAGACCGGGCACATCATGGACTTCGTCTCCCCACTACGCGTGAAGCTCGACTGGGACAACGAGACACACACCAGGAGGCCTCTCGCGATCGTGCTTCGGTTGAATATGTGTGACTACACCGAAGAGTTCTGCATGCTTCACCTATCCCCACTGGCTCGCTGATGGGACGTGCGAACAAGGCTCACTTGGAATGATGGTGCCTGACCTTCGCTGACAACGCTGGTGAAGCCAACGAGTCCTGGTAAGGTTTTTGCACTTCGCTCCTTACATCCTCATTAAGCGTCCCACCGTGGGTTGACCCTTGGCGCTCGTTTGTTGTGCAGTTCTTTCCCTAGCGGAGGCGGAGTGTGCGATAGCTGTGTTCCTAGGGCCATATATCCTTAAGGAGCATAACCTTCGAGTTACCGCCATGACAAATGGTTCGCGCATCAATCGCGTGTGCGAAGATCTTGGGCTTCCCATGCCTATCCTTGCCGCAAGTGGTGCTCGCTCTCAAGGATCGCGCGTAAGTGCCGACGCAGGCCATCATGACCCCGAAGCACGCTAGGGCTCACCCTTGGCAATCGCTATCATCCCTCTGTCATCGGCTCCCCCAGCCCTGCTTGAGCCAATGCTAGCCTGGATGAACTTAGCGAGGGTGATGACTTTGAGGCGAAGGGAAACAATGGAGACAACGACGAAGACGAAGGCGGCGGGCCCGACTGGTGCGACAACAAAGTCTACTGTTCGGACGTGGATGAAGGACGCAAGGAGCAGCTAAGTGCTACCCAGGTGGAGGTTGTCATGGCCTGCAAGGTCGAAGAGGATGCTCAGGCCGAGCTCGAACCTACACAAGGCTGAGGAGGCCTCGGCTCTGACTGTGGAGCGTATCCATTTCCTCAAAGCCGAGGGCACGAAGGCTAATGCCGACGCTAGGGCCATCGCATTGTAGGCCAATGCCCGTGCGACAGAGGAGCAGGAGAACTTTCTACAACAAATTGTGGCTCTTGAGCAAGATAAGGGATGCTTGAAATCGGAGGTGATGGAAGGCCATCGCCTTCGCGACATTCTGCAAATTTCTGCCAAGGTCGAAGTTCCCTCAAGCTTGGATGGGCCCAATGACCTAGTGAGCAGCATCTAACGCATACGCGATGCTTCGGCACTTTGACTAAGGGTGGCTCAAGTGTACGGCAACCACTGATCGCAAGCTATGTGCAAATACTTCTCGGGTTGCTGCATGTCTGAGGATGTGAGCACGTAGGCGAGCTAGCGGACCCCCTACTCGACCCTCCCCCAGCAACACGACGATGATGCATGCGCTTCACGCGACGAGGTCCATCCGCACCTTCTGTGAATGCATCTAGGGGTACCTTGTTGAGGCTACGGTGAAGGTATCACTGTGGTGTACACTTGGCGTGGTGATGGATGTAGGGATGTGGCTCGGAGGAGTGCAACGACGAACCACTCCTGGTGTAGTTGTCGCGGGGGCCCAGGTCGTAGACCGGCAGGTGTGAAGCCGTTGAACCCACCTTCACGCTTGTCTTTGTGTATAGGCCATAGGGTGTGGCATGTCACCGCCACACCACTATAGGGTGGGAGGTAGGTGAATATCCTTCGCACTTGTAGCGAAGTATTATTTTAGAAATTTTATTCATCCTTCATTCGATTTGCATGTGTGCTTCGCTCGGCAATTTGGTTACTGTGTCTTATCTGGGCAAGTGCTCGATGAGGACCGACTCTCCGCTACGGATTGCCTTCTCTGCCGCAGGCTTTGCCATTGGGATTGGGATGAGGAGTCAATGTGTTTCTAGGCAAACTTTCGGCCTCGGCCGCATGTTTAGCCTAAAGATTTTATAAAGATAGAGAGTTCCAGCGAGGGCGATTAACACTCCTTCGTACCATTGCCTTTTGGTTGCACTATCTCTTTAGTCGATCGGAGCCCTACCTCCGCGGTAGTGAGTGCTTTGATAGGTCCTCGTATGGTCCGCGTGTGTTCGGAGTTTGAATGTTGCCTTACTTCTCTTCTCACCTCTTTGAGTAGACCGGGTAGGGTTCGCACGCGCTCCGTCCCCCACCCTTCGAACGAGCGTCAACGAAGTCAGCGGTAGAACGAGATTATTCAACCACACTCCGTCCCCCACCCTTCGAACGAGCGTCAATGAAGTCGGCGGTAGAACGAGATCATTCACATGCCCTACGTCCCCTACCCTTCAAATGAGCGTCGACGAAGTCAGTGGTAGAACGAGGTTGTTCGCGCGCGCTCCATCCCCCATCTTTCGAACGAGCGTCGATGAAGTCGACAGCAGAATGCGATTGTTTGCGCGCGCTCCGTCCCTCGCCCTTCGAACGAGAGTCGACGAAGTCGGCAATAGAACGAGGTTGTTTGCACACGCTCCGTCCCCACACATTGAACGAACATCAACGAAGTCGTTAGTAGAACGAGATTGTTCGCATGCGCTCTGTCCCCCACCCTTTAAATGACTGTCAACGAAGTCGACGGTAAAACGAGATTGTTCGCGCACGCTCCGTCACCCACCATTCGAATAAACGTCGACAAAATCAACGGTATAACAAGATTGTTCATACGCGCTCTATCTCCTTCCGCTGTCTTTTTGGGATGAGTATTGAGGGGAGAACGCTTTGGTGCAGGAGCACAATGCTGTGCATTCATCTGACACCTTGTCCTCGTGGAGGTAGCCCTAGTGAAAGTGGCGTCTGTGATCGATCTTGAGTTACAAAGAACAGCACAGGGCCCAGAGGAAGTCTACGCTGTTATTTTTGACTCCGTAGAGTGGCGCGAAGCCCCGGGGATCTGCACTCTATTTTTGATTGCGTAGAATGGGCCGAAATGCATGAGTCCCAACGCTTATTTTAGATTCTATAGAGTGGGTCAGGACGCGCGAGAGTCCCGACGCTTGTTTTAGACTCCGTAGCGTGGGCCAGGACGCACGAGTGTCCTGACACTTGTTTTATACTCTTTAGAGTGGCGCGGAGCCGCAGAGCCTAGGGGCTCCGCGCTCTATTTTTGACTCCGTAGAGTGGGCCAAGACGCACGAGGGTCTCAGCACTTATTTTAGACTCCGTAGAGTGGGCCCGGGACACGAGGATCCCATCGCTTAGTTTAGACTCCATAGAGTGGACCAGGACGCGCGAGGGTCCTAGCGCTTATTTTAAACCCTGTAGAGTGACACTCCATTTTTGACTCCGTAGAGTGGGCTAGGACACGTGAGGGTCTTAGCGCTTATTTTATACTCCATAGAGTGGCGCGATGCCCGAGGGCTTTGCGCTCTATTTTTTACTCCGTAGAGTGGGGCCAAGACACACGAGGGTCCTGGCACTTATTTTAAGCTCTGTAGAGTGGGCCGAAACGCACAAGGGTTTCGATGCTTATTTTAGACTCCGTAGAGTGAGTCAGGACGCACGAGGGTCCCAGAGCTTATTTTACTTAGTAGAGTAGGCCGGGACGCGCAAGGACCCAGCGCTTATTTTATACTCCATGTAGCGCAGAACCTCCGGGCTCCACACTCTATTTTTGGCTCTGTAGAGTGGGCCAGGACGTACGACGGTCCTGGATTGGGCCGAAACACATGAGAGCCCTGATGCTTATTTTAGACTCCGTAGAATGGGCTAGGATGCACGAGGGTCCCAACACTTATTTTATACTTCGTAGAGTGTGCGGAGCCTAGATGCTCCACGCTCTATTTTTGACACTAGTGTAATTGCTGCATTGGGGTCAAAAAGCGCTTTATTCGGACCCACTTGCGCGGGTATGCTTTGCAGAAAATCTATACAAGTGCTGCGAGTAGGCATGCAGGCTTCACGCGCGTTCACGCGTAGTAGCGGAAAAGGCGGTCGCCGTTCCATGTGTGCTTGAGGTCTGTGCCATCCAGGGTCGAAAGGTGGTACGAGCCCGCCCTGAAGGAAGTAGTAATTATGTAGGGCTCCTCCCACTTAGACTCTTAACTTCCCTACCGTGGCTGCATGGAGGGCCTTCTTAAGACAAGATCCCCTACTGTGAGGCGTCACGGCTTGAACTTCTTGTTGTAGGATGCTGTGTTATCCGGAAGTACTTGGCGATGTTGTGTGTTCTCGGAGATGGTGCTATTGGTGCGTTCAACCATTCTGTTGGACTGTGGGTGGCCTACGGAGTCATAGCATACCTTGATACCCATGCATCCGTAGGATGCCTGGAACGCCGCTTCGTCGAACTGCAAACCATTATCGATCGTGATTTTTCTAGGGACTCCGAAATAGCATATGATGTTTTGCCAAAGAAATTTCTGTGCCACCACAGAGATGATCTTGGCAAGAGGGACCACCTCGACCCATTTGGAGAAGTAGTCGTAGGTGAGATAATGAACCGGAGGTGACCAGGGGCACGGGATAGTGGACAAATGACGTCAAGCCCCCATCGCACCAGCGGCCACATCGGTAGAATTGGCTGGAGGCTGGGTGGTGCATGGGCAAATTTCCCCGTCCATTGGCATCCTTGGCATTGCTTGACTAACTCCTTAGCGTCCAAAGCCATAATGGGCTAGTAGAAGCCTTGTTTGAAGGCCTTCCCTACGAGGGTCTGAAGGCAATGTGCGAGCCACATAGGCCACCATGAATCTCTATGAGGAGCTCTTGGCCCTCCCGGTGCCACGCTTGTAGAGCACACCTTCCGCCATGTTGAAGTTTCTCGCCCAATGTGCCAATCTCTGGAACTCGTTCAGGCCGTCCAGCTCTTCGGTCCCCTGGAGGAAGGGACAATCAGCTGCCTCCAGTCGTCCTCCTGACCGACATGCAACCTACGAGAGGGTCCCGACTACGCCTATGGCCCTGAGGCAGAGGTTAGGACTTCGAAGAAAACACCATAGGGCAACTCGCATCCCTGGCTAGCAACCTTTACCAAGGCATCCACCTCCACTTTGTTGGGCCATGGTATCGATTTGACAGTGGCCCCCCAAAAATGTTGCTCCCTCACCCTGAGTGCGGCGAGGTATTTGGTGAGGTCGGGGTCCTTGGCCTAATAGGATTTGTCATTGAGTTCCTAAAATCTAACACTAACATGTTTGCCTAGACGCCGTCAGACATGACAGGTGTCCCTTGTGAGGTGATCTAGCATTGCCTTGCAGTGAGGCCCATGCACCTCCTTGTGAAGGAAAGGCTCTGAAAACTCTCCTTGGAGCGGTGCTAGGCCATAGAGGATGAAATCGATAAACTCTCAAGGGTTGACCTCATTCAAGAGGTTTGGAACCCGGAATGGCTGGCCAATCCCGTTTTGGTCAAAAAGTCTAATGGCAAGTGATGCATATGCATCGACTTCACCGACCTTAACAAGGCATCCCGAAGGATGACTACCCCTCCGACGCATAGACCAGCTCATCAACTCCACCACTGCGTGCGAGTTAATGAGTTTCTTGGATGCATATTCGAGCTATCATCATATTCATACGGCGGAAGAGGACGAGGACAAAACTAGCTTCATCACCCTCGTGGGTACCTTTTGCTACCTGCACATGCCCTTTGGGTTGAAGAACGCAGGAGCTACCTTCCAACACCTTGTCTGCCTCATCCTTAAAGTCCAATTGGATCGTAATGTAGAGGTATACATCGATGACGCTATTGTGAAAAGCATCTTAGGCCCCATTCCAAACAGCTTCTAGCTTCAGAAGCCAAAAGCCATTTGGAACGTGTTGTCTTCTTAACGCAGCTTTTTTCCTCTTTTTTTTCTTTTTTGCATTTTTCTTTGCATTATCCATAGCCACTAGCGTTTTTTATTTTTCTATTTTTATTCATTTTTCTTTAATTGAATGCCTTAGAAAAAGTTAACAACCACTACAGTACCATTTCAGCCAAAAGCCACAACATTTTTGAACGGGGCCTTAGCCTCAACACACCTTAAAGACCTCTAGGAGACCTTCACCAACCTTTGCAAGTTTGGGGTCAAGCTCAACCTTGAAAAGTACGCCTTCGGTGTGAGGGGAGGAAAGCTCTTGGCCTTCCTTGTATCATAAAGGGGCATCGATCCTAGACATAGAGCCACCCCGATCCATCAAAGATGTTCAATGCCTCATGAAGCCCATGGCTGCCCTTGGGCGCTTTGTATCGCGATCAGCGGAGAAAGGACACCCCTTCTTCAAGGTGTTACATGGGTTTGAAGGTTTCCTATGGACTCCCGAGGCCAAAAAGGCCTTCAAGGATCTCAAGTCCTACCTAACTGCCTCTTTAGACGTTTCCTTTAGCTTTAAGGGGTAGGGACTAGTGTTGGAGGAGTAATTAACACCTCTAACAAGGCTCGCTCCAAGAGAGGCACCTACATGCCCTATGCCCTATGTCCTCCGTTGACAGTGGCACGGGGGAGGGGAGCTTATGCGGAGGCCTTTCCCCCACGGGCTATGTCCTCTCCTGACAACCCGTGAAGGCATTAGGGGATCAACATCGAGGATCGAGATCATCAAGAGGGTGCATCCATCCTCGATGAGTCCCGCATGGCGGGTGGCCCCACTGGCCCAAGAATATGCCCTAAGACACGAGGGCTACTCATTATATGGCTATGCATAATACAGTGCGACCAACAACTAATTATATGATATACATGTCAAAGAACTACTTATGCTTAGAAAGAATAATAATACCCCTCGATTGTACTTATAGATTAGCTATCTCCATGAGGGGTACTATGATCATTTGTACAAGCCCAAGAGCCTATAAATACCCCATGTATCCTTCATTTGTACCTTGAGCTCACAAAGAATATAAAGAGCCATTCAAACTTGTGCCCCTCGGCAGCATTCCTCGCACGAGGATACCCCCGTAGGACACCGACAGAAGTAAGGCGGTCTTCTCGGATACCTGAATATGTATAAATCCTCGTGTCATTTTCACTCTCATGAACGCCGACCCTTCACTCAGCCGATATCCACCCCACTTGTGTTTCGGTCCTACACTTCCAACAAAACCAACTTGCTACCAAACTTACAAAATACATTTAGTATCTACATAAAAAGAAAACAAGGCAAGCTACCAACAAAACCAAATGATGCTGCCAAACTTACAAAATACATTTAGTATCCACATAAAAAGAAAAAAAACACAAGCTAGCTGTTGTGAACCTTAGTTCATATGGGCAAATATCATAACGAAGGAGGGCTAGCACGACATAGCTCGGCTGAGGGAGGCGGGGTCTTAGGAGAACGGAGAGACCATGGACTAGGGAGACCAAATTGGAGGAGACTAGATTATTTCTTCTTGCTTAATAAGAATAGATGGTAATACCATGCTTATATGGAGTCGACCCTAACAAACACAATCTAAACATTCCAACTACTAGAGAGAACATTCCAACTAATATAGATATTATTTTGTTTTCTAAAGATATCAACTTCCTAATTAAGTTGATACTATTCTTAATAGAAAAAAGTGATCATATACCCTCCATTAAGATGGAAATTGAGGATTTACCCTCCTGGCCCACGTGTCAGTGACTTATGATGACCCCACGTGTCATTGAGATGTGGAAGGTAAATCCTCAATTTCCCAACTAAAAGGAGGGTATATGATCCAATCTCCCTTCTTAATATAATCAACCAACCTTAGGAAGATGTAGCTGTTGTTTCCATACGTTCAGCCCCTCCTAATGGGCTGTGGCTGCCACTAGCAAGACACCAGGAAAGAAGCGCATTATTGAGTAAAGACGTCTTCATAAAATCAAAGCAAAAAAAACCCTATAAAAATGTAGTTTGCACATGTTCAAGTTGAACAGCTGCTTTGATACACGTGATTTACCACTATCCTCTTTCAACCATCCAGTTATTCTCTAGCCTGTTCTATTTACTTCTCAAAAAGTTCACATAAATTAAGTTGCTTCATTTTTTTGCAAAAAAAAAAGAGATGGACTTAACCTATGGCCAATGATTTTGAGCATAATTCTGCTCGATTGATTTGGGCCATCTGGCATCATAAACATAATTATTTATAATGTTTTGACATTATTGAAAGTATAACTATCTGGTCATATGCTCGTACCATTATATACACTACAGATATTTGCATTCATAACTTTATATGTTTTTATTTGCATTTTTTTAAAGCCTACCCAGGTTCGTTTTGAACACTTTCAAAACCCCTGAACAAACCTAATCTAGTCAAGCTGGCCAAAACTTCTTTGTTGTCTGTCAATGATAATATTAGGGTCATCCTCAAGAAACGAAGAAAATCAGGAGAATATTCCTGTGCTGTTTGGAATATATTACTTGCATCTTTTACGTTCTAACCTTCTGTGAGGTGAAATAGTGGTTTACCAAAATTCTACTGGCCTAAAATTTCATCATCAGTTCAAATCTATATATATCGGATTACATCATTGAGATGTTTAGTTTAGCACAAAAAATATTAAAAATGATATTTAGAGATACCTTGATAAAGTTGAAATTGTACCAATAGGTCACTTTATAATACAACATATACAATGGCAGCCATCGTCATCAAAGAAATGATCCAACAATCTGCTCATGCACCTCCACTTGAAACAACACGTGGGTTCTCAAATGAACCACAAGTAGTTTCACTAGAGTCAAGTGCCAAATGCTGAAGCATACTCTCAACATTTCTGTGAGCACTTTCTGAGACTACCAGTTATGAAGGAAATTCTAAATCATCCGGCTGTAGCTTCCTATTGTTGATGCATAATTTGGTGCCTCAGGAAGAACATAATCTACCTTGTAAACTCTACCATATTATCTGATCAAACTAAATTTCCACAATCGACACAAGTAATACTTTAAAACTACCAAATTCTCATTAAGAACAACTCTGGTTTATATTACAGGAACAACAAAGAATACATCAGCATACGCTTCTTTTGTTAAAAAAAAATCCTGATCAGCTATCAGCATAAACGAATTCATCCAAGCCCCCTCAGATCCTATACTCTAATGTACAGCAAACAAAAATGAATATAAGGCTCTTGCTAATAGACAGTTATTCTGTAAATCTTATATTCTTATGAACACAAATAGGGTAATAGGCACAATTATTTGGTAAATCTTATATTCTTATGACCTACATGATAAGAGCAATCAATGTATAACTGACAAGCTATATCCTAGACAGGAACGCAGAAAAGAATGGAGCTCTCAGTTTGCCGTTCATTGTGGGCTCAAACCTCATATCCTAGTGTACAGAAAACTAAAATGAATACATGTTATTGCTAATAGACACAATTATTCTGTAAATCTTACTTCTTATGACCATGGCTATGCTAGCCAATATACACAATTATTCTGTAAATCTTATATTCTTATGACCTACATGATGGAAGCAATCAACATATTACTGACCAGTAATAGGTTATATCCTAGACAGTGAAACGCAGAAAGAAATGGAGCTCTCAGTTGCCGTTCGTTGTGGACTCAAACCAATAGGAACAGATACTGCAGTTCAGATCTAATTTTTATCCATATAGATAAAATAGAAAATAACATCTATGTGGCAGAACAGAACTCCTGATGTACATGAGGGTCCTACAGAAGCACATCACTTTGCCATAAGTTGAACTGGAAATTACATTGCAAATTCTTCCAGATATAGTATAGCTTGTAATAATGCATTGGCAGCATTTCATACAATGGAATAAATGGCACGTGAAACAGTCCAACAGCAAATTTGAAGAAGCCAAACAGAATATCCAGCCATCAACATTCTTCATTTAGAACTCGCAAATTAAAGCAACGTAATGGTTCTAACAAACTGCATTTTCCTTTGCACTGAAGTAGGAAAATAATACCTCTGAGTTCGTCCATCTGTTATTCTATTGCTGCAATGCCTCCTCTACCTCCTTCCACCCTTCAGCCTTATCGGGGAACTTCTCCTTCATCTTCTCAATGATCCCTTTTGCCTCGTCGACCCTTGAGCTCCCAGCAAGCCCATTCACAAGCATCTTCATGGTCGAGAAGCATGGCACCCAATTCCTAGCTGCTGTCCCGTTGTACACCCCAAGGGCAGTATCAAAATCACCACCCTTACAAAGGTAATAAATAAGCGTAAAATAGAAGCTACTATCCCCGACAAGCCCCTTCTTCCCCATGTCATTGTATAGCCGCTTCACTTCCTCCAAATCCCCCTCCTTACAGAACCCATAAATCAAATGGTTATAGGTCACCCAGCTTGGCTTCGTCCCTTTCTTCACCATCTCATTCAGTAACGCCTTTGCCTCGCCACTCCGGCCAAGCTTGCACAGCCCCTGCACCCTTGCATTGTACACTGGCAGTGACTCACCGCAACCGTGCTTCTTCATAAGCTCAATCACCTTCCCTACATCATCAAACCGCTCCTCCTTGTAAAACCCAGCAATCGCTGTAGTAAATGTGGTGGCGTTGGGTTTCACACCCTTCTTGCACATTTCATCGAACACCGAGTAGAAGGACCTTGTGGTGCCAGACTCGGCGAAGGATTTTATAATGGCGTTGAAGGTCTCGGTGTTGGGCTTGACGGAGTGGGCGTTGGGGAAGGTCTGGAAGATGCGGGCGGCCTCGGCGTGGTTGCCGGCGACGAGGGAAGCGAAGATGAGGGCGTTGAGGGAGCGGGTTGAGGGGGCTGACTGGAACGTGGAGATGGCGTCGGGGAGGAGGCCGGCCTGGCCGAAGAGCGCGATGGCGTGGGGCGCGTGGCGGGGGACGAGGAGGGAGGACACGATGTCTCGGAGGGAGTCCGGGGCGGTGGACAGCTTCGAGGCGGCGAGGGAGAGGGCGACGCGGTCGAGGTGGGTGTTCGGGGAGAGCGCGGCCGCGCGGCAGATGGAGAGGATCTGGTCGGGGGGCGGCGGCGGGGTGGACTTGAGGAGGGAGATGGCGAGGCGGGTCTTCTGCCGCGAGGTGAGCGGGGTTGTCGGGGAGGACGGGTTCAGGATGGAGGCCGGGGTGGGGGGCGGGGTGGTGGCAGCGGCCGTGGACAGACGGCGGCGCAGGAGGAGGCGGACGGCGGTGGACATGGCGGCGTCGGGTTTAGGGTTTAGGATTGGGAATGATGCAAGCTACCGTGAGCGAAAGCTTTCAGTTTCTCCTCTGTGCGTGGCCCCCATTTGTCAGCCTCCTGTGGAAATTTACCCTTTTGCCCCCATCAGGCATCAGGTCGTGAAGTTTTCACCGAACGGCGAGTCGGCGATGGTGGTGAGGAAACGCGGGGCCGGCGACTTCGCCAGGCATGGCCGGCGGCTGTGCTTGTCTGAGCGGCGGCAGCGACTGCTACCTGCAATGGCGGAGGCACAGGGCGCACAAGAGCGGTGAGGATTTTGAGGGTTAGTGTTCTTGTATTTGGCTTTCGCTGTTCCAAATTTGCGTCGGTTCTGAAATACGAAGAGAATCCCACTTGCAATTCCAAATTGAAGGTAGGGATGTCTATAGGGAAAGGATTCATATGCGATGGGGAGGTTAAGCCTTTGTGTAGCACTGGTATAGTAACAAAGAGAGGTAAATAGTGTCTTCAAATTTTTTCTTAAATATTCGTCGATCTTTATTCCAATAGCTATAAAAAACAATGAAGATTAGAAATCAACCACTACACAAAAAATCCAAATTAAAAACTAATCAAAACACCCTTAGTTTTGCCTAGCTATCTGACTACTATAATAGTTTTCATCAGACCCATGCTGTAGTGTTTTCAGCCCGAGAATAATATTTTTAACACTATTTCACAAACGAATATCCATAAAACTTTTGATCGATAGATTCAAATGATATGTAAATTGATAGACACTTTCTTCTCTAGGATGTCACGAACCTATTTCAACAAACGATTAAGAAAATTATTGTCAAAGTTGTGACGTTTTTCAGTTTGAATAAATATTGCACAAAAAAGGGCAAAAATAAAAATGGTGAATATGAATTGCTCATGGTTAGAGGATTGTTAAGATAGCTCTAGATATATTCCCACAATTCACAGCAAGCAAGAATGCTGAAGAAACCAAGCCAAAAACTCTCAGAACACGAAATCACTTGTGAGGTCAAAATCTAGCAAACCCAGATTTCTTCATGAATTTACCATCAAAGTGCCTAGATAACTGGAGATTGATTTTCAGAGGATATATCTATCTCTTATACATACTTGACATAGCAAGATCAAGAAGAGGGAATAGAAGGGGAAACACCAACTAAGTCAAGTGGAAATCAATTAACACAAGAGATAATCATGGAGATGAACAAAGATTAATGTATTACTACTTGATGAGGAACGTTTTACAGCCACTCCACCTTGGAGAACATAGAGCATACCACAACACTCTTTTCTCAAGCTCTAACCCTAACACATGTAAACAGCCAGTCTTAAGAGAGGAAGATTGGATAGTTAACCATTAGTTTTCATCCCAACTACTTAAATAGATAGGATAGCCAGCCACATTTACTAAGTTGATACTATACATTTAGCACAATGAAGAAAATCTGATAACTCCACACACAGATTTTAACTCGCACACTATACTTATGCACGCTTTTCAAAGGGCATAAACCCAAATTCGCTAAGTCTTAAACTTTGACCAACTTGATCATACCAGGTTCTTCATGACCTAAATCATCTTTTCAAGTGCTGCTCGCGCATGGTGGTTTTTCTCCAAAACCGTTTCCAGTATTTTGATCAAACTATCAAAATATCATTCCATTGATCCAATCTTCTCCATCCATTACAAGCAATCACCATGTTTGTCACATGTAGGTGCACCACTGGTTTGCCATACATCGGCAAGTCTCTCCTGTTCCGGTTTCACTAGACCACTTCACACTTGGTCACTTGGACCAACCGAGTCACATAGTGCAATCCCACCGTTCGAACTTCCTTTTAACATTTTTCATCTTTTTCGTGCCATGCTTGAGCTCACCACCTCATTTGGTATTCTCGATCGTTCTGAGCCTCGGCTCCTCTATGAGCGAAATCCCGAACCTCATCGTTGATCATTGTTGACTCTAAGTGACACTACACATCTAAAGACAAAAAAATCAATTTTAGGTACAAGTTTTTCACAACTTGGTTCACGTTAGCAGTAACATGACTCATGTAACCTTAAATCTTGACCTAGGTCACCCAAACTCATTGCGAACCTTAGAATCATCAAATTATCAAAACTGGTTGTAGCTCACTTGACCTCAGCCAGTCGGACCACCGACCACATCTGGTCAGACTGGATTGCAAAACCGGTTCAACCGACTGGCCTGACCACTTCTCAAAAATTCCGACAAAATGCAATTTGAATTTTCTGACTTTTGAAATTACAATTATACATGATAATATAATCTAGAACTTTCTCACATTGTCCTTCACTTTGTATGTTTGAATCAGCAATTCAGAATCTCTGACCCAGTGGCTCACTGTCACCCTCGTTAGGTCCAAACAGCAATTCGTTCCGGCCATGTTGATCTGAATTAGTATCTTATATGTTTTGTAAGACTCTCTATAAGGATTTAACGAGCAATTTGCCCTCTAATAATGAGTTTATGGGCTCATGTGTGAGAGGACTATCAAAGAAGTTGTTACTACAACTCCTGAAGCTTACCAGTTATCATCCCTTGTGCGATGGAGACTCCTACATCCATCTCTACACACTCAAATCTCAACTAGTTATCCATCCATTTTCAGGACGGGAAAAGGTTAAATGCTTTTTGAATAAAAAAAAACTACTTATCTACCCAATAGTAGTTAATTCGTCGAGGATGATCCACAATAAGGAAAAGAGAAACCTTGTTGATGCTATGATGTATACGGATATGTGATGCTCCTCAAATACTCTTTTTAATCCTCTATGCGAACTTGATTTACTATATCAAATGCAATAAACCATGAGTTTACCCCCATGAACAGAACCTCATCACTTTTGCAGTATTTGTTCTAGCATGCTTTTTAGGCAGAAAATACCACTAAAAGTAGCTCTTCCTAAAACTAAATTTAACAGATCTTAAAGCACTATTGAGTAGTATTGGAGTAGTGGATGATTGCAAATTAAATCATTGATGTGCTTTAGAATTTGCGCTTTTCCCTAAAAGGGAGCATTGAAGCACCTGCCATAAAAGTATTGTCCTGTTTAACTGCTCAGCCTTCTTAACGACAAAATGAGAGCAATGCAAGATTTTCAACAAAATAGTGGTTGGCAAAGGTTGAGTGTACCTCCACGATGAATGTTGAACAATGCATCCTGCCAAGGGCAGATAGGAAAAAAACTGTTTTGAGACATGCTAAGCCTGAACAATGTATTATGAATACCTGTATTTTTTGGACAAATTCTGTACGCTGGAGGTTTTTTTAAAGGAAAAAAGGGGTGTCCAATAGTTGCTAAATCGCCACCATCTGATTTGGTATTGGCTAACCTCCGAGCCATACCGACCCCGTACCCCCTAAGCTGCTCTCAGGCGATTCGGGGGGGCTCCGCCGCTCAAAGAAGAGCCCCCTCGTCACTGTGTTTCCCCCCTCGCCACTGTCGTTAGGGGGTTTCCCGCAGCCGCTCGCGTTGGCAGTGTAGGCCAGATCTGCCCGTCCCCTCGGTGGATCTAGTTGGAATTGGAGTGACGTCATGAAGTTGGCAGCCGGAGGCGGCCGACAGAGCCTCTCGCAGTCGTTCGAGTGAGCGGCTTGGGCTAGATTTGTCTGTCTCCATGGCAGATCTGGCCAGATTCGAAGACCCAGTGATTGGAGGCAATGCGAGGGGAGCCAGAGGCAGCCGGATCTGGTCGTCTCTAGGCCGGGGCTTAGCGGGGGCCTTCTTTCCTCCTACCCTCTACAAATTGTCGTCCCGCAGCCGCTTGAACTACCGGCGTAGACCGGATCCGCTCGCTTCCTTGCTGATCTGGCTAGGATCGAAGGGGCTATTGGAGGGGCCTAGGCCGGCGGCTGACGGTGGTTGGTTCTAAGGCAGAGGGAGACGGAGGTGGCCGGATCTGGCTGTCTCTGGGCCGGATTCGTGATCGCCCCCTCCTGCCTCTGTAAGTCACCGACTCCCGCGCCGCTGCCGCCGTTGTCATTGCACACACTCCCACGCCGCTGCCGTCGTCACTATCGCACACTACGAGCGTGCAAACTCTTCTTTTTCGTGCGCGCGGGCAACCACGGTGCAAAGGCAATAGCTCGGGCAAGCATAGGCTTCGGCGCGTGCAAGCAACACGGCGTCGGCCAGTGTTGGCGCTGGGCTGCAAGCCGTGTAGGTGTCGGTGCGTGTGAGCAAGACAGCGATAGCCAGCGTAGGCGCAGAGGCGCTAGCTTGGGCGGTCAATGGCATTGGTGCAGGTGAGCAAGCGAAAGACGGTGAACGCTGGAGTTCACCGGAGTACGATGGGGCATCGGGGTTGCAGTTGTAGGCGTTGGTATGCCAGGATGAAAATCTCAGGTTCGGTTCTTGCCGGATCGAGCGACGGCGACGCCTTCAGCGTCGTTCCCTTCTTGAAGGCGTTGTCTTATGCCACCTGACCCTATCCCTCTTCGTATTTCTGCGTGCGTGTTGGCTGGTGTTAGTCCTTCAGTAGTGGTAGCCTTCCCGTCGTTAGGGTGTATTAGCCACGGTCATTTGTCTTGTTATGATTTCGAAGTCGTGGTTGTTATACCTAGTTCTTCCTTTGACCTTAATTTGGCCTTCATACTACCGTTGTTCTACTTTTTTTGAAGGAATGAAACGTAACTCTCCTACGGGGTTTTTTTTTTTTAAAAAAAACATCCGAGCCGTGTCCTTGGGAGTTGGGTTTATGCTCAAATGACAATCTGCGTATGTACAACTACAGCATGTAGCCTTAAACAAATTACTCTTTTTTTAGTTCGCGCAGTAGCCTTGGGAGTTAGCAGAGCAGTCGAATGCCCAATAGCTTTAGTTCGTGCTCTGTGTTTGTGTCCCTCTCCCCTACCCCGTCTCTCGTCACCTAACTCTTTGTTACTCTCTCTTCCTATAAATTAATATACGGCAATCCTCTTGCCCGGTTCAACAAAAAAAGCAAAGTACTCAATTTGTGATCATGAAAATATGGTCTTTGCATAGTTATTTAATTTATAGTGGAATCCCGGAAAGGCATATGAAATGCTCAATTCGTGTGGGAGTTTGGTAGATGCTTTGCGAAATCAAAAGGGAAAGGGGAAAGCAAAGCTTTCAGCTGGCTAGTGCCTATGTTGATATGTTCAACACATCCAATATTATTCTATCTTTGCTGCAAACATGATCTGAATGCTCATGTTGTTCTCAACAAATACTTGAGTCTCGTGTCCAATATATTGCCCCAGATGTTTATAGAGAACTGTTTGACTACTTTACAGTCCTTATCCGTGTACATTTTAAGCCTTTATTATGGTGAAGTCTCCCCTGTAGGTGTAGCTGTGTTGATGTAACACAGAGTATCTACAATTTTTTGAACTTGTTAGACATTTTTCTGGACTCCTGTTTGTATCTTGTATGATATTGTGATCAAAGTCTTTTTGGATGAATATCCAGTGACTGCAGTGGCGGAGCCCAGTGGAGGCCAAACTGTGCTCCGGCCATCCTCCAGACGTTCGGTGCCTGGCCCAATAGCTAGCCTACTCTGAGCAATGCAGCCATTCATTATCTATCTAAACTAATAAACCACCAGTTAAAATTATTCTACATCCACCCAATAATTACCTGCTCCACAGTCATGACCTTAATTACGTCCACACCACAATATGCACCCAGAAATACACCATCATAAAAACGTGTGCACCAGATTAACTCTCCTCCATTCTCTCTCCTTACTCAACCATATTCGACGGTCATCCTTCAATGGATCTGCAGTACCCCTCCCGCGTCCCGCTCTCCTCTGCAGTCCTCCTCCGCCCATCACGCCCTTGCATTCCCCCTCCCTCCTCCCGAACCGCCCTCCCCACCCTTCTCCTGAACCCGTGCGCTCCTCCCTGGATTTCGCCGCCGCCTACCTCCCCCCACCGCCGCCTCCTCCTCCGCCCCCTCCCCTGTCGCCTCCTCCTCCCCCACCCCTCCCCCGCCTCCTCCCCTCCCTCCTCCTCCGCCGCCGCCGGCCTCCCCCACCGAACCCGTGCGCCTCCTCCCCTCTCATTTCTCCGCTGCCTCCTCCCCCGCTCCTCCGCCGTCGCCGCCTCCTCCTCCTCCCCCACCCCTCCGCTCCGCCGCCGCCTCCTCCCCCCACCCCTCCTCATCCGCAGAGATCCAAACCCTAGCCTGGTGGAGCTGGCCGTAGGGCCGGTGGAGGTGGCGGACGAGGCGTACGAGTTCCGCGCGCCCAAGTACTTCGACTTCGTCAACGACGAGACGGAGGACGAGGTCCGCGCCGCCGAGCGCTGGTTCGAGGCCTCCGTTAGCCACGCCCCCTCGCGTACGCACGCCGCCCCCACTCGATCGTCCCCCCTCCCCGCGCCAATCCGTGGCTTCTCTCCGGAAAGTTACCCTGACTTCCTCTCCCCTTCCCGCGTGCAGCGTTTGCCCCCAGGATCAAGGAGTCGAGGATGGAGGTCAAGATCGACAGCCTCTGCGACTTCGCATAATCCTGATGCTCAGCATATTCCGGAGCGGGTCCGCGCCGCCGACCATAGAGGGCTCGCTGAATGCCATCGGCGGGCTGATCCGCGGCCGTGGGGAGGCGGTCGTGACTGCAGCCACGATTCCTGATGCTGAGGCGTTGAACGGGCATGCTGGGCTCCTCTCAGAGTATGAGCTCCGGGCCGACCCAGCATACCTGTCCTACTACTACTCGCATGGCAATCTGAACCCTAGGCTGCCACCGCCGGTGCTATCCAAGGAGGACTGGCGGTCAACACAGCGGCTGAAGGCGGGGGTTGTCGGGGGGATTGGTGACGGGAGGAAGGTGGCGCAGGAGGAGGCTGGACAAGGGACGGCTGTGGGGAGGTCGCTGTTCCCGCAGAACTCTGGTTTCGATCTGGAGGACGACGCAAGGAAGGGTGTGGCTGGTGCTGCAGAGTGGGTGGTTGGAGGAGGGGATGGGCTCATTGGTTTATCACTCGGGCGGCAACACAGCTTTGCTTATATCCTTCAGGTTAGTCTCAATTGCCGTTGCAAATTGCTATTTTCTCTCTTAATTGAGGCTTATTAGTTGCTATCCGGTGTTCTTTGCGGGTTGTAGCTACTCTGAGCTAATTATATTTAGAAAAAATTGATCATATACCCTCCATTTAGATGGAAATTGAGGATTTACCCTCCTGGCCCACGTGTCAGTGACTTATGATGACCCCACGTGTCATTGAGATGTGGAGGGTAAATCCTCAATTTCCCAACTAAAGGGAGGGTATATGATCCAATCTCCCTTATATTTATTGTATGGTGGTAGTGTTCATATGCATCTCGATTTTACTGGTTTATCTAGGAATCTGCAATTTAATCAACATCTGAACATACAGTTTGGATTATGATTGATAAGTTTTTGCGGTATGTTGCTAGATATTGTATATTAACCCCCCGGGGGGGTTGAATAGACAAGTCCATGCTATTCCCAGCATCCTGTCCATTTAGAAGTTGGATGGTCTGGATAAAAGCAGTGATAAATTGCGGTGCGGTTGTCTCGCAAGAAGTTTTGAATTTCTTTCCAGCTCAAGCTTGGGCACCTGTGAATGCATGCGCTGGATGAACTTCAAGCCAGGTGTTACAAATCCTATAACGTCAATCTTGAAAGTCTTTTGACAACATTTGTGTATTGTGGTTTGCACAATCATGTGAGATTGGTTATGTGTTGTTGCAGTATGTCTTAACGCATTGTCTCGTGAAATTCTGCACCCAATAAAGTATATCTTTGAGATGCGCGTACTTGTAAAGGAGGGTATGTTCTCTCTGAATCAACTATCAAGAAGGTTTTCGACCTAATATTGTCATATTTATTTATTTTATCCAAGATTCGTTGTCATTGGAAGCTGATTGTTTTCTTCGTGTGTTCCAACTTCACTTCTGGCTGTTCAGGAATGCGCAGGAGAAGAAAGACGGTTCATTCGGCTTTGTATGTGATTTTTAGCTGATTTCATGTGCTCCATCTCCTCGGTTCTCACTATTTAGTTTCTTGGAGCTCACATTCTGAATCCTTCAGGTACCCGATGCCGATCCCGGTAGCCAGCGGCACAAAGAAAGGTTACCTCTTTGGACCCCAATGTGTTGCTTCTTTCTATTTCTTGCTCCGTGTTTGGCATGTGACTGACTGCCTTGGTAGTTTTGGCCAGTCCGGCTGCATGTCCTGATGCAGTGTCGGAGTTGCCGCCGGCAGAAGAGGAGAAGGAATCACCAACGCCTTTTGAGTTCCCCCCGTCAAAAGAATCGGTCGCAAAATGTGGGTTGCTAACTATTTCTTCTATCAATGCCGGTAGGGAACTGTGATATCTGAATTCTGACATTCACATTGGCGTGGCTTCAGCAGCAAATGGTGGGTCTAGCACGCCCAAGATGCAGAGGCCTCCTCCTGTGAAAGTTGTCACAACGGTGCCTACCTGTGCCAAGTCGATAGTGAAGACCGAAGCGTGCACTCCGAAGATGCAGGCGAACGCGTCCAAGGGAGGTCTTGCCGCTGTGACCGGATCAAAGGTCGTGCAACCGTCTGCTCTGAAGCAGTGCTCGATGAGTGTCAAGAGCAGTGTGATCAAGTAAGAGAAATATACACTCACCCATACATATTGTTCTCGAATCTTGATATGATTCTCATAATGTTGTCTGGGTTGGTTTTTGTTTAGGGGGTCTCGTGATGTGGTGGCCGGAAAGGCAGCTACTGCTGCTAATGACATTGCGCAAGAAAATCAGGCTGTGAAAAGGCAGAAGCTAGACGACGGAAGGACAAGACAGGTACTGGAATGGGACTTCAGACGGAACTTATAAATCCGTGTCATTGTGAAGTTGTAAGATTGATGACAGGAATGTTGTATTGCTGTTATGGCCAGATACTGAACGTGAAGACAAGGGTGTTGCCTCACAAGGGAAGAGGTGGTTTAGTAGGAAGCACTGAGATGACCTTGTCTTCCATGAGGAAGCACCATGACGATGCACACTCTCTGAAGGTAGATGCCAAAATCCTCTTCTGTTTATGTTCCGTGGGGAGAGATGAAAATGCAAGTGCAATGTGATTTTTTTGAACTTGGTACCTATAGCAATTTTGTGCCATTTTTCAGGAAGTGACTCCATATATTTCGGCAGCAGAAATGGTTAAGAAGTTCGCGTCAGGGACTAGAGAGTTGGGCATCCCCCACAACAGATCACTTTCTCATGTTAGTATTCCTTTCCTCATTTCTGTTGTTAGATATATTGCTTTCACATTCTTATGTGTGCAGTTCGTTCCGTAAAATGCCAACAGCAACTATTGGGGTAAGACATTCCAGTAATAAAAACTCTCTGTTCTTTTACAGTAATAAAACTGTTCTGGTTATGCTTTCTCATTCTTTTTCTTCTTCAGCCATTGCAAAAAATTCTTCCCTGGTAGGAGACATCAAGTTGCATCATTGTTGAGTGTCCAACCTGATAGGCAGATCAACAAATGGTATGTGTACCTCTTGGTCATAATTATGTCTATGATATGTTGTGTTTCATTTGGCTTAAAGTAAAAAAAAACTAGACAACGAATGATTTTTGGATTGAACGTTGGCAGCAATTATTGAAAAGGAAGATTAGTTGACATGTTTGTTAGGTAACCTAAAACACGGAAGTGATTGATCAATTTGTTAAGACAAAAGTTAGGCTTATAGGGAAATATCGCCCACATACCAACAATTATGGAAAATGAAGATTAGTTCACATGTTTGTTAGCTAACCTTAAACACTCTGGTAAGTTGATCATTTTGTTAAGACAAAAGGTTAGGTTTATAGGAAACATATCACACGCATATAGTAACTTAATTTTGAGAGCTGCAATTTTGCAGGAAACATAGCATATTAGCATATCCATCTAATATCCCTCGGATTCCTTGCATTTCAAACAGGGACTTAGTTTCTTAATGTGTAGCAGGTCACAACTCACAAGTCTTTGAGTCTCCACTGGGTGGGTTGAATTAGGAAATTTTCATTGTATGTTGGGTTTATCTCTACACCTGTGTTAAGGTTCCCTCTACAGTGCACTTATATGCTTTGATGAATGTTTATGCAGCTGAAGAAAATATGCAAGGAGGGTGCATATTGGGGTAACTAAGTGCAACTCTCATATTATTTTTTAACTCAGATAAATGCAATATCATTAATCCTTGAACTGCTCTTCTTATGTTCTCTGACAGATTTAGATGTTTTTTCGACTAATATGCAGGTACTGTTGCTGGCATGTACGTGGGTATGGAGTGGAAAGGATCCGTGGTTACTGTGACTGGGTAATGAATGTTTGAAAATGAACCTTTTAGGTTTCTTGCCATTAATTGAGCCTTACATGAAGGAAAAAAATATCTGCCCAACTGTCTTCCCGTATCTTGTTATTATTTTGTTAAGATCCTTACTTGAAATGTAGATCTTCTTATTATTTGGCCAAGATAATTAATATAAGAGAAGATTTAGACTCTATATGGCACTCGTATCTCATTGTACAAACTTTAATTCCGCTATGGAATCCCGAGGAAACCTGCATGCTTTGAGTCAAAATTTTAAGAATCACTTTATGCACTGGTGTCTTATTGTACAAGTTTTTGATGTTGCTCATGGCTGGTATTAATCTCTCTCTCTCTCTCTCGTGTACTCGATCGGGAGAAAAATTTGATGATTGGGGGCGCCTTAAGTGGTGCTTTGATCTCTACTACTAGCAACAACCACATAGTGATCCAAAAATTGTCCTGGGCGAAACAGACCATAGCGGAGCTCGACTTGGCGACCCCACGGAGCCGAAGGTTGTAAGCTAAGCCTGCCACAACGGCTTCCTTTGATGGGGTCCTGTTATTCATTTTACTTGTAGCAAAGTACGTATTATTGTGCCTTACTAAATAATGATGTATTATTGTGCCTTTCTAAGTTGAGACAAATGCATGCACCCTTCAACATTATACTACGCAGGATCCTCCCCGAGAAGAAGTCCACAAAGCAATTGAAGATTGTAGAGCTGCTGGAATACGTGTTATGGTGATCACAGGCGATAACAAAGAAACAGCAGAGGCAATTGTAAGATCGAGGAGGCCGACTAGAGGGGGGGTGAATAGGAGGTTTTAAAATTTTCGTCTAATTCTAATTAGCAATTTTAAACTTGATGGATTGATAAAGCAAGATAACACTAACACTAGCACAAGTAATCGACTAAGATCAATAATGAATGGTAGAGAACAACAATTGCTACTCTAACTAAGCAAGCAATCAAATAATATGAATGAGGAGCGTTGCTTGAATGAAAATGATCACAAGAGAGCAAACCACAATTGACACGATTACTTTTTACCGTGGTGATCGGAGACTTGCCGGTCTCCCCTAGTCCACGTTGAGGTAAGCCCGAACGAATCGGACCGGCTCCACGAATGAGCCTAAGCACCTCGATCACTATTGGATGCCCTTTCCCTCTCCGGGTAGGCGAGCTCCAAGCCTTCACAATCTTCCGGGCCTTCTCACAATCTTCTTGAGAAGATCACCGAAACTCCGCCAAGCCGTCTAGGTGCCGGCAAGCACCAAGAGAATAGACCACTGCGGCTTGATCTCACTCAAGTGCTCAATGGATCAACTAGAATGCAATGCACTTGAATTTTGGGTCAACTACCTCAAATGAATGCACAAGTGAGTGAATGAGGTGTGAGAGGTTGCACTAGGCTCAAATGTATTCAATGGATGTTCAACAACATGTCCAAGTTCTGGTGGGGGTGTATTTATACCCTCACCAACCTCAAATAGCCGTTACAATAAACAATCCTGAAAATTCAGGAAATCCAGAACTACCGCAGGCAAAACCGCGGTACTTCCGGACCCTCGCTGACCGGTCAAAACGGCTATGTCAGAGAGTCAGAAGTAACCGTTGGTCAATGAGTGCGGTACTACCGCCGTTGAAATCGCGGTACTTCCGGACGTCCGGAAGTTCCGCTCCAACACCCGGTACTGCCGATCTCAACGAGTCTAAGTCTTATTCTTGGCGCTCTCTGGAAATAACGTTCCGCACAGGTATCCGGAACTTCCGCACATGCGGTAGTTCCGCAGGTAAAACCGCGGTACTTCCGTTTTCAGAGAGGCTAAGTTAAACTCCGGGCGCTCTCTGGAAATAAAGTTCCGCTCGGGTGCCCGGTACTACCGGCCATCCGATAGTTCCGCAGGTCAACCCGCGGTACTTCCGTTTTCTGAGAGGCTAAGTCTGAGTCCGGGCGCTCTCTGGAAAAAACGTTCCGCCTGGGCGCCCGGTACTACCGGACCTGCGGTAGTTCCGCCCAATACACACCGGAACTACCGGATTTTCTGACAATGCACAGATTTGGTTTAATTTTAATTTCTAAGTGCATGTATGATCCTAAATTGATCCAAAGGGCACATTTGAACATGATCAAGCAATCACCATGATCCCTCTTAATAGTACGGCATCTATCCTATAATCCGGTCTTCCAACCTAACTCCAAGACCGGTAAAATAAAACAGATACCTAAACTATTTACCTTGTCGCCCTTGAATCTTCATGGGAAATTTTGTGAGCCTCTTTCTTTGCCATTTGAACTTATCCTTTCAAACACTTAATGCACACATTAGTCCCATATTCACATAAATTCATTAATTACCAAAACTAACATTTTTAGGGGCCTAGATGCTTTCAATCTCCCCCTTTTTGGTAATTGATGACAACAAGAGCAATTTATGAGAAGAATTTAAGATTTGGATATACTCCTAGTTTGCAAGAAGTATATCACAAGGTCTTTGAAATTTGAGCAATTTTAGAACATAGGGAATTTGTGCATTTTAGAAACTAATAAGAAAGAGCTCCCCCTAAACATGTGCATCAAATTTTGCAGGAAATTATTAGGCATGATTACATCATAGCATTACAGCACATTTACCAAAATTCAAAGATACACAGTAGACAAGTGAACAAGCATTGCATTAAGGACATGACATAGTTCATTACAATGCATCAGAAAATAAAATACTAAACATCCACAGAGTTTAAACCACACAATAAGCATTACATGGTTCATTTCACCATACTTTATTACAACTAAAGATAAGACTTAAAAACTTCTCCTTGCTACAATTTCTCCCCCTTTGGCATCGAAGTACCAAAAAGAGGAGCTAGTCCTGAGCTGCACTGGGAGAAGGAGGACCACGGCGACGAGTGCGACGACCATAGCGAACTGGAGAAGGCGGATGAACTGCACTCTCCAAGGCTGATACTCGATCACCAAGGGAAGACACAGTAGAGATCAAGACATCCTGGCGCTCCTCAAGCCTGAGTATGGCGGAGTAAATCTGAGAAAGCGACACATCGCCCTCGCCCTGGGGAGGAGGATCAGCAGCTGCCTGATGCTGAGGCTGAGGCTGAGGCTGAGCACGGGTACGAACAGGAGCAGGAACAGGAGGCTCTACACGTGGCTTGTATGGCTTGTGCGGGGTGCAGAGTGCTCCTCGGTATCCAGTCTTCCGAATGATCACAGCTATGATAAATGGTGCAAAGTTGATCCTTTTCTGTTTGTCATTCTTATTGGCGTCGATCCCCCTGATGATAAGATCCACCACATCAAACTTTTGGCCGCGCATAATGTAATCAATTACATTCCACGCATGGCCACGAATAGCATCATAATTCCCACTCTTGGGAAGAATGGTGTGGTTGATGATCCTGTTGACAAGGCTGGGAATAGGGAGTAAGCCATTTGTCGTCCCCAGTGTCCGTTCAGCAGCTTGGTCATAGTACTCTGAATATGCAGCAATAGGAAGAGCTCGCTTGCTGAACACCTTCTCATAGGCACTGGTTTCTGTCCCAAGTGCTAACTCAAACTCGTGCCTGGTGCACTCAATGAACTGGGTCCCTGTCATCCAACTCAGATGCTCAAAGTTGGGAGAGATGTACAGGGTAGCATAGAACTGCCTGATCATGTTGTCCATATAGTTGCATTTGAATGCAACAAGTTGATGAATATCGGCTCGCTGAAAGAGCTGATAGGCACCGCTGAACTTGTCGATCTGCGACAAGTGATCCCAGTCCACATACTTATGTGCAGCAAATTTGCGAGCCGGACCATACATCTCCTGGTACACCTTCTCTTGAAATTTGGAATGAAATTGGGGGTTCGTTGAGTCTCGAGGGCGTACATACTGACTGCGACGACGAAGAATAGCATAATCTTCATTTGTGATCTTGGCGAGGTCCACCTCTTCGTCTGCAGTTACCTCAGGCATCTCCTCATCTGAGATCGCATAATCCTCGCTTTCATGCGAGGCCTCAGATCCGCTCTCATGAGAATCCTCTGAGTCACTCTCAGGGTCGGAGGCGGGACCCTTGCCCTTGTGCTCCGTCGTCTGAGATGCAGGAGTAGAGGAGGAGGATTGACCAGCCGTGCCCCCATAGGACTTGTGCGAGACGTTCTTCATCCTTGGCATCTTCAAAGACACAATTGGATAATCAAGGTATGAGGTAGAGTTACGTGAAAGTAGGTTTGAAATTGAAAGCAATGAATTTCTGCTGTTCCAGGAAAAACGGAAGTACCGGCGGCAAAACTGCGGAACTTCCGGGAAATCCGGTAGTTCCGGCATTAAACATGCGGTACTTCCGGGACCCCGGTAGTTCCGGCCGCTCGTCCGGTAGTTCCGGTTTTTCTGGACATTTCTAGGGCATGATAAAAATTGAATATTTTTGGGGTATTTCTTGGATTGAATCCAGTGCATGTATGTATAAACATCTAAATACCCCAAATATACAGATTTGCCCAAGAATATTTCAGCAAAAATCATCACATTTCAAATTTAACCTAAACTCCACCTAGGGTTCTAAGAACAAGATAAAAAGTGGATTTTGATCCGATTTACCTTGTGAAGTCGGAGGAGGAGAACCCTGGGAGTGCAAGGAATCACCCAAAAACGAAGAACTCCCCTCGGATTCAAAGATCGGGAGAGGAGAGAGGTTCTTGGGAGAGAGAGGGTGGAGGAGAGGAAGAAGAGAGGAGTAGGCGGCTGCGGTTTGGGAGGAGTGAAGATGAGAGAGAAAAGAGATAAAGGAAAAGGAGTAACGGTTGGAGGAGTTGGCGGTTTTGGAAACCGCATTGAATCCCGCAGAAAGCGGTAGTACCGCGCGTAACACGCCGGTAGTACCGTGTTCGCAGAAATTCCGGAAGTTCCGCGGATTACACTGCGGTAGTTCTGGTTTTTCTGTCAGGAGCGGAAGTACCGCTCAAAGGACTGCGGTAGTTCCGGATTTTCTGGAACTTTTCAGGATTTGACTTTTAGAACTGGAAATTTTGCAAATGATCCCTAGTTTTGCATCCAACTAAAGTCATTTAGGATCATTATGCATTAATTGAGCTAATGCTATATTTTGAAACTAATTTTTATGAATTTAAACGAATTTTTGACCAAAATAAGGGAAAAACCAACAAAAATCCATATGATCACAACAAATGAGCAGAAATGGATGAAATATGATTTCAAGCTACATTTGAGTAGTCTATGACATTTAATTCATTCCTCAATTTGCAAAAGCGGCTTTCATCTAATGGTTTGGTGAAAATGTCCGCTAGTTGATTTTCGGTTCGGATGTGGCTAATTTCAATGTCTCCCTTGCTCACATGATCTCTCAAGAAATGGTGGCGTATATCTATATGCTTGGTTCTTGAGTGTTGAACGGGATTATTGGATATTTTGATAGCACTATCATTATCGCACAAAAGAGGCATTTTATCAAAATTGATCCCATAATCCAACAATGTTTGCCTCATCCAAAGCAATTGAGCACAACAACTTCCCGCTGAAATATATTCGGCTTCGGCGGTTGAAAGTGCTACGGAATTTTGTTTCTTGGATGACCAACACACTAGAGATCTTCCTAGAAATTGGCAACTACCCGAGGTGCTTTTTCTATCCACTTTGCATCCCGCATAATCAGAATCCGAATATCCAATTAATTCAAATTTTGCACCTTTGGGATACCAAAGCCCTATGCTTGAGGAATGCTTTAAATATCTTAGAATCCTCTTTACGGCCACTAAATGGCTCTCTTTTGGAGAAGCTTGAAAACGTGCACACATGCATACACTAAACATAATGTCGGGCCTAGATGCGGTAAGATAAAGCAAACTACCAATCATGGATCTATAAAGCTTTAAATCTACCGACTTACCTTCTTCGTTGAGGTCTAGATGCCCGTTTGTTGCCATGGGTGTTTTGATGGGTTTGGCTTCTTCCATTCCGAATCTTTTGAGTAGATCCTTCACATACTTTGTTTGGCTTATAAACGTCCCATCTTTAAGTTGTTTGACTTGAAGTCCAAGGAAGTAGCTTAGCTCACCAATCATTGACATCTCGAATTCCCTAGACATCATCTCACCAAATTCTTTGCAAGAGTCTTGATTAGTAGAACCAAATATAATATCATCAACATATATTTGACATACAAAGAAATCATCTCCAATAATTTTTGTGAATAGAGTTGTATCTACTTTACCAATTTTAAAGCCTTTTGATACTAGAAAGTTACGAAGGCGCTCATACCAAGCTCTAGGAGCTTGCTTTAAACCATATAGTGCCTTTGACAATCTATACACATGATTAGAGCATTTAGCATCTTCAAATCCCGGGGGTTGTTCCACATATACTAATTCGGAAATTGTACCATTAAGAAATGCACTTTTGACATCCATTTGAAATAATTTAATGTCAAAGCATGATGCAAAAGCAAGCAAGATTCTAATTGATTCAAGTCTAGCAACGGGCGCAAAAGTCTCATCATAATCTAAGCCCTCGACTTGAGTATAACCTTGAGCTACTAACCTTACTTTATTTCTTACCACAATTCCGTTCTCATCTTGTTTGTTCCGGAAGACCCATTTTGTGCCAATGACATTGTGCTCCTTGGGTCTCTCCACCAAAGTCCAAACATCGTTTTGAGCAAAATTATTCAACTCTTCATGCATAGCATTTATCCAATCCGGGTCATCTAATGCTTCTTCTACACGCTTAGGTTCAAGTGAAGATACAAAAGAATAGTGTTCACAAAATGAAGCTACTCTAGAGCGAGTTTGAACACCCTTACTTACGTCACCCAATATTTGGTCAATTGGATGATCCTTGGCTATTGCATTGTGAATCTTGAAAATATTTTGCGGTTGATCCTTTTCTTCATCTTCAATAACTTGAACATCGTTTGTTGTGGAAGAAGAGAGTGGTTCCACTTGTCTAGATGAGCTTGGTGATGTTGGATTCTCTTTTGGCTTGATGTCTCCGATTTGCATATTCTCCATTGCCTTGCGAAGACTTTCATCTCCTACATCATCCAAGTTCTCATGCTCTTCTTGAGAGCCGTTAGTTTCATCAAATTGAACATCACATGATTCTTCCACTAAACCCGAATTTTTATTAAAGACCCTATAGGCTTTATTATTTGAGGAATACCCTAAAAGGAATCCTTCATCACATCGACTTTGAAATTTTGAGAGCCGAACACCTTTTCTTAGAATATAGCATTTGCAACCAAATACTCTAAAGTAAGAGATGTTCGGTCTCCTTCCAACAAGAAGCTCATAGGAAGTATTTTTCAAGAGTCGATGTAAGTAGAGGCGATTTATGGCATGACATGCGGTGTTAATAGCTTCCGCCCAAAACTTGTCGGAAGTATCATATTCGTCAAGCATTGTCCTAGCCATTTCAATTAATGTTCGATTTTTCCTCTCTACAACTCCATTTTGCTCCGGAGTGTAGGTTGTGGAAAGTTCGTGCTTTATTCCAAGTTCATCACAAAAGTCTTCAACTTTTGTATTTTTGAACTCGGAACCATTGTCACTCCTAATTTTCTTTATTTTAAAATCAAATTCATTTTGAGCCCTTTTTGAAAAACTTTTAAAAATCCCGGAGGTTTCACTTTTGTCATTTAGGAAGAAGACTCATGTATATCTAGAGTAATCATCCACAATGACTAAACAATAGCTATTACCTCTAATGCTCTTATAGGTTGTTGGCCCGAACAAATCCATATGTAAGAGCGCTAATGGCCTAGAGGTTGACATGATACTTTTGGAAGGATGAGAATTAGCGACTTGTTTTCCGGCTTGACAAGCACTACAAAGTCGATTTTTCTCAAACTTTACATCCTTCAAGCCAACCACTAAGTCATGCTTAAAAAGCTTTTTAAGTTGAATCATTCCCACATGACCTAGCCTTCTATGCCACAACCAACCCAAAGAAGTTTTTGCAATTAAACAAGTTTTTAAACAAGACTCATTTGACGAAAAATCTACCAAATAGAGATTCCCAAATCTAAAGCCTTTGAAGACTAGTTCGTTATTATTATCTTTTGAGATTACAACATTTTCTTTTGAGAATGAGCAAGTTAAGCCTAGATCACATATTTGAGCAACGGATAGCAAGTTGAAATTTAATGATTCAACTAAACATACATTAGAAATTGAAAGGTCGTTTGAGATAGCGATTTTACCCAATCCTAATACATTTCCTTTGCTATTATCTCCAAATGTGATTTTGTCATTGCTTCCATTCTCAAATGTGGTGAACATCTTCCGGTCCCCGGTCATATGTTGGGTGCAACCGCTATCCAACACCCAATGCCTTCCACCGGTTTTGTAGTTCACCTACAAAAGAAGATCAAGTTCTTTTAGGTACCCAAATTTGTTTGGGTCCTTGGAGGTTAGTGACCAAGGTCTTGGGTACCCAAATGGATTTCTTTTTAGCACCCAAAATCGAGGTGCCAATGAAATGAGCAATGACATTTCCATTTGTGGATTTTCTAAGCATATAGCAAGAATCATATAAACCAATGGAATGCATGTTATTTTTAGAACAATCATTTTGCATATGTCCAATACACCGGTATTTTGTGCAATACTCACCATTTTCCTTTACAAATCTTGGAGGCTTGTATACCGGTTTCTTACCCTTTTTGGGGACATATCCAAGTCCCTCTTTGTTAAAAGAGCATATTTGATCGCTTAGTAACTTATCAAGGGTTTCCTTTCCCTTGTAAGCCCTCTCTAAACTTTTGTTTAATTTTAGCACTTGTTCTTTTAAATTTTTGTTTTCATTAGCAATGATATCATCATGAACAAGATTTAGAGCATTTCTAGAATCTACACTTGATGAACAAGGTATGACAAGTAAATCATCACAACAAGTAGATATGCTAGACTTTGAAATTTCTATACTAGACATTTCATTCAAGATATTGCAAGTAACTCCAATGCTAGTACTAGATTTGTGATTTTCTTGGAGAAGCAAATCATGAGCTTCCTTTAGCTCCTCATAAGAGTCTTTTAGAGAGGTGTGTTCTCTCTTTAAGACCTTAAACTTTGATTTTTCTTTTCCAAGAAATTCATTCAATTCAACTAGCATATTCATCAAGTCATCATATGAAGGCTCATCATCATCAAGCAAGTTTACCTTTTCTCCTTTAGCCATAAGGCATGTAGGAGTGGAGAATAGTGATGGAGCCTCCTTGATTGCAATGCCCACAAGCCCTTTCTTCTTGGGAGATTCGTCCTCGCTTGAGTCGGAGTCCGAATACTCCTCTTCGGAGTTCCACTCACCAATATGGGCTTCATTCTTGCCATCCTTGTGAAGCTTCTTGAAAAGCTTCTTCTTGCCGTTGTAGTTCTTCTTCTTTGATGACTTCTCCTTGTTATCCTTCTTTGTTGGACATTGAGAGGCAATGTGCCCCTTCTCACCACATTCATAGCAACGAATATTGCTAAACTTCTTGTTGGAGGAAGAATGCCATTTCTTGGTCTTCTCATGGCTTGTACTCCGAAATGGGCGTCTTCTCATGAACTTCTTCATTCTTCTTACTAGAAGCGCAAATTCTTCTTCGGAGTCCTCCTCATCATCTTCTTCGGATTCTTCACTCATTACCGCTTTAGCCTTGAAAGCGGTGATCTTCTTATTCTTGGAAGAAGATTGCTCCAAGAGCTCTTCCTTGTCTTTCTTGTAGAGCTCGTTGGTGATGAAGTTGCCCAACAATTGCGTTGGTGTCATTCTTGCCAGCTCCGGTGAGTTGAGAAAGAGAGTCACCAACACTTCATATTTCTCCGGCAAGGCCCTAAGCATCTTTCGAACAATATCAATATCGGAAAGGTTAGTTCCAAGGCCCTTAAGCTCATTCACAATGTTGTTGAGCCTTGAGTACATCTCATTAATGTCTTCATGGGGCAACATTGTGAATGTCTCATATTTGATCCTAAGCCGATGCAATTTGGCCTCCTTGACCGTGGATGTCCCTTCGTGTATTTCCGAAATGGTAGTCCAAATAGCATGAGCCGTCTCAAGATTGCTCACCCTATTGAACTCATCCGCGTTCAAGGCTCCAAATAGAGCATTCATAGCTTGGGCGTCTAAATGAGCATTACGCCCGTCTTGATCCGTTGAGTGATCCGGATCAAGAGCCATAACGTAACCCTCATTTACGACTTTCCAAATTTGAGGACTCATGGCCTTTAAATAAATAGACATTCTAATTTTCCAATAAGCATAATTTGAGCCATCAAATAGAGGTGCCTTTCCTATTGCTATACCCTCACTAGCCATCCTTTTCTCTCTAGACGGTTAAGTCTAAATTTGAGAGACCAAGCTCTGATACCACTTGTAAGATCGATGAGGCCGACTAGAGGGGGGGTGAATAGGAGGTTTTAAAATTTTCGTCTAATTCTAATTAGCAATTTTAAACTTGATGGATTGATAAAGCAAGATAACACTAACACTAGCACAAGTAATCGACTAAGATCAATAACGAATGGTAGAGAACAACAATTGCTACTCTAACTAAGCAAGTAATCAAATAATATGAATGAGTAGCGTTGCTTGAATGAAAATGATCACAAGAGAGCAAACCACAATTGACACGATTACTTTTTACCGTGGTGATCGGAGACTTGCCGGTCTCCCCTAGTCCACGTTGAGGTAAACCCGAACGAATCGGACCGGCTCCACGAATGAGCCTAAGCACCTCGATCACTATTGGATGCCCTTTCCCTCTCCGGGTAGGCGAGCTCCAAGCCTTCACAATCTTTCGGGCCTTCTCACAATCTTCTTGAGAAGATCACCGAAACTCCGCCAAGCCGTCTAGGTGCCGGCAAGCACCAAGAGAATAGACCACTGCGGCTTGATCTCACTCAAGTGCTCAATGGATCAACTAGAATGCAATGCACTTGAATTTTGGGTCAACTACCTCAAATGAATGCACAAGTGAGTGAATGAGGTGTGAGAGGTTGCACTAGGCTCAAATGTATTCAATGGATGTTCAACAACATGTCCAAGTTCTGGTGGGGGTGTATTTATACCCTCACCAACCTCAAATAGCCGTTACAATAAACAATCCTGAAAATTCAGGAAATCCAGAACTACCGCAGGCAAAACCGCGGTACTTCCGGACCCTCGCTGACCGGTCAGAACGGCTATGTCAGAGAGTCAGAAGTAACCGTTGGTCAATGAGTGCGGTACTACCGCCGTTGAAATCGCGGTACTTCCGGACATCCGGAAGTTCCGCTCCAACACCCGGTACTTCCGATCTCAACGAGTCTAAGTCTTATTCTTAGCGCTCTCTGGAAATAACGTTCCGCACAGGTATCCGGAACTTCCGCACATGCGGTAGTTCCGCAGGTAAAACCGCGGTACTTCCGTTTTCAGAGAGGCTAAGTTAAACTCCGGGCGCTCTCTGGAAATAAAGTTCCGCTCGGGTGCCCGGTACTACCGGCCATCCGGTAGTTCCGCAGGTCAACCCGCGGTACTTCCGTTTTCCGAGAGGCTAAGTCTGAGTCCGGGCGCTCTCTGGAAAAAACGTTCCGCCTGGGCGCCCGGTACTACCGGACCTGCGGTAGTTCCGCCCAATACACACCGGAACTACCGGATTTTCTGACAATGCACAGATTTGGTTTAATTTTAATTTCTAAGTGCATGTATGATCCTAAATTGATCCAAAGGGCACATTTGAACATGATCAAGCAATCACCATGATCCCTCTTAATAGTACGGCATCTATCCTATAATCCGGTCTTCCAACCTAACTCCAAGACCGGTAAAATAAAACAGATACCTAAACTATTTACCTTGTCGCCCTTGAATCTTCATGGGAAATTTTGTGAGCCTCTTTCTTTGCCATTTGAACTTATCCTTTCAAACACTTAATGCACACATTAGTCCCATATTCACATAAATTCATTAATTACCAAAACTAACATTTTTAGGGGCCTAGATGCTTTCAGCAATATGCCATGAGATTGGGGTTTTTGGTCCCAATGAAGATATTAGTTCGAAGAGCTTCACAGGGAAGGAATTCATGGCTCTTTCTGATAAGAAGAAGCTCTTGAGGCAAACGGGCGGCCTTCTCTTCTCCAGGGCAGAGCCAAAACATAAGCAGGAAATAGTTAGATTGCTTAAAGAAGATAGTGAGGTGGTTGCAATGACTGGCGATGGGTACACCAAAATTTTCTTTTCTAAATCCACCCCCCTCAACCACCCCCACAGTCATGCCTAATCTAAGTCCACCCAGATTTGTCCATGATCTGCATCTCGCCGCCCAGCGCGTAGAGGCAGGGGCGGACCCATAGGGTATGCCGGGTGGGCCACTGCATACCCTGGGGCCTAGCAGTAAGTCATACATAATATAGATATTACATGTAAAAACAAAAGAAGAAAAAGCTTACTGTGTTTCATATTTCTTTGTGACAAAAATATTTGTTTTCTTTGTAGCCTCAAGTTTAAACAATGTGGGGATGGAGAAAGTCGTCGGTGGGTGAGTAATGATGTTGTCGCCTCCTCAAAGGATCAGTCGTTATGTGACATTCATTATGTGACAAAAATATTTTGTTATACAATATATACAATATATGAGACGTGAATCTTAATGAATCTGATTGTTCGTTTTATTTTTTATAAATTTTATCTTGTTTTGTATTTTACCGTAGCGTTAGCACGGGCATACTACTAGTTCCTTAATAATGTATTGATAGCTCCTCCTACCTCATGATCATGCATTTGTTCCTCCCAACGTGAAAATTTGAAAGACCGACCATAGCAATAGAGGAAGGTGAATGGTGATTCAGAATTTTTTTCCTAAATATTCACAAATTCTTCATGTCAATATATATAAAGTTATGAAAATTAGGATGAAAGGCCACCACAAAAACTAACAATTCAAGATGCTGAAAACCCACGAAAAAGCAGCAAAAACAGATTTACCGTTGTTAAAATTGCGGTACTACCGCTTGTTACAATAACCGCGATACTACCGTTACAGTAATATAGTACTTACTCTACTACAGTAAAATCAGGATGAATATTGTTTTCAACATGGTTTTAAAAACGAAAATCGAGAGAACTTTTGATCCATAGATCCAAATGATACGAAACTTTGCAAAGATCTACTCTAGGATATCAAGAACCTATTCTAACAAACGATCATAAAAATCATGGTCAAAGTTATGACCTTTTGTAGTTTGTTGGAACGTTGCACCAAAACCGAGCCAAAACCCCAAACAGTGAATACAACTTACTCGTAGGTAGATAACGGCTAAGATAGCTCTAGTTGTATTCCCACATGTCACAGCAAGTTAGAACACCAAAGAATTCCAACCAAAACTCTCGAATAAAGAGATGGACCAAAGAGGTCAAAATCAAGCAAAATCGGGTTTTCTTGCGAATCTTGCTATCAAAGTGTCTAGATGGGTGGAGATGTATTCTTAAATATTATCTCTATCTCTTATATGTTCTTGGCATAATAAGATCACAAGAGAAAAAGAAGAGAAATCAAAACCAACCAAAAGTCAAGCACATCAATCAAAAACAAAGAGAGACACAAGAGAAGCAAAACGATTGATATATTGTTTACTTGAGAATGTAGGTTTTACAGCCACTTCACCTTGGAGGACAAAGAGCACCCAAGGTACTCACTCTAACCCTAGAGAAGATAGCATATAAGATGAGTTGGATGGTTAACAATATAGTTCTCCATTCTAACCCTCTTTTATAGATGGGCAACCAGTCACCTACACCTGTTAATGGATCATATCTGCTATTACAATGGGGGAATCAGTTAACCTCCCACACAGGTTTTACTCTCATAAGTTCACCTATGCATGTTTTTCAAAACGCATAAGTGTGCATCCATTAAATCTAGCTGTGATTTAACCAGCTCCACCTTGACCTAAACCACTCTCCAACACATCGCCCATGTGCCGTAATTTTGATCCAAGATAATTTCTGATATTTTGGTTAAACTACCAAAATACCCTTCCATGACCTGGTCATCACCAACCACTGCAAGCAATCGTCATGCTTGCCACGTGTAGGTGCACCACTAGCTTGCTGCGTGTCGCCAACTCCCTCCTGTCTTGGTTCCATCGAACCACGGCTCACTTGACCCATGCAAACTATATGGCGCCATCCCGCCGTTCCAACTCGCCTTCAATATTTCTGGCCTTTCTCATAACATGCTTGAGCTCACCGTCTCACTCAGCATTCTCGATCGTTCTAAGCCTCAACTCCTCCATGAGTCTAGTCCCGATCCTCGACGTTGACTGTGGTTGATTACAAGCGACCCTGCACATCTAAAGACAAAGAAATCGTTTCCAGACACAAATTCTTCACAACTTAAACTACATTAGTCAAGACATACATCATGCAATTTTAATCCATTGACTCAGGTTATCCCAACTTAATTCATGACTCAATTCCCAAAACCCTATTTTCTGGAAATATCGGAAGTACCGCACCTAACACGCTGGTACTTCCGCACTGTGGTACTATCGTCTTCCAAAACGGTACTTTCGCATACTAAAAACCTCACATGGAGCTTTCTGGAAAAAACATACCGCAACTCAACCCGGTACTTTCGTCAAACGGTACTACCGCACTTATGCCTGTGGTACTTCCGTAAAGCAGAACTACCGCACTAATACCTGCGGTACTTCCGATTTTCCTGATACTTCCAGAAAACAACCCAAATCAAATACAATCTTTGCAAAACTATTTCATGACTTCATAAAACTTGCAATAATTCATCACAACAATATTCTGTACATCCTCCTCACATGGTCCTTCAAAATTAAATACCACCTTAGCTTTTAACTGGTTCTCCTCTCCGTAGGCAACCGGGCCCTAAACTCCTTAGCACACACTATCTCTTTCTTCCTTCTCTTCTTCAACTGATGGTTCTCAGGTTGAAGCCCCAATTCAACGTAGCAGTTTCTTGTGAGATAAGACCTCCTAACTCGCGCAAGGTTGCATCAAGTTGCAATTGGCCCCGTCTTGTTTTTACCTCACGCTCCGCCACTTGAGTGACTGAGCATAATTTTTTCCAATGTGCTGTTTCATATACTTTTCAGTCAAACTTTTTTGAGGAAACGACTAGCAAATTGCTGATTATCATATTAATTTGCAGCCTCTTGATGCTGGTGGCCATACATGTTGAGATTGGCAGAAGCCAGTAACACGTTGCTGTGTTAGAGAACAAGTGAAATGCATTGCAGTTGGTGTCTATTCGTGCTTCCTATAATCTCACAGTGGCATCTGTGGATGAAGTCATGATGCTACATGGTCCAAGTTTTGAGGGGCAAAGTTCACATGGAATTTGTATGTTGTGTCCATCATCACTTTCGTTTAAGCTAGCTCTAGTTTGTGCCATGCCCATATCTCTTCCGTCATCGTAAGTGCTAAACTGATTGATTCTATCGCCCAGTCAGTTCCGTATGCAAAATTCTAATAAACACTGTAAAGAAAGGGTTAATATTTGATCTAGAAAGAAGATATAAAGATCAGCAATTTCACAAGGATAATATTTACACCAACAGTCCAAGAGTGAGAACAGTTGCTTAGATATGAAGACATTGATTAGTAGTGATCCATGAATTGTCATCACCAGGATTCATTGGGAAGCAGACCATGAGTCAGAAGATCTTGCACATAGTATCTTAACGTACTAAAATTGACTTCTATAATACCATTGTAAATTTATTTCATGCGTACGTTCGTTCAATGTACATTTTCTACTTGGTTATCTTCCGATCCAATCAATGATCTTGCACTATTTTATACAGGTTCAACGAGTCACGGCATAGTGCAGTGTGTCAAGCCATGTGCAGTGGATTGCGATCGGGCACTTAATTTCAAGAGATGAGCAAGCTGGCTTGTACTGTGTATGTGTTTCTCAACACACCCAAGTCAATCCATTTTAGCTGGCTCTACTTTTTTAGGGGAGCTGGCTGTACTTCAACACTTAAGAGCATCTCCAAGAGACTCTACATGACTCTTAATATTTAAATTTTAGAGTTAAAAGGTAAGAAGTAGCTTCAACAGATTCCCAAATAGACTCTCAAAAATAGAACACATCTAAAAAATAGGCTCTCGCTCTCTACTTATAGAGGATGATCTAGGCTCCCAATACTGTTTTTCTGGTTTAGGGTATCTGTTGGAGGGAATGATTATTTTGGGACCTTATATCGTGGTTAGGATCTATAAAAAGAGATTTAGGGTGTGAATTTATTAGGCATCTCTTGGAGATGCTCTAAGGAAGAGTCGATCTTTTTTCGATAACACATAAAGGACCTGCGTTTCTTTGTATTAATAGGAAGAAATTCAGAAATAACGATTCAGTTACAACCAGAGGCGGACCCAGTATAAAATTTGAGTGAGGCACTCTCTTTGCAAAATTTAAGAACTGCAGTGTTTTCTTTGCAATTATAAAAGATTTACATGTAATTTAGAAAGTTGAGTGGGGTACGTGTCCTCACTAGGATGTATGTAGGTCCGCTCTGGTTACAACAATATTGACACAGACAATCGAACTAGACAGTTACCTAAAAAATTAGGATGCGGAGAAACAACTAGTAGAGAGAGGATCGAGGATCCTCTAACTGCTAGAACATTAACATATGCAACCGCATCGCCCTGCTTGCAACCACTGATCGCATTCTTGGCTGATGCTAGAAGGAAATATGAAATTGAAGAGGTTTTGTTTTTGAAGATCCTTACTGTTGTGGTTACACACTAAACAGTACGAACAAGGCTACTTAAGAACCGTCTAAGCGGCTTCCCCAGAGCCCAATGAGTGTGGAAAAATGTGAATTGTCTTAGAACTAGATAGCTTTTCCCAAAAAAGAGTCATGCCTTCCCCATGAGGTTTAGTGCATGCTTTTGTACGTCTAAGGAGGCATATTACAGGACTGATCTACCTGGGTCTATGTTTTATACGGACAATTATGTCATTCCCCTTTCTAAAGTTATATAAATATCTCTATTTAGACCTAAGTACATAAGAGTAGGACTGGTATTTGTACTGTACAACAGCCCTATACTGAGCCGGCTATACCATGTTACTGGCGTTCTAGACCAAGTGGGCCCGGTGGGGGCCATCCCCCAACACTTACATCCCTCTCCTTCCATTGTCTCCAAACTACGAAAACAACCAAGAAGAATCAATTTATGGAAATGGTTATATAAAATGCTGCTTAGATGAGATCATGAGAAGATTTACCAGATGCTTATTGTCTGTTTAAATTGTTTTATGCAAGCTTTCTTCTTAATTGATCGACGATAACATGCATGGACGCTTGTCAGTCTCTTACCGCGTAGATGAGAAGATTTCAGGTTGTCTTTTTTTTTTTTGAAAGATTGGGCAGGAACTCTGCCATTGATTAAAAGGAGAAGATTTCAGGTTGTCGCAGCTTTAATATATCAAATTGTTCAATAAAGTAAAATATTACAAGTTATTTATGCAGAAACAAGTTCTGAAAGGTGTTGGTTAAATCACCTTTTACTGTTTTACACTTTGTGTATGCCATTCTAGCTGGCGTTGTGCTCAACTTCAGCCGGTTGCTGAGGAAAGAACTGCATGCAGAAGAAAAGGATGCGCAAGGGCTTGTGCTTGGGACAACGGGTTGTTTGTTACTTCTTCCTTCCAACTTTGAATGATGTAAGGGAAGTTGGCCTATGATCTGGCCTGTTTGGTTCACGTACAAGTAGAGTCTGGCTCGTATCTGGGACAGGTTGAGCGCATGCAACGCTGTCGTGTTTGGTTCACGTACGAGTAGAGCCTGGCTGAGAAGAGATATTGTTTGGTTGCCTGTACGAAGATATGTTGCAGGAGATAAAAATAATATAAGATTATGATTATGATTATGAAGATATGTTATATGATATGCTCGTATCTTATTATATCTTAAACTTCTTCAAAACACGTTAATAATACTTGATATTTACTAATCTACACTAATAACATCATCAGCTGACTAATCACCTGCATCCCGCGAGCCTGGCTCCCCAGAAACGCCCGATTCCCATGTTTCTCCAGAGCCTGGCTGCGGAGGGAATCTTGCATGAGCAGAGCCAGGCTAAACCCAGCGACCAGGCAACCAAACAAGGAGATCCTGCATCCGACCAGTCTGGTTCAACCGGATGCAGGCAACCAAACACGCAGGTAATGTCGGTACTGGTAGTACGAAAAAGCTAGCTAGCTGCTTCGTTCAGTACTTGGGTTTGCAATCGATCAGTGTAAGAACCGGCGCTATGTTTCTATGTTGTTATTGGAATTGGGGTCTCCTCTGCTTATTTGGCTTTTTTTTATGGTTTATATCTTATTTTTCACTGTTTAATATTATAGCTGGTTTATTTTACATTGTAGCTACGGGTAGTTTTTTGGTGTAATTAAATTTAAAAAAAAATTAAAATGGAAAAAATATATTAGTTCATCACGAACAATACAAAGAAATACAAGAAAAAAACAGAAAAAAAATGAAATTAAAAAACTAAAAGTTAGAAGCCAAAAGTCTAATAAAGAAGCTGAAATAAGCACAAATAACATACACTTTCTTCTTCTTCTTTTAACGGAAATAAACACTTTGGATGTCTTCGATTGAGTGATTAGAGGATTATTAGTGCACATTAAGTGGTATCAGTGTACATTAAAGTGGATTATGTCTTAATAAGATAAGCAACAACTACTAGAGTATTCTAAGATATATTAAAGTTTTGGTAACAATTTTTCCAACCTTCACACCTTACATCTAGCATGTAGCACCTTGCATACTAATATGAGATACTACTATGAAACGTTATTGACAAAGTAAGGAATAAAATAATAAAAACAATAATAGAAATTGCAAGGAAATTAAAACTTTAAGAGTACTTTATCAAAGAACTAGCGGAAACTGAAATAAATGTTTGAAACATGGGACCGGTTCACTTCTAACCAACTAAAGATTAAATGAAATAACATAAATAATGGTAATCCACGGTGCTGAAAACTTAAGTGCTCCTACCTATGTATGACGCTATGACTCTACTGGTCTTTTACCTGAGAATGAAACGAACAAACGTGAGATTGGGAAATCTCAGCAAGTACCTAACAATGGTCGCAAGCAACGTGTGTAAAAGACAAGTAATGCAATCAAGTAATTTAACACAAGTCAAGTGCAATAAAACTTTGTTACCGGAAACACTGATAAAGATCGGAGATCGAGATATCAGGAATGGTGGATTAAAGATAATTGTTATTACCAAGTTATGGCAATGACATCGGCGATTACTTTTCACATATCCGATTATACAAGAATAGTTAGGTACAACACTGTCCTCGACTGTATAACCGCAAACGGGGTGTAATATCCTAAGTAGCGAGAGTGTACGGCCCCTGTACGTTACTAGATGGGTGGTAATCTCCCCTATACGTGGGTAACCCCAGGCCAGGTAACTGTTATCTTATTAACAGATTATATTATAAGAGCTTAAATTAACTAGGGAAAGGCTAAGGCAAGGCCATGGCAAGTGGAAAAATTTGCTAAGGTTAGAAGCGGAAGGCATAATTCCCCATATGAAATGATGTGGAATGATAATTTTGTGATCGAGATCTAGGGATTATTCTAAAATGAGTGTTGAAGCTTAGCTCACATAAGGGTTGTCAACCATCCAAGTTTTATTACGTGATAAGTGGTGATTAATTAGATTAACAGATATCATATATAAATCCATCATGGCTCACAACATCATCCAAGTAATGGTTCGTGTTATCAGGAACTAAAACATAGCAGCCCTAATACTAACAAAGTGCTAACGGGTTAAACCTAAATTAAAACATGTTATATGCTACCCTCATTAATGATTGAAGCATTAGTACAAAACCCTAATTAAAGCATGAATTCTAGAATATTAAAACTGAGCATTCTAATAAGCCTAAAAGCATATAACTTCGGTTAACCTAGAACATTATGATATCAAATCAATACTAGCAGCATATGACCAAGCAAGTATTACAATGCGATAATTGTGCTCATAGATAGTGATGACAGTTAATCATAGAACAGGTGATATGTGAAACGGAGAAGTTACGGCCGTGAGGTACTTACCTTAAGCACGTTCAGCGGACTTACTGCACGAGGGATCCAAGACGCGCAACTAGCTGAACGTTACCTCAAAGGCCACGTGTGAACCTGCGAGGAGGAGATGAAGGCGAATCAGGCAAGGGTTAAGATAAACTTAAGGAAGGATAGAAAGAGATTGTTCGACCGGAAAAGATCGCGTTCACTAAGATTTCGTCGTGCGTATCGCTGTTCAGCTGTGCGAATCACAAAATTGCTGCGTGAACCCACAACACATGTGAAACTTGATTCGATCACGCCCCAGCCAACCGAGTCACATGACATGGATATCAGCCAGCTGCCGCCGGCCACTATCGGCCACACGACCGCTTCACCCTTGCCGGCTGCCAATGGCCGTGAGGCCGCACCTCACCGCGCCGCCGTAGCCGTGCGCCACCTAGCCTGCACGCCGTCGTCGGGCCGCACACCACCACCTTTCTGCACGCCATTGCCCAGCCGTGCACCTCTGCCTGGCCACGCTTGGCCATGCGGGTTGCCCTTGGCACTGGCTCCTGGCCACGCCGCATCCCAGACGTCTGCCTCCAACTGGCCGCGTGCCTCCGACCACTCCTTGCTGCCGCCCAAGAGAGAGAGATGGAGAGAAAAACCTTAATAGATGAAGCTAGGGCCTGCGCAGGAAAAATGGAGGTTTGCCCTTTATTAACCCCCTTAAACTTAGATGAGGAGGTAAATTAGGTGCTTCCTTTAAAAAACTGTAATCCTTTTCAATTTTTCCTTTTCAGGGTGCTACATAGCATCTCTCATGCAACCAACCAAACAAAGTCTCTATGGGCCTGTTCTTTTCGGCTGCGGCTTATGGCTTTAGGCTGAAAATTTTGAATTTTGGCTGTTTACGGTACAGATTACGGAAAGACTTATACTCACTTGCGATTTTGGCTGGTACAGATGTTGGGCTTTTAACGTGTAGATCGTTTAACTTGTAGACCCCGTCTTGAGAAAATACTCCGTTTGAAAGTTAGGTACTGTAGCAAAAGCCAAAAGCCGTCAGCTTCGGAGGAAAAGAACATGCCCTATAGATGCAGGTTAACTACAAATCGGGCAACCAAACAATCCACACTTGCATCCAAGAGCCTGATCTAAATAGCCTAGTTGCTTTTTTGAGCGATGCTAGGAATATGCAGGTAATCAAATAGACCCTTTTTCTGAATAGCTAGATGGCTTTATGAGATGAGCCAGCAAGGCAATAGCTTCTATGGGACATAACATCGAACGGCTATGAGTGACATCCCCGTGTTGGGTTCCTCATAGAAGTTTCTTTTGGCCGCAAACGAGCAAATGACGCAGATTCCTTCCTGGAGTCTACACCCCAGCACGGCAGCGCACACAGTCCACAAATTAAAAGTCTTTGCCCGAGTTTAATTACATAGTACACTAACAAGTACTAGCAATTTTTAACCGAAAACTCGGCATCAAAATTAGCAGCACTTGTCTAGCAAATCTCCAAATTAAATGTGCACACCGACGAATCCACAAGACAGCTAGCTACTACTCTGATCCTCCCACATGCAGTAATGCAGCACTGTTCAAGGGACGGTGTCACCTACGTCTTTCTCCCTCCCACATGCGCACTTCCCCACATCGATCGCGCGTTGCTGACGCAGGAGCGAGCACGGACTGATCCCTACGTCCGCCGCGCCAGCTTATGTATATACTACACCATTGCAATCCAACACCAAGGCAACTAATCCACCACGATTCACGCTACGAGTTAGGCCATGGCGTCACTGTCCCAACTGCTCGCTAAGCCTACCACCTGTTCTCCCTCGTCTCCGAGAGCCAGCTCCAGCCTTAAGCCTCGCCGCGCTGTCCAACGCGTCTCGTGCTGCGCATCGTCGCCCACGGACCCCAGAGGTAAACGTTCGGAGCTCGACGCCCCACGGCTCGACCGCCGCGATGTCCTCTTTGGCATCGGCACGCTCGGTGCAAGTGCCACCGCCGGCCTCCTGTCCCCGCACCGCGCCGGCGCCGACCCTATTGCAACGCCCGACATCTCCTCCTGCGGCCCGCCGGACCTCCCGCCTTCCGCCAACGTACTGACGTGCTGCCCGCCGCCCTCCAACGCATTACCCGTAGATTTCGCTCCGCCCGACGCGTCCTCGCCGCTCCGCACGCGCCCCGCCGCGCACTCCGCCGGCGCGGACTACATCGCCAAGTTCAACCGCGCGATCGCGGCCATGAAGGCGCTGCCGGCGGATGACCCCCGGAGCTTCGCGGCGCAGGCCAGCGTCCACTGCGCATACTGCGACGGGTCATACAGCGTCCAGGGGTTCCCGGACGTGGAGCTCCAGGTGCACAACTCGTGGCTGTTCCTGCCGTTCCACAGGTGCTACCTCTACTTCTTCGAGCGGATCCTGGGGAGCTTGATCGGTGACCCCAGCTTCGCCATGCCGTTCTGGAACTGGGACGCCCCGGACGGGATGCGCATGCCGGCGATGTACGCCGACCAGTCGTCGCAGCTGTTCGATCCGCGGAGGGACGGACGGCACGCGCCGCCGAAGCTGATCGATCTGGACTACAACGGGAGTGAGCCCCGGTTCACCGATAATCAACAGGTTGATCACAACCTTAGGGTCATGTACCGTCAGGTATATATCCATACACAAACTTAGCAAGACAATGTACTGAACAACCACAGTTTCGCACTCTGGCTTAACAAAAATTTTGGACGTACGTGCATGCATGGTACGTAAACTGTTCAGATGATCTCGCTAAGCCCGACGCCGTCGCTCTTCTTCGGCAGCCCGTACCGCGCAGGCGACGACCCAAACCAAGGCCCCGGGCCGGTGGAGAACATCCCGCACGGCCCGGTGCACATCTGGTGCGGCGACCCGAACCAGCCGGTCGGCGAGGACATGGGCAACTTCTACTCGGCCGGCCGCGACCCGATCTTCTACGCGCACCACGCCAACATCGACCGCATGTGGGCCGTCTGGAAGGGCCTCGACGCGCGCCGCCACACCGACCTCACCGACCCCGACTGGCTCGACGCCTCCTTCCTCTTCTACGACGAGGCCCCCAAGCTCGTGCGCATCCGCGTGCGCGACGTGCTCGACATGGACAGGCTGCGGTACCGGTACCAGGACGTGCCTAGGCCGTGGACGAAGGCGAGGCCGACCGTGACGCAGAGGGTGAGATCGTTCGTCGCGCCCACGGCGGTGGCACGCGCCGCAGACTCCAAGAAGGCGGCCAAGTTCCCCATTAGGCTGGACTCGGCGACGACCGTGACGGTGAAGAGGCCCGTCTCGTCGAGGAGGAGCAAAGCCGAGAAGTCGGCCAAGGAGGAGGTGCTTGTCATCGACGGCATCGAGGTGGAAAGGGACGTCGCTGCCAAGTTCGACGTGTTTGTGAACGCCGGCGAGGACCATGCGGCTGTGGGGCCGGGAGGGCGGGAGCTCGCCGGGAGCTTCGTCAATGTGCCGCACCGGCACAAGCACAAGAAGGGAAGAGGGATTAAGACCAATCTGCGGCTCGCGCTGAACGAGCAATTGGAGGATCTCAACGCCGAGGGTGACGAGAGCGTGGTGGTGACCCTGGTACCACGGCAAGGGAAGGGCAAGGTGAAGGTTGGAAGCGTCAGGATTGAGCTGATGGATTGATCGTTTCAGAAAGAAAAATGGGTGAATTATTAAGGTGCATTCCTAGCCAGCAAAGTGCCTGAACATTTCACTTCAGATATGCAAATGAATAAGCAGAACTTTTTTAAAGATGAATAAGCACAATGCGAGCAGCTACTCCATAATACTGCGTCGGTGTGTGCTTTGTAATTCTTCGATTTATGCACAACAGTCGGAAGTGCATGTGTTACTTCGAATAGATTAACAGTGTTGCTGCATACTTACTCCATATGCTGGATAAACATATCAGTGTGAAATATAGCTAACTAAAAATGGGCTTGCGGCAGTATAGATGTTAGTGTGGGCAGTTGACAATTGACAAATGGTTAATTCGCGATACAATTCTATATCCTAAACTGCTGACGCTGGGATGTGGTGTCATTCATAAGTACACCACCAGGAAACTGGGGGACTATATGGAGATTGTGATGTAATTAATAACTACGGAAAAATGTGGGACTACTTCATAATCCCTCCAGTCACAAGAATGTATCTTGACATTGACATAGTCCCTAAAAATAATTTTGTTCACTAATTTTTATTGTATAAATAACAGTGGCACTATGGTCCTAAGCTTCATGATTGCGATATATGATTAGGACTTTCTATCTATGATTGATTCAGCAATAATTTTCTTTCCAAATTGATGCCTTTTTGAATTAATAAATGTTAACAGGTTTGCCTGATATATTATATATCATTACACTTGCACGCATCTAAAAACAATCGAAAGACAGAGAAGTTTGATGCTCAGACACCATAATACCCCATTTCAGCATCCAATTTATATTATAATAAATTTATAAAATCTCATAAAATAATATTTTTATGAAAAATTCTTTTTCAGACAAATTTATGCATATCGTTTATATGTTCAATATTATTTAAAAGATATTTATAAAGTTTAACTGTACATTTCTCCAAATGGCATTCTTGTGTGACGTGTGACTAGAGGAAGTAGTTCATATTCTCTTTGGTGGATCATCTTGCACGTCAAACCAGCCTGTGGAAAATTAGCTAGTTCCACTGAAATCTGCAATCCTCCCCTATTCCCGAGAAGAACCATGTGCAAGGACTAAAATCGCAATCGCCGATCCTTGTTGACTAAATATAGGGTATCTTCCTTGCGGCTTCTAAAAGTAAATTTTTGTTTTTGTTACTGTATTTAATTTTTAAATAGGGTATTTTTTAAAATAGAATCTATAAATTAATTGTAGTACATATTAAAAACCTAACATCTGTATCAATTAAAAATCACAAACAAGTATCTCTGTCTCCGTAATATCTATCGTGAACAGCCAAAATTCAAAATTTTCGGCTAAAAATCATAAACCGCAGCTATAAAGAACAGGCCCATAAGGTGTTCACTTGTTTTGGCTTCAGCTTCTAACTTCTAGTTCATTGTTCTTTAATTTTATCCTTTTATAGCTTTTTAGCTTTTTTGGTTTTTTTGCCTTTTTTGTGTTCTTTTGCATTGTCCGTAATAGGATAACCTATTTTTTATTTTTAAAATTTTTAATTTTAATTACACCAAAAAACTACTGGCTGCTACGGTGCAAAATAAGTTGATTATAGTGAAAAAAGTTAAAAGCCACAAAAAAAAAGTCCAACTGAGCACATCCTAGCACCCTCATGTTAGCAAATACGGTACTTCATAAAACATTATTGCAAGATGTCATGTCATAAGGCTAATAATTAAAATAGTTTGGCCAGACTTATCGAAGAAAGAGAAGGAAAACGGTATTTAATTTGAAAGATAGCGGATGAATAAATGACATGAAATTTATTTTAAAAAGTAGGAAACAACTCGGTGCTAGAAAATGTGATGGTCCTATGACCCGATGTGTAGCAATAGCACCCAAGGGGAAAAAAGAAAAAGAAATAAGAAAAAGAAAAACCTAACCGGAACCTCTCTCCCATGTATATCTCTGTCCTGTTATCTCTCTCTCTCCCCCGTGTATTTCCCTCTTTCTCCTCTCCAATCTTGTTACCCATATTTCTCCCTCTCTCGTTCCTTCTCTGGCGACACGGGCATCCGAGTATAGCGCGTGCAGGAGGCGCCGTAGCCGGCGACGATGCGAGCATGGTGTCGTGCGACGGTGCGCAAGCAGGCATGGCGGTGCAAGCGGCTGAGCGGCGGCAGGTCGTGGAGGTCGGAGGCGGCGCAGTGGGCTGAGGCGCCACGGTGGCTACGGCGCGAGCAGGCAACGGCGAGCTAGGCGACGACGGCGACGCAAGCACGACGCCACGCGGTGGTGTGCATGTGGCCGAGCAGCGTCCGTGGAGGCCAAAGGCACGGCAGGCGGCGGTGGCACGCATGTTGGGAGGCGTTGGCGGCAGGTGGTGGTGCCGATCGACAGAGGCATGCGGGTGCGGCACGAGGAACAGCGCGTGAGCTACGTGACCAGAGGCAGTGCGACCGGAGTCGACACAGCCGAAGGTGGTGCGGCACGTCTGGCAGGTGGCGGCAGCCAGGGGTGTGGGCGGCTGGCAGAGGCGGCCGGCCATGGCGGTTCGGCGTGACAGCTGGCCGATGCATGACACGGGCGGCCGTGGCAGTCGGCTGGCGCTTGGCGCGGGTGGCTACGGCGAGTGATGGCCGGCCGGCGGCGACGGGGGTGGCCGAAGCGGCCATGACTGTTCCTTTTCACGATTATGTGGTCGGTCGGTCGAATGCACAACCGAATCACATGTTCGCACGGTGGTTTTGTTGGGTCATGCCGTGGAACGTGGTTGCTCAGCCGAACAATGGTTCGCACAACGAAAGGGGCGGACGAACTTGTTTCTCTCGATCAAGCGAATATCATGTCGTCTCTTGTCAATTCCAACTGCACTATATCTGATTCATCTATGTTCCACGGTGTAGGTTTGCACGTGGCGTTCGAGAGAATGATCGGACGGTTGTGCACCTCAGATTCTTCGTGCAGTGCGTCTACCGAGCGTACTCAAGGCAAGTACCTCGTGGCCGTGACCTTTCCGTTTCGCAAATCACACGTTTCAGTTTACTTATCATCTTGTCATTGAGTATAATTATCATGTCATCCATACTTACTTGACTAATATCATATCGCTAAAATCATATCATTTAGGTCACCTGGCTCATATCATATCGCTTAGCTAATATCACTCACTACAATTACCTGGTTCATATCATATTGCTAAAATCACATCACTAAGGTTAGCTAGCCAATATTATATCGCTAAAGTTGCCTGGCTACTAATATATCACTAAAACTTATCTGGTCAACATCATATTACCAATGTCATCTGGCTATTATCATATCATTTATGTTTGCCTGGTTATAGACCTTTGATATTGTGTTCATACCATGATGTTCTAGGTTATTTGATTTCACCTGCTTTTATGTTAATTAGGATACTCATTTAAAATGTTATAGAGTTCATGCTTTTAATTAGTGTTTTAGAATCTATGCTTAAATTGTTAATGGGGGATAGCATATGAACATGTTTTAACTTAGGTTTAAATTATTGACACTCTTTTGATATTAGTGCTGTTATGTTTTAGTTTCCTAATATTATGTTCCAATAATTGTATGATGTTGTATTTGAGCCATGAAGGATGTATATATTAAACCTGTTAATCTGACTAATAACCACTTATCACATAATAAAACTTATTGGTTGATAACCTTGTGTGAGCTATATTATAATACCGCTTTAGGTTAATTACTATATCACTATCACCTTATCATTATTCCACATCGCCTTCATATCAGAAACTATGTCTTTCCATTTTCAACCCTCGCACATCTTTTCACTTCTCATAACTTTATTATAGCCTTATCCTTGCCATCTCTTGGTTTCCTTAAGTTCATACTATATGTTCTGTCCATGGACCATGATGCATCAGTTACCTTATCACTATAATATCATCCCCTATCATCCTCATATCAGGAATTATGTGTCTTCATTTCCAACCTTAGCAAATTCCCTCACTTTTCCTAATTTTCTCTTATTTTTCTCTTAGTTCCTTAAATTCACACCATATAACATGTTAATAAAATAATGGTTACCTAGCCTGAGATTATCCACATATAGGGGAGATTTCTACCCACCTGGTAACGTACGGGGAGGTGTATACTTTCGTTACTCAGGATATTATACCTCGTCGGCAGTTATACAGTCGAGGACGATGGCGTGCCAGACTATTCTCATATAACTAGGTATGTGGGGGGAGTAATCTCCAGTTCCTTTGCCACAACTTGCTAAATAACGATTATCCCGGTTGACCAAATGACGGTTACCTGGCCAGGGGTTATCCACATATAGGGGAGATTGCCACCCACCTGGTAACGTATGGGGGCTGTACAATTTCTTTACACAGGAAATTACACCCCGTCGACGGTTATACAGTCGAGGACGATGGCGTGCCTGACTATTCTCGTATAACCGGGTATGTGGGAAGTGATCGCCGGTGCCACCGTCATAACTTGTTAAATAACATTTATCTTTAATACCACTGTTTCTGTGATCTCTATCTCCAATCTGTATCAGTGTTTTCGATAACCTAGCTTCATTGCACTTAATCTGTATCCATTGTTTGCTAGCTTGTTTTGCTTATTCGTTTGCATTACCTGTCCTTTACTCACTGTGTTGCGACCATTGTTGGGCGCTAACATGCGTCATTTTTACATATATTTACCCATCATTTTACCCCATTATTTTTCATATTTTGGGACCATTTATCATTATTTACACATTTTTCTATAATTAATTGCTCAATTTGGATCATTTTACATTTTTATACTTTTCTGCAGGCCAGCGCGATCGAGGCGCATAAACAACAAATATGGACTATCAGGACTTCTCTGTACAAATGTGCACATCGTCACAGATGCGTAGGATCTTTTCGCAAGGAAAACAAAGCTTTGGAGGTCTAAATCGGAAGAAATGAAATGGAGGAAGGACATATTCGCAATTCCAGAAATCTTGGAGGATTAAATCACAAAACAGCCATTCCCCAACCTGGCCACAAAACCCTAGCCGCCGCCACGATTTCTTCTTGAGCCCAGTTCTTCTTCTCTGTCTCCCTTTCGCCTTCTTGCCCTCCCCCATTCTCCTCCACATCCGGCTGCCGGCGAGCGCCGGGCCGCAACTCGTCGGCGCGCCATCACATCACCGCCGCCGCCCGCCACTTCTTCCACCAGATCGGCCACTTGCATCGCCTCCCTTCCCATTCTTCTCCACCATCGGTGCCTGGGAGGGCCGCATCCTCTCCTCCAACGCCACTTCCTCCTCTCTGGCCGCCGCATCCCTTCTTTGCTCCACCTACCGTCGCATCTCTTCTTCCTTTGCCCCCTTTTGCTCTTCTCCCCCATCGCTTCCACCACCAGGCAGCTGCAAGGCCAGGTTGGCTCGCCACCGCGCCATCCACCATACCTACGCCGCCTCTTCCCTTCCTACTTCCTCCCTCTCCGATCCCCATCTCACCAGCGTGCCACTAAGCACCGTCGCACCCCACTGCTTCGGCAACTGCATCCACCAAACTAATCGCAACCCAGTGCCGCCATCCTTCTCCACCCGTCGCTGAAATCCTCTTGGTCGCTACCTCTCCTCCTTCCCTTGCCTCCCCTTTGCTCCTCCTCCTTCTACTCCTCCATCTCCTCCGTCGCGCCTCCCATCTGCTGCCAGTTCACCGTCGATCTCCTTTGCAGCACCAACACCGACGGCGATCTCTCCTCCACCAGCAAGGGACATTGTCGTTCTCATCCACTGCCTCTACTGCTCCATCTGCCAGCTGCATCATCCTCGACACCGACGACTTCATCAACTCCAACCACGCCGACGACAACATCTCTCCACCGTAACCCTCTTCAGCTACCCTCTGCTACTTCTTCCTCTTGTGTTTATCTCCAACTCATCTCCCTTAGTCTCTTTGCTGCTCTTAATTACTACTCAATAATTTGCTTATTGTTGACTACTAATTCCTGTTAATTGTGCACTGTTAAACTTTTAATTAGTGATTCGTGAACTGTGAATGTTAATCTGGTATTGTGAATGTGGTTGTTGTCTCACTGTGATGTGTGTATTTGTGATCAGTGCTCGTGTAGGCTTTGCCCTGTGTTTAGTGTAGTTGTCATTGTTAATTTGTATCTGTGTTGGTTGTGTTGCACAAATTATAGCTAGCTGGCGGCCGTTTTCGTTCCCCTTGCTGTCTCGACCCCCTCCTTGCTTCTAGACTCTCTTTTTTTCTCCTTTCTACGGTCTGTCGATAGTTAGATTGTGCGAGTGTTCGTTGTAGTTCTTTGTTGTGTTGTCGTGTGCCGCCGCCGTCTAGTTAGCTGTCAACTGTTTTCTCCCTCGTTCTCTCTCGACTCTCTCCATGCTTCTAGGCTCCCTTCTTTCTCACAGTCGATAGTTAGTTAGGTCGTCGGTCGGTAGTCATGTCATCGTTCTTTGTAGTCGTTGTAGTTTGTGTGTGTTCGTTCTTGTATCTCTTGTGGTGTTGTTCCTTCGGTTGTGCGACGTCAATTCGTATGGTCATTCGTCCCGTCGTCCTTTGTTCGTTCATTTATTTAGTTCATTTGATTCATTTAGTAGTTGTTTTAGGTTTAGTTTTCTCCCCCGTTTTGTTTGACATAGCTTTAGCTGAGTACCGGTAGGCTTAGTCTAGTCCCTGTGGAGAACACGACACTCGTCGCTATTTCAGTGGCAACCCGTGTACTTGCGGGTGTGCTATTCTTACCACCGCCGTCGACTTCTTCTTCGGCCATCATCGGGCATGGCGCCGCCAGATCCGGCCGCCACTGTTGACCTCCTCTTCGGCCATCATCGGGGGCGGGCCCCAACAAATTTGGCTTTCCCCCCTTCCTTGGCACCCCATGCACGACGACAACCACAAAGCCCAGCATTTGTCCTCGGCGCCGGTGCTGCAGGATTCGACTACCGCCGTCGACTTCCTCCTTGGCCGTCATTGGGTGCGGCACTGTCAGATCCAGCATTCCCCTATTGGCCGACGGGCTAGGTGGTCGATTGCGCCAGGGGGAAAGAAGCTGAGGACCTCGACATTGGATGCAGGGCGCGCCCGCCGCTCATCGTCGTCACACCCGAGGCCTCACCACAGCCTAGAGGTAGTTTATTGCAATATTTTGATTTTATATGTGCAATAATCATCAACAACTAGTGCAACATTGAGATTTTGTGTGTGAAATTTTTGTTGCATGCGAAGAGGTGGGACTTGGGCTGGGCTTCTTTGGGCCAGCCCGAAGCACGGCCCGGCACGGCACGAACGGTGGGCCGGGCTGGGCTTCAAAATCCGGCACGGTGGGCGGCACGGCACGGCACGGCAGATCGGGCCGTGCTCGGGCCGGCACGGCACGAAGAGCACGGTTGGCCAGAAACTATTTAAAATTGATTTTTTAACTATAGTAAATTGTACTCATGATTCTCCTTGAGCTTTTCTATTTGACTAGTTGGGTAGGCCTATGCTAGATTGTCGGGCGATGTCCACGTACGCCATAGTCTAATTTGCATCAAGATATGCATTCCATTGGACTAGATGACCAAGTTCGAAGGTGAAATAGCATGAGACAATAGAATCGAATTTTAAGTAGGTTTTTAATAAGGCGGATACAAGAGAAAGGAAGATAGCGGCCACCGCTACCATTGTCGCTATCGCTTTTGTCGTGTATAGTTACTTTGGGCTGGACTTGGGCTGGCACGGCACGAACGCTGGCACGGTGGGCTTTGGGCCGTGCTTGGGCCTGGCCGAAGACGAGGCGGGCCGGCACGGCACAGCACGACGGGATGACTGGGCCGAACCGGCACGGCCCGAAGCGGCCCGAAGCACGGTGGGCCTGGGCCGTGCCGGCACGGCACAGCCCAATTCCCACCTCCATGCGATGGTTATAATTATTGCACACACTGTCCGAATGTTGCATTGGAGCATCCGACGGGTGCTAGCAAAACCCGCTTAATATTGCAATTTCAGGGTGTTACACTTAGTAATTAGTATGTGCATCTGTATGTTTAATTATTAGAGTTTTCCTATGAATCCACGATTTTGGTGAAGGGAGGCAAATAATTAATTAATGCATGGAGTAGACGGCAATACAGCGATACATCTCATTTCATCAAGTCGCGAATTATTTGATGGAATTTCCCTATGATTTTGGTCTTTTCTCTAAGCTAATATTACTACATGTATTATTATCCATGTAACTAATATTTTGCATCAATAGTTAGCTCAACTTTGCACTGCATATCCCTTTTGCTGGTGAAAATCTTGCTCTTGACTAATAAATCTGTATCAGTCAAGATGACTTCTTGTTACATCCTGCCTATGTGGTGTACATTACATAAGAAATTTAAGAGAGCGGATAGCTCTGCAACTCCTCCCTTTCCGTTATTCCCCTATGGTCATCTCTGCTTGATCTCATCATCTGCTTTTATCTCAGAAACCATGTCTGTCCTCGGAGGATTGCTACCATCTTTGCCTCTGTTCTCCGCCTGCGATTTACACACTCCAGTAGCCTTCTGATCAGCTTCCATGTCAACTGGAGGATAATATTTTGGATCGGCGAGAAACGAAAGAGCCGCGACGACGTCGCTGATCAACGGTCTGCTGCTGGCGTCGTCGTGCAAGCACATGGAGGCGATCGCAAGTGCTTGGTATAGCCCCTTCACCGGGAACTTCTTGTCCAGCAACGGATCAGCCATCCTCACGAACTTTTTCTTATCTTTGAAGAGAGGTGCCGCCTATATACATACATTTTTTTTAAAAAAAAATGCAACTCTCAGTTAATTGCAAAATTGCAAGCGTGTGTGCAAGCAAGTAAAAGTTGGCACATTCTGTTGGATTCGTTTTTCGCAGAACGACTAACCCACTGAACAAGGATCTGCTCTTGCGTCGGTTTGGTGGTGTCGATCGCTCGCCTCCCGGTGATTAGCTCCAGCAGCACGACGCCGAAGCTGTATATGTCGGACATCTTGGTCAGCTTGCCGGTCATGGCGTACTCGGGAGCGCAGTAGCCGTACGTGCCCATCACCCTCGTGCTGACGTGGCTGTTGTCGCCGACCGGGCCGAGCTTGGCGAGCCCGAAGTCGGACAGCTTCGCGTCGAAGTCCTTGTCCAGAAGGATGTTGGACGCCTTGAGATCCCGGTAGATCACCGGCGGGTTGGCCACCTCGTGCAGGTACTCGATGCCCTTCGCCGCGCCGACCGCGATCTTCATCCGCGTGTGCCAGGGGAGCGGCTTGGCATTTGGTGGGACGTCTGCACGTACGATTGATCACGGAATGAGAAGGCGAATCCATCGTTTTCGTGAACGTTGCCGGAGACGGCCGGTGGGTGATGATCTGTATGTAGTACATCACCTACCTAGGAGATGATCCTCCAACGAGCCATTCTGCATGTACTCGTAGACTAGGATTCTCTGGTCGCAGTCGGTGCTGTACCCGAGCAGCTTGACGAGGTTCGGGTGGTGGAGGAGGCTGAACATCAGCACCTCGACGAGGAACTCGCGGTTCCCCTGGAACCCGTTCTTGTCGAGCTGCTTCACGGCGATAACCTATGTGCATGCAGGTCATTTGGCAACACAAACACGTTTTACTGCTACGGTGCTACGTGCACTACCACACATAGTTTAATTGGATCATGAAGCGGGATCAAATTCAAAGGGTTGTTCAATCGATTATTACTCCTACCTCTTTGGTATCTTGGAGGAGGCCTTTGTACACCCTTCCAAAACCGCCTTCCCCGAGCAGGTTGCTTTGGCTGAACGAGTTGGTTGCGTCGGACAACTGAGCGAACGTGAGCACCCTGCTGGGAATGTTTTGGCTGGTGATCCGTAGAATCTCCTCGGCTGCGTACACGTGCTTGGTAACGTCTGCATGTCACGGTTAATTTCATCATTATTAGCTTCACAAGGACATCTTCATCTACGACGACATGACGTCTCCTGCATGCGATCGAATCATCTAGTTACCTGACTTCGACGAAATATTGTTCACAAGGTCAGTTATGGCGTCGCTCTCACGGAGCTTTGCGAGTTCGCCGTCGGCGTCGCTGTGCTCCTTCTTGGCCTTCTTCTTCTTCTTCCTCCAGAACCTCCTCTTCCTCCATCTCTTCTTCTCGTCCGTCGCGGAACTCGTCGCTGCCGTCGTCGTTCTAGGCTCGGACGTCGACGCTTCTTCCTTGCCACGGACACCACACGAAGAGCAGCAGCAAGCGCACGCGCCGCGGAGGAGCGTCTTGCCGTTGCATTTCTTCACGGCCGACGTCAACAAGCCCATCGCGCGTGGGATCGACGCGAGCGCGGCCGGGGGGGCACCCTCGAGCCGATCCGCGAGGGGAGGCAGGGCGAATTTGTTGGCGATACTTCAACAACGACGCGGGGCAGAATTTGTGGACGGGAACGGCACAGCTTATTCTCTCCTGGAGGTAAAGTTGGACGTCTTGGGAGCTAAATTTGGCAAAAGTGCTCTGCTTCCTTGCCTGCTGTTCGTTCCTGTTCCTGCGACGGCCTCAACTTTAGCATGAGGAATAGGGCATGCTGAGTTGGTGACTGTTAAGGTACAGTTGGTAACTAGACGAGAAAATCAATGGTCGCTAACTGGACAAGAATTTATGCAACTTTACTCACGAGCGTTCCCCCTACAAAGAGAACAATTCGATGCAGTCCACAGTCAACACCGTGATAAGTTCCTTCAGGGCATCTCCAATGGTTCTAGCTAGCAACTAACTATAAAACTTCCACATCATTTATATAGTACACACTAAAGCTAGCATTCTAAAGAACTATCTATAAGGATAGCTATTTGATACTTACATGCACACACAGAATTTATAGAGGCTGCCTCGTTTGGCGTTATAGACTAGTGCTTAAGGAAGAGCTGGCTCGATTTTTTTTTGCATACTCTCTTTCCTCCACATAGGATATATGCTGATGTGTACATGCATATAGTTAGCTGACTCAGACCATTGGAGACGCCCTGAACCTTGTACGTATCCCATGGATTCAGCCATATTTATATTAGTTGTGGCTAATATCTTTTATTATAGCTCATATGCTTTTGGCTGATAGTAGTGGTTAAAAGAAGTAGTTTTTTTAAAAAAGAGAACGAATGGTAAGGAAAGTGAGAGAGAAATACGTGTGTAAGACTGGACTCAGAGAAGTAAGATACATGATGCACCCATAACCTCTACTTTATTCGCGAAGTGTGACGAGAGCGATAGAAATGAGAAAATCGCTTTTAAAAACCAAATATTTATATTGGCTAAGCAGAAGCCAATAAGAACCCGCGGAAGACACGCAAAGCATGTGCCCCTTCTTTTTAGCTTCTAAAAATTGATTTTCGGCCACCTTGTGGTTGTAGACACTTCGTCTGACGTCACGCGGTCGTGGCCTCATCCAACCATCTCATGGTCATGCACACTTCGTCCGACCGACTCATGGTCGACACTTCATCCGAAGTCTGAACGGTGCAGGACGGACCGCGCGAGTCAAGAGCTTCATCTCGCCATCACCTTCGTCGACTACAAGTCTAAAGGATTGGGGATGGTCCATGTGCGTCGGGCTCGGCTCGCCGTAGCCTTCAACAACGCCAAGTCTGAAGGGTACGGGACGGACCATGTGCCAGAGCTTCGTCTCGCCGTCACCTTTGTTGACACTGAGTTTGAAGGGTGCGGGACGGACTGCACGCGTTAGGGCTTCATCTTGCCTCAACCTTCGACTACGCCAAGTCTGAAGGGTGTGAGACAAAATGTGCGCTAGAGCACCGCCCGTCGGAGCTTTGTCTTGCCGCCGTCCTCGTCGACTTCGAGTCCGAAGGGTGCGGGGTGGAGCACGCACACGTCTTTGTCTCGCCATCGACTTTGTCGACACCCACGACCACGTCTTCAGCAACATCGTTAAGCACTTGTACGGCCACTTGGTAGTCCAGACTCCGCTGATAATCGTCTGACCGCTTTGGGGTCGACACTTCGTTCGACCGCTTCGGGGTTGAGATTTCGTCGACACCAACGACCACCTCATGGTCGCACCTTCGGCAACCATGTCACGAGCGATGTAGTCGTCAGGCCTTCTCCGACCACCTCGTGACCAACTCATGGTCATCCTACCACCGTTGTCCGCATCCACACGCCGATTGCGTCGGAGGCACCAACCCGACGGGGCACCCAGCCTTTAGCATGAGACTTTGTTGCCCGTGTCTACGAGTCGCTCAAGGCTAGGGCATGACCTAGGTGCGCTAGCTCAGCCTCTACTGGGTGATTCCATGATCACGTCAAGATCGGTGAAACAACCCTGCTTTGGGAGGTTTACAGCATGCACACCCCTAGGGCCTGGGAGCTCCCAGTGCATCGACTTGCCCATCGGCACCTGCGTGCTTGTTGCCGGGGGACGAGGGTTGGGCCAAGTTGGCCCAATTGGTCACGTTAGCTTGTCCCTTGGGATCTCCACGCTTGTTGTCAAGAGAGTACTGTTGTGAGGTGCCTCAGTCCCAAACGACTAGGCCTTGCAGCAGACCCAATACTATAGACTTAATAGTATAAAGGAATGTACCAATATACCTTTACCTTTTGTAATTATTTCATCCTACCTTACTCATATATATAAGTCCCCCAAGAGGGGTATGAGGGCCCAGATTCACCCATTTTACACACAAGCTCTCTCTAGTTTTACCTTTCCCATGAAGAAAGGGGTATTCTATACCCACTATTGTGCTAATGCTGCAACATCTATAATACAGCTCTCAAGTAGAAATATCGAGTGATACTCCAAAAAAAAGTTGATTATATCACCATTCACCTGCTTTGTCTAAGTAAAACACAACGATAGTGATTGCTGATAGCTCATTTATGTTTATTCTGCTATATCTGCCCTTAACTGAATAATTTGACCAATTAATCAAGTTGTATTTGATTCTTTTGCTTAAAGCTGGGTAGATGAATTTGGTGTAGATCATTGAGACGAACATGTGCTTTCTCTAAGCACAAAATGGTACCTGGCAAGAAGCACTACTCTTTATTATTTGAGATAATTGATTCTATGCCACTAAATAGCATTCACTTCTACAAAATGCCATTTATGCTACTACCATTAGTTGACCGTTAGGGGAGGCCGTTATCTTCTTAAAAAAGACAAAAATGCCTCTTCAAAAGGCCAAAGACCCAATTTATTTACAATAGCAAATAATCTTCAAAAATTATGAAAATTTATAGGGGTATTTTTTAGCATGTCGGTGAGCTAGGAAAAAAATATTTCAAGGCACTGTTCAAAGAAAATTTTTAGATTTTAATTTAAATGATAATAAATGCTACTATTTGTAAACAAAGACTAAATGAGGTCTAAAAATTCTGAAAAAAAAATCTCACATTCTCCTAAGATGTCACATAGCTCCCAAAAATTATTATTTCGCCTTTTTATGTAGTGAATTTGTCATGGTTTATAAAATAGCTCAAGTAGGCTTATTTTGGATTTGAATTTCAAAAATAGATCAAATGAAAGGGCCAGTTCATGAAATTTTATATTTGAGTTGTACACTATCTCAGTGATCCACCAAAAAAATTTCAGATATTTAATTTTTATCATAAGGATATATTTTGAACTGAGGATAAAATCATAATTTTTTCAGGACCAAACGTAGGCTAACTGATTGGTAATAGCATATAATTAAATTTTAGTATAATTTAATAGCATATAATAAAGAAAATAAATTTTAATATTATTTTATAGAAGCGGATGTTATTCAGTAACAGAATCAATTATCTCTTATTATTTTTTGACCGTTAGTTTGACTGCTGCATTTTTGTGATCTTCTAGTTTTGTTAGCATGCTACAGTGCGAGTCGTGCGGTTCCGGACCGGACCGCACGACTAACACGTATCGCCACCCCGTAGTACCGCAGTCGCATAGGAGACCAAAAATAGAATATTTTATTTTAGAGACTATATTTGGTGTTTTTAGGGAAATGAGATTCTCTCCAGTCGTGTACGGCGACTGTAGAGTGAATTCGCGAATCTCAGCCGTCCGATCGGGGAAAGAGCGGACCAAATCAGTTTTTGCTACAGTAAAGTCCGATCGGGGAAAGAGCGGACCAGATCAGTTTTGCTACAGTAAATTTACTGTTGCAAAAACTGATCTGGTCCGCTCTTTCCCCGATCGGACGGCTGAGATTCGCGAATTCACTCTACAGTCGCCGTACACGACTATAGAGAATCCGATTCCGTTTTTAGGACATACAATGCTACAAATGTCCAAACTTTGCGATCTTCGAGATAAGAACCAGCGGATAAAGGAGAACAACCACATTATAAAGTCGGCCACCCGGTTCGGCGGCTCGCCTGGCCCAAAATCCGAACTCGGAAGCAACCTTTAAACCCTAAGAAAGCCTTCGGGTGGCGTCGGCTTCCGTCGATGCGCGATCTTCTCCATTGCCGGTGAGATCATCGTCCTGCAGTTTTCTTGTATGTATATCGTGGTAGCACCCGTGCGAGTTCTTGCCCGCTAGTCACTTCATTTCCCCTTTGTTGGGCTGTAGTGCTGTACGTGTTCAAGATTCTTCTACCAGTGCACAGGGAGATGTTTGTCGTTGAAAAGAAGCATCTTCCTTCCCCCTTCGAATCCCAGATAGTTTTACGGGCTAGTTTGTAACACCGCTGCTAATCTATTCGTACCAGCTTGCGGCAGTGCTTAATGGGGTGTTTGGTCCGAGGAGTCGTCTTTTGTTTGGAATAGGAATGGAATGAGTTGTTCTTTCACCGCCTCATCCCTGATTTATAAGCACAAGGCTACTAGAAAAGTCGCATTTTTTCCCCTTCGATATGCTCTCTCTTAAAAAGAGGTAGGTATCTTGTCATGGTTTGGAATTTTGGATCTGTGTTGATTAGCTGTCCAGAAATTGCTTAATGCCAATCAAGATTTCTTAATCTGTTAGGGTATGATATAATGGAGTACTCTATTGTGCTGTGCAAACCAGTTTAGGTCTGTCGATCACCAGGGTGGCCGGAAATTGCTCTGCTCGGCGACCCCCAATTTGGTGATCAGATCGTTACAATTATGAGAACTAGCCAAACTTTCATTGCTTCATGCGAAGGGGACCAACTAAACAAGTAAAACCTTCATATTGATGTAGCACCATAACTTGGGCAGTCTTGAGACCATTGAATTTTCCCCCTGGGGCCTCATTACTTCATGTATTAGTTGTGGAATGTGTGCATGCATGACAGGTGTTTTGAGGTAAGGAATCTGAGGTAGGGTTTATATGGAGTGAACTGGTGAACATGCCATAGAAAGTGACACATATTTAATCAGTTGCCTGGAAATGTTCTCCAGCATATCATATCCTTCGCGAGGATTAGAGCTGTTGTGCGGATGCGCAGGCTGTCTAAGAGGTCGAGGAAAGTATGTGAATGTTTGCAGTTCATATGCCTTGATTACAGAGATTTTGAACGTTGGTAGGTCGAGAAATTTATTTGTTTTGTTAGCAACCTATTGTAGATTTGCATACATTCCAGCTGCATTGGGATCATTATCTTCCCCTGAATTGCAATGATGTCAGGATGTGGATTGGAGGATTGGGTAACCTCCAGCTTTCACCGAGACTAGAAAAAGTCACCGTAATGCATACAAAGGTAAGCTGCATGCAAAATCAGTTCCTTATTCTGGGAAATTTTCGCTAAGATGTACCTTTTTCCTTTATTTCCTCTACTATCTCTTTCTTCAGAGGGCCAAAGGGAGCACAAACAGATGCTATGCCCATTGATGGGATGACGTTCCGATTTCCACTCCTCCAAACAGTCGAAATACAATGTTCAAAGTATGATGATGGGATTGATAAGCTGGTGAGGATTCTGGTAGCGAAAGGGGTCGTCTGGGACCGAATGGAGATACCCCAGAGAGGAAAAGGAGGAGCTGGTCGTTTTCGAGAAGATGGTAAAGGAAAATCCAGAATGGGCAGAGGAGGAGAGTGACTCTAACGATGAATTCGACCATGATTTTGCCAGGGTGAGAGTGACTACAATGATGAGGATTTCTAGAACCCTGCAGGGCGTCTACTCTCGCCCCAGCCTTTATCCACCTTTTTGCACTGCATGAACTCTTCATCTTGTATCTTTCCTTGTACTATCACTATGTGGTTACTTCGAATTACAAGTAGTCGATTAGTGCGTTCATCACTGCTGGATTTATGGAGCAACAAGTATATCTATCTGTGATTCTGTGCAGTGGCGAAGCCAGAAAGAAAATAGAGGGTGGGCTCAAAGCATACTGGTGGTGAGAAAGATTAGCGAAGTCATACTCGGAAATATCGTAGTCTAAACGTGAAAAGCGGCCCAAACAAAATAAAATCAAATGAAATAAAAATGTATAAAATAGGTACTTGGAAGTATAATATAAATGTAGATGAATTTAAAATTTTGAACCACTTGATTTAGAGTTTGGATGACAGAAAATAGGTTATTGGAAGGTTTGCCCGAGGAGACAGTATAGAACAAGATGAAGGAGACAATGTTCATTGGTGCTGTTTTTGTGGGTGATGCCTATTGATACGGCTGGGCAGTACAATTTTTGAAACAAGTTTATTATGATTTTAATTTGGTTATGATAAACTGGGAAGGAATCGTGCCGTGGAAATCAGCAGTAACTTTTGCTCTCGAGCAACGAAAATGTTTAGAGCGCAGAGAAAGGCAAGAAGTAAGCAAGTAGTAAGCAAAATGGCAAACATTACTAAAAGTAGGTTGTTGGTTGTTACTAATAGCAGAAGGCTTTTGATTGCTTGTTTTGCTTTACTTTGCTCAAGCAAAATGGCAAGCAGCAAAGCAGCAAATAATATAAGGGCAATAAGTAAATATATAAAATCACTTCTACTTTGCTTGTTGGTTGTCATCGGGGGGAGGTGAGGCTCAAGCCTCACCAAGCCCCCCTGCTGGCTACGCCCCTGATTCTGTGTGCTATAATCATTTAGAGCCCTTCGGTTTGAGCATAGCTCTGCATTTGGCAATTCCGTCCCTGCTGTTTTGCCGATATATCTTGACCTGTTGTCTATGTAAATTGCTTGTTTTTCACTTGTCGGCAACTATAAGACCCTATTTGGCACAGCTTCACCAACAGTTTCATGAGCTGTTGTGAGCTGTTTTTTGCCAAACACCCTTTTTGCAAACAGCTTCATGGGTGAAGCTCCTTTTTTTGTGCTCTCACAAAGGAATGGAGAGAGGTGAAGCTGAAAAAAGTAGCTTTTCACAGCTCTCTCCCTCAAGCCCGCAGTCTTAGGAATCCACTGCCCCTCTGGTTCACCAAAATTACATGCATTTGCCACTAGTACTTTTGTTAAAGCATCGTGACTACGAAACATAAACAAGGCACTAATATTGCATCCTAATAATTTTAATTTTTTTATTATTTTTTATTTTAATTTTTTAACTCATACTCATTCAAATATATTATTTTTTAATTCATATGACCATATACAAATATACAACTCCAAATGTTAGAACAAGTCAGGTAGACAGGGGCATCTTGGACAATTGCCCTCTCTCAGCCATGCATGAAGCTGTTGGTGAATCTGTTTTGCCAAACAGTTTTCCAAAACAGATATAGCTTCATCGGTGAAGCTGCTCGTGAAGCTGAAACACAAAAAAAACAGCTTCACTAGTGAAGCTGAGCTGTGCCAAACGGGGCCTAATTTTGAGCACCGTTTCGGTTTGAGCATTTGTAATTCCTCCGCACATCGTTCTGATGTCAATTTCAATTGATATAGAAAATAAAACGCAAAACGGCTGTAATCTTGGGTTTGTCCTTTGGTTACGGCTTGTGACTTTTGGGCTATTCGTACGAGAGATTATAGAGTAACAGAAACTCACGTGCGGTTTTTGTCGATATAATGAAGTCGGTATAATATATACTACAATTAACTAAGAGATCTATCTTAAAAAGATACTTTATTTAAAAACTAGTTATTATGGAAAAGCTGAAAAGTAGTTTTTAAAATCTGAAAACAACATGCCATTGATTGTTCTGAAGCAGCCCAGCACATTATTGGGCTGGCTGCATTAGCTTTTGCTCGGCCCAATAGCCTGAGGCTTATAAACATCTTGTTCAGTCTCCTCCCCGATCGCCAAACCCTAGCGCCCCGCCCCCCTCGAGAGCCAAGACCCTCCCCGCCCCCGCCGCAGCAAAAGGATGGAGGCGGACAGGACCACGAGCGCCACGGCGGCGGCGGCGGCGGGAGAGTCAATCTCCGGCGCGATGGCAGTGGGCCCGGCGGGCGGCGTGGAGAAGCCGCGGTTCGACGCGCTGATGCCGAGCGAGATGAGCGGCGGGAGGCCCCAGTTCCGGAAGGTGCCGGTGCCGCAACACCGCTTTGCGCCGCTGAAGAAGGCGTGGATGGATATCTACACCCCTGTCTACGAGCACATGAAGGTCGATATCCGCATGAACCTTAAGGTAGGAGGTAACTCAGGCTCAAATTCCTCTCGGCTGTACACTTCTGATTCTATATGAATATGAGTAGCTCAAAAGCATCATGGGTATCCACGCTTGTCCAGTTTCTGGTTGCAAATCCTGAATAGTAAGACATGTCGTGCCGATTAGACAACCGTTCGTGTTAATCTTGCAGCATGCCAGGCATTATAAAAGGTAGGCAACCCTGAATGGTAAGGCAGAAGTTTGGCAAAGCTCTGATCGGTTTGGCATAATTTTAGGAATATATCTTGAAGCCGGGAACTATGAAAGGATCTAGTTTAGCATCACTGATTGATGCAAGTTAGCCTAACTGATTATTCGCATAAATATTTCGAGAGAAAATGGTTATGTACCATCGAAATGTACCCACTTTTAAAATCTACCATCATAAAATATTGGTTCATTTTCATACTACTGAAATTTCCAAAATTTTGGCAATATACCACTCCGTCACTCTCTGTCTCCCCTCCTGGGGCCCGGGTGTCAAAGGCGCCGATCAAAGCTACGGCATGGTGCCCCAGTGCACCTCGGTGAGCACGGTAGCCTACTCCGTCGGTGACACAGCCGCCTCCCGCACGCCCCGCAGGATCTCCAGCTTCGCTGTGAACCTCGCCACCACGCTCAAGAATGGCCGGCTCGATGACAGTACCGTGGCGCCGTTGTTCTCTTGCCACCACCCCAGGAGCGTGGCAAACAAGACGCTGCCTTTGCCGTTTGGCTTCTCTAGCGGGTAGCAATATGAGGCTTCCGTCTCCGCAGGCGACCCGTCGAGCTTGGAGTGCTGGAGGCAGAGGAGGCGCTTGACGAGGCCCTTGGCGAGCAGCGCATCCACAACCTCCTTGCAACCCTAGTACCCGATGCAGAGTTCTAACTTGAGCGCGAGTGCATGGATGCATGGGTCGGTTGCGCAGAGCAGCGCGAGAACCGCAGGAACTCGCCGCGCGCATGGAGCTCGTCCACAAGCGGGCTATGGATGGCGGCGACGAGGCCATTCAGTGCATGAAGCGGCACTAGTGAGGCGGACGCCGGCGCGGCCAGCTTGTCGACGGTGCAGCTCATCAAGACCGGCCCCATGAACACATCCTTGTTGAAGCAGACCAGCGTGAGCACTGCCGCGGCGCTGCCGTCGCCAACGGCGGAGTCCCTGAGCTTTGCCTCCACGGCTGCGAACATGTCGTGCTGGGGCAGTGCGTGCTGGAGCTGTGGGTCGAACTGGTCGACGGACAACAGTTGGGCCTCGAGCTCTGCGAGGAGTGCGTGGGTGGCGTCCGCGCCGACGTCCGAGCATTGCAACACAGCCGCAAGGCTCGCGACGGTCTCACGGTTGATCCACATTTGGATCTCGTCGGCGATGCCGCCAGCCACACGCGCGATCCCTCTCCTTACTGCGCACCAGCAGCAACGGGTTCGCAATGAGCCAAGAACCCAGAGCCCTCCCTAGACAAGCTAACGGACCACGAGAGGTCTCTGAGCCAGCAGAGGAGACGGCAAAGGGTGGAAAGATTGGGGTCACCGGTGAAGAGGTCGTCGGCACTGGCCTCGAGGGCGAGAAGAGCCTGTAGGGCCTTGCCGTCGTGGCCATCAGCCTCCACCCTACAGGCGGTGTCGCGCAGGGCTCCTAGGACCTTGAGGCAGTGGCTTGGAGAACCGAGTGGGAGAGGAGAAGTGGGTCTGGACTGGTGAAGTAGGTCTGGTCAAACCAAATAGCGAGGGGAAGTGGGTCACTGTTACAATTCCGTGACGGAGTTGTATATTGCCAAAATTTTTGGAAATTTCGGTGGTATTAAAGTGAACTGGGATTTTATGGTGGTAGATTCCAAAAGTGGATTTTATGCCCAATTTTCTCATATTTCAATCTCTTATGTTAAAGTAAGTGATGCACATCAGTTTTAATAATTGAACACATCAACTAGTTCTATAAAGTTCATAATTGTGACATCAGCAAAAATATAATTATTTGATTCGATGAAAGTTCTCAACTTCCAATTGCCACCTGAGCAATCACAAGAACAGCGTAGTTTTGTGTCTACAAACACCCAGCCATCATTTGATTTTTCATAGATATGCTGGACTCGATTGGTTTGTCCTTTGTCTTGTGAGTTGTGATTGTTACATGCTGAGCTCAAATGTATATATGTATTCTCTCCCATGGTTTTTCGGTTAGGCAAAAAGGATTATCAGTGCTTCTGAGATTTTGCTTACAAAAATATTCTGTCATTCATCTCTCTTAAATGTTGAATACTTAAGCTGCCTCCTATTGAACAAACCCATTAAACTGTTTCCTCCATTTCAGGCAAGAAGGGTGGAGCTGAAAACAAGACAAGACACACCAGATGTGAGCAACCTTCAGAAATGTGCGGACTTTGTGCATGCTTTTATGCTTGGATTTGACATCGCAGATGCTGTTGCATTGCTTCGCCTCGATGACCTGTATGTGGATTCCTTTGAGATCAAGGACGTGAAGACACTCCGAGGGGAGCATCTGTCGCGTGCTATTGGCCGCCTATCAGGGAAAGGAGGCAAGACCAAATATGCCATCGAGAACTCTACCAGGACCCGCATAGTTATCGCTGATACGAAGATCCACATACTTGGATCCTTTGTTAACATCAAGGTTGCCCGGGATTCACTTTGTAGTCTTATCTTAGGTTCTCCTGCCGGCAAAGTCTATTCTAAGCTAAGGGCTGTATCTGCTAGGTTGGCAGAAAGGTATTAGATGAGTTTTGGTCACATCATATAGTTGCAGTTTTGTCCTCGTAATGTGTTGTATTGGCTGATTTGTGTGCCTGGGCTATTATTGGTATCGTTCTGAAGAACAAAGTTCAAGATGCTGAGAGCTTTGTAACGATATGCCTTGTGTTTCGATGTGTTTAGTTCTCCGCTTGTTTGAGAAACAGCCGTGTTACTGTATGTTAAATGTTTGCTTCTAATTGTGTTACGGTATGTTAAATATCGTCTCAAATTGTGCTCCGTGCTTCAGATGCTAAAAGACCGCCTTGACGGTCTTCGTGGGGCGCATGTTGATAAATGGTTACCCTGAAAACCATACAGGAGTTGTCAGATCTGTTTTGACTCCCCTATAAATCTTTCGCAATAAAGCTGTTTTGAGTTCTGTTCGCAATAATAATAGTCATTTTGGGTATGACAGTTCTGTTTGCCATTAATCTGATATCGGTTTTGGTTTAGAATTTTCAGCTAGTTTTGGTTTGTGCTCCCTTTGCATCACTTGGGAAACGAACCGGCAAAATGCTCAGCGCTCCAGAACCTTTTAGAGATCGGTGAATGTTGTTTAGCTGGTGACTGCTGTGTTTAGCTTATGTTTGTTTCATTTACTGCTTTTAGTCTGACGGAGGAAGGTCAAACAGATGACATGCCAATTAAAAGAATGAGCTTCCATTGTCCAAGCCTTTCAATGCACACAGTCCAATGTTCGAAAGAGGAGGATGATGAAATTGTTTAGTTGGTGAGCAACACTGATAGCACGTGGGATCAGCTTGAAGAAGAAAAATCTCACTTTTGAAGAGGATATGCAGAAGTGTGTGGAAACGGGGGAGGCACCGCATCGAAGATGAACGAGAAACAACGGAGACAATGCTGCTGGAGGAGGCCTTCCCGTCGACGGCGTCCTGCGCCGACATCCTCACCATCGCCGCTCGGCGAAGCCATCTTCTTGGTACGTACGCTCTCCGGCGCCATTGCATCTCCTCCATTCGCCTCATCAGGTGAGACGGGGAAGGAGGGGAGGAGACGGAAAAGGGGCAAGGAAAATACACGTGGTTTTGAGATATGTAGAGTTAACATTTTGAAATTTTGATTATTGATATTGTTTAAAATATTTAGATTGGATATATGAAAACAATATATATATTTATCTTGAAATATATTTTCATAATATTATTATTTTATTAGGTCTTATAAATATATTATTATATAAATTAGTGAATAAAATTATGTTTTAAAGACTATATCAATACCTAAAATGACAATAATTTGTGACCGGAGAGTAGTTATTGCTTAACATGCACCACAGTTGATCCAGATCCTCTGACGTCAAAGAACAAAGACGGAGAGCAACTGAGCAACAGTGGTGCCCAATGAGGATAGACTACAAATCACTAGCGATTCCACTCTTCGCAAGCATTATAGCAAATTTATTGTAGCATCCGTACTATTCTGTACTGTAGTATTATGTTGTGGCATTTGATCTAGATCATCCATCTCAAATCAAACAACTCGTAATTACTAAAGTCATGGCATCGTTGACTATCTCTGACTTCCCTTCCCAACGTACGAGCATCCTGTTCCCACCCCACACACACATGCCTCTCTGGTCTGCTCAGATCTGTATCGTGTGCATTTATGATCGGACGGTTCACGTAAAACCAACCTAATTCAGGGGCCGCTTCTGCAAAACTGGCTTCGAAAGGTGTCTTCTCATAAAATTCCGTAGACCACTTTTTCTGGACCTCGATCTGAGCCGCCTAAACGCAATCGGACGGCTTCCGATGAAGGATCGAACGTTTCGTTTCCGAACCAGGTTGGGAGTGGGGGGAAGGGGGGTGTTCCTGTAAAATTCCCTGGCCCTCATTCCACGCTAACTGCGACTTCCCTCGCATCTCGCGCAAACGCTCGAACACCTTACCGGCGACCACTCCGCCGATGCGTTCTCTCCTCCGCCGATGCTTCCGGCGTCGGCTGCCTCTGACCCTAAAAGAGAGTCTCTTCTCCTCCTCGTCTTCCTCCTCCATACCCTACGAGATCCCCACCGTCTACTCCTTCCTCCAGCCTTCCATCTTTGCGCCGCGCCCCAAGACCCAACCGCGGCCGGCGCCGCCTCCAGCCCCGGAACCCGCCTCCAAGGCACTACCCGTCGCCGACGCGGCCACACTCGAGGGAGAACTAATAGCTTCCGTAGCCGAGGACCGCTCGGATGACGCGTGGCTCGCGTTCAAGTCCCTGGCGGCGGCCTCCCTCTCGCCCTCGCCTCCCGCCGCGGCGGCGCTCGTCTCCCACCTCGTCGCGGCGAACCACCGCCTCGGCCTCAAGCGCGCATTCGTCGCCGCTGTCTTCCTGCTGGAGAAGAGCCCTCATGCCTTCCCCCTCCCGGAGGCCGCGCTCGAGGCCCTCTTCTCTTCCCTCGCCGCAGCGGGCTCCGCTACCCCTGCGCTGGCCCTCGCACGAGCTCTGCTCCGCTGCGGGCGCCGCCTCCCGGCTTTCTCCGCCTGGGGCCCTCCGCTGATAGAGCTCACCCGCACTGACACAGGTGCCTTCTCGTCCTTCTTGAAGGTGTTCGACGAAGCCTGCAAGCTCGTGGCGGCGGCGAAGTCCCCGTCTGTGGTAGCGGTGATGCGTCCTGACCGCGCCGCCTGCAATTATGTTCTTGATGGATGCTGCCGCCGGCTCGGCTTAGTCACTGATGCTGAGAGGGTCTTGGAGATTATGTCAGCTGTTGGGGTGTCGCCAGACGTGGAGAGCTTTGGATGTCTTGCGTTCTTGTATGCTTGGAGGGGCGTTCCAAGCCGGGTTGATGAGCTCGATAAGTTGCTGGATGCTCTGGGCTTCGGCAAGAAGGTATTTTTCAAGAATTTGGTCAGTGGGTATTTGAAATGCTGCAGCTTCGAGTCAGTTTCGTCGGTCATTCTTCGTGCGGTTGGGGAGAGAAGAGTTGGGGATGGAAACACATTTGATGAGGAAAGCTATACTGAGGTTTTGCAGTGCTTTGTTGATCATGGAAGGATCAGGGAATTAGCTCAATTGATCATCCAAGCACAGGAGATTGAGTTGACGCAGCCGTCACTGGTAGTTGATGATTCTGTTGGGTTTGGGATTGTCAATGCTTGTGTTGAGCTTGGCCTATTGAACAAGGCTCATAGCATACTAGATGAAATGACAGCTCAAGGAGCCTCTGTGGGGCTTGGTGTGTACTCCTCAATCTTGAAAGCATACTGCAAGGAGCAAAGGACTGCAGAGGCTGCACAGCTTGTGGCAGAGATTAGTGCAGCAGGGCTGCAGCTTGATGCTGGCAGCTATGATGCTCTTATTGATGCTTCCATGACAGCCCATGATTTCCAGTCTGCATTTGCTCTTTTCAAGGAGATGAGGGAAGCGAGGCTACCAGACCTTAGGACAAGTTATCTTACTATAATGACAGGCTTGACAGAGAACAACCGGCCTGAGCTCATGGCATCATTCTTGGACTCAGTGGTTCATGACCCAAGAATAGAGATTGCTACACACGATTGGAACTCAATTTTGCATGCCTTTTGCAAGGTTGGGAGATTAGAGGATGCTCGAAGGACATACCGAAGGATGGTATTCCTGAGATTTGAACCAAATAATCAGACGTACCTTTCACTTATCAATGGGTATCTCTTGGCCGAGAAGTACTTTAGTGTGCTAATACTATGGACAGAAGTGAGAAGGAAGGGGGCTGATTTCAACCATGAATTGATTGATGCCTTTCTATATGCTTTGGTCAAGGGTGGATTTTTTGATATGGCAATGCAGGTGATTGAGAAGGCACAAGAGTTGAAAATATTTGTGGATAAGTGGAGGCACAAACAAGCATTCATGGAAACCCATAAGAAACTGAAAGTGGCGAAGCTGAGAAAGAGTAACTTCAGGAAAATGGAAGCTCTGATTGCATTCAAGAACTGGGCTGGTCTTAATGCATAACATTGCAACCTATCATCGCTGAATTTAATGATACATGTTTCTCTGAGATGACATTCCAAAATCCTTTTGGAAGCTGTAGCAAGCAACGAACCTTCAGAGATGAACACTGTAGGAGACGTGTGATCGTGATAAGTTACGTAACAAGGTTAGGAAAATTGGTGCACTTTTGTTCTCTTATTTTATTTCTAGGAATAGGTGGTTTGCTTTGTAGGCTGACTTGTCTTTGTACTGGTTTTTTTGAATTGGCCTGTTCTAACCTCTAAACCCATGTAAGATTCTTAAATGAGTTAATAACAAGTTTCTCCTGAAATATTTCTCATGGAATGCATAGTCTGGTCATCTAGTGTGGTGATAAAAAATATGAGATCTCCTGACAGATTTTTGTTCATTTGGTCCATTTAGCTATTTGTGTAATCCTTTTATTTCCTGCTTGCTGTTACATGAAAATGAGCTTTTGTTATCGAATGTCCTGCCTAAGATAGTTCATATGGACAATAAGTGCGGACTGTAGTATGCAACTCAAAAGTCACAAGCGAGTGCTCCCTTGTAGTGTGGAAAAATGAAAGCAGGAATGACCACCAGAATTGGTACAACACCCTGACATTAGAACTGGAGCTGATTCTAAAATTGAAGTCACCAGATAGATAGAACACCATGTCATTAAAATTGGAGCTAATTCTAAAATTAAAGTCGAGGTGACGCGAAGTGTATCCAGGCTCATAGTAGGATTTGTTCCCATCAAACTTTCCGTGACTAGTGTTATGAATAGCGCATGTATTCATCATAAGGCCGATGGGCCAGTATATATACATGTATAGGTGTAACGGGAAAAATACACAGATATAATACATATTTAACACCATCCCACAAACTTATGGTGAATCAACAACACGAAGTTTGGAGAGATAGAAGCTGTGCTAGGCCCTGGTCTGTACCTTTGTGAAGAAGTCTGTTAGCTGAAACTCGGAAGGTACATTCCAAAGAGTAACAACCTGGTTCTGCACATGTGTCCGCATGTAGGAAGTATTAACACCAATATGCTTTGTAAACTCATGCTTCACTGGATCTTTAGTAATGCTAATAACATATGTACTGTCAGACAAAAGAGAAGTCAGTGCAGAAACAGAAACACCAAAATCCTCAAGTAACCATTGTAGCCAAGTAACCTCCGTAGTCAACAAAGCCATAACTCGTAACTCAGCCTTAACACTCGAATGAGAAATTGCTGTCTACTTCTTAGTCTTCCAAGCAATGAGAGAACCACAAAGAAAAATACAATAAGCAGAAAGAGACCGATGATCAGAGAGATCACTAGCCAGGTGGCATCAAAATATGCCTAGAGCTATAAAGGGCTGGTGCGAGAGAAAAAAAGACAACGAAAGATAGTTCTACGAAGGTATTATAAAATACGAAGAAGATGACTATAGTGGAGCTGAGTAGGAGCAGAAACAAACTGACTCAACATATGCATAGGACACGAAATGTCATGACGAGTGACACTAAGATAAACAAATCTCCCAACAAGGTGACAATAGCGAGTAGAATCAGTAAGAGGCTCATCATCAGTGGCATGAAGATGAACATTAAGCTCCATGGGAGTCTCAGCTGTGCGCTGATCAGTAAGAGAGGCACAATCAAGAAGATTCTAGATATACTTTTCTTGGGACAGATAAAAACTCTCAGGAGTAGAAATAACCTCAATCCCAAGAAAGTAGCGAAGATGACCTAGACTAGACATAAGAAACTGCTCATGAAGACTCTCCATGACAAAAGTGATGTACTGGAAATCATCTCCAGTAATGATCATATCATCAACATACAAAAAGAGAAGCGTTCGACCATGAGACGAAGTGTGAAGAAAAAGAGCAGGATCATGAGCACTGGTAAAGAAACCAGCTGCAGCGACAACAGAAGAGAAACGATCAAACCAGGCACGAGGAGCTTGCTTGAGGCCATAGAGAGATCGGCAAAGGCGACAAACCATACCCTTATGAACAGAATACCAAGGGGTGGCTGCATGTAGACCTCCTCACGCAACTCGCCATTGAGAAAAGCATTTTGACGTCCAACTGAGAGATAGACCGCTGTCAAATAGAGGCCACATCAAGAAGAGTGCGAACGGTAGTCATGTGAGCGACAGGAGCAAAGATCTCATTGTAGTCACGACCATGCTCCTGCTGAAAACCACGCGTTGCAAGACGAGCCTTGTAACGCTCAAGAGAACCATTAGAGTGAGTCTTAACCTTATAGACCCACTTACACATGATAGGAGTAACACGCGTAGTTAGAGGAACAAGATCCCACGTGCAAGTACGCTCAAGGACAGCAATCTCCTCTGCCATCATATGTTGCCACTCCTGATGAACAACAGTATCATGGTAAGAAGTTGGTTTGGCAAGAGCAATGGCAGCAAAACCAAAACTCTCAGGAGGCCAAATAGACCGATGATTGTGAAGGCATAGCGAGGGGGAGAGGCCGAAGAGGATGGTCCATTAGACAGAGAGGGCACATCAGAAGAATCGTCAACTTGTGAACGACGAGTCTAATAAAGAGAATAAAAAGGAACAGGGTCAGGAGTAACCTCGGGAGAGGGTGCCGGTGGCGAAGAAGATGCCGACTGGGAAGGAGGCACCGGAGAGACCAAAGGTGGAGTGGTGACTATGGGGGTGGAAGGAAAAGTTAGGAAAGAAAGTGGCTTGATAAGAGATGCTGATGTGGAGAAAGGAGAATGGTGATGATAGAAAGGACGAGATTCATCAAAAGTAACATCCCAAGAAATCCGCATATGTCGGCCAACAGGATCCCAACAACGATATCCCTTGTGCTCAGCACTATAGCCCAGAAAAACGCACTCAATAGACTGAGTGACCAACTTAGTGCACTCACGAGGTGCAAGAAGAACATAGCACACACACCCAAACAGGCGAAGACTGAAATAATCAAGAGTCTTGCCACAGAGACGCTCAACTGGGATCCTACCCTGATGAGCAGAGGAGAGCTTAATGTTGATCAGAAAAGTGGCAGTAGAAATAGTCTCAACCTGAAAGTGTGGTGAAACAGAAGAAGCAAGCATGAGAGCACGAGCTGTCTCAAGAAGATGACGATGCTTGCGTTCAGTTACATCATTCTGAGCATGAGCACTAGGACAAGAAAACTGAGAGAGAGTATCCTGCTCAGCAAGAAAACCACGAAGAACTCCCGAAAAGTGCTCCCCAGTGGAATCAGTGCGAAAAACACGAATATGAGAGTCAAACTGAGTATGGACCATGGTGGCAAAAGTCTTATAGATGGATAGAACCTCACTACAAGATGATATAAAATATATCCACGTATGCTGAGAAAAATCATCAATAAAAATTATATAATATCGATGTCCTCCTTTTGAAATGAAAGGTGCTGGTCCCTATACATCAGAATGAACAAAATTAAAAGGACATTGAGACATTGGCTCACTAGAAGGATAGGAGAGTTGAAGCTGTTTGCCAAGCTTACCACCCTGACAAGACTGACAGGGGCAGCGGAAGGAAGATGAAACTAGTCAAACTCCCAGAGCCATCGTGAGTCACGGCGGTGAGGGCTAGTATCAACCAGAGTCCCCATGTGACGATCCTGAACACAACAAGAATTAGAATCGAGAATAACATGACAACCATGATCAGTGAGCTGGTCGGCAGATATGAGCTGCATGGTTAGTGTTGGAACATGAGAAACAATAGGAGGATGAAAAGATGAATTTGAAAGTCTCATGTCCTGTTTTTGAACAGTGATAGGAACAGCTAAAGGACTAATGGAAGTGAGACCAGAACCAAGAATCCATGGTGATATACCTGAAGAAGGAGAAGTAGAATGTGGTCTCTCACCAGAAAATTGAGCAGCAGAACCAGTAGAACCGGACGATGCAGAAGCAACAATACGTCCTAGTAATGTGAAAAACTGCTAAGTGTCAGAGGCAACGGGACTTTGTTGAGAGGAGGAACCTCCAGTGCCTTTTGGAGGACGAGCACCACGACGAAAATCCTTCTTCCTGTAGCAAAATTGCTCCACATGTCCATCCTTGTTGCAATATGTGCAGTGGAGTCCCCCTATCAACAGCAGCTGTCACTGATGGAAGCGCAACTGATGAAGAAGTAATCGGCGACACAGTAGGTGTAGAAGCTGGGGGAGCTATCAAAACCGAAGGAAACGACAATGATGACGGTAAACCCGCACCACAAAGACGAATCTCCTCAGTACGAATTGTTGTAAGAGCCTCCAACAGAATCACACGAGGGTGACGAGCCAGCAACTGAGCATGAGTCTGCTCAAACTAAGACCAAAGTCATGTCAAAAACTCGTAGATGCAGCGAAACTCCAGGTGAGACTACTGATGTTGATAGTAGGGGTGCAATCGGTTCGGATAGTTCCCGACCGACCGCCTGACCGAGTCTGTTCGGATGGTATTTCGGAAAAATAGTCGGTAACCGGATGGTTTTACCGGATATGGTATCGGAATCGGATAGTCATTTTCGGAATCGAATTCGGATACGGGAGAGTAGTTTCCGCCGGATAGGAGAATATCCGGATATATAATCGGTAATATCCGATGCTAGTAATTCGGTAATATCCGAATTGGAAAATTATTTAAATTTTTATTTTGGGTTTTGATTTTCAGAAAATCCCAGAAATTAAAATAAAAGCTAGAAAATAGTAGAAAAATCCAAATAAATCCCAGAAAATTCCCATAAATTCAGAAAAATGTAAGGAATCTAAATAAAATAAGTTCAACTTGTTTTAGGCAAAATTACTCAACTAAATTAATAACTTGCTCTCTAGGCTTTAATTAAAGGATTTGAGAAAAAGGAAATTAGTTTCTAGAGAAAATCCGATTAAACCAATTAAATAAATAAGTAAGAAAGAAAACCAAAATTTTGGGATGCCACAGTAATACTCCTCAGGAAGTGATTCCAGATGACTAGTCTGTTCATTATTGTTGGTATGTATACAAGTTGCTCTCTGTACTTAACTTTCAAATGCATGATATTTCTATATTATATTTAATTATTTATTCTGATATGCATGATCTATATTTAATTATTTAGGATCTTTGTTTTTGCGTGTTATCCGATGAAATATAGTTACCGTATCGAATCTGCTCCGTATTCGTTCTGTATTCGTGACCGATATTATCCGCGTTCGTATTCGTATCCGGCACTATCCGTGTCCGACTCCGACTCCGAGAAAAAATATGGTATAGGATACAGGATGAGCAATTACCGACCGTATCCGCTCCGATTGCACCCCTAGTTGATAGCACTGACAAGTGCGGCAAATATCTGGCCCCAAAGAGTCGATCTGGTGCCATACCGCGAACAGCTCGGCATAGAACTCAGCCACAGTGGTATCTCCCTACTGCAACGACTGCTCCTGACGCACAATAGCAAGCTACAAGGAATCACCAGATGACTCGTAGCGGTTGCGCAGATGCGCCTACATCGCCTGTACGGAAGCCAAACCAACGACATCACCAGTGAGATGCACCTCCATGCTAGCAACCAGAATAGCAAAACACGAGCATCCTCATCAATCCATGTCTTGTAAGCAGCGTACTGAGTCTGAAAAGTCTCCATGGCATCCTCAAAAGCCTCAGATGCCTTTGTACGAGCATCTTCTGAAGCATCCTTTGGGAGTACAGGCTTAACAAGTGGAGTAGGGAGAGACGGACAGGGCAACTTGCCAGTAAGAAACTCCCAAAGACATTGACCATGCATGTGGAGGCGCATATGCTGAAACCAGTCTCGATAATTGAGACCATTGAAGATCACCGGGCAGTGAAGAACAGAAACGGTACTTGAAAAGGACAACATTTTTTCTTTTTTCGTTGTTTCTTTTTCTTTCTTTCTTTTTTGGTTCGGTCAAGAAGATAAGACTAACTCAGTTGGTCAAGACCAACTAGATTTAACCAAGGGGGAGGCCACCGGGCGGCGGCAACCGGCGTTGGCAACTACTGCTCCCGATTTGGTGGTGTTCATCGATGGTAGGCCACGAGAAGCAACCGGCGTCGGCGGCAATCACTCCTGATTCAGCGATGAGCTGTTGCTCCGAGATCCGAGTGACGACAACGACGACCAGTGGCGGGGAGAGCCAATAGCGACGGTGCCTCCGGTGACGATGGCTCCGGCTCTGATGGCTCCAACAACCTCAACAATGGATGTTAGACGGCGAACCTCGAGCAACCCGAAGCAGACAGCGGTCGGCGCAAGGATCTCGAGCGGCGCCAACGACACAAGCGGCCTATTAGGGCGAGTCCGATCTGGCTGGATTTGGTGAAGAGCCCGATGGCAGGCGAGCCGGATTCGGCATGGAGGAGTCCGGATCTGGGTGGAAGGATGCGTACAAGAAGAGCTGGCCGGAGCCGACGGTCCAGGAGGTGAAGAAAGACCAAGCGGCGGTGGCGACAAGCATGGTGAAGCGACGACTACTAAGGAAGAACAGTGGCAGCCAAGCGAAACCCTAGGTATGACGAAACCCTAGGTTTTGCTCTGATACCATGTTATGAATAGCGCATATATTCATCTTGAGGTCAATGAGCCAGTATATATACATGTACATGTGTAACATATATGCAGATAAGCTCTTATACAACTAGAAAAATACACAGGTATAATACACATCTAACAACTGGGACTAGTCTATAGGCCATCTAGGAGAGTGGTATGCTAACTTTGTGTAGTAGAGGTTTGCAAACCCAAAGATACCATTCGTGCAATGCCAAATCAAACAGGCATAATGAGGTTCTAAGATAGCACCCACACAGTACCAAATAAAAAGGTAAATTAAGGTTCTAAAATAGCATCCATACAATACCAAATCGGAAAGCAAACTGCAATCATTTTTTTTTTGAAACCTGATAAACTGCAATCATGGTTACATGGCATTCGACAAGCATACACAGCGACGACATGATATATATTTTTGGTTCTTAAACCATTATTACATGTCCCTGCCATAATCTGAAAGTTGCAAATAGTAGGAGGAAACGATCGATAACTAATTATTACGGTAATGCCGGGAGAAATGCTGGTGATCTGAGCTGATGAATTCCCCTCACAGTTCTTGACTTAACCTCCTATATAAGCGTTGCACCTCCCGTTTCTCCCTGCACAAAACAAACAAGAGGTCAGCTCATCACCAAACTAACATCATGACCCAGGTGAAAAATTAGTCGAAGTTCAGTAGGCCACTTATCAACAAAGAATACCTTGGATACATTCTAGACGGCAAACTTGTTCTTGTGGAAGACGGGGTGACTGTTGGTCAGCGTCTCTTTGATGGTGTTTATGTTGTCAGACATGAGATTGATCGCCGAGGACACTGACCGAGGAAACAGGCCAGTCCCACGAGCGAGCTTCATCAGAATCTGGAACCCCACGGTCATAAGAGTCCCCCCATCCTCGCCAAGGGCAGCGCCACCCTGCGCCTCGCCGACGGGAACAAGGGAGAAGCCGGTGGGGTAGAGGGACGGCTTGCTCTCCATCGGGTCACCGGGGCTCAGGATCGTGTTCATCAGCTTGTCGTCGATAGGGGAGTAGACCATGAACGAGCCTGACACGTCGTAGGACCTGTTCTGGAGGATCATCATCCTGTCCCTATTTTCCTGGCCGTGCTGATCGGTCGCGTATGTGTATATACTCGAGTCAGTGGAGTGAGGTGCGGAGTTGCCAGTGGAACGATGTACCTGAGAGATGCTGAAACTAGATGTGTTTGGTACCTTGACGTGCAGAATGGAGACAGCATCGTCGCCTCCGACGCCATTAGAGACGCGGACTTCCTCTTTCACGACACCGCCGTTCACCAGCACATCCCACTGCATGCAATCACCCACGACGTGTGAGTGTGAGCAAGGCACACAACGAGTACATGACTTCAGAGAATTACACCTGCGGAGAGGCGGCCTATTTCGTTTACTTACCTTTGAACGCAGCAGGTTGTTCCTGAGCAGATCATACGTTTTCCTAATTGTCAGCGGCAGCCGGAACGACGCGCTCGCGGACACGATCGCGGTTTTGGTATCGTCGTCGTTCCTCCTGTACGCGATCTTGATGTCTTCCTCTGTGCCGGCACCGCGCAGAACGGTCCATGACTCTTCAGGGGTGGCGGCGATGCTGCCGGTGTAGCTCACGAGCAGGTCGTCCGCTAGCTTCATGAGGGTCTTCCTCCCCTTTGAACTGACTGAAACAAAGCAAGGAGGATGGTTTGTTTCTGTAAGGAAATGTCTCTTTTCAATGATGTTCAGGGTTTCAGGTATTAAAGATTTGTAGGTTGTCATTACCGCGCAAAGAGCTGCTGGTAACATGGAATACGTCTCTCATGCGCGCACACTGCCGCGCCATGCTCGTCACCCAGCGCCTAGCTCCGAAGAAGAGTCCACTCAGACATGGCTGGTAGAGCTCAGGAACACCAGTATCATCTACTCGAACGTGCTCTATGGCAGTGATCTGTCAGGAAGATTTCGGAGCAAATCTTACATGGGGTAAGGTACCATATATAATAAAACTTCATTCTTGTTCAGTCTTTTGTGTGTGTGTCGTACCTTGCAGCTGTTGGGCCTTATGGACTGAATTAGTACTCCCGATGGCAATTTGCTGCATTTGAAGAAGGCGCCATTACCGTCGTCTAAAGATACGTCGACGACGACCATGGTTCCTTCTTGCAGCTCCCTGCAATACCTCACGAACGTGCATTTCCTAGCCGGTACCAGGGGCGATGGGAACACCGTCTCAATAGTCATCTGTTGTTTTCAAGGCGAAAAAGGAAGGCAAACTGTGAATAACAGCACAACAATTTCACATTAGGACAGTGCTCGTTTTGCCACTACTGTATTTTTCACATATACCTTGTTTTGGATCAGATTTCGCACCCACGCCAAAACATCTCTGTGCTAAAGTAGTAAATAAATGAGTCATACATACCAATTGCATAGCCCCATCATAGCCTGCATCAGTAGGGCACTTGTAAACCTTGGTTGTTCTTGCACTGGACAAAAGTCCAGGACAGAAAGTTTCATAGCACTCCTGTAGAGTCATTTAACATTGAGATCAATTGCAGCTTGAAATATCATCATTGACATGAATTTAAATTACCTAGCTTTTATAAAAAAAAATGTATATACCACTTACAGGATCCATGAGAAAATCCACAATATTTTTGGGGTCCAGCATGACAACAGCATCGGCGCGAGTAGCCTCTGTATTGAATCCTATGACATTTGCACTGTTTTTTCCAGCAAATTTTTGGGCATAAGCCATCTTGTTCAATATTTCAAGTGAACCACCAGGGATAGGCAACCATAAAGGGCCATGGGACTCGGCCAAAATGACCAACTCATGCATTGCGTTCTTGGCTAGTTCAGCAACCATGTGTGTGTCGTTCTGTCTTGCCAAGACATTTTCAGCTGACGAGTCAAGTTGGAAAGCACTGTTTGAACTCGGAGGAGTTTCAGCTTGAAACCGTGAAAGCTGCCAACCAAAGAATACAGCATTAGTAGAACTCGAGAGACAATCATCTCAAAAGGGGAAAAAAACCAAGAGATAAATCTTTATAAGACTTTGTAACTCGTGTTATAATTCTGGAGAAACTACCAAGAACTTTTCTCTTTGACAAGAGTTACAATCTATAGGATGCAAATTGCTAAATCACAAAGTATGTCATGTCAGAAAAAAAGAGTCTGCTTGAGAAAACAGTTAACATGGATTAGGTCTAGCATTGCCTCTAAGTTACTGAAATTGAAACATAATCTGCCAAATGTTTCTAAAAGTATTGAAGTTCAATTGAAAGGACTTCTTTATATGCTGTACCTCTTGCTGCATCCACTCATTTTGCTCTTTTAACCTTTCCATTTCTGTGGCAAGCTGATTCTGTGCTTCTGAATCACTGCAACTGGGGCAAAACGTAGTGCTATGAGCCTGCTGCTTAAGCCTCCTGTTTTCATCCCTCAGCATTTCATTCTCCACTTTCAGCCTATAGTTCTCTTCTTTTCCACTTAGATGCTACAATATGTGTCATGGAACAGTTAGTAATTCCAAGGGAGAATTTTCTCTCAGTTCCTGCGTTGCTACATAGACTAAAAATGGTGAAATATATACATTAATAACCGAAGCAGTGAAGATGACAGTCTAGTAATAACAATCTTGAATGGTGAGATAACTCAAGTATATTGTTATACAGAAGCATGCCAGGGCAACTCCTAAAGTATAGGAATGTGTAAGGCAGTACTATTATGTTGAGAATTAGACAGGTTTCTTTCAATGGCAGAAGTAAGAAGTTCTCTTGACAAAATTTGGCAATCTAGTAAACCAAAAGAATGCTAGTGAAAACTAATGGAATGCATACTTCTTAATTAGCTAGATTATGACCACCTGTATCATTGAGATAGTAAGTTATCAATGTTTTAGACCAGACCTTCACTTGCGTTCTCTTGTTCTGAAACCAAAACTTCACTTGTTGTACTTTAAGACCTGTTTTCTCACTCAGCCGCTTCCTTTGGTTGTCATCAGGGTGCGCACAGATGCTGAAATACCTGTTCATTCAAGAAAAATAAAGACAAGACAAGCCAAATAATAATAAGAATGAGTGTATCAATTTGGAACGAAGTCAAGGAATGTGCAGTTTTGAACTATTTATTGGGTTACAAAGCTATATTCAAACAAATGATTTGCTGTTTTTTAAATGATTGTTAACTTCCAATCAATGATGTTATTTTTTAGGAGCCATACGCCTCAAGTAGCTGTGCCTGGTGGCCAGTGAGCCTTTGCAGACGCTTTTTCTTTGTTGGTGGGTCTTCAATGCCGTCTTCGTCATCATTGGGGATCCCTCCACGAGTGTTCTTGTTGCTGGGTGATATGCTTGAGTCAACCTCATTGATTAGCAAGGCATCATCGTCATCATTTGTTGTATGTAATTCTCTGGAGTGATTACTGAGGCTTTGTTCCTTGTCATGTGCTTGGAGATTCTGTGACATGTCATTTTGATTAAAGAAAAGGTACTTTTGTTGTTAGATTTACGCTCCATCATAGAAAAAGTAACGGTCTCAAAATTAAAAATATACCCAGCAGGTTGAATTGTAAGTATAGCGCCAATAAAAGGAAAGCTGTGAAAACTTAAGGCATTATGATTAAAGTAATTCTCACCGTTCTACTTATTTGTACACATGTTTATCTTGATCCCCAAACTTTCAGTATCTACAATTGGGTTGATTCATGTCTTTCCAAACATCTGTGTCTAGACCCTAAGTCCCTAAATGTAAGGTCCTATAGTTTAGACTAGCTAAAAGTTAATTTCTATCAATTCAGAAAAACAAGCATAATGAGTGTGTTGATTTGGATGTTGACAGGGCAAAAATGGTTGATGAGAATGTGCACAAGGCATCTCACAACATGCTGAAAATCACAAAAAAAAAATCACAGTTTTATTTTGTTTTACTTTGAAACTCCCTTTGCTTTTCTACTCCCTCCGCTCTGATTTACGTTAGTTTTTAGGTACATGGCACGGAACAAGAAAGAAACCAATGCCTTATTGTTATTTTTCACGTGTGTTGCCCTATTAGTGTGTATACTCCTATCCCCTATACTACTTCCAATAAACATTTAATAAGGGCATTGGGTGGGGATAGAGCCTGGAAAACATCCAAATGACCAGTATATTCATACCAAAACAAACTTGCTAAAAGGACTCTACTTTGGCTTGGAGTTATAATTCTTTTGGTTCTTTTTGGAGATGTTTATGTGTTTTATCATTATGTGAAACTATGACTTATATATTTCTTTTTGGAGGATGCCACGCAGCTATTCTTATCTGCCGCTACTTTTCCATGCATATGCTGAAACAGCTACGTTGCTATGGTGAGCCCTACATCAAAACCTTAATTAGTTAGTGTAGTGCAGCGTCTGCGTCATCAGATCACTAAACCAGCGTCCGACCCCAGGCTCGCTAAACTAATAGCTTGACCCTAGGTAATTGGGCTGTTATACCTGCAAGCCCAACCTACAGAACAACAACCTTAGGGTTCTTGTACCATTTCCCCTCAAAAGACCAACGGTCCACCCCGGTAGTTGGGCCGTTATGCCTGCAAGCCCAACGTGCAGAGCAACGACCTTAGGGGTCTTAGGCCATCTCCCCCAAAATATTAGCTTGATAAGCAGATACACCTTCACCCTTATAAAATTGCACTATGTCTTCTTCTACAATTGATGTGGGACTATCCCAACAGTTAGCAACCGATGGAAATTAATTACTTGGATCCAATAAAATTTACTTGTCCAAACAAAGGACCTTAATGAAATAGTTGCAAGTCTGGCTCCCAATAAAAATGCAATAAAATGTGGTACTCATAGTCTTCCAAGTTCTTATTTATGCGTATGTAAAAATGAGCATGAGATCATTTACATCTACTTCTTAAAAGAAAACCAATCTACACAATTCGGATTTTGCCATAAAAAATGTGAAGATTCTAATGAGATTATCAAATGTAAACAAGTAACTATTTAGAGGATTGGGAGAACAACAGTTTGTGCAAACGTTGTCTAAAACGAGAGATCCTTACTACAAGGGAGTCCATTCAATCTTGTTTATGTGAAAAAAAGCAAACAACAAAATATTCAACACAACACTTCTGTAAAACTAGACAGGATTTCCATATGAAACCCAAACAAAATAAGCAAACGAATAGAATCTGCAAGATATGCTTCGATATCTCCTGAAGAAGACATTGAGCCATAAAAATGTGGTACTCATATTTTTGCTAAATTCTTTTTTCCAAGAACGAAAGAAGTACAGCTCTTTGGAACAAGCAAGAAAGCAGTCCAGAAAAATTTTAGCTAGTTACTGTTTGAGAGACTACCGATTGTCTTGAGAGCCCACCACCAATAGCACCAGCGATCATTGCCATCAAAGATGGGTTGTCCTCAAAATTTTGATCCATTCCAAGCTCAAGATAAAAATCCACGGGTTGTAAACTCTTCTGTTTCCCTTTGCCCTTGCCCTTGCCTTCGCCTCTATTTAAAGCTGTTACCCTTGAAAAAAAAATATTGGTGTTATATGTGGTCCTTAGCCTGGTGGCCTGGCCTTGTGCTGTACATGCACATTTTCTGTTGGCTTCACATTTCACAAACTTGAAATGCTTGCTAAAGAGGAGAGAGAAATTGATAGTGCATGGCTAGCTGCTAAACGAGGCAATTAAAGATATAGGGAATCTCTAGCTGATTTTTGTTTAATTTTATTTTTCACACTATAAATGCATGATTATAAGAGCAAGTCTTATAATACAGCCTTCAGCTGGCTGTATGAATACTTACAGCTCACTTTTCAGCCTACTCATATAGTAGTTACAGCCAGCTGAAGGCTGTATGACCTACCCCTTCCTCTCACAAAATTTCTTGGTTCTTGTGCTTCAGCTGGCTGTAAGCTTACAGCTCACCTCTCTTCTCTCTCCTCCTCTCTCTCCTCCATCTCAGCATATAGCCAACTTACAGCCTCTTATAATACTTGCTCTAAGGAGTCTCTGCATGAAAGATAGAACAATTAATTGTGGTTCAATGCACACATGCATCATGCAAATGTGCGAATGTACTGAGAGCAAGGCTAATAATACAGCCTTCAGCTGGCTGTATGGACACTTACAGCCCACTTATCAGCCCATTCATATAGTAGTTTACAGCCAGCTGAAGGCTATATGACCCACCCCTTTCTCTCACAAAGTTTCTTGGTTCTTGTGCTTCAGCTGGCTGTAAACTTACAGCCCACCTCTCCTCTCTCCTCCACCTTAGCATACAGCCTACTAACAGCCTCTTATTATACTTCTCTGAACGAGATACGTAAAGAGTAGGCAAATTTTACTAAATCTTATAAGCAATGAAGTAATGACTAAGTGGCTCCACTTCACTTATTTTAGCGATTACATCAATCAACTGAAAATGTTTTATGGGAACCACGTGTTAGGGGGAGCACTCACATGGCGTGTGCATGTGTACTTCTACCTAGTAAATTAAAAAATGAAATGTTTTACGGCTATTTCACCTTTTCCTCAAACCCAACACAAATTAATTAGCCATATTTGTACTGCATTCTTTTGGAAAGAAAAAGAAAAGAAAGAATTATTTGAGATGAATAACCGGTTGCATATAATCACATCAAAACAAAGTAGATTTGGAGTATGAAACCTGTAAAGAATTTCATCAAATAAACCTAGATCCTGTGATTTACCAAACAATTAAGCACACAATGCCAAATCTAATACAAAACACCATTTTCGGCATGCTCTATAATTTAACTTACATTGAAGGTTGGGCTTAGGGTGGAAATGGATCGAATACGAGTTAAATAGTGCTTTTACCACATTCGTATTCATATTTTATAAACGAATACGAATACAAATTTGAATATTCTTGAATACAAATATGAATTGAATATTGTAACGAATAAGAATTCGAATTGAATATCTACTCAATTCGGTCGGATCCGGATATCCTCAAAACTTATGTAGTATGAAGATATTAATAATATTTTGTCGTCGATACAAGACCAAACAATAAACTTAGAAGCACCCCCGGTCATATGCAAAGACCACCGAGGATTTGGGGGGCTCAAGGAGAAGCACACAAATGACTCAAATGTATTCAATATGAGTGCCTAGGGTTACAAAATATCCTCCCCCTCTCCCATTACAAGGGATCCTATTTATAGAGGAGAAGAGGGAAGCGAGTGAAGTTACAAGTATGCCCTCATGGCCTAGCTTACTCCTAGGGGTATCTACGTCATTTGCCTTACACGGGCCCCGCCATGTCAGGACTCCAGGGTTGGTTTGTGGTTGACTTCGGACTCCGTCCGAGGTTGGCTCCGGACTCCTCCGGGGTTAGTCTTACGTACCTCACCCGGGGTTGGCCCCGAATCCCTTCGGGGCTGGTCTTGTGTACCTCGCCGGGGTTAGCCCCAGACCCATCCGGGGTTGGTCTTGTGAACCTCACCGAGATTGGCTTAGAGACTTGGCTCGGGCTAGACCTTCCAACGGATGCCATCGCTCTAAAGTGGTCACGGACCCAAGGTGGCACGAGGGCCCTTCCTCAATAGCAGCCCCTCACCAATTCGGGTGGTCGCCAACTGCCCGCCTGGGCCAACGCGTTGGCTTGCAAAAGGGGTTGGTACGCTGCCTCGGGTCAACAATCCCATTGGTCGACTGCAATGTATTCTGACAATATGTTAAAATACATTAGTCGTCGCATGAACTTCAGATGATATGTCATGCCTACACATCTGAGTTGGGCTCCCCTAGTGTTTGCCAAAGGGCCATTGCTCTGCTCGGCCCACTTTGGGTTGTGTTGGGGAGTTCACCATCGCACAGAAGGACGTGGAGTTGTGAACAGTTATGGAGTCAAGTGTCAACCGCCTAGATGTCAAACCACATGGAGGCACAAGGTTAGGGCTTAGCCCAAAGAAGTGCCTCTTGATGTCAATTCTCGACCTATGGCGTTCAATAGGCGAAGGTACGTATGGGAGTGCCAAGCTCGACTTGCTTAGGCATAGCCACCAAAGGATGCCAGAACCCAAACGTGCAAAAGGTTAACTCATGTGAACATGCTAGAAACAAGTTCCCAACTTATTGGTTCAAGACGCGCGGAGTCCTTGAGTAACTGGGTCATCACGTGAACTTGTTGTGATGGGCATAGATATATCGCTAGTTCTAGGTGTGATGTGTCAACATGCCAGGATGTTCAAGGTCAGTGAGCACACCCAAGACTAGCCAGATGAGATTCAACCTTCAAGGTGAGGGGATACGCGCTAAGTCGTTGTCTGCTCGACCCGTCGAGGCACGGCGCTAGAAGCTTTGAAGCACACCAAGTGCTTAGCTTGTGGGGGAGTGTCCCATAAAGTAAGGAGTGTTTGACGTAAGACTACTCTTTGCCGAGGGGTGGCCCTCGAGGCTTATCACACCACGCTAAGGTGACATGCTGGCACTTGTCGATGTAAAGTGACCAATCCAATGGGCGCGCATAACTGAGGGGATGCCAATAGATCGAGTTGAGCTTAGTCGAAGGAATGCCCCGCATGTTGAGTCGTATCATACGGAGGTGAAACTAACGCAAAGTGTTGCCCCTTGCTATGTGAACTAACCCAACAACTAGAAGCGCACCGGGGCAAAAAGTACTAAGGACTGATGAGTTGCCTGTAAGGTGAGGAGGCGTGTACTGAAGTGCCTATTAGCCGACTCTCAGAGGGGTCGCTTGTGGTGCGGGTGGGTGTGCACCGAAGTGCTAAATACTCAACTCGTCTTTAAGTATGACCTTGTGAGGAGTTCTTAACTCATCGAGGGCTGGCCTTCAAGATAATAATAATATATGCACCTGAACGCAAGGTAGTCGATTCGTCGAAGCTTTCTTGGTCGACTCATCGAGGCATTGACTGCGAGGCACAGAGTACTCCACCAATCGAGGCATGGCCCTCGATGGAAGGAGTTGATTTGGTTATCCTTTGGTTATCCGTAGAGCTAGAGAGAGTCCACGGTTAGGGAGGCGCAATCAAAGTGAAGCGAAGTTCAGATGGGGAGAAGCTATCAACACTAATCGAACCATGTCGGGATCAAGCCATCGCTCTCAAGATGCTCAAAAAGCTCCATTGATGCACTGGAAGGGCGGAGGCAGCATACATATTGAAACACCTTTTCGAGAGTGACGTCGACCTTGTCTTTGGCACAGCATGGACCTGGCCTAAAGGCTGAGTTAAGCCCAAATAGCAGTAGCAACGGTGTTGATCTGAACTGGGATGGTGATGCGTGGTGAAGGTTTAGCCCAGTTGATAGTGCACGTCTCCCATCAAGAAAAATTTGGCACTTGGGACACATTTTCACGCTGGGAGTAATGTTGGCTCACACGCCGACTGGTGTTGTTTGAAGCCGGGATACCTGAAGTTTATCCTGCGACCGCTTGGCCTTCTCTGGCGAAAATGTAAAGGGGCTGTAACTGCCCCTATTCCTTTCACATGGCTTGCATCATTGTTGCTTGTGTAATATCATAATAAAGTTGGCTTGATGCTCTTTATTAGGGGTATCCCACTACCCCGTCCCCATTGGAAAAACTTGGTACTTGGGACAAAACTCACGAGCAACACTTTACTTGAGGAGGTGAGAGTGTCACCGTCTCCCATGGAAGAAACTTGGCTCTCAGGACGAAGTTCCTGAGTGGCACTTCGCTTGGGGAGGCTTTTCATCGAAAAACTTAGAGTTTTGAATGAAGCTCACGAGCAGCACTTCGCTTGGGGAGGCGAGAACATCACCGTCTCCTATCGAAAAAACCTGGCACTCAGGATGAAGCTCACGAGCAGCATTACTCTCATCGAAAAACCTTGGTACTCAGGACGAAGCTCACAAGTAGCACATCGCTAGGGGAGGCGAGAGCATTGCCATCTCCTATCAGAAAAAACTTGGCTGGATGAAGCTCGTGGTGGCTACTTCACTTGGGGAGGCAAAAACGTTGTCGTCTCCCATAAAAAAAACTTGGCGCTTAGGACAAATAGGGAGGCGAGAATGTCGTTGTCTCCCATAAAAAAACTAGTGCTTGGGATGAAGCTCACGAGTAGAACTTCGCTTGGGGAGGTAAGGACATCACTATCTCCTATCAGAAAAACTTGGCACTCGAGATGAAGCTCACGAGCAGCACTTCTCTTGGGGAGGCGAGAGCGTCGCTATCTTCCATCATAAAAAAAACATGGCGCTCGTGATGAAGCTCGTGAGCATCTACTTCACTTGGAGAGGCGAGAACGTCATCGTCTCCCATCAGAAAAACCTGGCACTCGAGACAAAACTCACGAGCGGCACTTCCAGGGGGAGTAAGCTCGACCCTAGAGTGGGAGCAATAGGCGACTCGACCCTAAGGACGAGTTGTTGCAAGCTCAACCCTAGAGGGGGAGAATTAGGTGACTCGACCCAGAGGATGAGTTGTTGCAAACTTGACCCTAAGGGAGAGTAAGCTCGATCCCAGAGGGGGAGAAGTGGCTTGACCCCAGAGGGAGAGAATTAGGCGACTTGACCTGAAGGACGAGTTGTTGTAGCTCAACCCCATAGGGGAGTAAGCTCAACCCTAGAGGGGGATAAGTAGCTCAACCCCAGAGGGAAGAAACCTCGACACAGAGAAAGAGAAGTAGCTCGACCCAGAGGACGAGTTGTCACAAGCTCGACCCTCTCTCCCAGAGGGGGAGTGTTAGGCGAATTGATCCTAGAGGTGAGCGGCCGTCGACACGACCTCGGAGGGTGAGTGTAAGGCGGTGAAGACTTGACCCTAGAGGGTGAGCGGTTATCGACCTGACCCCAGAGGGTGGGTGTAAGGCAGTGAAGACTCGATCCCAGAGGGTGAGCGGTTGTTGACCCGACCCTGGAGGGTGGCGTAAGTCTACGCCTAGGCCAAGCCATCGAGGCGTGTTGAGGCTTGCCGAATAACATTTTGGATTGTAAAAATCTATACCATATTCACATCCATATATTTTACGCAAATTTCAATACGAATATGAATATAATAAAAATTATTGATCAGATGAAAAAATCCATGCTATATTCGTATGCTATTAAATATGGTAGCCAAATAATATAGATAATTTGTATCCATTTTTTACCCTCGACTGGAGTACGCCGCTAAAACAAGCGCACTGACCTTTTCATCTTTGTTTTATCGGGTCATACGGTTATATTTGGGCTGCGCTAGTATTTTCTCGTGTGGGTTAGCGCATTTAGTAGTTTTTACGAAAAGCAGTATACACATGTTGCATCACATTGATCAATTTTCAGTTGTATATGGATCAATAGTTTGTATGAAAAATAGTATCAACAATAACACCACATTGATCAATATTAACAGTCAGCAATACTTTCATTATTATTATAAGACACACTAAGAACAAACTTAATCAAACCAATCGGTACATCATTTTGGCAATGCCTGCTGCCTTCGGGGCCGCGGCATTCGGCAGGGGGTTCGCTGTGGCCGAGATCTCGATGCCCAAGGGAGGCGGGGGGATGGCGGCGAGAACGGGCTGCGACGGCGCCAGCGCCGTGGCCGTGCCTCCTTGTTGCCGCTGATGAAGTAGAACGGCCCGGACCGGGTGAAGGTGAACACCGTGTTGCCGTCGGCGAACGTGTCGATCGGCGAGCTCGTGTCGCAGGCGTCGTACGACTTCTTGTCGACGAGCAGCACCGAGTCGTTGCGGTTGGTAAGAGAACGTACTCTGCGTGCATGCATGCAAAATCTGTGAAGCTAATCGAAATCGCAAAAGTAGCGTTTTACTTTCTACCATCGGGGTAAACTGAACAGTGCCACAGTATCATTAGTTAGTGACAGATATCATTAGTGCTAACCAACACGGTTTGATATGGACGAAATGGGCACGGTAAAATGCAGGCATGCAGCAGGTATGTGCCCATGGACGCATTTAAAGAACGCAGCCAAAAGGAAACGTCATTTTTTATCTTGCATTTGTCGTATCTCTCAGTGGAAGCATGGAATTTATTATTTTAGGGAAGCTTCAATGGAACCCCACCGATTCATCAATACAGGGGAGATAGAGATAGAAGGACGTAAGCTAGCACAGACATCTCGAGAATATATACACACAGTAGCACTATTGTACATATGTATATATTCTGTGTGTAGTTTTGCTTCTAGCAAATTATCACTGATTGTTCGAAAAATTATCATCAGCTATGAAGAAAGTTACCACCATCTACGTACTGTGAGCATTGACAGTAACTTCATTTGTTACCGATTGTAACTTCATACATAATTGATAATAACTTTTTAACATTGTGAAGGTTTGACAATAACTTCATTCAGAAATGTTAGTAACTTATCCACATATTCTATACCTACGCGCTGGTTAATGTGTATGTATGTATGTATGTATGTATGTATGTATGTATATGTATGTATGTATGTATGTATGTATGTATGTATGTATTATGTATAAAGCCTTTTTCGTACTCTCGGGAGTACATACCCCTACTTGTAATATACCACTTAAACGAATATGCTATACTTATTTATCACTTTCGATATACTAACATACTAATTCTAAAATACTCCAATGCGATTTGGATGAAAAAATTTCATCAAAGTTATTTATTTTTGCTATATACCTTTTTTCATATATAAAAAGAGTGTATACACAAATTATGATATAAAAAGTGAACTTTGACAAAAAAAAACATTTCATAGAACTTATTTTGGAGTATCTTATAATCATTATTACAGTATACTCAAAATGATAAAGAGATATAATAATATCATTTAAGCGGTATATAACAAGTGAGAGTATGTACTTCTAAGAGTATAGAATCAAAAAAATTCAAAAAAAAAATCTTAAATTTTTCTATAAATAGGCAGCATATCCCCTCATTTAGCCACACTCAAATCTACAATCTCTTCTCTGAATTCTCTTGTGAAAATTTTCATACACTTTATGATAATTTGGCAACATTCAAAATATTTTTTGCTAAAATCCAAAAAATGAGATCATGCTATAGTCAAGGAAATATGTAATAATACTAATTTTCATATATTTATGTTGTTCTTACTTTTCTTTGTTATGATGTGAAACATGCAGTATTGTAATTTTCTAATTGCATTTTGCAATTTTTCACATCTCTTCATGAAAATTTTTGACAATTTTCCTACGAGTGAATACAGAATTGATCAAAAGATCTTTCATTCTTTGGGGATGAAACATATCTGCCTCCACCTCAAATGGGAGAGCAAACCCTGGCTACATCATCATCAAGCTTTGCAAGTGCCGCTGCGTTTGCAAGCACCAGATCAAAGAAGTCCAGAACCATCACGTCGGAGGTGTGGCAAGATTTTGATAAGACCATGAAGCGAGACGAGGCTAGAGCACAGGTAAGATATATTATTTGCAAAACTTGTTGTCATGAATTGTCAGAAAAGTATACAGGTGGAGCCGGGCACTTGCATAAACATACCCAAAGATGTAAAGAAAAACAAAGCATAGCCATGAGGCTGACATAGTTGCTATTCAAACTCAACGGTATGGTACGTAATTGGGATTACAATCGTGAGGTAACTCAAGAATCTTTAGTACGTTTAATTGCCTCACAGGATCTACCTTTCAACTTTAGTGAGTCACATGATATCAAAAAATACGTTAGAATTGCTCACAATTCTATATTTTCTTTAGTTTCTAGATAGACAACAACTAAAGATTTAGTTAAATACTACAATAATGTTCATTCTAAAATAGAAGAAATCTTCGAGACCGGTATATTTTTGGTGGCCTTGACCTCGAACATATGGAGTGGTCGGTCTAGGGAGGCTTATCTTAGTGTAGTTGATCATTATGTGAATGATGACTGAGTAATGGAAAAAAGAATTATAGGCTTTAAACTAATTGATGTAGAACATACTGGTGAGAATATAGCAGAATGTATTATCAAAGATGTGGAAGATTTTGATCTTACAAATAAAACTTTTGCAATCACCCTGGATAATGCTGCAACAAACTTCCAGGGCAATAGATATTCTCACTCCGTTAAGAATCCTTCTTCTACATCAGCGTTGCGTCTACCATATTATTAATCTTATAGTTAAATGTGATTTAAAGAGGTTGGATCCATATCTCCAAGCTTTCCACGATGCAATTTCTTTTGTAAATCATTCTAACCAGTGAATTGCAACATATAAGAACTTATACATTGCGATAGATGTACGCCTATGAAAGTTTAGTGTGGACATGCCGGTAATGTGGAACTCAACTTATCTCATGCTATAAAATATTTTACCCTATAGTAGCATATTTTATGTTTTTATGTACACACACTATCACAACCTTGATGGCAACACACTATTAACTATGAAGTTACTAGTATTTTTGGAGATTTTTTACGAAACCACTGTTGCTTTATCTGGAGTGTACTACTCAACATCTTTAATTGTGCATCATATTCTTATTATTACGGGTCACTTGAAAGCTAATAAAAATGACATAGTGTTACGAGAGGCTATGTGTGCTATGAAAACTAAATGTTTAAAATATTAGAATGAGATTCCATATTTATATGCATTTGCATTTATTTTAGATCTAAGAGCTAAAATTATCGGATTCACTAATGTTTTTCTTTTCTAAGTGATTCTGCAAGGATAGATTATTCTAATTATTTTTTACTTGTTTGTACTAAATTGTTTGAAGTTTATCAGAAGTACAAATAAAAATTTCAGGAAGTTCACTTACAATGACCTCCACTAGCACTCGTCACAGGTAAGAAGATAAATATGTGGAGCAAGATATTTGGTGCACTAGGATCGTTTGGATGATTAAGCTCTACAACGTCAAGTGCTGGAGCAATCCGTACTAGTGGCCGTGAGAACTCTCGGTCTTCCTAGACAGTGATCTCGTGGATCACCACATAGAGGATTTTAATATTTTGGAATGGTGGCATAAGCAATGCTATCCATATTAGCACAGGATGTGTTAAGCGTTCCTGTCTTGACGGTTTGTTCTAAGTATGCTTTTAGTCTTTCTAGAAGAATAGTGAAGAAGAGAAGAACAAGTCTCATGAGTGAAATGGTGGAAGTACTTCTCACAGTGAAAGACTTGGAACAAGCTGATAGGCGAGCTCAACATTTCATAGAGAATATGACATAGGGAGTAATTTCACCCAAGAGTAGAAAAAATGATGTACACATATAATTAGTATTTTGCGCGCATGTGTAAAATACGTACCAAAAAGTTATTGTCGTTTGTGAGTGAAGTTACTACTAAACACATGTAGAGTTACTATCAGTTGTAATACTATACAACTGACAGTAACTCTATATGTATTTGACAATAACTTCTCAGTGTGCACAGTATGCGCGGGTGCAAAATAGCGTAACCGTGTGTGTGTCTACACACACACACTCTCTTTTATCACTTTAGATATACTCATATACTAATTATAAGATACTTCAATGTGAATCACACGAAAAAATTGCAAGAGAGTTCATAGTTTTAGTGTATTTTGTAAATACCTTCATATACACACATAAAAGGAGTATATCAAAAAAATGTATATAGCACCTTTGAAAAATTGTTCGTATCATCTAGATAGTCGTAAATACTTGTATACTATACGTATATACCCTCCATTACGCGAGATATTCCCTACGTTGTGAGATACAACATAGGGTGTAATTACACCCGTGAGTAGAAAAGACCCCGCACTAGGCTTACGACTCGTAAGAGCATACGCCCACCACCCGCCACACACATCGGGGGTTCCAGCCGAGGTCCTCGCCGTTCACACTCTCATTCTTGCTCCAACTCCAGGTCACCAGGTGTCAGTCGCAATTGCTCCCGCTCCCCAGAGAACTGCTCTACCCGCGAAGGGGATTACCCTAAGGGGAGTAGTAGTACTTAGTTGTATGTAACCCTAGTCAGCAGTGCTTGCCAGGTAGTTTTTGGATTGAAGCACTCCTTCTTTCTCTCTCCCTCCTTTTGTACCCAGACGTAGATGTTGTATATGTATAATGTCATGATTTGACGAAGTCTATAAGCTACGCCTAAGGTTATGTAACATCTTTTGTAATGAATTTAAACTCTATGTACTCCTTGCGTAATTGAATAAAAAATTGCACCATTAAGTCCACTGCTATAATTTTTCCATCTCATTTCTTATATTAAAAAGTTCCTACAAATAGTTTATGTAAATGATGTTTTAGTAAAATTCATAAAGGAAAAAATTACGAGCAAATTACACAACGAACTACACTGTGTCGGGAACCTTTACAAAAAATTCCGTAAGTTGTCATGCTCATTTGCTATATTTAGAAAATTCTATAAAAAATGCATATCATACAATTATACTAATTACATGCAGTGCTAATCACCTGGAGCCTGATGGTCAGGCTCCAGGTGGCCGGGCTCTAGGTGAGACGTGTTGGCTCTACGGCATCGTCGCATGGTGGTCAGGTGACAAAAATAATATTTTTACTAATTCCATACATATACTGATATTTTTATAATTATAGATTTAAACAGTGATACATATGCCAAAATTCCAACATAGAGTCATCATGCGAACAGTACAAACGTACCGGAGTGCACAATTAATAAGAGTGCGTGCACACGGCCTGCATCCTTGCAGCCCAGCGCCGCAATGAATTAATGCAGCGTATCCAACTCTGAAATTACGGTGGAAAGAAGCCAAAAAGGAAGCTAAACCACGAGCGAGCACATTAAAACGTGCAGCTCTTCGGTGCATATCCTAGCCTCGCGATGTGACAACCGGCTACGTGAATGCGCATGACGTGTGTTCTTGGCTCCTTGCTAGTACTACACTTTGACCAGGAACATGAACAGCAATTCATCAATGTAGCACTACAAATGTAGCTAGTCCCAGCCAGCCATGGACACGCAGTTCATTAGGCTATGGCGTCACCGGCGCGAAACCGGGTGTGCTCCGCCCACCGGTTGTACGAGCCATAAATCATAAGACATAGATGAATAGAACATCCGTACTTTGCTTCCTACACGTTGAGGAGTACGCATGCCTTGCGAGCAAGCTCACAGCTTTATGTGAAGTGGGTCTCGTATCGGCAGTAGGCCAGCGGCGCACGGGTGAGTGACCGGGCTCAAGCATTTTGTCGGCCGTTTTATGGGCTCATTGTTTACAGCCCGATGGGGACTGCTACTATCGGGCTCTTCATTGCGCTGCATCTGGACTGTCCAAGTTTTTATCAATCATTTGGATCGACCAGACTCAACTTGTATCACAAGGTTCGGCTAGGCCGGACGGGACCCAGGACTGGCCTTTCTTCAAACTCAACCGGGCCATTATTTCGGCCATATTGTTCTTCGCAGCGAAAAATTCTACTGTATCACCGTTACACAGCTCAAAATATATAACAAGACAACCAAACATCTGACATTTGACACAATATGTACTGTAGCGTATTGTAGCAATACTATAGCAGACTCTTTTTTTTGCTGTTCTCGCATGCTACAGTGTTGCTACATTGCTCGCTACAGTACTGCTACAGTGTTACATGCCACATGTCAGACGTTGGTTGGCTTGTTACATATCCCGGTGATACAATAGAATTTTCCTTCCGTTGAGGTTATTGAGCAGCCAGCTGTTGCATTTCATTGTGGCACTGCTCCAGTTGATCACCCTTCCAGTTCCAGACAAGGATCAGATGAGCTGGCCTGTCTGTCGATGGGAAGCAGATTCTCTGCCTTGCCACGTTACGGGCAGAGGCACACATTGTTTTGCCTCTAGTTGATTTGGAGCCATCCGATTAAGGAATAAATAGATCAGATCTACTGCCACAATATAAATCGGTACAGTAGATGGAAGTGTAGAACGGTGGAACCTAATCAGGACCTTGCATTCGTGCCTTCAACGAATGAAGGGCCTTTTGAAACACAGTAATCTAAAGCTACACAAATAGGAAAACACATAAATTGAGTGACATATCTAGTTGAATCGTTTGGAATTCTATAATGTAGGAATTGTTTAACTGTGCTATTTGGATGCTTCATAGGAAAAGAGTATAGGATTTTGAAGAGAGAGAGACAAAGAAAAAATTTCATGAGATTGTCCCTCATGTTAGATTTCCTCCAAAATTTCTATGGATTAAGGCCCTGTTTGGAATGCGGGAATTTTTCCCGATTCCTGCGGGAATTGAACTGTTTCCTGCAAAATTCCTGCAAAATTCCTGTGAAATTCCTCTGTTCCAAACAGGCCCTAAGTCATTGCATAGGAATTTTAGAAGCTCATTTCTTTGTTACAAAAGGGTTCATAGATTTTTTTCATGGAATTCTAATCCTGTAAAATTCCTCTATTTTTTCTTTGTTGCAAAGAGGACCTGAGGCAGAGGATGACTTCGGAGGCCATTGGTTTGCAGGATTGGTTAGAAAAGCCTGCACTATGCACGCACCACTTAGCATCTTGTTTAGTACACCTGTAAACTATAGAAAAAACAATGCCCATCGATGGTAGATCAACAAATCGTATCACCTTTGTCAGCTTGCCCAGCTGTATATTCTTCTGCGGTTCTGCCAGAGGACAAAGCCTTGAAGAAAGCCTGAAATAAAGAACTCGCCGGGGCGCCAATGAGACCGTGGCCAAGTCAAGTCCACCACCACTCACCACCTCCCTTGCATCACGCCTAACCCGCGCTGTGCTTAGTCGAACTGTAGGACCCATGGCGGAGATATGAGCGAATAATCTTGACCTCTTTTTAAGTTTGATAAAAATTAACCTCTTAAATACAAAGGTCTCATCACTTTACTAGTTGGAGAAAACTAAGAGTACCATATGTATAACAAAAACAACCCTTAAACATAACCCAAATTGCCAAGGGAAAAATTGAAAAACAAAACAATCCAAGTCATCATTGGATTGGTTTGACCACAGGCTTAAGGCCCTGATCAACTCGGCTTCGGCTTCTGGCTTATTTTTCACTATTCATAAGTTTCGTCTTTTTCTGAACTTTTGGTTTTTTGTTGAGCTTTTTTACCGGTTCTTTTCCCCGTATTTGTTTGTATTATACGTAATGGGCTAACATATTTTTTATATTTTTAAATTTTTTTAAATTTAATTATGCTAAATAAGCCTCTGTCAGCTACAGTGCTTTTTTCAGCCAGCTACAGTGTTTTCAGCCATAAGCCACGAGCTTTTCAGCCGAACCGATCACCACCTAAGACCGGTCTGACCGAGCCCGAGCAATCGGACCATTAGGACAAAGCCGGTCTGACCGTAGATTCAGCGTTGGTCAAATCGGATCCTTGTTCCTATACTTAAAAAACTCACATGTCAAAACTAAAATATCAAAATTTTGCTCAAATCTCATCCAAATACTTCCAAATAATGCATGTGACTTGATCAAGTCATTATGAACATAAACTAGTCAAGAATCGCAAAGTTCGTGGGCTTAGCTTCACCAATTAGAAACAAATCAAATCTAGGTTCGAAGAACAACCAAAACCTTAAAATATAAATTAGTTCTTGATCAAGGAGTTTCTAATCAAGAGGATAATTTAGATATATTCCTATATATCATAGCAAACTAATTTAGACATGAATTCGAGATAAATCTATCTTGACTATAAAACCCAAATTTGTGTCGAGAACAAACCTAATCGATCTTGGGGCCTAGTCTTTAACGGCTTCTAAAAGTGGTTTTTGGTTTTTGCTACAATACCTAACTTTCAAACGGAGTATTTTCTTAAGACGAGGTCTACAACTTAATTGTAGTATACATTAAAAGTCCAACATCTGTATCAACCAAAATCACGAGCAAGTATCTCCCTCCGTAATATCTGTCGTAAACAGCTAAAATTCAAAATTTTCAGCCAAAAGCCGTACCATATCAAATAATTCCTTGATCTTGAATCTTTTCATGGAGGTGATCTAGATGGCAACATTGATTACTAGAATTTTTTAGTGCTTCTTACTCATCATAGATTGCAGGAATGTCAAAAGAGGGGAAGAATACAGCAAAATCAAACTAAATCAATATCTCAATATAGGTGGTGATCGGTTCGGCTGAAAGCCTCATGGCTTATGGCTGAAAACACTGTAGCTGGCTGAAAAAAGCACTGTAGCTGACAGAGGCTTATTTACCATAATTAAATTTAAAAAAATTTAAAAATAGAAAAAACATATTAGCCCATCACGTATAATGTAAACAAATACAAGGAAAAAAAGAACCGGTAAAAAAACTCAAAAAAAAGCTAAAAGTTCAGAAAAAGACGAAATTTATGAATAGTGCAAAAATAAGCTGAAGCCAGAAGCTGAAGCCATACTGATCAGGACCAAGCCAAATAATAATAAAAAACCTTGACAAAGAGCACAACTCCTCCCTGCTCTCGTTCGCTTGGATACCTAGCTTTTCTTCGCTTGTGTCAGCGCGGCCATCTTCTTCCACATCGCGGGTGTGCATCTCTTGATTTATTCCCCCTCTGTTTTCCTTCCTTGCTAAGGACACATAGCGACTATTTTGTCCATTTCTGATGGCTTCTCCCAAAAACTCCAACCAATTCGTCAGTTCCTTCTGAGTTCCCCAGAATCCCCCTGCTGATGCCAACCACCAGTTGCATCTTGTCGGATTCCTTCGCTCTGCGGATCCTATGCGCATCCAGTTCAGAAATTAGTCCCCATTCGGCTTCAGTTCCTCTCCCACCGGCACCCGGATCCTTTGATTCGTTCCCAATTTGAGTTCTTGGCCTTGCACGCGGTCAAAAATCAGACCTTTCTTGGTAAAGATCGAGGCTTTTGGTTCGCGGAGATGGAGTTCGTGGCGTCCATCATCGACGCGGTGTTCCGGCCGCTCAAGGACTACTTCACCCGGACGTACGGGTACGTCATGTCCAGCGGCGACTACATCGAGGCGCTGGGCCACGAGATGGACGAGCTCAAGAGCAAGCGCGACGACGTCAAGCGCATGGTGGACGCCGCCGAGCGCCAGGGCATGGAGGCCACCAGCCAGGTCAAGTGGTGGCTCGAGTGCGTCGCCAAGCTCGAGGATGCCGCCGCCCGGATCGATGACGAGTACCAGGCGCGTCTGCACCTCCCGCCCGACCAGGCGCCCGGCGTCAGGGCCACATACAGCCTCAGCCAGAAGGCCGACGAGACGCTCTCTGAGGCTGCCAGCCTCAAGGAGAAGGGCGCCTTCCACAAGGTCGCCGACGAGCTCGTGCAGGTCCGCTTCGAGGAGATGCCGAGCGCGCCCGTTGTCGGCATGGACGCGCTGCTTGAGGAGCTCCACGCATGCGTCCGGGGCGGCGACGTGGGCGTCATCGGCATCTACGGCATTTCCGGGGTCGGCAAGACCGCGCTCCTGAACAAGTTCAACAACGATGTCCTCATCAACTCGCAGGACATCAATGTCGCCATTTACATCGAAGTCGGCAAGGAGTTCAATCTTGACGACATCCAAAAGATCATCGGCGACCGGCTCGGTGTGTCGTGGGAGAACAGGACGCCCAAGGAGCGCGCGGCGGTGCTCCACAGGGTGCTCACCAAGATGAATTTTGTGCTGCTGCTGGACGACCTCTGGGAGCCACTCAACTTCCGGATGCTCGGCATCCCGGTGCCGAAGCACAACTCCAAGAGCAAGATCATCTTGACGACGAGGATCGAGGACGTGTGCGACCGAATGGATGTCCGCCGAAAGCTCAAGATGGAGTGCCTGCCATGGGAGCCCGCGTGGGAGCTCTTCCGCGATAAGGTCGGCGAGCACCTGATGCATCTTAGCCCGGAGATTCGGCACCACGCGAAGGCGCTGGCCATGAAGTGTGGTGGGCTGCCCCTCGCGCTCATCACCGTAGGCAGGGCGATGGCCAGCAAGCGCACCGCAAAAGAGTGGAAGCACGCCATCACTGTGCTAAAGATTGCCCCATGGCAGCTTCTTGGCATGGAGATGGACGTTCTTGTGCCTCTCAAGAACAGCTACGATAACCTGCCCAGTGACAAGCTAAGGCTCTGCCTACTGTATTGCTCGCTATTCCCAGAGGAGTTCTCCATTTCTAAGGATTGGATCATAGGATACTGCATTGGTGAAGGTTTCATAGATGACTTGTACACCGAGATGGATGAGATATACAACAAGGGGCATGACCTTCTTGGTGATCTCAAGAGTGCCTCTTTGCTAGAGAGAGGTGAAGATGAGGAGCATATCAGTATGCATCCCATGGTCCGCGCCATGGCTCTATGGATAGCATCAGAGTTTGGCACAAAAGAGACCAAATGGCTTGTCCGCGCTGGAGTAGGGCTGAAGGAGGCACCGGGTGCAGAGAAGTGGAGCGACGCTGAGCGGATTTCTTTCATGCGGAACAACATTCTTGAGTTGTATGAGAGGCCTAATTGCCCATTGCTGAAGACGTTGATGCTACAAGGCAACCCTGCATTGGACAAGATATGCGACGGCTTCTTCCAATTCATGCCATCTCTCAGGGTGTTAGATCTCTCGCATACTTCTATCCAGGAATTACCTTCAGGGGTCAGTGCATTAGTTGAGTTGCAGTACCTTGATTTGTATAATACAAGCATCAAATCACTGCCAAGGGAGCTAGGAGCACTGGTGACTCTGCGGTTCCTGCTTCTCTCACATATGCCGCTGGAAATGATCCCAGGTGGTGTTATAGGCAGCCTCACCATGCTGCAAGTCTTGTACATGGATCTCAGCTATGGAGATTGGAAAGTCGGTGCAAGTGGAAGTGGGGTTGATTTTCAGGAGCTCGAAGGCTTGCGCAGGCTCAAGGCGCTTGACATCACAATACAGTCACTCGAGGCCCTAGAGAGGCTTTCACGGTCATACCGCCTTGCTGGTTCCACCAGAAATCTACTAATAAAGACATGTGCCAGCCTGACAAAGATAGAGCTTCCTTCAAGTAACCTCTGGAAGAACATGACAGGCCTGAAGAGAGTGTGGATCGCTAGCTGCAGCAACTTAGCTGAGGTAATAATTGATGGTAGCATAGAAACTGATCGTAGTGACACATCTCTCAGTGTTATCCTGCAAAGCCGGCGTGAAGCTATCTATGACGAGCAGCCCATCCTTCCAAACCTCCATGATGTCATCCTTCAGGGGCTTCATAAGGTAAAGATCATCTACAAAGGCGGATGTGTCCAGAATCTAGCATCATTGTTCATCTGGTACTGCCATGGGCTGGAGGAGCTGATTACTCTCAGCGATGGACAAGAAACAGCGGCAAACAGTGGTGAACAAGCTGCAGGAATGTGTAAAGTTATCACACCCTTCCCTAACCTCAAAGATCTGTATCTCCATGGCCTGGCAAACTTCAGGACGCTGAGTAGCAGTGCATGCATGCTGCGGTTCCCGTCACTAGAGAGCCTGAAGATTGTTGAGTGCCCAAGTCTGAAGAAGCTGAAACTCTCTGCTGCAGAGCTGAATGCAATACAATGCACTAGAGAGTGGTGGGATGGGTTGGCGTGGGATGATGAGGAAGTCAAAGCGTCTTTCGAGCCACTGTTCCGTCCAATGCACTGAATTCAGTTTTGGTTACTATGTTATATTCGTTCAGAGATTGCTCTTTCCCTCGTGTGCGGCAGAGATTGCACGGAATTCAGAGATTGCTGTGCCCTCCCCTCATTGCTAGTCTGAGATCTGCATAGTGTTGCTTGTCTGATCATTGTGTAGTGCAGGGCTGTGTTTATTGCTCTTGTATGGTTGTACTACAAGTTGGGCGATTCAAGTCTTTTTGCAGTCCATGTTCTACACATATGTAATCATGTATGGTAGCAGGAAACTAGCCATGTCATTAGTAGTGGACTTAGTTGTAAACTTGTAATAAGGATTCAGGATCCAAAACAGCATGATTGGCAGGTGCTATCTAGTCCTTCCCCCCTTTTCCCCTGAGAAGACGATGCTGATTTTTCTTCTGTGGCCTGTAAATAGATTCACAATTCATGAATGGATCAGAGCAGTGATAATCTCTTTATGCACAGGTGTATGCATACGAGTCTTTAGTGTTTGACAGTATCAACTACTCAATCAAACAGTATGATCGGCAGATGCTAGCTAACCTTTTCCTTTTTCCTTTTTTTTCCCTGCGAAGATGATGCCGAATTGCTGATTTTTCGTCTGTGCATTACATATAAGTCATTCATGAATGAATCAGAGCAGTGGGCAACAGTGCAGGATCCAAGTCTGGTGTCCAAGGCTCTATTCTAAATAAAACGATAGCTTATTATTTTTAGAAGCTAAAAGTCTTTTAGAATATGTTGGTTTCTTAAAACTGTTTTTTTTCTTTGGTTTCTTAAAACTGTTTTTTTTCTTCTCTTTTTCGTTTGCATTATGTGCAGAGGAATAATGGTGTTTTTTCTATTTTTTAATTGAAAACCTAAAAATGATTACAGTCGTTAAAGTGATATTTTAGTAAAAAACACTTATTTTAGTAAAAAAAAAATACGACACGTAACAGACCCACTGACTGTATCGATTACTCAGTAAGAGAACCGTTCTCTGCTTGTCTGCTGCAATGCTTAGTCCAAACTAGAACAAAACGAGGCCATTACTAGTTCCACTATCGCAAAAACAGAACAAGACAGTCCACTCTCCAGTCTCGAGCTGTCCTTTAGGAATCAGGACTGGACGCCTCAATTGCACATCTAAGGTTTTGACCTTCTCGAAACAGGCTCGGCCGAAAATTGTACTAGGTATCCGGGCCCCTCGTTCCAGGTACGACTGCCTGTACTTTTCAAAAAAAAAAGGTACGACTGCCTGTACACCGTCCGCGAGTAGGCCTTCCACGGCCGGCCCAGGAACGTCGGGAACGCCTTGGCCACGAGCGCGAGGTCGGGGGCAGGCTGCCAAATTCCCGATTTGGAAATCCGAATGAGAGAAAAGTTGGGACGTCGCAAGACAAGAACCTTAGCTATTGAGACTAAGGGCCTGTTTGTTTTAGCTGTAGATTCTGAGAAGTAGCTGGTGAGTATCCAGCTAGTCAGAATCTGGAGAAGCTGGATAACCCCAGCTTCGGGATACTAGTTCATTTTCTGGATTCTGTAGCTTCTGGCTACTTAGAATCTGGATGAAAATCTGGACTGTTTGGGGGAGCTGCAGATTCTGGGAGTAGCTGCAGCTGCCAGAAGCTGAAACAAACAGGCCCTAAGATTTGGGCATAATTCATAAGCTATTTCTCATTTCAGCCCAAAGAGTTTATATATGAGTCTTACAATTAGGTTTAATGTCAAAAGAGAGATTACACCTTAAAAATCAGAAATTAACACCTCTCAGCATCGGTGTTCACTGTAAGTTAGTTTTCATGATGTCAACAGTGTATACTCGAGCACTCGTTAGCTGTAGATCTCCTTCTGGAATGGTAAAAAGCAATCTCAACTATCCATGTCCACTTAACGCTCTGGCAATTCAGAAAACAGCTTAAATCTTTAGGATTCAATTTCAGACCGATCTGACAAGTGGTCATAACTCACAACGTAGTCGTAACTCAATTGGATCTTTAGGATTCAATTTCAAACTGATTTGACATTTCCCCCCTCCTAAACACCACACTTGTCCTCAAGTGTTTGCATCAGGAAACCAGGATTTAATAGTCTGAGAGTAGAATTCAGAAAATGTACTTTTGATGAAATCCGCAACTTCTGAAGTTGCATTTTTGAGAGGAAGATTAACCCACTGCACAAGCCATTGTGTCGCCGAGCTATGATTTCTGGGCATGGCTCTAGTTTCCAACACTTGTGTCAGCTCCACTTTTATCTTCCCATCTCCCCCAATTAGTGGTAAATCCAGACTGGGAACTGCATTGGGTCCCAAATGCAGGGGCGGAGCCAGGATCCAGACAAAGGGGGGGCCGACCCGTCAAGGCGCCGACGTCATAGGTCCTGGACGCCGTGTGTCGGTAAAACTAGACATACACATATATAATTAAACATACGCATATATATTGTCATATAAATTCAATCATAACACATATGGCAAAATAATGTAGCATACGTCTAGCATACTGAAAAGACTCTCTCAGTGGTCGCTGTTGATACTGGAAGAGTTATGACTAATCTTAGCAATCTATCGACCATTGGATAAATAGAATTTTTACCTAATCTCACTAGTCCCTTTGTTAGATCAGCAAGTGATGGCAATGTACTTAGTTCTAGATGGTTGCATACATCAAGTTGAAAATGTGGTAGTTGACACTCCAATTGAGCTTGATCTTGATTTGAAAAATCAGCGGGATAGTACTTTTCCACCAGAGTACTTATCTTTGAAATGTCAAAGCCATCTTTTCTTGGATCTAGTGAGGCACAAAGTGATAGAAGCTCTGTTGCTTGAGAACTGAATCGATCTTCTAACTCAATCAATTGTTGGTCGACCGCAACATTAAACGCATCTATTTTATAATGGTGAAGAGTGGTGGTATTATCATTTTTGTTCCGAGATTTGGTCACATCCACACACCTACAAATTGCGACGTGTAGTTAAATAAGTTAGATATGTACTATAAGAATAAAAAAATATGTATTTGTGCTCATATTAAAAAACTGAAGGTAAGATAATAACTTACTTGCGATTTAAATCCGAAATCTCAATCTCGTGCTTATCACAAAAGGCTTTCACCTCCTCAAGAAGTGGTTCCCAGCCATCATTTCTCAAGTCACTAAGCAATGATTTTGTGTTAGAAATGCAGGGGCCTAATTGACTAATTGACTGTGATAAAAGGTGATTAAGGGGTTCTATTAATGTATTTGGTGGACCATTAGGGGGGGCCAGGCCCCTGCCCGCCCCCCCCTTGTCTCCGCCCCTGCCCAAATGTTTCTTGAGTTGACTCACGTGGAAGGTCAGATGAATGTGTACACTGTCAGGGAGTTGTAGCTTGTAAGCTACTTTGCCCACTCTTTGCAGAACCCTAAAGGGCCCATAAAACTTACTTGTTACCTTTAGTGCCTGCTTTAGTCCAAAGGCTGTGGTCCTATACTGTTGCATCTTTAAGTAAACCATATCACCGATGGAAAACTGCCTTTCATTTCTGTTTAAATTTGCATATTTTTTCATTTTAGACTGAGCTTGAGCCAAGTTCTCCCTCAGTTGGTTAAGCATTGCCTACTTGTGCTCCAGAAAATCCCAAGCTTCCTCATCTTCTAGACCCGGTACCGCCACTTCATTGATTAAAGGTGGAGGAAACCCATACAGTGCTTGGAAGGGAGAAATCTTGAGACATGTCTGAAAAGTGGTGTTATACCACCATTCGGCAAGAAGTAGCCAATTCACTCATTTATTTGGTTCAAGTAAAGCCATGCATCTGAGATAGGATTCCACACATTGATTAATCATCTCGGTTTGCCTATCTGTTTGGGGATGGTATGCAGTACTAAACCTCAATTGCACATTCAAAGATTTGAATATCTCTTGCCATATTTTACTGGTGAAGATACGGTCCCTATCTGAAATAATTTTCACAAGGAATCCATGTAGTTTGAACACATTGTCAATGAACGCTTGAGTCATCGAGTGTACTGAATAAGGGTGAGACAAAGGAATAAAATGGGCATACTTTGTGAACCGATCGACAACCACAAAAATTACCTCCTTTCCTTTCGAATTAGGCAAGCCCTCAATGAAATCCATGGATATGTGTGTCCATGCCATATCTGGGATGGGTAATGACTCAAGAAGCCTAGGGTAATGGCAATGTTCTGACTTAGAACTTTGGCATATAGCACATTCTTGGACAAAAGTGTGTACCTCTTTTTTCATCCTAGGCCAATAAAACAACCCCTTCACTCTTTGATATGTGGCTACCATGCCTAAATGGCCTCCCACAACTGAAGTATGTAATGAGTTGGTGATGTTTAATTTTAATTCCAGGTCATTACCCACATAGACCCTGCCTCTGTACTTGAGCACTCCAGAATGGTAGGTGTAACCTGAATCTGGGTTTGGGGCTAAAGCTAACTGCTACATCAGCTCCCTGCAATGATCATCCGACAGATAGCTATTATCAACAGTTTCCATCTAGGTAGGTACTACCATTAATATGGCCAAACAGCTTGCATCTCTCCGGGAAAAGGCATCGCCTCGGCGGGACGGCGCGGGATTCAGCGTAGGAGTTCGCTGATTTCTTTGTAGGCATTGCCTATGGGGTCTGCAAGCTATCAGTTGCATCGGCTCACCACTCGGCACCCTCGTGCTTGCTGTCGGGGAACGGGGGGCTGGGATGGTTGATCACGTCAGTTCGCCCATCGGGACCTCAGCGCTTGCTGTCGAGGGAGTACTGTTGTGGGGGTGGCCCAACCCCGCGTGACTGGGTCATGCAGCTAGTCTAACATGTAATAGGCCCAATAGTGTAGAGGAATATACCAGTGTAAATATACCAATGTACCCTCATTTGTAAGTACCAAGGGGTAGAATGGGGATTTTCCATTCTACCCCACTCATGTATATAAACCCCTAAGAGGGGCAGAGAGGGGATCCTCTCATTCTCACCAACTCTCCCACAGATCTAGCTCTCCTCTTCTCCTTTACTAGTCCCCTTTCTTACTGTTTGGCCTGTAGCCACGACAATACTCAATTACATAGTCAAATTCAAGCAGCCTTAGCATCAATTTATGTTGAATTCCTTCACTGATATTTTGCTTAGCCAAAAACTTCAGGCTTTGTTGATTGGTCTTGATTATTAGCTGAGTACCCAAGAAATAATGCCTCCATCTTTTAAGGGATTCAATAATGGTCATTGCTTCCTTGTCATAGGTGGAGAGAGCAGCAGATTTCACCCCTAGGGTTTTGCTGAAATAAGCAATAGGTCTCCCTTTTTGCATGATTACTGCCCCGATTCCATGGCCACTTGCATCGGTCTCCAACACAAAGGTTTTCGAAAAATCTGGTAGGGCCGTCACAAGAGCAGTAACAAGACTTTGTTTCAACCTCTCAAATACTTCATCTTGAGATTCCTTCCAATCGAATCCCCCTTTTTGAGCAAATTGTGCAGAGGACGATAGATGATTCCATAGTTTTTACGAACCTTCTGTAGTAACCCATCATTCCCAAAAAACTCCTTAGTTGAGTTACATCTCTGGGTTTAGGCCAGTCCCTAATGGCACTGATTTTGTTAGGATCGATCGCCACACCTTGTCCGGAAATCACATGACCCAAGTACTCGACTTGTTTTGCAGCTATCACACACTTGCTCAACTTCATAAACAACTTGTTTTGTCTCAGTATCTCCAGAACCGTGGCTAGGTGCTTCAAGTGCTCCTCCTCATTCCTGCTATACACCAATATGTCATCAAAAAAGACAAAGATGAATTGCCTCAGATATTTAGCAAATATGGTGTTCATCAATGCTTCAAATGTCGCCAGGGCATTAGTGAGACCAAAGGGCATCACTAAGTATTCATAGTGTCCAAGATATGTCCTAAATGCAGTTTTGAAAACATCATCATTGCTCATTCTAATCTAGTGATACCCAGATCTTAAGTCCAATTTGTTGAAAACTGCAGCCCCATGAAGCTCATCCAAAAGATCTTCGATGACAGGGAAGGGATTGGATACTTGTTTTTAATAGTTTGAGCATTTAACTTCCGGTAGTCGATGCAAAGCCTCCAAGATCCATCCTTGTTCCTCATAAGAATAGCAGGTGAAGCGTATGGGCTGACGCTCGATCTGATGATGGAAGTCTCAAGCAGCTTTTGAATTTGTTGTTCCATTTCTTTCTTATGATGATGTGGAACTCTATAAGGTCTAACATTCGGAGGCTCTACTCCCTCTTTGGTTGGTATTGTATGGTCACAACTCTTGGCTGGTGGTAGCCATTGTGGCTCCTGGAAGATGTCTTGGTATGCTTCAATGAGAGCTTGAAAGGGTGGCTTCGTTGTGAATTTCATCTCCTTAGTCTTTCTGTTTTGTAGCTCAATTACAAATCTTGAAACTCCCTTTTGAGATAATTTATCCATTTCTTCATATTCTATTAGAGGTATTGAACTTTCCTAGGTGTGATCACCCAAAACTACCTCTTTCTTTCCATCCTTCGTAATGGTCAATCTTCTTATTTTGAGGTCTAGGTAGATGGGACTATGCTGATAGATCCAGTCACAACCTAGTACCATGTATATCCCTTCAATTGAAGAATCTTGAAAGAGTTGCAAAAATTTTCACCACTAATGCAATATTCAGTCCTGGGTATATGGGATCCAGTCATTAAAATGCCCCCGCCCGCTACTGTGACCCTTTGTAGTGGATTGCTTTGGATGTTGCAACAAGCTTTTGTGGCAAAGCTCAAGTCCATGAAGGTATGTGTACTCCCACTATCCACCAAAGCCATCCCTGACCTCTTACCAAGGCTCGCTCCTAAAGTGTATGTAGCCACCTTAGTCAATCCTTGTACTACTTGAGCTGAGATTTGCATCAATTGCTCCTCCTGATTTGAGGAAATAGGTGGACTTTCAATTTCTTTGGGTGGACTTTCTTCTGATTCTAACTCTTTCTGTGAGCTGTCCTCTTTTTCAGCAACCATGAGGTTAACTTGTTGGTGTTGTTGGCATTTGTGACCTAGAAACCACTTTCCACCACAAAATTTGTAGATTCCCAAAATGAATGGTCTGGAGACGCTTTCTTTCTTCTGAAAGTTGTTTTCACCTTGGAACTTATTCTTGACTGAAGAAGCTTGAAATACCCCTTTTTGTTGTCCCGAGCTAGCAGTATGCGAACTCCTTTTGGCTACCGCTCCTACTCTGTTGGATCGAAATCGGCAACAGAGGGGGGTGAATGTTGCTTTCAAAAATTGGCCCCCAAAAGTATCCACAACTTCTCCTCGCCCATCCTGCACCTTCCGGGAAGTTTCCTCATTTCTTGCCGTCCAAGCCTCGCAACCACCTCGAGTCCTCATCGTCTTCGGCACACCTCGACCGCTCCGACCTCAGCACTACCTTCGCCTAGTTCGGTCTTCCCGTGCCTCGCCACGACTCCGCCTCGATGTCCTGCAGCCATCACAGACAAGAAACACATTACATAGCACCGCTCGATATAATGTAATCATCAATAGCATTAAGAGTAATCTTAAGCATGAAACAGCCAAAACCTGTCGAATCAAGAGAATAGGCATCCGAATCCGATCGCACCACACAACGGCATGGTCCAAACCACACAAACTAAACTCGACTTTTCTAAAACAGATGTCAATTACTCATCACTCACACGGGGTCACCTCCACATGGTCTATCATGCCCCCTTCTCCATGTCTTTAGCCATCCAATAAGCTTCACACAATGTCATGGGTTTAAGATAATGCTTGATATCTGGCCTCAATCCATTTACAAAAATTTGATGAAGAAAAGGTTGTTTTGCCATGGATTCTCACTCTTATAGATTGCCATCAATTCTTCAAACTTGTCAGTGTAATCGGAGACACTGAGGTTGTACTATTTTACTGAATGGAAATTCTCCAAAACTTCATACCTACTATGTTGTGCGAACCTATCACAAACCATAGCGCAAAAATCAGGCCAAGGAGGTGGTTCCCACAACAACCCTGAGCTTCTCAGCCACTTATCAGCCTTTCCAACCATATACATTTGAGCCAAATCAAATTTAGCCTCATCAAGTACATTGGCCATAGCAAAATAAGTTTGGCTTTGCCTAATCCATTCTAGTGGGGTCACTTCCATCAAATTTTGGGAAATCCAATTTCGGTCATTTCACAATGGATTTGTAAAAGCTGTTAACCGTATCATTGCTCAGGTTTGGGCTCCATTGCCTAGCGTAATACTGACCATGAGAGTCTCTGGGATTAGGATTCCACTATCTAGCAAAAGTCCTTCCATGATTGGTGTTCAATTGATTCAAAGTAGGTGACGGAGAAGCAGAATGGGGTAAGGGATTTTGCGCCCAAGGAGGCGGTGCTGTAAAGTAACCCGTGGAAGAGGGATGTGTATTACCTTCAGGACTGGAGTTAATATTGATTGCTTGAGTGCTGTTTAGATTGATCTGACTAGGATCCCTAACTCTCCTCATTACCTCCAGTTTGAACTCACTGGGCTGCACCGGATTCAGATCAACTCGGTGCACCTCTTCATTCCTCATGAAGTGATTTTCTCCAATAGGATTTGGTTCAGTTACTCGAATCTGGGATCCCGCAATTACATGCAACAAGGACTCCATCTGATTCATTTGTACCTACACCCCCTCGACCTATTTCTTCAGTTCTCCTACTTGAACCTGCACCAGATCTGCCTTGATGCTCACTTCTTGCCTTACAGCAATGAGCTCAGAACCTTCTCCTTCATTTCCTGATGCTGTTTTGGTCATTTCCACATAGATCAGATGCTAGCTAAGGAATTTTACCGAGGAACTAGTCCTGAACCCTCACCGTGCATAGATCCCTTTCGTCGTTGGCCAGAAATCGATTAGGGATTTTACATCGATTCTTGATTCACCAACCCAATTGACTTTTGACTCAATTGTCGCCGAGGATCGTACATGCTTTGATACCAAATATGTCAATCCCCTATTTGGGAATTTAAACGATGGGAAAGTTGGGCGTCACAAGACAAGAATGACCAAGATTTGGGCATAATTCGCAAGCTAATTCTCATTTCAGCCCAGAGAGTTTATATATGAGTCTTACAATTGGGTTTAAGGTAAAAAGAGATATTACATCTCAAAAATTAGAAATTAACACCTCTCAGCATCAGTGTTCATTGTAAGCTAATTTTCATGATATCAACAGTGTATACTCGAGCACTCGTTAGCTGTAGATCTCCTTCTGGAAAGGTAAGAAACAATCTCAACCATCCATGTCCACTTAACGCTTTGGCAATTAAGAAAACAACCTGAATCTTCATTATTCAATTTCAAACCAATCTGACAAGTGGTCGTAATGCCGAGGAGTGGTTGTAACTTACAACGTGGTCGTAACTCAATTGGATCTTCAGGATTCAATTTCAGACTGATCTAACATAGGCACGACACGACAAATTTGCACGGAAGTGCCCATGTTCTAGTTCGGGTCATTCGGGCCCTTCACCATGACCGCATTCTTCTGGCTTTGCATGGGCCGGCTGCGGTGAGCACATAGCTCTGGAGCACAACCACCGTGTTGCCAAAGACGAAGTCGACCATGCCTGACACGGCGTAGTCGCGGTAGAACTGCCCTCCCTTTGCCTGCTATTTATAGGCCATCAGAGGCCCTTAACCCGTAAATAAGCGAATAGTCTGCCACGTGGCTTAACCTCGATCACCCCCCAGTAAAGTTCAATGCTAAGGATTGAGGGTGACCAGTGGTCTTATGTGCATTCGGAAGAACCAACCTAGACTAACATATAAGACCGAAGGGACGAAGCTGGTGCGCATAGAGGGTGTCCTGGTAGCCGTCGAGGCAACATCGTTGAAGATGGTGCGGTTGGCTCTCACGCGCAGGGCCACCGCCTGGTGCTTCTTGGGATTTGCCATGTTCTTGACCTTGAGGTCCTGTAGGATGATCCTGTCACCTGCCGCGGCTGCATGCGGGCCTATTTGTTATGGCTGTGACTTATGGCTTTTAACCAAAATTTTTAAATTTTACCTGTTTGCGACGGAGATTATGGAGAGAGATACTTACTTACGATTTTAGATGGTACCGATATTGGGCTTTTAACATGTACTACAACTAACTTGTAGACCCCATCTTGAAAAAATACTACGTTTGAAAAAAGCCGGTTTCAAAAGCCATATCAAAGAGGCGACATCATGCAAGAAGAGAATTAACCCTTGGAAAATACAGAGTGATTGAGCAAACTCAAATTTGTTTAATTTGATCCTTTAAAATTAGACCAGTGACCTTTCAAAAATATATTGACACGTGGATCAAAGGCATATAATACTGTTCGGTTGTCAAGCAAGCGCTGCATGCCCCCGTCCCGGGCATGTAGATGCTAAGAGATGTTGGTAGTAGTTGTTACTCGTACAGACCGGGTTTTAACCTGGTATATACTAATATACTACTGTAAACCAAAACCATGGATGGGGGGGGGGGGTGACAGATATATATGGTTCACTCTTTCAATACCAAAAGTGACTGATTTGATGTAGCGTCGCCGAATTGTTTTTTTTCCATACTATCCTATGTTCATCTTGTTACGAAATCCACTATGTACTATTAAAGGCTTCGCAAAACCAGGCATAACCAGTAACTCCACCTGATTGCTTCAAACCAGATCCGGACTGGAGCAAACGACACCCTCTCTCCCCCACCCACACACACAAAGAGTATTACTAGCGTCTAGACATTTGATCCAAACATTAGAGCCATATGATCAGCCGCAACATTCATCACTTATGTATGCAACAAAAAATTTTGACAAAAAACTCAATGTTGCAGTGGTTATTGCTTATTGTTGCATACATGAACTCAGAATATTACAATAAAAACACAAACACTTACCCCCCATCGCAGGAGGCGTCGAAGCCCTAGGGCATGGCAGTGGGCGGCGGGAAGGTGGCATGCGCGGCTTAGATTTGGCGCCAGAGGAGAAGGCCGCCTGCATCCTCATGGCACACTCGACCTCCCAGGTTGCTGGAAGAGGAGGAGGCCGGATCTGGCGACATCGTGCTTGAGGACGGTCGAAGATGAAGTTGATGGCGGTGGCCGAATCTAGCGGTGCTGTGCCCGAGGACGGCCAAAAAGGAAGTCGGCAGCCGCCGCTGCATCTAATGGTGCTGGTATCGGGGCATGGTGGCTGGGCTTATGTCGTCGCCATGCTCGGGTATTATAGGAGGAAGAGAATGAGAGAAGGGAGAATGAGGAGAGAGTGACGGTCAGACGAGAGTGAGTGAGTTAAGCAAAATTGAATGTGCCGAGGAAAGTGGGCCGCGTCCACATGGGCCAGCGTCTAGGATGGCTGGACGTACGAACCGTATCATTCTCGAAAAAAGGGACTGGAGCACCCCTAACGACCTTCAATGTGCACATGTGCAAAAAATAATGGGTTGTTTACTGTACATTCAACAGTTTTTCAAAAACAGTCAGGTTTTGTGTCATGGAGATCCAACGCCCCAGATCCACCCTCAAATCCAATTAAAACCACTCCCTCCTAAACGCTAATCTCCCTCCCTCTCTCTCTCCCAACTGCCGCCACCACCTCTGGCACACCACCTCCCGCTGCCTCGCCGGTGAGGCCTGCCAATATCCACCCCACCGCTACTACCACCTCCTACTGTGCTGGCGCCTTCTTCTCCCATCGTCGCATCCTCTTCCTCCCTTGGTGCTGCTCGCCTCCTCCACTACCGCGCACCTTCTTCCTTATCTCCGGTGGCTCCCACCGTCGGATCTGCTACCACAACCCTTGCCTCCTAACTGCTAATCAATTCCCATCGCCCCTGCTGACCTCCACCGCCCGCTGCCCTCTCCCAAGCCCATGGCCACTACAACTTCACCTCGCCGCCTCGCCGCCATTGCCACCTACTATCGGTCCTCCACCGCCTCCGCCTCTCTAAATCTAGGGTCCTAGTGAACCCAAACCCCTAACCCTAATCCGACATGCCACTATCGTAACTCGTTGGCGCCAAAGAAGAACCTGTCGGCCGAAGCACGGACTTCTAAGTGAAATCGCAAGGTCAGAAATTCGACTGTTTTTCCTAAAAAAATCAACAGTTTTTTAGCGATTTCCAAAATTAATTATGTGTGTTAGGAAACCTGGACTCTATCCAGAGTCCTGATCTAATTGGGCACCCCACCGTAGACTATAAATAGGGACCTAGACCCCCCTCATTATGTACCCCGATGCAATCTAAAGCAATAAAGAAAGACCAGGAGTTCTCTCTACCTCTCTGTGTTCAATCTATTATTCTGTGAATTCTGTGATTGATTCGTTCTTGTTCTAAGCAGAGGAATCGCTCGGACTGGTCTCCAGCGTCGGTTCCTCAACACGTTATCAGCACGACTTCGCTCCGGTGAACGAGGTAATCATCGAAGCACAGATTGAATTTTCTAGATCGCTTTTGAATCTGTATTTTCTTTTTGCGTTCTAGATTGAATCTCTACGGTGCAAATCCGCCCTAATCTACCGCGAGCAGACTTGAAGTCGCCGGCACAATGCCGATCGGTAGATTGCGAAACGGGGTAGATGTTGATTGCACTGTAGATTAGAAACGATGCAAATCTGCCCCAATCTACCGCGAGCAGATCTGAAATCGCCGGCACAATGTCGATCGGTGGATTGCGAAACGGGGTAGATGTTGATTGCATCGTAGATTGGAAACGGAAATTTTGAATGAATTCCTTTGATTCTGCATGATCATTGCGCAAGAAATTATCTATTCTCTGTTCAAGCCATTGCATTAAAATTTGCATCCTCTTTGCTTGACCCTACATGATCATGGCATTAAAAAAATGGCCACCGGCCAGCCGCCACCGCCGCCGCGCCCGCATGCGCGCTGACGACCGCCGGCCGGTAGCCGGCTGAGGAGCCCGCAGCGCCGCTCGGTCTTGGCTGGTGTTCGCCCCCGTACGGGCCGCCGCCCGCATGCACCATTGAAGGCCACCGGCACATCGCTCGAAAGGCCGCTCCGGCTCCGGCGTCCCATCGGCCGCCTCGATCCCGCGCCTGCATGCGCACTGCCCGGCTGGCCGTTGTCCTGGTACTCGCGCACGCATGCGCGCCACCACCGTCACTGTCGCCGGCTTCCCCGCGCCCGCATGCGCTCGAGTCCGGCCACCCGCACCCCCGAAGACCGCCTATCGCCGGCTTGCCTCCCCACGCGTTGACCGCACACGCGCGCCGCCTTGATCCACGCCTTGAAGCCGCCTTGCACTGCACCCAGTCGCCGCCGGACCAGCACTGGCCGCCGCCGCCGAACGGCCCTGGCCGCTGTCCCGCGCCCGACCGGGCGGCCTGCACGCCGCCACCCGCCTTGCGCCGCGCGCCGGCTCACCTTTCCCCGCGCATAAGCCGCCGGCCCGAAGCCGCGTTGCCTCGCCTCCCCAAGCGTCGGCACCTGCCTCCGCGCCATGCGCGCGCTGCCTCACCCCGTTCCGGCCTCCGGCTCGCAGCCGTGCCGCCCGGCCTCGACCGACTCGCCCGCGCATGGCCGCCTCCGCGCCATGCCGGCCGATGGCGCCACCGCCAAGATGGCTGGGCCCGCCGCTCCGCCTATTTCCCCGCTCCGGCCGAACGGCTTGAAGCCGCCGCCGCCACCGATTGGATGGGGGTAGGGAAACCCTACCCCCCACACACTGACTAAGTCGGATGGGCCACTGAATGGGCCAGTGGAATGGGCCGGATGGGGAGCAAGAAAAAAAAAACGGGGGGACCGGCCGGGGAAAGGACAACATTACAGAAAACCCCCCATAAATTCTGAATATTACCAATTGGCCCTTAAAATCGTAATTTAGGTCCTGATTTTGCATAAAAGGCTTTGTAATTCCGAAAATTACATATAAGCCCTTAAATTTACGAGCGGGTCCAGAATTTTGCAGAAAACCCCTCTGTAAATCAGAAAATTGCGTGAATTTTTCTCTGAACTGAAATTTTTTGCGTAAAAACCCCCTGGAATTGCAGAATTTGCTGAAATTTCATATTTTAGCATAAAAGGGCCTCGGGAATCCGAATTTTGCATTATTTTTAGCATTTGAAGCTTATTTATTTATGCCATTATTATTTCTGTATTTTCTGTATTTATTTACTGTTTTTGGTTAATTGTAATTGTTTTAATTGCTTTTAATCACTGAATTAGCAGTAAAATTTGTAGAGAATGCACAGAAAATTATGAAACATTATGAGAAGCTTTTGTACCATTTATTTACCCGCTGTGAATTATTCCGTGCATGTCTACCAGCAGTAGACTTATACACATTTAGATGACTAGCATCACGAACTGGGAGTTCGAGGAGCTGGCCCAGCATGGCCAAAACTACCTGATGTTGGCATCCGATGTCGAGACTGTGCTTGGAGCCAGGAAGCTCCGCGCTGCTATTGGGATTGGCGGACTGAATGACGCTCAACCCAAACCTGAAGAGAATGATCAGGCACTTCATTTTCTTAGGCACCACCTCTGCCTCACTCTCAAGAATGAGTATATGACGGAGAAGAGTGCGCTAGCACTCTGGACCGCACTCCAGAAGCGGTTTGAGAGGCTAAAGTACACCATTCTTCCTCAAGCAGAGCGAGAGTGGATCAGACTGAGGTTTTGCCGACTTTAAGACGGTCAGGGAATACAATTCTGCCTTGCACAGGATTTGTACCCCAATACAGAAAATTGAGAAAAACCTTCCACCCCAATATAGCCCAATCCGCACGCAACTATCAAGATGGCTATGAGGAATACGCCGAATTGACTTATATGATGCAAGTTGCGGAGGCTCAGGACAAAGTTCTCCGTAAGAACTACGTCACTCAGCCACCTGGGAGCTCCGCTGGCCATGAAGCCAACGCCTACAAGGTGCGAAAAGCTCTTAATGAGAGAAGGGGAAGGAAGGGTAAGGCCGCAGCCCAGAAAGGCGAATCAGATGCTCCACGAGAGAATAAGGCCAGCAAGCCAAAGCGGGATGGTCAAGGGCAGTATGAAGCCCACTCTGCATCGGCTGAGGGGGAGAATTCTGAGTAGCTGCCTGCACCGAGCCTTATTGTACCCAGAATCGACTAGAACTCTCCTAAGTTTTAAGAATATCCGCGCAAATGGTTTCCATGTTGAGACTGAAGAAGAGTACGGTAAGAAATACCGCTCATTATGAAGCGCGAAGAGAATGGCAAAAGAATATTAGAAAAACTTCCTTCACTGGGCTATATTATACCAACATTAAAGCGCCTGCAGCGTACACTGTTCTGAAAACAGTGTTTAGAAGCTCTTAACTCTTCTGTCTCTGGCATGACAGATTAGGCCACCCAGATCTTAGGATGATGAGAAACATAATAAATAACTCGCATGAGCATAATATTAATGTGAAGAATTTCCCGAATCATGAAGATTTTGTGTGCCCTGCATGTGCCACCGGGAAACTAATAACTAGACCCTCCACTCTGAAAGTGAAAGATGAAGTCCCTGCATTCCTGGAACGCATCCAGGGAGACATTTGCGGTCTCATTCAGCCCATCTAAGGGCCATTTAAGAATTTTATGATGCTCATTGACGCTTCCTCGAAGTTGTCATATGTGGGTTTTGTTATCCACAAAAGAAACCATGCCTTTGCAAAGTTGATCCCGCAGATCATTCGCATCAGAAATGTGGTCCCTGATCATCACATTAAGTCCATCAGAATGGACAACGTCGGAGAATTTAGATCAAAGGCATTTGATGATTATTGCATGACGATGGGAATTGCAGTTGAGCACTTGGTACCGCATGTCCATACCCAGAATGGTTTGGCAGAGGCTTTAATTAAGAGAATTAAATTTATTACCCGACCCCGTTTTGCGTAATTGTAATTTGCCAGCTAAATGTTGGGGACATGCAGTCCTACATGCAGCGAATCTCATCAACCTTAGACTTTAGGCCTACAACATCTATTCACCTATGCAACTAGCGCAAGGGTCACCACCGAAAATTTCCCAACATTAGGGGGAGGAAATCAACCCCTTGATGAAGAATGTCGGGAAATTACGCGACAAGCCTGGGGAATCCATCCAGATGACCCACGCACTAGAGAAGTCCAGAAGACAAAAGAAGTCTATAAGACAATAGAAGTCCAGAAGACAAGAGAAGTCCAGAAAACAAAAGAAGTCTATAAGATAATAGAAGTCCAGAAGACAAGAGAAGTCTAGAAGACAATCGATTTGCAAGAACTAACAAATCAACTGCCTGATCACTTTAGTGATTTGAAGAGCGTCACTAAGTCGCTTGTGCCTGCACGCACTGCACCGGAGAGGGTTGAAATACCAAATAAAGCAGAAGGTATCCCTAATCTCGTCCAGAGGCCTCAGAAAAATAAAAAAGAGGACGAGAACTCCGGTTTCTCGAATCCTTAGTAACCGGGGACGCCTGGTGAAAAAGGATAAGAGAGATTTATCACAGCCGATCATTGAAGTCCCCCAGAATGAGAAGGGGAGCCAGTTGGGACCTGGCACAAGTATGACACCTTCAGAAAAAGGGCATACCGGATCTGAACATCCCCATCGGCATGGATGTGTGCGCACACATCGGAGCCGAAAAACTAAAGGGACTTGCCACCGCAATTGAAAGAAGCGATGCGCAAGGTAAAGCTCTAGCAGAAGCAATCGCTCCAGAAGAAGCAACTCATGAAGAAATAGCTATAAATTATGTGCACACGGGAGAGTCCCTGAATAGGACAACAGCTAATATCGATATTTACTTCGCAAAGAAAATTGCCACCATCATCGATCTTGATCCCGAGCCTGCATCGCTCGCTGAATGTAAGAAAAGATCAGATTGGAAAGATTGAAAGAAGGCAATAGCAACTGAATTGCTATCTCTGAACAAAAGAGAGGTGTTTGGGCCCGTATGCCGCACGCCTCCCCACATACACCCCGTTGGGCACAAGTGGATATTTGTTCGAAAGAGAAATGAAAGAAATGAAGTAGTGAGATACAAAGCAAGGCTGGTAGCCCAAGGTTTCACTCAACGTCCTGAAGTTGATTATGAAGAAACCTACTCCCAAGTCATGAGTGAAATTACCTTTAAATATTTGATCTCAATGGCAGTAAACTTGAACTTAGAAATGAAATTGATGGATGTTGTGACTGCATACCTTTACGGTAACTTGGATTCGGAGATTTATATGAAAGTCCCTGAAGGAATCCCTCTCCCGAACCAAGACAGAGCAAATAGAAATCTGTACAGTGTGAAACTCAAAAAGTCACTGTATGGGCTGAAACAATCTGAAAGAATGTGGTATAATCGCTTGAGCGACTTTCTCTGCAAGAAAGGCTATACGAACAATGAAGACTGTCCTTGTGTATTTATACGGCGATCCCAGAATGGATTCTGTACAATCTCTGTGTATGTAGATGATCTGAATATCATCGGGACAGTCGAAGACATAAAAGAAGCAAGCTCCTACTTGGAGTCAGAATTTGAAATGAAAGATTTGGGCAAGACCAAGTTTTGCTTAGGCCTGCAGCTTGAGCATGTCCCTGAAGGAATCTTGGTACATCAGTCGACCTACACCCAGAAGGTGCTTGAAAGGTTTAGCTTCGAGAAGGCATTTCCCTCGAAAGTACCGATGATCGGTAGGTCTTTACAGCAAGAAAAAGATCCTTTCCGACCTAGGGAAGAGGGGGAGGAAGTCCTGGGACCGGAATTCCCATACTTGAGTGCAGTGGGAGCACTCATGTATTTAGCAAACTGCACTAGACCGGACATTGCATTTGCCATGAACCTGTTAGCAAGGTACAGTGCAGAGCCCACCAAAAGGCATTGGCAGGGCATAAAGGACATTTTCCGATACCTCCAAGGTAGCAAAGACCTCGGATTGTTTTACAGAAAGAATCAAGATCTGAACTTGATTGGCTATGCAGATGCTGGGTATCTGTCAGACCCGCATACCGCTAAGTCATAAACAGGCTATGTATTCCTGTGTGGTGGAACTGCAATTTTATGGAAATCGTTTAAGCAAAGCCTGGTAGCTACTTCGACGAACCACTCAGAAATTATAGCACTGTATGAAGCCGCACGAGAGTGCGCTTGGCTCCGCCGAATGGTTCACCACATCCAGCAGTCATGTGGGATGAACATTGTGCAAACCCCCACAATTATCTATGAAGATAATGTCGCTTGCGTTGCACAAGTGCAAACGGGCTATGTGAAGAGTCATCTCACAAAGCATATCAACCCCAAGTTCTTCTATGCACATGAATTGCAAACGATGGACGAGATTAAAGTATTGCATACTAAGTCATGTGAAAATCTCGCAGATTTATTCACTAAGTCACTCCCCGCATCTAGCCTTGAAAGGTGCGTGCGTGGAATTGGAATGATGAGACTTAGAGAAGTGCAGAATTCAGGGGGAGAATTCTCACAAGCCCGCTAATAAATCTTGATCATGAAGATTAAGTACCCAAAAATAAAGTCTTGCAGACTAAATGAATTTGGGTGAATTGTACTCTTTTTCCCTTGACGAGTTTTCCATGAAGTTTCTCGACCAAGATTTTTAACGAGGCAATTCGTGCATCGCAGCATCACATGTATCATGTACTCTTTCTCCAAATTTTTCCCACTGGGTTTTTATAGAGTTTTGACGAGGCATGAGCATGTTGGGTGAGTGCCCAAGGGGGAGTGTTAGGAAACCTGGACTCTATCCAGAGTCCTGATCTAATTGGGCACCCCACCGTAGACTATAAATAGGTACCTAGACCCCCCTCATTATGTACCCCGATGCAATCTAAAGCAATAAAGAAAGACCAGGAGTTCTCTCTATCTCTCTGTGTTCAATCTATTATTCTGCGATTCTGTGATTGATTCGTTCTTGTTCTAAGCAGAGGAATCGCTCGGACTGGTCTCCAGCGTCGGTTCCTCAACAATGTGCACGGTGCGATGTCCTACTTGCATTTTTAGCCAAACAGGAAACTGCCACGCCGACGACTTCAGCCTTCGGTCCTCCTTATCTAGCGGAGAATGAAGTGTAGTAGTAGTAGTAGAAACAAGCTGTAACGCCCCCATGCTAGTAACAGGGTGAATAGGGAGGCGGTTGGCGATGGCGGCAACATAGGGAGGAGCCAACGCAGGGAAAAGGCGGAATGGGCGAAAAAGGAAGGCGCATTTCCACTGAGAATTGCCAAATTGGGCAAGGGACGGGAAAATCAAGAAAAATTCAAAAATTTTGAATTTTGAGGTTATTTCACAAGCTTTCTGTCAATTGAAATTCTCCCCATGGGCGCGTCCTACAGGCGGCACATGCAGCCAACCACACTTTGAGTAGTACTAATATTTTTTCTGTTTCGTCCATCACTAAGATTGTGAGATGGGATCCCCGCCGTTGACTTTCCCCCTGGGCAAGTTCGAAGTTGGTGCCAACTGTATATGGGGCGTTTGGTTGCCCGGTTCTTGCCCAGCCAGGCTCCCCAGATGCAAGTTTCAGTTGTTTGGTTGCCCGCATCAAGGTCTGAACCTGGCTCTCCAGATGCAAAAGGCAGCTCAGAGCCTGGCTCTCGAGATACGGATTTTATTTGCGTTTCTGGCGAGCCAGGCTCGCATGGTGCAGCACAGGGTTCTGTTAACGATACTATTAACATGTGATTAACGTGTATTAAGTGATATTAGTGTATTTTAAAATAGATCAAGATATTAAAAGTAAAATTGAAACTATTAGAGTGCACTTACACAAGTTAAATATTATAAGATCACTTGTTTTTTTATTTTTATTTCATGCGATACGGCTTCATGCAGGCAACCAAACGCTGTCTCTTCTCAGCCAGGCTCTATACGTACAGGCAACCAAACAACAATAGCTTGCATCTCTACAACTTGTCCTACGAGAACTTGGTTCCCAGATGCGAGCCAGGCTCCACTCACCAACGAACCAAACGCGCTCATACTTACCCACCTTGCATGGCACCCACCATTGCAAGGTTGGCTCGACACTGGTCCTGCATCTCGTATAGACACACTGGTGTGGTACTGCATCTCGTCTAGACAAGCACCACTTACCTAGCTAAATTTAGACGACGACTCAATTTCGTAAAAGTTTTATTGTATAAATTATTAGAAAATTATAGATTTTAGCATCTACTTTTAGAACTATAGATTCAAAAAACCCTTCTTTCATAGAGCTACAGATTCAAGAAACCCTTCTTTCATAAAGCTACAGGTTTTAGCATAAACCGTGACCAGTAATAGGTTTGTGGTGTGTTTGGTTGAGCTGTGGCTTCTAAAAAAGCTGCTGTGAGCTGTGGGTAGGGTGGCAACGAGCCGAGCCAAGCCTGGCTCGGTTCGGCTCGTGAAAGCTCGGTGAAATGGAGGCTCGGTTCGGCTCGGCTTGGTTAGGATATCAAGCTTTTTTGTAGGCTCGGCTCGGCTCGTGGTGCGGCTCGAGCCAGCTCGCGAGGGCTCGCGATCCAACAATGGGAAGGCTGAAGGAGACACAGAGTGGCAGAGCCTGTAGCCCTTCGCGGAGCAGGGTGCACTGGGGAGGCCGGTCTGTGAGTAGGGCTGAAACAGAGGAGACAGCCAGCAGGACGACGGCGCCGGTGACGGCGAGAAATCAGTGGAGGCACAGAGAAAAGGGGCAAGGGAGAGGGCGAGCGAGGGGGTTGGGCAATGAACCAACATCGGTAGATGGAGGTGGCGTGCTACTACCAGAACACTCGCCATATACATTTATCAACATCAAACATATACAACTGGAACATCAAACCATCAAGCACTATGGATCCACACCGAGCAGGCTAGTTAGAGCTAGGAAGGGGGGTAAAGAGGGGAGAAAGAAGTAAGCTCACCGTAGATGGAGGCGGCGGCGGCGTGCTACCACCGGCGCAGTCACAACCGGAGGCCACGGCACACTCCCACGGCGCACTACCCGGGGCGGCACACACTTCCCAAACCTCGTGTCCAAACATAAACATCATTAGAAATAAAAAGAAATAGCAACCAAATCAGTAAGAGTTAGGGTAGATCCGAGGAAGGAGCACCGGATCTGGGTCCTAGGCCCCGAATCCGGCGGCCACAACCGTGTGAAGCTGAGTGGCGAGGAGAGGGCGACCAGGGCGGCGCAGCACGAGGAGCTGGGTTCAGCGAGAGGCCGGAGAGGCTGACGCAGGGGAGAGCCGACGGCGGAGGAGGATGCGCAGAGGGAGTCGGCGGCGCTCAGATCGGGGTCGGAGGAGCCGAGACGCGGCACCGGGGTGAAGGGGAATCGGAAGAGGAGAGAGAGAGCGAGCCGAGAGCAGGGAGGCATGGGGAAGAAGATGAGGAGGCGTTGAGCCGTTGAGGCGGCGGTGGGAAAAAGAGAGGAAGCGGAGGAGGCGTGGAGGTGTCGCTGGAAGAAGGGGAGGAGAGGAAGAGGCGCTGGCGGCGGAGACACGGGCAGAAAGAAAAGAAGAAGCGGAAGGAACGGGGGAGTCAGGAGAATTGGGGGAGGGCAGGAGGCATCACCGCTCGGGCCATCGGTTGGGCCGAGCCAAGCTGGCTCGGGCTCGGCTCGTTTAGATCCCGAGCTTTTTTGCTGGTTCGGCTCGGCTCGTTTCATCTACGAGCTGAGCCAAGCTTCTACGAGCCCGAGCTGGCTCACGAGCCCGAGCTTTTTTGCCAGCCCTAGCTGTGGGCTGTGGAAAAGCTGCTGTAGGTTGTGGGCTGTGGAAAAGCTGTAAGCTGTTTGGTTCAAACAAGTATAAAACTTACCTCCTATCTCTATTTTCCTTGAAACAACTGTGAAACAGCTCTCTATTTTCACCATTTCAAAAAGCAGAAAGCCAAAAGCCAAAAGAAAGGTCCAAGGTACTTTCAAAACTGTACTACCAAAAAGTAGCTGCTTCTGAAAAAGCAGCTTCTGGTTTCCACCTATTTGGTTGGCTTTTGGCTTTTTGGAAGCAAAAACAGCTCCCAAAAACTCAACCAAAGGCACCCTTGATAGATAGGCCCACATGGCAGCCACATGAACAAAATTTTCCCATTCCGTCGTGACCACGTGGCGTGCACGGCACGAGCACGTCATTGCATTACCAATACTAACAGGCAGCCTGCCCCTTCCACGTAGCAGGGAGTCGGCCAGGGAGTGGCCTGCTGGCATATGACATGCAGGCCACGTGGTCGCAACAGAACGGAAATCATCAGGCTGTCATGTGGGGGGGTTGTCTGACCTATTATAAGTTATGGTGCATTACTAAAACATGTAGTTTTATGAGATAAAAAATCTTTAAATATATAGTTTTATAAAATAGATAATAAAACACGTGATTTTCTAATAGTTTATATAACAAATTTGTAGTTTTACGAAAGCTACTCACCAGATAACCGGTGTATAGTATAGGCATAGCCAGCCATCGATGTGCTAGATTGACCTAGACGTACACAACCTCTATTTGTATGCGTGTCCTTTTCAAAAATATATTCCTCATAAGGACTTACTCCGCAGAAAACATCTTCACTTTATATATAGTACTAGTAACCAGCAAAGATATTGTGTTATACCGAAGATCGTCTCCATGGCACTAGAACGTTGCAAAGCAAAGGCAACAGGATTTCACGCCCGGATCGACCTATCTGGAAACCACTTGATGCGATCATTCAGAATAGAAAGGAAAAAAATGAAGGAAAAGTCAATTTTACCATCTTAAACTATTGCTTTAATTTGATTTTTAATCTGCTACTCTAAAACAGTCTAAACTCAACCCTAAACTATCAATACCATACCAAATGATTTCCTTGCTCAAATCGAGTCTGATTTTGATCCCATATGTCATTGGTTTTGACGTATGGACATTGACATGGCCAAGATGTGGCAATGATTTGGCAAATCAATTATAAAAATATTTCTTACGCACTAAGATCCACATGTGAGTGAGTTGCTAGCTTCTTCCTCCTTTCTCCATCTCTTCTTACTTCATCTCATCCATACCTTGAGCCACCATGACCCGTAGGCATGCCACCACCACTAGTCATTCCCCTCCCCATCTCACCACTACTTATTCCCCTCCCAATCTCCACGCTATTTCACCTCCTCACCTGCCAACCGTTGGCCACTCACTGTCCCACCCCCAACTGCACCTCTCCTACATGCTCACTCTCACATGGCGACTACCTGCAAGGTGGTTTTGCAGCTCCAAGCCATTGTTGAGCCAACACCGACGCGTCGTCGCTCCAAGCTGGTCGCCCTTTCACCGGAGCTTCCCCGCCCACGCATCTCCGTCGTCATCCTATGTAGGCGTTGAGGCCATCGTCACCCAAACTCCGACGGAGAACTGTAATCTTGTTCTCGTCGCATCATCGAAGCTTTCACAAATTCTTTCGCGTCATATTGTGTTCCACACATTTCTCAACCTACCCACCAAATTAATTTGATTTCTGTGCTTGCAGCTCACCAAATCAACCATTTTCCTCATTTGACTCTAGTCATCTTCCCCGACACAGTTCGTCTCCACGGGTAAATATAGGTTTGATTACTTTACATATGAGAATTCCCTCGTCATATCCCATGATATGGCGCCGACTTAGAGCACAAGCAGTAGTGGCACAATGAGTAGCAACACATGTCCGAAGGAGGGAGCGGGCAGCGGGGTACAGTATAAACAGACTGGTATTTCTGCGGGCAAGGGGGCAGCACCATATGGGGACATCCCTCCTCGCATATCACTAATTACGATTAAATTATCATGAATTAAGCAAATTCAGAGTACATAAAATTTTCAAAAAAATACACAATTAAGTTAACTGTGTTGGTAGGCTCCATATAAAATTTTATAAATTTTAAAGCTCGTTTGTTATATGTAACAATTTCTACAAATATCAAAATCGTATGAATTTTCAAGCAATATTCAGAGGGGATAAAATTGTGAAAAAATTATACAATGAAGTACATTGTGTCAAGAGTCTATGCATAAAATTTCGTAATTTTTTTTTATCTCATTTGCTATATTTAAAAATTTAAACAGATATAATGTAAAATTACGAATTCAGGCGCCTGCCGCCTGCTCACTGGGTGGCAGGTGCCCACGCGTCGTCTCCCCATGTTGCTGCCTGCTCACCGGTCAGTAAAAACACCATTTCTACAAATAGCTGCACATACGACTAGTTTTATAAATACCGTCGTAAATAGCATCAAATCCACTAAAAATTACTAACTTAGTTGTGATATACGAACATTTATAGGATACAGTTCCAATGTTTTAGAAAGGTCAAAATTAGTTTCTACTTTGCACATCCTCCAATTAACAATTTAACATTGCGCTGTACTTCTTCCAAAAAAATGCATTGTATTGGCAATTGGCACTAGTATCAATTGGCACCTTTTATACTATAGACAAGTCATTTTTTTTGGGTTGTAATTTATGACTTATGATTTAAAATTTTAAATTCTGACTATTTGCACGATAGAGAATGCATAGAGAGATACTTACATGCAATTTTAGCCGATATAGCTGAAGTCGATACAGTGTCTATTACAATTAACTTGTAGATCCCATCTTGAAAAATCACTTCGATTAAAAGCTGATTACTATAGCTTAACTATATAAGTCATAAGCCGAAAAGAAAATACCAAAATGCTCCTCATCAAAATGTAGGAACAGTAACCGGTAGCAGATGGGAATTTTCACCAATTCAGCGTGATCATTCGCTTCTAACAACAACTCAACAAGTGTGGCAATTTCAATTTGACGTACAGGACGGCCATCACCAACTTTATTTAGGATGCTACATGAACGTAAGATAAAGAGAAGAATGAAAGCGGAAAAAAAAAGGCGAGAAAGCAAGCGCCTCGCGTCATATGGGATCAAAGCATCCGTGCATCCACTTCCTTTCGGCATCCACACGCTACCCTGCTGCTATCCGTAGTTGAGCCGGAATATGTCATTCTGGACGACGAAGCTTCCCTGCTCGTTGGGCGCCAGCTGAAACATCTGTACTCAGAGACAAAATCATATCAAACCTCCAACTCAAAACAGTTTCCAAACTGAAAGTGAAGTGAAACCAAACGAACTCGTGTTCTAATCACTGCAAAAAGAATTGTGTTCGAGATCAGTCATGACTGATCAGTAGTACGTGCTAATGGATTCCAAGATCGATTGTACCTGGCTGAACCTGAGCTGGTGCTCCTCGCCGGCGAGCTGGAGATTGCCGCTGACGAACACAAGGATGCCGCCGGGGAAGGACGGCGTGGGCTGGCAGTCAACCGTGCAGACGGAGTGCCGGCATTGCTCGAAGGGCAGCTGGGCCAGCTTGCGGCCGATCTCCTCGGCGCCGGCGACCCTCTGGCCCTCGAAGGAGAGCATGGAGGTTTGACCGTAGAGCGCGGCGAGCGCGTCGCGGTTGGTGCCGAACGTGTGGTAGTAGTACTCCACGAAGGCCCTGGCCACGACGTCGCACTCGCCCCCTCCCCCGTTGTGGCTCCCCTCCTTCCCCTGCCCATCCATTGTCTTTGCCTAGCTAGCTCTTTCTCTCTCTCTCGCTCTAGACGACGCTGCAGCTGCAACAGAGCACGAAGCACTCCACGCGGCTATTTGTAGGCGCGGTGTCTGCGCATTGCTGTATGGGATAAACGATTTGTATAGTCGAATGAAGTGCTCCTCCGCTTTGCCTTTTCCCGCCCATTGGCGTAGGTCGCACGCCCATACCGGGTCGATCTACGAGTGCGTGGAGCCACGGAAGGGCAGCGGAGCGGAAGGAAAAGGAGAGGCTTCGACAGTAGGAAAAGGAGGAGCAAGGAAGAAAAGCGCCGAAAGGAATCTCTCCTTACCATAGGTGGATCTACAATGGGAAAGGTGTTCAGTTAAACACCTAAAATTTTTTTTATAAAATAACATGTATACAATAGATATATTAGATGTATATACTATTAGTTGTGTTAAAACTATATTTTTATGCATGTGAATGAATTCAGCCCGCGCTCTCCGTATCTCATGCATAGCCCATGTAATACATTAGACTCATTTTTCTTTCCACTTCAGCCCTCCTCATATCCAAAGAGGTAAAGATATAAATAAAATCCTAACATTTATTCCATGTCTCATCTTGTGGTTGCCTGTGTGGGAGGCGGTTTCGACCTTCGAGTGGCGAGCAGGCGGAGGTGCAGGCTAGAGGCCAGTGACGACCGGCGGATGCGGACGTGGTGCCATGATGTGACGACAATCATGCGTGAGGTGGCGCGTGATGCAAGGTGAGCGTGTGGCAGCGCAGCCGAGCAGAGAGGTGTCGCAGGCAAGCGGGCAGTGGCACAACGAACACGGAGGTAGGGAGTGGGCGACAGGAAGGGAGCAGCGCGGTAGCCGGGAGGGAGCGTGGTATTGGAAAGTGAGTAGCACCTTCAACTTATTGCCATCGTCCTCTCTTCAGATCTATGTATGCTCCACCCCTCCACTTATTTTCTTTCTTGGTCTATTTTACTCCATAGAAGGAACACACAATTTCCTCTTAGATGAACAGTTCTTGCTGATAGAGAAATAGCAAAAAAAAGGCAAGATCAATAAGATATACAACTCTCATTTATCTCTATAATTTGTTGTTTAATTCATATAATTATGGTCGCCTTATGTCGTCCATTTCATCGTAAGAAATCATTAATTTCTGTAATTTCTGTATTTTTATTATATCTAACATACACGTATCGTTATATCGGTGTTTGGGGGGACGGTGCGCTGAGGTATCGACGTATTCAAGCAACTTAGCTCCGAAATCTAAACACACATTCTAAAAATTCTGGGTCCGCCATACCATGAGATGCTAACTGTGTTTTTGGGCTTAGCTCAGAACTGACTGCATAATTGGATAGTGACCGAGGTTCGCTATTTGTAAGTGTCTGTTTTTTCTTCTTAAATCTAAGTCAATTTCTTTGTACGGAGATTGATGTGCAATACGATTAAATGTTAGTTAGATGGACAAAAGATCTGATTTATATTTAAGAAAATTTTAGCCGCCTTATAAATAGATAACCCCCAATGGTAATGCTAAGTTTTTTGGTCCGAAGTAACATGAGAATCGGTGGTCTTGTTTCTTCATTCATATCAGAGATCCTATAGTTGCATTGCACACCTCGTTTCGAACATTACTCTTTTTGTTTCACAGATGCATCTAGATTCTCGGGTTTTGGCACGTTAGTCGTTATTGCAAGAAAAGTACTGATCCCTACCAGCTGCCTTCGGAAGATGCACGCAAAGAATCCACGGCTACGTGGAGGCTGAGGACACATCACAACATCAGGGTGAAATCTATTTGTTCATGCAAAAAATTCGGAATCATTACAGGTGAAACTATTTGTGATCACAAGGATCGAGGAGTATCTATATAAATAAAAATAACTAACGATATTTAAGACACCTTTTTTATTTTAAGAATAAGAAGATTCCACAATAACTCCAAAAATTATTTAAAATTCTCACATTAATCAAAAGAAAAAGAGAATTATTTACACTACTTATTTTGATGGGGCCAGATTATTACGATATAGATTAATCATATAGAGATATTAGATATGTATAACAATTAATATCAAACCACGCGATTGCACTATCAAACTATTTAAAAACTAAAAGAGAAGATAATCAAGGCCATGAGAAAAAATAAACGTGCCATCTAACGTCGACGTTGGTTTGGTGACTAGAGGCCCTAAGGCTGACGCCTTTGCACTATCAAACTAATTGAGTAGTATATGCTTTTTCAGCAATACCGTGATCCGTGAAGATGGTATAGTGGATGCATGCCTCAAATCAATCGTGCAAAAGCATTGTTTTTTTACACGATGCAAAGTGAATTCGCCCATAATGGTATCACGTTTTTGCACTGTTTGAGCTCATCTTTGATAATTCAACATCTAGCTTTAAAGAATAAGATTTGATAGCTGACCTATAATTCAAAGGTTGAGAGAGTGTAAATTTGCTACAGGGCCTGCCTTCCAATCCTCTCTTTCAAATAAGGGAGAGAGATCTAAAAATAAATTGCGCCATTGAATACAAAATAAAATATCCCAAATGTATTTTATTTGTGAAATAAGAATTTCAATATTTGGAATTCACAAAGAAGATTTTATACGCTATATAGGCTATAGTGTACCACACTACACCGTTAGAAGAAAAAAAATTGTAGGATTGTATGGCATAATCAGAGGGGGGTGAATGATTGTCTCCGCTTTTTATCATCTGAAACCAAAGGACAATGCAGAGAAATAGAAACAAAGCAATCTGATCACGAACAGAAGTACCGACCACAGCAACGTGCTACCGAGCAGAAGTACCGACCGCAGCTGCTTGCCAGTACGTGGTCGTAAGCCTCTGTCGTTCCGTCGCCCGACTACACATCACGACCAGACATTACGACCACTCGTCTCGAACGATAGCCCCAACCACTCACTTATGACCGCTTGCCTACGAGTAGTCAGATCAACTGCCGACTTGCTTCGATTGCTCGGCACGATCTCAGATTAGTCGCCTGATTGTTCCGATCACTCTACAGGATCTCAGATCGACCGCCTACTTGTTCTGATCTCTTTGCACGACAACGCCACACGTGGTCGTATCCTTCTTCTGCCTGACGTCTCCAGTTGTTCGACCACCGCCTGAACGAGTACACGCCGAACACAACATAGAGCGCGAAAAACAGAGGGAAAACGGCGATGCTCTGGAAGTCACCGGGGATGAAAGAATCTGATCTATTATTTCATCAGCAAGTTCTTGGCTACAAAGCGCCTCATGGCACCCCTAAAAACCTTCTCCACGAAAGCCCTAAAAACCCATACGTTAGCCTACAGCCTTCCCTACTTTTATAGCCAGCGCACAAAGTGTGTTCAACTCAAACACCTCAAAACCATGTCCCAGATCCACCTGAACACGAACTCTATCTCTTTCTCAAATCAAGGGACTCGAAACTCTTCCTAACACGAGTTTTAACGAACTCGTACAAGTCATGGACTCCATCCACAACCTATACGACACACACACGATACAACCTCCAGGATATCCCATATGGTATCCCATCGTGCACTATCACCCTGTGCTCTCGCGTGAGCCCGATCACTTTGCGTGACTACCTGACCGCCTGGACCTCAGATTACCCCCTCCTAGTCCCGGTCCTCCTCATCACCGCCGTGATCGTTTCCACGCCTCCACGCAGCATCCACCTTTGACCTCCATGTGCTCCAGCATGAGCTCGACCACCTCGCGTGACATCCCAACCACCTGGATCTCAGATTACCCCTTCCTAGTCCCGGTCCTCCTCGTCACTGCCCATGGCCGCCTCCATGCCACCTGCACATGCAAAGACCAAAGAAACCATTTTTTGGCAACACACATTAGCAAAACACATCTAGCAAAATACATCCTTGTCTATCCCCAGACAAGATCCAAACCACCTACGACCATCTCCCAGGTCGTTTACGACCGCTCTATTCTATCGCTAACTGAGACAGACCACCTAGACCACTTGCACTGCTACTGACGACTACACAGCACGTACTCGAAACCTATGAGTATAGACAACATTGCAACACCCAACCACTTGCCGTGGTCGTGAAACCACTTCTATCGAGTACCGAGTTCTCCGACTACGAGTACCTCAAGCAGCGACCACCCATCAATGACAACCACTCACCGACCAAACAACCACTGGCCCAACTCAAGTACTTGACGATCACATGAGTGAAGCACTCGTATCGACATAAAGGTCTACGATTACCGACCGAGAAGCCTACGACAACCGATCGCTAAGCCTCCGACTAACGCAGGCAGAATAGCAGATTGTTAAGTCTACGAGTATCGACAAGACAGCCAAGACTACGATCAAGAAGGCAGTCTGCAAAACCTACGACCATGAAGGTAGTCTGCAAAATCTACGACCATGAAGGTAGTCTGCAAAACCTACGACCATGAACGTTGTCTGCACAACCTACGACCATAAATGTAGTCTGCAACACTTACGACCATGAACGTAGTCTGCACAACCTACGACCATGAACGTAGTCTGCAAAACCTACGACCAGGCAGGTAGTCTGCAAAATTTACAACCATAAATGTAGTCTGTACAACCTACGACCATGAACGTAGTCTGCAAAACTTACGACCATTGATCGCAAAGCCCTCGACTAATGACCAGTAAAGTCTATGACTACCGAGTATTATAGCTACGACCATGAAAGAGTGTTGTAGCTACGATTACCTGCCGTGGTCATAAAACCAAAGTCATACTACCATGGTCAAAAGGTCGAAGTCGTACTACTGTGGTCGAAGCCAGACGTGGTTGTAGCATGCTGTGGTTGTAAGCTCAATGTGATCGTAGCATACCGTGGTCGTATGCTAAACGTGATCGTAGCATGCCGTTGTCGTAAGCTGAACGTGATCGTAAGCTCAACATGGTCGTAGCATGTCATGGTCGTAAGTTGAACGTGGTCGACAGCTACTGTGGTCGTAGCCGTGTTTAAGCCGTGGTCATAAGATTGTCTGTGTTCTGATGCTGTAGTCGTAAGAGTGTCTAAAGACTGTAATCACTCGTAACTGAGCAAAAACACTCGAAAACAAGGACATCAACAACAAACGACCAAATCTTTCACAAACGCAAAATTCAAGGCAAACCAAATGTCAATTATTCATCATATCTTAATCTACGACCATCTACATGGTCTAACATATATACATCGTCGATTATAGTAAGCACTTAGATATATGTCAAAGTTCTAGAACGAATACAACACTATTTAGTATCTACATGTATATTTTATAAGATAAAATAAAATATGCATCCGTTGATTTAATATGCCAGTATAAAGGTATATAAGAATACCATATATAATCCGTATCAACCGACATGTATATAGAAACACGAAAAGGAATTCTAATGACCCGTTACAAATCCCTAAAGAAAGATAAAGGTCAGTGTTGGGGAGGTGCTTAACTCATTGGCCGTTGGGATGGCATAAAAGGCCTTAGCACTAGCCCATGATACATAGGGAAAATTTGATATATAATATTCCTTAGTGCATGTTTTAGAGATATGCCATCTTTCAGTTACTTCTTTGAAACAAAGCCACTATCAAGTGAAGTTGTTTAGAAATATGCCATTATAGAGAATTACATGCTATTTCTCTCAGTCAGCCTGTTTGTCTGCTTGCGTCGCACTGTCATTGAGAGATGGAAATGAAGCCGCCTAAAAACAAAACGGCAAATGATCTGTCACGAGCAGCCAGGAGATTTGGGGGGGGGGGGGGGGATATCCAAGGGTTCCATTCGATTTTTTGGGAGATTGGTTCCAATCAGTTCATCGCTTTAAAGATAACATTGTAGTCCTGAAACGAAACCAAACAGTCATGGAGAGGCCTGTACTCCTTGGAAAAGACGCGACCACGCTACCAAACCGGCGTACGGGATTACGCTAGCACCGAAACCACAAATCCCACCCTATTACGCCCCGCCGGTTCCCGGCCCGGAGAGCGCGTCCACGTCGCCCGCGCGCTCGGCCGGCCGGCGCGTGGCAAGGGAATTCGCGTACAGCCGGCCGAGCTACTTTCCTCCACTTTTTCGAAAATTACATAGAGCTCTTTTTTCCTCGCGAAAAGGTCCCTGCCAGTTTTTTTCTTTAAAAATTTTTTGATGGCGCCCTGCGGGTTTCCGAAATTACGTATAGGCCCTTATTTACTTACGTACAGGTCCTTACAAGTCCTCGGTTTTTTACGAAAAAGACCTTTTATTTTTCCGAAATTACGCATGCGTCCTCGATTTTTTTTTATGAAACTTCCTACGAATTGTCGTCTCTTTTACTTTGGTCCACTCGGCAGCTAGCGCGGCGTGCGCCGCGCTTATGCGGCTAGTAACTTAAACGCATCGCCCGTTAGACCTGCGCTAAATAGCTTCAGTTTCTATTTTTTTAATTTTATCTTTTTGATTTTGACTTTTTCTTTTTTTTTCTCTTATTTTTTTATTATCCATGATGATATATTTTTTAATTTTTTAATTTAATTACTTAAAAAGCTAACCGTCACTGCAGTACATTTTCAACTACTATAGTACACAAAAACCAAAATTCACGACATATAAGTCACATTAAGTAGGGTCGTACAAATTGTATAAATTTTAAAACAAGAAAAGGATAACTATTTATTATTCACACTTTATTCATATTTTAATATTCATATAATTTTGAAATAGTGGCGCGTGGAAGTAACTTCTTGAAGGAAAGAAAAGGGAGACAGGGGGGGAAGAATAAAGGGCTTAGACCACCGACAGTGGCAGGGACGGACGCATGTGCAGTTGTGCCGTTGCGGTGCACCGTGCACGGGAGACGCCCGCTGATCATTACAGGCGAAACTATTGTGATCACAAGGATTGAGGAGTATCTATATAAATAAAAATAACCGATGATATTTAAGCGTACTTTAAAAAATATACATAAGTATAATGAGCGAGTTAAAATTCGTGTGTACAGGGTTATCGAGTTTTCCTATTGTACTAAGTGTGTAGTATTCACTGAGGGTTAGATGGAGATTTGTACTTAATCGTCCAATAATTCTCTCTTGAGACCAAATGTTTATGAGTTCTAGAGTTAGGTTTTGGGAGAAGTTGAATGCTTGTGGTGTGCTCTCTGTCCTCCAAGATGGAGTGGTTGTAAAATCTTTCTCTTCAAGTAGTAATATATCAATCTTTGTTCATTTCTATAGGTCTTTCATGTTTTAATTGATTTGGTCTTGATTTGTTTGGTTTTGATCTCTTCTTTTCTCTCTTTTTGATTAAGTTAATGAAGAAATATGGTTTTTGCTCTTTTTGGTCTCTTTGAGTGATTTCTTGATCTAGTTATTTGTACCTTGATTTCTTCTGTGTTCTTACTTGCTACGACATGTGGGAACAGATATAGAGCCATCTTGGCCATCATTCACCCACGAGTAAGTCATATTCACCTTTGTAGTTTTTGATCTGTTTTTAGTGCAATTTGCCTTCAAACCGAAAAAGATAGAACTTTGGTAACGATTTTCCTGATCGTTGATTGGAATAGGTTCCTGACATCTTAGAAAAGGTGCATATCAAATTTCAAGTGATTTGGAGTTTTGGCTTGAGAGTTAGCTCAATTTTAGATTTTGACTCGATTTTGATGCAATAGAGCTTTATGAATCAAAATATCCAAATTCTCTCAAGTTCTTTCGGATTTCTTGGTTCGAATAGGTTCTTAAGGTCATGAACTAGTTTTGATTCAAGTTTCAAATCTTTTAGATCAACAGATCAAAAGTTACATGTTTTTTCGATTTTGAAGTGCTGATTTCGCTATTCACGTGCTGGAAATTTCAATAGCTCTGGAATTTTTTGCATTTTTTGCTTTTTAATTTTTATAGCTTCTTATATATATTGATGTAAAGATTAAAGGAATGCTTATTTAGCTCAGTGCTATGTTACTTCTATCTTTGACTTGTTAAGTGCTCAACATGTTAATCTTTTGTGGTTTGTGTTCTGCTCAGTTATTTGCCCAGTTGGCATATCTTGAGAATTGGTATTGTTAAATGTTGAACCTAGTTATGTAATGTTGGGTGTTCAACCTAGATTTCTCAAAATTTTCCTTTGTTAAATGTTAACTGCTTTTGCCTATACATGTACTGTTAAATTCACATCACAAAATTAACTCCAAAGGAGCACACAAAAAATTGCATTGGACTGAATAGTGCACACGTTAAAGTTGATCCGAATTCGTACTGTGTCCGTGTAGGACATTTCATTGCCTCATGCCAGACATGGCATGACAGGTGCATGTGCAGGTTGTATCCGACGTGGTGTCAATCTGTACCAACCGTCTCTGATTCAGTTTTCTCTTTGTGTAGGACTCTTTTCCCTCACACTATATATGTACCCCAGTAACCCATAGAAAAAGCAAGCGCTTCATTGTAAACTCTCCTTATTATAGTGATTTGCCTTTCGAGTGCCTAGGGTTTTTTCCCGTAAGGGTCTTTCACATAAAAATTCATGTCTGTTGTCTCTATTTTCCTGTGCGTTATCTGCAACAAGTGGTATCAGAGCACTAGAGATTGAAGATTCAGAAAAAATCTATCGGATCGACGTCGTCATCATTCGTTGAATCCGAGTTCGATTTCGTCTCCAAGTCGGCGTTCATCTCGAGAAGACAAGCAAATAGCAGTGTGTCTTCGTCTAGAGGTGGAAAAATAGCTTGAGGCTCGTGGCTCGGCTTGAGCTCGTTATGAGCCGAGCCGGCTCGGCTCGAGCTCGTTAAATTTCGAGCCGAGCCAAGCCTCCTTTCTGGCTCGTGAAAAAAACGAGCCGAGCTCGAGCCACTCGCGAGCCAGCTTACGAGCCATTTGGCTCACGCCTCCCGTCCGTCTCCCCACTCCTGCGGTCCTACCTGCCTCCCCCCAGTCCCCAGATTCCCCACTGCCTTCGCCCTTCGCCTCCTCCCCCACCTACTCTCCCTCCGTCCTCCACCGTCATGAATCCTCACTGCTTCGCCGGAAATCTCACCTCCCCTCCCATCTCCAATTCCCTCTCCCCATCCACCTCCGCCGCCACCATGACCCCCACCTCCAGCGCCGCGGCCTCCCCGCTCACCTCCACCAGCTCGGCCTCCGCCTCCTCCCCCACCTCCCCTCCCTCTCCCTCTCCCTCCGCCCGTCCGCCGCCATGACCTCCACTTCAAGCCATTTTGGCTTGAACTGGCTCGTTCAAGCCATTTTGGCTTGAACTGGCCCGTTCAAGCCATTTTGGCTCGTGAGCCGTGCGGTTGCGTGCAATTGATTTCTCTCATTTCTGGGTGTTGCATGTTTGGTGCGGGAAGTTCCTGTGGACTTTGCGTAGCATCAAATCGCATCTTAGCTTGGCAACTCGGTGAGTATTCATTTGTGAAGATTGGGTTTTGTATCTCCGATTATCTCTCTAGTGATATCCGATTCCCAGTATTCCCCGGATAATTGACATACAGACTGTATGCTATGCTATTTATCTCTGCTGTGCTGCTATCTGTTATGTGCTCTCTGTTATGCTATACTGATAATTGACATACAGACTGTATCTGCTTTTTGGCTCGGTCGGGCTCGCGAGCTGGCTCGAGCCGCCAGTCGAGCCGAGTCAAGCCTCCCGCGTAGCTCGTTTCCAAAACGAGCCGAGCCGAGCCGCATCTTTGACCGAGCTCGGCCGAGCCTGGCTCGAGCCGGCTCGGCTCGGCTCGTTTCCAGCCCTATCTTCGTCCCTATCAAAAGCAACGTCTCGACTTCATGCGTTGATCTGTTTTCATCGTCCGAGCGTCGTTTTTCGTCCACGCCACGCAAGCCAAGATAGTGTTTTTCCTTTGATTCGTAGCAGTAGGCGCCAATACAACAGCAAGCCGTGGTTTGATATTTTTTTGTTGAAATTGCTAAGTGCACATACAAGTGTACCAGGATTTTCATATTGCGCGAATTTTGCTAGGTACACACAAATGTCGTACCAACAAATTTTGGTTTTCTTCCAAATGGCGACTCTGAAATATGATCTTCTGCTATTGGATCGCGATACAAGATTTTCTCTGTGGCAAGTCAAGATGTGAGCTATTTTATCATAGCTTGATTGGATGATGCACTTCTGGGGATCGACAAGATGCCAACCGCATTGTCTGCCAATGAGAAGTAACGTAAAGATCGTAAGGCCTTATCTCAAATTCATCTTCATCTATCAAATAATATTTTTATAGGAGGTTAGAGAGGAGACATCCGCCACCACATTATGGCTGAAGCTGGAGCATATTTGCAATAACAAGGATATGACCAGCAAGATGCATCTGAAACAGAAGCTTTATTCCTACAAAATGGCGGAGGCTGCCTCATTGTTGAACCACTTGACAGCTTTGAAGGAAGTTGTTGCAGACCTCGAAGCTATGGAGATAAAGTATGATGAGGAACATTTGGGTCTTATTTTGCTATGCTCTCTGCCCAATTCGTACTCTACTTTTAGAGATACTATTCTATATAGCCGAGATACTCTTACTCTTAGTGAAGTTTATGAAACTCTGTATGCTAAAGAAAAGATAAAACTTATGGTTCTAGATGAAAGTTCAAGTACACATGCAGAAGGTTTGTCTGTCCATGGTAGGGAATACGAGAAGGGTTCCAACGGCAATTCAAAAGGCATAAGCAAAAGTAGATACATAGGTAGATCTAAATCTAGGAACATGAAGTCATGCAGGTATTGTAAGAAGGATGGTCAGGACATATCCGAGTGCTGGAAGTTGCAAAATAAGGAGAAGAGGAATAATAATTTCAAGAAGGATCAACAAGATGATGAACCTAGAGCACCGTTGTCACCAAAGATGGTTCTGATGGAGATGTTCAAGTTGTCTTTGTCGGTGATTCCAAATCAGTGATGAATAAATTCTTAATTCGGCCTATACTTTCCACACGAGCCCAAACCGCGAGTGGTTCATTACCTATAAAGCTACACCAAGTGGATCAGTATTGATGGGTGATAATACACCATGCAAGGTTGCAAGCATTAGTTCTATCCAGATCAAGATGATCGATGGCACCATCAGAACTTTGTCGGATGTTCGTAATATTCCAATTTTGAAGAGAAATCTTATCTCGTTGAGTACTCTTGATGCTAAAGGGTACAAGTATTCAGGTGGAGGTGAAGTTCTGAAAGTCACCAAAAGTTCTCTTGTTGTGATGAAGGGTGATATGAAGACGGCCAACTTATATCATCTGCGGGGCACTACAATTTTTAGGTAATGCTACTGTTGTCTCAAATAAATCATCTGATTCTGATGTTACTAATCTTTGGCATATGTGTACTGCGACTCACTCTACAAAAGGTATATTGGATTATGTTCATTCTGATTTGTGGGGAGAATCCCGCGTTCCGTCACTTGGAGGTGCAAGCTACATGTTGACCATCATTGATGATTACTCAAGAAAAGTTTAGGCATATTTCGTCAAGCACATATTAGATGTATTCAAAATATTCAAGGAGTGAAATATTATGATTGAAAGACAAACTGGCAAGCATATCAAGAAGCTTCATATCAACAATGGCTTGGAGTTGTGTTTTGGAGGATTTGAAACTTTACGCAAGTCAGAGGGTATTGTGAGACATTATACTGTCCCAGGCTCTCCTCAACAAAATGGTGTGGCCGAACACATGAATAGAACCATCATGAAGAAGATATGTTACATGTTATTAAACTTTGGATTATCTAGAGTTATTGGGCTGAAGCCGCTTCCACTGCTTGTTATTTGATTAATTGGTCACCAAATTTGGCTATTGATAAGAAGACTCCAATTGAGGTATGATTTGGCTCTCCAACGGATTATTTAAACTTAAGAATATTTGGCTGTCCTACTTATGCTCATGTTAACAATGGTAAATTAGAGCCTAGAGCAGTTAAGTGCATTTTTCTTGGTTATAAAACTGGTGTGAAAGGATATAAATTGCGGAATCCTGAAACTAGAAAGGTGGTTAATAGTAGAAGTGTTACTTTTGATGAGTCTGCTATGTTGTATGATAAGCTATCTATTGATGTTCCCGTTGAGAAGCAATTAAGCGTGCAGGTGGAGTATGTTATTGATTCAGAATCTACACCAAAAGTCAACAAGGAAAATATTTCAGAAGCCCCTATTGTTGAGCTGCCAACACATCATTTCATTGCAGTTGATAGACAGAAGAGGAACATTCAGCCTTCCAAAAGATTGATTGAAGAAGGTAATGTTGTGGCTTATTGTTTAAATATGGCAGGAAAAATTGAAGGTACCGTAGAACCTTCATCTTATTCAGAGGCTATCTCATGTAGTGATTCAGAAAGATAGATGACTACCATGTATGATGAGATGGAATCTCTTAATAAGAATGGCACTTAGGAGCTGGTCAAGTTGCCAATTGAGAAGAAACCTATTCGCTGCAAATGGATCTTTAGGAAAAAAGGAGTTTCACCAACCGAAAAGATTAGGTACAAAGTAAGGCTAATTGCAAAAGGATATAACCAAATTCCAGGTATTGATTTTACAGATGTCCTTCCCCCTGTTGTGAAGCATAGTTCTATTCGTACTTTACTTAGCATTGTGGCTATGCATGATTATGAGCTTGAACAATTGGATGTGAAAAATGCATTCTTACATCTGGGATTAGAGGAAGGCATTATATGGAGCAACCGAAAGGTTTCGTCATTCTGAAAAAGGAGAATTTTGTTTGCAAATTGAAGAAATCTCTTTATAGTTTGAAGCAATCACCTAGACAATGGTACAAGAGATTTGACTCCTTTATGATATCTCAGAATTTCAAAATATTTAATTGTGATAGTTGTGTTTACTTGAAAACTACTAATGGTTCAGTTATTTACTTGCTCTTATATGTTGATGATAGTTGATTGCTGCAAAAGAAAAGGCCGAAATTTCAAAGTTGAAGTCACAATTAAACAGTGAATTTGAGATGAAAGATTTCGGTGCAACAAAGAAGATTCTTGGTATGGAAATCATTAGAGACAGACGGTTTGGCAAATTATACCTAAGTCAAAAAGGATATATTGATAAAGTTCTTCGTCGTTTCAATATGTATAAGGCCAAACCTGTGAGTACTCCCTTAGTTGCACATTTTAGACTTTTTTTTAGTGTCATATCCATAATCAAATGATGAAATTGAGTACATGTCTAGAGTTCTATATGCGAGTGCAGTTGGTTCGCTTATGTATGCTATGGTATGTTCTCGCCCCGATTTATCTCAATTATTGAGTGTGGTTAGTATATACATGGCTAATCTTGGAAAAGAGCATTGGAAAGCAGTTTAATGGATTTTCAGATATTTGCGGGGCACATCTAATACTTGTTTACAGTTTGAAAAGACTAGAGATGGCCTCGTTGGTTATGTGGATTTTGATTTTGCTGGAGATTTGGTTAAAAGAAGATCTCTCACTAGTTATATGTTCACTGTTAGAGGGTGCTGTTAGCTAGAAAGCAAGTTTGTAAGTTACCGTTGTTTTGTCTACTACATAAGTTGAGTATATGTTTATTTCTGAAGCTTGCAAAGAAGCCATTTGGTTAAGAGATTTATTTACTGAGTTTTGTGGACGTATATCTTGCAGTACAATATTTTGTGATAGCGAAAGTGCTATTTGACTTTCAAAAGATCAAATGTTCCATGAGAGAACAAAGCATATTGAAATCAGGTATCATTACATTCGTTGTGTCATTACTCAAGGTGATATTAAAGTCTGCAAGATAAGTACTCATAATAATCCAACTGATATATTGGCAAAGCTAGTTCATGCATTTAAGCTTGAGCTATGCTCAGACTTTAGTTGGTATTACTCACTAGTCCTTTGGATTTTCAGCGCTCAAGGTATGGATGACAAACTACTGAAGGGAATTCAGCTTAAGGTGAAGATTGTTAAAGTTGATTCGAATTCGTACTGTGTTCGTGTAGGACACTTCATCGCCTCATACCAGATGTGGCATGGTAGGTACATGCGCAAGTTGTATCAAACGTGGTGTCGATCTGTAGCAACCGACTCTAATTTGGTTTTCTCTCCGTGTAGGACACTTTTCCCTCACACTTTATATATGTACCCTAATAGCCCATAGGAAAAACAAGCGCTTTATTGTAAACTCTTCTCATTATAATGATTTGCCTTTTGAGAGCCTGTGACTTTTTTCCAGAAGGGTTTCTTACGTAAAAATTTATGTCGTGTCTTTTGTCTCTATTTTTCTATACGTTATTTGCAACATCACATGTACTCAAAACTGAATTACATTCACTTGGCACAAAATTGAATTCAGAATATGTTCCAGTATGACAAAAACAAACATGATACTTGCAAATGTTCCTGTATGTAATTCAGGTTCAAATCAGTTACAAAAGTCCAATGTAGACAAGCCAACAGAGCCACCAGAATCAAATCATCACTAGCCAAGTACAGTATACTTGCATATGTTCCAGTATGACGAAAACAAACATTGCAAACAGCAGCTAAGCCCATTAACTTCACTAGCATCTTGTCATCCTCCTTTTATCCCGCTCGAAGACTACACATTTAATTCTTCATTACAACCAAAACAACAAGCATTTGTTGCTTCACAACATTCAAATCACCCACACGAAAAAACAACAACGAGTTGCTGCTTCAGAGCTTTGTATTCAAGCTTCTGCCCCTCCGATTCATCGTATTCACACCCCCAGTTAAAAAAACAGTACTAAGTGTCATTCTTCAAAGGGGAAATACAACAAAATTATGAATACGAAAATTTGAGAAATCAAGCGAAAGAAGCTACTGGAATGCTGTTATTGCACTTGTCACCATCCGCATCGCCATGAGGGAGGCAACCGATTGCACGAGAGAGGTGCTCCAGATGGTCGGCGGCGGCCGGAGTGGAGGGCCCAGGCGGCGACGGGAGAGAGGGACCTGGGCGGCGGCAGGAGGCAGCGGGGGTGGGGGACTGGAAGAGCCGACCATGGCCGTGCAGGTCTGGGCTTGAAGGAGGAGATGAGCTCGAATGGAACGAGTCAGGTGCGTGCATCTGGTTCGGTCGACTCGATTAGATGAAGCTAGAGGCGAGGGCATTTCAGCCCATACAAAAATACGGAACAAATTCCAAATGCTGTGGGTGTATTAGGGGAAAATGGTATGCAATCATTAATAATGCACATTTCCAAATAACATCACTTGACAGTGACATATTTTGAAGAAACAATTAAGAAGTAACATATCTCTAAAATAGACACAAAGAAGTGGCATATATTAATTTTCCCTAATATATTCAATCTCATGGGCTGCCAAGCATGCATATTAAGCCTTAGGGCTAGCCCATGAGGAAGCTACTAAAGGAATATATCAATTTATTCTTACCTTCTTTATAATTATTGAGAAGTAGGTAGAAAATAGTCAGCCCCACTACTATATGGGTTGGTTCTTTGGCATTCACTTATCATTTTTTGCTACAGTAACTAACTTTAAACGGTGTTTTTGTAAGATGGATAAGTCGATTATAGTATATATTATCCCAAATTCAGCTATACCAACTAAAATTCTATACAATTATTTCTTTTTTCATACTGTCTCTTGTGAACAGTCAGAATTCAAAAATCATAAATCAAAAGTTATAGTTAAAAAAACTCACCCTATAAAGAACCCAGGAGGACATATGAGATCCAGATCTCTCGTTTCACTCGCTAGCTCTCTATTTCAAGTGGTTTAGTATTCTTTAGCTCTTCCATTTATACGTGATACGTCCCTAAAGAAGAAAAGGTATCCCATAGGTTTGTTTCGTTGCCACAACAGCTAGAGAACATAAGAGATGCAAAATTAAATCAACCGATCAAGCTGTGAGAAATATGTATGCCAATATACAACATTGGTCTCGGTGTCAAAAGTACATTAAAAAGAACAGAGTTTACGTACATGCATTGGAGATTAATAAATCAGAGACCGATATTTCGACGATGCTCTGTTCATTCACGATGGAAAGCAATATAAAAGCAAGGGCTGAGAAGAATGCTAGAAGATCGAACACAGCAAAATTAAGAAACACGATTTTGTTACGGCCAGCTTGATCAAGAGATAATCAGATTTGAGACATATGCATGCCAGAGAGCCGGATGCAAGATGAGAGGAGTCCAAGCTAGCAAGCCGAGTTGGAGCTACCAGAACGCCGTCGACACATCACACATGCACCGAATTTTTTTCTATTTTAGTCTTTTTTTGAAAAATATTCACATTTAGACTTCTGATAGTTTTAATTCCGTTTTTGGACCCAGGAGGTCGGCGCCGTGACCCACGGCGCCGAGGTAACACATCTCGGCGCCGTGGTCCACGGCGCCGAGGTGGCAGGCCCGCACCAGCATGGTCGCCTGCGTGGCGCCGACGTGGCAGCACCTCGGCGCCGTGGGCAGTGGCGCCGAGCTCGGCGCCGTGGATCTTGGCGCTGAGCTTAGGGCACTTATCCAGCCGTCGAGCGCATGCCTGTTCATTTCGCCGCCCGACTCCTCAGCCCCCCGCCTCCCCTGCCGCCACCGCCTCCGCCACTGCCTCCCCGCCACCTCCCCGGCCGTCACCGCCTCGCCGGGCCGCCAGCGCCTCCCCGGCCCCCGCCGCCTCCCCGCCCGCCACTGGTATAGCTGCTCATGTTGTAGATGATTTTATTAAAGTTGTTGAAATGGATTATAAATGTGAACGAATTGATGTCTATTTTGGTACAAAGCAATGTGGGTTATAGGACTAAATATTTGTACACAGCGCCACCAGTAGGACTAAATTTTTGGCAAATGGAGGCAGTACTAGTACAGTAGGTTCCAACTTCCCAGGAATAAGAAAGCTCGACATGCAGTTGGCTTTCATGAAATTAAGTGTGATAGATTGCAATCTATAATTGGTTTGGCTTGTTTAAGGACAATCAATAGTAGTACTAATGATAATAAACCACTGAGTAGGTATTTACAATAATGCCTCCACCAATAATGCCTCTATCAATCAGTTTCATTGAAAGATATTCATATGCTTTGAAGATATTCATATGTTGATGCTTGTTATGAGCTCATACTTATTGATTGTATGCAGGAGGGAAGGAATTACTGTGTGACGATACCTTCTTGGATTGCCCGCTTTGTCCACTACCATCGTCGGACAGGTAATATTGACTATGCAATTCAGTTAGTTAACTAGCATCAATTATACTGTAGTAGTTAGTTAATTTAGGTACTTAGTTAGTCAGCCAGTATCCAATTTCGCTTAAAGGTATTAAGTTTGGTTTTCTGTATGAAGTAGATGGACAAGCTAGTCACCCTATATCATGGAGGCAGTGTGACAAGTGATGATTATGGAAATGTTCGATTTGTTGAAATGCAAATGGTGCCTCTGATATTCAGTGATCGGCCGTCGTTTAGTGAGTTGGTTGCTAGGGCCCGGGAGGAGCTACATTGTCATGCAAACGAGGAGAGCATCACAGTTGAGGGGTTACTTCACTTCGGTTCGAAGACACAATTCTAAGGCGGTTGATCTTAATTGGTTGTGAGGATCAGTGGGACAAATATGTCAAATTGGTTATGAGGAATGAGTTCCAATGTTTGGACCTTGTTGTGCGGAAGGTGTCCATTGATCCCACCCCTCATGGTTATTCACCAGAACTAGGTGATCAGGCACCCTTTGACCCTCCGTTACCGGAACTTCCGGTGGATGTGGAAGAAGTGTCTGAGGTGCCCGATGCTCTATCTGCCCCGAACGATGTTCATATTTCTCAACCAATTCGAGTTGAATGTCAGACTGATGATGTCGTGGCGGCCCCTCAGGAGATCCCTTTGACCCAGAATCATCCCAGTAAGTGTCGAGCAACACTTTAGCCTTTTCCCGTCATTCCATTCTTTTGTCTCAATCCATCGTTTTCGTGCTCATGATGCAGGAGACATTCCTGATAATGTGGGTGTTCCTCCCAATAGAGTTGCACGCCAGTTTGGTATGAGGCAGCTGTGGCCAGTAGCGCCGTTCTCCATGTCTGTGGCCTTGCACAAGTAAGTGTCATGCAATTTCAATTCTAACCTTAGATTTCAATTGCACAGAGCTTTTTCTAATTTTAACGTTTGGTTTACGTGACATGCAGATTTGATCGTCAGCGACAGAAGAAGGTCACAGACTTCGAGCAGCACCACCACGTGTACGTTGAGGAGTGGGGACACTTTCAGGACCACGTGGACGACAACGACGAGCCGCACAGCAATGAGCACTTCCGGCGGTACCAAGTTTGGTACCAGCGTGCGACGCGGTCCAAGCTTAAGGGCCAATGGACTCAAGATGACTATGCCGACATTGAGTCCTCCGACGATGAAGACACGCCCTATGACCAGTCTACTCGACTTGGGACGCAGGTGGAGATAGCACCAGTCCTGGACCGTGTGGTAATGTTCAATCTCATTGCTTATTTTCCAATAGACATAAATACCACTACATATAGCAAATTATCCATTCTTTTGCTTGTTTGCAGGGCAACACCCTGAAGCAATCCATACAGGACATAGAGCGTTTCTCCAGGACAGCCGGCGACGTCAGGACACGTAGCTTCCTAGAGGTAAGCTTCGACAAAGCCACTCACAAAATTAGTACCTAATATCTTCATATCTTGTTGGTTAACAAAATGTTGGATGACAGAGGCTAGCAGGTCGGCTACGTCGTGCGGCTGGTCGTTGTGGTTGCAGCACAGGCGCGGCGAGGGACGTACACGGGGCAGAGCTCGTCCCCCACGAGGAGTGACACTTTCCCTGACGAGGGCGGCGAGGACGACGACGAGGACGAGGTGGAGCAGCAGACTTACGATGAGATATGTCCGTCTCAACTCGTAGACGCTCCTTCGACTCAGCCTACATAGCCTCTACCACGCAGACGCCGCCGCGAGCCTAGCCGTTACACTCCAGGCACCGACGCCCTTGGTAAGGGTAAGGGTAAGGCTAGGAGGCAGTGATACTTATGTGTAAGCTTGTGGTTGGGCTTAAAAGTCATTGTATATATGTTGTAATGAGCTAGGAGGCACTTGGTAAGTGGTTGGACTGAGATGTGTTTGTAATGAGATATTTGTTGTATATATGTGTATATGTTATATTCATGTGATATTTGTGTTCGAATCCGTAGTCTGTACTTTGTGGTTCTATAATTCCTGCAATGAATTTATGTTTCCTGCAAACGACTGCAAAGGCTACGAACTATGAATTTATTACGAGACTACAGGCTCTGAAAAGCCTACATAGGAACATTTATTGCTACACTGGAATCCTGAAAAAGCCTACGAGTTGTTTCCTGCAAACGACTGAAAAGGCTACGAACTATGAATTTATTACGAGACTACAGATTCTGAAAAGCCTACATAGTAACATTTATTGCTAAACTGGAATCCTGAAAAAGCGAAATGATTCGTACGACCTCCTCTCCATGGACTATGTCCACTGCACCAGATAACCTGCCTACATAAAGGCCTCCTATGTCTTCCATACCACATCTCCTCCTCAAGCCATCACAATACTACTACACAACAATATCTTCCTGGAGGTCCGACCCATTTGGAGTGCCGGAGTGGCATGAGCGCCCGAAGTGCCATTGCGGCTTTAGGACGATGTTGGGAGTCTGGACGGATCGAGTACAACGAGCCAAATACGGCCGTAGGTTCTTCAAGTGTCCAGACCTAGATGACGACTTCGTGGTAACGACTACAACTAAATCATTTGTTTCTCGTTATCGTTTTTCAACTTGATCCATGACATCTACCACGCCACACATAGGCTTGCACGTTCATCGAATAGGTGGATCGGGTGTCGCCGGCATGGCCAGATAACCGGGCAGTGGAGGTGGAAAACAAAGGACAATACTTTGTCAAGATGACTCAGGCTCGTGAGGTGGAACGACAGATGCGGCTTGAGCAAGAGCGCCGCGTGAGGGTGGACCAAATCCGTCTGAAGGGCAAGGAGGATGAGCTGCAAAGGAGGCGAGAGCAGTTAAGTCTGCGTGAAGCAGCCATCAAGCGTCAGGAGGAAGAGCTTCAAGCTCGTGAGGCAGCTCTCAAGACCAAGAGTGACAGGAAGAATGATGCAGCGGAGCTATCCTCAGGGCCCAATAAAAAGGGAAAACAACCACGCTACACCCAGTAGACTTATGTAATAGACCCACGCTATCTACGGTCTATGTAATCCTATTATTATGCACTGTATTGTGTTTGCCTAGCTGTATCGACTGCACTTGAGACTGCCGGTATGACGGTATTGCGTATCGGTGTTTCACAAAACTACAATTTAATAGAGTGCATAATGTTGCCCACCCATGCATGCTCCAAAGAATGTCTGCATAATGGATTAGTTTGCATATAGAAAAGAACAAGGAAATCATGCCTACTCAGTTCAAAATTGTAAATCATTACATGGAAAATTCACATTTTCAAGCACATAAATGTCTGCAAAAGAACAACAAGACATTAAACTATATCCTCAACTTCGCAGATTATACCATGTGATTTGAGGTAGCAACATAATTACTTATGAGCAATATAATGGAAAAGTCTAAGGCACATATGTTCTTACCTTGCCTCATTTTAGCTCTTTTGAATTCCATGAATAAGCAACACCATTATCCCCTTCTCTAACAATTAGTGTTTGACCATCGGAGTACCCTGCTTAGGAAAAAAGTTACAAACATTATTACCATACTAGCACCCGAAATTTTCAGATTGAACACGGCATCATCAAAAAATGTAGTAGAAAACAAAAATTGTGTTTCACACAGTTCATCAATTTTCTAAATGTTACCAAAAGCTACGGATTATTTTGAAGGCGCCGAGCTGGAGCGCCACCGGTCACGGCGGCTGTTCTAAATTTTCACAGCTCGGCGCCACGACCCACGACTCCGAGGTCGGCGCCACGACCCACGGCGCCGAGGTGCCTGCCACGTCGGCGCCACGCAGGCGACCACGCTGGAGCGGGCCTGCGACCTCGGCGCCGTGGGCCACGGCGCCGACCCCCTGGGTCCAAAAACGGAATTAAAACTATCAGGGGTCTAAATGTGAATATTTTTCAGAAAAAAGGCTAAAATAGAAAAAAAAATTCGGACACATGCACGCCGACGCCCACCTATAGAGTGAAGTCCATCGTGCGTCAAACAGTGGAGTAGGAGAGAAAGAAACTACAACATACATTAGGCGATCTTTTCGACTTATACTTTATAATTTATAACTTTGTTTAGATAAACAAATAAACAGAACAGTTTTTTCTTAGCTGTTTCGAAAAGATCTATCATAATAGTTTTTTCGAACTGACTTATCAGTATTCGGTTCAACCAACAGCTGCAGTCATAAATCAAAAAAGAGAGAGACACCCAAAGTTCTCAACAAGAGCAATAACCGACTGACAGAAAAGAGCCGAGACAAGAAAACTCTCCCATGCGTACACCCTAGATGTTAGAGAGAGAAGAGTTGAGGAAAAATTATTCATTGTTGAGCGGTGCGCTCACGACGTAGAGTAGGTGTTTACTCTGGAGGTCGATCGGAATCAACGTTGGGCGTACATGCGCTTAGCCGCGTAGATTTCCAAAGTTGCGAGAGCATGCGCGTCCGACTAAAGTTGGCCCATGGCGAAGAAACCTTCTCGCAGGTGTTCACACACATGGAAGAGTCTAGAGATTGGAACCAACACGCTTCTAGTTACAGATCGATTCGACGACAGGCCACAATAAGCAAACACTTTCTAGGGAACGTGCGAAATTTTCAGAGGAACTGGCAGCGACTCCACGTCCGCTTGGCGCCAACTTGATAGTTCTTGTAGTAGCTTGGTCAAGAAAACTCCAATGTCCAATTTGGAGTTTATCGTGGAGTCTAGCATTTCGTTCTCGTCAGACCGACCAACCAACAATAAGCAAACACATTGGCTATCTGAATAGCACATTTCTAATGTCCACACAACGTGTTAGACTCAAATTGATGTTTTTTCAATTAAATAAAACTTTTTTGAAAGATATTCTATTTTTCAATTAAATACTATTGTTCGGCTTCAAGATTTATCATCATTTCAAATGTTCACCTTAAAACAAGCCATGCATATATATAACCCAATATCATATGAAAAGATATTCTAGACCATCAAATTAGTTGCATCTTGATGCTAAAAAAATTATAATAAATCAATCTCCTTCCGGCCACAGCCAGAGACCCGGAGCTCGACCTAAGCCGATAGCGCTCCAGGCGTAGGCCCGAGAAAACTGCGGCCGTAGCGTGCGCTGCCCTGGGCAGAAGTGTGGCCCAAACAGAACTCGCGTCTCCCACTGGCGCTGTGCAGTGGACCGTGTATGACAGAAAGCTGGAAGCATTGTGGTCACGCTCACGGCCCCGTCTGTCGCTTTAGCCTTTAGCCATCGAATGCCTTTCAGTCCAACGCCTTTCAGAGAATGATGGTAGGAATAGAACAACAGTCGTATATAATTTTAATCGATACAGATAAACTTAGTATATTTTTTACTATAATTTTTCTATTAACCACACCTTAAAAAATACATCTTTTAAAAACTAATTACTGGAGACAATACGAGCATAAGCTGGTTTTTTTTAGATAAAGGATATAAAATCCGGCCTCTATATCCACGTGGGATATACACAGCCAAAAGTTACACGAGCTCTTAGGCTCAAAGCCTCAAAACTGAGGGGCAAAAAACAACAGCAATGAAAGCTTAAGGACTAAGAAAAAAACTAGAAAGACTAAGCTTCAGCACTTTTACTCCGTCCTTGCTTTCAACAAGTCCCTATTCTCATCCAACTGAGCCATCCAAACTACGGTCTGTTTTGCGTGAAGATGGACCTCCGAGGCGACGTCTCCAAGGAGGCGACTAACGCCGCCCGCCGCACCGAGGTAAGGTTTTCACCTGGAGATCAGTAACATGAGAGCTATAGAGTGCAACGACAACATCTCCAGGAAGGATAATGGCGCCCGAAGGCGTCATTGCTGTTGAGACCGGTAAGATCACCGGCAAGGCTTTCGCCAGCACCTCCATAGCACCCCACGCACTACCCACACACAAAAAAGACCGCCACCAACACACCGGAGTCCTGCACGCCTCAAGGCCATGGCATAGCCACCCTTGAACTCCACAACGAGCCGCTTCCTGTAATGCCTGCCACTGTAGAAACCACTATGCGACGCTTAAGCGCCACCACTGAGCAGATCCAGGAACATGAGCCACAGGTCAAGCCTACAGCAAAACAACGGAAGAGCCTGACGAGGATCTTCCTAAACGACCTTACGGAGCCTGCACGGCACGCGGAACACCACTGCCTTCTTGCTCTCGGCCACATCCATCTGGAAGGCGGAGTTGATGTAGAGGTCCTTGAGGACGCTCTTGAGCTCCTGGTTGCCAATCTCTAGGTCAAAGAACGCCTGCGCGATGGAGTCCTCAAACTCCGAGGGCACGAGGCCCTTGACCTTCTGGATCTTCCTCCTCGCGCGTGAACAAGGTGTCTTCTTCCTTCCTTCCTTCGCCACTGATAGATTGGATAAGATGCACCGTAAGGTCATCTGAGCTGCTCCAGTTGTGCAGCCGCAATCTGGCCAGTACATCTTGGGATATTGCCTCATCAAAAGTGCATCTTGCAAAGAGATTCTTCAGCTTCTCCTCATCATTCTTACTCCATGGAACTGCTTCTATGCATGTCAAACACGATTCAATTCCTCGGTCAAACATGGTTGAGGAAGATACCTCGAGCACATCGATGGCCCGTGACACACCAGCAGCAGCAAGCCGCCGCACTGGATCAGGCTCGTACATGAGCTCCACCGCCGCCCTGAAAGCCTCCACATTCTCCACGTCGTCCACCTCAATCCTCTTCCCGCTACCACCACCGGCCGCGGAGCCCTCGCCCGGAGCCACGGTGGCAAAGAAGGCGCTACTGACACACTGCACCCTGGAGTCTAGCTCCATCACCACCCACCTCCCGTCCCTTCCTTGAAGAAAAAGCCTCAGATCCATCGCTCCATTGTCCCCATCATCCTCCCCCGCGGCAACCAAGGCAAACCCAAAACCAAAGCCTCAGAAAAAGCATAAGCTGGCTTTAAGCTAACCCAAACTTCCGCGGGAGGAACATGTGAAATTCTTGGACTATATATTTGTAGATACATATAGGGTCTGTTTGGTTGCCTGCATGAGCTGATGCAGGCTGCATGAGCGTGGCCAGGCTGAGGAGGGAAGCTCATCAGCCTGGCTCCAGTTGTTTTTTTGCATCCGCTCGTGCAGGCTCTCTCCTCTCCGCAGTCAACCAAGCACCATCTCCATGCATGCGCTGATGCGAACCATCCGCACCATCTCCATGCATACGCTGATGCGAATCATCCGCATGCTGCAACCATACAGCCCCATAGGGACTCAGTGCACAGTAATGCATGTGCGTGCATTGATGCAAACGCTCACCCACATCTGTTTTCATGATTAGACAGGTTCCATTACACCACGATGTTGAAGTATCACCCATCCCAAATTGAGTACGTAGTACGTACAATAAAAGTCTCGGAAAAAAAAGTACTGAACGCGACAAAACACATAGGCAGGCATCATGAAGACGGCAACAGTAAATTTGACAAACGGCAACAAGATGGTGACATTTGATCGATGGCAGTAGCAAGCAACATCCATGGTTCAGCAACAAGATGGTGACATTTGATCGATGGCAGTAGCAAGCAACATCCATGGTTCAGGCATACTTCTCAGCGACGTCAGCGAGGCACTGCACCAGGTCGTCGGGTCTCGAGAGCATCGCCATATGGTCTGCGCCATCTATCTCCTTCACCTCCTCCACTGGGTAGTTCTCTATCATCCACCGCTGGAACTTCTCGACGATGGCGTAATCTTGCTTGCAGACGATGTACACCTTACGTACCGAGCCGTAACGACCCTTGGAGAACGGCTGCTGGACGAGAAGGTCTTCCACGAACATTGAACTGACCCTCATCAGGGATCTGCCAAGTGTGAGGTCCTGCCAATCGCCAGGTGATTTCAGCATGCGATGCTTAATCGGTACCTTACATGCATTTGTCAAGGTCGTAGATTGTCTAAAAAGATTATAAAAAAGAGTAAAGTCCATTACCGGTCCTTAAACTTTTTATGCTGTGTCATCCCGGTCCATAGACTTTTAAAGTATGCCATCCCGGTCCATAAACTTCAAAATGTGCCATTACCGGTCCTTAAACTTTTTATGCTGTGTCATCCCGGTCCATAGACTTTCAAAAGTGTGCCATTACAGCTGGACCCGTAACAGGTGGTAATAGCACACTTTGAAAGTTTAGGGACCGTGATGGCATACTTTAAAAGTCTATAGACCAGAATGACACAGCATAAAAAGTTTAAGGACCGGTAATGAACTTTACTCTTATAAAAAAGAGTCTCATGTTTTCGTCTGTTCTAATTCTACACAGATTGCTCCCTTTAGCAGCGTAGTGTGGTCTAGGCCTACATGAGTGTACAGTGGACGTGACCTGCAGGCTGGCTAATGGACATTGTTTCATCTGTCATGGACCACAGTACATGTGACAGGTACGACTACGACGGCGTACGTACCTCCGGCGAGCACAACTGGAAGAATTTCGCTCGTGTGACCTGCGGCCCGAACATCATGGAGGTAGGGAGCTTGCCCTCTGCATCTTGGGGCTTCATCTCCGTGTCCATCCAGTCCAGCCACTTCCCCTCCACAAACTTCAAGAAACAAAAACAAGTGTACATCGAACAATTAATAATCATTCAGATCAAAGCAGCTGAGTTCTGTTCATGAGTACAAAAGAAAAATATCACGCCAAAGAAGTGCAATTAGCGTAAGCAGGCATTGGTCCCCAAGAGTCAATGGATATTTTTCAGGCTACTACTTGTTTTTGCTTCCGAATCTACACTGGAAAAGGACATGCACTCTCGATCGGTGGTGCTCATCTATTAACGAAACGAGACGACGTGCATGCGTCAGGAAATCAACCAGGAGCTTTCAGCTAATACGTGGCTTACCTTTTCGAGCACGTGCGACGGGCGCGACGTGTGGTCCGGCATGAAGGCGCAGAGGAACACGGCGGCGGCGACCTTCTCCGGGAACAGCTCGGCGGCCAGGGCGATGTTCACGCCGCCGAGGCTGTGGCCGACCAGCACCACCTTCTCCGCGGGCGGGAGGGAGTCCAGGAGGTCCAGCAGCGGCTTGGTGTAGTCGCGGAACGTCGGGACCTCGCGCAGCGGCCGCGGGTCAACGCCCGACGCGGCGAGGTCCGGCGTGCTGACGCGGTGCCCGGCCGATCGGAGCTGCGTGGCCACCTTGAACCAGGACCAGCCGCCAACGCACGCGCCGTGCACCAGCACAATGTGCTTGCCAGCTTTCGCCGCAGAAGCCTCCATCATGTGGCTGTGTGGCTATCTTGTTACTTGTCGCTGTGGCTTGACGTGTCGGATTTATATAGCCGCTCTCGACGATTCGCCTAGCAAGCTATGGGCTTGTAAACTAAAGTTAAGTGAAACTAGCATCGATCGGAACCATCGGGAAGGAGCTTAATTATAGAGCTCGTTTATTAGGGAGGACAAGCTTGCATAAGCATATCTGAAAAGTCTACGGAATGAGGAGACGACAAAACAAAACAAAACAAAACAAAACGCAATGTGAAACTCTTGGAAGAGTGAAAAAGGAAGAATTAAGAAGTACAAATGGAATTCTCCTTCGAGACTGGGGAAACTTGGCTACCACAACCATGTTCAGGTCCGAGAAAATCATGATGAAAAATCTATGTAGAACTATAATAGTCAGACAAACAGCCGCACACGATGTTCGGCTGTGTAACGGTTGGCTATGAAATGGAGTTCTGGTGGCAAGTTGGGGCCGATGTTGACAAAGGAAACTCGTGCATCGCGTTGTACAGTTGAAAACACGAACCCATGACCAGGAAAATTTCTATTGTATACCGGTGACACAATCAAACCTGTGTAACGCGCAAATGAGGTGGTGACAAATGGCAAAGGTATTGTAGCAGCTATTTCAAAAATATTTTTCCGTACGACTTGTACCGTAACAAAAAGTACTCCAGCAGATGGTACCTTGTTTCTTTATTGTGGAAAGGATTTATTTACACCATGTGAGGAAGATCTGAGTCCTTCGAGTACTCCAGCTCATGTGAGGAAGATCCGAGTCCTTCGAGTACTCCAGCTCACGACCACGTGAGGCAGATTCAATAATTGGTACAAGATCAGTGTCTCCTCCCTCCAGAAGATCCTTGTGTCATGATTATAAAAGTGTGTAAATATATTTTGTAACTTGTTAGGAATCATGGATTATCCTTGTGAGCATGACACTGCTGTTTGCAAATGTGTTTTGCAAAACTTGTTGAAGTATCTACACTTCTCAGGGAAATCAGGACTACCGCAGTGTAGTCTATGGTACTACCGTGGACTGGAACTACATGCTTTGTAATCACGGAACTACCGCATGTGTTGGTGGTCGAAGATCTATGTGATCAAAACTAGCGTGGTCGAAGATCTGTGTGATCGAAACTAGCATGGTCGAATTGACGTGGTCAAATAGCTATGTGATCAAAACCAGCGTGGTCAAAACCGACGTGGTTGAGATCTGTGTGATCGAAACCAGCGTGGTCGAACCGATGTGGTCAGAACCAACGTGGTTGAGACATGTGTGGTCGAAACCAACATGGTCGAACTGATGTGATTAAAACAACATAATTGAAGATCGACATGGTCGAGAGCTGAGTGGTCGAAACCAACGTGGTCGGAGACTAGCGTAGTCGAAGACATGTGTGGTCGATCCGAACAACGTGGTCGTGGACTAGGGTAGTCAACGATTGGAGTTTCCGACTCGCTCTGTGTGAATGGTCCGATCAACTCTATATGAGCAATCCGATCAACGAGCAGAACTACTGGCTCTGTGTGAGTAGTACTTCTGATCTGCGGAACATTTGGTTTATGTAATGATACGTTTTTCCAGAGAGGCACCTGTGCGGTGGTCTTCTCCTCTCCATGAGAGTGGTAGTTCTGCATGTGGGAGCGGTACTTCAGATGATTGGAACTACCGGAAAATATACAGTGGGACTATCGGATTTGACTGGTCCTTTGTTTCTAATGGTAAGTTTTTGATCGTTGCGAGGGGAGCGGAAGTACCGTAGTTTTACCGCTGGTACTTCCAATAATCCTGGTTTTTCAGGGATTTGGCTCCAACGGCTAGTTTTCTTATGTGGGATATAAATACCCCCTTGTGGCCAATAGGAGAATAACTTTTGGCACTCCATTTCGCTCTCTTGGTATGAGGTTCTCCTCTCAATTGTGCATGTGTTACACCTTGTGAGCAAGGAAGAAGGCTCTAGATTTCATGTGTTGCATCTAGAGGTGGATTGCGTATCCACTCAAGCTTGTGCATTCGTTGCACGTGGTCAGCGACTCGCCGTTGGGGTCACAACTTGGCGTCTACGATGGTGATGCCGTTGCGTCACCACGCCCATGAGATGACATCAGTCCACCTCCATCTCCTGTGGACATGTATGCAATGTACTTCACAGTGAAAATCTCACCAGTAGCATCAACCTCCTCCTCGTTGCTGGATGTATCCCACTCCCATCATGCTCCTTCTCTCGTGTCACATGTACCTTGTCGTTGAGTGAATCATACATCTGGTATGACTTGGAGCCGAGTTCATACCCAAAGAACACCTCGGGAGTACTTCTATCCTCGAGCTTCTTAATGTTGGCTTCACATTCTTAACGTAGCCTAAACATCCAAATGTGCAAAAATCATGCACATTCGGTTGTCTTCCATATTAGACTTCAAACGAGGTTTTCCCATTAACACTTCGAGTCAGAGCATAGTTTAGGATGTACACTAACAGTGTGACGGCTTCTCCCCAAAACCTTGCTGGTACGTCCTTTGCCTTCATCATGCTTCTCACCATCGAGAGCATGGTTTGATTACATCACTTGACCATGCCATTTTGCTATGGCGAGTACAGTGCTGTGGGATGACGAACAATACCTCGATCTACACAGTAGTATCTAAACTCCGCAATCGTGAACTCTCCTCCATGATCTATTTGTAGCACACGTAGCTTCCGCCTGGCCTCCAGCTCAACGCTTGCCTGAAGCGCTTAAGAATTATCGATGCCTCATCTTTTATCTTCATAAGCATTAGCAACATATAACGACTAAGATCATCGACCAGAAGCAGGAAATAATGCCTGCCTCAAGGAGTTAGCGATGTAATTGGTCCGCAGAGGTCACCATGTACGAGATCTAGCACACGATCAGCTCAGTACTTGGCCTCCTAAGGAAATGAGGCATGTTGTTGCTTCCCAGCCAAACAGCTTATGCATAATTGATCCACCTAATCAATTTTAGGAAGTCCTCAAACCATCTCTTGTTGAGCCAACATTAAGAGCGAATTGAAGTTCAGATGACCAAAATGTTTGTGACATCGCCACGCCAATTCTCCGCTCCAGCTAACAAGCATACTGGCTGCGCAATGTTGAGGTTAAGCACATAAAGCTGGTTACTTGTGCGATTTACCTTGGTGAGAAGCCTCTGATCTGGTTTGCAAATCTGCATGACACTATCCTCGATGATAGTCTGGTACCCAACCTCATCGAGCTACCCATCATCTCTTGGTCGTTACCAAGAACCATTGCTCGATGTCCACTGGCGCCGGTAGATCTTCTTGAGGGAGGAGATGCTGATCTTGTACCCCGCTTCATCTTCGCAGGACCTGTATGATCACCGCTCTGATACCAATTGTTGAATCTGCCTCACGTGGTCGTGAGGTTCGAGTACCTCATGTGGTTGTGAGCTTCGAGTACCTCACATGGTCGTGAGCTCGAGTATTCGAAGGACTCGGATCTTCCTCACGTGGTCGTGAGTTCGAGTGCCCGAAAAGACTCTAGCTGCTATAGTACTCGGACGAACAATACTCGTATGAACAGTGCTCGGATGCACAGTGCTCGAAGTACTCAGATGAATAGTGCTCAGAGTACTCGGACCGATCACTACTGGTACTTGAGTCTTTCGATTATGGCAAAACTTGATCACAAACACTGGTCTATGACTCAGACCACCCAACTCACGTGAGACCACTTTAGAGAAAGAACACACAAACTCTTTATGCCATGCCAACTGCTCACAGCTCCTTATATAAGAAGTACAAAGTACCACTACTTACAATATTATGGACACTAATGCTATTCATTAAGACACTAAAACTGCCCGACATAAACATGCACGTCTCGTTGACCGTGTGCAAACAATTAAGACAGTAATAATGCAATCCTAAGAAACCGATGACCGTTTCTTTACAGACTGCAAAAGAAAACTGATGCGATAAGATTACTCAATATGTACTATAATTAACTTATAGATCCTATATAAAAAGATATTTGTTTGAAAATTAATTACTATAGAAAATTAAAATGTTGTTTTTAAAAATTAAAAAGAATAGACACAAGCGGAGTATCCGGTTGTAACTTGTGACAGATAAGGCCTGGACTTTAAGATGTCAACGGTGGAGTTAGCTCCGTAGCGACAAAACATTGGTGCTTCTCTGATGGGAGCACAGCTGGCATGCTTGATGACCGATGCAGAGACGATGAACCTTACAATACGACTCTCGTTTAGAGCGTGTGGCGTAAAGAAACTCGAGCCTCGAGGTAGGCAAAAAGAAAGGATCAAAGGTTGCATCAGAAAGCTTCTTATCATAGATCACAGAACAAAGGCTTATGTCAATTGTCAAATGAGATCACGATTCCTGCCCAGGGAAATGTTACGTGGAACTCTACCTCCTGGCGCAGCATCTAATTTGCTGAGCCATACATGTAATATAATTTGCTTTCATCTCATCACAAGGGCCCAGTAGCTATCACTTCACTCAGTCATAGGGAACAAACAAGCAAGGATTCAACTGGCGATTTTGAACATCTCAAACCAATATGGAGGAGCGGTTCAATTCTCCTCAAATGAAAACCTATCTCTTCTTATAACCTTGTCTGTAAACGCAAAAAAAAAAATGTTCCATCGCAGTAACGACATTACTTATTTTCCAGCCATTTTATTCCACATCAACGTCCAGTTTTCCTTCATGTGACGTTCACCATTCAAGGATTCACCAACCACATGTTTCTTTCCCTGGTTTTTCCTTTCTCTGATACCAATATGAAATAAACATACACTAAAATACTATTCAAAGATCTAAAATATGACTATTTAAATGATAAAATTCTGGTCACTATTTAATGAATTTGAATAGTAATATTCCACTTGTGACTAGTATTATGAATAGTATTCTTCCACTATGATGGTGGGTATACTATTTAGTTACTATTCTAATTACTATTCACTGAAATGACTGTTTCTTTTACGATGATGATGATTAATTTTGAACAGTAATTTTTTCAGGATCTTGCGGGTTGGCGAAACCAACAAGACAGTCGAAGTGTTCTTAGTGGTGTAAAAATCCTACTTGGTACTCACCATACTTATCACTAATTTGCTTCAGGAGTAGCTAAACCTTTCCTTGAAATTCAAAATCAAGATCATATGAGACAATTTTTTATCGTCTCCCCAGGCAGTTCCACCCAAAGGGAACACTTCTCTAAGGCCTTACCATTCTCCTTAGCCATTCTCAGGCTCTGCGGAGAGTTGCCAGAGAGTTTTCTCCTATATGGTCCCTAGCATAAAACCTTGTTCCATATGATCAGGCTTAGAACAACTAAGGAATTGAAGAAGAACTACTTCATTTCTACAAACTAGCTTACATATGATTTTCCCTTTCGGGAACCCCGAAAGTTACTACACACAAAGATAGAAAATATACCTTACACAGCTATATTACAACACACTTCTGATTGATATATTTTACAGTGGGTATGTTAGAACTAAGGTATTACGGAGGTGGGGATTGGAGCTCTCAAAGACTCTGAGACTTTATGTTGCTCTCCTCAATTCTTTGATGCCCTTCTTCTGCGGAGTGCCCCGCTTTATATAGCAGTGGGATATGTCTTCTTAATTAAGCCTAGCGCCTTAGAGTAGGCCTTTTTGGCATGCACACTATCTTCTAAGCACCTTTTCTTTCTTTATTCAATACTTCTGGCAAGATTCTTCAGTAGGCTTCACTTCTTTCATCATGGGTGGCTCATATAATTGGAGGACTTTCTTTCCTGTGTTGACGACTCATGCCTTGTCCTTTCTGAATATTCGCGCATATCTGAACTGTCCTTATATCTGAACTGTCCTTTAGTATATTTTATCTTCTGCGCCTCAATAATTGATAGATAGTATTCTATCAATATTAGCATCCTTTATAGGGGTATCTTTAGATATTCCTTTACCTTTTTAGAATTCTTTCTATTTGTAAACATGCTGATTCATCATACCTTTTTATTTCATATTTTGCCTATGACCGGCAATATCCATTATGTCATCGTCAGATAACGATATTTCAAATTTTTTATCATATTCTTTTTTCATGGCTTCAAACTTGTTATTTATTTTTATTCTTAATTCTTTTAAAATTTCTTCTTTTATATCATTTTTCCATTGAGAAGTTATGGATTCGAATTTTTCATCTATTTTCCAGTCTAGGTATGATCCATCTAATGGGTCTACTCCTTTTATTAAGCATTCTTTATAGGTAGGTTTCTTTTGAGTTCCTTCTTCTTTCTTTATATTCGTTGAGGATGATGCTACTGGGGCCTTCTTATTTTTTGCTTTTTAAAATTTTTGAATATATTCTTTTGCAGCTGGTTCCATATAGTAATTAATTTCTAGTATTTTTCGTGCTTGCTTAAGGCTTCTTCTATATTTACATATTTTTTCCAAGATATTCCTCCAGCTAATTTGGAGTCTATTTTTTGAGCTATAATTTCTTCAAATGATATGTATATTCCTGATATTTTGCCTTCAAACACCACATATAATGGTTTGGGCTCTATGAATTCAGGATTACCTGATATAGACATTAATTCATTCATCATGTGAAAGTATTCGGCAAGGCTATTTAATATTGACAGCATATATCCCTTTTCTTCTCGTTTATTATTGTATTGATACCAGAAATTGTCTAGTATGCATTCCTGAACTTCATCAACAATTATATGATCCTTTGGCTTGAATTTATATGAATTTGGTGGGAATATTTTCAGCTTATTTTCTATTCCAAAGCTGAAAAATTTGCTCCCATTATAATTCATGGATCTCTTCTTTCCTGCAAAATAGAAGATCGAGACAATAAGTCAAGTAAGTTATTGTCTTTTCCTTTTATATGTTCAAATATAACTTTGTAGCCATTTCCTGTAATAATATCTTCAAATAAAACTCATCTTCTACTAGAACTTTTTTTACTATTTATTTGATTGTGATATCTACAGATGGCCTCACAGTTTGTTCTTACTGTGAATTCTTTAAAACCTAAATATAGTCTGAGAGAATTTATTGCATTGATTATTGCTAAGATTTCTCTGTCAGTATTGTTTAATGTTTTTAGTTTATAACTTCCTGAAGCATATCGGCATATTTTCTCTTCAGTTTTTGAAGAATACTTATTGGGTTTTTGTTTTAATATTGCTCCCCATCCTATCTGAGAAGCATCAGTTTCAATGATAAAGTAATTATCATCTAATGGTAATTCTAGTGGTTTCAATTCTTTGACTTTCTCTTTTATTATTCTAACTAATTTAACGTCTTCAGAATTAAAGTTTTTTTGACCATTTTTTCTTAATTTAGCATATAATGGCCCAGCTAGTTTTTCTAGGTTTTCTATATAATTTCGTGCGTAGTTTACAATACCTAGAAATTGTTGTAGTGTCTTTTTATCGTTCATAGTATCAGGGAATTGTAGGATCTTTTTTGCTATATGATCTTGTAAATATATTTTCCCTTCTCCTATTTCATGTCCTAAGAAATTAATTTTTTTCTTTACATATTTCCATTTTTCTTTTGGATAATATTAACCCGTTTTGCTCTACCTTTCTGAAAAATACTTCTAAATGAGCAATATGTTCTTTATAGGTTTTTGAAAATATCAATAGATCATCTATGTAAACTAATACAAATTCTTGATTTTCGTTGAATATATTTTGCATCTTTCTTTGGAATAATGCTGGTGCATTTTTTTAGTCCTAAAGGCATTATCAGCCATTCAAAATGACCTTGTGGACAAGTAAAAGCTGTCCATTCTATAGATTCTTCTACCATTTTAACTTGCCAAAATCCGGCCTTTAAGTCAAATTTAGAAAAAAAAATACCTACTTCCTTGTATTCTGTTGATCCATTCTTGTTTATTAGGAATGTTGTAGGCATCTTCTATGGTATTATCATTTAGTCTTTTATAATTAATTACCATCCTTGACTTTCCTCTAGCAATTTCAGCATGATTTCTTACTATAAAAGCGGTTGATCTATGAGGGCATCTGCTTTCTCTTATAGCTTTTAGTTTTAATAATTCTTCTATATGCATTTTAAACTCTTTTATATCTTTCGAAGTGGCTTCTATTGGACATATCTTTATTATGTGTAGGATCGTCGATGGCAATCAGAGGGGGATGAATGATTGCAGCACACAGCGGAATTTTTTTTAAAAAATATGTCTTCTAATTGTTAAATCTAAAAAATAAAAAAACAAAATAGTGCAAATTTTCTTTCTCGGTTACTGTCGCAACACTATAGATTACTGCAGTAACTATGCAAAAACAACTTGCACTAATTACCTCTCACATGCAATCAAAAAGTCACGGCCTCCATCTATCTATTAATCCTAAAACCAGATTAACACTCTTGCCAGGCATGTACAACCCACAGACGAGAGGTCGTCTGCAAGAGCCTAGAATCTGACATACAGACAGCTAAAAAGACAGGTTATACAATGAAGAGTCTGTTTCACTGTCTGCAAGCTGTTTAATGCTTTGCATGTAGCCAAGATCAATCATGAACACTATTTTGTATACCATTGTGTTGCTATTTGATAGAAAACGGATCAAGCTTTAACAATGCATATTCACACCAAAAATCGGGATGAACATAAATGCTTCTTTGGCAAATTCTGCCAATTCTGCTAATCAAGACATTTGAGCTGAACAAAGATGGCTATGTTTACACCAGACTTGCAATAAACACAAAATAAAACAGGTATGTACTAGTACGCAGGTGCTCTCTTCTACCTGATCAAATGCCGCACGCAACCATGTTTTTGTTTAGCATCGCACAAGAAGAAATACAAAGGAGAATTATACAAGAATCTGCATTGGGTGTTGGCAGATTGAATCAAGCTCAAAACAAGGGATCTGACAATCCTAATATCTAAAGTTACCCTGGTAATTCTGGCTACCGGCCCTTGCATATCCAACTATCAAACAAAATCCTCATTATGTTCCTGAAACACTGAAATTAAACAAGTCATCTTCCATGTTCAAGCTATGGAACGTTTAAATTCTACAAGACAAAAAAAGTGGGCATGCATTCCATGGTGATGACATATAAGGACCTTGCTAAAAATAATACAGACATAGCGCTTTACTGATAGTATTTCCTAACACCCAGCAAACAGAAAATTGTGACACTGATGTTTCCATTTGGTGAACATCCAGAAGTTATGTAGTAGTAGTACTTCTTGAGATGGATGTACCAATGATCATCAGCAAAAGGAAGGAAGCAAACAAAATTGGCTACTTGTACATATATTAGAGATGGTGTATAATATTAGGCAAAAGGCAGGAACCAAAACTGGCTAGTTGTACATATTTTAGAGTCAATGTAGAAACTTCTTTAGAACTGATAGATATTATGGTCATTATTCCCAGTCATATCAAGTCACAAATGGAAGCTTATATTCTAGTTTCCAAATGAGTCACACAGCACCAAGGATTTATGAGCACCAAAGACAAAGATAAGCTAATTAATTACATATCAAGGAACATGAGGCAAATTATTATTTCAACAAGTGCATATTGAAGTAGTTATCCGATAAAGCAGCCCATAATGAAAGTCAAAACTATAAAAACCTTCCTATAGGCTATATGTGTAATTTCCTGTCTAATCACTGGATAAAAGAGTATATCTCAGATTTCTGATATACATAGTATTGCTCAGAAACATTTCTAATTCTTACATACTGCTCAATTGACATAACACCAAATGTTTGCCTAACCAAAGAGAGCTCTACACTATACATCTCTTTGCTCAAACTTCTCTATTTTCTTGCCGCTCTTGTCAACAATATCTCGGTTGTAAGATCTTGATGCAAATTGGGGTTGCAAAATTAACATACATGTAGCAAGGGACCATGTACCTTCGTCCTTGAAACTAATTTTGTGTTCGAAACTTCACATAACTGATTAATGTTATATCTATGCTACATGTCTGTCTAAATGTAAAAATCTGGTCTAAGAACACAGTTGACCTTGACCTTGCTAAAAGCTCACATTGCCCTCGTCTAGACCTCTCACAGCCCCTGGTTTTCCAACCCATACATGAAATTCCACCTCTAATTGCACCCCACACAACGCATTCCATTCGCATGAACAGAGGAAAACACACAGATTAGCCACAATTTCTACCCGAGAACAGTTCCAATCGGCCGCAAACGCACGCCTATTCACAATTGCACTAAAAAAAATTTCCGCAAGACTCCCTAAACGAACCGTGAAGACGAAACCTCACACAAGACAATGAAATTGCCGAAGCGGTGGAACAAGACAGCACCTTGGCGGCGTTAAAGATCTCCTCGGACTTCTGGACCGTGTACGCCTTCTCACCCCTCTCGACAGAGATGGCGGCCCGCAACACCGATCGAGAGCGGCACGCGTTCGAGGGGTTAGGCGCGACCGGCCGGACAGAGATCCCGGAGACCACGGCGGCGGCTGCTGCTGCTCCGACGAATTGGCACCACTCGTAGTAGGGCGGGTCGAAGACGCCGGCCATGGGGGACGCGCCCTCGGCCGGGAACAGCCCGTCTGCGAAGCCGCCACTGCCGTGCCGATGTAGGAAGGGGCGCCGGTGAAGTCGCGACTGCCTTCTGTAGGGGAGCTGGGAACCCTGGACGGCCACGGGCCACGCCGCCGCACCCTTCGATGAAGTCGCAGCTGCTAGATGCAGCCGTGGAGGAAGCCGCCATGGCCGCGACCAACAGGGATGAGTGCTGTCGCCGCGCCATGGCCACGACCAAGCGAGACGGGTGCCGCCGCAGCACCGTTGCCGCGACCGAAGGAGATGGGGATTGTCGTCTCGCCGTTGCTGCCGCGACCAACGACGGGTGGGGATTTTGGCGCGTAGCTCGGATTCTCCCGCGCGCCGCAGCCGGATCCGCGCCTCGTCGCTTGGAGGCGACGACCCTGTACAGCGCGCCCTCCTCGTCGCTTGGAGTCTGGGAGAACGAGCCGTCATCGTCGCCTCGCGAGACGACGACCTCGCCCTGCTCCCAGCTCGCGAAGGGCTTTTCTGCAAAAAGTACGGTATACAGACGACTCGTATCGACGCGTTGTACATGCCCTAATTACAAAACGTCTAGCCGGCCGCAAGACAATAAATCAATGCATGCAACATGCAAACGTAGAAATCAAAGACCAACTTACCTCTAGGCGACAAGTGGCTGGGATTTCTTAGCACAGATGGCGATCAACGAAAAGCAATGCATGCCCGTACTGCGATCGTTCAACTCAAAGCAAAAATATTACTTGCATGCAAAAGGAAAAAGATTACCATCACGTGAAGCAGTACAGATCAACTCACGGCAGCCTTCATGCGTGCGTGATGAATCTCAAGCCGCCGCTCACTTCAATCAAAATTTTTGCCGCCGCTCACAACTTCCGAACACACAAAGCAAACCCTGCCGCCTGCTCCAATCGCCAGGTAAAAGAAGAAAAATGGTGCACACCGATCGGTGAGAGGAGACGTTGCACAAGATCGAAAAGGGACGACGCAAAGCAAATCAAGTAGAAGCCGACTCCACGCCTCAATTATCCATCACTTCAGGACGTCCATCCAAAATACATGCATGCACGTAACTTCCGTCAAAGCGTCCAGCCGCCGCTCTATTTTTTTTCTTTTTGGTTCGCTCGATTGCCTCAAAATCACGGCCAACCTCACCGAAAATATCCCTACCGCTTCGCAGCAATAGCCGCCGTCTCCATATTCGTATTTTCTACGGCCGACCGTTTCCTATTCAATTTCTATTTGAAACCCTAAAACAACTCGTCCAACTAAGTCTGACCTTTTTTTTTACCTCAATTAGGTTTTTGGCCCACTAATTTTCAAAGGGTCCGAAACCCTTCCTATCACGGGTTTTTCACACTTCCGACTTTTCAACACATCGTGTGTCGAAGCCTCCAGGACCGCACCTCCTGTATCTTCTCCACGCATCATCCACCTTTGATCTCCATGTACTCCAGCGTGAGCGCGACCACCTCGTGACATTATCGACCGCCCGGACCTCAGATTTCCCCCTCCTAGTCTCGGTCCTCCTCATCACCGACCATGACCGTCTCCACGCCCAACCTGCACATGCAAAGACCAAAGAACGTTTCTCCGGCACAAGTTCTTTACAACTTGACCAATATTAATCCTCGCACACACGCACACACCTCGAATAACAATACTACGCAAGGTTATCAATTATTCATCATCATAAAAATTCTAGACCTAGCCATATGGTCTAACATTATGTATTCAAGATTATTATGTTTATTTTACATACAATATATTTTTTATCCCAATGTTTCTTAGGGATTTCTCCAATGATTTGAATATCTTCTAACCTTTGAATAATTCTTCCTATATCCTTTTTAGATTTTATATCTCTATACCAATTTGGTGCGAATGATTGCAGTCCTATACATTCTACACAAGAATTTGATATATAATATTCTTCTATGTTTTCACTAAGTTCATCTATTTTTGTTTCAGGATATGTATTGGCGTCTTGCGCATCAAGATTTGAAATTTTTTTGGGGTATATATATATATACTAGTTAGAGATCCGTGCGTTGCAACGAAGTCATAAAAATGGTGAGACGAAACTTACTGCCTGGTCAACTTCACATATCAAATATTTGAGAGCAAGCGACAGAGAGAGAAGAGTGGCCGGAATGCGCGAGGAGATGGGAAAAGTGGAGGGTGTGGGCGGTTGTATCCTGAGAAAGAGAGAGAGAGAGAGAGAGGAGGAGAGAGACAAATGGTCCAGATCAAATCAGATGGCTGTAGAGAGGGGAGAGGAGAACGCACCGACGACCACCAACTCCTCTTTATATAATAGTGTGTGTGTGTATAGAGAGAGAGAGAGAGAGAGAGTAAAATAACGAGTGCTCCTTGGTGCCCGGGCACCATAAACTAAAATAGGTATGTATCGTATACGAAAATTTTTAAAATTTTTTGGATGTCAAGTTTAACTAATTTACTAACTAGTTCAAATAAGTTTGAACTAAAATTCGAATTGTAGTTACCTTTTTTATGATAGTTTGATTGTGGTATATGCTGATTATATATATATGTATATATATATATATATATATATATGTGTGTGTGTGTGTGTGTGTGTGTGTGTGTGTGTGTGTGTGTGTGTGTGTGATCTAAATTCGTTCGAAACTTTGAATTTAAGTATATTTTTTGAAACCTATACATTTCATTTGAATTGTTATAGATATGTATATACCCTAAAACTGATATTTTCAAAAAAAAATACTCGAATTTAGATGGAACTGATGCATTTGAAATCATGGTACCTGAGCACCAGCGTTATACACACACACATACATACATACATACATACATACATACATACATACATACATACATACACACATATATACATATATATATATATATGTATATATATATACATACATACATACATATATAAATGTATGTATATGCATATATATGCGCGCGCAAACATCTAATTGATGGTGATTTATGCAGTGATGTATGACTGCTAATATAGAATCCAGCCGCTCCTTTCTTCTGTACAAGCATTAGAAACCTATGCTATGAAAAATGATACAAGTGCAGTCATATGGCGTCACTCGCCATCATATTGACCGGAGGCCGTCTTCCCCATAGAGAGCGTGAAGTAGAGCAGTATCAACGTGCCCACGCTGGACCTGTGGATAAAATTATAAAACGAGAAATGTTAAGGTAATGCAATGATCTTTGTACAGATCACTGTTAAAGAACTAGATCTCTCATCTTAATGCTGATATGCAACACTGATTTATACTTGTGTGTTTTGAAAAGGAAAAAAGAGAGAAGGAAATGCAATGCACTTCCACTTCCATCCTTGCATAACGTGGAGACCATACACCTCATCAGCAAGAGCCAAGAAGGTGAGGTCTCGACATGCCTATAATGTACAGCATAAGATTCTCAAGCCGTTAAGCGATCTATTTCGCTGAGTCATTTCACGAGACAAATACATGGACATCACGGGGTGAACTGACGACCAGAATAAATCATGCATATCTACAGAGACATAACGCTAACATTGCCTAATATGTGTTAATGTGGATGCGTTGGCCTTATTTGAGTTTTCATTGTTGTGGGGGCTCTTATCAATCATCGCTTCAGGAATGATCCAAAAAATTGGCTCATATCTACAACGCTGACAGCCCAAAAAAGTGGACAGATTCAGAGCTTGAGACCCTCGGTCTTGTCTTCGTCTGCCATTTGGGTAAGCGATGGCAATGGACGCATTCCCTAGCAACCCGTGGATGGGTACGGAGAGAATTTGTCCCCACTACCTTTTATGGGTATGAGGTTGAGAATATCTCCCCCATAGATTGTATATACTTTTATACATGTAGACTGGCACTTCTATATGCCTAAAACATGTGTATTTTGGCTCTAGACTTACATATTTTTATACAATCTATAGTATATAACTCACTTAGTGCTATTTTACCATCTTTTGTATTTAAAAAAATTACTTGTTTCTACTTATCAATGTGATGAACTTTTGAAATAAACTCAAGTTCCTCTTCAAAAAAATTTTCAAGTTCATAGGAATTTAGGTCCTTATTGGGGGCCATTCCCATTTTAAATCACCAGTGGAGACAGACGGGAGAAAAATCGTCCCTAATAGCTAACTGGGGATGAGGATGGAATTGTATATACGTATCGCCCGGTGGGGATTGGACCCGTTGCGATCCTTGGTCTGGGCATGGCTGAAAAAAAAACAGTTGCAAAAGCATACGGTGGTAACTGCTCTCTGATCTGAGTCATTTCCTTTCCATAGCTAAAGCGTTCCAGTGGTTTCACCCCGGCCAAGAGATTTGAAGACCAATGAAAGAATTAAAAGAAAAAAGAGCTAGCAGTTTTTCATCTCAAAAACTCTTTTTAGGAACATCCTCTAAAGAACTTTTGGGTGACAATTGGAGCTAGCTAGTTATTGACAAAGTTTGTTAGCCTGAAACCTAACTGGAACATATAGCATGTCATGAGACAACCTATGATGCACAGGCACGAATATGTCGACACGACACAGCACCGATACGGGGATTCATCATTTTCCTAGAAATACCGATACTGCGACACAGCTATATATTTAAATAATAAGAACAAATTACATATATGTATTATTTTTTATGTTTCTTGATGCTTGTCAAACTGAAATAATATAAAGTGTAAAATAAACTCCAAATATGTACCTCTCAAAGATGACCGACCCTCGCCTATTCATTCTTCTTGGCTCTTGCAGTCAATTCATGATATGTTCAATTGTTCATGTGAATACCATTTGCAGAAATAAGAATTCCGTTAACCCATGAAAAAAGTAACATGATCATTGATTAGCAAGACTACAAAGATAACATGCATATTTGATTCTTGAACAATCAAAGCAATAGAGCAACAATGAAGAATTGCAACGTATTCAGCTGAAATAGATGTTTTGTTAGAGTTGATCAAGGAATACGACCTGTTTAAAGTTTAACAGTACTACAAGAATCACAACACAATGCAACCAAAATAGTGCCCCTTTTGTTTCTAGCACTGGTGATTATGTGAATAATCACATAAAAACATATGAAAACAATACAGTTTACTCATAAAAAAAAGCTGAAAACCACTACAGGATGTAGACTTAGAATCACAAAAGAAACACCAAGCCAAGATCTCAAATCTACTGCTACAACCAAGCTTCCACAGATCCAGAGACCATTACGAACCAAAAAGACTGTAATTCGCCCAAAGCTAATACGGATCATCATAGTAGCCCAGAGAAGCACTGTAAGCTCACATCACTCACATAATCTAACTATAGATTCGTAATAAGACAACTCAAGAACAGACACAAAAATTAAGCCACCAATGACACACTGTCCTTTCCTCACCTTGCTGTCCGGCGGTAAGTGTGGAATTGTTGTTCCAGACGAGGGCATCGGAATTGGTGGTCCAGAAGCTCAAGCTCCCGCTTGACGGCCGATCAAGAACCCACCCCCCGACAGAGGAAAAAAGGGCACAAATCCAGTCAGATCAGCACATTGAAGACACCAAATTAACGATCTAGCAGGGCAAAATCGATGGAAAAGGTGGCACCTTGTTGGGATATCGTGCGGTGCCTTTCGGGCTGGGTTTAAGTTGTTGGTAGGGGTGGAAACGAATCGGATACGATCGAATAGTCTCCACTCTCCGCCAGCCTGCAGCAGTTGGCGTGGCCAAACGACTTTAAGTTCCCCACTGTCGAGCTGTACAAGGGCTATATGGACCCTAGGGAGTTCGTTCGCGTGTACAAGACGGCCATCGAGGCCGCTGGCGTGGATGACTTTACCAAAGCAAAGGGGCTGCCACTCGCTCTGTAAGGAGTAGCGCTCTCCTGGTTCTTTACCATAGAGCCGAACTCCATATATGTGTGGGAGCAGATCCACGTCCGTCTATACAACAACTTCCAAGTGAACCATGTTTGTGAGCGCAGCGTGGGTTTTTAACGAGCGGACGGACCGAACGGCCAAACAAGGGATGGGACGGCGGCTGCTTACCAGAATCGGGTGGCGAGATGGACGGTGTGCTGGGGTGGGAGACACATACGTATGTCGCGCCGAGTGAGTTGGCGGAGAGAAATATTTGGGTCTATCTGTACAATTTTTAACTGTTTTTTCTCCAAAACTAATCACTTTTCTAACCATCGAATTAAAAATCAAAGACCCAGACCATCCTATATTCCTATCCACCATATATAAAACCCATCCACACCCCTGTCGATCCACCGCCGCCAGTGTCCTAACCCCAAACCTAACTCCTCCCTCCCCGGCCCTATCGATCCACCGTCGCTAGCCCTCAACACGGCCGTTGTCGCCTTCTCTACGCCGGCACTTCCCCCTCCTCCTCCACCGCCCCCGCCACCCCCCGCCTTTTCTCGCCGGAGCAGCTTCGCGCGCCCCCTTCCACCCTCGCCCCCTCCTCCACCACCCTCAGCCGGCGGCGCCCTCGCTGTCTCGCCACGCTGCCCCTACTCCTCTCCGTCATGTCGCCCCCACCCAACCTAATAGCTACTACCTTCCGTCGATGCCACCCTTCGGTACCGCCCACCACTCTCCTACCCCACCCGTTGCCCCCTCTGCCACCCACCGCCAAACCACCTCCCTCCGGCCTCCCTCTATGCCTGGGGGATGGTGAACCCTAGGCATAGGGGGCGGGATTTTTCCTCGGGCTCACCGGCGAGGAAAAAGAAGGGATTGCTAGAGAGAAGGAAGAAGGGGTCGCCAGAGAAGAAGGTGGATGTGGCGACACACGAATCTTCATGCATATCCAAAGGTGAGAAATCCGACTGATTTTCTCCAAAAAAAATCATGCGAATATTGCATAGCACTTTTAGAAATATTTTATTTTCTTTTTTTTTCCTGAAAGGAGATTTGGAATTCTCACCAGAAATCTATATTTGTCGGTGGATATGCAGCTCACGTCTAGGAGAAGAGATGAACATGTGAGCGGTCGCTTTTGTTTAAGCAAAGCTTTCGCTCCTTCCTTACTCATTAAATCGGGATGTCGCAATTCTGGTTCGGAAAATTCTACTACTTTGTCAAACACGGTGTCTAAAACATAACTCTCTGATAATTAATTTCTATTATAATTATTTATAAAATTCAATAAAATATAGTATTATGAAAGCATTTTTTAGACAAATCTATATATATAGTTTTTATGTATCTAATTTAAATATTTAAAAAAATATTAATAGCCAAAATTCTAAAATTCTACATCTGTATCTAAAAAATATATATTTATGATCGAATGGAGCATTCAATAACTCCTTCATGAGGTAATATGGTTGGTTCTTTTGGATTGATTATGATTTATGGCTTAAATATTTGAATTTCGGCTGTTTGCGAGAGACAGTACGCAGAGAGAAATAGTTGCATACGATTTTAACTGGTATAGCTGAACTCAGTATACTTTTTACTATAATTTTTTTATTGACTTCGCTTTAAAAAACGTACAGTTTAAAAGCTAGTTGCTGTAGATAGTACAAGCATAAGCTAAGTTTAAGTAAAAAAAACCTGCCCATATACTCCATATGGCAACATTTAACCCGGCCAAACTTTTTTCTCGTCATCCAGCAAGCCACAGCAAGCCAAACATTTCACAGCCACAAGCTAGTGCTATCTTCTTGATCCGTGGAACTGCTGCGAGCGTGCAACACCTTCGCATTGCTCAGCGCCCAGTGCAAAGCTCAGAAACCTCCCCATCTTAAAAAGAAAAAAGAAACTCGCCGACCTCGCATCCAGCCCACTCAAAGCTCGGCCCGCGATTTTCTGGTCTGTCTAACTTTGTACTGCACCAAGTCTATGGCCTCGTATAATAGGCCTAGCCTCGCACGAGCTTCACGTCCGGCGTATTGGGCCGGCCCATCCAACCAATTATTTTCAGTCTCATACGTCAGCGGCGAGCCGGCGACAGACTTGGTCAGTCGGACAAAAGCCACGCTGGTCAGCAGAACTAACTGTCTGGTTTTACAGTTCAAAAAAAAAAACTGTCTGGTTTTACAATTCTGTTCTGTCAAACGCAGACTTGTCAAAGTACCTGTATGCGTAACCAGCGATTAACCAGCCGGCGGCGTAGCTTACCATGAAGAACCGGGCTTGCACAACTTGGCCTCCGCTGTGCTAGACGCCAACCATCCTGGTCAGCACGGCCGATCAACCAGGAGAGTTATCTCTCTGTCCTGAATATTTCTTCATTTGGTCGATTATTGGCTGGATTTTTTTTTAGTTTTAGCTTTAACTTATCACTTTCTATTACTTTAATTAGCTTTTAAATGATGCATCTTTTTAAGACGGGATCTACATATAAATTGTAGTAGATAATGTATCGAGTTCAGCTATACTAACCAAAATCACATGCGACTGTTTTTCTTTATGTATTATCTCTCGTAAACAGTCAGAATTCAAAACCCATAAATCAAAAGTCAAAACCATAGCCAAAAGAACGGACCCATTATTTCACAAGATGCTTGCAAGTCTGTTATATATGTATGAGGTGCTTCTTTTTGGAAGGAAAATAAGACCCAAAGGGCCTAAACCTGCTTTATATTAAGGCGGGTAAAATTTTACGTAGCATCCAACATTACGTAAAAGCCCGGAAAGAAAATAAAAATATATTTTAGTACAATAGGCTTGAGTCCTTGAATTGCAGCAGGGAGATTGATGAACACTTTGGGGTCGCCACCCCAGTTGTTGATGATATTGTCAAAAGTCTGGATGGTGGCAAACATTGACCTTGAGAAACCGCTGGAGATGAGATTGACAGCCGGCATGAATCTTTTGTAAGATGGTGGCAGGAGGCGTTGCTCGTGAAGAGACCACCGTGGAGAGTAGGAGCAGGGGAGGAAGCCGCCGATGAACGTCAGGTGTTAATTATTTCATGTAGTACAAACTTCGCACAGACAGTTCCATGCTCGCAGATGAATGAACAAGTCTAACTAAAGCCATGTTCAAATTAGTTTCGGCTTCTGGCTCCTGCTTCAAGAAGCCGGAAGCTGATTTGAATATCTTGATTTCTAAAAGCTGCTTCTCTAAGTCGCTTCTAAAAGCGGCTTCTCTAAACCGTTTTCAAAAGCTGTCAGCCGGCCCCCATCGCTTCTTCCACATCCGTATCTTTTAAAAGTCGTTCTTCCAGTCATTACTATTTTGTTTCAGTCAAAAAAACAAAAGGCTTCATTTAAAAATCCCTTAGCTCTAGCCCTATTAAGGCCCTGTTTGTTTCCACTTAAGATTATTATAATCTAACTTATAAATCATAAGTGGAAACAAACAGCCCAGATTATAAGGTAACTTATTATAATCTAATAGTCCAGATTATTGTAATCTAATAAGCTCAAAAAAGGAGCTTATTTTAGCTTATTTCCCACCTTTTATCTTAATGACCATAAAACTTTAGGAATATTACCTACATTTGTCATTCATCCAACCCCCAAATCCCGTGCCTCTCTCTCCTAGGGCGTTGTAGTCTTTAAACATTCGAATACAACAATCCATAACTCTGATAATCCAGGCTGCCAAACACCTGACAACTTATTTCCCACCAGCTTATTATAAGCTAGCTTATATAATCTCCACCTATAAGTTAGATTATAATAATCTTAAGTGGAAACAAACAGGGCCTAAAACACCCCTAAATAAAGACGATGCTCGCAGTAAGTGTAGCAAAAGCATGCGTTGACAGGTGCGAAAGCCCCATCACCGCCGTCCATATACCTATCTGCTCGCGCGGCCGCGCCTCCTCTCCTGTGTGAAATGGCAAAGTTTGTTCCCTTGAGCTTTTTGCTTCCCCTTTCCGCGTAGCCTCCAACACTCCGTTCCCATTCCCAGCTAGCCTTTGACAGTATCAATTTTTAACCAACTTGCGAATTCTGAGCTTCTCGACAGCGATAGCCAACCTACCTAACACCAGTGGGCCGCTCTCGGCAGAGACTTCCCATCATTTCTTCATCATCGCGTTTCCGGGAGTTATATCCGCGGGAGGTCGATGCCAGCAAGTTTGAAGTCCAGTTCCATTCCAGCGGCTCCGTCTTCTTCTCCTTCCGGAGTTCCCGGCTCGAGATTGTTTCAACGTTCTTGAGCTGATTCCTTTCGTCGTAAGCAACGGCGGCGACGACGACTTCCGGCGCTTCGGTCGTTCTTTCTTCCTTCCCGTCCGGGCGGATGGCAATGGACGTCCTCGTCAGGCTGCTGCTGATCGTCATGACCGTCGCGAGCGGGCTGCCGGTGCCGGGCCGCGCGGATGGCGCTGGGCTCGCGATCGGGTTCTACAACGTGTCGTGTCCGCAGGCGGAGGACCTGGTGCTCGCCGAGATGCGGGATATCGTCCAGGGGGACAAGACCCTCGCGCCGGCGCTGCTGCGGTTTCAGCTCCACGACTGCTTCGTCAGGGTGCGTTGCGTGCCTTCTGCGCGCGCGAGAGTCCGTGCGTGCCTCTCATGTCGCGTCGCGTGCACGAGTCGTGTGCTTCGTTGCGTTGCCGTGGTGGTTGATGAGGCTTGCTTGTGTGTTGGATGCGCCATGTGCAGGGTTGTGACGGATCGATCATGCTCATCTCCCGGAACGGGACGGGGGAGAGGGACGCCTACCCGAGCTACAGCCTCCGCGGCTACGACGAAATCGAGAGGATCAAAGCCAAGCTGGAGGAGGAGTGCCCGCTGACCGTGTCGTGCGCGGACATCATCGTCATGGCCGCGCGGGACGCCGTGTACCTGGTAAGCAGGTTATTCGCACTTTCGCTTTCAGCGTCGGTGAAATGCACGCGTAAGTTCGCCGTGATCTTTATTGTTTTCCCGTCCCCGACGTCGACAAGCGGCTTCCTTCTTCCAGAGCAACGGGCCACGGTACCCGGTGGAGACCGGACGCCGGGACGGCAAGCTGTCCTCAGCCTTCGACACCAACAACGACCTCCCGCCCCCCAACTCCAACGTTGTCGATCTCAAGACCTACTTCAGCGTCAAGAACTTGGGTTGGAAGGACCTCGTCGTCCTATCAGGTGGTACGACTTAGCAATGCATTTAATTAGTATGTCCAGTGCTAACAAGAGTACTTATGTTTCAATAATTGATCGATTCATCAGGTTCGCTAATCTCTGCTGAACTGTACGTGTATGTTTGCTGCAGGAAGCCACACGATCGGGAGGGCGCAGTGCTCCACGTTCGCGGAGGACCGGCTCTACAACTACAGCGGGAAAGGGGTGCAGGACCCGTCGCTGAACAAGACGTACGCCCCGGACCTGCGGAAGGCGTGCGAGGCCGGCGATGCCGGCGACACGACGCTCGTGGAGATGGACCCCCAGAGCCCGTACACGTTCGACCTGAGCTACTACCGGGACGTGTACAGCAACATGGGCCTGTTCGTCTCCGACCAGGCGCTCCTCGACGACAAGTGGACCAAGGATTACGTGGCGAGGATGGCGGCCGCGGCGTCGCCGGACGAGTACTTCGGCGACTACGCGGCCGCCATGATCAACATGGGCAGGATCGAGGTGCTCACCGGGAACAACGGGGAGATCAGGAAGATCTGCGGCGCGTACGTTGACTAAAGCGAGCCATCGATCGGTTGATGTGAGTTGGTGCAAGTGTTTCGATCGATCGTCATGTGGATGCGGCCAAGACAGTGCGGGAGCCAGCCGCAAGGCACTTGCATTATTGTACCGAGGTGGCTAGGGAATTGACGCCGCCACGCGGCGAAATTTTCTTACCACCGGAAGGGAAAAAAAACTGTGTATGTACGTAAAAAGTCCTCTCTTTTTCCTTCACCGTGGCTTTCAAGGTTAGGCGAGGTGTAAGATTTTCGTTAGCCCTTTACAGCAGTCAGCATTAATGTATACAGTAGTACACATAAGGCCAGTGGCGGAGCTAGGATTTAGTTACGCTTCAAACTCAATTGCGAAATAATCTAGACTATTTGGATTGGACCATAAAAATATTACCTAGACTAAACTAAATTTACCTGAACTATACACAAGATATTTTTTCACACCCCAGGCTGAAGCCTACCCTGCCCGGGGTGTGGATCCGCCCCTACGTATGTAAGGCCATCTCCAAGGGGGAAGAACTTGAGCTGCGCTGTCTGCGGCTATCATGGCGACGTGTGCTCCGCGGAGCGGCGGACGCCGCTCACCCCAAGGCCTGTCGCGGGCACGTTTCCTGCCTTGGCTCGCGAACGAGCAATAATCAAGTGTAACGCCCCCGTTTCCAAGGGCGCCTACGGACACGGCATTCCGCAACTATTCACGCATGAACAGTTATGGAGTGTCGCGCAAGAGTATACCATTGCATGCTAGCAACAAAAGTCCAGCATATATTTTACATATGGTTTAACAACCAGTTTTCAGCAGCGGGGCGTGCAAGCCCAAAGTTTATGTTACATCACAAAAGACTCCAAGATCAGTTTGAGCGCAGCGAAGACCTAAAGCCACGGGTCCTCGTCGAAGAAGAGATCCTCTGGGGCTTCCTCAACGGGGAGACCTTCACCAACGTCTTGATCTTTCTGAAGGGGAATTTAGCAAGCCGTGAGCTAACCAGCTCAGCAAGCCACAACAGAAAACCCTAACTTAGCTACTTTCATGGATCATCAAGGAAGGGAGTATACTTGTTTTATTAACTTTCAGTGGATGCAGTTTTTCTTGCAAACGTCTTCAAAAACTTTTAAAGAGATACAACTACTCCTTAACATTAGGGGTTTTCATAAAAAGATAATTAATCAACTACTCCAATTAAACACTTGTGAAAACTACTTAAGCTTCGCATCTGAAATCACCCAAGTGACACAGCTCCATTAACCGGGAGCACGGTGTATTCGAATACCATTTAATTAACTCTGCAGAGTTGCTCAACTTTACCCACACGCACCCTTAACCCTCATGACTGAGTTAAGGAACCGAGTCTTTTCGCTGCTCAACTCTTGATATACACTCCGCCCGATAGGTGCGGAATCCACACAACCTCGGGTATCCGTTGGCCACCACGGAACGCCGGGCCCGAGTTGAGGGGACCTATCGTTGTCTTAGTCCGGATTCGCGATCCGCACCGACTCCCAACGTAGGGCTTCACTTAGGTTGAGCAGATACTAAACCAGGGTTGACAAGTCAACACCTGTGGTTGAGCGGTCACTATGTCATTTGCTCGGCACAAGGGTCTAGTCCTTATATTTTCTTGAGGCTCACAACCTCCACCCTAGGGTAAAGCGGTGGGCGAAGACTGTCTCACAGTTTCCCACAACACTCTTACCCTAACTTGTGCACGCTTGCACTGCAACCCTAGGGTTCGGTGTCCCATACCACCTTGCCCTAACTCCAAGCTTTGAAATCTACTGGCCCACAGCCACAACCTTAGTAGTACGAAGACTTTACATGTGATATAGATAGCCTACATGTGATCATACTACTTAAGGTAATTCTAGGGTTACAAAGGCGGGGCTACAAATTTAACATGGCATTTAACGGTGGTGGGTTGTATCTACATAGCATGTCATTCTAAACATTTTATTTTACTTTGAACTAGCATTTCACAACTAACATAATGCAAATAATATGGTAACATAATTAAACATCATGGGATACAATATGATCAAAGGTTTTGTGACTTGCCGTTAATCTGAACGATCTCGGCTAGCTCAAACGTAGAAGCTCCTGGATCCTGGGACTGCACCTGAGCTTCCGGGATCTCCAAAACTATCGCAAACACATAAAATAAGTAAGTCCGGCTTGAAACTAATCAGGCGAGGAAAAATAAACTATTTAAAAAGGAGTAAAATGCAAAAAGATGCAAATAGGGAATTTTTAGAATTTTCTGGGATGTAATTGGGAAGATGGAGATAAAAAATAGGTCCAGGACATTAAATGGAGCAAAGTGGTGAAATTTGGGAATTTTTGAGATTTTCTGTGATTTTCTAGGATTTATTTGGATTTTTCTGGATTTTTGAAAATATTAAATCTTCTGAAAAATCAAAGAAACAGTGATGGGCCGGCCCGGGGCTACAGTGCAGCCTGGGCGGGGTGCGGCCTATGCGGCCGATTGGCCCACGCGGCCCATGCGCGCGCGCACGGTGCGGTGAAGCAGGCCGAGGAGAGCGGCCCACTCCCGCGCGCGCCTACGCGGCCCCGATGGGCGACACGTGGCTCGGCGAACGGCCAGGATGGGGGCGAGGTGAACGGACGGGATGGGCTGCGGGAAGAATCGGATGGCGAAGGAGAAGGGAGGGTGGGCGAAGCGGCACGGTGTAGATGGACGGCTGTGGTTATATGGCGACGGAAGGGATGGACGGAGGAGGAGGGGCCACGTCGCGGGGAGGGGTCTTCTTCCACCTCTAGTCGCTACAGTACCTCCAGGATAGGGCTACGGTGGCGACAGCGGTCTGGGCGCCAGGGGGCTCGTCGGCGGCAACCGAGGGCACCAGTGGGTGGGTCTTCGAGAGGGGAACCCATTTTGGGGTTTTGGGAGAGATGAAAACCAAAGGAGGGGGTAGGGGAAAGAAGGGGAGGCTTCGGCTCTCTGGTGAGGAGAGGGGTCACCAGAGCTGATCAAGCCAAATTGGTTGCATTTTCACGGCCATCGGAGGTCGGGGCTCACTTTGACGGGGCTGGCTGAAGCTTGGAGTCAACCGGATAAGCTGGCCACGGGAGAGCGTTCGAGGTCGACGGTGAGCTATGGTGCCGGAGCTCCACGGGCGTCCTTCTGGCCAGGAAAGTTCACCAAAAGGTTCAGCAAGTAGAAGCGACGCTCTGAGCCAAATGAATCGGAAAATGGTGAAGCAAGGAAGAGGATTGCCTTTTGGGGGTCGTCGGCGCAGGGGAGGAGAATGGCGGCGCTCAGAGCAGAGGAATTCCAATCGATTGCGCGTGGAGGTAGCTGGGAGTGGTGGGAAGCGTTTAAGAACGGTGGCGAAGCTTGGGGAGCAAAGGAGTGTGAGGGGAGTAGTGTGGCGGCTTTTATACCCGGGCGGAGGGGAGGGGATCCGTGGGGGTGAAGGAATGGCGCGGCCGCGGCAGTCAACAGGAGGACGGGAGGGGCTGGTGGCGAGTCTCCTCCGTGCAATGGGGCTCGTCCGGCCTCTGAGCAGCAGTAAAGGCGGGGAAACGGGCGCGGGAGCAGTTGGCCGGGGCGGCATGGGCGACGGTGGTGCTTGCGGGGGAAGGGAGAAGAGGGGAGGGGCTGACTGGTGGGGACCGAGGGGAGGCGACGGCGACGCGTGGCGCGGGAGCGATGCTGCCTTCGGACCAGGTGACGCCGGAGTGACGCGAGTGTGGGGAAAACTGGGGGCGCGAGGGCGGTGCGGGCGCGGCGCGCAGCGCGAGCGCGTGCGCGAGGGAGAAAGCGGGAAGGGAGGAAGGCGCCAGCGAGGGAAGGAAAAAGGGCGGGCACCGGGGAGGGAAAGAAAGCGGAAAGGGGAAGGGGCGCCAAGGGAAAGGAGAAGGCGAACTTTCCAAAAAGGGAAAGTTTTCAAAATTCACTTAAAAACCCAGCAAAAATTAAGGAAATTTCTGGTTTGAAAATTTGGGGCTTTTATCCCACTCTCCCTCACGAGCGCAATAACAGCGAGAGGGTGTCGGTGACACGACGGCGAAATCGCCGGGAAGCCTCTCGCGAACACCTTTCCGCCCACGGCATGGTCAGGTAGGGAGCGGACGACGACGAACACCGCCGCGCGTCGTGCTTGAAAACCGGGGGCACGACGAGCGAAGCGGCCTTCCTTGGGCGGTTCAGCCCCGCAACAACCTATATCGTGGGCAGGTGGGCCCTTATCTGCCAGGGCTTGAAATTTGACGGGCCCTTTCTTTTAGGAAATGTGGGCCTAAGATGAGCCCACGCTTCGTCAGGCCATTAGGCTCAGTATGAGTGCCCATTTCTACGCCACAGATCTTATTTTGCTAATTTCAAGAAAAAACTTATTTTGCTTTTGTCTTGTGATTTCATGCTAAACCATAGCGTGTTGCACAGAGCATAATCCATTGTTATTTCATAGTCCAGTTGTTTGGTGTTAGGGACAAAATCATGCGGTACTCGAGGAACTCAACCCATCGTGCAAGTTTCTTGTCTGACTTTGCTATCTGCTGTTCCTTGTACGTGATGCAAATTCTTGCGAGTACACGAGTTAGTATTTTATTTTTCTATCGAGGTGTCTTGGCAGCCAAGAAATCCGCCGCGACTGTTTAATGTTTTATGCTCAGCATTCTCGTCCTTTCACCCACCTTTAGTCTTCTGAACTCCACTTTATGAGCGCTTTTTCAGAAGCAGCAGTGCAAATCACCCTTTAGAACTACGTGCAAACTAGAGAACCCTTATTTGGTTTGGCATCAACAAGATATATGATATGCCGACGTGTCTTGGGTCATCATAGTTTCCCATTCAACAGAAAGCACATTGCAAAAGTATATAAAAAGGTTTGGGAAATTTTACCATCCTTGAGGGGGAAGAGGTACCAAATTTGAGCCGTTGATCACACCGATCGAACGGCTGAGATTTGGCAGTACCTAGTGGTACCGGACGCGAGGTACCAAGAGGTACCAAATTTTGAGCCGTTGATTACACTGATTGAACGGCTGGATCTAATTTGGTACCTCTTGGTACTTTGTACCTCTTGGTACCTCCTCAAGGATAGGAAAACTGCTCAAAAGGTTTCCTATCTATCTATCTATCTAACTATCTATATGTCAGTATTTCGCATTGCAAATCTCAGCAACCATGACCTCTACGTCCTTTTGCGGAAATCTGAAAATATGAGAACCAAGATACATATAAGATAACTACACAAGTTAGTGTCATGAATACATACAAACATATATAATAGGCTAGCTGAAGTGCATGAGAGGCTACTCATGGCAATGGGGAATCAGACCAAAACAAATGGAAAGTATAAAACGAAGGAAAAGTTGCAAATTTACGACTGAGTACCAGTAGTACATATGTCAGACTGGTGCACTTAGAAGTCATCCAACCAATCTTATAAAACTTGACTGAACATGATTGTGTCAATAAGTTGAAAGAGAATTTGACTACCATTTTCAAACCTTAGCCTTTTGCTTGACCATATCTATGTTTACGTGAGATAGAAGTACTAACAAGTACAAGGCAAACAACTCCATACCATTGCATACAACATAATTGGATACAGAGGCAATTGGATTGTTGCCTAGAGGCAAACAACTCCCAACAACTGCATTGTTAGGCTAAGGAATTTTGTAGGGTTCCCATGCTCTATAATTGTATCAAGACAAGAGATCAATACAGGGGCAGGGCAAGATGCCAAGAGATCAGACAAGGAGGAGATCAGGACATGAATTTGTTAGAGGAATACATGTGTCATGAAATACAGGGAAATACGGGTGTCATGAAATACAAAAAAATGCACACACATTCATCAAACAAACCATGACAAATTATCTGAGAAGGCAATATTTCTTACCTATTGAACGCTTGGTCAGATTCAGAGGCAAGCCATTAGGTTCCATTACCTACAAATTCAAAAGGATAAATTCACTATCTTCAGTCTTAACACAAGTTGTAGATAAATCAATAATGTGTGGAACTAAATTTCATACATTTCAAAGCGGCCATGCGATACACAGACCAAAAGCACCACCTAACTTGGTGACTTTGTGCTGTGCATGGGGAGTAAGACATTGTTGTCAAGAAAAACTTCAAGCACCTCATAGTATTCTCACAAGGGTAATCTATCTACATATATGACTGCCTTATCGGTGCATTAGAGTCTTCCATATGCCACTAATTTAGAGCCACCATGGGAACACAAAACAACTTCTTGTCCACCCTACAAGGAGTCAAGAATAAATATTTCATATGATTTTATATCCACAAAAGATTGTAAATAATATTTGAGGTACACCAATTCAGAGTTCTCAATTGGAAATATATGACAACCCTAATTGTTGCTTTCTTGGCGGAACCTTCTGAATTCTTGCTGGGATAATCTCATTTATCCTATTGTCTAAAGAAGAAGGTTCTTGTAGCTGTCCTTTTTTTGATACCGACATCCTAAGAATGCCCCCATAAAGTAAAAGTTGTTACTTATTTCACTTTCTTTCAGGTTCCTGATTCAATATGCTTCCTTTAAAAGTACAAGAAGTTCATCAAAGCAAGCATTACTCATATTCCATAAATTGTTTATGTTCAAGAGTCTCACAGACAATTGTAGCCTAGAGAACCTTTCATAACCTGGGTACAACTCTTGGCTAGCTTCATTAGCTAATTTGTAGTATGTGTCAGCATCTACATCCTTGCCTTCCTCATCATCATTAGTGGTTACATCTATATTAACATAAAAAAAACCAAGTCCCTCTCTCCACATAGGATCTATTTCATCAGCTTGATCATTCTGAATATGTAGAGTTACACTACCAGCTGTTGGAGAACACCAATCCTCACCATGATAAATCCATGTAGTATATTTAGGCATAAACCCATCATAATTTAAGTGATCATACACAATATTTTTTCTCTAACTAGTACTGGTTCACACATTTTCTACATAGACAAAGGATTGTGTCTTAACTTGCTGATTTGCAGAAAGCAAACTCAATAAAATTCTTAAGACCATTTTGGTAGTCATCTGTGTACCTATAATAGGACATATAAATAGTTACACCTAACAGGCTAGAATTAAATAAATGTTAAGGTTTGAATTTAGAGCTAATTACCTAGGTAAGTGCATCCACCCCTTGTCCATGGTTGCTAATCAGTAGCTACTATTAAGAAATGATGAAAATGCACCATTCAAAATTACCAACAAATATTCACGTAAACTCAGCTAGGGTATGTATTATATTCAATCATGAGTGAACTCGGCTTGCAGCTCACCTGAAAGCAGAGCACACGAGGGCAGCAGTGAGGGCGCACAGGATGGTGGCAATCAGGAATCACAGAAGGCCAATAGGGGCAGGGATTAACATAAAGTAGTATCCATCCTTAGCTGTCCACAACTACAAAAAAGAAGAAGAATAATAATATGCAAGACTATCATGCTCAGGATGTAACAAGGATAAAACAGGTCTGGGAGTGAACACACATGCTCATGATGTAGCAATACCAAAATGATACAAAATACAACTTGCATTTTCTTTTCTCTCTTTATCTAGGTCAAGGTTGTATCCAAACTTATTACGTGGAAGTTAAGTACAAGAAAGCTCATTCAATATTAAAGAAAGCTCATTCAGTGTTAATGAATTTCTTTCCATATGTACCCTATGAACCAAAAAAATAGCTTTGGTAAGTTCAAGCAATCACAGTATGTGGAGCTATAGGCCATAAAACACACAAGAATTCTACCATCTACTAAACCAACTAACAACATGCCTAATTTGGTTGGACAATAAACAACAACTACAAAATTTTGGAATAGATATATACTTCTCACATAATCGCATGCCTAATTTTGTTGGGCAACAAACAACAACTACAAAATCATTACGAATGGAAAACATATGAAAAATTTGTAGGGCAACAGACCTAATTTTGTTGGGCAACAAACAACAAATGCAAAATCATTACAAATGGGAAAAACATATGAAAAAAAATTGTAGGGCAACAGACCTGACAAACTCAAAATAAGAGCAAATTTAGAATGGAGGGGGCGGCAGGGAGAGAGCAAAAATAGACCTGGCTAGCTTCCCTCATCCTCCTTGGCTAGGATTTGGGGCTTCTTGGTTAGATTTGGTGGGGGGAGAGAGATGTGAGCGAAGGAGGGAGCAAGAAAGGGGAGCTGCTGGTTTGGAAAGAGAGAGGAGCAAGAGACGTACATAAGCTAGCTTCAAGTTTTGGGTGGACAGCGGGAGTTCGTATCCAATGTGGCGTTGGAAATTTTAGGTCCAGCGAAAGAACTCACGTCTAATTTTGGGGTTTCCGCTTATTTCATCTAAATGCCACAGTTGATTATCTCCGGTGTATATAAACACCATCTTACATTGAATTTTCTCTGGCATTTATAAATGCCATGGTAGATGCTAATAAAGACGTTTATAAACGCCCCACTAGACCAAAGGTCCTCAACATATATACACATTGCGGTAGGGTGTAAGCCGATATTTATAATTGCCCCAAATTATAATAGCTAGAACGGCGTACATATGCCACAATAAACTCTAAATCAGCATATATGTGCACCATAGAAATTAAACGCCCCGAATTAAATTAAACACTGGCTCAGACTGGTTTTGGGGGTGTTTAGGCTATACACCGGGTTAAATTACATATGTGTTTGGCAATATGGAAGAAAGAAAATCGATTGTTTTCTTCCTCCCCATGGATGAACAGCTACATACCAAAATTGAAAAAAAAGAGAGGCATTAGATCTTAGCTCTTTTTCTTAGTATCATGTCTAATTTCCTTGTAAGTAGCAAATAATAACTAATTAATGCCTTCTCTACACCACAATTGGAGAGCCTAGAGCGTAATACACGAAGCATAAAGCTACCAATAAGAATTATGGAATTGGTGCCGATCATTATTAGAATCATGAGAGACATACCTTTGGTAGTTCTTTGCGGCATATGCCAAATGCATTGTGCTGTCCCATGGTCTATTTTGATAAGCAAAAGAAAATGTTGAAACCTGGTTGGGCTTCACCTTCTTGCCATGGTTTTGACTAGTAAATTTCACAAGAGGGGCATATGTACATAGCTCCATGCAAATTAAGTGCGGGCACTTAGTGGGATATCGTCACCGTATTAAAGCCGGAAGAGTTCCGGCCCGCGCAGCCCCTCCACGTCGCCCCATCGCTCCATCCGCCCGACGCGTGCCGCCGTCCTTTTGCGTACGGTCGGGAGACCCATTTCCCTTCTATTTTCCGGAAATTACGTAAAGGTCCTTTTTCCTCGCGAAGAGGTCCCTGCGCCCAGTTTTTTTTTAAAAAAATTTTGGATGGCGCCCCACGGGTTTCCGAAATTACGTATAGGTCCTTATTTACTCACGTACAGGTCCTTACAAGTCATCGGCTTTTTACGAAAAAGTCCTTTGATTTTTCTGAAATTACGCACACGTCCTCGATTTTTTTTATGAAACTCCCTACGAATTGTCGTCACTTTTACTTTGGTCCACACGGTAGCTAGCGCAGCGTGCGCCGCGCTCATGCAGCTAGTTACTATTAGGGAACCAAATTTTCGTTGGGGACCAGGCCCCCTTCTCTACGCGCCCTGCATACGTGCCTTCGGCAACTATAATAAAAACAAGTACCGGAACAAACAACAAAAATGGTTTACGCAAGCACCAACCAATGAAAGCCATGAGAACACAGCGACATGCAATACATTAGCCGGCTCAGGAAACATAGACCGGTCCGGCCTGGCGCCGCGGTGTAGGCCGTGTTAGGTCCGGTTCATTTCAACTTCAGCTTCTGATTTCTGATTTATTTTTCACTATTCATAAATTTCATCTTTTTCTGAACTTTTGGCTTTTTTGAGCTTTTTTGCCGGTTCTTTTTTCCCGTATTCGTTTGCGTTGTCCGTGTTGAGCTAGCATATTTTTTGTATTTTTAAATTTTTTAGATTTAATTACACTAAATAAGTCACCTTCAGCTACAGTGAAATTTCAGCCATAAGCCACAACTTTTCAGCCCAACCAAGCGGGGCCTTAAGGTGGTGATCATTTGGGCTTTTTTTGGTGGTTTATGGCTGAAAAGCACTGTAACTGACAGAGGCTTATTTAGCATAATTAAATTTAAAAAATATATAAAAATATGTTAGCCCATTACGTATAATACAAACAAATACGGGAAAAAAGAACTGGCAAAAAAGATCAACAAAAAGCCAAAAGTTCAGAAAAAGACGAAATTTATGAATAGTGAAAATAAACCGGAAGCTAAAAGTTGAAGCCAAAACGATCACAACAAGTTGGACTCATTCTTTTACATTACTGTTAGGGTTTTTTTTGGCGTGGCTAATGATGTTTGTTTATATTTTTTTAGACAGCAGTGGACGGCACATAATTTTAAATCAGAATATGGTTTAGGAAATAGTTATAAGAAAAAATTCTATTTATTTAGATTTTTTTTGAGAAGCCAGACTAATAAAAACGAAAGAACAGAGCAGCTGTTTCCGATCCAATCCGAGTCCGACGGCAGCCAGATAAGCGGACGAGCCAGGCATGAAATAGACCAGAAGCGATAGGAAGGAGAGAGCCACACGAGAGCAAGCAGCAAACGTAGCCGGCGCGGCAACGAGACGGACGCGAGGCGAGGTTATCTCCTCGAACAAGCCAACGACCCCACCGCCCCCATCTAACCTTAACCTCACCTTCCTTCCTTCCTCGTCTCTCTCTCGTCCCCCTCTTTCCTTGACGAATTAAAACTCGACACAAAGCGAAGCAAGAAAACAAACAAAGCAGCACCCGATTATTTTCTTCTGGAGAGAGAGAAATAAAACCACCTTTTTTCCTCCTACTATTGCATTTCACCTAATCCCATCTCCCCTCTCCTCTCTCTCGGCCAGCGTGGGAAAAAGGGGGCAGGTGCAGGGCCCGGAACCGCAAACCCTCGCTTTCTCCGATCGAATTGCTCGCCCGAGCACCACCAATTCGCCGCCTTCCCCACCACCGGTCGCCTGCCGCGCGTCGCCGGATGATCTAGGCCTCTCGCCCCTCCCGTGGCGATTTCCCCCCCGAGCTCCCTCGCGGCGCCGTGGCCATGTCGCTCACCTGAGGATACGGTTGGTGGGCTGTTTCTTGCAAGAGCCTCCTCCGAGTCCCAAGAGAAACAGCCCGGGGGAACTTGAGTTGTTGATTCGATCGTCGGAGCGCCCAAGGCGAGGCAGACGGTGTGCGGGTGGTTCCGTCTCGGTTTGGTTTAGCTTCGAGGCTAAGGCTCGGTTTTGCATCTGAGGAGGAGTGGTGGTGGTGGTGGTGGTGGTGCTAGCGTGCACGGGTCCTTGCGGTCGGCTTGATGCGGAACGGCGCGCAGGCTCCTCGCGGCGGCGGGTTCTTCTCGGCGCGGTCGCTGTCCAACTACATGCGGATCATGTCGTCGGGGGCGTCCACGGCCGCGTCCAGTCTGCGGTCGGCGGGAGCGTCGCTGGTGAACTCGATCGCCAGCCACGACGAGGATGGGAGCCGTGACCAGGTTCTTCTGCTTGTTTAAAGATTTTCTTTTGGTGTGTGTTTTGGTATAGCAATAATTGGATACTGGAAAAGCTTTTAGTTGCTTCACGTGTACATTAGTGGTAACTGATGCAAATGAGCAAAAGTTTAGTTACGGCCGGAAGGCACTGCAGATTTTGTTCCTGCCCCCGAGATGCACACCATTTGTGGTAATATTAGTATTTATTGTTAGTGTTGATGCATTTATGATGTGCATCATATACCCAGCTGCTGATGTTTGAACTAGTTAGTACTACTCTTTTGGTATGTTATTGTAGTAGCTAGTTTGTCTAGTAGTAAGGCAAAGTGGTGAGATGATTACAATGTTATCAAGACAAGCTGCAGATACGTAACCAAAGAGTTTTCATGAATAGACTTTTGAGTTCTGGTCATAATTATCTGGATCCAAAACTTCCTGTTTGGCCAGGTCAGGACATTATGACAATGCATATTATACATTGTTCCTATTCCCTCTAATGATATGCTACTATATTTAGAAGATGAGGGCATGGAAGTTGTACTCTGATTTCTTAAGCTAAGGATCTCCTTTTTGTCATTATAACATGTTAGATTCCATTTCATAAGAAAAGCCCGACCACCAAGTTTGCTGAACATTAATTATGAACTTCACCATGGTTTGTATAGCAAATAATACTGTATGTAAAGAATAAAGTTGTCTATGATCTTGAAACTTGAGTTTTGATGATTACAGTCCTATGTTAACAGGTAACATTGTATTGCTGAATATAAAAGAAAGAATATTGTCGGTACGTTAACATTCAGCATTTCAGTCATGCAACGTTTGTATGAATCTTATAGTTGAATGATGTTTATAGTCTCCTGATTTTCATTTTTTGGATACATTATTCTTTGTATTCCTTGCAAGTAATATTTCCATGTAAAAATGTGCTTATATTTGTCCTATCTGTCATATGATTCACAGGTACAATGGGCTGGGTTTGATAAACTCGAATGTGGGGGTGACATGCAGCGACAGGTTTTGCTACTGGCTTACAGGTCTGGCTTCCAAGTATGGGATGTTGAACATGCTGATGATGTTAGACAGCTGGAATCCAGACACGATGGCACTGTTTCTTTCATACAACTGCTAAAGAAACCAATTGCCTCGAAGAAGGGTGAAGACAAATTTGCAGATGTACGTCCATTGCTAGCTCTTGCTGGTGGTGAAATTAGCACAGGAAGTGCAAACAGCCATGATGCCAATGGCCCTGTTTTCAATGGAACTAGTGGTACTTGCCATAATATTGGCAGTGAAAATCTTCCTACTGTCCTTCGCTTTTATTCGCTTAAGGTCCATGATTGCGTGCATACAATCAAGTTCAGATCAGCTGTTTATTCCATAAGGTGCAGTCCTAGAGTTGTAGCTGTTTCTCAGGCTGCTCAGGTATGCGATGTTTGATGGTTCTAACTCGGTGTTTGGATCATGATTGATCCTGATGGAAAATAAATACCTTTTGCAGATACATTGTTTTGATGCTGCAACATTGGAGAGGGAATATACAATTCTTACCAGCACTATAGTTTCACCAATTCAAGGTTATGGCCCACTTGCATTGGGTCCTAGATGGATTGCATATTCTGGGAGTCCAGTTCCAGTTCCAAATACAGGCCGTGTTAGCCCTCAGCTTCTTAGTCTGTCTCCCTTAGTTCCATCTCCTGGTTCGAATGGCAGTGTGGTGGCATACTATGCAAAAGAATCAAGCAAGCAACTGGCTGCTGGCATTGTAACACTTGGTGATATTGGATATAAGAAGCTATCCAAGTATTGTTCAGACTTAGTTCCAAATGGTAATGGTACAATCAAGCAAGGAAATTCTGGCTTCAAAGCAAATGGAGCAACAAATGGGCATACTATCGACAGTGAATATGCTGGAATGGTATGTATTTCATCACAATACATATATTCATCATCAACTCTGTTATCCCAAAGGTGGCAAATTGTTTACCACCTTTGGGATATTCTACTATGTTGTTTCTATATGCTAATCGTAGTAACAGTCGACAAATTGTAAGGCTGTTAGGGACCTCAAAACTAGGAGTGCAATCGAAGCGGATGCAGGCGGATATAGCTCATCATACATCCTATTCCACATTTTTTCTCGTAGTTGAAGTCTGGATACCCATTTCTTTCTTCCGTATCCACTTCAACCGTCTTCAATCAGTGGGTCAGACAGAAATTATCTGCTCCATTTGCACCCCTGCACAAGACATTTGACAGTAGGGATGCAATCAGTGTGGATACAAACAGATATTGTTCATTCCGTATCCTATTCCGCATTTTTTCTCGGAGTCGGACACAAATAGTGTAGGATACCCATTCCTTCCTTCTCCCTTGCGGAGGGTGGGTTCTTTTAAACTGTGGCTTATGACTTTTGGTTTATGGTTTTTGAATTTTGGCTGTTTGCAAGAAAGAGTACGGAGAGAGAGACACTTGTATGTGATTTTGGCCGATATAGATAAATTCGGTACAATGTCTACTACAATCGACTTGTATATTTCGTCTTAAAAAGACACTATTTGAAAGTTAGTTACTGTAGCGTAAGCCAAAAGCTACAAACAACAAACCCAAAAGAACCCAGCCATTATTGAGGGATAATAGTAGTTATTTTTAAGACTTTTGATGGAGCAGATTAACAATTTTTGGGTGGAAGCAAACAACTAAACGAAAATATCTTGTCTGTAAAATGAAATGGTAAAGAATCTGCTACAAGCATAATTTTTGTACTGCATCTACGCATGGTAGAATGGGGCAGATCAGCCTCCTGAGCAACACCAACCGCATAGTCCCCAACTGGTCAGGTGGGTTTCAAGTAGGGGTGCAAATAGAGCAAAGTGGATGTGTAGTTTTTTTTTCTTTAGCTAAAACCTAGATAAAAAGGTGTTGTAGTAGGGCAGGTGGAAAGCTAATCCATCCTGCCTTGGCTCTGGGTGGAATTCAAAGATAAGAGTAGACTGGTGATGATGGACTTATCCCTCTGATTAAGTTGGATTACTAAAAGTGATTTATTGCGAACAAATGTTAATTTGTTGGCTTATTATAAGTAACATTATCTCAGTATAATTTTGAATGTTGCATTTGTTTTGCCTACTTCATGGAACCGTGACATGTAATCTTCCCTTTGCAATGACAGGTCATTGTTCGAGATATTGTCTCTAAATCGATGATAGTTCAGTTCAGGGCACATACTAGTCCCATTTCAGCACTCTGTTTCGATCCGAGTGGAACTTTGCTGGTGACAGCTTCTATTCACGGCCGAAGCATCAATGTTTTTCGCATTATGCCTTCTTCACATGGGAGTGCATCAGAAGCTGGTCCAAATGGAACCTATGTTCATCTGTACAAATTGCAAAGAGGCATCACCAATGCTGTAAGCTGTCATACATAGTTCTTAACCATTATATCTAATGTTAGATGACTTGTAACAATATCACCTTTATGATAGGTCATAAAAGATATCAGCTTTAGCGACGATAGTGAATGGATAATGATTAGCTCTTCAAGGGGAACAAGTCATTTCTTTGCAATATCTCCATATAGTAGATCAACAAGCTTTCACTATAGTGGTAACAACCTTGCAGAAGATAATTATGTGGTGGATTCATCAGTTAAGCATGCTGCTCGTTGGTCCCAAAACTCTACTCCCTCTTTGAGTCTCAATCAGAAGATGCTTTCTGTATCTGGCCCCCCTGTAACATTGTCTGTTGTTAGTAGAATAAGAAATGGGAGTAACATGTTGAAGGGTGCTGTCCATGGTGCTGCAGCATTTGCAACAGGTGTTTCCAGTCCAATTTCCGGCGCTATTGCATCGACATTTCACAACTGCAAGGGTGGTGTCCCTAACTCAGATGGCAGTCTGCTTTGCATGAAGTATTATTTACTAGTATTTTCTCCATCTGGAAGCATCATACAGTATGTTCTGCATCGCTCAGCTGAACAGGATTCTGGAATTGATTTTCCCTCAGATGCCATTTCTTATGGGTCACAAAGAGAAACTGACACAAAGTTTGTTATAGAAGCTCTTCAGAAGTGGGATGTTTGCCATAAAAAAAATAGAAGAGGGACTGCTGAGAGTTATGTATGTAGTGATCTTGACAATGGAGAGAACAGTCAATTTTTCCATAAAGTGATGAAGAAGGGAACTAGTATCTATCTGTCCAGTTGTGCTGCTGTTGAAAGACTGAAGCTTAGTGCTGATGAAAATCACAACTTCTATATTTCCGAGAGTGAACTTCAGACACATGTTGTGCAAATTCCACTCTGGTCTAGATCTGGGGTATTTTCTTTCACCTATTCCCTTCCTATACCACATTTGTCTTTTCTGTTTGACTTTTGTATGTTTTTATTCATAACACCTGTGTGTTAATTGGTGTCCAGATACACTTTCAAGTAATGGGGGATGTAACTTTAGAAGCAGACAACACCAATACAATTTCAGGGGAAATCGAAATAGAAAATGTCCAGACTCGTAATATAGAATCAAGGTCAAAGAATCTTATACCGGTCTTTGACTCTTTTCATACATCTAGGTTTCAACAGACAAGGTATGCTCTAAACTTGTGCTGAGCACTTTACATTAGTGATTAGTATTAAGTCATTAATGTAATACATCTATCTGGTTTGTAAAGCATAATCGATGTTCCTTAGATAATTCAAATCTTCATCTTTGAAATGAGAAAGGCTTGCTGATATTATTTGTTTGATTATATTTGTCTTGTGCTAACTTATTTTCTTTTTCTCTCTCTCTAGGGTGAGCACACCTGATGGTAACAGATATGGATTGCTGCAGCGACAGAAGTCTGGGTTTTCAGAAGATGGTAGACTCTCTTGCAGAAGCAGTTGCAGCTCTTTGGACTTAATGTCTGAAGGCCCAAATAGCACTGATGATAATGGTTTAGGTCAATGTTTAGTAGAAGATAGTGGTGCTGCTGTAAATAAGAACCCAAATGTTAACCACCATGCCGAGCTTGTAAATAATACTGAGAGCCTTAACACAGAGGCCCAGCTCGGATTTGTAAATAGCAAAGAGAATTGTGAGGATAGAGAGCAACTCCCAGACTTGTGGTAGTGACCGTGATCAAAGGTAAGCACTGCAGCATTTTTGTCTAAGCATGGGCATACATATTATGTTGTTGAAACTTCTGAGGTAGTGTATTGCATTGCATTGTGTCTGTTCTGAGGTAGCGTATTGCATTGCATTGCATCTGAATTATCCAACCTGGCAAATAACTAGTTAACCACCCATTCTTGGGTACTGATGTAAATCTCAATTCTCATCCCATGTTTCCTCGCATTTCTTCTGTGCCACTAATATGTAGGGTTGACGCATGCTATATGTTGTTTATTGCAGGTGTTTTTTTGGGGGACTGAAATTGCTTGAACTGCATTTGGTATTGTCATGGTTATACGCTCTTGACATGCCTTGCAGATGATCACTGATGATGGAGGAGCTTGAATTGCCGAAGTCTTCATTGTGCGTGTGTAACTGCTATTCTTTCATTTCTCTATCCGGAGTTCTTGACCTCTCTTCTATAGTACTATTTATAAGCATTCATGATAACTTTACCGATAAAAAGATGAAAGGGAGGTCGAATTATGGCCCTATGGGTATGGAAGCTTTGGTGGTGTGAAGCTGGGGTTTCTAAAAGAATTTGTACATAAGAACATTGTTCATTGCATTTCAATAATAGCTCTTAATTTGTGAATATTTAAATGCATGTGTGTCCATCCTTGTGTCAGCTACTAGAGATCTTCCATTGGTTACATTTGTTCGTTGCAACTGGACCAATAGTGCATGTTATTCGTTCCTTTTATTTTGTGTTATCGTTACTCGCAAAGTCAAACAAGGAAAGGTTAGTTTTTGAGTGCTTAGCATTTTCTGACGCCTGTAGGATCGAAGTGTATAAGCAGCCAAGAAATTATTTGTTTAGGATTGGTGACTGGCAAATAATGGTGGTGGAAGATATTTGTACGGTCGAGGAAGGCACATTTCCTGTTTCTTCTTGTCCCAGGTCCTAGGAGTATACTTTTTTATGAGCTCAGGATCAGACGTAACAAAATTCAGTCACAATAAACACATTTTGTCTTGAAAGAGCAACAGCAACAAACCTCAAGCAACGAAAGCATTCATGTAAGATATGCAAAGAATTTCACAGCTTTAACTTATAATTAAAAATGCGCTCGAACCATTTGTTCATGGTCCTATCTAGGCGCAAATGTTACAGTACTCATCTAGGATAGATCGGTACAAACTAAGCTTGCTGCATATATCCATTTTATTTTATTTACTAAGAATAGTAACATTTTAGGAGTTACATTGAATAGTGACGAGGATAAAATAATCCTTAAATTATTACACTATTTATATTTCGTAAATATACTCTTTATCGATAAGAGGTAAATATGACAGGATGTTCGTAAGCTTTTCTACAACCATATAGTCATAATTTATGACCATATAGTCTTAAGACTTACTGCGACTATCTTTTGGTCGTAAGTCCTTCTACAATCACGTAGTCGTAAGTCTTACTGCTACTACACCCTTGGTCGTAAGTCCTTCTATGACCAAATAGTCGTAAATCCTACTACGACTACACCATATGGTCGTAAATTCTTCTATGATCACGTAATCATAAATCTTACTACAACTACTCTATATGGTCGTAAGTCTTTCTACGACCACGTAGTTATAAGTTATCTTGTGACCATCTTATGCTCGTGGATCTTCCTGTGACCAACCTATCTCTGACTAATTTGTCTACGACGAACAACTGCATCGTGGGTTATAGTCGTAAGTCTTTCCACGACCACGTAGTTATAAGTTGTCTTATGACCATCTTATACTCGTGGACCTTTCTGTGACCAACCTAACCTATCTCTGACTAACTTGTCTACGACGAACAAGTGCATCGTGGATTCATCTGATAAGGCAGTTAGAATATGTGTTTATCCAATAACCGCACATGATCTCTCTCTAACAACAACCGCTATACAACGAACAACTTTTTACGTCTCTCTGATAGTAACTTCTGTTATATGGTTATCATCCGAAGCGTTGAGGCGTCTTCTAGCGCGGGACAACTGCCGTTGCTTTACTGGTTATATAAAGGTTAACATCAAAGAGAGAAGATAAGAGGCATTCGAGTCGAAGGTGGAGATAGTATTAGGCATTCGCATTACTCTCAATTGTAATCCTTTTATGGTGATACGTAAAGTTATTATTCTCTTAGAAAAAGCCCGAATCTATACAAAAATTCCCGTCTCTATTTTGTATGTGCATATACTGAGTCTTCTAAGAGTTTTTCTAAATTCAAATAAATTATACGTAAGATTAATATTAAAACATCGACAAACAGGAAAAGGAAAATTAAGGTAGAACATACTCGTACGAAAACAATGAAGTTTCATGGGCCAAATTTATTCCAGAACAAACCTGAGTTGGATTTGCTATCCCTCCTCCTCATCTTTGAATTTTTGGCAAATTGACAAAAAACAATCTCCAACAGTTTCCCATCCCTCCTCCCCATCTTTGGCAACTTGGGAAAATTCCCTCCCAGGCGCGGATATATGCGTGCTCGCCCCGACTCCGCATCGCGACCACGCGCGCCGCCCGGCCTCTTCCCGCGCGCGGCAAGTCTGAGGCTGAGCACGTGAATTGTAGACGGCGGCGGCGATCCTCTGCTTGCCACGCATCGACATCCAGGAAGACCACGCCGCCGGCGGTGATCCATCTGCAGCCGCGCGTCCACATTCAGGTATGGACGATCGATCATCCAAATCAAGGATTGCCCCTGTATTCAAGGATTGCCGGCACATTCTATGTGCCGCGATGACAATTCAAGGCACATATATGTGCCCCCTGTATTCAAGGATTGCCGGCACATGCTATGTGCCGCGATGACAATTCAAGTCACATATATATGTAATGATCAAAGGTCGCGAGGGCGGCGGCAATTTGGCGCGACGGAGGATACGCGAGGGCGGCGGCGTTTTCCCGCGGCAAAAAAAATTTCGTGGGCCCAATTTTGATTTTGCCAAGTGAATTATGGCAAACAATTGCAGATTGACCTTTTTTTCCTTTGCCATAACGTTTGGAGAGTTACCAAACTCCAAGATTTGAGAAACAAAAAATCCCAAACTGTTGGAGTTGCTCTAACTTCCTTTTTAATTGCTTCTTTCTTTTTCATTTTGAGCAAGTGAATGGTAAAACATCCCGCCCCCCACGTACCCCAAAGGTGTTTTCTTAAACTAACAAAGCCAATCCAATTTTCCACCAAAAATACCTGAACCCCCTTTTTTTTGTATCTGTAACGTTTCAAACCTTTTTCTTAACCCAGTCTTTTTGTACCGCGCGCACAAAAAAAAAAGAAGAAAAACTTGCATATAAAACATGCGAGTCACAAGCATGTATGTCCTCACCCCCCTCGCAGAACTGAAAAAAAAACAAGCTCCAAGAAGCAGAGGCCAGAGATGACGCCGACTACTCAACTCCTCCCTCTCGTCGTCGCCGCCACCTCCATCTCCTTCCTCTCGGCCGCCGCAGCATCGAACGCCACCTCTTCACAGCCCGACCACATCCAAAACTTCCTCAACCAGCTGTCGCAATGGCGGGAACACCGCCTGGTCGACCCGTCCTCGCACGCCGGCACCGCGCATGGGCATGGCCTCGGCCCGAACACCGTCCTTACATGGCTCCTCGTCTTCCTGGCCGCGTCCGTGTCGAGCGCCGGCGGCGTCGGAGGCGGGTCGCTGTTCCTCCCCATCCTGAACCTCGTGTTGGGGCTCAGCCTCAAGCGGGCCACCGCCTACTCGTCCTTCATGGTCACCGGCGGCGCGGCCTCCAACGTGCTGTACAACCTCCTCTGCACGCGCGGCGGGCGGCACGCGGCGCTGATCGACTACGACCTCGCGCTGCTCTTCCAGCCGTGCCTGCTCCTGGGCGTGAGCATCGGGGTGGGGTGCAACGTCATATTCCCGGAGTGGCTCATCACCGCGCTCTTCGCGCTGTTCCTCGCCTTCTGCACCGTGAAGACGTGCCGCGCCGGTGTCAAGATCTGGAGGACGGAGAGCGGCGCGGCCGCCGCGCACCACGACCACAAGGAGCCCCTGCTGCCTGAACCAAACGGCGGCCAATCAGCAGCAGGCAACGGCGCGGGGTTCCCCTGGAACGACGTGGTGGTGCTTGTCATGGTCTGGCTCTGCTTCTTCGTGCTCCATGTCGTCATTGGAGATAAGCATGGAAAGGTATGGCCTAGCTTCGCGACGTGCTCTCTCCTCCCGGTCTCGCGTACGTAAGCTTCTGGACCTGCCGTTACAGTGTATCGCTGTGTGCACGGTTGCTGCGACACGACAGCGAAACATCGACGACGGCAGCATTTATGGGGGCGCGCGCACTAGGGCCCTGTTTGGAATGCGGGAATTTTTCCCGATTCCTGCAGGAATTGAACTGTTTCCTGTAAAATTCCTGCAAAATTTCTGTGAAATTCCTCTGTTCCAAACAGGCCCCTAGATGGTGTGTGGTGCCGGCGTGCGTATGACGAGCACACCAGAAAAACGAACGGCCGATCGATCTGCGTGCAGGTCGGAAGCAGTACATGAGCAGGCAAAGCCGAAAAGATAATGCGCCTTCGTGATCATAAGTCTTTCCGCTTGTCATTTTTCGATCGCCATTATGTGCTCCCTTCTTTTGTTTTAGTGGAGAGTACGGGCTGGCCAGTGCTGGTCCGTCGCATTCTTCTTAGTGAAATGTCTCGGTCGTTTTTACTCGGGAGGAAAGGCTTGTGGCACCTCTCACCACGCGCCTTTTTGACTCACTTGACGTTAACGTCCAAAATCATGCCTAGAAACTACAGGGACTATGCCTGGGTTCATTCAGGAAGTCAAGTGGCCAAGAATTAATGACCTGTTAAACTCATGTGTCTCATCAGCAAATCTGATGAGCAGGCAAGCGCCGAATGGTAGCTTCAGGCAGGGTTTTTTTTACCGGGTTTTATTTTTAACCAAAGGGGATCGGTAAGTCCGGTTTAGCCGGTTTTTGGTTTTTTTTTTGGAGAAATTCGGTACGAAAAATTCAAACGAAATTTAAAATTTAAATTCATAGCCGATAACCGGCCAAAAATCGGTTGAAAATATTGGCTGAAAATTTTTAAACAAAATTTGGTTTGGATTTCTACCAGAGGTCACGGGTAAACCCGGTAATACCTAGTTACCGGCCGGTTTTCAGCCGAAAAAAACCATGGTTTCAGGCAGGCAGCTAGGCAGGCCATTTTCTCACTCGAAAACACGAATACTGATTCAAAAAGCCGCGCCAGTGGGTTGGAACATTTTCTTTATACGTGGAATCAGATCATTGTGCTTCTCCATATTCGTTGTACATGAATTCAAAGGAGTGAAGACGTCAGTGGCAACTCGCAATTCAGACGAAAGTCGAAGTTAACTACAAATCCTCAGTGAGATATTTATCTTGATCATATGAAACACACATATGATTTCACTAATGTGATCTTATCTGCCCAGGGAATTATCAGGATAAAACCCTGTGGAGTAGCGTACTGGCTCATCACCGTATTCCAGGTTCCTTTCGCTGTGGCTTTCACTGCTTATATTATATACGCCCAGAGAAAGAAACAAGTTCTACAAAACCAAGAAGATGGCAAGGTGAGCCAATTTCTCTTATTTTGATTGTTATTGTGGGATGGCTTACAGAGCAACTGGTGCTGATCATGACATGGTCATGTAGGCAAATCTGGTGGATACTAAAATGGAAACCTTGCCTTCACTTACATTCCCATTGGCTGCTTTTGTGACCGGGGCTCTGAGTGGTCTCTTTGGCATTGGGGGAGGACTACTTCTGAACCCTGTTCTCCTTCAAATTGGGATACCCCCTCAGGTATATATCATTTTAGTAGTGTTCTACAAATTCTCAAGTGACTGTTTTCTACAGTTACCAAGGTATCACCAGTTTGCTGTTGATTTCCAACGTTCATGTTTGCTGTTTCGTCAATTCTTGAGTTGCAGACGGCAGCAGCGACTTCTTCGTTTATGGTCCTATTCTGCGCATCCATGTCGATGGTTCAGTTCATTCTGCTAGGCATGAACGGAATCGGAGAGGCTTCCGTTTACGCAGGAATATGCTTTGTTGCTTCCGTTGTTGGGGCTGTTGTGATTGAACGAGCCGTCAGCAAGTCCGGGCGGGTCTCGCTGATCGTGTTCTTGGTAACTGGCATCATGGCACTCAGCACTGTGATTATCACCTGCTTTGGAGCACTAGATGTTTGGATGCAGTACGCTAGTGGAGCATACATGGGCTTCAAGTTACCTTGCTGACATGTTCAGTAAACTACACATACACAAACATGAGTGAGTTGCTTGCTATGGGCTTGTTTTGGCTTGGCCTTTATGGCTTTCTGAAGGATGATTTTTGTTCTTGATGTTGTAATGGCTATTTTGGGGCTTACAGAATTTTCACTGGGATAAATTTTCCCTTCAGATGAGCTTTCTGAAAAGAAGAATGACTGATAAAACCTGGTTTTCCTAGTTTTGCTTCAAAGAGAATTGCTGTTTCAGTTCTGTCTGGCTATTAAATTCAGAAAGTAAACTGAATTCTCTATTGCTAGCAACTGGCAAGGCTTTATCCGATAGAGCTGACATCCAAATTAAGGTGCCCTTAGAGAGCGAAGAGTCTAAATAGCGTGATCCGTATTTAGTTATCATTACTATTATTATATTTAGAGTAATCCGTCCTTAATTAGGGGCACAAGCCTCCCAAAAGAATCAGGTATGCCGCATGCATAGCGGTCAACTCGTCTAATACTATTGTCTATATAATCGCAAGCTTCCAAATCCCAAAGAAAAGAAAAAATTGCATAACAGATTGGAAAACAGCATTTTTAATCTCCTCTTCAGAGCAATCAGCTTCTAAAATTTTATTATCTTCAACATCAAGCGCGGGGTCAAGTCTCTTGACGGTTTCTCCTGCGACGGTGGAGGAATACTGTGCACTGTTCTCAGAGCATCCGCGCAGGCCAGGCCGAGCTTGCAGTTGCTGCCTTGCTGTGAAAGCATATGAACGTAGTCGTACTTACTAAGCTTGGGCTTAGCATAGGTCCGATTGCCTTCACCAAGCCCAGGCCACTATGGACTAGTAATTTTATTTTATTTTCATTTTCAATGATTAAATGCATTTACTCGTGGTAGATGTATTATAGGTGAGTTCTTGACTTTATCTTTTGACTTTTGATTTTTTTTTAATTCTAGTTGTTTGTGAGTTACATACGATTTTGATCAGTATAGCTGAATTCGATACAGTATCTATTATAACCTATCTATAGATCTTATATTAAAAAAGTATAATTTAAAAACTAGTTACTGCTTCTAGCAGGAAGTGACCAAATCCAAAGCTAAAAAGAAACCGGCCTACAACGGCCGGCTTGAACCTGCAAGTGGACGGGTGGCGTCGCTCGGAAACAAACCAAACCGCCAGACAGCCGTCAGGTTGGAAGGGCCTCCTTCAGTGGAGGTTGAAGGAGGCGGTTCGGACTGCTTTGGTGAGGATGATCTTCTTTCCTTGCCGCCGGAATTAAAGAACAAGCTGGAACTCTTTGGTGTGAAGGGGTAAAACTGGATCTGGCCTTAGGAATTAGATCTTTGCATTGTGTGTGAGAGAGAAATCGGAGGATATTTGGGGGAAGAGGGGGGACATACACAGCGGCCGGAGGAGGCAGCACGCCGGCCACAACACAAGGTGATAAATTCCACAACCACGACATGCAAGTTTAGTAGATGGGGGGAACTCACGGGAGAGCCGTGCATCGGCGACAAGGAAGACCACCACCGCGAAGGCGGCGGACGGCGACAAGCTCGTGATAGTTCTGATGCTGTACAAGAAAGGATGTATGAGGCTGCAGGCCGTGGCAACGGACTCAAGAAGCTCAGGGCTCACTTCGGGTTTCTGTAAAAGTGATGAACTGTACTGTTTGTGCTTTGAACGAGACTAGCTAGAGCCTAAAGCCTGCCTACATGAAGTCACATGTACATGTGGGTACTATAACGCAAAAAAACTCACACCGAAACCGAAATGAGAAGAACTGTGTAGTTTCACGCTTTGTTACAGAGCTACCCTAATCGTTTTAGTGATGACGTCTGACTTTTAGTTTACTATTTCTTAATTTTATTTTTTCTGTCTTTTGATTTTTTTGGTTTTTTTTACTTTTCTTGTTTCTTATATTCCTTTGTATTATCTGTGATAAATTAAATTATTTTTTATTTTTATTTTTTAATTAAGTTACATCAAATAAATCAGTTCAGTTACTGTAAAAAGTAAACCAGCTATAATAAAAAAGCATAAGTCATCACTAATCTAATCGCCCTGATGGCTTGGGACTCTCTTCTTCTTTCTGCATTGGCTGCTTTTTTCAGTTTTTCACTATGCTAACGCCGAGCTAATCTTAATCCGCACGGACGTCCTATGCGTATAGATGAAACTAGTATGACGGAAAGGTGACGTTGAAATAGAGTGGGAGAAAGTGATAGGTTAAATCGATCTATCGGCGAACTCTACTGCCGGCCAACGTCGCGGTCGGTGGTCCGGTGGATAGAGTGAAGTGGAGGAGAGGAGGGGCCTGCTGGCCCTGCTTGGACGACAGCGAGGGGTGATCGGAGATCTGGAGGTGAAGGCGCCAAAGAGCGCCCACCACGGTGATGTTCACTCGCATCGCCGGTCCACTGTCCGATGAACCAGAGCACGTCGTACAGTTTGTTGAACCATTTGTGGGGGGGAAGACAAAAGGGTTCTAGTGCTAATTAGCAGACATTTGCCATTTCACCACGTGATTTACTCCCTCTGTACCACTATATAGATTTACTTTTCAGAACTGTTCTTAGAAAGTATTGTCTGTTGAGAGCATTAAGGCCTCATCTAAACTGTGGGGATTTTGTTCAGATTCCTATATGAATTGAACCATTCATTGTGAAATTTCTACAAAATTCACGTTACCCATAGGCCTTAGCCGCCTAGTGTAATTATTGCAGCTTTTCTATATTCCATACTACTTTCTTCTGTTGATATTGATACGGTCTTTAAAATATAAATTTGATCATTAATTTCTATTATAATATATTTATAAAACTAAATAAAATTATAATGTTAGGAAATACTTTTTGAGTCAAATATACATATATGATTTTTATGTATCCGTTTAAATATTTTAAAAAATATTGATAGTCAAAGTTTTAAAAGTTTAATTATATCTATATCTAAAATAATATGTATTTGTTACTAGGGTGAGGATTACCTCTGCTTTTAAAGGACTATAGGCAATTGGCCAAAACTTTTTACTAATTGCACTAGATGTTGCAGCCTTTAAGCTTTAGGCACTCTCCCTTAAAAAAGGAATGACTTTTAAGCACTGATTCAGGAGATTTCGAGAGGTGGACAGTGCCATCGATTTTCTCCCCAGACAGCACTGCCTGAAATGATGACAGACTAGGTAATGATCATTTGAGGAATGCCATCAATAATCTGTTGTACTGCTTGTGCTAAACTGGGGAAGAGCATCTGAATACACTTGGCCTTGATGCATTGAAACTTCAGCGCACCAATTTTAGTTTAAGAGCTAATCCTGAGAGACATGAACATCGATTTGTCAGACGGGCGAGGATTTGATGCTCAATGACTGAGCTCATGTCCCACAGAAATGGTGCAATATTGTATCGAAATGTTTGGTGCATTGAAAATAATATGATTATGACTGATGACTTTTGATCTTAGCACAAGTGCTTGTGCTCGAAAAGATTGTCCCAATAAGCATCTTCGAAACGATGGTGGAAAAGTTATCACGTTTATTTATTCGAGAGAAACCATAATCTATAAGCTGCAGAAACCGGATAGGTTCTTTTCAATCGCGACTAATAGCTTATGGTTGAGACTGATGGCTTTTGACCCTAGCGCAAACGTTTATGCGAATGAACCGAATGCCGATAAACAAAAAAACTATTTCGATAAACGACTTTGAAAAGACAAAAAAAACTACCCTATCTATTTATTAAAAAAAATTATAAACCACAAACTCCGTTAGCCTAAAAAAAGCACCTAGATCAAACCAAATTACAACACCAGTGCTGCCTCCCGGCAGGGCTAGTACTAGTACCATGCATAAAATGCAGAGCACATTGAACTCGACATAAATGGCTAGATACCATTTTAATAAGGCTATAAAAAAGCTTGAGATTTACGAGCTACTTTAGCTCAACTTATTCAAGATTTGATTTGAGCTTAGTTTGAATTTTAAACGAACCGAACTCGAGCTTGATTTCGAGCTCGCGAGCTTCATCGAGCCAAGCTCAAATAGTTCGTGAGCCTCGATTCGAGCTTAAATAGTTATACATATTAACTCTTACCGAGTTTACCCGAGTCAAACTTAAGCTCGAGCTTTTTTTTATTGTTGAAAATTAATGTATGTTTGAATTATTTTGACTATTATCGAGTTTACTTGAGCTGAGCTCGAGCTGAAACTTTTTTTATTACTGAAAATTAGTGCATAATAAATTATTTTAATTGTTATCGAACTTCAACGAGCTGAGTTCGAACCTACTCGAGCTCAGATCCAAGCTCGGACCTCAACTCAAGTTCAGCTTAAGTTTCTATCGAACTCGAGCCTAAAAAATTAGATTCACTCGAGTTCAGCTTGTTTACAGCTCTACATCTGAGTACATTTCTTCGTCAGGGAAAAAAACTTACCCCCTCTTAATACGGAGGTTTTGCACCTCAGCCAGTGTGACAGTATCAGTAGTAACATGAACGGTCCGATGCATACCAGTTGACGAGCTCCAATCGTTACTAGTGTCCTATCGAGTAAACTGTTTTAGACTTCTACTGATGAATTGCAATCGACGGCCTCGGAACTCATTGCTTTCCAGCGGCATGTTGAGAGGATACGAATATGCAACGAGTGCTTAGCTTTTACGAGAACACGACATATGGAGAGTTAAACAGTTGAGCACGGTGGATGGCACGCGGAACCTGCAACATTCTGTCGTTAGCACAGACATAACCATGGATGCTCCTTGGACCACTTACAGTTTTACTACTGTCGTACTACATTACTAATACTCTACAATGTCCTGCAGCGTTTTGTTGATGTTTTTGTTGGGAGGGGTTCCCTTATAGCACTGTTGATTCTTTAGCAGTAGTTATTTCACAGACTTTCATATAGTACTTGACGATACTACTACATCGATAACTTTTTCTGCGTAAAAAGCAGTGATTAATTTGTCTCGACGCAGCTTGATCGCTACGTCTGGCTAGTGGCTACAAGGGCGCAGCGACAGCATTGCATTCACCATGTCGATGGCAGACTTCGACAGGTTCAGGCGAACGCTGTAGAATCACAGGAGCAAAATGTGCACCATCGCGACAACCAGATGCAGGCCTCGCCATGAACTGAGTGTATGATTGATTACGAGAAGTTGGCGCGCGAGGCAGTAGAAGCGCATTTATGGAGACATAAGACTTGTTCTTGAACCTTCGATTTAGGAGAAACCTTGGACCGAGGTCTGCATTCTATGCCCGCACATGCTAGCGGCTTTCGGGCTTTGATCAACATAATGATTGCAATAATAATGCTAATGATTCACACCACCATACGGACAAATTGGCAAGATGGTTCTTTCCGATTGTTCCCATCAAAGCACATGCGAACCCAGTTCTATTTCTATACCATTCCTCCACAGGAGCACTATACTTTCATTGCTTGAAATAAATAAAAAGGAATTGATACGTTGCATATATCTGATACAAACGATTTGTATTGGACACCCACACTCAGCCCTGTAGCTGTACCCACACCACACTCATATCTTGAATGCTTGCCAACCACTTATCTTAACCTTATGCAATCCATCCACCTGGCCATCGAGCATCTCTCTCCTTGTGCTCTTATTTCTCTATCCTCCTTACCTTGCAAACACCGACCAAAAGAAACTGATAGCCATGGCCAGTCGCCCGGTCTGCTCATGGCCACATGCTAGATGCTGTTAAAAATTGGCCCATTTTGATTTGGTCTATTTCCTTAATTCCAAAGCATACATGGTTTAGTACCATATTGCTAAGGTAGAGTGAGGAAGACCGATTTATAAGGTGGAGTCCTCCCCATTTCTTGAATATAGAAAGAGATGGTATGAGGATGGTTCTGTCTAGTCACACGCGCGCATATTCGCGTATTTTCGCGTGAAAATCGCGTGACTTGTGTCACTTGGCAGACCAAGTTCATCTTTTATTTTTGCTGAACCATGCACCTCACTCTCTCTGTTTAAATGAGATTTAAACATTTGAATGAGGCAGTTACAAGTGAATTTACACTGCTTAATTTGTGATTTGATGAGGCAGTTACCAGTGCATAATTCTGTTTAAAACGCAGCAGTTACTAGTGAGTAGTAACTGCAGCGCCCTTAAAAGGGCCTGGAGACGTCCAGAAAAACAGAGAGAATTTTGCACCTCCATTCTTCCCCTACTTTCTGCTCTGTGGTGCTGTTGTGCTGTGCTGTCTGAACCTCGTCGACCTTTCTTCCCGGCGTGCACCTGGAAGGAGGGAGAGCGGCTATCTCCGAACCGTTGCCACAGAGAGTACCTGCACGGGGCAGCAATAAGGTTTCTGGGCAGCGCATCTGCGCGACCGCTCACTGCACTGCGACATCTACGTTCTACACTGCGTCAAGCCTGCGCGGCTTCCTGTTCTTCATCAGGCTAACAAGTAAGTCGTTCGCGCGCACGTACGACTTAGTTACTACATTTTCTTGAGTATATTTTGAAATATAATGAGTAGCCTGCTGCTAGTAGTAAGTTTTGCATCACTAGTTTATTGTGTTTGTCTCCTAATAAAACTTGGAATTAAAATATTGCCTTACTTTACAACAGATGCCACTCCCTGACAAGCTGCGAGCCATGCTCCTTCACATACCGCAAGCCCTGCTCCTCTACAACTTCACAAGCTGCAAGCACTGCTTGTACTGTTGGCGTTGCCACGGGATACAATGAGGCAACGGTGGCCAAGGACCATGCTACCGATCTCCTTGGCGAGGTTCTCGCTATGGTGCTTGGCCTCCTTATCTTTGGGCCACAAGTTGAAAGGCCACATCCCCTCCCCCTATGCTCATATCAAATGTTGATATGGGTAAGTTGAGTTGTTATAGCAGTTGTTCTTGACAGTTACAACACAAGGCATCAAATGTTACAGATATTTTAATGGGATTCTTTGTTATTGAAATAAGGTTCAATTTTTGTTGCAATAGGTTTTTGTATCTATTATATAATTTTGTTTGTTGATTCCATGTTTATTGCATTTAGAGCAAAGACTTGTTGCAAGCAAATGAACTAATTATTATGATTTTGTGATTTTTTTGTTGTGCCGGATTGAATTAGTTGTCTCGTCATCATCCATTCCCCCACCAAGGCTACACCTCTCAATCTCCATTCTCACATCCCACCTCCTGCCCCTTCGATGGCTCACCCATCTCCTACGGGTGGAGCCAGTGACCATTGCATCCATGCTACTCCCACTCCTCTCTCTCTAAACTGGCAAGGATAGGGTGTCATGGCAACGTGGCAACTGGCGGCCAGAGGAGCAAGGCAGTGTGACTGCTTTCGCAGCCTCTTCCTCCAGCAGGTGCCACCTTTGTTGAGCAATGGATTGGAGGGGTGGGGATGAGCATCCAAAGGGAAGCATTCCACGTTTAATGGTGTCGTTTTTGCACTACTATGGATGGGATCGGATGGTTGATACTTGGTAGCGCTTCAGTTTATGATGATCCGGCGGTAAGGAAGAGCGTACAATGGGACCTGTTGTAGTTAGTACACTAGGACTATCCTACTTTTCAACACCAATACTCTATGGTCCCAACTTAGTAATTTTTCCATTTTGAATTTTTAATTATTTTTTCAAAAATAGCTCCCCTAAGGAAACTAATACAAGAAATGGCTCATTTTCTCCACACCAATGCGAATGGCGTAGAGGTTAAACATCTACACGCCAATGGTCATGATGTTGAGAACCCATCCTAGCTGGGAACATGGAAGCTAATGTGTCATAGCTCCGCACCAACAATGCTAGCACGGATGTGTTGAATCAGGGCTTATGCATTTGTTTGTCTTGGTGCCGAACTCTCTGGAGTGGATGCAGATGTGGCGCGAAGATGCAATACCTAACGCTGACACCGATGGCGCGGAGTTATCACTGCCCCATGCCAACGTCGATGGCACAGAGGTCTAGTATATTATGATGCGGATTGAGGCTGCAAGTGGGTCATTCTCACTCATAGCCTCAGCCACACCAGGGCCTAAAGGCGAGCCCAATAGGTGCTCACACCGCCTCCCCCTTTTGCCTCCAAATCTACTCAAATCTCTCCATTTTTGTGTGGGCTTTCATGTGGGAATCACAAGAGAAGTTAATCTCCCTCACTCCCCTATGATTTTATCAATTAGATTTGCTTGATTTGGTCTAAATTTGAGCAAACCCTAGTTTAGATTTGACCTCTAAAATCCAAATATGGAGTGCAAGACAACTTGATTTTGGCTCGTATTTGGCGTTGTGGGAAGGTTAGCCATGGTTGGTAGTCCGATTGTTGCCTATATTTTGATTATTTGTTATATTGTTGGTTGGTTTGCATGGAACACATATGTATGAACCAAGAGAAATCATTATTGTTTATTTCAAATCGTATGAACTCAGGCTAGTTCGTGGTGATATAGGTTATGATTAGTGTGTATGTGTCCATGGGCTAGCATGGTTTGTTTGTTATGTTGAGTTCATTTTGGATGGGAAACCATTGTAGGATGTGATGATGGGAATATAGTATTTCTTTGATTATGATGTTGTGTTTTGTTGTTTGATGGATTAGTCCATGCGATAGCGAATGTTAAATTATTTGCATATTAATCGATGGTTTCATACAAATTAATTGGTACATATGGGTTAATGTTACATATTTTGTTCTTCTCTTGGCAAAGGATTGACATATGTTTTACTTCTAGTTATTGCTTGCAGTCATTTAGATGGATAGTGACGAGGATTGGATAATCCATTAAATACAACTATAATATGTAATTAAAACTCTGTATTATTGTGATCGTAGATCACTTGGAGTAATACTACCCGAGCACCCCTGGTCAAAAGATTACTGCCCGAGTGCCTCTGGTCAAAAGATTACTACCCAACTAGCCGCTACTCAGAGATTCTATGATCTGATAACTAGGCCAAACTTTAGGAAGTTTTTCGTGTAGTGAAATAGGACATGTGCGTCCCTAACCCCAATAACTGTACAACGATTCAGCCCTGTGCCTCTGACAACAACCATCTCATGGTTGTTGCTACAATCTTCTATCGCTGACAGATAACCAATCAATAGTTATTTGTCAGACCTCTCTCGCTGACAACAACTGCTTTGCTTGACTAGATGTGGGGAATCGACAAGGCGCATGTTCTAGCAAGACAAATGACACCTCTTTGGTGCTATTTAAGCCTTATAGGAGAAGATGAACAGATAGATCAATGAATCAATCAACAGACAAAGATGCACAAGATCAAGTGCTAGACAACAGAGGCAAGAAAAAGCCAAGTTAGTGCTAGCAACATCCCCATTGTAATTGCTCTATGAGAGCATGCTATAATCCTAGCATAGCAATAAAGATAGTCCCCTTTATCCTTTCCAAACCCTTCCGTGAGACTCGGTTTTTCCCTATAATTCGTAAGATCAATGGTTTGATTGTCGACAGATAGAATCATGCATGTGCATCATGGTGGCATGGTGGTGTATAACAACAATTGTGTGGAGTTTGCAGTCACATGAGGTTAGGCATGCGTATGTTCATTTTTAAATTACTTGTTATTATTGTAATTTCATTGTAAATTTGTCTTGCAAGCTTTACTTTTAATATTTCATTATTGTGTTTACACTTACTAACCTTGGGTATTTGCAACTTTTATGATGGAGTTGCACACACCACTGGCACTTGACCTATACTATGATGTGACACATCGAGGAGGAGGATAGCAGAGGGCAAGGTTGGTAGCTACCACTTTCGCTTTATTTATTTTTGTTGGGCATGGATTGTAAGTAATGAAGTAGTAATGTCTTTATCGTATTTGCAGGTGCTACATCCGCTCCATGAGGGTGGCCATGAGCCTATGCTGTATGACTAGCAGTACACCCCGCTCCTTTGGAGGGCAAAGCTTTTGGGCTTCTTGACAGTCATGCAGCACGACATGCCTCCATTCAACTATGCTACCCTTACCGTGCTCATCAATCGTTGGAGGCCGAAGACACACACCTTCCATCTACCATGTGGCAAAATGATGATCACACTGGAGGACCTCGCCATGATCACGGCGTTGTCGATCCATGGTGGGCCTTTTATAGGTACTGTGGAGTCCCGTGGCTGGCGCGCAAGGGTGTTGGACTTCCTCAACATGGTGCCCGAGGCTCACCCCCCACTAGGGCTGTAAAAAAAGCTCGAGGCTCGCGAGCTGCTCGAGCTTGGCTCGAGCTCCAAATGAGCCGAATTCGAGCTTCATCCTAAGCTCGCGAGCTTTAACGAGCCGAGCTCGAATAGCTCGCGAGCTTAGGATTTTTTACCCCTCCCTAATTCCCCCCGGCCCCACCCCTCCCTCCCGCCTCTCCTCTCAAATTCACACCCCCACTCTCGACTCCCCCAGCCCCCCAGGCCCCCCGCCCCCCGTCCCCTTCCTCTCCCCCGCCGCCGCCCCCCGGTCCCCTTCCTCGCCCCCCGCCGCCGCCCTTCCTCAACCCGGCCCGCCGCCGCCCCTCCTCGTCCCCCCGCCGCCCCTCCTCTCCCCCGCCGCAGCCTCCCCTCCTCCCCCCGCCGCCCCTCCTCTCCCCCGCCGGCGCCACCCGTCCGGCCGTCCCTGCAGCTCGGCCACCGCGTGGTGAAGGTGCAGTCCGGCCGTCCCCCGGCGCCACCGCCGCCACCTCCTGCAGGTACTCCCTCACCGAGCCTACACATGCGAAGCTCGAGCTCGGCTCGAGTTTTGTCCGAGCCGAGCTCGAGCCTAGCTTAAAGCTCAATGTTAATCTCAGGTTCGCTCGAGCTCGGCTCGAGTTTCTACCGAGCTCGAGCTCGGCTCGTTTACAGCCCTACCCCCCACCCCCCGAGGCAAAGCAAGACCTCCGATGTTGCACTTGCTTGGTTGAGAGATAACTTCTCCAACCTGCCAGTGAGTATATGAGGGCAAGGGCAGGGGGCACCTCTATCCTCTATTGAGCGTTGGCACGGTGATATGGGGTTCAGCGCCAGTAGTGCTAGCACAGGAGAGCGAAGTGACACACCGAAGGGGCCAATGCGGGAATCTCATGCCTCCGTGCTAGCATTTGGTTGAGGGTAGGGACAAGAGGCATCTTTGTCCTGGTCAAGCACTGGAGCGGTGGCACAGGGTCTGACTCCTCCATTTCTGGCACGGAAGGTAGAAAGGATGCGCCAGCGATGTTAGTATGGTATCATCATGCCTCCGCGCTAGCACTTAGTCGTGGGCAGGGGTAGAAATTGGTCTCTATCCTCAGCTGAGCGCTAGCACGGTGGTATGGGGTTCTGGTGCCAGATATGCTGGCATGGTCCTCCATTTGCAACTGGGCATTTGCACCCAACCACACCCATGCTATTATGCCATTCATTTAGCACCCATTATATACTCCGCCATGCACATCTATGTTGGGCTTCAAACCTTCACTTTAATGCAATTAGTTAGAGTCTGCACCAATAAAGTTATCATTCATTTACCTCCGTCATGCTATTGTGTCATAAATGCCAAGTGCTCAAAGCGTTACAACACTCAACTGAAGTTTGACCCTGGAGTCTGTGAAGGAAATTTCAGGCTAAAGTCCACGACTCAAGTCCAACTACACCTATAAAACACTACACTACCTCGTTGCACACAAGATAGACACTACCACACTATTCATTCAACACTATGGTTGACGGGCGGGTAGCTCAAGGCACGCGAGGAGAGAGAGTGCAAGGACTAGGGGATGAGGCCACAATCCTTACCTAGAAGACATGCACATCTATGGTCCTTTAGACCCTGATCCCCCAAGCCCCGACCTTTACCCCGATCCCCCAAGCCCCGACCTTTCGTTTAAAACTAGGAAGTCCTACACCACTAGAAATCCCCTCCGCAGCTACCCACACCTCTCTGAGGCTTGGCTACAATGCGAACACAAACTCGACAGGTGGTCTAGGTTTCCGATGATGAGGGGAACCTAGATTGTCGATTCTTTTGCCACTCTCTATTCATGGTAAGTAGTTCATTTCTTATTTGTACTTCCATGCATGTATTGTTCTATCCCTCGTAATCACCTTGTCTTCTTTGCAAACCGTGGATTGCAAGTTCACCGAGTGTGTAGATAGCCCATATCTAATATCTACCCAGGTTTACATCCATACCCTCCAAATCCACCTAGACGAGTTGTCGAAGGAGCTCCAAACAAGCTCTGCGAGCAAAGGATCAGGGAGTGGAGCAACGAGGAGGTGGTCCACCTCGCCAGCAACTACCACCCGTGTTTCTATTGCGCCAACCAAAGCTGTAATTGCACCTACCACTACCGCGATAACTAGCCACATCCACACCGCCCTGATGACCGACACTCCAAGTGGGTGCCCTACGGTGCGCCATTTTTGCCTTAGGGCATAAGTGCGCAAGCCCGAAGTAGATCTAAATCCACCACGTCATTTAATTTCCAAAAGACGCACACGTACCACAGTTGTAGTTCTTATGGTTAGTTCGCATTTGTTGCCGTGTGTACCACAGTAATAGCTGAGCAACATATGCACTTATGAACACCACATGTGCCATGTATCTCGCTGTTTTGTTATTCGACTGCATCCAACTAATGTTCAAGCTTAATTATGTCCTATTTGCATATGCCGCATGCCAACTATCTCCTTATGCCCGTGTGCACATAGTTGAGGATATATCTCCTTAAATCTTAATCCTAAACCCTATTCTAATAAAGAAAACTAATGTGTTCATAAATAACCAAAACCCTCTCAAACGACTTATCCATGATTCATTCAAGAAAAGTGCCAAACATGATTTCCTCTCAGGTTTAGACATTAGCACCATAATTATTGGCATTGAATTCTACATGTAGCGTTGACCCTTGGCTGACATGGCAGCTACCTAGCCATGATGGAAGGAAGAAGAACCCAAATCCATCAATTTATAGCTCTTGGAAGAGCCTATCCGACCGAAATGATTGATAAGAGCTCGGCAGCCTCTTGCTCAGGACCGCCAGCGCGGCAACAGCATCGAATTCCATCTTGGGCATGCACACATGAACATACGTGCATAGATGCACCCATGTCATGTACCCTGGTATCACGATCTTGGCGATCTCTTTTGGTTGCTCGTAATCATGGTTGTCCCTTGTCTTGAGTGCCCCTGCTGCCCCACCTATCCTTGCCGCCTCTGTCTGCATTTAAAATTTGAGATTTGTTCTTACTTGCGCCCTCCTTCCTCTTGGTCCCCGTCCGTCTCTCTCATTTGCCTAACCTTGCTATCTTGTAAGTCATAGGAGGCCACAAGCACCCACCACTGCACCTACCCTTAAACCCCGCAAGCAGCAACAATAAGCCAATATGAACACCTGGCTTCTCGAAGTGCTTAGTATTGTTTCACTCTGGGGATAAGACAGGGGTCATAAGTGCATCACCGACGCCACTCCTATCGCTCCCGTCACGCACACACATCTCTCCTTTACTTTTTACACCGCCCACTCTCTCCTTTTAAAAGTTATTTCTTTTAGCCACTACTATTTATTTTCAGCCAAAAGCCATCAGTAAAAGCCAATATGAATGTCCCTTTAGTCACCTCGTCTTCCTTGCAACCGTGGATTGCAAGTTCATCAAGTCTGTAGATAGCCTGTATCTAATACCTACCCAGGTTTACATCTATACTCTTTGGATCTGCCTGGACGAGTTGCTGAAGGAGCTCCAGATCGAGAGGATCAACAACGGCAAGCTCCGCAGACAAAGAATCAGAGAGCGGAACAATGGGGAGGTGGTCCACCTCACTAGCGACTACCACCCGTGCTGCTATTACGCCAACCAGAGCTGCAATTGTGCCTATCATTACTGCCTGAGATAACCAACCGCGTCCACACCGCCCCGACGACCGGCACTCCATGTGGGTGCCCTACGGTGTGCCATTTTTGCCTTAGGGCATAAGTGCGTAAGCCCAAAGTAGATCTAAATCCACTACGTCATTTAATTTCCAAAAAACGCACATGTACCGTAGTTGTAGTTACTATGGTTAGTTTGTACTTATTGCCATGTGTACCGTAGTAGTATCCGAGCAACATATGCACCTTTGAACACCACACATGCTTAATTATGTCATGTTTGCATATGCCGAATGCCAACTATCTCCTCGTGACCGTGTGCACATAGTTAAAGATATATCTCCTTAAATCTTAACCTTAAATCCTATTCTAATAAAGAAAACTAATGCGTTCATAAATAACCAAACCCTCCCAAATGACTCATCCATGATTCATTTAAGAAAAGTGACAACATGATTTCCCCTTGGGTTTAGACATTAGCGCTGCAATTAGTGGGCACTTAATTCTGCAGGAACATGGCGTGGAGCCTTGGCTAACATGGCAGCCACCAAGCCATGTTGGAAGGAAGAAGAACCCAAATCCATCGATTTATAGCTCTTGGAAGAGCCTATCGGGCCGAAACGATTGATAGCAGCCTATTGCTCAGGGCCGCCAGCGCGGCAACCGCACCGAGTTCCGTCCGTCTCGTGCATGCACACATGTGCATACGCGCGTAGACGCACCCGTGTCGTGTACTCGTGTACCCTGGTATCACGGTCTCAGCGATCTCTGTTGGTTGCTCGTAATCATGGCCGCCCCTTGTCTTGAGCGCCCCACCTATCCCTGCCGCCTCCGTCTGCATTTACAGATCGAGATTTGTTCTTACTCGCGCCCTCGTTCCTCTCGGTCCCCGTCCGTTTCTCTCGTTCGCCTAACCTCGCTATCTCGCAAGCCACAGGAGGCCGCGGGCACCCACCACTGCGCCTGCCCTTAAAATCCGCGAGCAGCAGCAAGCAGCCAAGCAAACCACGCACCGGCAAGCAGCGCAGAGCAGAGCGGTTGGTGGTGCGCCTTTACTGCCGCCCAACCCCAAGATTTCATTTAATTGCCTCCTCCTGCCGCGCTCTAGTCTCGCTCGCTTCGGATGCTGCAGCGCGTGAGCCTGCTGCAACTGGCGCCATAGGTAATGCGCACTCCACAGTGACACGCCGAAGCAGTTACGCGCCAGCTACCACCTCGCGTGGCCTGTAGCGAAGCGAAATGGGCGAGAGGAGGAGGCGTGCGAGCGCGGTCGCCGGCGGTTGCGGCCGGGCGGGCGAGGAGGAGACGAAGGCTGCGGCGCCAGCAGCGCCTGCGCCTGCTCCGGCCCCGACGGTGTGGTTCGCGCTGAAGAGGTCGCTGCACTGCCGGTCCGAACCGTCGGAGGTGCACGTGCCGAGGCCCAAGGCCGGGGCCGGGGCTGGCGGTGGTGGGCACCTGTCGGCGATAGTGACCAAGCGCGCGGCGCGGTCGGGGTGCTCGCGGTCGATAGCCAACCTCCGGGACGTCATCCACGGGAGCAAGCGCCACCCGGAGCGGCCGCCCAGCTGCAGCCCGAGGTCCATCGGCAGCAGCGAGTTCTTGAACCCCATCGCCCACGAGGTGGTGCTCAGCACCAACTCCCGCTGCGAGCTCAAGATCACCGGCTTCGGCGGCCTCGCGGCGGGGGGAGTAATCGCGCACGAGGGGGAGGGCGACGGCGGCGTCGTGTCGTCGTTCGTGGGCACGCTCCGCCCCGGCACGCCGGGGCCCGGGTGGAACCACGGGCTGCAGTACAGCGGCTCGTGCCGGGGCAGCATGCGGTGCACGCCGCCGAGGTCGCCCAACGTGCTGCTGGACAGGGACGGCGCCGCGCCAGGGGTGGCCGCAGCGCACCGGCCGTCCTGCGAAGTCGACGCCGTCAAGAGCGGCGGCAATAAGGGCTCCGGCGGGCTGAGCTGCCACAGGTGCGGCGAACAGTTCGGCAAGTGGGAGGCGCTGGAGGCGCACCACCTTTCCAAGCATGCAGGTGAGGCTGACATTTGCATTGCATCTCATAGTACAGAACAACTTTTGTTGGTGGTACACACATGGCCGATGCATCTTCACGGTGTCCGTGAAAATGTTTTCATCTCAATTGGTCGTTGGAACTCGAATATTACTGCTATCATTCGCATTTCTGTAGTCGATCGGTTAAAATATACCTTTTCAGTTAATTCGCTGTTCTGGGCGGTGGAACTTTAGTTGGTGCCATTTCTTTAGCTCAAAAGTTTACATGGCTTTACCAGCTGGTATAGGTTTCAGTTTCACAACTGGGCTCCTCCAAATATCTGCCTTTTGCTCTTTATCCGAATCCATGCTTTCAAGTTTGTCAATATCTGCGAGCCTATGGCGTCAGATTCTGCTAGATCTTTCATGCTGTTGTAGTAGAACACGGACGACCAACAACTCCATGCTTTTTTTCCCCTCCTATTGTGATGTATGGCTCCCATTTACAGTAGTAGAGATGATTGTCCTTGTTCACTGTGCTATGTCGTAGCATGCTTGCAAGCATCATATGCAGAAGCTTTCACCGACAATATGCCCATGAGTTAAAAATCTAGCAAGTAATGCCTTCTTTTCTCTTGATACAACTTCCCACCAGGAGTTATATACAAGATTTGACTAGTGGTATGCGTATGTTTGGTCTCAGTGACGGAGCTGGTGGAAGGGGAATCGTCGCGAAAGATCGTGGAGATCATCTGCCGGACGAGCCTGCTCAAGTCGGAGAGCAGCTGCGTGCGGATCGAGCGGGTGTTCAAGGTGCACAACACGCAGCGGACGCTGTCCCGCTTCGAGGAGTACCGCGAGGCGGTGAAGCTCAAGGCGAGCAAGCTGCCCAAGAAGCACCCGCGCTGCCTCGCCGACGGCAACGAGCTGCTGCGCTTCCACGGCGCCACGCTCTCGTGCGCCCTGGGCGCCGGCTCCAGCCTCTGCGCAGCCGACAAGTGCGCCGTCTGCCGCATCATCCGCCACGGCTTCTCCGCCAAGAAGGAGGGCAAGGCCGGCGTCGGCGTGTTCACCACGTCCACCAGCGGCCGGGCGTTCGAGTCCATCGAGCCCTACGACGACGACCCGGCCAGGCGCAAGGCGCTCCTGGTCTGCAGGGTCATCGCCGGCAGGGTGCACAAGCCGCTCGACAACCTCAAGGACTTCGTCGGCCAGACGGGCTTCGACTCGCTGGCCGGCAAGGTCGGGCCCTACTCCAACATCGAGGAGCTCTACCTGCTGAACCCGAGGGCGCTGCTCCCGTGCTTCGTGGTCATCTGCAAGCCTAATCGCGAGGCACCGACTCTACTTGAGTAATCAACCATTCTTTTTTTTCTCCCGTGCGTGCCTACGCCTCAGTTGCCACTTTGTTACCGTTTGTATGAGCCGTAGCACATGGCTAGTGGAGTATCAATCAAGTGTATTTCATTCAGTATTTGTCCATATTTCTGTGAGACGTGGATGCCTTCACGTGTAAGAGCTGATTGATTCGCCGTCTTCCGAGCGGCTCACTACACGACATCGAATCAGCCATGCACCGTGAAACAAAACTAACGGTTAGTTTTTGTAGCTTACTCCTTTTTGGTTAGTACTTTGCACGCGTGCCCCTCTGGCTACTGGCGTAGTATGCTCCTCGCCCATTGCATGCTTGCAGACTCTCGGCCGTCTTTTGACAACCGGTGACTTTGGATCGAAATTTACCAGTAGCAGTATAGAGAGGTAATGGGCCTGTTCTTGATGGTTTCTAAAAGCGGATTTTGATTTTTACAACGAAGTATTTTTTTAAGACGGGATCTACAAGTTAATTATAGTATACGTTAAAAGCCTAACATTATCTCTTTCCGTAATCTCTGTCATAAACAGCTAAAATTCAAAATTTTCAGCCAAAAGTTATTTACCGTAGCTATATCAAACAGACCCAATACCTGCCTATGCTTCTAGGGTTAATTTATACCTTTGTATTTTATGTAACTATATATGTAGGCCCACCTAATGCAGAGGCAGAGAGATATGCAGGCATGTACTCTAGCATGTTTCTTTTGACCTCTGCGACGTCGTCGTCTTTGAATGGGCTCTGTTCCATTTTGTGTTTCAAATCTGTTCTGCGGCTCTCTTCATTAGGGGTGAAAACGGGTCGGATTCGGACGGATATTGCTATTACCATATCCTAACCCATATTTTTTCTCCGGATTCGGTACCAATCGGATTCGGTGTTGGATCGGTCGGGATTAACCCATTTCGTTTGCACCCCTACTTGTTTGTAAGGAATGCATACAGTGCAGTAAATGGAGTAGGACGCACTGACTTGATGTTACTATTTAATAGCTGATGTGGAAGATTTTATTTTACCATTGCAAAAGAAAATGAAACGTCAAATAGTAGCACTAACCTGAAATCAAACTTGAAGATATATCGGATTCGGACGGATATTCGGATTCGGACGGATATTGCTGTTACCATATCCTAACCCATATTTTTTTCTCCGGATTCGGTACTAGTCGGATTCGGTACCAATCGGATTCGGTGCCGGATCGGTCGGGATTAACCCGACCCGTTTTCACCCCTACTCTTCATTGGCCTGATGGCCTCTGAGCTCTCTGTGGCATCCGTTCTTTCAAAATTGTGCTGACTTGCTCTGAAGGCTCTGAGCAAATCTTACCATTCGCAGTCGCAGCCAGGTAACCGAGCAAGTGCAGCAATGGCACGTCCTTTTCACATCTAGATCGCTACCAGCCATCTGAACCGGCCATTAAATGCTCCCTTTCAGTATAGGTGTCTGCAAAGAACGATGCAATGCCGGCTTTCCGGCTCGACATGGTCCCGTTGTTGTTTTTGCTACGGCTGGAGCACCGTGTATTGGTACCATGGAGAACAGATCAACCCCACTTTTTTTTAAAAAAAAACCCTCGTCTAATACTATGCTTTAGAATTTAGATAGGAGGGTTCGTTTCCCATTTAGGGCTTGTCTCAATAGACGAGGATTAGGCCTAACCTCTTCGGTCTTCAGCGGTGTTTTTTTTAAGTTTTGTAAAATCATATGGAGTATTAAAGTTAGGCAAATTATGAGTAAAGATCACACGTACTATTCTCTCTTATTGTCAAAACATTTCTCTCCACCGTCCTCTTGGTTTTGCCTTATAAAAAGAAACTGAGAGAGAAATATAAAACGGTTGCCACTCGATGGAATGCCTCGAGAACTCCCAACCTTGTATCACTAAGGCATTTCCAATGGAAGACATTGCACAGCAATACCTATAACCTTCATGTCACATAGACACTATAATCCCAATACATAACTTCCACGGGTGGACCTAAACAATGAATCCCCTTCGGTCCCTCCATCCATCTCCTCCCACACGTCTCCCCCCCTCTGTTCCCCTCCCCTCTTGTGACCACACGCCCCCCTCTTGCGACCTCCTAGATATGGTGATGCTCCCTTCTTAGATCCGACCGAATTAGCACCAGCAACACCCAAATTTGAGCATGCAGGCAGGCATGGAGCACGGCGTTAGCATGACAGGGTGACGCATGGTGATGGACCAACGTAGAGCGCGGTCGCGGTGCGGCGAGTGGCGATGGCGCGACAGGCAACACGTGGCAATGGTGTGGCAATGGCACAATGAGCGACGTGTGGAGCACAATGACAACGTGACGGGTGACGAGCGACGGTGGCGTGGTAGGCCTGCGTGCATCAAGGAGGTAGTGGCCCCACAAGCAGTATAGATAGACATCCCCTCCTCCCCTATATATGTTTTAGCCAATGTCTATTTGTTAGCTTGTATGCTCAAGTAATGTCTAATGTTAGGGCATCTCCAATGGTTCTAGCTAGCAATTAACTAGAAGACTTCCACATCATTTATATAGTACACACTAAAAACTAGCATTCTAAAGAACTATCTATAAAGATAGCTATTTGATGCTTACATGCACACACAGAAAAGGACTATTATTTATAGAGACTGCCTCGTTTTGCGTTATAGACTAGTGCTTAAGGAAGAGCTGGCTTGATTTTTTTTGCATACTTTCTTTTCTCCACATAGAATATATGCTGATGTGTACATACATATAGCTAGCTGACTCAGACCATTGGAGATGCCCTTAGGCACTACTTTTCTCTCTCTTTTTTAAATTCCGTCTTCACCTCAGCACAAATTCTAGTCGGCATTGCCCCAAAGGTAATCACGATTAACCAGCCCATGGATCTTTCGACCAGACTCCGTCTTTTCCTCCTAGTGCTAAGCGCCGGAGTTAATACCTGCTTTGGACAGGCACCAACTCCTTAGCACAGCATTAATCTCTGCTCCGTTGACCATAAATCCGCATTCATGCGAATTGACTGCAAGTACGCATGCCTACAATTCTGTGTTCAATTCGCTGCATTGCAATTTGCATCTTCCTCCGCGTCGCGCGCTAATCACAATGCCCCGAAAGTCTTGTTTTTATGGGAGCATCCAGTCCGTGTCAAGTTTGGCACACCAACCTAATTGGCATCATTTATTGGGTTAGCCTAGGCCTAGCCAACCTAATTGGCAGAATTTCTTGGGTTAGGCCTAGCCACCTTTGTTTACTCACGTCTCTGCTTTGCCTAACTCTAAACTCAGATTTGGACTCCTTAGGTTTGGACTTAGACTGATAGAACAATAACTCTAAACTCAGATTTTTGTGCTGTGAAGTTAGCTGCAGCCTTTTTATTTCTTCCTATTTATTTATAGCTAAGACCTAAGTGTCCGGTTAAACATGATGCTAGTGGCACCTAAAACTCAAGCATAATCTGCATGTATTGCTAACAGCCAAACTACTTAGACTGAGCACCCTGAAGAATAGCTGAAAAACTGACTGACTCCTAACTGACATACTACTGACTCCTAACTGACATATGCACATAGGATTACTCTAACATAGGTTTCTAACTTCCGGCTTATTTTTTACTATTTCTAAATTTCGTCTTTTTCTGACATTTTGGATTTTTTTGAGTTTTTTGCTGGTTCTTTTTTCCCGTATTTATTTGCATTATACGTGCTGAGATAACCCATTTTTTCTATTTTATTTTTTTAAAATTTAATTATGTCAAATAAGCCACCATCAACTACAGTGTAATTTCAGCCCGCTACAGTAAAAAATTCAGCCATAAGCCATAAAAAACCAGCCCAACACGCTACTGTGAAGACATATGACTATTATAACCATAGACTTGCCAAGGATGTGTTGTCATCAGGACGTTTTCCTGTGTGTTGCTGTGCCGTGGCTGCATGGTTGCCCGGTGCTGAAGTGTGAGTGAGTGCAGGAGTAGTACTTTGGTTTCGGGTAAAAGACTAAAGAGCAGAGCTTCGGCTCAATGCCTTCAATAGACTCTGCTGTCTGCAGTCTGCACTATCACTGCATCAATTGGCATGCAAATTGCATCCCTCAATGTTTATTCAGAGGTGGGCCAAAACAACAATGGAACAGTTCAGCATTTACCCTTAGCAAGGGCGGTGGCCAAAGTCAAGGTAACGTTTGCGTTTAATCCAGCCATCTTTCTTTCCTAACATTCATAGGTACTTATGAACGTATATGTAACTATGCAAACATACAGCTGAAATCTCAAACACTTCAAATGTCAGTTTAGATGCAAAAGGAGTTTTCTTGCATGCAATAGCATGGTCCCTATATCGAAGCGCTAAATGATGCAAAATCAACCTATAAGATGGCAGAGAAAGCAATGCATCATAACAAGATGGCAGAGAAAGCAATGCACCATAACATCATCATCACCACCACCACCATCAGGAAAAACAGTTTATTTATGATGGGCAATTAGAGATGACAACTACCCCAAACATAAGATGGATGTTGTTAGAGCACAAGCTTTAGTCATTATAGATCAGGAAACTCACCTGCTAAAGGCCCTGAATGACAAAATATTGGCATGTTTTCATAATTTCCAATGATGCTTCGGTAAGCAGTCTGAAGTCTGAACGAAGGTAAAAGATGAAAAGATCTTCCATGGTTGCACCAAGCCAGATGACATAAAAATGAAAGTACCCTATACTCCAGAATATGGGGACAAAGACACACCTCATTAGTGATAAGAGGAAATACTTTCAATGCTAGCATTGACAAAGAAGCGCCAAACTAGTTCTCAGATAAATGATGACCAACCACCTGAACAACACATAGAAAGTAAAAATTGGTACCAGAAATGCAGAGTTTGGAATTAACAACTAATATTTAGGGGGTTGTTCAGGTAATACTTCATACTTGATTTTACAGGTGGGATTTGCAAAAACATGTAATAATAGAAATATTTGACAAAACTGATTCCGCTTTGTTATTTTGATATGATAGCCTAGCCTATAGAAATATTTTGTTTGGACTTCTTCACTTACAACTGTTTACTGGAAAACAGGGAGTGTCGTTCCTCACTGAACTAAATATCTGGAGTTTTAAATAACTTGTTTTGTTATCTTTGTTAAATAGTATTTTAGTAGATATACTACAAATTGTTCATTTGCCTATCTGATATGTTCCGTTTAATCTGTTCCTTCAGAGTCACAACTCATCAGAAAATTGCTTAGTTACGTTCATACTTAATTTCATAGTTTGAACTCCCGGATAAATCTTGAGGATCATCTCAAAACTTAGCATTATAACATTGCAGTCCATTTCAACACAAAACACAGCCTTTACTCAGAACGAGTCAATCGGATAAATACTATAGTGCATTCTGTACATACTCTCAATAAAAAATAAGGGCCACTCGCCCATTCCTACCATCTTTTTTAAAAGCAAGAATCTGAAGTGTGAGAAATCGGTAGTTCATCTACTATCCTAATTCCTACAATACTTGTTTGTTAGTTTACAGTTCTAATGGCTAGTTATCTGATCAAATATGAAGATCAGTTGGAGAAGAAAAAACTGAGCATCACTACAGAAAATGGAAATAGCACAAATGACTGTCTAATGAATCCATTCTGCTATGTAAGTACAACTAAATCCACCTAGTCTAGCTTAACAAACTAGTAAACTAACAAACTACTAAAAGCTGATCTATGACCTAGGGTGTGTTTGGTTGAGCTGTGGCTTCTGAAAAAGCTGCTGTGAGCTGTGGGCTGTGGAAAAGCTGCTGTAGGTTGTGGGCTGTGGAAAAGCTGCTGTAGGTTGTGGGCTGTGAAAAAGCTGTAAGCTGTTTGGTTCAAACAAGTATAAAATTTACCTCCTATCCCTATTTTCCTTGAAACAACTGTGAAACAGCTCTATATTTTCACCATTTCAAAAAGCAGAAAGCCAAAAGCCAAAAGCAGGGTCCAAAGTGCTTTCAAAACTGTACTACCCAAAAGTAGCTGCTTCTGAAAAGCAGCTTCTGGTTTCCACCCCTTTGGTTGACTTTTGACTTTTTGGAAGCAACAGCAGCTCCCAAAAGCTCAACCAAAGGCACCCCTAGTATTAGGGTCTGTTCTTTTCAGCTTCTAAAAGTTGTTTTTTGGCTTTTCTACAGTAACTAGCTTTTAAACAGAGTATCTTTTCAAGATAGTGTCTACTAGTTAATTGTAGTACATACTGTACTGATTTCATTTATATCAGCAAAAACCGCACGAGTTTCTGTTACTCTATAATCTCTCGTACGAACAGCCTAAAAACCATAAGCCACAGCCAAAAGCTATAAACTTCAGCCAAAAAGAACAAGCCCTTAACCTCATGCCTTTCGTAACATTTGAATTGTCCATATTTCAAAGTGGAAATACTAAATCAACAAGGACGATCAACAGATTGGGAGATATATGTTTATCTTCATGGCACAGCAAACAGTGGACATTATTAAGGGCCAAAAAATGGAAATATTCATAAAGTACACAATTCCTTCAAGAAGTTTCCGAACACAAAAACATTAAATTCGTAGAAGAAACAGTTTTGATGCAATAAGGAAAATCTGCACAAGCTAGATATTGTAGGTAAGGACAAATACTTACTGCGGATCTCATGTAAAATGAATAGATAGATATTCCAATGTATTACAGCACGGAGCAAGATAAAGCATTATCTTATTAAAATATTGTAAGGACTGATTTAACTTGCACTTTTGTTTTATCAGGTGAGAACAATAGTAAAATAGGTACTGATTAAATTTGGCTTGAATCGGTATGACAGATCAAAGCCTGACCTATGAAGGTACATCCTTGTCAAATAATTTCACTTTTCAGAGTCCTCTTCCTCTTCACACTCTTCTTCTGATATCGATTCTTCACCATTAGTTTCAGCTTGTACTTCATTGTCTTTTCCAGTATATGGCATCATCAAGCCCTTCCGTGGATAGTAGTTCTTCCGCCCAAGCTCAACAATCCGGGTAGCCTCCTCCACCCTCGATTCCGCTACCAATGCAGTCACTACCTCCTGCAACACAGAGCAATTCACTCTACAGCTCCTACTGAAGATCTCATGGCAGCACCTCAGTGCACAATCAAGCTCTCCAGCCTGCACAAGATGTGGCACGAGGGTTTCATATGTCCCCTTATTCGGGACACACTCATTTTTTACCAGATCATCATACAGCTTCTTGGCCTCCTCCAACCTCCCATCTTTGCAATACCCTCGAATCAACTCATTGTAGGTCACTGTATCAGGCTTTGGCCCATCCTTCTTCATCCTTTCAACCACAGCAACTGCATCCTCAATCCTCCCTTCCGCAATCAAACCCCGCAGCTTTGCATTGTAGCTCTTCGTGTCCGGGGCCAGATTCCTGTCCTTCATCATCTCCCAGACTGTCTCGGCGTCATCTATGCGGCTGTTGTTGTAAAACCCATTCAACAGCGTGTTGAAAGAAATGTTGTCGGGTGAAACGCCGCACTTCTCCATGAGCGCGATTGCATCCAGGGCGGCTGAGAGATCGGGCTTCTGGCACAGCGCGTGAATGAGTATGTTGTAAGAGTATACGCTGGGGACAATCGAGGGGTGGGAGGCTGGGATCTCCTGAAACGCAGTGGCGAGTGCGTCGAACTCTCCGACTTCGGCGTAGGCACTGAGGAGGGCGTTGAAGGCCATGGTGGACTTGTGCTGCGGGGGTAGGTCACGGAAGGTTGCGGCGGCGTGGGATGGCATGGAGGCGCGGCCATAGAGACGGATGAGGCGCGCGGCGAAGCCCTCGGTGGAGGCCTCGAGGAAGGGCTTCTGCGCGTCGAGGATGGCCGCGACGCCGTCGCGGCGGCCAATGGAGGCTAGGCGGGAGACGGCCACCTCGTACACGCGGTGCCGGTCGCGGAAGCGGGAGGACGCGGACGACGCGGCGATGAACCCGGAGACCAGCTTGTCCGGGTCGCGCTCCCGGATGATGCCCTTGAGGATCGCGCGGAGGGGCTTCCGGCGCTTGTGGCCCGCGTCGCCGGCGGGCGGTGTCGGGGTCGGCAAAGGCTTGGGTGATTGAGCGGTTGGCGAGGAGGAGGAGAAGATGCGGGAGAGGCGGTGCGCGCGGGAGGCGGCGGCGGCCGCAGCTGGGGAGGCCATGGGCGCAACGGCGGATGGGGTTTGCGGCGAGAGGAGTGGGAGGCGGAGGGTTTTGGGGAGGGGATGCCCGCCCATCGGCGCTGTGCTGCTTGATTCGGCCGTGAGGCGGCTAGCTCGGCCCAACACAACCCATCACAGCCCAACCCAACCCAAAGGCCGCGAACGCACACCGGCCGCTCCATTGCTCGGCCGCGTGGCTCCTCCACCGACCCGGGACGGCCATGGACGGGCACGTCCGGCGGCTGCTGAACCGCGTGTCGATCGCCTTGGCGGCCGTTGCCACCGCGGCGCTGCTGCACCTCTTCCGCCACTCGTCCTCCTCCTGCTTCGCCGGCTCGCGCACCTACTCGTCCCTCTCTCTGGCTCCCTTCCCCCGCACGTCCTGCGACGCCGCATCCCGCCGCATCGTCGACCCCGACCTCCGCCTCGCCAGGCTCCGGTCCTCGCCGCGCTGGCGTCGCCGCAATGCGGCCCTCTCCGCAGCTGCTTTCTGTAACGCCCCCGTTTCCAGGGCGCGTACGGACACGACATTCCGCAACTATTCACGCATGAACAATTATGGAGTGTCGCACAAGAGTATATCATTGCATGCTTACAACAAGATCCAGCATATACTTTACATAAGGATTAACATCCATTTTCAACAGCGGAGCGTGCAAGCCCAAAATATAATTACATTACAGAAGCTCCAAGATCCGCTTGAGCGCGGCCAAGACCTAAAGCCACGGGTCCTCGTCGAAGAAAAGACCTTCCGGGACTTCCTCAACGGGGAGACAAACACCTTCGTCTTGATCCTCTAAAGAAGGGCAAAAGCAAGCCGTGAGCCAATCAACCGGCTCAGCAAGTCCCAAAGGGACCCTAACTTATTACATGCACGGAACATCAAAGGAAGGGAGATATACTTGGTTTATTAACTTTGAGTGGATGCAGTTTTATTTGCAAACATTTTAATAAAAAGGACCCAAAACTACTTCTCAAGAACTCAGGGGTTTTTCAACAAAAGTTAATTAACCAACTAAACAAGTTAAAGTATGTACAAAACTACTTAAGCTTTGCTGCTGGAATCATCCAAGTGACACAACTCCATTAACCGGGAGCACGGCGTATTCGAATACCATTTACTAGACTCTGCAGAGTTTGCTCAGCTTTACCCACACGATCCCTTAACTCCCGCTAAAGAGTTAAGGAAGCCAGGTCGTTTCACTGCTCAATTCTTTATGTAGGCTCTACCCGGTAGAATTCACTCGGGTCTGGCTCACACACGCACACCCACAAAAAGAGAAAACCAACGTCCACTTCGAGTGAACTCTACCGTTGTTAGGCACCCGTAGCACGGCCTGCCTAACCTCACTGCTAATCCTCCTCCTCCTCCACTCCTGTAGAGTTTCAAAAGATTTGAGCAGCTACTAGACCAGTGTTGACAAGTCAACTCCTGTGGTTGAGCGATCACTGTGACATTTGCTCAGCGTAAGGGTTTCAGTCCTTACATTTTCACATGGTCCGCGACCTCACTAGGCCCGCGACCCAACCTAGGGTAAGCGGTGGGCGAAAACCGTCTCGCGGCGCACCACAACCCCACTTACCCTAACTTCGATCCTAGGGTAAGAGATGGGCGAGAATCGTCTCGCGGCGCACCACAACCCCCTTACCCTACCTTGTGCACGACGGCACTCTCCGCTCTAAGATACGGTGTCCCATACCACCCTACCTTAGAGTCGGGTTTGCAATTTCTATTGGCCCGCAGCCACAACCTTATCAGTATAAAGTCTTTGCATGATAATAATAACTTACAGTTATCTAGATTAACAGATAATTAATTCTAGGGTTTCAATGGCATGGCTACAAATTAAACATGGCATTTATCGGTGGTAGGTTTAACTATATCACATGTCATTCTAAATATTTTATTTTATTTTTGAATTAACATTTCAGAATTAGCTCAATGCAAATAGCATAATAATATAATTAAATAACATGGGTTGCAACATGATCAAAGGATTTGGAACTTGCCGTCAATCCGGATTATCTCTGCTAGCTCGAACGATGAAACGCCTGGATCCTGAGCCTTCTCTTGAATCTCTGGAATCTCCGACACTAGCGCAAACACATAAAATAATTAAATCCAGCTTGAGACTAATCAAGCGAGGCAAAATAAACTAATTAAAAAAAGTAAATTGCATAAATCTCCAAATGGGAATTTTAGGAATTTATTTGGGATGATTCTGTGGAAATGGAGGCCAACATTGGGTCCAGAATATTATTTGGAGCAAAGTGGTGAAATTTGGGAATTTTTTGGATTTTCTGGGATTTTAGAAATTGATAAAGCCGGGAAAATTCACTAGGAACAGTGCGGCCCGGCCGCTTTGCTACAGTGCGGCCCGGCCCACGATTCAAACACGCGCGCGGGGGAGCGGAGCGGCGAGGCAGGCCGCGGGCTCGGCCCAGCAACGCGCGCGCCCGCTCGGTCGCGATGGCCGACGCGTGGGCAGTGCGAGCGGCGAGGATGCGAGGCGAACCGAAGGCCCGGATGAGGTGGGGTGGAGATCGGACGGCGGTGGAGTGATGAAGGCGGGCGGAGTGGAGGATTTGATCGGGCGGCTGGGGAGGGACGACTTGAGTGGGATCGGACGGTCGAGGAGGGCAGCCATCCGATGGCTGCGGTTAGAAGGCACTGAAGGGGAAGGACGGAGGAGATGCGGCCACGATGGTCGTCTTCCTCCTCCGGCTGCCACGGCGCCTTCGGGACAGAGCCACAGCGGCGACGGCGGTCCGGGCGCAAGGAGGGCCGTCGGCGGCAACCGAGGGCATCGGCGGATAGGTCTCCGAGAGGGGAATCCATTTTGGGGCTCGGGGAGGCGTGAAGATCATCGGGGAGGGTAGGAGACCGAAGGGAAGGAGTCGGTTTCTCGACGGTGAAGGGGATCACCGGAGCCGATGGAGTCAAAACGGCGGTGGCTACACGGACAGGGGAGTGTGACGCTCACGATGGCGGTGGTGGGATCGGTCGAGGAGCTCCGAGGAAGGCTGGCCACGGGGAGGCGGCTTGGTCGGCGGTGAGCGTCGGTGGTGGGGCTTCACAGGGACTCTCCTGGTCGGGGAAGGTTACCAAAAGCGTCAGCGAACCGTGGAGGTGCTCGGGAACAGAGGAATTGGAAAATGGTGAAGGGTAGAGGGGAATTGCCTTTTTGGGGATTGCCGGCGCAGGGGAGGATGGCGGCGGGGCCTGGGGCAGCGAGGCCTCGATTGGTTGCTCCTGGGGACCCTTGGAGGCGGCGGGAGGTGTTCGAGGGCGGTGGGAGAGCTCAAGAAGCAAAGGAGGGGGAGGGAGAAGAAGTGAGGGTTTTTATACCCGGCGGAGCGGAGGGGAGCCGTGGAGGGGAAGGCAAGGGTGCGGCGCTGGGAGTCAACAAGGATAGACGGGAGCAGGTGGGGCATCTCCTCCGCGCAGACGGGGCGTGACCCGACGCTGACCGCTGTAATGGCGAGGCGACGGCACGGGAGGGCAGGTGGCCGGAGCGGCATGGGTGAGCTCGAGCTCCAACGCGGCGGAGGGGACTACTGGAGTCTGACGGGTGGGGTCGGGGCAGAGAAGAGGCGACGCGTGGCGCGCGAGTCCTGCTGGCTTCGGACAGCGCGGTCGGGACGGCGCGGCGCGAGGGAAGGATCCGAGGGCGGCGCTGTCCGCGGGCGCAGCGCGCACGCGCGGGCGAGGGAGGAGGCGGAGAGGAAGCGGGCGCCAACGGCAGAGGGGAGCGGGGGAGGGCGCTGCGCAGGGAGGGAGGCGGGAAGGAGCGGGGCGCCGGAGGGAGAGGGGAGGCGCCCGGCCGAAAAAGGAAAGCGGAAACCGGGGAAAACTTTCCCAAAAAGGAAAGTTTTCGAAAATCACTCAAAAATCTAGCAAAAAACACAGAAATTTTTGGTTTGAAATTTTGGGGTTTTTCACTTTCCCCCCGCTCCGCCGGCTGCGCCTGCTCGGCAGCTCCTCCCGCGTCCTCTGCGTCGCCGCCGGCGCGGGGCAAGCAATCGACGCGATCCGCGTGGCCGGAGTCGGGGACGTCACCGGCGTTGATCTCGTTGAATTCCCGCCCCTCGTACGCCGCGCGGACCCGCACAAACTGCCGTCCTTCGACAGCGCCTTCGACCTCGTGCTCTCCGACGACCCGGAGGCGCTCACCGGCGCGCCTTCCCATCCCGATTCGCGGCCGAGATCAAGCGCACCTGAGCTCGCCGTCGACTGGCGCGTCGACCTTGCCATGGTCGCCCCCTCCTCAAAAACTCACGCGTCGTGGAGGTGAGGAATGCTACCTTGGATGGCTCCGTGGCGAGCGTCGTAATATTGAGAAATAACGGCACCAACACGAACCCCCGTTGATTCACTCGTCATTCTTTTCGTGCAGTGTTAATATTAGTGTTGTTTTGTTTGATTCGTTTCGGATTTTGGACAAGGTGTAGGGTATCAAAGAGGATGCCTATGAGATCTGATCGCCTAGTGAACTCGTGGTCGTGATGCTTGAGTAAACTTGAGCAACGACAGGTCCTTAGATTTTTTGTGATCAGATTTTCCTTTCATGTGATTCGCAGTTTGCTCTATGATGTTTTGCCGGAGTCAATCTTACATTCTTGCCTCAAATAATGCACGCTTAGAAACTAAAAACCGCAAGGATGATGTATGAATTGAAATGGGCACCCTAGCAGCAGTCTCTGCTTCACTGTCTAAGTGTCTATCTTGGTTTAAAACCTCCTGATAATTGCTGCCTGAAAGCAACATGCTTATGCAGCAGAGAAGGTCATGCCCAATTTCACACGTGAGAAAACTGTCTCACTTATCTTGATTTGCTTGTCTGCGACATGGTTATACAGCGGAGAAGGTCATGCCTAATTTCAACTGAGAATTCCCTCCCTCTTGTTGATTTGATTGTCTGTTGGTCTTTTGATTACGCTAAGTGTGCTATGTTCATCCCCTCACCCGTGCCATATTGAATACGGTGACTCGTATTGGTCTTTCATGTTTCAGAAAGACGTGCTATAAAAAATTCTAAATAAATCCTATAAGAATTAGGATTCCTACTTTCATTTATTGTAAAATTTATACTCTACTTTAGTGAAGGACTAGATGGACTATATAAAACTATAAGAGATGATTATGGAGAACCTAAACAACCAAACAACAAATCAAATAAACCACTCATTCAAAAATAAAGGTGCATGAGAGCAACAAAGTAAAGAAGCTACTCATCCACAGCTAGAGATGCACATGAGAATTAGGGCCTATTCTTTTCGGTTTCTAAAAGCTGCTTTTCGGCTTTTCTACAGTAGTTAACTTTTAAAGATGTAAATCTGTTTGTAATCTGAACGAGTGTGTGTGTATATGGCTCTACGTGGCCCGAGTCTTCAGGCACTAGCGCGTGTAGTCGGTAGATCACAGCGTTGGTTGTGCCGGCTTCCGTTTTATCTCTGTTTTTCCAGTAGCTACTGTAGATCAAACGGCAATATAAAAAAAAAACATGGGACCTAGTGCACATTGCCTGGGATCTCTTTCTCAATCCGTCTTTTCTACCTCAAATTTCTTTATGGTATCAGAGCACTGATCCATATCCATCGCATCCACGGGAAGCGATGCGACAAACATTAGCACCTAGCCTTCTTCCCACACCAACCTTTGCCCATTTCATCAATGTGAAACTCACGGAGGAGAATTACTTTGTGGAAAGCACAATTCCTCTCCTATCTCTGAGGACAACGACTATTGGACTATCTAGATGGATCTACATGATGCCGAGCACCGACCATCAACCAGACAACGGAGAACGGCTTAAAACCTCCAAGTGATAATTACTGCCTGAAAGCAACATGCTTAAGCAGCAGAGAAGGTCATGCCCAATTTCACACGTGAGAAAACTGTCTCACTTCTCCTGTTTTGCTTGTCTGCGACATGGTTAAACAGCAGAGAAGGTCATGTCTAATTTCACCTGAGAACTCCTTCCCTCTTGTTGATTTGATTGTCTGTTGGTCTTTTGATTACGCTAAGTGTGCTATGTTCATCCCCTCACTTATGCGCCATATTGAGTACCGTGACTCATATTAGTGTTTTAGGATTCAAAGATGTTTTAGGATTCAAAGATGTGCTATAAAAAATCTTAAATAAATCCTAATAAAATTAAGATTCCTATTTTTTTTAGCAGGATTCTTACCCTACTTTAGAGGAGGGCTAGATGGACTATATAAAACCATAAGGGATGGTTATAGAGAACCTAAGCAAACAAACAATAAAGCAAATGAAGCCATGCATCCAAAGGTAGAGGTGCATGAAAGCAACAAAGCAAAGAAGACACTCATCCACAAGTAGAGCTACATGAGAGAACCAGAGGGTCCTAAAAGATTTGAGAGGGTTATGAGAGAGTGACAATCTCTTGTACTCTTTTGAGATTGTGCTTAAGAAATTTACGGTCGGCTTTGCTAAATCTTTTCTCTCTTGTTGTGGTTGCTGACATCGTTATTTTGGTTTTCTCTATAAGATTCATCATCTTCTTTCTTGATACTATTCACGCTTGTGTCGTATCTCAGCAACTCTAATCCGATCCAAAGGTTGCTGCATATAAGAAGGGGTATTAGAGTGTAACAAATGGTATCAGAGCCAAAGTCAGATTAAACTAATTTGTGAGAAAGTTGGTAAAGCGTCAAGTGGCACAAAATCAAAATCGATGTCGAGATGTGGAATCAAGTAGAGAAATTTAACGGTGGAGTAAATTTCAGTATATGGCAATGCGTGATGAAGGATGTCCTTGTCCAGTAGGAGCAAATCGATAATCTCAAAGGGGGACAAACCGGAAAAGACATTCGATAAAGACTGAAAGGTGGTGAAATGGAATGTTGTCAATACAATTCGTCTATGTCTCTTTGATTAGGTAAAGTACTCGGTGATCAAGAAGAATTTGTCGCAGAAATTATGGAAGAACATAGAAGAATTGTATATAGCAAAGTCACTGACAAACCGATGAGTGCTGAAGTAACAACTGTACATTTGTATTATGTTATTTTTAACTATTATGTTTTGGCTAGTTAGTTCTTCAGTATTTGCCATTTGTATAATTTGAATGGAGAAGGAGTTTAGGTTTTTGGTGTGTGCATTTTGTTGTTTTGAGCTCAAGTTCTTGTTCTTGACGGTTGTATTTGATCACATTGTAGTATAAGACCTATACTAAACAAAATTGGGATTTTCTGCAGTGCATTTTGGCTTGTTCTTGCCTTTCTAGTGGCTCATAGTCCCAACTTCCTATTCTACTTTGGCTCAGAGCTGTGAATTGATGTAAAGAAAGTTTATTAGAGATTTTTGTGTGCTCAAATGTTCTACCATGTTGTCATTGTTCCTATCATATTTGTTCTAACCTATGCTCTTATTTTGTTCGAGGAGTGTTGATGATTGCCTGCCTACACCTATGAATTGTTAAAAAGTTTGGATTTTTCTCAGTACAATTTGGCCTATGTGGAGACGCTTGTACGACTATCTTGATGTGTGTATTCCACCTCTGAAATCCGATCCTTCTTCTGTGATTTTTAGCAGTTTCATCTTTCATTTCCTGTACTAACACAAAGGAGGTTTGGATTCTGCTCATTAAGGAATCGGGTCTTTGTATTGTCATTGCTTCCTCAATGGTGTTATGTACTTGAATTGTTCGTTCATCTTCCCCCCATTCTACTGCTCATAATGACCGTTACCTCTCTATTCGCTTCAGGATTTACATTAGCCTGCCAAAAAAGTTCAATTTAAATTAGCCTGCCAAAAAGTTCATTACATCAACCTACCAAAAGTTAATTTACAATAATAATTATTCCCATTTAAATAGCAAATGACTAAAAAGGTTGTGATGTTTGTGCAGTCCTGCGGCTTGGTGACAACTAGCTCTTAGGGCCTTAGGGGTAAACCCAACTCAGGTGGGTCAACTTAGGAAGCTCACTGTTCTCGCCCTTCAGTCCAACCAGTTCACTGGGGCGATACTGGCATCTCTTGAGGACTTGTCATAGTTGATGTGGCTGGACTTGAGCTCCAATCACCTCTTCAGCTCGATCCTTTCCAAGCTTGCCGGGATACCACAGCTTGCTACATTAGACCTCCAGAACAATACACTTTTAGGAAGTATTCCTTTCGGTAAATAGTTCTCAATAATGGTGTTATTTTTACTATGTTACAATTTTTTATGCCATTTGAATTGTCTCCATTGATTGTTGTAGGTCTGAAGAAATTGCATGAGGGATTTCAGTATGATAACAATTCAAAGCTCCACGGAGTTCAATTTGATTATCTAAAAGCTTGTCCTAATGACGACAATGACAACCGTCAACTTGCTCTCTCAAATTTCAGGCATTTACATCCCTTCATTCTTCTTGGCTTCTCTCTATGACATATATGTGGACTAACTCTTGAGGCGTAGGATGGAAAGGTGTCTACATTGGTAATCAAGCTATGCAATATGATAATACTAAAAGAAAACAGGAGAATTATATCCTGGCTCATCACTTCTATGGGATTTTCTGAACTATCATGTAAGTATCTCCATTTTAGGTATTAGATACCTTCTGTACTGGAGGATGTGGCTAAATCAGTCTATCTTACCAAATGAAAACAATAGCAAATATGTATGTTCTGTTATCTATTATTATGTTTTCCTCCTTCCATTGCAGGCACTACTTTGACATTGACAACCCCACCTTATCTTTACGTGAATTCCAATCTACAATGGCCATTGGATTATGTTGCATAAGGTGTGAGTATGGGCTCCCATATTACTATACTACTAAAAAAATACGAGTTGCTGGCAGTGCGTTCTCCTCTTGTTCACCATCCCTTACTCTGATTTCTTTGCATATGCCTCCTTTTGTCTAGTGATTTCTTTCTTGTCCATGGAACCTCAATATTGACACAGTTAAGCACTTGTGGTATCATTTCATTTAAATCCATTACAACGCCCGAGGTACTTACTTTAGTGTATGGATCAAAATTATGAACTTAAGTATAGATAAACCGACTATCTTCACCATTCAGCAGCTCTACCGAGATTTGTGTTAATTTTTTGTTTTCTTTTTCATTTTCAGAAATGCCCTGGTGGAGAAATAGAAGATTATAGTAAGTACATGTGGGGTTCACATCTTGTACTTATCTTACCCACCCTCTAATTTCTCTCTCATCCCCTCATTCTCTCACCAATGTCTCTCTCTCCCCACTCATTACGACCACCACATGAAGTTTTATAGAAGAATGTATTTTAGCTAAAATGCTAGAGATGATATCTTTTTTCAGAGTTTTACGAAAGAATGCATTTAGACTTGCATTTTAAAAAGGTTGTTATAGATCATAATTAATCTAGCTACCTATTGAGAGCATCCTTCATATGTTCCCGTACTGTCTTCCTCTTTTTAATGTTTATTGTATGATTTAGGCCATGTTTGATGATATGTATCACATTCTTTTGGAACACCATTTCAACACATAGGCATCTTACTAGTCATTTTAGAAATCAAATTGGAAAAGATAATTTCAGAGCATCCAAATCACAAGAGATAACATAAAGGAAAATAGTAACATATTTGATATACCCTTTAAAAAATATATCTATTATATTATATTATTAAAACGATAGAAATAGGAGTCATCACGTTTGCTCTCAGTGCTAGAAATTACCATGTTAATCGGTGAAAAAAGTAAAGATCTACACAATCGATTATGGTAGGTCTAAATTATAAAAATATAGATTGATCTGATATGTGTAGGAATTCATGATGGATACACACTCTATGTCTGAGCTAGCGACTCCTAATAACTGTGGAAAAAGACATACAAGGTTTCTAATATGACACAAGCTCCTTAAGTACATCCGCTTGTGCTTTAACACAGTATTCCTCGCAGGCTATCCGCTTCTTGCTGTAATCCACGATAGGATCGAACCAAAGCGTGAAGAAACTAGAAAGCAATTATGCAAGTATGGCGCGCACTAGGGCATGGAGATGTGCGGTTGGTATGTTTGAAGCTAGCAAAGAAGCAACCGTACGTAATCAGCATGCATGCGACCACTTCTTGCTTTGGATCCGTCAAAGCAATCATCGGATCATGCCACCAGTAAACAACATATATACATAATCAATTGTGTATCGATCTCAGCTGAAGATGAATATTGGAACTCATCAGAAAAAGATAAGATACTCTCCTTTGGTTTCTATTGGTTACGATATGCTCTTGAGAATATAAACTAGGTTAAGAGGAACCACCACATTCACTCTAATTAAAAAAAGAAGTCGTATGAGAGGAGGCCGCGATGGCCCGTAGAGAGGATGCCAATGTGGTGAAAGAAGCGGCGGCATTGTCCATGAGCTCGATGAAGCAATAAATTCTGGATGTGGTAGCTGCCGCACTTGCGGAGGGTGATGATTGACGATTTATTAAGACCAAATCATATATTGGCAGGAGCTAGATGGAGAAGCCCCAGCAGTGAGCAGCGGGCTCGATGGTGGCATCATCCCAAGGTGAGGCAGAGCAATAGGAAAAGAGCTAGATCGGGTTCTAAGCCAAACAAAAGAGATCCAATTGGAAAAACAAACTAACGTATACAACCAGTAGCAGAGAGAAAGGTAAAGAAGAGATTAAAAGAGATATGTCGATGTTGCTGGAGCATATGCCAATGCTGTTCCGCGAGGCCGGAGTTAGACGGTGTCTATCAAGAAGCAGGGACAATAGCTGGAAGGAGCAACTAATTGTGTGGTAAAGCAGATGGTCATAAAAAATGTAGATGCATGGCTGGGTACGATGGTACAACAGCTAGCATAAGAGAAGAAGCCATCGCCTACCATGTCGGATGGATAATTTGCCGCACAATTGCTCAATAATACCCCAAACAAAGCCGGGGGTTCCCGGCCGCGCAGCCCCTCCACGTCGCCCCCAGCGCTCCCTCGGCCGACGCGTGGCGGGCGAATTCGCGTACGGTCGGGGGAGCAATTTTGCGAAAAAGTCTCTGCGCTTTTCCGAAATTACGTAAAGGTCATTTTTCCTCGCGAAAAGGTCCCTGATAGGTTTTTAAACCCCTCCACTTTGCAGGATAGCCCCCCGCGGTTTCCTAAATTACGTACGGGTCCTCGTTTATTACGTACAGGTCCTCGGTTTTTTACAAAAAAAAGTCCTTTAACTTCGTTTATATTACGTACAGGTCCTCGATTTTTTACGAAAAAACCCTTTAACTTTTTCGAAAATACGCACGTGCCCTCGATTTTTTTAAGCTCCTCACGAATTATCGCCTCTTTTATTTCGGTGCACACGGTGACTGGCGCGGCGTCACGCCGCGCCTATGAGGCTAGTTGTATTGATGCGAGGTGGTTAACGAAAAGATGCATAGCAGAAGTCAGGGGCGGAGCCAGGAATTGGATATGGGGGGAGGGGCCAACATGGACAACATGATTAGTGATTACCTGCTGATGGCGTCAAGGCACAAGCCCTCAATAGTCAATAGAACTAGCGGCTGCTGACCTGTTGTGTTGTTCGCTTGTTGGCGTTGCTGCTGATTACCTGTTGTTGCTATTGCTGATGGCAAGAAGACGAACAGACAGAGGCACAGAGCGTGCGGCAAGCCGGCACAGAGCCAAAGTTTTGTTTCCAAATAGTTCGATTTTCCGTGAAGAAATTGAATTAAAAAATTCAAACGTAACCAGAACACAAGGGCTTGCCAAAAATCTGACCTGGTTCAGGACCACTAGTAATCAGAGGTGGGGAATTCTTCAGGTGCTTATTCTGATGCACATAAATAATCCAGTTAAGAACAATGAGAGGGAGACAAAATTTACACTATGAGAAGACTGCAAACAGGCACGACTTTCTTGCTGCTGATTACCTGCTGTTGCTGTTGCTGATGGCAAGAAGACGAACAGACACACAAAGGCACAGAGCGTGCAGCAAGCCGGCAAAGAGCCAAAGGCTCAAATATAAAGCGTCAGTCCTCAACTACTAGGCCTAATTGGGATGCATATGACTGAGCTTAAAACATACTTTACATTTGGGCTAAATTGGGAGGGGCTAAACAACTAATTAAACACATGTAATTAACTACATAATGGAGTATTAGTAGAAGGTTGGGGGTGCCAGGCCCCTCCCAGCCCCCCTTGTCTCCGCCACTGGCAGAAGTGCAAGTCAGGGAACGTGCATGCATCATGCAAAGTTGAACCCAACGTACAAGCATCGGATACAAGATGAGCACGAACATCTCGCAAATAGGAGGAAAAACCGTAGATGCAAAAGAATTCAAGGTGTTCATATGGAGTCATCTTTGAAAGAAAAAAAGGAACAATACAACAGAGGATGCAGGCAAAGTTGATTTCTAAAGTCTGATTTTGTAGTTCCAGGAGGGCATGGTGAAGTTAAGACAACAGATCTGAAGTCTAAAAAATAATCATGTGTATACAACCGATGGCAGAGATTAGAGGGGGGGTGAATGATCTTTGCACCCTTTTCAACTTTAAATCAACCTCTTTAACTTCTTCACTTGATTAGCTATGAGAAGCTAACAAGCTCAGATACATAATGGAAACAAGCACAAAATAGAAACCAACAAGCCAAGAAATAAAATAAGTAACAAATAGGCCAAAACATCAATTAGCCGGTGTGACTGCTGGCAACACACCGATTGGAACAGGCCTGGGCAGTCTGACCGCTCGAGTCACAGCAGTCTGACATTCTGACCACTCGCTGATCCAGAACAGAAAACAGTCTGCCGCCAAGAACTCAAATTGGCCTAACTTCTAATATACTAAACTAAAAGACTTGAAACTAGAAATGTAGCTTTGTTAGGGTCCTGGGAACATATTTCATCAATGGATCGACAAACTATTCAACAAAGATTTGTCCTTTGCCCAAAACAAGGCAGATCACAGTAAACCAATCAAACCGAGGCAAACACCAAGGCCTTACTATAGGGATGTCTAGATAGATGAAATCTAGCCTCTAGGAGGTTCTTCCATCATTCACGCATCCTTGGAAATCAGCAAGATCACAGAGAGAGGAAATCTAAATAGGAAAATCAAGCAAATCAAAAACACAAGGAGAAATCCATGGCAAAACTAACTTGGATGAAATTTGGATCTTTATTTCACTTAGAGATGGATGTTTAAAACCACCCCATTTTTGGAGGACAGAGCTCCCTCTCTATAGAGCACACATACAAAGCTTTCTCTTGAAAACCCTAAACCTAACTTTCAAAGGCTTAGCCAAGACTCTCTCAAGCTTAGCCCCTAAGCCACACCTCGCCCTCATTATATATGGAGGCTCACAAGAAACCCTAATTAGCACCTTTTGTTCGATTTATCCACTTACATGAGCTAAACCGTTAACTCAACACCACACGAGTTTTACACACACACGCTTTCTTCAAAGCGACTCATCCAAAGGGCTTTGTTAGCCCAAAACGTCAATTCAATCCATCAAAGCATTTTTACATGCTTTGACACACAACTCGTAGTGCCCAATGACTAGCCGTCACGTCTTCATGTATTCGAACTCCCCTGAACCATCCCTACATGCATCGCCTTGTCACTTGGCGCACTACATGCACCAACTCGCCTCTTCGTGATTCTCATCTCTTTTATGCTTCACACTTGAGACACATAGCCTTACCCAGACTTACCCAACCGCAAGGACCTCAACTCTCCTCACGTAGGCTCAGTCCATTACCGTTGACAGCCACAGCTCTCCAAGCAACCCTACACATCCAAAGACCAAACAATCCAATTTCAAGCACAAGTTCTAAGCACTTGGATCACATTAGCCAATTCATACATCATGCAATACAACACACCCATCCAATGGCACCCATGTCGTGTACACATTCAAACCACAAGCTGGTTTGACCGCAAGCCGCATGCAGTCCAGACCGCCCACCAGTCTAACTGCTAGCCCAATGCAGCTCAGACCACCCCAGTCTAACTGTCGGCCATAGGTTGATCATATCACTTCAGAGGATCAGAAAATACCCTCTCTCGAATTTTAGTTGACCTCTATTGAGTTTTAGCTCAGAACTTCAAATTGAGTGACACCTAGTGTAAACACATCTTCAAACATGCCTACACAAATGATTGGTGTCTATTTTCCAAAAGGCCACATGACCGGTCTGGCCGCTCCAAATCCTCCTGTCAGACCATTGATGCTAGACTGGTCAGACCGCCGTTACCAGGTTAATAGATCACTTAACTTCTGAGAGCAATTCTAGAAACTAAAAAGTTTCAAAACCAAACTCAAACTTCGATAGAACTTGCCCATCAAAGTCAAATACTCATCACACACAGAGTAACCTCTACATGTTCTCACAATGTGCTTAATCCACTATAGTTGGCTGGTTTTCCAGCTTTGCTTTACTACCTTAATAGTAGAAGGAAAACATAATTACACATTCTTATAACTAGCCGATCGGACCAAGCAATTGTGCCGTGTGGTATGGTATAATAGTATATCATATAAAATTTTCTTTGTGAATACCAAATATTGAAAATCCTTTTTCACAAACAATATACATTTGGGATATATGATTTCAAATTTAATTAGCACAATTTATTTTGAGATATCTCTCCCCTATGTGAAAGAGAGGATTGGAGACGGGCACATCTAGCAAATGTACACTCTCAACATTTCTTTTGAATTATAGATAGTATTGATTTTCACTTTCGTAAAAAATAATATATCCCTGAGACAAGTATGAAATCTAAACCTTTAAAACTATAGTCCACCAAATTAAGAGCCAGTTAATTTTCTTTTTGAAGAATTTAAAATTCTTTTATCTTTAAATAACTATCAAATCTAAACCTCTAAAATTAAGGTCCACCAAAATCAAGGGCTACATTTTTTGTGAGATCAAATTTCTAGCACATTTATCTTTATTCCTAGCAACTATAAATCATCTGGCATCAGCTTTTATTATATAATAGGTAGATAACCATATTGTTTCAAAATCAAGATTTTAATCATACTAAAATCTTGACAGATTCAAACTCTACATATGTTTTTAATATATAAAGCATTTTAAAGCTAAAACATGCATTTAAATGATATGATGCTCATAGTAGATACTAGCCGTGCAATCGCGCGGCCACCCCACTAGTTTGATATGAGATAGCTAGAGCCCTGTGTAATGTATTTCCTGAATAATGCAACAATGTTGACAATTCTCTGCTTAGCATCCATGCATTATGCAGAAATTTGAGAGTCCTCCTGATTTGTCGTAGAAAAGTCCATTCCAAATGTCTAGTAATTTAATAAACGTAATTAACATGTACATACTACATAGCAAAACACAACCAAAAAAGGACAAAAAATATTACAGAAAGGTAGAGAAAAAGGAAAGCAAATGTGCATGCATCAGGTAGCCTATGTCATCATTTCAGAACTATTCCTCTCTGCCTGAGAAAATCCAAATGCGAAATATCATGCATACACCTACTGTAACACATCATCATGCATCCTTTGCAATTTCCTCCCATTCATCAGCTAGGCGGCATCTCCGTTGCTGACCAGCTCCGCCTTGGTGTTGTTCCATTGCTTATTGCCGGGGCTCCACTTGGGGCACTTGGGGCTGAAGTACTTGGCCTGCACCCTCGCGTCGAGCAGCTCGACGACCGGTCCGGGGCGCACGCACCGCGGCGCCTTGTACTGGTTGATGGACGCGCCGCGGCTGAGAGCGTAGTCCATGAGCTTGTCGAAGGTGCCCTCCGCCACGACGCGTATCTCGAGGGGGCCGATCAACCTGCCGCAGGCGCGGCCCTGCCGATACACGCTGTTCAGGGCCTCCTCCACGGACAGGCAGCAGTCCTCGAACACGGAGGCCGGCACGGCCGTGCTGCCCGCGCGCAGCTCCCAGAACAGCACGTAGTGGCCTGGGATGGTGGTCGCGTCCGCGTAGCTGGTGTACTCAACCAGCGACGCGCCGAACGGCGCCAGGTGCTGCACCGCGCCGCTCACCGCCGCGTGCAGCTCCGTCTCGTCCGTCTTATCCGAGTCGATGCTCAGCGCCACGTTCTGCCGCCGCACGAATCTGAACATCGGCGCCTCGTTCTTGAACCCCACCACCCTCAGCACGTCGCCCACGCGATACCGATACAAACCTGCAGTAACAATCACACATAAGACATTAGTCTTACTAAACAATCCACAGGACGAATATATATAGATCATCGAAGCCACGCTATGTCGAAGGTGTCTGCCATACCGGAGTATGTGGTGACCACGAGCTCGTACTCGTGACCGAGCTTCACATCGATCAGGTCGATGAGGTCGCGATGGGTCGGCTCGGCATTGCCGTTGCTGCTATGGACGGGGAGGAACTCGAAGTAGCACATGGTGGGGATGAGCGTGTACGCGACATCGCTGGGCTTGCACATGGGGTTTAGGTTGAGGCCGAAGTAGCACTCCGAAGAGGCGTACATGGTGCACGTCAACGGCAGGCCGCGGCCGTAGAACACAAGCGTCGGGATGTACTGCGACATGGTTCCCGTCACGATCACGTCGATGTACTTGGTGCGGGGCCACAGACGCCGAATGATGCCCTCCCACGATGGCCTCCCGCACTCGGCCTCGATCTCGTCGGCGAGCGCGGGGTCTGCGCGGAGCACCCTCCCAACGGCGTCGCGCACCGCGCGGTCGGTGATCTCCGGGTCGAGCTCGCCGGTGCGGATGTCGTGGCACAGGCGCGGCCAGTGCTTCTCGAGGAATCGGATGGCGCGGAGGAAGCCAGAAGCGAACACCGCGCCCACGCGCAGCACGTCGGCGCGGTGCACCAGGCCGCAGACAAGCTGCGCATACATGCTCTGGTAGGAGTCCACGCACAGGATGGCCTCGTTGGGGCTCGTGTAGGCCGTGTAAGGGTCGTGCGGTCGGTCAAGGAACTGCCGGCTCCGGTAGTAGCTCGTCAACACCGGCCGCGCCACGAGCCCGCCCGGCGTGCGCGACTCTGCCTTCACGAAGAGCAGGTACATCGCCTTGCCTTTGTCGAGCCCCGGCACCGACTGGCTCATCACCGGCATCAGCAGGCTGTACAGCAGTGACCGCCTGTCCAGCTCATCGGCGATGGTCGGCATGAGCTTCCTCTCCCCTCCGGACGTGCCCGAGCTGGTACACATAAACCCCATGGCGGGAACGCGCGTTAGTACATATATACATCCATGCCCGATAGGTTTCGCACACTGCTAGCAGCGTGCACATGTACATGTACGTGTCATGTATACCTCGTAAGGAACTCGGAGATGGGCTTGCCGGAGAGGATCGGCGAGGTGTCACCGTTGGCGATGCGCAGTATGTCTGGCAGTACTCCCTCGTAGGTGACGAGCGGAACAAGGCGGCGGAAGGCGTCTGCGGCGTCGAGGGATCCAAAGACGCCGTATCGGCGCAGGTACTCAGCCGGCGCGTTCTGCGCCAGAATCTCGGCGAGGACTCGCCGCTGCACCTTCCCGGCGTTCGCCGTGACGTGCTCGATGAACTCGAGCGCCTCACAGTGCGCCCCGGGGGCGTAGCCGCAGACCGGAGCTGGCTTGGCGGTCGGTGCTTCCGGCATGGCACTGCACTGCACTGCGTACGGTGTGCGAGCGTGTGTATTAGTTGCAGCTTGTGCTATCTGGTTCGTCACGAGGCGACGCTACTCGGTGGTTAACCACTAGCTAGCTAGGCAGTGTGGGCGTGGTTTGTGTGAGCGAGAAATGCGAGTGCGAGTGGTTATATAGAGAGGATGGGAAGTGGTACTGCTGCGCTGCTACTGGGTTGTGTCATCTCGGCCTAATACTCTATGCTGATGCTACTTAGGTCCCGTTTGGCACAGCTCTACCACTGGCTCCTAGAGCCGTTTTGTGCCAAACGGGATACAACAAAATAGCTCCACCTAAGGAGTCTCTTAAAACCTGCTGAGACAAAAGTAGCTTCTTAGATAGAGCTGAAAAAATAGCTTCACCCAGCTCCACTTGTGAAGTAAAAAAAAACAGCTCCATTTGTGAAGTGGAGCTGTGCCAAACGAGGCCTTAGTTAATACTGGATTTCGACCAAGCATAATTCCCACATTTGTTTTTGTGGGAAATCAATGTACGTCTGCTCAGAAATTTGAACAAGACTTGCGTAGTTCTTCATGAATTTATTTAGAGTTGGTTTTGCATGATTAGTCACAGAAATGATGTGGACTCCATATAACTACCGGCTGCTGTTTCGATCAGTGCACTATTTCTGAGTGTTCATATGAACGGTCGAGCATATGATTTACATGATCAATCTGTGAAGTTTTCAAAACCTTGCCACTTAACTCGTGTAATTTTTGCATAAAAGAATCTCTAGATTCATAGCTTGCGCATTTCAGTTTTGTTGTACTAGTTATCAACCCGTGCATTGCATAGGCTATATATTTTTAACAATATTTTTATCAGTGATAGCTTGATTTAATTGTGTACTTTTCCTTCTCAATTTCTAACATTCTAAAATTTGAAAACTCATGATTTTATTTCTCTATTTCAATTTCAAATTGATATAGATATTTGGAAACTATATTTTTACCTTTTTATATGCCACATTGTTTATTTCAGTTACCAAATATAATTATATTTGATTAATACCTTGCAAAAAATATTTGAATAATACATAAAGTTTAATTCTTACCTTTTAGATTCAAACATGGTATGTGGATTCTAGATTCTAATTTATATTGGACTCTTGGTTAAGCTAATCCTGCTTATTATAATCAGATGATTCAGTTTGTTTATGGATTATCTCATTTTTCTCTCATTCGTTGTGAATTTCTCATGATTTTTCTTTCCTTCAATTAGTGTAAGAAGTTTTAGCCTGTTTTCCTTCAAGTATAATGTTGTGGTGGCTTTGCCAACTCATGTATCTGCATGCGTTCTATATTTTGAATAGTATTAAAAAATTAGCAATTTTAGTTTGGAATCTTAGTTCTTAATTTTGAATGTTTCGAAATTTTTACTACGAATTTATATGTGGGAAGCGTGCAATTTATATAACTGAATCTTTAGGAATTTTTAATTCCTTCTAAGATTCTATTTTTTTTGGGATTTCTCCTTCTACGATCAATGAGCAGATCTTTTAGGAGGCTTATTTTTTGCATGTCAACTCGTGCATCTGACCCACACGGCCGGGTTATCACTTCTTAATGATATTAGTAAGTGATACTTGTTAGTTAGACCTGAAGCTTAACTAATGGATGAAGCATCAACTTATGCATATGTTTTGCATTGAATGCCCACGTGTGTATACTTTGATTAAATAAGATAACTTGCCGATTCGATGTCTACTAAACACTAGCAAGGTGTTCCGATAGATCTAGCCATCGTTGTGACGGGATATACATATTGGATGGCGTAGATTTTTATTTTTATGTGATTAGCTTGGAAATTTCTAGTATTTTCCTTTTTTTTAGGTTAATATGGAAATTTCTAGCCTTTGCTCTAAAACTAGCAGGGTGACCCTCACAATTACATGGCAAGCTATTTCCTTCACAATTAACTACGTATTTGTTTTATGAGTTTATTTTCTCTAAAGCTACAGTTAAAATATTTTTAATATCTAGCTGCTATCATAAGTTATACTTCATGTTCAGTAGGTTTTGTAAGAGTTGATTCTAATATAATAAAGTTTTGCTTAAAAATTATGGAAAATATAAGAGGTGACACCGAACATATGCTTATTCCATCCGTGAAAATACATATGAATTTGGCATGTCAGATCAATGTCACATCCGGATACTTACCAAAGATTGTGAGGATACATATCATGTCTACGTGTGGGGTCCACCTGCACATGATACATGAGCATACATCTTTTTTTAAAAGAAATCTACGTGATCATATTTCTTGCTATATTTCACCTGAGAGCTAATAATTGGGATTTAATTAGAACTCCTCGCATATGTAAGGGCCTGTTTGGATGAACTAGGACTAGTTGTTAGTTAGGACTAGTTGTTAGCTGACTAGTAGTTAGCTGGCTAAAGATTAGCCCAGTCCTGTTTGGATCCAAGGACTAATAAGTGCTACTATCTCAGTGCAAAGTCTGTTATACCCTTATGCATGGTGGTCTGGGAGGATTGGCGTGGGTATCAACGTCTTTTTTCCATCCGGCTGGTCCTTTAGCCCTCATTAGCTGGGTTTGATGGACTAGTTAGCTAACAACTAGTTGGGGCTTTGGCTAAACTTTAGCCCACCCATTAGCCCTCCTGTTTGGATCCTTAAAGGCTAAAGTTTAACAACTAGTTGTTAGCCCAAGGGATCCAAACAGGGCCTAATAATCGACTTATTGGTCTCAGACTATCATTGCTCTATATGAGATTTAATCTACACTGTCAAAAAAAAGGAACCACCATTTTCTCTCTCTCCCTATCTGATTAAGGTGGTAATTTCTAGCCCCTTAGATTTAGCCGATATGGCAGAATCACTTGACATGATGACAGGGTTTGTTTGAAATGTAGGAATTTCACATGAATTTTACGAGAGGCAGTACAATTCCGACAGGAACAGAGAGAAATTCTTAGGTTGTGTTTGGTTTAGGGACAAGGTGGGATGGGATGGTCCTGTCCCTAGTTTTGGGATGGGATGATCCCATTTTTTGTTTGGTTGGGGGATGGGGGATAGAGTCATTCCTGTTTTTTGTTTGGTTGGAAGGATAAAGTGGGATGTAATAGTTACATCCTTTGTTTGGATGGAAGGATGAAGGTGGGACATATGTGGCATTTGAGTTTTTTTTTAAAAAAAATTGAAGGCTATTGTTGATATGTTTCTACACATAAGCCTTTGAGTTTTTTTTTAAAAAAATTAAACAAAACAGTACTTAAAAAAACAAAGAGGTGGGATGACTCTATCCCATGTGGGATGACTCCGTCCCATGAAAAAAAGAGGATTGTCTGGTCCCGGATCTACAAGGAATATTCCTAGTGGGATGTCTTTGACTCTGCTTGTTTCCCATCCAAACACCTACAAAAATGGGTCTATCACATCCCGTCCCACCTAGTCCTTGCAACCAAACACATGGTTACATTCCAAATAGGGCCTTATAAGGTAAGCTCCGTGATCACTTACCAGCATCGGACATAGACTGCTGATTGGATTTATGCGTAACAAAATTGGAAATCAAGATAAAAAAATATATATGCCATCTTCGTACTCCAAACGAAGTTAAGAGTGTGCTTGTAATGCAACGGATAATAAAAGAAAAGGAGAGGGGTTTTGCCATCAGAACCCTTCAGCTTTAGATATGCCGAACGAATTAGCACTCACAAAAGGTTCCCACACCATCTGGGGCTGGTCGGTGCCTCTCGCTTATGTGGGCATCATCATTCGGCAGTAGAGAAAATCCAACACCCACGTTTTGCTGACTTACCATCCGCAGTAGAAAAGCCACTAAACAGTACAGAGCCAAAAGGCCTTTGAAGCAAATAGCCACATGAGAAAGGAGTAAGGATAAAAGAGGGGTAGTTTTGGCAAGGCATAACAGGAGAGAGGGAGGCCACCTGAAGCCTCATCCTTCTTAAGCCCAACCAGAATACATTGCCATTTCATTTCCTTCATCAGCCAAGAGCTCAAACCCAAGCCATTGCTTTGCTCGGCCAAAGCAAAGCACAAACCAAGCACAAAGCCTCACCACACCCAAAGTCCCATGATAGCCACACCACAACAGTAAGGAAAGGAGAGCCCAAAGGAGAGAAGACAACAACCGCGGAGGTGTAAAACCTTCGATGATCGTCAAGATCACCCTAGGTAAACCAGACGGCTACCAAGACCAGTAAACCAATAATAGCCAGCAACAAGTAGCTCCTCCAACTCTTTCCCTCTCTATTTATGGCACGACACAAGCAGCAAGCCTGAAGGATCACTGTGCGCCATTGGTTGGGGGTGCATGCTCCTTGGTGCATGTCCCCACCAAGTCTCATTACGGCGACACCCGTAGGCTTTCCCAAACTGTGCGTGCATGAGCATAGAAGCAAGCAAAAATAGAAGCTAAATTGAAAATGTAAGAGTAAGGGGAAGAGTACACCATCTTGGGTAGGTGGCGGGGTAGAGGTGTATTGGTGAAGCTCGAGCTGCCTTGGCCAAAACCATGGCCAAAAGCAACAGAGGGGAAACTAGGGGATGGCGGTGCTTGGGGCTCGGCCATGGTCAGAGGTCGAGCCACGGCATCAGCAACCAACGCAAAGGTGGCTGGAGGGAGGTGCAGCAAAGGAGGTAGGAGCCGGAGAAGCCGAGCAATGGCCATGGCTGGCCAAGGGACGGTCGTGGCCAGTGCAAGGGCTGACGCATGATGGAAAGCAGGGGCCACCATGGGCTAGACTAAGTAGCTGGTAGGGGGTGTTAGGAGCTAGAGCCGAGGCCTCGAACTGGCCGACGGTGGGTCGTGGTCAGCAGGCTCGAGGGAGGAAGCGGCGGTGTGTAGATCGGGCGCCATACGGAGGTGTCAAGGCCGGAGTAGCAGCACCGGAGGGTTGGGGGCCGAGCCATGGCGCCGGCAGCCCTGAGCCAAGAAGGCACCGCGGAGGATGAGTTCAGCCATAGGGTGGGCGCCAGAGGGGCCGGAGCCAGGTGGCGGTGCCGAGTGGCGAGCAGAGCCGGGCGGCAATGCCAAAGGGCCTGGACCAGGGTGGCGACCGGGAAGCAAGCCAATGACTGAGAGGCCAAAGAAGGCCAGGAGCCCAAGCCAGAGCCAGGGAGCTCATGGGGGAGGTGACGGTGTATGGATCGGAGGGGCAACGTCGGCAGGATCGGCAGCTGAGCCATAGGGGAGCCATTAGGGAGAGATCGGTGCCAAGTCCAGCATCGACTTGAAGCTAACTGTGCGCATCGGAGGGAGGAGAAGCTAAGGCTATTCGGCCAAATGAGGAGGAGAGGGAGAGAGAGAGAAATGAGAGGAGGAAGAGATAAGGATGAGACGAGAGAGAGAAAAGGCTAGTGGTTCAGCCGAAAGTGAAAAGAAAAGAGGGAAAAAGAAAAAAATAAAGGGGGGTTTGTGGCATGCACGTCAGATCCTTAACCCTGCGCGTTTTATGCCAGTACATGGCTTTGCACATAGAATCGATGTCGTTCGTATAAGCACATGTGTATTGCTATACTATATTGAGTCGGGTTAATGCTTATACAGGTGGAGTCCCTGTTCAGAGCTGTCCCTGAGGATAAACAGGCAAGTGCATGGTAGTACGGTAGACGGTAATTGTTATGAAATATGTAATGTTTACGCTATATGTTGTTGTGTAGTAAATGCTGATAATGATGATGGAACAGGGTAAGTAATGATGCTTACCTGCTAATGATGAGTATGGTTCTGACAATGGATATGTGCATTTGCATCATGTGTACTCATGTGATGAGAACTCAGATCCACCGTGGGTAGATTCCATAAGTCCTACTTCGGTAGGCCTCAACGGGAGTGGAGAGATCCCCTATGCCAATGAGGACGGGCCCATGGTAGGGTGAACATCGATGGGTGTTCACTCAGGCTATACCGGTATATGCAATGAGATGAGCAAATGAGCATATAGAGTAGTGTTATATTGTACTAATGAAATAACAATGATGAGACATGAGAATGATAAAAACATGATAATGTATGCGGAGTTTGACATGATTGGATAATTGCTTATATGTTCGGTAGCGTTTACCGTCCTATTATGTGCTTACTAAGTCTCTGGACATACCCATGCTTTGTTTGTTTTTTAGTTGATCATTGAAGTTGTCATGCACAGGCAGGAGTAGCACATATGTAATTTCACGTACAAGCAGCACTTCATGCCTCACCTTCTGTTAGTATGTTTAGATCCCCTGGTATGCTAGAGTAGTTAGAGTTAAAATGGTATGACATTTATCTAATCACTGCAATATAAATAAAGTAGTGGTCGCTTAAAACTATGAGCAGTGGTTGAAAATAGTAAAATTATGCAATGGTGGTAGTATTCTAGGCCTAGAGGATGGGTGGAGTGTTACATGCCCCTTCTCCCATGTCGGCGCCACCTCCCCCCGCCCCTTCTCTCGTGAAGTTGCGTGGGGAATTGGGAACTACGGCTGAGAGATGGGAGTCGCGATGGGGGTATCGGGAGAGATAGGAGTCACTAGGGCTGAAAAGTGGATACGAATTATCCGTATTATCCGGTTACCGTATTCGATAGGATGTAAATATGGTATAGATTTTTTCATCTAATTAATAATTTCTATCTTATTCGTATTTGAATTCGAATTCGTATAAAAAATATGGATGCGAACATGGTATGGACTTTTACCATCTAAAATGTTATTTTATCTGAATTATCTGTATCTGTATTCGTATTCGACGAAGCAATATACATATTTTGTTACAATATGACTAATTAGTTGGACAAGTTTTTTAATTGAACGTGAATTCGTGTTTCTTTAAGTGAAGTAAATGAATTAGAATGATTAATTATGATTGTACGAGGATAAAATGTTGTTAATTTCTTCATACTATATAACTTATGAGAATATCTGGATCCAACCGAATTGAGTAGATATTCGATTCGAATTCATATCTGGCATTTGTTTGGTCTGTATTCATATCCGACGTTTGTTCGATTCGTATTTGAATCTGAGAAAAAATATGTATGCAAATATAGTTTGAGCACTATCCGATCTGTATTCGATCTATTTTCAACCTCAGGAGTCACGCTGGGGAGTCTTCGGGTCAGGACTCAGGAGTGCCAAATGGAGAGGGATAATCGATCATATGGGTTGGGCAAAAAAAAATATATAATGGGTTAAATTTTTTTAACCAGATTGAGTTTTTGTTTGTAGTGGGCCCAAAAAACCGAATTTTAGCAAATTTTACGAAATTCAGTCCGAAATTGTAATCGCTGGCGGTAACAAAAGGTTTAGTTTTTTCTATTGGATTCAGCACCACTTGGCGTGGCATCAGGATCTGCACCTATTCTCCCAAGAAATAGCATATGTGAGCAGTAGGAGCCCAGGGAAGCGCGCATCAACAACAAGCGATCGCCGGACGAGCGCGATCACGCAAAACCGCCTCGATCGACGTGCGCCCCAGACGCACAAGCGCCGACAGCACGCGGCTGACACGGCGCGTGGGCGAGTTGCTTCCATGGCGTACGTGCCCGTGAAAAGGTCGGCAGTTTGCATTGCTTCCTGATGAGCGACCCCGTCTCCAATGACCTGGCCCGTACTGCTGCGTACAGCTCAAAGCGCTTCTTCACTCATCGATCAAGCGTTGTCCTGTGTTCTCCTTTAGTCTACTCTATCTTTGCCATCTGTTCTCGATTAGCTTGGCTTAAATCTTCTTTTGATTTAGTCTAATTGTGAGGCTTATGGTGATCGTTCAGAAGATCAGCGAAACTGACGAACACGTCCCTGTCAAAGGTATGCCCGGAGTCAGCGGGATCAAACAGCCGACGGACCGCAAAGGAACCGCGTGTGAGAACCAAGAACAAAGATATTGTTTGTTTTGGACTCCTACGTTGCATGTCGCCGCACTACCGAATGTCTTAACTCTTAGAAATGGTTCCACATAGATTGTAAAAAAAATAGTAGAAAAATAAGAAGCACAACTTATAAGTATGAGAGAGACTTCACCCATTAGACTAGTCTTTTAGAAAAAGAAGACATAATACCACTTATAAGTTTATTGCTTGAGGGGCTTGCTTGTGAGCAGCCTATAGGATTAAGTGCGTGGGGTGCGCAGCACATTTAAAACCTAGAGACCGGGGAGTAAATCTAGTTAGACCTAATGGGGTGCCGGGGTCCGGATCTAACAGTAGTATCAGAGCCCAAGCACGTAACATCTCCCAGGAGTGCGGTATGCACAATCCATGTGTGAGGGAGAGGTTGTTAGGAATGATCCCATATAGATTGTGGGAAAGAAAGAAGCACAACTTATAAGTATGAGGAAGATCTCATCCATTGGACTAGTTTTTTTGGGGAGAAAGTCTAATATCATTTATAAAGTTGTTGCTTGAGAGGCTTACTTGCGGGCAGCCCATGGTCTTAGGTGTGTGGGGTGCGTAGCCCATTTAAGACCTGGGAACCAGGAAGTAAACCCAGTTGGACCTGACGGGGTGCTAGGGTCCGGATCTAACAATGGTATCAGAGGCCAGGCACGTAACATCTCCCAGGAGTGCGGTGTGCACATTCCATGTGTGAGGGGGAGATTGTTAGGAATGGTCGTACATAGATTGTGGGGTAGAAAGAAGCACAACTTATAAGTGTGAGGGAGATCTCACTCATTGGACTAGTTTTTTTTGGGAGGCCCAATACCATTTATAAAGTTGTTGCTCGAGAGGCTTGCTTGCGGGCAACCCATAGGTTTGGGTGCGCAGCCCATTTAAAACTTGGGGACCGGGGAGTAAACCTAGTTGGACCTGGCGAGGTGTCAGGCTCCGAAAACTAACAGTGGTATCAGAGCTCAGGCACCTAACATCTCTCAGGAGTGTGGTGTGCACAATCTATGTGCAAGGTAAGATTGTTGGGAAATAGTCCCATATGGATTTAACAGTAACATAATTGATCAGAGACAATGTTACTTTTACAGTAATTCTAGTTGCATGGTAATATGCAAACATTTGCACGCATAAATTGTCCAGCACGTACTGGAGTTCAGTTCAGATGTGTTATTAGAGATGGACAAACGAATCACTCATAACTCAGCGGAACATGCTGTTAGCCCAGTCCCAGGAGAGAACTCACACATCGTACTTGTGGACACATGCTATCACAAATGGGCGACGATGAACAAATAAAGAACACAAGAGAATTGTCCCAGCCGTAACTGTGTAGCTGAGTTTTCTAAATTTCTCAATTCTCTTGCTCTTATCAAAATTGGTTACAAGCCTCCTCGTTACATAGGGTAGTACTCTTCGACTAATATATATACTCGGACTTCAAGTTGGTCATAACTTCAAATTGAGTAACCTATGGAGACGGACTCTATTGCATCTCAGACTCGATTTAAACTTTCAATCAAGATTATTTTCAACATTTTCCCTCTAATCTTGACTTGTCTTCTCCTAACTTAGACTCAACGCATGACCCCGAGTGCTGGCATGCCTAGCCGGACGCATACTGTTGCATAGAAAGAAAGAGTGGAACCAAACAAGGGATAATGATAAAGTGAAGGAAGTAGCAATTGGATACGGAATCAAGTAATATGCCAGTGAATAGATATGCATGCATGAGTAAATTAACCCGAAGCCCTGTGTACGTGCCAATTGTTTTTCCAGAAACTACAACTTAGGCTTTGATACCAACTGTAGCACCCCACATATAGCCAAACTAGGATATTACTATGAAACATCATCGCTAAAGTAAAGAATAAATAATAAAAGCAACAATAGAAATCACAAGAAAATTAAAATCTTAAAGGAACTTTACTTAAAGAATCAACGGAAGCTGAAATAAATGTTTGAAACATGGGACCAGTCTACTTCTAATCAAATGAAGAATAAATAAAATAACATAAATGGTACCAAGACATAGTTCTGAAAACTCGAGTGCTCCCACCCATGCATGTTGCTATCACTCCACTGGCCTTTTACCTGAGAATGGAAAGAGCAAGCATGAGATTTGAAAATCTCAGCAAGTATCTAACAACGGTCGCAACACGGTGAGTAAGGAACAGGTAATGCAACCAAGATAAACCAAGGACAAGCAATGTAAGCAAGTAATTGACACATGTTAAAGGCAATGAACTTAGGTTACCGGAAACACTAATATAGATTGGAGATAGAGATCATAGAAATAGTGTAATTCAAGATAATTGTTATTTAGCAAGTTATAGCAAAGGCACCGACGATCACATCCCACATACCCGGTTATACGAGAATAGTCAAGCACATCGTTATCCTCAACTATATAACCGCCGACGAGGTGTAATATTCTGTGTAATGAGAATGTACGGCCCCTGTAAGTTACCAGGTGGGTGGAAATCTCCCCTATATGTGGGTAATCCCAAGCCAGGTAACCGTCATTTTTTATTAGTGAATTATCCAAGATGTAATTAGAAAGTCGAGGGTGAATTAAGATAAAGTTATGAGGGTAATAGGTTGGTACAATTAAGAACGGAGAGACATGATTTGTGATATAAAGCAATGGAGAACAATAATCTGATGATAGCGTACTAAAACCTAACCTAAAGAGGATACTAGAAGGAGACACACAAGGGTTGTCAATCATACAATTTTATTACATTATAAGTGATTATTAGTCAGATTAATGTACCACAACTAAATCAGCCGAGGCTCACAATCAATAATGTACAATTAAAGTATCATGGAAACAAGATATATAAATAAGACGCCCAATATTAAAAGATTACTAGTGGTTAATCTTAGATTTGAACATGCTTATGTGCTACCCCATCAATAATTTAAGCATCTATTCTAATCCCTAACTAAGCATGAATTCTATAGTCGAGCACTATACAACTACAAGCGTACAACACTAACTAGCCTAGCGCATTAGAATCTATCTAATTCTACAAGCAACACACAACAGGCAACCAATACAGTGAAATAATTGAATACTAAGCTAATGACAAGAGATAATCATGAAACAGTAATGTGCGAAAGGACAGATTATGGCCGCGAGGTATTGTCTTGAGCACGCTCGACGAACACGCTGCACGACGGATCCGAAATGCGCAACTGCCCAACTGCTCCCTTAACAGCTGCGTGCGAACCTACAGGATGGAACGGAAGGCAACCGATCAGATCCAGATGAATTTGATAAAAGAACAACAGGAGATGAATTTGACTGGAGGGGAAATGGGTTCGCTAGCCCCCACGGCCATGCGAAACGCCGTTCGGCCAAGTGAACTACGTTTGGCTGCGTGAACGGCCGTTCGGCCGCGCCTCTGCCACCTGCTGCCGCCACTGGCCGCCACTGCTGGCACAACCGCGAGCGCGCGCGTGCGGCCGCATGCCTAGCGCCGCCGGCTGCCGGCCACCGCCACTGCCGTGCCATGGTCGTGCGCGTGCGCCGCGGCCGCCCTCCGCCACCGCCGACCGCCGCTGCGAGGCGCACGAAGAGGGAGAGAGAGTAGATGGGAAATCTGGATCTGGAAAAACTGCGCATGGAAAAGAATAGAGATATCCCCTATTTAAAGCCATATCTAGATTAAGGTTCTTCTTATTTATTTATTTATTTATTTATTTATTTATTTATTGAGTGCTACAGAACAGAAGGGCAAACAAACCCTGCAAGTTCACCGAGAAAAGTTGTCTTGTCGAAGCCTTGTGGTTCCCATCCATCCACGACTCCTCTATCACCAGCTTTTGGGTTTTGCAATGCAGGTAGATAGGCATGCAAACTTGGACAGTTTCTATAGATCTTCAGTTAGTTTGCCAATTAGAAAGTACTAGCTAGCAAGGGACATCGAGTTGATTGGACAGACAATATTTTGTGGCAAGTGCAGCTGCTATCACCGGGTACTTGCACTGACAGTTAGGCCGATCCATGCCTTTTTATTTTGCAGTGGAAATGGTGACTTCTCATAGCGGTTATAAAGGTGGTTTTAACTGGTTTGTGTTTTCAAATGAGGGAGAGTCACATATAAAACAGCACCCAGTGCGGTGCCTGCAATTATGAGAGGGTAACAGAACATTCATGCATATAGATGGACGGTGGTAGCGTTCAGAAATTACAACGGCACGAATCATTGCATCGTTTTTTCTGTGCCCCATAATTGAGAGCAAACACGAGATGGATTTGGAACCCATTATTGAAGCCACCAGCTAGGAACACTTAATAGCCGGATCCACCACCTATTATTGTGACCTTTCTGAACCTGCAAAACTGATGGATCAGCTGATCCATGCACAGTTGCGCGCACACCTGACAGAAACCCGATAATACCTGATCCGTAGGGCCTGGGTCTTCCTTGCTCGATTGGTCTCTGCATCGTGCATCAAGTGTCGAGGTCGAGAGCGCCCGTGGCGTTGGGTAGCATTGTCTGCGTAAAGACGACGTAGGGTGCAACAGTGTAACAGGCAACGTTGGCTTCTCATAGTGAAGCGAAGGTGATGTTTCAATATCTGTCGTCCTAGTTACACTGACGCTTCGATCAAACTGAATCGGCAGGAAAATTTGTACTGTCACTTAGCTTGTTAATTGCTGGTGTAAGATGTAATTTTTCCCTTTTTATTTCCAACCTTTGCCAGCCATCACCCTTTCAAATGTTGTTCATCATGCAATATCAGAACTTGACTGGTTGATTTTGACATGTCAGTGGTTGCTATATGGAAAGCAACAACCCGAAGTGCACGGATAGGAATGAAAGAGACTATGCAGGGATTGGTAGCAAATGGAGCACAGTTTGTTCTAATCCTAAAAATAAATAATCAGCGAATGTTCTATCTGTAAAGCATGGGTCTTCTTCAGAGTAATCTGAATGCAGTGCCATACTGTACATTTAATTTCATCATTATTGGAGGTTGTTGCATGATATAGGGTCTGCTCCAACTAGCTTTTGATTTAAACTTCTAGTTGTGGATTTTAGCTGAAATTGCACTATAGATGTTGTTAGCTTTTAGAGAAAATAAGGAAAAATAAGAAATTAAAAAAATCATTATATCGTCACGGATAATACAAAGGAATAAGAGAGAAAAAAAAATAAAAAAAACTGAAATAAGAAACCGACATGTTTCATATAAAAATTAGAAGCTGAAACTGTTTGGAGCGTCAATAGCAAGATAGACGAGAAATGACCGAAAAACATCTTTGGTCGTTGCCCGAAGTATTTGGTCTGCTTTCTTTTGACAGCAATATCCCTCAATTGGAATCTTCGTCACCGAATTAAAACAACATCCTTATCTCGATGTTGTTCTTATGAACTAACGGAACTTTTTGCGCGATTATGTGGCTAAATATTATAATATATTATATTTGCTATATAACTCTATTTTCTTTTGGCAATATAATCGTATCTATTATATAATTGCAATAGTTGCAATGTGTATACATGATTAATCTGCACCGTTATAATATAGCTCTACCAAAGTAGATGGTGCAGATCTTTTTTATCTTGATTAATGAGAGATTTTTTATTATATATTAATATGCACTGTTATAATCTAGCTCTATCAAAATAAGTTGTGTACGTATTCTCTTTTTCGATCAGTGAGAGAAATTTCTAGAAATTTTACTTTTTTCTAATTTAAGGATTATTGTGGGATTTTATAAACCTTCAAAGCGAAAGAGGCAACAGCTGTTCGTAGTAGGGGCGGATCCACACCCCAGGCAGGGTAGGCTTCAGTCCGAGATGTGAAAAAATATCTAGTGTATAGTCCGGGTAAATTCAGTCCAGTCTGGGTATTATTTTCATGGACCAGTCTAGATCATTCCACAATTAAACTCGAGGCATAACTAAATCCTGACTCCGCCACTGGTTCGTAGATATATAGATTAAACCACTTACCTGAACTGACCTTGCCCATTGCTGGACCCATATTGCACCTTAGATGTTAGAAAGCTGAAACCTTTCCTGTGAGGGATTGAGCTTAAGCTTAGGTGTATGTGTGGCGCTCATGAATTTTTCTAGATTCCTGCGAGAATTAAATTATTTCTTGTAAAATTCAGGTGTTTCAGACGGCTCTAAAACTGCAAAATGACTATGGCCCCGTTTGGCACAGCTCCACCACCGGCTCCTGGAGCTGTTTGGAGCCGTTTTGTGCCAAACGGGGTAAAACAAAATAGCTCCACCCAAGGAGTCACTTAAAACGTGCTGAGACAAAAGATATGTACGAGATGGAGCTGAAAAAAGTAGCTCCACCCGGCTCCATCCGCAGGCCCGCATGCCACTGCCCTTGTACTTTCGTGAATTTACGCGATCTGCCACCGGTTTTAACGGGTCATTCCTATGCAAAAAAAAAACGCATTAAATATTGGTTTTAACAGGTCATGCATATTTGTTTTAATGGGTCATTCCTATGCAAAAACGCATTAAATATTGGTTGTTAATACTTTGTGTTATTTTAAATTTTAATTTTTTTGAATTCAAATTTACTCGGATGAAAAATCATGTAGAAACATACAGCTCTTGATGTTACTACAAGCCAAATAGACAGGGGTATATTGGACAATTGACATCTCTCAACCATGCATGATAAAACAGGTGGAGCTGTTTTGCCAAACAGTCTACCAAAACAGCTCCAGCTCCACCGGTGGAGCTGTTCGTGGAGCTGAAGCCAAGAAAAACAACTCCACTTGTGAAGTGGAGCCGTGCCAAACGGGGCCTATATCTTTTCCCTGTTTAGTTGTTTTAACCATTGAACCGTCACATGGTATCCAGTAAAAATCAAGGCAGTTGCATGGCTCGCTTGAAAGAAACATGTAACCCGGAGGAGCTCCAATGCTTGGAAAAACTATATATCGAGCTAGAAGAATTTCCTAGTGCTTGGTTCCCACCTTATTTATCTGCATGGCCCGGGATTGTGCATTTGTGCGTGTGCTTCCATGCGCACGACCACCCGCGGAGGTTCCGATTGGTGGATCCATAAAAGATAAGATGCGTTTGATTTGCCACGTTCATTCCGGCTACTGGCAGAGGCCAAAATAAACACGTTAGTTCTTAATTTAGTTTTTTTGTTTTTTTCTTTTCTTTTGTATTGTTTATGAAGATATAATAGTTTTTTATTTTTTGTTTTTATTTAATTGAATGACTCAAAAAGGTTAATAATTGCTATAGTACAATTTCAATCAAAAGTTAACAGCTAAAAATCATAAACCACTAAAAAAACTGGATTGAACAGGACTAAGCCATCGAAAGCCGCATAAGCCACTAGGGCATGTTCTTTAAGTCAAAAGTTAGCGGTTTTTGGCTTTGGTTACAGTACCTAACTTTTAAACGGAGTATTTTCTCAAGACGGGGTCTACAAGTTAAACGATCTACACATTAAAAGTCCAACATCTGTACCAGCTAAAATCGCAAGTGAGTATCTGTCTCTCCGTAATCTGTATCATAAAAACTAAAATTCAAAAATTTCAGCCAAAAGTCGCAGCCGACCTGGACGTAGCTTCCTGACCACTTCGGAGGGTTAGTACTACTAGCTTTCGTTAAATATTTCTTCATTAGCGTCTCTCCTACATACTCTTGCCACTTTTGCGATGTTGGTAAGAAGAACGAGCTTTTTAGATTCTGAAAGCAGCTCGCTGTTGCACTTTTGTATATCAGGAAGCCCCCTCGTCCTTGACAACTTTTGCCTGCAATTGCAGTGTCACGTAGAATAAACAAAACGTTTAGAGTTAATCAACTTAGGATATGTCTCCCTTGGTGAGCGCATCTAAAAGTAAGTACAAGCTGACGGACTAATATATTCTTCATTTTTTTTTCAAGACAATAAAGTAGTATCTTCGTGTAAAAAAAAGTGAGCAGTGCTTATTAGTCCTAAAAAAATGAAAATATTAGAGTAACATGGCCGATCGTCCATCAATCTCGAAGGGAAGTAACAAGTGGTACTCCATCTAACAAGTGGTACTCCATCTAACAGTTCTTATGCTATCCACAACAATAAACTATGCTTCCGATACATGTATATGAATGAGCTCATACACATTTCCACGGTAAGTAAGCTTGAATAGCCACGTTACGGTTTGCTAAGCTCTGGCACCTTTTTTTTCCATGCGTAGTAGCCTCTAGATCACATCAGAGTTTATAAAATACGACACAAGTCTATACAATATCAAAAACGAAGAGGATGAATCTGATAGAGATAACCAAAATAACGACGTTGAAGCAATCACAATGAAAGAAAAGATTTGGGGAAGCCGATCGTAAATTCCTTAAGTACAACATCAAAAGAGTATAAGGGATTGTCGCTCTTTTATAACCAAGGTACTATGCCATGAAAAGCATATTTCATAGATTTTATCTTAGACTTGAAAACTTGCATCTCCTCTATAGCTCCCGCAAACAAAACCCCGAGGGAAATGCCCCTATCAACTAAGATTCAATTAATCTTACAATTATTGATAGTATGTTCTACCACGATAGAAAACTTACCTAGTTGGGTCAAATAGATGGGGCAGTCTTCTTTGTCGATGGTTATTTCTGACCACCTAGAAGGTTTAACAGCTATCGAAGCATCAACAAGGTTCACCTTGTGCTCTATAGTTTTCATTTTTCTTTTGGAATAATAGGAAACAGATCCACCAAAGATTACATCAATGGTGTGTTCAGGTTTGTGATACCCCATTTCTCCATCTCCGTCTTTGTCCCTCCTAGTGCTTGGTTCTCCAATTTCTTAGATGGAAGGAAGAGGTCCCCTACCTGAGTAGACCAGGGAAGGATGGTGATGCAAATTAGAACTTTGAGAGGTTCGGTGTTTTCCCCACGGTCGGCGCCAGTTGTTGACGATCAAATCATCGATTTTACAAATAGTATCGTACTCTAAGCCTTACAGAAGAATGAAGACAAAATATGGGATGATCTTTATTGCTATATATATCGGGATTACAACTTGCTCTAATGAGTGATTACAGGGGTATATGCTACTTACACTAATGTGGTGTATGATCTCTAATCCCCTTGTTCTTCTGATTTCTTGTTCTTGTTCTCCTTCGAGCATAGCTTTAAATAGCGTCAAAGAGGTGTCAGTTGCTTGCACAGACAGGAACCTTACTGATTCCATCCATCCTTCCGAGTCAGCCGCTGTTGTCAGTGGGAGAAGTTTGATCAATAACTGTCAACCGGTTATTCTCAGTGAAGGAGAGTCTCAGGAGATAATCGCAAAGGAGGTTATTGTCAAAGGCATAGGGCCAAACATGGAACGATTAAAGGGAATAGAAGTGCATGTGTTCTGTTCCTTAACCGCATGGGGCTTCGCCCAACGGGAGGTCCGTATGTCAAGTTATAGAGCTTTTGAGTTGTGGCTGGTCGGGTAGACAAACAGTAATTCTTCGATCAGGGATACTCAAGATGTGGTATAGCATAAGCTATTATAATATTGATATAACGATTTTATTATGCTTAAAAGCGACTCTTAATAGATTATTTAATCCTTGTCAAATGGTTTGAAGAATTGAAGCAGAGAGAAAATAACATGCTCTTTTTGTCTAAGTTTGTAGGACGTATTTTTTAATGGTCCTGTCCATAAATATAGGACGTATTTCATATTTCAATACAAAATTAGTGTGATATTCCCTATATAACACTAATAAATATCCAGGTTTACTTGATATTCTCTACATACATATATTAAATATAGTGCTTAGAGATAATAATTAAGGGCAACCTAATGTTTTCAATGTCTCCTTGGTCTATGTGTCAAGAAGAAATATGCTTTATAAACTTAGACGAATGGAGTATTTATTTGAGGATGGCACACTTTTTATCACATAAGAATTTTGCAAGATCTTTCTGCATTTTTGTCGTGAGACAACAGTATGGCCCTACCCTTGCTGCCTTACAAGATCTGATCAGGGATCAATATGTGCCTAACCTTTTTTTTTTTTTTTGCTATTCAATATATGCCTAACCGGAATGCCACCATATGACACATCTGGACCCATGGCAGGTTATCAAAAATTCTTAGGTCGAGTTTCCAGTTATCATGAACTTGGGCATAGCCGGACTGGCCCAACAGAAGACTCCGGAGTTGCTTGTAAGGGTAGTGTTTCATCTTTAGTTCTAAATACAATGGAGTTGCTTGTAAGGGTAGTGTTTCATCCTTAGTTCCGAATACAATGTTGACTAGTGACTACGTATAAGAGTTTGGAGATTTCGCAGGCAAGATGAAAATCATACCCTCTGATCAGGAGTTAGATCCCATTGTCGCACTAAAAGTGGATGGACGGAAGCTGCGCGAATGAAGGGTATGTTTGGACGTGACAACCGTAGGCATCAAACCAAACACCGCTCTGCTGTGATCGTTTTGGCTTCAGCTTTTAGTTTCCGACTTATTTTCACTATTCATAAATTTTATCTTTTTATGAACTTTTAGCTTTTTGTTGAGCTTTTTTGCTGGTTCTTTTTTTCCTGTATTTGTTTGTATTATACGTAATGGGCTAACATATTTTTTATATTTTTTAATTTTTTTAATTTAATTATGCTAAATAAGGCTCTGTCAGCTACAGTGTTTTTTCAACTAACTACAGTGCTTTTCAGCCATAAGCCAAAAAAAAAGCCCAAATGATCCCCACAGTGCGGAAAGAACATTAGCGATCTGATCCTGGTTGGTTCCGTATGTAAGCAAACAAAACATCGAATCGCACTCAGTGCTAACCATCATTGTCACGATCGATTTTACCACATATATACGTGGCAGTAGCTCAATACGTCGCGGTACGTACGTGCACCGAGCGCATACCAATACTGCAGGTCAAGAAAAACCCCCCGTGCGGACCGCGCTAAAGTACACGCACCGCTGCAGCCGTCGTCGCCGGCCGGCCGCTGTCACGGACGCGTGACATGCCGGGCCCCGTCGCCCGCGAAATTCCGTTGCCGCAGCCGTGCGTACGTACGTGCCCTCTGTGCCGCGCGCGCCCGTCATGGCCTCCACACGGCTCCCCCAGCCCCGTCACGGCATTAAGAGCTTGTTTGGTTGAGTCCTGGCACTCTCTGCCCTGGCCAGGATACACGTAGCAGTAGCTCAATGCGCCGGGGTTCCTTTCGGTGAGTTTTTGGGAGTATTGGGTTATTTTGGACTCGTATTTGAAAGAATAATATCTATCGCACAGAAATTACAAAAATGATGTCTTCACCACATGGCCACCATGCGGAAGCCCTGAGGACAACATGTAGGCAGCGCAAAGACCGCAAGGCCCCCGTGCGGTGGCTTGCATGTCGGCACGGCAACAATGTGGTGGCCGTTTAGTTAGGTAATTAACTAAGATTAGGGGTCGTTTAGATGCTTGTATAAATTTTTTAGATATAACAAATGAGCACTAAAAATTACAAAATTTTATTTAGAGTCTCACAGTCACAGCGCAGCGTACTCGATTGTGTAATTTTTTTTATAATTTTATCCGTTTTGAATTTCACTTAAGAATTCATTTAAGTAGAGTGTTTGTAAATTTTTTTTAACATAGCAAATGAGCTCTGAAAATTACGAATTTTTTAAGGATCCTTACACAATGGATTTGATTGTGTAATTTTTTTAAAGTTTTACACATTCAAAAATATCCATCCGATTAGCCATGCTAATCCATATTAATTTAATCCTAATTAGCAACATGCGGTGCTCATTTAATTTCTCTTTTAACTCTCTCCAACTCTATCTCAAGGTGCGGCGAAATCTGCACGGCCACCGTGCGGTGGCCATCTTTCCGACTGCCACACCTCCCTCGTCCACACATCTGTTGCCTCGTCAATGTCGTCCCCCTAGCCCATAGTGCTACGCCTTGACAACGCATCCAGAATTCCTGACACAAACAGAGTGGGTACCCCTTTGGTCGGCTATAATTGCCAAACTCTCGTAGTTGTTCATCGCTTATCTAAACTACGTTTTGCCTTTTGTTCTCCTGCTTGTCACTAAGAACTCAAGGAACATGACATAATTAATTTTTTTTTTGGAAAGTGAAGTTCGGAACGCTCGTCAATCGTCATGATCTTAGTAGTTTTGATTTCTTCCCCCAAAGGGCAGGTAATTATTTGTTGGATGCCTTTATCGTTATTATCGTAGTCGTAGTTAGTTAGTGTGAGTCAGCTAATCGTAATTAATACAACTTGTATTCTGAAGTAAGTAGGTCACAGTAATTTAGCTATAGTTCTATACCATTTATAATATAATTTTAGGCATGGTATCAGTAATTTATTAGTTCATGATACTTTGTGAAGATTAATCAGACATAACAAATTAGGCTTTGTTATTTGCAGTATGCACTACTTAGTGAAAATTTACTACTCATAATTAATGTACTGGCAATTAATCAGTCCTAATTAATTTAGTAGCAATAGTTAGGCTATAGTAATTAGTTACTGGTAAGTAATGAAGTGCTAATGAATTATTCATATGTAATTACATAAATGTAATCAATCATTTGTATGTTGTTTATCATCATTATTTGCTCTAACGCATACTGCGAACCGGGTTGTTGTGGCTTCAGATAATCTCAAACATGCAAAACTTGTTAGTGTTATATGGTGATGGTTTTGTACGGGTAGGACCCGATGGGTTGGACCTATCAAGATACCAATACAAGGTGATCCAGGCAGAGGGGCTCGACGTGAGGAATGTTCACGAGCTTCGAAGCTGCATCCGGAGGGAGGTTGCCATAGAGGCAATGACAATGAAACTTGCGATTGAGGGGATCACCTGCACGAACGGCATGTGGGAGCTCGTCAAGGTGAATGAAAGTGTAGCATGGAGTCAGTACATGTAGGTTGCCTCCCAGCCCAAGGTGGCCATTTATGAGAGGCCATGGCCAATGGTGTACCTGAATTTCATACGCAGGGCGCCGAAGATCCTTGATGAGTCCGAGGCCTCTAAAACCAGGTAACCACGGGGCAAACTTGAAGACAGTAGCACAAAATGTGCTATCTTGAGGAAAGACTTGCACATAATTTTGTGTGAAATGAGGGGGTGGAATCATGGTGGTCGGTCTGCATTGACTACCACGAATATCTACAGACAAGCCTCTTGGGTTGGAGCCCGACAAGGACGCTGACCCAGGCTCCTATGCGGCCTCCAGACTCGATAATATTGTGGTGCTTTCCCTTGTACTACTGTAAGAATAAGGGCCCTAGTGAGGGTTTCATGCCGACACCCTCTTAGTTGGGCAGCACTTCCCTAGCAAGACAACTGTGCAACGAGCTATAGCATGGTACGTCTTGTTCATCAGCCGTGTGTACCGAGTGCACCGGTCCAACTTGAGATATTACGCAGTGAAGTGCATAGTAGAAAACTATCCTAGAAAGGTCAGCACTCAATGAGCAAAGATGTTTGGATCGGCCTTCGCAGTCAAGGCACTAGCCGATCATATTTGCGAGCTTAGTGAGCCCATGCGGCAGCATCGGAATGTGACTTCCACATATGTGGCAAGCCTCATTAGCCACCTAATTGCGATGGACATGTCCATCTCCCCCAAGATGCTGATGTTGGAAGTCGTCAATCCGGTTGGCTATCCCGTCAACTACAGCAAGGCCCAACGAGCCAAACAGATGGTCATCGAGTCCATGTACGGGACATACGAAGAGGAGTATAACCTTGTGCCCAGGTTGCTACACCAAATTGTTGAATCATACCGTGGCATGTACATAAACAAGGTTGAGAGTGAAGATGCTGACGGAGGACCCCAACTGCTTCATACTAGACTGGGTGTTCTGGGCTTTTGCCCTATTCATTGGGGCCTTCAAGTTATGTCGTCCTGTACTCATGATGAATGACACTTTCATCATGGGGAGGTACAAGAGCACCATTCTCACTGTGGTGGCGGCCGACACGAACGACCAGCTTCTCCCGGTGGCATTTGCCATTATGGAGAGCGAGAATACGTCTAGTTTGCTCTGGTTCTTGTGAACGTGTTGTTGGCATCGCTCAACACCATGTAGCATGGGACGGAACCCCCTCACTAGTGGAACGATGTGCCTTGTTCACATTGTTCTGCAGTCAAAAAGTTGTGAAGACATTCAAGGCATTGTGTCTGCACAACTAGAGGCAAAAAATTAAGTCTATCTGGAGACCTCGAAAGCCAGACTATGAGGCATACAAGGGAGTCCATCCCAAAGGTAACGGAGGAGAGCAACCTAGCAGTGCCATAAGTTTCTCAGAATAGATTTGTTAGTACGCTCCTGAATTAGAGAAATGATCACTTCTCTATGACACAGACGGTGTGAGGTACGTGATTATGACGACTAATATGTCCGAAGTGTACAATAGCGTCCTCAAAGGTATGTGCTGCCTCCCCATCACCACGATCGTCGAAGAGACATGGACTCGTACTGTTGGTTATTTCATCAATAGAGCTACCGCAGCCAAGCAACGATGGAGGAAGGCAAGCAGTAGTCTGAGAACATGCAAAGGCGCATAGACTAGAAGATGGAGAAGTCCCAAATGCACGATATCCGGGTAGTTGATGGCCTTAGGAGGAAGTATGAGATCAAACTTCGGCAAAAATTTTTAACAGTCATGCTAGGGGTGAAATGAAACATGCATACGATATCAAGGTAGCCGATGGCCTCAGGAGGATGGTGACATGCACCTGCAACAAGCCGAAGCTCCTGCACAAGCTATGCTTACATGTGTACAAGGCAAATGAGGCAGATGACAACATCGTACATCTATAAGTACTACGATATGCAACACCTTTTCAGTACATAGAGTGCAGAGTTTCACTCCTATTGTTTGGACATTAACTATAAGGATCTTTGGCCGAACATGTTATAATGGGCCCCAACAAGGACTTGACGACAATTGGAAAGGGACGTCGGTAGATGCAATACTTCCAGAATGACATGGATGACAGCCAACGTACCAACATTAGATGCACAATCAAGTACATGATATGCAAGACCTCCGGGCACTCAATGAAGGATTGTCCCAACAGACCAAGCTCATCTAGTCGTCATTCAGTGTCATAATTTCATGCATTGTTTGCCTTATTTTTTATGCATAGTGAAACTTGCATGATACCCGGATATGTCAGATATGTTTTCTCATGCATTGTCCCATAGTGTGTGTGACGAGCCGATGAAGATCATTCAGCCCACATGCCCAGATATCTTGTGTTCAGTACCATGGCTTTATATCCTGTAATCTTTGGTGTGATGAATAGCTGTCCAATGCGCTTGTGCACACCTCTATCTTGAAATAGGGTTAGTAGTTGTCATTATTGCTTCGATGTCTTCGCATCACATTGATTCGTATGGACCTAACGCTACATCTTTGCGCGGTGGACATGACCCAACAATGAAGCCTTGCATACTGATGTGACCCAACAAGGCAGCTTTACAGACCGATGTGACCCAACGAGGCAACTTTATGCAGCGATATGACCCAACGAGGCAGCTTCACACAATGACGTTACGCACACTGCAGAAAGATTTCTCCTTGGGGCCGCTGCCTCATGGACGCAAATTTGAATCAACCCAATTGGACTCCAATCATGTACGCCATGCGGCCTCGATGTACAGGTACTACCCCTTCTGCGACGGCCTTTCCTGCAACAAGACTACAATGCAACCTAGCTCACATGGAGAACCAATGGGAGGAGATCAGGCAACTAGCAAGGGCTATTGCAGCTCGCATGGCAAGAGGCCTGCAATGACGTCCCCGTAGCTCCAACCTCTACCGCAATATTTCCACCTAACATTCACCACAAGACCTAGGTAGAGGCACCACCCCTCTATTAGTGCAAGGATATGTGCAAATTTTTTAAGTCCAAGCAGCGGCTAAGTCTGTGCATGTATTATTGCTATTGCCCTAACTACTCCTGAGACTACCATATCAGCGTTGGGATACGAGACGGTGCCGCTAGCCGACAAGGACCAGTTACAGTATTACTCTCTATGTCTAGATGAACGATTTTGAGTGCCTGGTCTAGGCTCCTCCATCAGAGTATCAGACACATTGCTAAAAGTTGTTTTTGACACGTGTAGTTAATTCGATCGTCCGTTACTTTCTTAGATTAGGCTTCCAATCAAAGAATCATCTTTAAATTTATCTGGCTTAGACAAAAATTACCAAACTTTCAAGATAACTCCATGGACACTTTTTACCAGGTTGTCCAGGCCTCCAACCAAACCGCCCCAGCTCCGCGACACGGACCGCATGCGCCGTCCTATCATCGGCCGGTCCCATCCGTCGCCCGGCCGAGCCCCTACCTAGCCTACGCCGCAGCGGTCCAGCGCCTACAGAGGCTACAAGGAGAATGTCGGCTACACGTACCCCCCGTGCGGTCCCTTTCGCCGAGCCGGGCAGCGCCTCGCCCTGCCGCCCGGTCGATCGCCTCGTCGTGGCTGCCGATGGCGACGGCGTGCAGGGGGGCTCCGCGTGCGTCCTTGTCCCGTCAGTAAAAAAACATTGTTGGAGCACTGGTGGCCTTGACGCGAGGGCCGTGCCCGCGAGGGAGACCCCGGCACGTTGCGCCGGAGTCAGCGGTGCATGGCCGTGCCCCGGGCCGTCTGCCGACAAGGTCAGCGTCGTGGGGCGCCATCTCTGATGGAGGAAAGGCAGCGTATTCCCTGCGTTGGTGCGTGCATGTACCGATCCACGCGCCCCAGCCCGGCCGGCCTTTTGACAATCGACGTGAAAGACGGTATGCGATGCACGTAGGCGTGCGGCTCCATCTGGATCGCTTGTCACGTCTACTATACGGACGTTGCGTTATGCTCGTGTAGTGGGGATTTCGGGCCATTTACCGACAAAGTTGTCAGGAGGGCACTAGGGTGGAACGTATCGAATATGATCGAATAATCTTAAATATGAATATAAATCTATATTTTTAAAACGAATACGAATTCGAATATTCTCAAATACGGATATGAATATTTTTGAATACGAATACGGAAATTTTCGAATACGGATTTTCTCGTATACGAATATCGGATAAAACGAATTCCTAGCGGTTTTGCTGATTTTTCACCGATTACCGGTTTTAAACCGCATAAATTCAAATTTTGAATCACAAAATTCGTACGGATTTTTCATGGGTTCTAGAAACGGATCGAATACAAATCGAATAGTCTCGAATACGAATACGGATACGAATATTCTCGAATACGAATGTGAATACGAATATTCTCAAATACGGATACGAATATTCTCAAATACGAATACGAACATTTTCGAATACGGATTTTGCTTACTACATTCGCGTTTTCTCGAATACGAATATCGGATAAAATGAATTATCTGTTACCATTTTCCACCCCTAGGGGGCACACAACGACTCAATTCATGTGTTGATGCTGCGAGCTAGGGCCGAACTGACAAACTTTTCATTAATTTAGTTTGGTCCAAATGCGTACGTATATCTTTCACCCTTCCATACTACTATCGGAATGTGATGTATGCGCCCATACTGCTAATGACAGCCACAACACCGTTGTTGCGCCATGCACAGTGCCGCTGTCGCATCGCCCCGATCACCGCGCCGGTCGTGCCGCCCATGTCACGCACAGTGCCCCTGTCGCATCCACCTTGGTTCGTGTGTTGTCACTGTGCTGACATCGTCACTATGCAATCACGCCCATGCCCTAAGTGTCGTCTCGTCAAAACGTTGTAGCAACGCCGCCGCCACGCCATTGAGTCAACCGTCAACTGCTCTCCTGCCACCGCCGCTTTCCGGTGGCTACAAAGCCCTACTCTCGCTTTTGGTAGCTTCGCCACACTTCGCACTTTCTCCCACTCGAAGCAATCGGCATCCCGTGCACCACAGCTCGCCAGCGGCATCTTCTTCCCCAAAGCCGACCGACGGGCAATTCGTCGATCGGCGCCGCCGCGGTCCGATTCCTCCCCACCGAAGCACCCTCGGAGCACCGCGGCGTCGTTCCCCTCCTCGACCGGACCTCTCGCTGCCCGAACTGAACCCGCACTATGCGCCTCCTCTGCCCGTCGCTGTCGCACGCCGCCAGTTTGCCACCGCCATTCCCGAGCCTCATAGACCGTCGAGGTAACTTCCTGCCACCCCCAGCATGCTCCTAGAGCAACCAATTTCTTTGAAACGCCGTGCACCGTCGTGGCCGTTCCTCCCCTGTTCCGCCGCCGCCCACGGTAGCCGTTGGCCAACGCCCCGGCCGAATTGGCTGGCGAGACTTCGTCTATGGGTAGACGCAGGCATCAGCAACCCATTTTGGGGATGCTTAGCTTCGGCCGCCGTCTCCTCCACTGGCAGCGAGCTCGCCGTGCGTCGGTAGGAGGAAAAAGCCGTTGTAGCTAAGCGATTAGTTACGGTTAAGATAGAGTTAATGCTAATGATGAGTAGTAAAACAAATGGCTCACTGACATGTGGACCCTACCCCTTTAATTAAGTAGTCACTGGTCCCACCTGTCGTAGGTACAGAGAGAGAAAATAAAAATAAAACAAAAAATTAAAAATCTGCTGTGGGCCCCACCTGTCATATTCTAATTATTTATTTTTGGATTTATTTAAATGGAGAACTTTAAAAGGCCATAACTTAATCATCTTAACTCCAATTGAGTGAAACAAATTTCTAAATTCATCTAAATTCAACCTCTATCCAATAGAACTGAAACCATAATTTTCGAAGTACATTTGAATTTTTATGAAAATTTGTTTGGTTTACTGATTTTTATCCAAATTTTCGCGCAACGTAAAAATAGCATATGAGCCCCAAGAGGAAGAGGCTGAGGCTGAAGCTACTCTAGATGATCAAGACCACGCCAACTGTGACCAAGGCGAGTCAATACTTTGATCATATTGAACCTACATTTTATGCAAATTACTTTTGCTTAAATTATCAAATTGCATGTAATTATTTCACATGCAAATATATGTTTGTTTCAAGATTCTAGTTATATACCCATTAATGAACTTGTTAGTATTACATTCATTTGGAACACTTGAATATCTGAGCCTTGTCACCCTAATAAAATTATAATAGTAAGACTTTCGAAAAAAAGTCCATATTTATACGCCATGCTTAGTACTGCTTAGATAATCGGGGGCACCAAAATACCCTAAGTATTACTTTAAATCATGAGAAACTAGTTTGAGAAATCATGGCGGAAATGACTGATATATTTTGATATGACTATTTTATGCTCCCAAAAATCCCAACTTGCTTAAATATCTGGGCGGATGGTTCGGGGGCTGGTGTAGTGGTGCACGAGAGTGTGGTTAGTGGTAAAACCACCCAGATAACACTAAGGACAGAATCTTGTCATGACCACCTGTATAAGACAAGTACAACCACAAGTCTGTAAAGTACAACTTGGCTTAGTAAATTAACTGGACTATGAAAGTCATCTCATCGGTGGAGGAGGTGAGATAGTGCAAGTGGCTGTCTGTGCGACGACTTAAATGGAACACTCATTGAGGATGAAGTTTACTGTGGCGAGCTAGTCAATGTAGGTAGTCTAGCTGCTAGTCACATAGGGGTAGAACATCCCGCACAACTTATGGGACCCGCCGCATATGGGTGAGATGAGAGAAGGGGTGAGGTATTTTGAAAAATTACTGTGATGGTCTACTCAACCGCATGACTAAGGAATTATGCGGGGCAACGAGCGGATCGTCTCTTGTGGGTAAAGTGTATCAACTCTATAGAGTGAAAACTATTCGAATAGCCGTGCCCATGGTCAAGGGCGGACATAGGAATCTAACTAGATATAATTCTATTTCAAAAACTTTGTGAGTGGAAATGGAAAAAATGGAGGGCAGTGGAAAGCCCTGATTTTTATTGCCCTAGTGTCGCCTCAGTGATATGGTAAGCGGTTATAACGCTAAAAGGTTAGCATATAGTGCAAAAACCATGTAACGGTGGATAGTATCTGGATTGCTATTATTATTGCATTTTTCACATATTATGTTTTAAGTTCAAATTGTTAGGTCTTAGGAAATTTCTAAGTGACATATTCTAAAAGCAATTGAGGGCAACTAAAATAACCCGAGCCTTTCCTTGATAATCCATGCATGTTATTTATTGCATCCTGTGTATTGGCTCGCGGAGCACGGTGGATTTGTGTTCATCCTCGCATTACCAAAATCAGAAACAGGGACCCAAGACCACTATGCCTGCGAAGATACCCGTGCCAGGGATGGAGGAACCAACGAAGGAAACTAGGGCGGCTTCTTCGATTTCGGGTCCTAGACAAGTAGACTTAATGGAGATTGTGTGCGCATATATTATATAAGTCTAGATAATATATGCTGCACACATTTAACCCTCAGTCGCTTGTCTGTGGATTATGGTCTTACTTTTGCTTATGCTTCCGCTGTTGTCTTTTGTATGTAAATATTTAGCCTGATCGGCCCTTGTATAAACTGTCGCCCAACGCGGTGTATTTTAAACTCTGGTATATAATATTATGGTTTTGTATGTTTTATGCGATGTATGAGTTGATGCAGCATTGTACCTGTGAGCACTATCTATTGATCCAGGGAATAGTGTGGTGAATCATAGGAGATTCTGGATTGAAAAAATTCGGGTTTGACAGTGGCGCTCACTAATAGGCAGGGCACTAGGTTTGGTGATGAGTTTGCGCTAGGTTTTACTAGGAATAAAGCTGTGAGGCAAAACTAAATAGAGTTTTACTAAAAAGTCTAGAGAGGGTTTTTTTTAGGACTTAGTCGAGACTTGGGGTGGTTTGATCGTCCAGATTATGGCAATCAGACCGGTGTGGTTAGACTGGTATGGTGTTGGTGATCAGACCAGCAAAGGATGTTATGGATTTTGGGTGATTTTTGGAGACTTGATCTTGGGGTGATCTTGGGTCTAAGGTCATGGTTGTATTGCATTGCATGATGTATTGGTTTCACTAATATAAGTCAAGAGCATAGAACTTGAGCTCGTTATGGTTGCTTAGTCTTTGGATATGTAGGTGGATTGGAGGACGTAGCGGTCGGTGGCACTGGACTGGAACTAGGCAGAGAGCTAAGGTCCAGAGCAGTCATGTAAGTTTGGGTGAGACTATACTGCTCGAGCAGGAGCATAGAGAAGACAAGGATTGTGGCGAGGCGAGTTGGTGCATGTGGTGCACTAAATGATGAGATTGATGCACATAGAGATGGTTCGTGGGAAACCGGATGCGTAAAGATGTGATGGCTAATCATTGGACACTATAAGTGACGTGTCAAAGCATATGGATACGCTTTGACGTGAAGTCAATGACAGAGTTAAGGGAAGGTGCCCAAAAGCTTCATCGGAGGTATTTTGATAGTTGAACAAATACTGGAGTTGGTGAGTTAATCAAAACCGTGGCTTGGGGGAGGCGCAAGGAAGTGGATTAGGTCAAGGAGAGCTAAAATTGCAAGTGGATCAATATCTAAGGTGTTAGCAGGTTAAGTTTTGTAAGAGCTTTAAAAGGCGCACGTGAGTGTGTAAAAGCTGTGTTAGTTGGGTTGACGAGTTTCACTGGTTTCCTTAATGGGTTAGACTCGTTAAGGGTGGTGTGTGCTATTATTTAGAGGGGAAAAGAGGAGGTGGATGATCAAGGATTCTAGGGTTAGAGTGTCTTGTCCACATTTGTCTCCTTCTATGGTTGCAAGAGAGAAAATTTGAGAGAGGGTAAGAATGGTGTTGTGGGTGCAATCGTAAATATCCATCAGTTTGTAAATATCTTCCTCTACTAAATCAATCAAAGCAATGTCTCAATCATACTCTTGTCTATGTTTTTGTTTTGCTTTAGTTGTTCTAAAGCTTGATCTATGATTTTTTTTATTTGTGCTTGTTCTAGATTGATACCTTGTTTAATTTAACTTGTTAGGATATGTGAGAATAGATCTAGAAGTCCTCACCCCTTAGATCCTCATGAGCAAGAAGCAATTTAAATTTTAGGGTTTTGTGGTGTTCTTGTGACCTAGATTTGATTCTCTTCGATTCAGTGGCCAAGAACCTGTGATTCTTGTTTGGTTTAGGTTCCTGGCGACTTAAACAAATTTCATACAAAGTTTGGTAGTGTTTGGATGCGATTTAGGAAAGATCATGATATTTGAGGTTTTGACCCAAAAGGTTTTTAGATAGGGAATAGGGGATATGTCAGACCAACCATGCCCCAGCAGTCAGACCGGCCAGCGGTCACAACGGCAATTTGTTGGCTGTCAGACAGATCATTGACCTACTGTTTGATCAGCCACAGCCTGAAGAGCTGATTTATGTTGCCTCGAGTTCCTTTCTTTGTATTGTCAAGTCTAAGTAGTACAATCTAAGCTTGGTGATTTTCGTTGTCATTGAGTAAAAGTTAAATAACGAAAGGGGGAAATTTGCGGGAATCATTCATCTTTCTGATCACCGACATCGGTCCTACACCCTAGCAACTTAATCTTCATTTAATTATCATGAATATTAATCCAAACTTAATGATGAATTTATGAGCGCTCTTTTTAATTAATGATGTGTTTAATTTGTGCTTAAAATATTAGTTCGATTGCTAGTTGCTACAAGATAGAGCTTCATGTATGCCTGGTGCACTGGGCAGCGTATGTGGAATTGTGCATGCCTAGCCCCTTACATTTTTAGTTCTGACTTTATTTGTGTATGTTCACTGACTAATTGAAAAGAATCTATCTCATTCTCATTCCATTTGTGGACTCCTTTTTTATGGATCCGCTCTCATCTTTAGGCCCAAAAAGTGGACATTGATAGTAACCTGATAAAATAAAAGAAAAACCAAGCAAAGCAAACACCCTTTTTCCTAAATTTAAAATATTCGATTTTTTTATTTAAGCCCTCTTTTCTCCATCTCACTTCTACTTCTACTGCTTATTTGTATGTCTATGTGACCCATAGAAAGTCGGTCATATAATACATACATACATAATTGTATGTATAACTATAAGAAAAAGGAAGGGAAATTGGATAAGATAAGAAAGATAGTGGGTTATAGATATAGAAAAGAAAAAGTAGAAAAGGATGAAAGATTCTTTTATCTATTTGTCCATATTAGGGTGTTCGGATTAGTTTCTACTAAGACATATGTTAAATGAATATCTGTCTTATTGAAGTAGTTTTTTTTTCCACTTTTTTCACTCTAATGATAAGCTAGGCGGTCACGCGTGTATCAGGCGCCTACTCTTCTCGCTTTCGTCTCACGCACGTATCTCACTCTACCGCTCGCGTTATATTTCTAAAAGTCACTTTTTTCAACCATTACTTATTTATTTTTAGCAAAAAATTATCGATCACTATTAAAAATCATCAGGCATAGCTAATATAAACACCCAGCACAGAAAAAGATAGTTGGGGAGAAGAGAACCGTTGGAACATCCCTCCTTGTCAAGTAACCATCGTTTCGGTTTGAAGTGAAAAAGGCATGTGTCTGGACTTTGAAGTACATGATAGATTAGTTCCCCGCAAGAGAACACACCCCACAATGTATATAGGTACCATGCCACCGCTGACCGTGCAAGACTTCTCACCGCAAACCAAGTCGATGCCATTGCTCGGCGGGCCGGCCGGCCGACACCAGAACGTCAGCGACTGACGGGTTCAATGCTGTTAACAGCGCACTTGAAAGTTGAAACAACTCTGCTGTGCCCTGGTAAAACCGGCACTGGAAAACACGGAGAACATTATACAACTTGGCATGCTTAGGGCACATCAAGAAAAGGCTACCTAGGATTACAGTCGCAAGGTACTCATGCATTTGGCTCCGTTCAAAATGTATTTAGCTGATGAATTTTTACTAAAATGAATGATGTGTGACAATTGTTAGCTTCTGGTTGTGACATTGAATTAAAATAAAGACAATAAAAAAGTTATATCTCTATAAACAATGAAAAAAGAAAAAAAACAATATCAAGAAATTAATATGTTTGAAATAGCTTTCGGATACTAAAAACTAAAAACTAGAAGATAGAAGCCATTTTGAACCGGTGATACCAGTGCATTTCGCATGGATGCTTTGTTTATATGCTGATCGATCAATTTTGTCCAGTAGCACAGCTGCTATATGCCGAGTACTGTCTGACTTGCTGCTTGCTGGTGAGGACTGTAGCTGTGGCGACGTGACCAAAATGCAGACAAAACATGATTTCCATTGAAAAAGGAAACAAGTGGCAGGAAGATGCCTGTTGTGTGAGCCATCTTGGCCAGAAGCTTCACCTTGGCCAGATGTCGAAACTAGAGAAGGCACGGCATGTAAAGGTATGCTTGCTACCCCGGACAATGGCATATTGGAATCCTGACTTCTTTTTTTTTTTTCTGGCTAGTGGGCGTTGGAAGTTATGGTCATGACATGCATGCACAAGTAAAAAGGGTGGCTGAAAATTAAAGCTCGATCGGAAGTGATCTGACAACAAGGTGGGAAATGATATCACCATCCGTATTATTTAGTTATCCTATTCACTAGAATATAAATATAGTATAGATTTTTTATCTGTTTAATAATTTTTTATTCATATTTATATTTGAATTCATATAAAAATATAATACAAATACGATATAAACTCTTACCATCTAAAATATTATTTTATCTGGACTATTCATATTCATATTCGTATTCGACGAAGCAATATACATATTTTATTATAAAACGGCTAATTAATTGAATAAGTTTTTTAATTCAATGTGAATTCGTGTTTCTTTAAGTGAAGTAAATGAATTAGAATGATTAAACGTGATTGTACGAGAATAAAATGTCATTAATATCTTTATACTATATAAGTTACGAGGATATTCGAATATGACCAAATTGAGTAGATATTCAATTTGAATTTGTATTCGTTACAATATTTTATTCATATTTGTATTTGAGAATATTTGAATTCATATTCGTTTATAAAATACAAATACAAATATGGTAAGAATACTCTTTGATTCCTATTTGATCCGTTTCTACCCTACTAACAACTCACGGTCTTTGCTTCAACAATAGTATGTCGAAGTTGAAATAAGAAGCACCAAAGCACTTGTTTTTCTATAAACTCAAATTTCAAAATGTTTGGTAAGGATATTATACGGTCTCGCCAATTTTCATACCTAAATGAACAAAAAGTTAAAAGAGGAATTGAATTATTACATTTGACAATTCGGACTGGGGGATCGATGATGATCGCAAAGATTCGTTGAGGTGCAAGGACCATGACAATCTGACAGCCGCCAATGCACTAGTGAATCGCGCACAAAGGACAAGAGACAGCAATGGTGCTCAATATGGCTTTTTTAAAGTGGTTTATAGCTGAAAAGCACTGTAGCTGGCTGAAAAAATATTGTAGCTGACAGAGGTTTATTTAGCATAATTAAATTTAAAAAATTTAAAAATAGAAAAAATATATTAGTCCATCACGTATAATGCAAACAAATACGAAAAAAAGAACCGGCAAAAAGCTCAATAAAAAGCCAAAAGTTCAGAAAAAAACGAAATTTACGAATAGTGAAAAATAAGTCAGAAACCAGAAGCTGAAGTCGAAACGAGCGGGACTCCACCTTATGAATAGTGAAAAATATATAGGTAACAACCACCTTATACTCCCACTAGAAACTGAGTTCGTTGTACACGGGAGCACACAACCAAAACAATGCCTGTGTTCTATACTTCGGCATCGGCATGTCTACACAGATTACAGAGCTCATGGCTATACAAATGTGAAGTCTTCCTTGGCACAGCTCGAGGCCGGTGGGAAAAATGCCCGGCCCCTCTGCGTGTGGACGATGTCCGTCTCCCTTAATACGCCAGGAGCCGAGCAGTGGCGATTGCGCCGTGTCAACCGCTTCACATCAGCGCGTCTGCAGGGCATCCCATGGATACCAACAGGCAAAAGTTGACAAACCGGACAATACGGCACCATCAACGAAAAGGAGGCACAAGGTGGCATGCACGCGCATAAAGGGCAGAGGTCACCTCTGCATGGGATGCTCGCGGACCGCGCCGAAGCATGCTTCTGCCAGTTAGGGGTGAAACGATAACGGATAATTCGTTTTATCCGATATTTGTATCTGAAAAAACATACATGTGGTAAGCAAAATTCGTATTCAAAAATGTCCGTATTCGTATTCGAGAATATTCGTATCTATATTTGAGAATATTCGTATTCGAGAATATTAGTATCCGTATTCGTATTCGAGACTATTCGATTCGTATTCGATCCGTTTCTAGAACCCATGAAAAATTCGTACGAATTTTGTGATTCAAAATTTGAATTTAGGCGGTTTAAAACCGGTAACCGGTCAAAAACCGATGAAAAATCTGCAAAACCGTTAGAAATCCGTTTTATCCGATATTCGTATCCGAGAAAATTCGTATTTGAAAATATCCGTATTCGTATTCGAGAATATTCGTATTCGTATTTGAAAATATTCAAATTTATATTCGTATTTATTTTAAAAATATAGATTCGTATTCGTATTTAAAACTATTAAATTATATCCGATCCGTTTCCACTCCATCTGCGGAGAATTCTTGACACATCTAGACCCCTAATGACCCAAAATTCCATTTTTGGCCCCCAAATCAAAAAAATTCCGGATTTGGACCCCTCCCCACCGCGCGTTTACGAGCGGCCGACACGTGTCCCGGTCGTGCGGTACCAGACCGCACGACCGGTCTGCCCTTCGCTCCAACCGCGCGATCAAATGCTCGAGCAATCGTGCGGTCAAAAAACGAGACGTGCGGTCGGGAATGAGGGTCGTGCGGTCAAAAAACGAGTCGTGCGGTCGGGAATAGGAGTCGTGCGGTCGGCGGGGGGTCGTGCGGTGTGGTACCGCACGGCCGCAACCGCACGACCCGTGCTACAGTGCGGTCGTGCGGTACCACACCGCACGACTGGGACACGTATCGACCGTTCGTAAACGTGCGGTGGGGAGAGGTCTAAATCCGAAATTTTTTTGATTTGAAGGTTAAAAATGGAATTTTAGATTATTAGGAATCTAGATGTGTCAAGGATTCGCGACGGCCGGCCTGCACAGCGCGCACGTCGATCCGATCCGGCGACTCATGTGCGAGCACCCCAAGGTGGGGCGTGCGTTGTACTTGGCGAATTGTTGTTGCACTCCACGGTCATGTCGAGAGAAGACGGACAGAGAAAGGTGCCCATGAGGCGTGGATAAGTCTTGCTCCCCAAACAGCAGATAAAAGTTGACACTAGGATATATGCGTAGCTAGCCAAACCGGACGTAGAGGGCACTGTACGCGCATAGTTTCACTTTCTCCGCAGAGGACACGGGCTTATGGCCGCGTGTGCGCCCTCACGATCAGTCAATCACGGTTTGTTGGTGGTTTTAGTGATCCATATTATCGTGATGCGCAGCATATATACGTCCACGTTTTGGCCGGGGATTTGACGGGAACACATGCATGGACAGATATATTTGCCCGGGAGTAATAAGCTACTACAGAGCTAGCAAGGGCAATGGGCCTCGTTGGATTGAAGTAAAAAAAACAAAGAAATTTTACAAGGATTTGTCTCGATGGGAAAAAAATTTCTGTGGAAGACGTCTGGTTCAAAGAAAAGGCATTGAGAGTTCTTTGAAATTTCTGTGGAATGATGTGCTTTATGCGCATTTTGAGAAAAACAAACGTCCACCCAAACCTCTTGGAGATTCTCTTTTGTATCTATGACAACTATGCCAATCACAAAAAAAAATCATTTGTGTTTTCTGTGGTAACCAAACATAATTTGTTACACATTCCTGTGTTCTAATTCTTGTAGGATTTAAATGCATGGCATCCTATTTATGTATTTCAAATATTCTTGCATTTCAATGGGTCCTAAGATCTTTTTTTCCCAAAACTGTAAATTTTCTCTCTCTAATAAAGTGTAGACTTTCTATTTGTACTTGTAGTTCTGACGTTGTCATATCTATATGTTTTGTACTTTGTTTATCTGAGCAGTGTATCACACACACCTCACTAGAACGTGGATATATTGTAAATTCCTGGAAAACTACTGGAACTCCGGACATCAAAATAGAAAAATATTGGGGAAGCCTGTGATTATTCAACACTCACGACTATCTTCTTCCTCTATGAAAGGCCACGTACTTAAGGGCATGTTTTTTTTCCTTCGAAACTAACGGCTTTTGGCTTTTGCTACAGTATCTAATTTTCAAACGGAGTATTTTCTCAAAACAGAATCTACAAGTTAAACGATCTACACGTTAAATACCCAATATCTGTACCAGCCAAAATCACAAGTGAGTATCTGTCTCTCTGTAACATGTACCGTAAACAGCCAAAATTCAAAAAAATTGGCCAAAAACCATAAGATACAGCCGTTGCCAAACAGACCCTAAGTCCAATAGAGTCACCATGTAGTTTGAGCTAAACAGAGAAAGTTAACCTCTGACTTGTCAAGCCTTGTAGCTCATAATTATTTAGCTTGCACAGAATTTTTTTAGATGAAAAACAAGCCACTAGAGATGCTGCAATTGTGGTTACTAAAGCATAAAAAAGGTGGAGAAAGATGATTCGCCATTGGAGAGAACTATGGCACAGAAATCCCATACTGGGACGTTTTCTGGTCCATCAATAGTCGGAATAAATACCATGGATTGTGAATCTGTGGTCGATCAGCCCACGCTGCAGAGCAGAGAGCCGATCAATCAGTCTCCACCCACAGGCCCGGCCAACTCACCCATTTTCCCAGGCACGACGAGCCATGCTGCCGATGGCAAGCGCCGTCGAAGCCAAGTTCCCCAGGTCAGACGCCGGCCACGCGGCTGAGGTGCGCGCGGCCCAAGACGACAGAAGCCCAGGGCCGGCGAGGAATTCCTCACCCTTCTTTTTATACTAATTCCTCGACGACGACGACGGAAAAAATCAGTCTCTCAAGCGACGTTACATCCGCGAAAGTTGTGATGTCAAAGGATGGCGAGGAGGAGGACCTTCGGTCGTTCACAAGACTCGAATGCTTATCGAGATGTTGCTGAAGATGCTAGCTGAGGTCAATTCCTCTGATATTGTTGGCATATAAACCTCAGCCACGGTCTGTTGGAATTATTGAGTTTTATGCGCTATACTGTAACGCCCCCGTTTCCAGGGGCGCGTACGGACACGGCACCTCGCAACTATTCACGCATGAACAGTTATGAAGTGTCGCGCAAGAGTATACCATCGCATGCTTACGACAAAAGTCCAGCATATATTTCACATACGGATTAACATCCATTTTTCAACAGCGGGGCGTGCAAGCCCAAAGTATACTTACATCACAAAAACACCAGAATCCGCTCGAGCGCGGCCAAGACCTAAAGCCACGGGTCCTTGTCGAAGAAGAGACCTTCCGGGGCTTCCTCAACGGGGAGACCTTCACCTTCGTCTTGATCCTCTAAAGAAGGGCAAAAGCAAGCCGTGAGCCAATCAACCGGCTCAGCAAGTCCCAAAGGGACCCTAACTTATTACATGCACGGAACATCAAGGGAAGGGAGTATATTTGGTTTATTAACTTTGAGTGGATGCAGTTTTATTTGCAAACATTTTTAGAAGACGGACCCAAAACTACTCCTCAAGAACTCAGGGGTTTTCAAGAAATTCCAATTAACCGACTAATCAAGTTCAAACTTGTACAAAACTACTTAAGCTTTGCTGCTGGAATCACCCAAGTGACACAGCTCCAATAACCGGGAGCACGGCGTATTCGAATACCATTTATTAGACTCTGCAGAGTTTGCTCAGCTTTACCCACACGATCCCTTAACTCCCGCGACAGAGTTAAGAAAGCCAGGTCGTTTCACTGCTCAACTCTTTATATAGGCTCTACCCGGTAGAATTCACTCGGGTCTGGCTCGCTCACACACACACACACAAGAAAAAGAAAACGGTGCCGCTTCGAGTGAACTCTACCGTTGTTAGGCACCCAATCACGGCCTGCCTAACCTTTGTTACCCAAACACCTTCTCCACAACGCCTGTAGAGTTTCAATCGAGTTGAGCAGCTACTAAACCAGTGTTGACAAGTCAACTCCTGTGGTTGAGCGGTCACCATGTCAATTGCTCAGCGTAAGGGTCTAGTCCTTATATTTTTCCCCCGGAGTCCGCAACCCCGGCCAGGTCCGCAACCTGCAACCCAGGGTAAGAGGCGGGCGAAAACCGTCTCGCGGCGCACCACAGCCCCCCTTACCCTATCTTACATGTCGACATACTCCGCCCTAGGGCACGGCATCCCATACTACCCTGCCCTAGAGTCGGGTTTTCCAAATTCTATTGGCCCGCAGCCACAACCTTAACAGTGTAACACTTTGCATGATAATAATATCCTACGATTCTCTAGAATATCAGATAATTATTTCTAGGGTTTCAAAGGCATGGCTACAATTTAATCATGGCATTTAACGGTGGTAGGACTAACTATATCACATGACATTCTAAACATTTTATTTTTATTTTCAAACTAATATTTCAGAACTAGCTCAATGCAAATAATGTATTAACATATTTAAACATTATGGGATACAATATGATCAAAGGATTTGGGACTTGCCGTCTATCCGGATGATTTCTGCGGGCTCGAACGTCGAAGCACCTGGATCCTGAATCTGCTCCTGGTCTTCCGGGATCTCCGATACTAGCGCAAACAATTTAAATAAGTAAATCCGGCTTGCAACTAAACAAGCGAGGAAAAACAATCTAATTAAAAAGAAATAAAATGCATAAACACTCCAAATGGATTTTTAGGAATTTTTCTAGGATGAATCTGTGGAAATGGAGTTCACCAGAGGGTCTAGAATAATATTTGGAGCAAAGTGGTGAAATTTGGGAATTTTTGGGATTTTCTGTGATTTTCTGGGATTTATTTGGAATTTCTGGAATATTGGAAATTGGAAAATCACTGAAAATCGGTATGAACAGTACCAGGCCGGCCCAAGCCAACAGTGCGGCCTGGCACTGTGCGGCCCGCGCGGCCGAAGGCCAGCGCGGCCCACGGCGGCGACGCGCGGCGGCCCGCAGGCGCGCGCGCGCTCGGGCGACGAAGCAGGCCGTTCGGCCCATTCCCGCGCGCGCTCTCGGGGCTGGGATGCGCGACGCGTGGCCCGGGTGAACGTCCCGGATCGGCCGGGGCGGACGGACGAGATGGGGGAAAGCGGGGAGATCAGACGGTGGGGATAAGAGGAGGGCGGTGAACCGGTACGGGAAGGTGGATGGCGGGGATTAGAGGGTTTTAAGGGGATCCGACGACGGGGAGGCGGCCACGACGTCATCGTCTTCCTCCGGCCGGGCGCGAGATGCAGCGGGACGGAGGCGGCGGGGCCGCGGTGCTCCGGCGACGTCGACGGCTCCCAAGGGCAGCGGAGTGTACCGCCGGGTAGGGCTTGACTTGGGGAGCCCATTTCGGGGTTTGGGAGGAGAAGGGAGTCAAAGGAGAGGGAGGGAGGCTGAAGGGGAGTGTTCGGGGATTTGGCGGCGAGGAAGACCACCGGCGGCGAGAGAGCCAAATCGGGGGCGGTTACACCATCTGGGGAGGGTGAGGCTCACATTGGCGGCGGCAGCGGGAGCTGGGGAGCTTCGAGGAGGTCTGGCCACGGGAAGGGTGGAACGGCCGGCGGTGGGAGACGGTGCGAGCACTTCACGGGCGATCACCTGTCCAGAGGCAAACATTAAAGGGATGAGGGGACCGCAGAGGTGCTCTGGACGAAAGTAATCGGAAAATGCGCAAGGGAGGAGGGAGGTCCGCTTTGCGGGGTCACCGGCGCAGGGGAGAGCGGCTGCGGCGACTGGGGCGATGTGGCTTCAATCGGCTGCTCCGAGAGAGGCTTGGGAGTGGTGGGAGGTGTTTGCGGGCGAGGGAGAAACTCGGGGAGCAGAGGAGCGAGAAGGAGCAGAGGGGGCAGTTTTTATACCCGGGCGGGGAAGTGGAGGCTTAGCGGGGAAGGCACGGGCGAGGGCGCCGGGTCAACAGGAGTGAGGGAGGCGTCTCCTCCGCGCACTGGGGATGACGTCGGCTCTGCAGGGGAAGTGATGGTGACGCGACAGGGGATGGGAGCAGGTGGTCGGGGCGGCATGGGCGGAGACGCGTCCGCGCGCGGGGAGGGAAGAGGGCGGCCGCTGCCAGATGGGACCAGAGCAGGGCGAGGCGACGTGGCGCGAGGGCGTCCACTCCCCTCGGGCCAAGGCTTGTCGGGACGGCACCGGCGCGGGGAGGAACCGGGGCGGCGCGGGGACAGGCGCAACCACGGGCGCCAGGGCGGGGCGGCGCGGCGCAACGCGCAGCGCTAACGCGCGTGCGCGGGAAGAAGGCGGGGAGGGGCTGGGCGCCAGCGGGAGCGAGGGAGTGGGGAGGCGCTGCGGGAGGGGAGAGGCGGCAGGGGGAAGCGGCGCCAACGAGAGGCGCGGGCGCGGAGCGCGCGAGGGAAGGGAAAACGGAAAGGGAGGCGGGGCGCTAAAGGAGGGAGAAAGCGGAAAGGCCGAGAAAGGAAAGCGCATTTCCGACGAAACTTTCCCGAAAAGGAAAGTTTTCAAAATTCACTCAAAAATGCAGCAAAAATCACAAATTTTCTGGTTTTGAATTTTTGGGGACTTTTCATATACACCAATCAGTAGATACAAAAGCTTAAACTAATAAAGAAAATTATCAGTGTATAGGTATCACCTGGATGTTTTCTTCTAATTATTATCTAAATTTATGACCATTGAATTAGAGATCAAGCGGCCCTTATTTTTAAAGGAGGGAGATTTTTTTCAAGAAGGAGGGAATAGAATTCAAGGGGAGGGGAGAATTTATAGCCATTGGATCTCTAATCTAATGGTCCTAAATTTGGATGATAGTTAGAAAGAAAACATCCAGATGACGTTTAACAAAACTCATATATTTCAACACTCTTTCTCACGTCTATGCTTTACCGGACCTAAAACATGAACTTAAAATAGGCATAATTATTTTTTTAATATTGCATTTTAGAACTCAAGATCTCTTGTTTCTCATAATATATTATGTGTCAACTCGTTCATCCAAGAATATGATATGTGAAGTGAGGCATGCTAGCTAATTTTAGTCAACACCTCATCCGATGTTGAGTACGAACGACAAGACTGTTTTGTGCAGCTGATCCATTCGTTAGCGCATCCAGGGGAATCAAAGCTTTATCAACGAGAAAAGATTAACCGCTAGGTCAATGTCCCTTCCTGAGGCAGGGCCACCTGCTGCGCCAATTGCTGAAGGATCGTGTTCAGGAACAAGCATCGTTTTAATGGACAAGCAAGCTTTACCCCTGTTTGACCTGTCATTACGTTGACAAAATGCAGTCAGCATCAGCTTCCTCTAGGCGGTGTTGCTAGGAAAAATATCAAATATCTGTGCGGAGCCTGAATGGTTCACAGGAACCAGATCTGATAAACTTTTTTTTCGGTCACGGCGATTGCTGTTAAATCCGGGGAGTTGAGATGGCTACAATTGCACCGTCAGAAATCTTGCGCTCGAAAGCTATCCCAACCCAACGGATAATTAACTAAGCTCCTAAACTGGCTTATAAAATTGCTGAAACGAATGATTACATAAGAGAAGAAGACCGGTTTGGATTGTTCCTGTCGACTAGAACATTAAGTAGCTCAGGATAGGGTGCTTACGACATGGTTCAGTATGACGCTAGCTAGCTTCAGGCTTCAGCAAGTGATTCTGAAAGCTCCAAAGCGCACAAGGCCGTAACTAACACCCTATATAAACAAGTGCATCGCTTTCCCCAATGTGATCTCTATGTATAAAAGTACGCTTCTAGTTACTGTACGTAGCACCCCTCCTTGTCATCTAGCACCAAGAATCCATTGGTCTCGCTGGGATTCTGCTCCAAATGCCCAGCTTTAGGGCAGCATTTCTACCGGGAAGGCAGGTGGTTTTGCATTAGTTGCGTTCTACTCTTAACTAACTGAGCTTGTTTGGCAACAGCTGTGGCTTATGGTTTTTAGCTGAAATTTTTGAATTTTGACTGTTTATGGTACAGATTACGGAGAGAGATACTCACTTGCGATTTTGGTTGGTACAGATGTTGGGTTTTTAACATGTACATCGTTTAACTTGTAGACCTCATCTTGATAAAATAATCCGTTTGAAAGTTAGATACTGTAGTAAAAATCAAAAGTCGTCAGTTTCGAAGGCAAAGAACAGGCCCAGTACTGTCTGTTCCACGCAGTAGCAGGAGGAGATTTGGATGCCGTCGTGTCCTTTTGTCTTCCTTGACAGCGATGTGTTATTGCGGCGTTTTTTTTATTAATTTTAAGCCAGCCCGCGGAAGCTAGGGGAGATGGGCTCTGTTAGTGTTATGTCATGAAGCCAAAAGGACATTTGGTAGTGTTTCGTCAGGCAGTTTTGCTAGCTTTCGCAGCAGCTTGCTTTTGGCTCTGCATTGGCTCACTGAGATGCTGATTATTAGTCGTAGTTTATGCATGCTGTAAGACGGTGTCTGTGGTTGCAAGCCTTGTTAGATCCACTACGGTTTGAGAACGGGACCAACCCATCCATATTTGTAGGGATTGACCTTGGTAGTTTTCTAGTGTTTTCCATGCTCGAAACATGCTTATCTGAACATGGTCAACTGGCATGCTTGTCAGTAGGAGTGCGGTGTTATCTCTGCCACTTTAGCAGCTGTGGTACACGAGCATTATAAAACATCTAAGCATCTATGCTCGAGATCAGGTCATGATGGCTAATGAGAAAAGTGATACGACGAGGCAGGCAACGAAATGTTATGTCCTTTCCTCTTTTTTTACCAAACCCTCTTGCATAGTTGCGTGCCTCGGATTCAAGGACAGGACTCCCCCATCATCCCGAGCAAAAGTGTGTTCAATTACCATGGTGCACTTTCAGGGGCCACGCAACAGGCGAAAGAAAAACTTATCGCTGAAAACCGGTGTTATCAGTGGGGTCTGATAAAAAATCAAAGTGGACAAATTTTTTTAGATTTGTCTAATTTTCATTAAATATAAAGGAAATTTGTAATTTTTCAACCTTTTTCTTTTTTAATCTTGAAATTTCAAATTTCAATTAAAAATTTCGTCCAAAAAAATCCGATAACTATCAGCTACTGGTACTTGCTATCCTCCGATAAAACTAGCCTCGTAGGCGCGGCGCCACACCGTGCCAGTCACCGTGTGTATCGAAGTAAAAGAGGCGATAATTCGTGAGGAGTTTTAAAAAAAATCGAGGGCGCATGTGTATTTTCGAAAAAGTTAAAGGGGTTTTTCGTAAAAACTCGAGGACTTGTACGTAAATAAACGGGTCTGTACGTAAATAAACGAGGACCCGTACGTAATTTAGGAAAACGCGGGGCGCTATCCTGCAAAATAGAGGGGCTAAAAAACTTGCAGGGACCTGTTCGCGAGGAAAAAAGAACCTTTACGTAATTTTCGGAAAATACGAGGAAACCGACTCCCCCGACCGTACCGAGATTCCTCGGCCACACGGCGGGCGGAGCGCGGGCGCGGGGTGACGTGGGAGGCACGAGGACGCAGCGTTTCCCCGGGTTTGTATAGGTAGGTATTTACAAATCAATAGCGTTTTTCTGAAGATGCCTAGCTAGCGATAATGGGCGGCTTGGCACGGCCGGCCCGGATCGGAGGGCAAACCTAGCTTAATCAATGATCACAAATCGCTAGCCTTAGTTGTACTTGCGCATCCGCATGCTTCCACCCGTTCGTTGTTCGCACCGGCCGGCCGGGCGATCGGCGATCGATCGACACACAGCAACTGATCCAAAGCAAGGTGAGCTCACAAGGGAAGCAGCGGTAGCAGGCTCGCATGCAGGTTAATGGCGCGGGAGGCCACGAGGCCATGTATGCACCGTCGCTTTTCGATCGGCGTCCTTGGCGGCAGCGCGAATCTGGTCGGGCCCGCATCCAGGTATGAGCAGGCACGCGTGCGCCGGGGACGGCTCCACTTACAAGCTAGTGGGCTCGACGTCGGCGTGACGTCGCCGGCCCGTCCGATCGACCAACGCACCGCACGCGCCCGCCGATCAGGTGAGGGAGCTGATGATGTTGAGAAGTAGTACTAGTGTCGTGGATCATATCGATCACGCTCACGCAGCGTGCCATCTCTCCACCGTCCACTAATTTAATTGTAGTGTTTATTTACGCAACCATCTATAGTCTCTGTTTGTATGTATTAATTTTTAAAAGTTGTTTTTCTACTGTAAATGATTTTTCTACGGCACTTAGCTTTTAAATATAGTGTATTTTCAAGATGGGGTCTACTAGTCAATTGTATTACACGTTACAGTAACTTCATTTATATCGGCTAAAATCGTACGCAAATGTCTCTTTCTATAAACTTCTCTACAAACTATTACTATATGAACGGACCTATAATAGGTCGTTTTTTAGGCTTATGGCTTTTGATTTATCTACAATAACTAACTTTCAAATGAAGTAACTTTTTAAGATGGGGTCTTTAAGTCAATTGCAGTAGACAATATATCGACTTCAGTTATATCAGTCAAAATTACATGTGAGTATCTCTCTCGTAAAGAATCAGAATTCAAAATTTTCAGTCAAAAGTTATAAATCACATCCCCAAAGAATGACCTAGATATGTCCCAGATGTTTTCGACTACTTTGAGATAAGTTTACAACACGATAGCTAGTCAAATGAGACTATACATAGGATGAGGGTATAAAAAAACTACATATGCACGGGGTGGCCAATTAATTTCTTCGGATTGGAGTGTTTTCTAAACTCTGATAAAAGTTCGGAACATGATCTTGAACCTGCACCATTGCACCTACAAAAACACTATACTTCAATGCACCATTGCGCCTTCGTTTCTTGATCTTGCACAGTGTGCATATGTTGACACGGACTAACTGAATCATCAGCTCTGCTCATACACTTCCATGATAAAAACGCAGCTCACACACACTCTCTCTCTCTCTTCCTTCGCAAACTGCACGAAAACTAGGAAAAGAATCTGAAGGGAGAAAAACTCCAATGATCAATTCCTTGATAACTGCGCAACTTGAGCAAGGGTCCAGTGCAGGAAAAGCGAGGCGTTGATGCATTAACTAGATCTTGAGGCAGCTAGGGACATCATTTTGTTGTTTTTTTAGGATGAAAATGGTGATTAGCAGAAGGTGAATAGAAGCCAACAAAAATACAAGACATTTTAAATTTTTTTTCTCAAAGCGAAGTATGACTCTAAGTGCTTCACTCTAATAACTATGAGAACTTATGAAGTTCAAAGATCAATCACCAACAAAAAAAAAACAAAATTATGCAAAATCAGTAATACCACTACAGTTATCTCAGTAATACCGCTATAGTAAAATGGTAACACCGTTACAGTGCCCGCAGTTGTTCTGCTACAATGCTAGAGTATAATCACTAATACCATTGCTACAGTAAAATAAACACAGGAATAGTAAAATTATCATGATTTCAAAATAAAAATCAAAGCAACTTTTGATCCATTGGATCAAATGATTTGAAACTTGGCATTATCTTTCATTAGGATGTCAAGAATCTATTCTAATCAATAATCGAGAGAGTCGTTGCCAAAGTTTTGATATTTTTTCATTTGAGTAAGAATGCACCAAAACCGGGCAAAAGAAGAAAATCTTGATCTGTTCTTACTCGTGAGTTCCAGATGATTTAGATGACTTTAGATGGGTTCTCACATGTCATAGCAAACTAAATCACAGTATGAATTTAAGCAAAAACCTCTACAAGAGCCAAATTCAACAATCACCTCTCATTTGAGGAAAATTGAGCAAACTTAAGAACTTCCTCTAGAACATGTCTAAATGGATGGGATCTTGTCTTTAGGAGACATCTCCACCTCTTGCATGTCTTTGGTACAAAAAACTTAAGAGAATAGAAATCCAAACAAGAATGACAAAAAAAATCAAAAACACATGAGGGAATCCATGGCACAACTCACTTGGGCAAACTTTGGATATTTATTTTACTTGGAGATGAATATTTTATAACCAATTCTTCAGAATAATAGAGCTCTAACTCTAAAGTACATACACAAGACTCCAACACAAAAAAACATTAACCCTAAACCCTCTCAATTCATAAGACGCATACCTCTCTAACGTAACACAAGGGTTTATATAGTGGAGCCTCCTCACTTGTCACTTAACCCTAACAACCAGTCACACCTTAGTAGATCACACCAATTACATATGGAAAAACCTGGTAACCCACACAAACGGGTTTTACTCACTCACACACACACACACACACACTTGCACGCTTTTTAAACCGTGACTTCATAAGGCTCCACAAGCTCGATAACACAATTCATTCACAATGGCGTGACCTAAATAACTTAGGCCACTGCCATTCAACCCAGTATTAGACAATTTTCTAAATTGCCACTAATCAGTCTTCACGAACGATGCGATGCCCATGACTTGTCACCAAGACTGTACGCATGCACGGATGCTGTTACTACTTGAAACGTCCAAGTCCCATGGCACACCATAGTCTGTGATGCCCAATGCTTGCCATCAAGATCTTATGCCTACTCTGAGGAACGTCACCACTTGAAATGCATAAGACCAATTGGCACACCACATGCATGCATTGCCTTTTCATGATCCTTGTCTTTCTCTCATGCTTCTCGCCTTGAGATATTGCTCCAATCGAACATACGCGACACACCATGGCCTCAGGACCCCTTCCGTAGCCTCGGTTTTACTGCTAGCAGCAACAATCATCAAAACACCTACACACCAAAGAACAAAGCAATCGATGTAAGCACAAATGACATGCAATTGACTCAATTAATAAACCAAATGCAAGGACATATGTCATGACTAACACATGCATGGACTCCCCATGACTAACTGTTAGACCACGTGGTGGTCGTGCATTTAGTGATGATGAATAATTGATATTTGGAGTTTATTGGAATTTGCGTTTGTAAAAGTTTTGGTTGATACACTTATATTGCTGGAAGTTTTCAGGGCATCAGTCGACCACAACAGATGATCAAGGTTCGTCGACCACAGTAGTCGCTCAAGGCAGTCGACCAAGGCAGGTCATCAATCGGGTTCGACTATGATCAATGAACTAGTTGTATGACATAATGAACAAGATACAATGGACTATGGTTGGTAGTTGGCATTGGATGGGAAAATGGTGAAAATATAAAAAAAAAACTAGCCATTGGATGAGATTTGAGTGGTTTAGATTGAGGGAATAGGGAGGGGGATAGGGAAGCCCCATTCGTTTGCCACTGATTAGCGCATTTTCCAACATCTAGTTCAGTTATTACAGTACTTCCTTGTAGTATATCACTCCAAGGCTGCAATGGGAAATCTTGGTCAGTAACACTAAAATGATGTATAATTGTGAAAATATTATCTATTTTGGGAATGATAGATAGGCTTTAGGGCTATATGTCAGTGACATGTCAATGTTATTACCTACCTTAAGTGATCTTTGTCATATTACTGAGCAAATTGCCTCTCTCTCTCTCTCTATAGTGGAACATGCACATACGATGGATCGATGCTACATACTACTAAAACTACTTTAAAAAACGGTGTTTAATTTCTTCAGATGACTAACCCGAATGCATGAGCTGCTTTCACGAGACAAATGCTTATCAGACCAAACTTGTGGTTCAATGGGGATGGCCTCTTATGAAGCAATACATGGGAATATTCATTTTGGAGGCAAGATGCCATGCATGATGGGTAGAAGGTCCCCTCTTTTTCCTACTTGTGGTTCAATGGGGATGGCCTCTTATGAAGCAATACATGGGAATATTTTAAAGCATCTTAACAACAAAATGAAATCCTCATTTCAAATGGAAGGATCTCAAAGAGAGTCTACTGAACACTAGTCTAAACCAAACAAATTTTCATATATTCATTGATTAGCACTAGCTATTCTTAAGCCTTTCCTGATGGACTGGCATCAATCGAAGGTGCCCCGTCGAGGTCGAGCTTTCGAGGCGGAGTCGTGGGTTAGGCCGCCCCTCCGAGGCGATACCTATGAGGAGGGCGACGAAGTCCCGTCACGCAGCCGAAGTTGCCCCGTTGATGTCGAGCTTTCGAGACTGGATGAAGTCTTGACTGCGAGACGACCGGACGAGGTCACGACCATGAGGCGTCAGACGAGGTCTTATCCGCGATACGATCAGGCAAAGTCACGACCGCTAGATGGTCGGATGAAACGTCTATAGCCACCAGGTGGTCGGACGAAACGTCTACGGCCATGAGGTGTTCAGACGAAACTCGACGAAGTCTGCGGTGGGATGAAGACTTAAAGCACGCGCGCTCTGTTCCCCACCTTTCAGACAGGTGGTCGGACGAAGCGTCTACGACCACAAGGTGGTCGGACACGAGGTGGTCAAACAAAATGTCTACGGCCACGAGGTGATCAGACGAAGTCATAACTGCAAGGCAGTCAGGCGAAAGCCACGACCGCAAGATGGCCGGACGAAGCGTCAATGGCCACGAGTTGGTCGGACGAAGTCACGAAAAACGGTCGGACGAAAGCCACAACTGCGAGACGATCAGACGAAAGTCGATGAAGTATGTATGTATGTATGTGCGTATGTATATATATGTATACACATACACTTGTGTATATAAGTTTGCACTCATGTATGTATGTATGTATGTATGTATGTATGTATGTATGTATGTATGTATGTATGTATGTATGTATGTATGTATGTATGTATGTATGTATGTATGTATGTATGTATGTATGTATGTATGTATGTATGTATGTATGTATGTATGTATGTATACACACACTTGTGTATGTAAGTTTGCACACTCATGCTTAGATATATATATGTAGGTTTGCAGAATAGGCGTATGTTCATTTAGGCAAATTGTGTTTGTGTATATAGGTTTGCAGACATACATATATGCAATATATATATATAATCACTATTCTGCGTGCAGGTGTAAAATGCTATAAAACTGACGGTAACTCTATATGTATTTAACAGTAACTTCACTCACGCATGATAGTAACTTTCCGGTGCGTGCAGTATGTGTGTGTGTGACATGTGTGTGTAAAATCTCATGCCTACTCAAACAGCTTCGACCCCAGCCGACGCTTTCTGTCCCTCTCCCTTTTCTCACTCCCTCTCTCTCGCTCGACCTCATTCTCCTCTCCCTCTCTCTCATCGCCCGTGATTATTGTGCTTCATGCACGTTGCCGCCCTCCGTCAACCCTCAGCCGCCGCATCGTCGGAGCCAAGCAACGCCGTCGTCTTCACCCGTGTCTCTTCCTCTCTCGTCCTTCGTCGCCACTCACCGCTTCCCCTTCTCTCGAGCTGCCACTGCCCGAGGCACCGTCAACTTCACCCAACGTTGTTGGTCCAACATCGGCCGTGGTGACACTATTGGACTCCTCCACCTGGATTTGCTTGTGGCAGCGCCACCATCCACATATCCTCTTCGTCCCGCTTAGCCCCGGTCAAATCCGCCATGGTGATGACGATTTCGCCATTTGCCATCAGGATCTGAACCGTCGTGCTTCTACACCCCTTGCTACCCCCAATCTACTCTTCTACGCCCTTTTCTACTTGATTTCTACTTTGATTTATGCGGATTTGCTTTTGATTTACTTGTGTTTTGGGGAAAGCTTGTGTTCGAGGGGGACGTGCCTTGATGGGGCTTGAGACCTCCCAATGCACTGGAGAGCATGCGGGTGGTCACTGGGTGCACACGGTGGTCAACTTCAATGCAACATCCCTACCGTGAGCCAGCGGCGCCATATCCCGTGCGTGTCGCGTCTCTAACCGGCTTGGTAAACTCCTAACTCCCTAGTCGCCTCTACCTGCTCTAGTGGTGAAGCTTGATTATGGTCCTACGGGTGATGTGATACTAGAATGGTGACTTGTATGGTTCCTTGGTCAATTTGGTCGGGCTTGATTTGGTGTCGGCCTCATGCTCTCCTTTTTCTCCCCACCTGTTTCCCGATGGTCCTGGCATTCTCCTCCTGGTATCTCGATGAGTGAACCCTATGGGATGATATGGATTAATGGGTTCTGACGGTAATTTTTTCTTTATTATTTTCTTGTTTTTGTTTCTCTTTTCGGTATGTATGTGTTTTTTTCCTACAGAAGAGCGGGTTGGAGTTACAGCTTAGCAAATATTGATGTAAATATAATTATGATGTATTTATTTATATTTTGGAAAGGATTGTTGTGGGTGAGATCCAGAAATGTAAAATAATGTAATAAAATCATATTTCATCAATTGATGTAATATGGACTGTCATATTGTTATTTGATTTGAAGAAAGAATTTAATTATATCTTGATTAATGTGAAGATTTGCTTGATTAATCATATTTATTCTGGATTACATTATTAGCGCTAATTAAGACACGTAGGTTGTCACACTGTCGCTGACAGGGGCGGATCTAGCGGTGGGGCGGGGGGGGGGGGGGCTCGAGCCCCCCCTACCGCTACCGGACCCATGGAGCCCCCCTGGAGCCCCCCCTAAATTTTTAGCCATAGATGTATAATGTAGAAGGGGCTGAGGTCGAGCTGAAGATACTTCAGCCCCTCCAAAAAAATTTTCCTGGATCCGCCACTGGTCGCTGATGACTTGCTTCCATTCCACCATGTGCTTGTTTCTTCGCCGAGCAGGAACGTGTCCACGTACGGCTATATACCCGACGTGGTCACGAGTAAAAAGAATAAGAACAAATCAGTGAGCAGATCCTGACCATAGCTAAATTTGTCGCTCGCTGCCTTAACCACATCTTGCATCGCAGTTCACAAAAGCCTGATGCGTTGACGCATTATTAGCAGTGCGCCGTAATGCAGGAGGGCTTGGTTTTATTGATCATATACCCTCCCTTTAGATGGAAATTTAGGATTTATCCTCCTGGTCCACGCGTCAGTGACTTATGATGACCCCACATGTCATTGAGGTGGGAGGGTAAATCCTGAATTCCCCAACTAAGAGCATCTCTGTCGGGCCCCCGGATTACCAAACCCGGACCCTCTGTGTATTACAGCACTAGTCCCAGATCAAAACTAGTGCACACAGTCGAACAGAATGGAAAACATCACCATCAATGATTTATTACAATAGATAAGAGTACTGACCACCGGGTCACCTTATTACAATGGAGGTTTCAAGACCTCACACAATCAAAACACAGCGGAAGCAAAGTGAAATCGAAGTAGACCCATCAAGATGCCACAGGCAGTTGACTGGGGAAGCGCGGCCTAGTCCTCCGGGAAGAATCCATCACAGCCACAAGCGAAGCAGTAGTCGTAGTCACCTTCTTGAGCTTCAACTTCCTCTGAGATTTTATTTTTAAGTGTAGCATGTGAGTACATAAAGTACTCCGCAAGTCTTGGGAAAAATGCATAGATGCAAGGCTTTAACAAAGGAAGGCCATACGGTTCTTTTCCACAAAGCAATATTTGAAATCTCAATACTACTAATTATTTTCGAAGGCATCAATTTAATGAAGTAAATGTTTTAACAGAATTAACTTTCTAGTGAAGGTTCCAACTACCAACACTAGCTAACCAATTACCATTGGTCAAGTTTTAAACTGCGGGTTCCATCCACCCTCTCTGGCTCCATCCGGCAGGATTCCCTTCCGAGAGTTCCCTCCACCCTCGGAATACAAAACTTTTGATTTTAAAACAAAACCAGAAATCTACCATGTGAATGCATTCCTTGCCCGCCCTTGACCGTGGGCACGGCTATTCGAATAGTTTTACACTCTGCAGAGGTTGTACAACTTTACCCACAAGAGATAAATTATCCTAAAAGTCAACACGCTTCCTTTGGCATGAGACCCAGATAAAATACCACAAAGCCTTTACCTTACTCTAATCTAGCTAGATACCACCCGCTGAGGTTTCACCGCAGAAGGGTTAAATCCGCCCAATCTGAAGCCCCCTCTTGCGCCATATGAGTACAGTAAATCCCTGTCCCTCACTGTGGATCACCAGTCCATCCCTGGCACCCACTTTCCACTGGTGGCACCTAAACTAGACTATCATAAGTTAGTCAGCTAGGTCGTACCCATATAGACTTGTGGCTGTACGGTTAATGCTCAGTTTGGACAAACACAAGCGTCAGTCCTTAATTGACTAGGGTGGAACATACACTTAACAAGTTCTCGTGCTTACTGCACCAACCCAAACAGCCATCCACCCTAATCTAAACCAACTTTCACATTTTTATTTTATTTTAAAATCACAGTGACAACTCCAATTGCCACTTCACTTTCAAACTCAAGGATTTAATAATAAACCATAATTTCCCATTTTCAAGATTTTCCAAAGGATATTAGATAGCATGACTAAGCATTATACTACCATTCTAATATTCACAAAGATTAATATTAATCTCATTATTGAGACAAAGGAAGTTCTAGGGTGACAAGGTACATGGTAATCAATGTCAAATGAGGGCATAACAAAGTTGGAATAACTAATTCCTAAAGATTGAACTAAAGTTTTATGTAAATAGCAATGCACATAGTTTAAAATATTTAAAACATTTCAAAAGCATAGGTTCAAGATGGTCAAAGGAGACTTGCCTTCTTGCAGGGTTTCTGGGTCTTCTTGCTGCTGTGAAGAGGGCTCGTTGACAACGTTGGAATCTACGCGAGAAAGGACGAGGCAACAAGCAAATAAATACAAATAAAATTCAAATAAAATTCAAAAATTAAACAGAGGCCATAGCTGGATAGATTATGATTTTAGATGAATTTAGAAATTTGAATGGCTGGATTTGGAGTTAAAATGAGAAAGTTATGCTCATTTGAAAATCTCAGATTTGAATAAATCTAGAAATTCGGAAATTTCTAACAGGTGGGACCCACTGGAATATTAGATTTTTATTTTTATTTTTATTCTGAGAGACTGACAGGTGGGGTCCACTGGTCAGTGAGTCCACAGAGAGCTGTCCCTGACATGTGGGACCCACTGGACAGTGAGCCCACGGCTCAGCCTCTGACACATGGGACCCACTGGACTCTGGGCCTACTTGTCAGTGACCAGCGCAGAGGGGTGGGGCCCAGTCGACAGTGGCCTGCGAGGACAGTTGCCACTGACGGGTGGGGTCCACTTGTCAGCGCGGTTTAATTAAGAAAAACTCAACCTCCGCGTGCGGAGCCGAGGGCTCGAACGCGCGCCGAGGGAGTCGGGGGAGGGGAGAGCGAGCGGTGATAGCCAAGTGAGCGGGGAGGCTTTGCCTACCCATATAGGGCAATCAAACCTTTTGAGTTACCTGCCGGAGGGGAGGCCGGGGAAGGTGGCCGGAGGCAGGGTCGTCGGCGGCGAGGGAGGGTCGGAGGGTTTCGGGTGACGCGTGAAATGAAGTCCCGGTGCGGAGGGGGTCCCGTTGGAGGGGTCGACGAGGTGCGGCGACGAGCGGAGAAGGCCGGCGACGGGGAAGGCGACGGCGCAGCTCGGGGCTCTGGTGCGACGGCGCTCCGGTGACGGGGAGAGGCAGCCGAGGTGACGGGGAGGTTCGCCCGGGCGTGAGGATGCTCGGGGTGGCGACGGCGGGCTCCGGGGTTGACCGAGGCGGCGGCAAGGGCTCACCGGAGTTGGGCGGAGCTCGGAGGGGAAGGTGGCACGGTGGCAGGGCTCTACGGGGCTCGGGAGAGAGAGCTGAGGCTGGGAGAGGTGGTGCGGGGAGAGGGGAGGCCGAGAGAGCTATTTATAGGGGCGGAGGAGGGGACACGGGAGCGCAATTGCTCGCCGGTGTGTCGGCCGGGAAAAGGAAGGAAAGGGGAGAAACGGGAAAGAGGGGGCGCCGATGGAAGGGGAGCCCGGGAGATCGGGGATTCGGTCGCGGCGGCGTCCGGGACTTCCAAAACCGAGGAGGGCCGGGTAAGGCAAGGCGGGATCCGGCGCGGTCTCGGTCGGCCGGCGAAAAAGGAAAGAGGGGGAAGGAAAGGAAGGCGCCGGCTCCGCGGGGACGACGGGCCTGACAGGCGGGGCCGGGTGGCAGCGGGAGCGAGGGCGCGCGCGGCTGACGGGCGGGGCCCGCGGGTCAGTGGGGTGAGGGCGGGAGTGAGAGCGGGCGGCTGGATGGCCCGCGCGGAGACTCGGCTCATCCGAGCCGTCCACGCGTCGGGCGCGGAGGAGGGGAAGGCAGGGCCGCCGGCTGACGGGCCGGGCCCGCTGGACAGCGAGGGAGAGGGAGGTGCGGCCGGGATCGGCCGAGCGGCGACGTGGGCGGATCTGGGCCGTCCACGCGTCGGCCGGAGGAAAAGATTTGGATTTTTAATGATTTTTAATTTCAGAAAATGCTAGAATTTAATTTAGGCCTCAGAAAAATATGAAAATACCTCCAAAAATTCCAGAAAAAGGAGAGGGAGGTGCGGCCGGGATCGGCCGAGCGGCGACGTGGGCGGATCTGGGCCGTCCACGCGTCGGCCGGAGGAAAAGATTTGTATTTTTAATGATTTTTAATTTCAGAAAATGCTAGAAATTTATTTAGGCCTCAGAAAAATATGAAAATACCTCCAAAAATTCCAGAAAAATTCACAGAAGCTCCTGGAGATATTTTGGATTTAATAAAATTATTTCCAACTACTGTTGATATTTAATTTTCATATTTTGAATTACTTTTTAAATTCTGAAAATAGTTTTTAAATTCCAGAAAATCCAGAAAGGCAAATAAAAGCCAAGTAAAATCCAATTACCTTAAAATAATTAATTTGAATTTAAATTTTTCAAAAAGCCAAATTTTTGGGATGTGACAATCTCCAACAGTATGAACTAGTTACTAGCTCTAAGACAACTTCTCCAATAGTACTAACTTTTAGCACATAGCTCATAATATAAATAGCCTCACATGACACTCTCACATAATCTTGGAATGTGTGTATGAGACTAGCTCATCTCCAATGGTTATAGCTAGCAACTAACTATAAGACTTCCACATCATCTATATAGTACACACTAAAGCTAGCATTCTAAAGAACTATCTATAAGGATAGCTATTTGATGCTTACATGCACACACAGAATTTATTGAGGCTGCCTCGTTTAGCGTTATAGACTAGTGCTTAAGGAAGAGCTGGCTCGATTTTTTTTGCATACTCTCTTTCCTCCACATAGGATATATGCTGATGTGTACATGCATATAGATAGCTGACTCAGACCATTGGAGATGCCCTTAGAGCTAGCTCATAAGTCACTATTGAAGATGCTCTAAGGGGAGGGTATATGATCCAATTAGGGGTGAAAACGGATCGGATATTTTTCGCCGGATCCGGACGGATACGAATACGGATTGTGTCAGATCGGATTTTTTTCGGATAGTTCTCGGATCGGATACGGATACGGATTTTTTTTATCGGATACGGATACGAATACAGTAAGCCTAGTATCCGTCGAATACGGATACGGATAATTCAGATAATACGAAAACCGATATCCGAGATTTTAGCCCATAATGCTAGAAGCCCAGGCCCATTCCAACTCATGTGCCATCCAGCCGTCCATTTCACCCACCCATGCGATCCAACGGTCGGGCACCGGTTTAGCCATTTAGGCCTTTAGGTTTTGCCTTTTGCCCTGGGCGCCGGCCGCCGCAGAGCCCGTGATCCCGTCTCCACTCCAAGTCTCCAGTCTCCCGTGAGGGCGTGAGGACGTGATCTCGTCTGCCGGTCTGCGCGAGCGCCTCCGCCCATCCGCCGGATCCGCCCGCCTCCGCCTCCGCTGCTCCGCCCGCCTCCGCCTCCGCTGCTCCGCCCGCCTCCGCCTCTGCCTGCTCCGCCTGCCTCCCCCGGATCCGCCCGCTTTCGCCTCCTCCGCCCGCCTCCACTTGCCGGCTGCCTCCGCTTCCGCCGGCCGCCTGCTCCGCCCGCCTCCGCCTCCTCCGCCCGTCTTCGCCTCCTCCGCCGGCCGTCTGCCTCCGCCTCCGCCTGCTCCGAGCCTCCGACCGCCTCCGCCGGCCGCCTGCTCCGCCCGCCTAGGTGATGACCATGATGCAAATGCCTTAACGAAAATTCCACAAAACTCAACTCTCTGGATGTGTAGGTGTTATGGCACTGGATTGTTTCTTTCACCAAATTTTGGATCAATGAGATGTTAGCTACTGAATTTTCATGTGATCTGTGAGGCACAACAGTACTTAATTTTGGGGTGCTGACACAACAATACTCATTTTGGATCAATGAGATGTTAGCTACTGAATTTTCCAGATGCTATTTAGTGATCGACTATCGGGTATATTTTCATTGTGGATGAAAAGACTATGCTTGTTTAGATTTCATGAATGTTTTGATAAGATGAACTATTTACGTATTTTCGTTAATTTTGGATGTATAGTTTAAGGGGTTTTCATGTTCCGATAAATATTCGTAACCGTATTCGATTCGTATTCGATCCGTATCTGTATTCGATATTATCCGTATTCGTATCCGTATTCGAGTTATCCGTATTCGTTTCCGTATCCGAAAAAAAATGAAAACAAATATGGTAGAGGCATTATCCGTCCGTATCCGATCCGTTTTCATCCCTAGATCCAATCCCTCGAAGGGCTTTGGTGGTGGACTGGTGGTAGTGATAGCAGTGTGGTACTCCAGTGCATCCAGATTCTAGAGAGGAGTGTAGCCTGTCATGTGTAGGCAGATTGGCAGGCTCTAGCTAAGTCGATCTCATTTCAACGTCGGGGGGTGGCGCCGTGTCGACACGCAAATGCTATAGCGTCGCGCTGCCTACCCTGCGGCCCACGGGCCATGTTGTGTAGGCCACGCTTGGATGGCAGGTTGGGGGCCCACACAGGTGAATAACGGGACAGCTAGTGGGCTGGGGCTGCGCGTGGGTGAAGTCGATCGGGGCCGTGAGGTTGTTGCTTCAATGCTACTCTTTCGTTCACAGAAACAAATGTTTAGAAATGCATACAGTTAAATTTTAAAAACTTTAACTATTGATATCTTTTGAATATTTAGATTAGATATATAAAATCGAATGTATAGATTCATCTAAAAAAATACTTTTATAATATTATAATTGTGTTAGGTTTTATAGATATATTATAATAATAATTAGTGGTCAAAGCTGTATTTTGGAGATCGTATCAATGTCCAAAATGACTTATTTTGTGAACTAGAGGGAGTACTTGCTGCGCTAATTAACTGTCATTTTCCTTCTTTCGTTTTCTTTTGTCTTTCTTTCTTTTCATTTAGTTGTAGTTTTTTCGTCGAATGTCATAATATGTTCATTTTGTTGTTCCATATGTTCATTTTTTTGCTCGTTACTATCCTATTAATATTTTTGATTTGTTCAACTCATTGCCTTAAATTTATCTCCTGCAAGTCAATTCATTTAGCATTGCCAATGAAACATCTGAAACATTTCTATGGATTACTGAAACGTTAAGACCAAACGTGTGGAACATCATTGCTGAATAGTTGGAACATCACCGATGGATTATTGAAATATTAAAATCAAACACGTGGAACATTGGCCTATTTCCTCTTGGAACTTAATGTGTAGAATATCGTCGATGAACTATTAAAATATTAAAACTAAATATTTAGAACATTTTATTTTACTTATTGGAATATTCAACACATGCCTGATTCATCCCCTACCCAATTCAAAATATACTCAATGGAACATCATCCATAAACTACTGAAACATTTAAAAGTAATACGTCAAACATTTTCTTTTTTATCTACCAGAATATACGACATGCGATATCATTACTAAATTGAAATATTTGTAAGAGGTGTCTTGATTTGAGATCTTTTTATAAGGAACATGATGGTTCAAAACGGATTGTGAATTGGACACTCGGTTTAAAAGTTACAAGCATTTGAATTTTCACCTCAAAAAAAAGTATTTTGAATTGCGCTTATTGACCTGGGCCGAATTTAGAGAAGTGGGCCAGGAGGCGGGCGGCGGGTGGCCGAGCTTCCTATAGACGGTCCCATGTCGACAGCCTTCGACTTGGGTCTTGTTGGGCCTAAATTACAGCCCAGCGTTGCACGTTCTACAACTGGTATGCCCTTTTGTACCGTGGGTAAGAGCCGAACAAGTTATTATATCCCAGATTCCCAGTGCATCTAGGCCGAGCTGAAGACGTGCTGTGAAGCAGGTCCATGCAATCTGCAGTAGTTCAATCCAAGAACTCATCGAGAACCTTGTCCCCAGTCCAATGCGCATTCTTTGAAACTCGCCCTATTGACTATTTCCATGGCAGCTGGTCCATTCTAGGTTGCTGAACTGTGACAACAAGAGGTTAATCCAACTGCAATTAGTTTAGCCTAGGTTGGCCAGTACAAATCAGTACTGACAAAAGTGACGAGTGACAACCAAGAGGTCCTCAGGTTCAGTAAGTAATCAATATATATGATGGGAAATACAATCCAATTCCAAATTACAACCAATTCATCAAAGCATAGAATCATATAATGCATACGGCAACAGATTCCACAAATTTCTAGACACCACAAAAGAACAGACCAAGCTATCGACGGCATGTTGGAGCTGTAAATGTCTTTACGATATGTGCGGAAGGGCAACAGGATCAAGCAGACCCAATGAGGCAACAGGATCAAGCAGACCCCTTGAGTTTCTTGGCAATGCCTGCGAAGTACTTCCCCTGGTGGAAGGCGTGCTCCAGCTCCATATCAGTCGGCCACCTCGAGCCGTCGGCTGCAAAGGTGCCAGCACCGTACGGGCTGCCACCCTGAACTTTCTCCATGTCAAACATCTTAGCACCGAAGGTGTACCCGACTGGCACGAACACCATGCCGTGGTGAGTCAACTGGGTTATAGCTGTCAACCTGACGAGAGAAGCGAGGAAAGAATTGGTAACACGATCAGTTATGATGATCTTCAGATACGAGGTTTTGCACGCAAAGATGTGGAACGGCACTTACGGTGTAGTCTCCTGCCCACCACCCTGAGTTCCGGTGCTGAAGAAGATGCCAGCTGGCTTGCCTGCAAGGCTCTGCTCCCTCCACAGACTACCGGTTGCATCAAAGAATGCCTTCATTTGCGCAGTCATCATGCCAAACCTTGTAGGAAACCCAAAGAGGATTCCATCTGCCTCAGCAAGTTCTTGTGGTGTGATTATTGGCGCATCAAGCTTAGGAGGTGCACCCATCTTTCCAAGTACTTCCTCGGAGAGAGTTTCAGGGACCTTTCAGATGATAAGATGGGAAATTTATTAAAAATTCATATCAGCAAGTCCGAATCCAAAAAATTGCATTCATTATCAATTTTCTATTGTTAGAAAAATTTATTAAAAAGTCATATCAGCAAGTCCGAATCCAAAAAATTGCATTCTTTATCAATTTTCTATTGTTAGAACATTTCAAACACCTTTGGACGCTAGTCTTGCAGGCAATTAGCCTAACCAATGCCTATGGTCCTAAAAAACTTTATATTGTGGTGAACCAAGATGATTGGGGCCCAACCTGCCATATTTTAGCCTCAACACCTTCAACAGACGAGGCGCCTTTCTTGATCTCTTCAGCTAGCTTAGCAACATGTCCATACATAGAGTAGTACCTGTTGAAGAACCAATAGCATTTTTACAAAATTTGTTGTGAGTGCGCAAGTCGAAAAACATAATGTTCTTTTCCAACTTGACATCATTATTTATTTCTGCTTCCTTTGAGACCTCCATACTCCGTAGTGCATATGGAACTCATTAATGTCTCGTACTTTAGGAATGGCATGATTAGAGACAAAAGAATAAAGACATCATCAACATGAACTGTATGGTGTAAATAAGCACTGTTCTCTGGTGTGAATGGGTCTATTCTTTTTGATTTTGGTTTATGGTTTTTGACTGTGCCTTATAGTTTTTGGCTATTCGCAAGAGAGAGTATGGAAAGAGAGATATTCACATGCAATTTTAGTCGATATAAATGAAGCCATTGCAGTGTCTACTACAATCGACTTGTAAACCCCGTCTTGAAAAGACAATCTGTTTAAAAGCTAGTTACTGTAGAAAAGCAGTTTTTAAAAGCTGAAAAGAAGAGGCCCATAAGAAGGTACCTATGTTCATGCATCATGCTGACATACGATTCAACTACTCAGTAAGCTAGCTTTATGTCTTTGCCTTAGTTTGCAAGTGATGAAATAGTTCACTCTTCAAAGAAGAGAATAAGATATGTGCAGCTAAAGCATAGCTTCAAAACATTGTTATTTTTATGAGAGCTGATGATGAGAAAGGAAAAATAACTGTCAAAGTCTCTTCTTAGGCTCTTAGCTAAGCATATCGCTTTCACTTTTCTATACTTTAGAAAAAACATGTAGTGGACCCCACAAAACAGTACATCACAGCTAGGTTTCTAAGAAGCTTAAGGAAGTCCTAAAACAAATGTACATGTCATTCATTGTTCCTAATTTGCTGTCAAAGTGTAAATGTTCATTAAAATATTCAAGTGGTTGCAATCTTCAGAATTGTTGAATTCTCATTTTGGTAGTTAAAAGTCCAAATCAGCAGAGAAATTATAAACATAGCTCAAAACTTCCATTAGACAGTGCTACAATGGTTAGTTGTATGCAAAATTGTTTAATCAACAACTTGAGGAAAAGGAGACAAGACATAGTCAAAAAGAATCTTTCTAACTTGTACAAATACTGTTTGCAATTAAAATGTGATTCATGAATCATATGTAGAAGGGCTGAAGATATCACTTAATTTGATTAATCCATTCACTCAAACGTGACATCCTTTTGGACTATCTATATTTAAGTTCACCATGCAACTGAAGCAAGAAGTGCTGAAGAGCTGTTTTTCCTCAGAAAAAAGTGCTGACGAGATCTTAAATATACGGAATCCTATACTATTCCTGCTCATATATATTGTTGGTGTGGCACTGGGAAGCAACAGAGGCTAGCATACATAAATGTACTAATAGTGGATTTCTGGTGGGACACCCACATAAAAAAAAGGACATTCACATATCACATTTTTCCACAAAGAAAAGGAAAAGTCGTTTCCCTTGATGTGTCACAAATCGAAAAGTTGCAAATCAACAAAATGAGGGTGACAATTTATGTTTAATAATACACACCACTTTTATACATAAAGTAAGCATGTAAGAAACTCAAATGGTAAGCCCGAGAAAAGGATCTAGAAGTTTTCACATTGGTAGGAGAGAAAAGGGCAAACCCTCTCTTCATATTAACTGCGGCCGATAGCTTTTGGCTATGGTTGATAGTTTTTGACTTGAAAATGAATGATAGTGACTAAAAGAAGTGGCTTTTAGAAGAAGGCAAGCAGTGGGGAAAGTGAAGGAGATACGTATATGAAGCGAGAGAAGTGGGTAAGTCGTTTCAGGAAGCAAAAGCCAATATAAATAATGTAATACAGATAGATGTATATGCTAAGTTCTTATCAAAATTTAAGTTGTAGTACTACTCTTAAGTTGTAACATAAGTACGGCACACAACGAATTTTCTCCTTATCTTAAAGATTATCTTGATAGCTGATAGCGAAGGGTGAAGTTGACAGAGATATCGCACAGGAATTTTCCTTTTCAAGATCGTAATCTAGAGTTAATATGTGTTTTCAGCTGCATCAATGCTACAGAACGTAAGGCGCTAATAATGGCACTAATTTCACTTTGAGAGCCAATCAGCAGAGCTGACAAATTGGGGCAGAACCGCGCAGGTGTGCATAAAAAAGCACGCAAAGAGGGGGCACAATTAGCGCCGGAGCACACCACTATTTGGCCCCATTAAGGCATCAATTCCATAAGGACCAAAACCTACCATCATGATTGAGACCCTGACAGCCAAAAATAAACAATGAAGTATTAAAGTCTAATTTTCCTTTCGCGATCAAATCATCTGTGCGTATTGACTGGAATCACTTCTGCCCATCTATTGATCTTATCCACGAACAGAGCGATGAAAACCAAACCCATGCGACATCTAAATGACTAGAATTCTTCCCACAAGAGTAAATTCAAAAACGTTTTTCGGATTATCGAAATATCTTAACCCCTAAAAAAAATCAAAGGCAAGATCATGTGTGGCATCGGACCAATCTTAGGGCATGGATACACCAAACAGGACCAAGAAAAGGAGTTAATTTAGGGATGCTTTTCTCTGAAAAATGAGGAATTCCAGGATGCGAGTAACGGAGTAATTCCAAGAAGACCGCGGTACGGATGCTTACACGACATAGACCTTGACCGCCATTGGAGAGGCTTCGGAGCTCCTGGAGCTGGGGATCTATCCGGTGATTGGAGGAGGGAGAGAGGGTATGTGTACTGAACTTCTGGCCTCCTGCCTTCCTGGTGTCAGTTTGGGGATAGGGGAGAGTATTTATAGCAGGGATGTTCTTTGGTTTGACCTACAGATATTGGTCAGATTTTCCACCCTCTCGTTTTCGCCCTTGCAGGTATTCTCCAAATATTTGTTTCTGGCCAAAGACCAACAGTAACAGCTGGCTCTTGTGTCGAATTTACTGTTTTTTTCTCGTTTTCACACAAGCATCCTCTTGTTTAGTCCAGAAATGACGAAATTTGTACTAGAGAGAGGCGCGCACACATCAAATTCCCCATCAGTGGGGTCCGAATGTTGGCAACTCTTCCATGGAATCCTATACATGCTTTGTTCATACACAAAGCAAACGCAACACTTACGAACTGACAAACGAAACCATCAGATACTTTATTTAGGGTTGATAACCAGAAACTATAGCTGCAATACATGTCGTCAAAATTTTGAAAATTTCAAGACCGAACTTGGTAAAAGAGCGAAATCCATCGCCACAAATTTTATGGCTACAAATTTTATGGCTAAAATGCAAAGGACAAAAAGTCGCCTATCATTGGAATTTAATTATGCCATGGAACATTTCACAAGGGGTTAAAGGGAGAAGAAAAGAACAAGCGTGGCATGATTAGCGAGGTCACATTAGAAGAAAAACCCTATAGCCTAAGCGCCTAAAAGATGGATAATTCAGTTAAAAGATTCCAGCACAACATAGCTTATTACGAGCTGCTCGTCATTTTGGGTTTTTTTAAGCTTTTAGTTTATAACTTCTTAATTTCATCTTTTTTCTATTTTTCTGTTATTCTTTTGTATTATCCATAATAATATAACATATTTTTTATTTTTAAAATTTAATTATGCTCAAAAAGTTAATATCAGTTACAGTAAAAAAACTCAAACAGTATTAAATAAACTATGAATTCGGATTTATAGGCCAGAACAGCACCCGTTCGCCTTGTCCTACATCCCAACACATGCTTACCATGGTCTTTGTGCTTTTTTGTGGCTTATAGTTGAAAAGTATGTAGCTGGCTGGAAAAACACTGTAGCTGACAGAGACTTATTTAGCATAATTAAATTTAAAAAATTAAAAAACATAAAAAATATGTTAGCCCATTACATATAATACAAACAAATACGGAAAAAAAAAGAACCGGCAAAAAAGCTCAACAAAAAGCCAAAAGTTCAGAAAAAAAGACGAAATTTATGAATAGTGAAAAATAAGCCAGAAGCTAAAAGTTGAAACCAAAACATCACAGCGGTTACATCTCCAATGCGTACGTATGGGACAGCAATGGATGACGTCTTTGGTATCCTACCGCAGCTGGATTCTCATTTGATTTTATGTATTCTGCAAGTGTTGCCCATGGCTGACAGGCTGAGGCCCGTTTTGGCGGTCGTCTCGCACAAAATTTCCAGAAGACCTGTGGCTAAATGCCTCTCGTAGATTACTCGTTAGACCTGGAAGAGTATTGTTGATCCATTCCTTTCTAATTTTATCTAAAATAGGCAGATATTATTCTTTAAGCATGTTTAAATAACTCAGAAATACATCTATAATTTTGCATTTTAGAAAATAGGTAAGTACATAACTCTTTTGTGATATTTTAATATTATATATTATAAAAGAGGATACCCACTATGTTTCCCGATACTTTATCACACGTGATCAAAACTTTATTCCCTAAATATTTGCATAGCAAAGTAGTAAGCATAGCATAACACAAAATTTTCTATTTACACCATCAACTTTTTCTTTAATTGTTGTGATGCTTGTCTATACAACAAGCTCATAATGCACGTCACATATTCTAAATTTTAATTATGTAAGTATTTTAATTTGGAGCTCGTATGAAAATCGTATTGCTAATTCCCTTTTATTTTCATTACGAATTTATATTAATTTTGATTTTATTTTTTTATTTAATTTTGAATCTCAATTTTATTTTAAAATTTGTAAGCAAATTCAACAGCTAATTTTATCTATTTTTTCTTCTGAATTTCAGCTACGTGCGGGTTTTAGTTTAGAGTTCATATGAAAATCAAATGGACAATTTCCCTTTATTTTTTATTCCAAATTTTTGTTATTTTTTATTTTACTTGGTATTGATTATTTCTTTTAATATAAGTCGTTATAATTCGGATCCACTGGATGGATGGTTGGATGTTTTTCTTTAAATAATAACATCAAATGGCTTCTATAGTTTAACTTAATTATATTCCATCAGATTAAGGGTCGGATATTTTACTTTTTGATGAAAATTTCTAGCCTATTTCTCTCTTTTTTTTCTTAGCAATTCTAAAAGACCTATACATCATGACCTTTATATAAATTCAACTACTATTTTTCATCAAATTTTTATTCCAAAATCCAGGTATATACGGGTTTTAATTTGGACTTCCTATGAAAATCAAATGACTAATTTTCTTTTATTTCTATTCTGAATTTCTGTACTTAATTAGCGTTGGCTCTTTCTTTTAACCTAAACCGTTATAACTCACGTCTGCTAGATGGATGATTTGGTATTTTTCTTTAAATAATAACATAACATTCAACGATTATCATAGTTCAACTTAGTTAGGATCAATGATATTAAGGACCATATGTTTCACTTTTTGTGAGACTTTTTATTTTATTTCTTAGTAGTCTTAAAAGATCTATCATTTTAGAACCTGTCATAAGCTTTTAATATATAATAGATAGACAAAAGAATTTGATGGATATTCATGCAATAAAATTGTTTCTACCAGCGAAGTTCATCATGAGACGCCGAGGCCGAGCAGGCAATATCACCTCGGCGAACGCACATGTCAAGCTTTATGGGGCTAGCGCATACGCCGACACGATGAGGTAAGCACAGCGCAGCATGACGATCACCAGGCGCCCGTCGCATTAAGCATCTGTCGAGATCAGGACCCACGCACAGCGACGGAAATAGATTTTTGGCTGCCAAACCGGGCTGGCCGGCCGGGTTGGGTCCAGGCTTCCCGTCGTAGGCGGCAGCAACCGGATCAGACTGATGATCTAGCACACCTGCATATATGCCAAAGACCATCTGATAAAGTTTAAAATATATTTATGATAAATAATTGATATTTTATTTAAGTTGAAATTAGATTCTACAAAAGTTTTAGATTTTATTGTGCTATCAAATTTCAGGCAGTCAGACCGGACAAGAATTGGCGGTTAGACCAACCTCTACCTATGGAGCAAGCGGTCAGAGCGATGGCTGAGGACAGAGAGCAGTGAAAATGGATTTTGAGTGGTTTGAATATGAGCACGACATGAGTGCTGGTGTTGGGTTGAGTTGAGTTGTATGATGTATTGTTTTGACCAACGTGAGTCAAGTGCATGAAATTTGTGCTCGATATGGTTGCTTGGTTTTTGAATGTGCAGGTGATTTGGAGAACGTTAGCGGTCAACGGTAAGGGACCGGGACTAGGTGAGAGAGCTGAGATCCATGCGATTAGGTAAGTCCGAGTGACACTACGTGGTTCAAACGGGAAGCACATAGAAAATAAGGATCATAGAGAGGCAAGTTGGCGCATGTGGTGCTCTAAGAGATGAGGCCGATACACATAGAGACAGTTTGGAGAAGTCCAAATGGGTGAAGATGTGTCGTCTAGTTATTAGGCACTACGGGCTATGTGTCAAAGAATGCGGAGATGCTTTGAGGTGAATGTAACACCCCCATTTTTGGGAGCGTTATGAATTCCTCGCAATTGCCCAGGACAGTTCAATTGCGAGTTACATCCATCGAGTGAATAACATTGCCAACGCAAGCTCAAATACAAAAGTCGACTTTATTACAATAAAAGGGCTTAAAGCCAAGTTTAACAGTAGGGCCAACGGCCTTCAGGTATATTACACAAAAAGAAATACCACAGGCATACTTGAGCGGAGAACGACCCTAATCCCAAGCTTCTTCCAATTCGTAGTACACCATTTCTTCATCTTCGCCGGGCTCCTCAAAGTTAACAGTTTCTGTTTATGTTTTTAAGCAAGTATGAGTACAACTTCCGTACTCAGTAAGTTACACGGAGCTTAACATTAACTATATGCATGGAATATCAAATGAAGGGATAACATGTTCTTTAATTGGGTAGATGCAGTTTTATTTAATAAAACTTGAAAAGCAACTCCATTAAGTAAAGGGGTTTTCAAGCGTAATTATCAATATTCCACACCTCAAAACCATTCATAACTCTACTTATGCTTTGTTGATGGATTCACCCATTAAACACAGCTTCATTCACCGGAAGCACGGCGTATTCGAATACAATTATTTATGACTCTGCAGAGTTGCCCTGCTTTACCCACAAGATCTTTCAACTCCCGCGACAGAGTTAAAAGAACAAGGTTGTTCACTGCTCAATTCTTTTTATAGCCTCCACCCAGTAGGTCCTAATTCCCCATAAGCTCGGATGACCCCACGGATCTCATCCGACTCATAGCAATCCTACTGTTGTATGGTTAACCACCTCCCATACGAACTCACCCTCGGACTCCCCCCGCCAATTGCAGAGGTTCAATTGAACTTGAGCAGTTATTAAACCAGGTTTGACAAAATCAACGCTTGTGGTTGGGCGGATACTATGTTCTTTACTCAGCATAAGGGTCTAGTCCTTATATTTTTCTCCGAGGCATTATCCACGCACAAACCCATATTCAATACCTTCCTGTACTGCCACCATTCCTCACCCAAGCCTCCACCCTAGGATAAGGTCTTCGGATCCACATCTGTGATCCTCACTTACCCTAGATTCATATTTTTAAAGCTCTAAACAAATACCAAAAGCCTTAATAGTAGAAATATTTGATGAATTCCTAACTACCATGTTTATATCACTTTTATATTTAATACTACTATGTTTGTCAACATGAATATGGTCATCAAGTTAAACGGGGCCTTTTAGGGTGGTAGGTCATTTTAAACAATACTTTATACACAAAATAATGACTTAAAATATCAAAATGAAAATACTACTAAATAAATACATCAAGACAAGATAGGCTCAATATGATCGAGGTATGTGCAACTTGCCTTGCAATTCTATGATTTCCACAAGTTCAAATTCTTCGGCGGGCTGGATCTGGGCTTGAGCTTCTCCCTCCTGGTTCTGCGGATCCTCGACTCCGGAAGCTAGCGCAAATCAAATAAAATAACATCAATTCCATGCCCGAAGGAATGAGCTAGGAATAAATAAAGAAATAAAAATCCGATAAAATTCAAATAAATTGAGATTTGGGCTTATAGGAGGGTCATATGTGGAAATGGGCCTTGGATTTGGGTTGGCGGGCTCGAAACGAATCCGGGGAGTATAAACATGAATTTTAGGGTTTTGGGTCGGGTCACTGTTCATTGGGCTCAGTCGCTACTGTTCCTCGGGCTCGGTCGGGCTCGGCGAAGTGGTTTGGCTCAATCAAGTGGAGGCGGCTCGGTTGGTTGGGCTCGGTCGGGTGCAGGCGGTGCGGTCGGGCGCGGCTGGTGTGAGCGGCGCGGGGTGGCGCGGACGGACTCGGGCGCAGTCGGGTGCGGGGCGGGCGCGTCGGGCGCGGGCGACGCGGTGCGGTGCGAGCGGCGCCGGGTGAGCGGGTGCGAGCGGCGCCGGGTGAGCGGGTGCGAGCGGCGCGGTTTGGCTCAACCAGCTCGGGCGGGGTCGGTCGGGCACACAGTGCCTTCTTCAACCTATCGCCCGTGCGCGTGCAGCCGAACAGAGGAGAGAGGCGGCGGTTGACGGCGGTGCTCCGACGGCTTGCGACGGCGAAGGGGGCCATGGATGGACTCGGGATGGCATGGGGAACCCATTTTTGGCGGTGGCCGGGCCGGCAGAGGCAGCGTTCGCCGGCAGTGAGGTCCCCCCTTTTGCGGCTATTTGTTTAGATTGCGGGCTCATGGGGGCTTTTTAAGGCAATTTGGCCGGTGCTAGAGCACCACTAGGACTTGGGTAAGCTCATGGAAGCGGTGGTTTGGGCTGGGGATGGCCGTGCAAGGCTAGCCGCGGTGAGGTGAGTAGCGACCATTAGGGGCTATCGGCGCCGGAGAAGATGGGTGAGTGGGGAGCTAGGGCGGCGATTGGGGCATGTTTCTAGGGTACCGGGGATGCTATAGGCGAGTTGAATTGGAGAATGGAGGGCCGGAGTTGGGACATTGTTCTAGGTCTCGATTTTGGGAATTTCTTAGAATTACCGGCGATGGGGCGGCAATGGAGGTGTTGGGGGCGTCGGGCGGATGGTGGAGGGTGATGGCTTCGGGTAGGGAGAAGAATTGGCTGCTTAAATAGCCATTTGAAGGCGGTTTGGCTTGAGGCTTATCCAGAGCGGCGATGGTGCGTGGCGGCCGACGGCGATGCCACGGCTTGGGGTTAGGTCGGGGCGTCAGGACGGCAGGGAGGAGGTGTAAAGGAAGCTTGTCCGCGCGGTGGAGGTGGCGAAATCAAGCGGCGCGGGAATGCAGTGGCATGATCAGAGAAGTTGGGCGGCGGCAAAGGCTTGGGCACGGCCGCTGCGCCGGGTTGGCGTGGCCTGCCACAGGGCCTGGGGTGGCTGACCACCAGGCGGAGCCGACGGAAAGGGCGCGAAGGCGGTGCGGTCGCGACAAGGGTGTGAGCGGCGGCGGGACTGAGGTGGCGGTGAACTTTTCGGACAAGCACAGTGCCAATAGTTGTCCCCTCTCCCTTCCGATTGATGGCCAAGATAAAGACCAGCTGGGCTTTGAGATTTGTGGGAATTAGGTTGAGGAATTGAGAGAGCAAAGCAAAAACGGAAATTGCAATCAAATTCAGATTTTTGATTTTCTTTAGAACTTGGTTTTGTTTCAGTGAAGATGAAGACGGAGTTAAGGGAAGGTATCCAAAAGATTCGTCGAGAGTATTTTGGTAGTTGACCAATTACCGGGTTGGTGTCTTAATCAAAACCACAGCGCAGGGAGGCATAAAGGAGAAATGGCTTAGGTCAAAGTTAGCTAAATTGCTAAGTAGATCAATCGCTAATGGTTTATTGGGTTGAGTCTTGTAAACGCTTTGAGAAGTGTGCATGAGTATGTAAAACTTGTGTTAGTGGGGTTAACAGATTTTCCCAATTGCTTAGCGAGTTTAAACCTACCAAGTGGTGTTGGTTATATGAGGGAGGAGAGGGGAGAGGTTAAGAGATTTTGGGTCCAAGTCTTATGTAGTAGCTTCTCTCCCTCCTCAAGCCTATGTGAGAAAACTTTGGTAAGTAAAGATGGTATTTTAGGAGCACCTTATAATCATCCATGTACTCATGAATCACTTCCTCTACTAGCAATAAATCAACTCTTGAACTCTTTTATTATCTCACTTATTCTCTTCTTGGTTTTTATATTCTTGAGCAAGAAATTCAAAATTGCGTTCTAAGTGGCTTTAGTCTGAATCTTTGTCTAGATTATTTTGCTAGGACATGCAGGAGCATATATGAAAGACCTCATGTCTTAGATGCCCGTGAACGAGAAGTAATTTGAATTTTAGGATTTTGAGTGTGCTTGTGATCTAGATTTGATTTTCTTTAATTTAGTGATATCGAGCTCAAGAACTTTGTGATTCTGGATTGATTTAGATTTCTAATACCTTGAACAAATCTCTCATGCAAAATGTAGAAGTGTTTGGATGCGATTTGAGTAGGTTCTTAAGATTTGAGTTTTTGGCCCGGAAGGTTTTTAGGTCTTGGTATGACTAGCCTGAGCAATTAGACCGTCTTTGTCCGTGCGGTCAGACCGGTCCATCAACGGCGGTCAGACCAGTCTTGTGGAGCAAGTTATTGATTTCGTTAGGTGGGGTCTCTAACTTTGCTTTGCTAAGCCTAGTTAGTGCAATTTGAACTTGATGACACTCATAGTCAATTGAGTAAAGATTTCGGATACCGTTGAAGAAAAAATATTGAAAATTATTCACTCCTTTAATTACCGATATTGGTCATACAACTTGCACAAACGAAAATGCCATGAGAGCTACCCCTTTTCTCCTTTGCGAGCGTGTGTAAGGAGCCTGGACCATCTGACGGGCTGGCATCACTGGCACTATGCATGCTTGATCCATCGATCGATGGCGCCACTTCAGAAAAGAAGGCTCACGAAGATCCAATAACCTTCTTTCTGGCATTCCATCCAATTTTTGTCAGTCGACTTAACTTGAGGGAATGGTAAAATTGAAATGCACATAGATAAAATGATGGCAAAAACGAAATAACAAGATTTTGGATTATATAAGTCAAATTACACATTTTCCAGTGACATCAACAAAATTTTCCCTAAAAGAAAACAGATTTTCAAATTTTACTGGCCTGTTTTCGATCCACATGGCTTGTAATTGTATTTGTTTTTTAAAAAACTATATTTTCATTCTCAAAGCATTGCGTTTGCTTGGTCTTATACATACATTGCGTTTGCTTGGCCATATACAAACATTAACATCAAAACTTCATTCAGATTAGTATGGAATCACTATATTTCATACCAGTATTTTTTTTACAGTCTAGTCGGTAAGACCATGGCTGCTGCCGATTCTTTTATCCTCCCAGACCTAAACACTTTGACATTTTGAATTTCTTATACTCCTAGCTAGCTACTGAATCATGTCATATTATGGCTACCGCCATGTCTTTCATATCCTGTACGGATCGTCACGTTTGATTGCGTGTTGTGAAGCACTCGAACCTAAATGATATCGATATAAACGACGGGCGATCGAGTCGATTGCAAAGTCGATCGTGCCAGGTTCCGATTGGTGCAGGGCCGATTTCGATCTGTCCTCTCTCGAGTCACCATCCCTTGACGGTGAATAAAGCGGAGCGGCGACGCGCATGGATTGGACTCGGGCTGCTCATCCTCCCTAGCTCAATCAAGAGAAAGCAGGCCGAGGATCACACGCCGTGGCTTAAGCTCCAAGGCTGTCTCGCCGGCAGGGGCGGAGAGAAGGGGGGCGGGCAGGGCCTGGCCCCCCAATGGTCCACCAAATGTACTAATAGGACCCTTTAATCACCTTTCATCACAGTCAATTAGTCAATTAGGCCCCTGCATTTCTAACACAAAATCATTGCTTAGTGACTTGAGAAATGATGGCTGGGAACCACTTCTTGAGGAGGTGAAAGCCTTTTGTGACAAGCACGAGATTGAGATTTCGGATTTAAATCGCAAGTAAGTTATTATCTTACCTTCAGTTTTTTAATATGAGCACAAATACATATTTTTTTATTCTTATGGTACATATCTAACTTGTTTAACTACATGTCGCAATTTGTAGGTGTGTGGATGTGACCAAATCTCGGAACAAAAATGATAATACCACCACTCTTCACCATTATAAAATAGATGTGTTTAATGTTGCGGTTGACCAACAATTGATTGAGTTAGAAGATCGATTCAGTTCTCAAGCAACAGAGCTTCTATCACTTTGTGCCTCACTAGATCCAAGAAAAGATGGCTTTGACATTTCAAAGATAAGTACTCTGGTGGAAAAGTACTATCCCGCTGATTTTTCAAGTCAAGATCAAGCTCAATTGGAGTGTCAACTACCACATTTTCAACTTGATGTATGCAACCATCTAGAGCTAAGTACATTGCCATCACTTGCTGATCTAACAAAGGGACTAGTGAGATTAGGTAAAAATTCTATTTATCCAATGGTCGATAGATTGCTAAGATTAGTCATAACTCTTCCAGTATCAACAACGACCACTGAGAGAGTCTTTTCAGTATGCTAGACGTATGCTACATTATTTTGCCATATGTGTTATGATTGAATTTATATGACAATATATATGTGTATGTTTAATTATATATGTGTATGTCTAATTTTACCGACACACGGCGCCCAGGACCTATGACGCCGGCGCCTTGGCGGGTCGACCCCCTTTGTTTGGATCCTGACTCCGCCCCTGCTCGCCGGCAATCATGGACGCACACGGTTCCCCACCGCCTTAGTGCCTTTCTCTCCCCTCTCCTCTGCTAGCTAGCTCCTCCGTTGGCGGAGGAAAGATAATTCTTGTGGAGAATAAAGCATGGTTTGTGGGATCATGTAATTAACTTGAGGGGGCTTCAGGTTGATGCTGGTGGAACTAGAATAATCCAGTCTCTACAAATGATCAAATAACTCACCCTTACCTCGGCGAGGTGGGAGCCAGAAAGAGCACCTAACAAGCCATGTGATGGCGCAAACGATGCTTCTCTATAAGCCCTCTCCAAAAAAAAAATCTAGCTACTCAGCATCTTCTATACGAAGTTGGCTACGCAGTATCATTTTAAAGGAGAACATATGTCTGGTGAGAACTGCATTTTGAGTGGAAACATGGAAACACCTCACTTTGGGAGTGTGGGGTTAGCTCAAACTAGCAAAATGTCCGTACATTACAACGAAATCTCAAATGAGGGTGATATATATATATATATATATATATATATATATATATATATATATATATATATATATATATATATATATATATATATATATATATATATATATATATATATATATATCAAACATGATTTCAAACCATACAATAAACATTGATTGCCGTTGATTTATTTATTTGATTGGCCGAAAGTCTTTGTCACCAATTTCATTTAACAATAGAGCAATTAGCCGACTGGATTCTTGTTAACGACTTATTTGACCTACATCGTTCAATTGGCTGATAGACCTTTGTCACCAATTTATTTAGCGACACAAGATTCCTTATCAATCTATCACCTGTTTATTTGGCGACAAGAGCTCTGTTGCCATTTAATTTGGCTACAGAGCTCTGTCGCCAAATGAATTGGTGATAAAATATTATTTTTGTAACTTAATAGTGATGATCTTACGCATGGGCGGATCTCATATGGGGCATGGGTGTTCAGCCGAACACCCAAAATTTTTTATAAAATACCAGGTATATAATAGGTATATTAGATGTATATATTATTAGTTGTGTTAAAATTATATTTTATGCCTGCAAATAAATTCAATCCGCACTCCCCGTACCTCGCGCACAGCCCATGTGATACATTAGACCCATTTTTTCCATCTCAGCCCTCCTCACGCCCAAAGAAATAAAGATATAAACAAAATCCTAACATTTATTCTATTTCTCATCTTGTGGCTGTCTATGTGGGAGGCAGTTTCGGCCTTCGAGTGGCGAGCGGGCGGAGGTGCAGGCTAGAGGCGAGTGACGACCGGCAGACGCGGACGTGGTGCCATGATGTGACGATAATTATGCGTGAGGCAGCGTGTGGTGCAAGGTGAGCGTGTGGGAGCGCGAGCGAGCAGAGAGGTGTCGCGGGCAAGCGGGCAGTGGCACAACGAATACGTAGGTATGGAGCGGGTGACAGGAAGGGAGCAGTGCGGTAGCCGGGAAGGAGCATGGTATTGGGAAGTAAGCAGCACCTCCAACTTATTGTCATCGTTTTCTCTTCAGATTTAGGTGTGCTCCACCCCACTCCACTTATTTACTTTCTTGGTCTGTTTTGCTTCATGGAAGGAACATACAATTTTCTCTTAGATGAACAGTTCTTACTGATGGGGAAATAGCAAAAAAAAGGTAAGATCAATAAGATATACAACTCTCATTTATTTCTATAATTTGTCGTTTAATTCATATAATTATGCTCGCCTTATGTTGCCCATTTCCCCATAAGAAATCATTAATTTCTGTAATTTATGTATATTTATTATATTTACATACACGTATCGTTGTATCGGTGTTTTAGGGGAGGACGGTGTGCTACGGTATCGATGTATTCGAGCAACTTAAGTTTCAAAATTCGAACACCCATTCTAAAAATCTTGGATCCGCCACTGATCTTACGTGGATGCCCATTCATTTCAATCCCACAAAGGAATGTGGACTCGGCTACAGCCACATTAGACTCCAACAGGCAAGGTGTGATTTTGATTCCTAGAAACATTAGTTTTTCATATTTCAACCACCTTTGTCCATCCTGAGTTAACAATATCCAGTTCAACCCACAATTGGTCAATTCAACCACGCTTGAGCTAACTCATCTTGGTGAGGTTTCTTATCCATCGAAACATGTGAATTAAACAAAAGCATGCACAATTTATTTTTTCCACTCAAATCTCAAACTTCTAATCAATGTGCTTCTTCGAGCTATGGTAATATTGATGCATCAGCATACTATACATCATCTGTTGACAAGAGTTATCCTACTAAAAGTATGTTTTACCAAACGATGTTATTTAATTGCATCCTAGAAAAGATGAAACAAGTACTATGCCATAGAGGTTTATAATAACTAATGTATAGAATTGCAAATGCTTGTGTCCCAGCATGAATTCCAAAATACAGTTTGCACTCAGATGATGCAAATGTGATATTAAGCCAGGGCACTAAAATATTAGAAGGTAATGTAAGCACCTTGACACCATGTGCAACTACTGATGAACAGTCACGCGGTGCTGCTAGATATAAGCTTATGTGTCTAATCTTTTAGGAGTTATAACCTTGCACCTTAATCAAGCCACTCTATAGGCGTCTAAGATGCTCTTCCAACCACAACAGTAGTCCGTCTTGAGGCATAACATTATTATCATCAACAGTGAGCGTTATCAATGATTTAGGTACACATGACATTCAGAGACTCTGGAGTAGAGTACTCGTATGTCGAGTACTATGTGGTTGTAGATCCCAGAGAAGGAGACTCTGGAGTAGTGTGCTCGTGTGCCGAGTACTGTGTGGTCGAAGATCCCAGAGAAGGAGACTCCAGAGTAAAGTACTCATGGGTCGAGTACTCCGTGGTCAAAGATTCCCGGAGAAGGACACTCCGGAGTAGACAAAACATCATCACATTGCACACCACACACTATAACCTCAAGTGCTAAATTTTACGTGTTTACCACATCGATGCACAATAAAATGATTAGTGTTGTAGTATGGCAAAATAATTAACAATGGTTGCCACTAAATTTGCAAAGGTTTATACTGTATTCAACATGAAATCTTGCGATGTTAAATCCTAACAATAGAGATAGGTGCGATAACTTCGCCAATTACATGGTGTACAATGCATCTACGCGTGTAGGCCCTACATGTGCTTAACAGCCTGACTGGTCCAAAACTCTAGATCCAAATTGTGTTTACAGGTTAACATAACTACCAACCTGACTGCACAATCTAAAGAAAGCTCAACAATCCAAATGTCAAAGTGACAGCAGCTTTCAACTTTGACTCGTAACATAGTCCAACAAGCCAAAGCATAAATCTTCACTAACTGAAAACTTCTGCAGCAAAACATTAACCAAAACAAATGCCCAAAATCTGCAAGTAACACTCTTAAGATCTAATCTAATTGTTGCAATTAGAACATTTACTACATCGCACGCACGTGACAACCTGATTTTCTCACACCTTAACACTATAGAGTACTTAATATGATCAACTTTATGTGACATGGATTCCAGGGAAAAGAGAAAAGAAGTATGAAAAAAAAATTCTGAATTTCTGAATTCTGAGTATACACTACTACAAAAGAGGCTATACTGGACGGCTACATCACAGACGGTTTGACAAAACCGTCTGTGATTGACACTAACACAGACGGTTTTAATTTGGACACCGTCTGTGTTAGTGGTCGAGTATCACAGACGGTCCTTACCGATGACGGTTTTTAATAAAAAATCGTCTGTGATAATCTGGAATTATCACAGACGGTTTTTTATTAAAAACCGTCTGTGTTGTGTAGACTATCACAGACGGTTGTTGTTAAGAACCGTCTGTGAATGTTCACAGACGGTTTTTAACAAGAACCGTCTGTGATGTCCCTTTGTCTGTCATATTCTGTTCATGATCAGAGGTTAATATATAAGTACACATTGCTTCTAATAACTTAACTACAGAACTACTGAGACAAGAGATCACAAATTAAAGGCAAATTTATTAATTTCAATTAGAGGCAAATCTATTACAAAAGTCGCACAGGTAAAGAGTTTCCCAGATTGTAATCTTTTGGGCTTCGTACGCTTCTTCTTCGACTTTGGGACTTGGAGGATCAGCCACTGACTGCTCGAACGCCGTTAAGATTGTCCTTGTCCTCAGCACTTCCTCCTCCAGCCTGGGCAAATGATCAGTAGCATCCATAATGTCGTAGAGGATAGCATAAAAAGATTCCTCAGAATCTGCCGTTTTTGCTTGATCGGCAAGGCTATCCATCAGTCTCTCCAATGCGTGTAGAGCTTCTTCCGCTTTGCGCACATTGTGGAGAAGAACCAGGGTGAGGGCTGTTTCCCTTTCTTGAGTGGCAGCGAGACGCCTCCGTCGACGGCGGCTGATCAGGTCGAGCTGACGGATGCAAGAAAGTCGGGGAAGGAGAGCAGGGCGTGTGTGGAGAAGCTGCTCCAGATGCAAATTGTTGGCCGCCTGTGTAAGGTTCCGGCCGAACAATTCTTGATGAACAGATGAGAGGAAGGAGATGATCACAAGAATAGTAGAAGCCATATTGTACGTACGTAGAAGAGACCTGGATTAGGCGCGCATATTTAACCTTTAGCACAGACGGTTCGTATACCCAAACATTAATGATATAGACGCTTCGTATAACGATCGAGAGACGTTAATTAGACGATCGAAACACGAAGCGTTCTGACATAAAGCTTATGACAGACGGTTTTTTTATAAAAAACCGTCTGTGATAAGATTTATCATAGACGGTTTTAAACTTAGAACCGTCTGTGATAATTTTAGAGATCACAAACGGTTCGTATTAATAACCGTCTGTGAACTTTCACAGACGGTTAGTAATACGAACCGTCTGTGATAACTGAAACATCACAGACGGCTCGTATTAAGAACCGTCTATGATATTTATTATCACACGCGGTTCGCGTTAATAACCGTCTGTGATAATCACATATCACCAATAATTGGTGTGTGATAACCACGTGTCACCAATAATTGGCGTATACCCAGGATTTCGATCTCACCCGTCCATTCTCTCCACATCGAATGGCAGGCAGCAGTTCATCCCTCTGCTCAGCCCTTATAAATAACGTCCCATCTACCTTTCCACCGGTACTAGTCACGCGTGAGTTCATCCACTGTGAGCATATATAGCTGTAAGTGTGGTAAGTATGTCTTGTTCACCCGCACCGTCGTTCCATGAAGAGTTCACTAGCTTGTTATCATGTAATAGATCTCAATGTGTTGTCGTGCTTGCCTTTGTATTTGCATGTTCCTCGACGATGCTGACTACTGCCGAGATGTGATGTCCACTCCGACAATCCTTCTTTTTCCCGCAAAATTTAAGGCAATTTTATTACAAAAGTGCAAAAAAAAAGACATTCCCAGATTCTTCGGTGAGCAGCCGATATAGCCGACTTCTTCGCTGAGCGACTATCCATCTGCTTCTTCCCACTTCTTTTTTTTCATCTCTGGTCTCTGGATCACGTACGCCAGTAGCGATGATTCAGTTAGCTTTTCTTCATCTCTGGTTAGTAGTAGGGGTAATAATCATTTTTGACACCCATTTGTCACTTTGTAGCGTAGATGAGCCGAAGCTGGATGTATATTGAGAACCGTGTGAGTGAAGAGTACATTACTGGCGTGTCTGCTTTTAGAAGGGCGGCCGAGCTGGATATGTTGAAGAAGGGGATGAAATATATGTATTGCCCATGTATTGATTGCGATAATCTCAAGATGTTTAGCAACTCAGCGCAGATTGAAGCTCACTTGATTCGAAGGGGTTTCAGAAAAGGGTACAAATGTTGGACCAGTCACGGTGAAGAGAAGAGTACACAAGAAGGTAGTTATGACATAGTCGAGGGAGACAACAATATGCCAGTTGTGGACTGTTCTTTCGATCATGAGGATAGGTCGCAGGATGACAATCTGGATCAGATGTTACGTGATGCAGAAGGGAACTATAGTGAGAGAGAGTTTGGTAAATTCGAGGGCTTGATGGAGGACTCGGAGAAACCTTTGTTCCCAGGCTGCAAGCCGCAATACACGAGGTTGTCATCAGTTCTAGAACTGCTAAAATTGAAGGCAAGCAATGGTTGGTCCGACAAGAGTTTCACGGTATTATTAGGTCTCCTAGTGGACATGCTTCCAATGGGAAATGTGTTGTCGAGAACCGCCTACCAAGCCAAGAAGATTCTTTGTCCATTAGGAATGGAAGTAGAAAGAATACATGCATGTCGGAATGATTGTATCCTGTACCGTAAAGAGTATGCTAGCTTACATGTTTGTCCGGTGTGCAAAGCATCCCGATACAAGCGTAAAAATGACTCTGATGATGGGAAGGGCATCGAGGTGAAGCAAGGACCTCCTGCTAAGGTGATGTGGTATCTTCCTGTAATCCCCCGTTTGAAGAGTTTATTTGCAAACCACAAGGATGCAAGATTGATGCGTTGGCACTGCGAGCAACGTAAGAAAGACGGAATGATAAGACATGTTGATGATTCTGCCCAGTGGAGGAACATCGATAGGATGTTTGTAGATTTCGGTGTGGAACCGAGAAATATAAGGTTTGGGTTGAGTACAGATGGAATGAATCCTTTTGGTAACATGAGCAGCCGACATAGCACCTGGCCCAAGCTCGTACTACGGGCTTGTAGAGGAGATTTGGGAGCTTGACTACGTAATTTTCAAAATTCCTTTATTTCGGTGTCGTTGGGTCCAACTCCCACGGGGTGTAAAGGTTGACAAGTACGGCGTCACTACCGTAGACCTCGAATGTGTAGGATACAAAGACGAACCATTCGTACTCGTGAGGCAAGTTGTTCAAGTATTTTATGTAACCGACCCAGCAAATAAGAAGCGCCATGTAGTTCTTCAGGGAAAAAGAAGGATTGTCGGGGTTGAGAATGTTGTGGATGAGGAAGAGTACAATCAATTTGATGATTTGCCTCCATTCGGAGACGGCATCAGGCTCGAGGAAGAACAAGGCGATGAAGCAAGCTATATGCGTGTCGATCATCGTGAAGGCCTTTATTTAAAATGATATAGCCAAAGTGTAATAAATGATATTGATTATGCTTGTGTTTTTCATAAATGTATGTATGTTCCATTGTAATTGTAAAATGACTAAGGAACTAAGAAATAGTTATATTTATGGTTATGCTTGCATTTTTCATAAATGTATCTATGTTCCATATTGTAATTGTAAAATGACATAGGAACCTAGCTAGCTGCGGGTATTTATAGTGAACTATCACAGGCAGTTTATCAAAAGAAATCGTCTGTGATAACACATCACAGACGGTTCTATCGATATAACCGTCTGTGATAATATGGATATCACAGACGGTTATATCTATAGAACCATCTGTGATAATATGCATATTACAGACGGTTTGTTTAAGGAACGGTCTGTGATAACTTATCTTTAAATACCCGCAGCTAGGTCTGCAGAGTCCGCTCTCGCGCAGTCTCTTGTCTCCACTCTGCAGCGCCCCTGCTAGCTAGGTTTTGGTCCCTCCCACCGTCGCTCCCTCCCGACGCCGGTCCCTCCCGACGCCCCTCCGAGCCGCTTCCTCCCGATCGACGCCACCGGTCCCTCCCGACGCCGCTCCCTCCGAGCTTCACATGTATTTTATGTTATATGCTTCACATGTTATATGCTCATGTTATATGCTTCACATGTTATATGCTTCACATGTTAGAACGCCCATAGCTCACTGCAGTTAGTTAATCGTTAGAACTTTGTCAAAGGGCATAAAGCAAGTGACACACTCCAGTGTATCTTGTTCAATGAACTTGATGCACTGGTTTGTGTCACTTGATTCATAGAACTTTGACAAGCTGGGACCATAGCTCACTGCAGTTAGTTTTTTCTTAGAAGAGAGATGGCGTCCACACAGTCTTCGTCGTCGTCATCTGGGTCTCACGCTCCCAAGATTGCGAAAACTAAACGTGGCCGAGGAGTATCGAAAAGGCCAGAGGGCCGAATGACCATCACGGTGGTCTCTCCGAATGGGATCCCTCTGGAACCGATGAAAGCAGCGTCATCATTTCGGACTACCTGCGGGATAATTGGAAGGCAACGGGTCCCCATCACCATAGCAAGCTGGAAAGATTTGACAAAGGATCACAAAAATCAGCTATGGGAGAAAATTACAAATTCATTCGAGATCCCAGCAGAAGTACAGGGACTCGTGCAACGGCAAGCGCTCCTCGCGATGGGAAAAGCATAGAAGAATTTTAAGAGCACTCTTGTGACGAAGTACGTGTCCAAGGATGTCACGCCCTTCACGAAGTATCCTTTCGTGTCGCCGGAAATATGGGAGGCCTTTGTGCAGATGAAGACGACGACCGAATTTGAACAACAAAGTGCGACGCACAAGGCTCTCCAGTCACAAAACACGCACCCTCACAGACTTGGCACTGCTGGGTACGCGGGTAAAATCCCGCAATGGAGGATGCAGGATGAGGTCGCAATCCGATCGGAGGCCTCTCCGCCATTTGCCGGGATCGCAAACGAGCGCGCTCGAAACTGGTTAAGAGCGAGGTCATCAACCACATCTTCGGGTGTCTCTTTCAAAAACCCCGCAGATGAGGAAGTGTCCCAACACCTGGTAAAATATGTTAAACAACATAGTTGTTAACACCTCTTGAACTTCATGGGTTCAAAAATAGCATGATTAATTGCCTCTTGCAGCAATCATTGACTACCGAATCTTCTCGTGGCTCCTTTGAAGAATATAGGGAGATAGATTTACTATCACAGGCCTTGGGAAACAAGGAGCACCCAGGTCGCACACGAGGCATGGGGGTTTATGTATCTTGGAGGCACGGATTTCCAGATTACTCCGAGACATATAGGAGTAGGAAGAGATCCAAGGCGTACCGCAGCGAACAAATAAAATAGGAGCTTCGTGCTCAACTTGAGGAACAACTATCTGCCTCACTTCAAGAGTAGGCTGCCTCACTTCGAGGAGAGATAGATTCGTTGCGGGAAGAACTGAGATAAGTCCGCAACCAATCGCAACCCACTCCTACTACTGCGGTACCCAGTCCCCCTCAACGTCGCAGTAGCTGCGCGTCCACACCAATTTCTGAACATAGCGACGCCCACTTACCTATTGATGACATTCAAGTAATGTACCTCTTTAGAATGGTACATAGATCTCTCTGGTGGACGCCTTAACTCATCTTGTATCGTTATGTAGGAGCCCATACCTTGCAGCCTCAAAGTCAGGCTTGTTGGCTCTATTCCCGTTGACGCTGGACGCGGCATGGTGTATCCATTGCTGCCAGGGACGCTGGTGCATGGTGTACAAGTAGACACCGATTTCATAAAGGTCCAGGTGGACATGATTAATGATATTTTTAAGACCGTCCCTCTTGAGAAGCCCCTAAACGAAGAGATTAAGACATTAGGGGATGCCGTCCACACATTCATTCAGTGGCCCAAGAGGGACATCGTCCTCGACATGTCCGTGCCACAATCTTCACATCCAGTGGCCCAAGAGGGACGTTGCCCTGAACCTGGCACATCGGCTCCGGTGGCTCCACCTCCACCTCCAAATCCAGTAAAGTCTGTTGCATCGGCTCCCGCCGAGACGCCACCGAGAACATATCTTAAGCGAGGCTCCAAGGCCTCCAAAGCTCATGCGAACAAAATTAAGCCGCGTTCCGTGTCATGGAAGTTTACTCTAGGAGTGTCGTTGGTGCCCGAGTCACAATTATCCCAGCTTGGTTTGATTTGCAATACATTGCATACCTGGTACATGGAGAAGTCCAACATGAAGCCAATCCGGCAGAGTGCATTCACTCTAAAATATAAGGAGACGCATATCCTCCACGACTCGGGCTACATCGTCGTGACATTCGAAGATTTATTCTTACTATTCAATCTCGACGAACTCGACGCCTCACTTCTACGATGCTGGACACTGTAAGTGTACTGTACAATGAATACATTCACGTTATACTGATAAATGTCATTACTCTTTCTTTATGTATAGATACATGATCCAAGAAGTCCGGCGATCGCGACGACCGGTGGGTTTCCTCGACCCTCACTTGGTCTCCGAGCAATGTATCAACGCAAATGCATCCTTCGTGCAAGGTTACATAACGAGGGGATTGATTGCTCACACCGACAAGGAGTACGTCATGGTACCCTTCAACTAAGGGTAAGTGCTTTACTAGTTGTCACACATATGTTTCATTTGTACTTTACATGCAGAATGAACTTAGGATTAATCACTATGGCGACACACATGACTAGACATCAATGGATTTTGATTGTGATTGTACCAAGTGGAGCAAGGTAATATACCTTGATTCCCTCCTTAGGAGCAACCACGACTTCAGTCGTGTGCAAGAAGTACTTAACAGGTAAACTCATTTCCTCCATACATAACTCTATTGTAATATTTCTTTTGTTTGCCACGGCCGAGGTTAAGTTTTTTGAATCACGTAGGGCGTTTGCCGATTATGTTGCCCAAGGAGGAAGACACGACAAATCCAGTGACACGCTACGACACAACACGCGATTTCCGGTACCCGCTACAACACAACAATCATATATCATACTTTGTTATAATGCCTCTAGAATTGACAATACCGATGTATGTAATTCTATTTTTGCAGTGCCACCAGCAGCTACAGGGCAACGTATGTGGATTCTACGTTTGCCGCCATATGAAGGAAATCATGGATACTAAGATCAATGATCCAGAGGTTTGTCGGGTCCTTCCAATAATTATTATTTTTTGATTATATATATGTATTTATATTACACACACATGCTAATTAATGACTTAACATTGCTCCTAGCGACAGCGGGTGGACTTCGACGAAAGTGCATATGATCTTGACAATCTCGTCGACATTCGTGCAATCATCTCCCGATTCTTGCTAGCAGAGGTCATAAATAAGAGGGGAGAGTTCCACGCCGGCAATGGTAATAATTAGATGTTGAAACATTAGATTCAACTGTACAAATCAAACAATTCCTTCAATTGAGTTCATTTGTCAGATTTTGTGTAACGATTTTCATTCTATATATGTATGTATCTGCTGGCCGTTTGTTACATTTATCTGTGTATCGAATTTTGTTGTAATTTACTATGAGTTGCAATTAACTTATATCTGTCATTTATCTGTAATCTGCTTGCTTGCTTTCAGAGGGCATGGCTAGCATATCCTGAGGCTAGCCAAAAAACAGCAAATAAAATGGCTGATGCACTTGGTATCACAGGCGGTTCGTTGTTAAAAACCGTGGTGTGAATGATATCACAGACGGTTTCAAAGAGTGCCGTCTGTGGTGTGAATGATATCACAGACGGCCTTTACTACTAACCGTCTGTGATATACACAATATCACAAACGGTTAGTAATAAAAACCGTCTGTGATATTGTGTATATCACAGACGGTCTTTATTACTAACCGTCTGTGATAGACGAGTATCACAGACGGTTGTTTATAAAAAACCGTCTGTGATAGTCTCGTATGTGTACGGTCTTTATTACTAACCGTTTGTGATAGACGAGTATCACAGACGGTTGTTTACAAAAAACCGTCTGTGATAGTCTCGTATCACATACGAGACTATCACAGACAGTTTTTTATAAACAACCGTCTGTGATACTCGTCTATCACAGACGGTTAGTAATAAAGACCGTCTGTAATGTGAGTTATCACAGGCGGCTCGGGAACCGTCTGTGATAACCACCAACTATCACTGACACCTAAATACTGACGGTTCAGGAATCGTCTGTGATGACGGTTCCGAACCATCTGTGATAGAGCTGTCTGTAGCAGTGATAGCAAAGAATGTACTGAACACAACCAATTCAATCACGAGTAGATCGACTCAATAATTAAAAGTTCACTTCAATCAGTTAAAGATAGCAGGAAAGTGAGTTACTGAGGTGGCCAATCACCCGAAGAACGTGGAATCGGCCTCTGTTGCCACAGCCTTTGCCAAGTACGACTTCCCCATCCCCGGCGGCTCGTACAGAAGAAACGCCCTCCACGGCCTTCTCTTACATACAAGATTCAATGTTTCGCCATTGATCAATCACCAACCTAAGCAGCATGTAGCATTGTTGATTGAATATTCCAGGCCTAGCTCATCGGTGAAGAACTGTGGGAACTTGACGTGGAGCACGACGGCCTCCTGCAGCGCCTGCTTGGCACCGTCGAGCTCAATGACGTCGTTCCACCTGTAGGATTAACCATAGTAATCAGAGAGAGATGAATGATTTAACGCGTAGTGAAACCCTTTTTATTTTTTAATCTACTTGTGTTTTCCAACTGAAAAAGCAGAGAAAAAAATAAAAACAAAAAGAAACAAATATATATATATATACGTTGGTACTGTAGCAAATAGATTAAACAAAAACTGAAGACACTGAAGTTCCAGACTTAATTAATTATATTGATTATCTTGATTAATTAACGAATACTTGATTAACTTATTTGAATTCATATTCGTTTTGAAAATATAAATACAAATATAAAAAACATTGTTTAATTTGTATTCAATCCGTTAACATCTCTACCGGTGCCGTGTGAGGGCGATATCACACTTGCATTTAATAACGTCATCATAGGACTGCACCATGGCGCATATTTGGTTAGCATTCTAACAAGCAACTAAATTAGCACAGCTAATTAACGCACTGGATCGAAAGGGAAAGAAAAAAACAGAACAGCACACTCCTTGTGCCCCTGCTGTTCTGGGAGAAACTCGAGCTTCCCTCCTCGAATCAAGCCAAAAGACGTCCCATCTGACATGAGTTCCACGCTGCATGGAGTCAGCAAGCAAGGTTATCAGTGTTGCGATATATAACATAGTATCGTACGATCTTACGATCTATCAGAGATGGATAACACAGATTACAATATGGATCAGAATTAAATAGTATCGTAATGGGATCGCACTTCAACTCATAGAATCATTAGGATCAGATAGAATCATAGTAGGATCATAGTGAGATCATGATCCTAACAACAAACTATGTGAGCATATAAAATTTGATATTGCCTATTACTAGTTTAAATTGTATTTGTTTAATTTGCTTTGTTTTGTTGTTTACATGTTGCTCTAAGATAAAAAAAAGTATTATCTTTGACATATTGCATTTTAGAGTATTAGTTTATTAAAAATAATTAAATAAGTTTCAAAATTCAACCTTAATTCAATATAACATGAATAAGTGTACTCAAATTATAAAATTAAATTCAAAAAAATTTAAAATTCTACTATAGGCTTGCACATTTAGAAATATAATTCAATTTTTATATAAAATATATATGCTTTTAAAATTTTGATTGAATTATAATTCTACGATCTCATCTCGTTAGACAAAAAATAATCCTATATGAGATCGTGATCCTGACAACCTTATCAACAACTGGTCGCCTTGTTGTCCAGAGATACTATTTTCATGCTCCGACAAAGCACTAGCCAAAGTCCAAACTAGCCCGCAGGTGCAGTGTGGGGGGCAGCACCGCAACGCTGCGACGCAACCGCCGCGCGCGACATGCATGGCACCCCCGGCCGGCGCCTCGCTTTCCACTCCAGCAGCACAGACCACGTCCGCGGCCGCACCGCACCATGGCAAAGCGAATCCCCACGTACGTTTCGGCCCCAGCCTACGTCGTCTGCAGGCGCGCGGCACCGGCCGAGCCAACGAGGCCCGCCCGGCCGCCGGCCACTCCTTCTCCCGCCGAGTATACCTACCTACCAAGGCTCGAAGTGCATATAATCATACCCATAGGCTAAAAAAGATCATTAGGTGCAAACCTGGCAATTGTGTTCCATGCCCTGGCCAAAACGACGAAGCACCATATGCTCCCATGCATTGCTTAATTAGTAAGCCAAGCCAGGCAACCGCATCTCACCAAGCAGCAGCCCGGGCTAAGCATGCGACCTCTGTGCTCTGGCGCATCCAAAATTACAGATGCTAGCCGCCAATCAAACTTCATGAGGTTGGTAAGGAGGTAGAAATGTAATTGGTAGTTGATCACATGCATTTGCAATGGCAAACTGATCCGATGCGGCAGCGCTGTGGTTCTTGGGAGCATCTGAATCTCATCCTCAGCTGTCGAAGTAGGGCATGTGATACTGGTTTCACATTTTTCAAGAGCATCATGTGGCATTTTCTTGGGGTGCTCATGAGTGCATATACACCTTTAGACACCACCGCATGACGCAATATATCCGGGATCAATATTCTCCTGTAATACTTCTAACACAGAGAACCTTTTATATAACGGCTGAAATGTGAAAATCTTCAGTAATCTACTTTGTTCTACGGCTGTGCTTTGCAATTTAACACTTTGAACGCTCACAAATGGAGCAAACCATATCCAGCTTGAATACGCTACGTTATATTCCTCTATATAAGTATGTCAAGGCATGTCGGTCATCAAACTAGTAGTCATTATTTCTATCGCAGATTTAACAAGAAAATCTCAGAAGGCACGTATAATAATCGCAGTTGTTGCCGGCATCTCAGCACTGGCATTTCTTTTAGCAGTTGCTGGTTTTCTCGTTTGGGCAAGAAAGAAGAGTGCAAGAAAAACAGGTAACATCCAGTAGACTCAGTGAATTCAATAAATATGCATTAAGGGAAAAGAAGTATATTTCTTGATGCTATCCTGACTTCTATATGATTATAGGATCAAGTAAATGGAGCGGTGGCTCACGCAGTAATGGCCGCCGCTATGAGGGAGGTAGTCACGATGATGACTTGGAACTGCCAATATTTGATCTGGGGACAATTGCAGCTGCTACTGATGGTTTCACAATCAATAACAAGCTCGGCGAGGGTGGCTTGGGACCAGTATACAAGGTACCACTCTGTGAATCAATCCAAATGCATAGGAATGCAAAACGAAGTTGCATCGAGAACACTAGTTAATTTAAATGGCAACTGACTATTTCAAGCATTAAAAGGTAAACTATTTTGGGTTTCTTGTCGAGGTTATTACAGGAAAACATAAGCATTTCAAATGAACCAACAACAATGGCAATTTAAAACTTTCTGATCTAAATTCTGAAGTCTGAACTACTGCCACTGTATGTCTAGTTGAAATGGTTCTTTCAAAACTACAGGGTAAGCTCAAGGATGGACAAGAAATAGCTGTTAAAACACTTTCAAAAACATCAGTACAGGGTGTGGACGAGTTCAAGAACGAGGTATTGTTGATAGCTAAACTCCAGCATCAGAACCTTGTTCGGCTTCTTGGCTGCAGCATTAGTGGACAAGAAAGGATACTTGTATACGAATAAATGGAAAACAAGAGCCTGGACTACGTTCTATTTGGTATGCTCTCAACCTTTCTTTTCTGGCCTTGAAACTTGGCTGATAATTCCGAAGAAAATAAGTATTCACATATGTCAACAGAAAAAATCCAACAGTGTCCTACTTGATTGGCAAGCGCGATACCGTATCATAGAAGGCATTACTCGAGGTTTACTGTATCTCCACCAGGACTCGAGATACAGAATCATCCATAGAGATTTGAAAGCAAGTAATGTTCTTCTAGACAAGGAGATGACTCCCAAATTTCTGAGTTTGGCTTGGCAAGAATATTTGGCAGTGAAGAGGCAGAAATCAATACCCGAAAAGTGGTTGGCACACAGTAAGTATGGTAACAGGGAAAACACTATTGATTATATAAATGAATTTCCCGATATTAACCATATTTATGTGGCTCTACTGTAGTGGCTATAGGGGGTGTTTGGTTGCCAGCCACAGTTTACCACGCTTAAGGTTAGGCAAGTTTGACCAACTTTGGGAGCTGTTTAGTTGCAGTCATAGTTGTGGCAAGATTCCCTTCCAGCAAACTAGGTCACACACGTCAATGACTCAAAAAAGTGTGGCGAGATTTCCTTAGGCTTGCTAAGGTGTGACAAAGAATTTGAGCACCTCAACTTAGGCAAGTGTGGCAATTTTTGTTGGCAAAGTGTGGCTAGCAACCAAACAGCCCCTATGTCTCCCGAGTACGCAATGGATGGAGTCTTCTCAGTCAAATCAGACGTATTTAGTTTTGGAGTATTATTGCTGGAAATAATTAGTGGTAGGAGAAACAGAGGGGTGTATTACCCCACTCAAACCACCTAAATCTTCTAGGACGTGTAAGTGAGAATTTACCTGTTGTGAATCTTGGATCTTGCCCTCAAGTTGTAGGGATGGGTAGTACGGTTAGTATTCGCCTCTTCCTGACGAGAGCCTTCTTGCTCTGCCGTGGCTTATACTCACCGGAGAGAATTAGGGTTTGGGGAAGAAGAGAGTCTTTATTTCTTCGCTGCCCTCCCGTCCAAACGCAGGAGGTATATTTATAAGTTACAATCTTTCCCTTCCCTAGACCGATTCCTAAACCAACTCATCTCTAACACAATCTGGAAGATTTGCCAAACGCAGTCCCGTAAGGGAACTGGACTCTTAACCTGGAAAGGAACTACTAATCCTTATTGGATTTGGATGGCCGCTGGCCTCTTCTCTTGTAATGCTTTCCCCAATACACATCCATAACATTTCCCCCCTCCTGAGGGAACAACTCGTCCTCGAGCTGAAAATTTGGGTATTGCCTTTTGAAATCCTCCAATGGCACCCAAGACGCGTCAGCTGCAGATTGGCCAACCCAGTGCACCAACACCTCCCAATTGTCTCTATAAAGGCGAGAGCGAACAAGTCGTTCTGGAATGGGTAGGACGCGCCCATGAAGTATCTCCGGAAGAGCTGGTGGAACGGCCGGAGGAGAGCCACTGAATTTCTTGAGAAAAGCCACATGGAACACATTGTGAAGACGAGCGGCTGGAGGAAGCTGGAGTTTGTAAGCCACTTGACCCACGCGGCTAATGATCTGATACGGCCCGTAGTACTTTGGGGAGAGCTTGGAGAATTTGGAGGTGATACCCACTGCCTAGCGATGATGTAGTTTGAGTAAAACCCATTGGCCAACGTCGAAGACGACTTCTCTGTGGTTTTTGTCGTAGAATTCTTTCATGCGCTGCTGTGCTTGTACTAAGCGATCTCTGATTTCCAACAGAAAGTCATCCCTAGACCGTAACATGTCATCGACCGCTTGTATGTTAGTTGATCCTTCTTTGTAAGGAATAAGAGTCGGTGGAGATCGCCCATAGACAACCTGAAACGGTGTGCATCGTAGAGCTAAATGATAGGAGGTGTTATAACAAAATTCTGCCTAAGGAAGCCATCGGACCCAGTCTCGCGGACGATCCCCACTGAGACAACGGAGATACATTTCAATGGTTCGATTGACCACCTCACTTTGGCCGTCAGCTTGCGGGTGGAAGGCCGATGTCATATCAAGGGAGATGCCGGCGAGCTGGAAGAGGTCTTTCCAGAATTTGCTAGTGAAGATGGTATCTCGGTCGCTGACAATGGATTCGGGAAACCCGTGAAGTCGCACAATGGCTTCAAAGAACGCATGAGCCACAGATTGAGCTATATACGGATGTGCCAGCGGGACAAAATGCGCGTATTTGGAGAATCTGTCCACGACTGTCAATATGACCGATTTCCCATGGACGCGCGGAAAGCCATCAATGAAATCCATGGAAATGTGAGACCAAATTTGATGGGGAATCGGTAGAGGTTGCAGAAGTCCCGCAGGGTGAAGATGATCCACCTTATTGCGTTGACAAATAGCACAACATGTAACATGGTCGCGAACCAGTTGCTTGAGTTGGGGAATATAGAAATCCCGTCGGATGCGATGCAGGGTCTTTTGAATCCCTTCGTGACCAATGGCGTGATAGGCCGACACGAGCTACGGGATGTAAGCTGAAGAGGGTGGAACAAAAATTCGGCCATTGTATAGGAAGAAGCCATCAACGAATGACCACAGAGGGGGAGCTCGTGGGCTGCTGACTGACTGTGTAACCGCTGAATTTCCGGCAGGGAATCGATTTCTTCCTTAAGTTGTGCGAGGAGTTGAAAGTCTGGCATTGATATGGCCGCCAGAGATATGTTTTCGTCTCGCCGCGACAAAGCATCAGCAACCGTGTTTGTCTGCCCCGATTTGAATTCGATGTGGAAATCAAACCCAAAGAGTTTGCTGACCCAGTGGTGTTGCGGAATTGTATTGAGGCGCTGATCCAACAGATATTTCAGACTGTAGTGATCCGTTCGGACAATGAATGCCTTGCCCCAAAGATAATGGCGCCAATGACGAACTGCTTTGACCAGACCAATGAGTTCGCGTTCGTAAGCCGCTAGCTTGGCGTGGTGGGGAGGAACTGCTCGGCTGAAGAACGCAATCGGCTTCGAACCTTGATGAAGAACGGCGCCAATACCACTGCCCGATGCGTCGCATTCGACGATGAATGGATGTGTGAAATCTGGAAGAGCCAGAAAAGATGGCGCGCAGAGAGCGTCTTTCAAAGCTGTGAACGCCGCATCCGCCTCTTTGGACCAGCAGAACCCATCTTTGGCGAGCAGGTGAGTGAGGGGGGCAGCAATAGATCCAAAGTGACGGATAAACTTACGGTAATAGCCTGCGAGACCTAAAAATCCTCTTAAGTGGCGCAGGGTTTTGGGAACTGGCCATTGGTGAATATCCTGTACCTTTGATCGGTCCATGGAAACGCCCTCAGTGGAAACCACATGACCCAAGTATGAAACTGATTCTGTGCCGAAGGAACATTTGGAATGCTTTAGGAAAAATTGATGGTGCCGAAGAAGATCGAAGACTGTTCGAATGTGGCACAAATGTTCGGACCATGATGGGCTGAATATCAGTACATCATCAAAGAAAACCAACACGAACTTGCGAAGATATGGCTGAAGAATTGCATTCATAATCGTTTGAATGTCGCCGGAGCATTAGACAGGCCAAAGGGCAAAACCAAATACTCAAAGTGGCCGTGATGCGTTCGGAAAGCTGTCATATGGATGTCTTCCGGGTGCATTCTTATCTGGTGATGACCGGACCTCAAATCCAGTTTTGTGAAATATTTGGCATGTTTCAATTCGTCTAATAGCTCATCCACCACCGGTATGGGGAACTTGTCTTTGATTGTTTGGGAGTTAAGCGCCCGATAGTCCACACAAAGGAGGTATATTTATAAGTTACAATCTTTCCCTTCCCTAGACCGATTCCTAAACCAACTCATCTCTAACACAATCTGGAAGATTTGCCAAACGCAGTCCCGTAAGGGAACTGGACTCTTAACCTGGAAAGGAACTACTAATCCTTATTGGATTTGGATGGCCGCTGGCCTCTTCTCTTGTAATGCTTTCCCCAATACACATCCATATGTCGCCCGAGTACGCAATGGATGGAGTCTTCTCAGTCAAATCAGACGTATTTAGTTTTGGAGTATTATTGCTGGAAATAATTAGTGGTAGGAGAAACAGAGGGGTGTATTACCCCACTCAAACCACCTAAATCTTCTAGGACGTGTAAGTGAGAACTTACCCCATCAAACATGCAAGTTGCATTTCTCAATTCAAGTTCAAAATAAAGTGGGAAACATTTTTTATTCTGCAGGCATGGAGCTTATGGAATGAAGGGAAAAGCTTAGAGTTAGCAGATGAAACAATGAATGGCTCATTCAATTCAGATGAAGTACTCAAATGCATCAGAGTAGGCCTCCTATGCGTGCAAGAGAACCCAGATGACCGCCCATTGATGTCTCAGGTGCTTCTAATGTTAGCTACTACAGATCCTGCCGTTTTGCCAACTCCTAAGCAGCCTGGCTTTGCAGCTAGAAGAGTTCTAATGGAAACAGAAACGTCATCAAGCAAGCCAGACTGCAGCATATTCAACAGTGCAACCGTTACTATACTTGAAGGTCGATAGCAGGCTAAGTCACTTATTGAACTTACTGGGGGAATGTGTATTATAGAATGACATTATTGCTTTCTTTATTATCTCATGTGGTTGAGCAAGATGAAATTTTATTATTGTTAAATAATAGAAAAAAGTCAACTTTTGATCTCTCAACTTATACCCCGAATCTGATTTACACTTTCAACTACAAAATCGTTTACTTTACATCCCTCAATTATCGAAATCAGAGCAAATCACCCCCTCGCCCTAAAGCACCATTCACATGTGGACGTCACGTCATCCAAAACCAGGGTTGTTTAGGGCGAGGGGAATTTGCTCTGGTTTCGATAGTTGGTAGATGTAAAGTGAATGGTTTCGTAGTTAAATGTGTAAATTGCACTCAGGGCATAAGTTGAGAGACCAAAAGTGGGTTTCTTCCTAAATAATATGACCAACTAGAATGTCAATTGCTTCAATTCAGAATAGTCATCTTAAACTGTAGTAGCCATCATTGACAAGTAATTGAGAATTGGAGATAGAGGGATTTTTCCTATTCCAACAAGGCCTAAGAATGTTACAAAAACTAATAGCAGAATTAATCATAAGCAGCTGTGCAATTATGGATTAATAATCCTGGTGGTATATCACTTTCAAGTGTAAGGTCTAACGCAGAAATGAAGCACCCAGACAACTTTAAACGGTCCTTACATTACATACTTAGCTATCTCCTATCATAATTGTATCCTTTCTCATCTTATGTCCTGAAATTCTGAATTTCTGGTATGTCAGATTAAACGAAGTAGCTTAGATAAATAATTCAATATGTGATGTTTTATTGATCAACCTTTCCCTCAATCAGTTAAACCCATCCTAGTCTCATTTTTCTACCAGGTATCCAAACTTTGCAGTAAGAAAAATCGGAAATAGTGAAGTGATGGCAAAACAAGATAGAATCATCAATGCATCATTCACGTATATAGTTATATACACACTGAACTAAGGGAAGGGCACTCAAGAGTGTAACAATGATCATACCTTTGTATGATAGATATAAATTCAATCAATTAAATTCTATAGATGTTACAAAGTAAATAAAAAATAAATAAGTCATTTAGATTAAAACATGTAGCCAAGACTGCCAACTTTGACTAACTCCATTAGCTATAGCAGGGGAAACAATAAGGATCAAAAGAAGGAAAAGTCACTACAGCATTATTTACACTAGGTAGCCAGTTTGGTCACCTTCGGCCATTCAGGAAGCTCTTATACTGCGTTCCCTTCAAAGTATTATTAACATCAAGCCAATTATCAATATGATCACGCAATTTTTTAGTGTGGATTTTCACATGCCGACTGGACAGCTTTGTCTTAGGCAATTTCAGAAAATCCAGGACATCCATGAGCTTCTGAAAGCAAGCACAACAGATATTATTTAGATAAATAAAGGTTGATTTATCCCCAAACAAGGATATAAAGAAACGGAGACTCACGGTGTGATTGCTAACAACATCTTCATAGTATAGAACAATATTCCGGGTCTTCTTGAAATTCATCAAAGCATCAGCTGCCAACTTATCAGACTGCTTTAGTTCAGCAATCAATAATTTTGTGTCTATCATTGGCTTATATTCAGCAAGAACATCAGCCTACAGGGGAAAAAAGATCACTAGAATTCTCTTTTATTTTACATGCACACATTCAACACTGTAGCAGCTAAAGTAGTTAACGGTACAGAGAGTTAAACATACTGGGAACATAATTGATTTATGATACCAAAAGTTGCAGATTTGAAATAAAAATTATCTCACTACAGACTGTAAGTAAGATCAAAAGAAATAATATGTGAACCTCGTCTCGGGAATGCACATGAGCTTTATGAGTTCCATTTAGTTGCTTGGTGGCACTATCATGAGCATTTGCTAATATAGATACATAACGCTGGAGAAGATTTCTTCTTAAAAGAAAAATTGCAGACACCCCCTTTCGGTTGAAGTATTCAACTATCTCTTGATGATGCTTCATTAGACCCTGCAATTTCCACCAAAATAAACATATCAGAAGATTGAGCAAAGCAAAATTGGAGGAGATGCACCACATTAAATAATTATGGTATTAAAAACAATTCTTATGAACAAATCAACGGATTTACAAAAGAAATCTTAGCAATCCTCAAAGCCAAAATTACCCCAAAAAACATAGCGTAGAGACAAATTCAACATATCTGTTTCAGTAAAAGTATATACCCAGAAAAAACCTTCTTAGAGAGCAATTACATCTCTCGAATGCATGTAAGTTGCAAAATGCACAGGGATATATTTATCAACAGCCCCCTTTCTGGAATGAACACCTTTTAATAGGTAAACCACCTATGTAAATCTGATCCTTTGAACACACAAGATTTGAAATGGGAAAACATAAAAGATTGCAACAGAGAGAAGAAAAAAATAATGATTCACTTGGCTGCCCTCTCTATAGTGGATTAGTATTTCACCGTCCTAGGTTAGGTATTTTAGCAGGCTATTTCCATGAAATATGGTGCTTTTAAAAGTATGTTTAACCCTTAGAGGCAAGCAAAATTTCCATGTTATGAATATGTTTTGAAAAGAAAATTTGCTATACTCATGGGGCAGTGCATCAAATATAACTGCATTCCTTGCTTCTCAAATAGTCTATAATACTGCTTAAGTGCTGCCTGAAACAACTGACCAACCATTCTTCAGGAAAATCTAGCCAAGGACATAATTATCTATAATAATACCTTTGATTTTCCAATCCAATAAACAAACTGCTATGATATGTAAACCAACTACTTAGTCAGAATTTACAGAAGAATTAGGTTAGGTCTAGACTCTAGACCAGGGTTCCAAATGATGGCAGTAACCGAAAAGTCCTTGTTCCACAATATACAGCTTCTTAAAAGTGTAAGGAAATGTTCCACAAAAGACAACTACTTATAGATATATAATTAAGCCACAAATGATGTTGTGCAAAATTATCTTATGAGCAAGTCTTTGTTCACCTTGCATTGAATAACTAATCAAACAATGTTCTCATCTCTCATAGAAAGAAGATCACCTGATTGAGCATCCACTTCAACCCCACAGCAGCCGTACATTCATTTTTAGCAGCACTGCTAAACCAGTCTAGATTGTACAATTTATCCAGTGTTTTCGTGATTGAGGTGATATTACTACGCCTTTCTTTGACAGAGAAAATCTCTCCATTGGAACTAATATTCTCATGGCTATTCAACAATGTTTCAAACCATCCACTTCCCGACCTCTGCATCGACAAGATAGCAAAGAATCTAACCGGTATGCATGCACATTCCTTCCTAACAAACAAAGAAAAACACAAGTTACTGACTAGCCTGAAAAATGTAAAAATAAATGCCCAAGTCTATCTCCATTACCTACTGTAAGTATCCGGTGTAGGATAGTGCACATAAGGGATCTCAGTCTCCGGAATGTTGGGGTTATGACAAGGTTTCTCCCTTTCGTTTTCTATCATGTTCGTCTGCTTGAGACCAAAAAGCATCCCATTTTGCTTCAAAGACAATGAGAATATGTATACACCGACAAGCATTATCAGGGCCAATATAGCTATCAATGACGCGAGCGGGTACCTCCTTGTAGGCTTTGTGTTTATGTTTGTTGTGTCCTGAAACTGAAAGAGTTCACAGTTACTGATGGTTAATGGCAAGAAGAGAGGGCATCAGAGTCGAATAAACTCGATTGATTGCAAAATAAAAACAATAAGGGCATAAAGAACGTTGATTCCATTTGGCATATCTTCACAACAATTAACAAACAACAGACAAGAAAAGAAGAAGAAGAAACAATTGGATGAGCTTTAGCCTTACCTTAGTGGCTGCGCTGAAATCCTCCACGGCCACCACCACCGATCTATCCTTCTCTCTCCCTATCTCCTCCATCGGAGAATACCATCAAACATCAAACCGCCACCGGTTCCAAAATCAACCAAGAAAACCCCAACCTTTGCGAAATTACTCCAAACCAATCAAAACCAGAGAAATCCCCTGTTCTTGAAGTGGAGACTGGAGAGAGACCGGGGGAAAAAGGCAAAGAAGAAGCGGCTCGGTGTGCGGGTGGGTTGTGAGGGGGAGGCAGCGGGATGGCACAGGAATTTCGCATCTGAGGGAGTGGAGCTGTGGAAGAGAGAATTGGGAGGGAGACTGAGGAGGGGGATCCGGATCGTCTCGCTTTGTGCCGTGACTTCGCTCCCAGCCATCGCGGATTAATAAAAAAAAATAAGGCGAAGACTGAGCTCGGTTTGGCACCACCCTACTCCATCTCCCTTCTGGTTAAGAGCTGATGGTTCGCATCTCGCGGCTTTGCGCGAGGCTTGGCGGCCGTTGCCGCCTGTTTGGAGAATCCGGTGCTCGCCTCCATGCGATGCGAGAGCGAGGGCATGGGGATGAGCGGCTGAGCCGGAATTGGGAGTCGGGACGGGTTGCGGTTAGAGCAACTACAGCAGTAGCTCTCAAAATAGGACCTTACTTTTTATTTAAGGGCTATCTCTACTTTTGAGGGCTCTGTTTTTTGGGCTACACTCCAGCAGGAGCCCTCAAAATAGGACTCTCAAATTCATTCTTAGAGGGGATGACACATAGGACCCACTCTCATCCTCATCCTACTTTTGAGGGCTGAGGGGCAAAAAAACTCACTCCAGCAGGGCCCCTACTTGAGCCCTCAAAAGTATGGGCTCCCTCCAGACCCCCCAGGAATGAGGACTCGAGGGGGAGATTTGTGGGCCCCCTACTTTTGAGGGCTCAAGTAGGGACCCTGCTGGAGTTACTCTTAGGGGATATCCAGTGAGATACTCGTCTTATCGATTTTTTTCTAAAATTAACATAGTTTAATCTAGTATTATTTTATTGATGATTTAGAATTATTTTTAGAATCGAGCTAACAAGTCGAGCCAAAGAAAAATTTAATTTTATTCAAGATCGACTCATTCAATGTTTAACCAATTAACGAGTATAATTGAAGCAATTTTCAACCGAGCCAATGGATCTCGTTAACGAGCTTTTTTCTACCCCTAGCTACAGCCTGTAATTGAAGCAATTTTGAACCGAACCAATGGACCTCACTAACGAGCTTTTTTCTACCCCTAGTTGTAGCCTTTGCAGCACATTGCAATCGGGTTGGGTCTAGGCTAGACTGGATTTGGACTAACTAGGTCGGTCATCACCACTCTCCAGTTCCCTGCCCCCATCAGGGTATTGAGCCCGCACACCTGATTACATGTGACAGCACAGACAGAGTCATGTGACCATAGGAGGAGCCAGCAGCTTGGGTCATCGATTTGGGACCAAATCTACACATTGCAGCTCGTAGATTTAGGAATTGGTTGTACTAGCCGCGCTAGCGATGCAGAGCTTCAACACTGCTAGAGGTGACCAAAGAAAAGGCGACTGGATGGGGTGAGGACAGATGAGCAACCTCTGAGCGAGCGTGAAGTGTGGCGGCTGTGTGGGTTGAGGTATGGGAGGAGAGGATTGTGGCCAAATGGGTTGTACCTGTCGAGTCGGCCCAAAAGCACGCTACTATAAGCCCGACCTAGCACGACATGGCCCACGAACGAGTTATGCTAGGCGTCGGCCTGGCACGAAGCATCGGGCTTTGCTTGGGCCACCTCCCAGGTTCAGCATGTCGCCCTGGCACAACATGAATAGTGACGAGCCAAGCACGGTCTGGCATGAGCACGATAGACATGGTACGGCTCGTTAGGCACATTAGCACATTTAGCTTATTAAGCATGATCCGTCAGGGATGAAAATAGCCTGTTAAGCATGATTAGCCCATTAGGCATGACTTGTTTAGCACGAATTTGGTTCGTTTCGCACATTTAGCCTGATAATGATCGAAATTTTGAATTTTCTAGAGGTTTGGAAGGTTAAAATATGAAAAAAATGAAAAAATCTCAAACTTTTTTATATAAATAGGCAGCAAGCCCCCCTCATTCAGCCACACCCCCAAACTGCAATCTCTTCTTTGTATTCTCTTGTGCAAATTTTGATACACTTTATGATAATTTGGCAAAATTCAAAATATTTTTTGCCAAAAATCTAAAAATAGAAATCCAACTATAGTCAAGAAAAAAGATAAAATTACTAATATATATTGTTGTTTTTACTTTTCGTTGTTGTGATATAAAATAAATAATAGTGTAATTTTTATTTGCAGTTAGTAGTTTTCTACATTTCTCAATGGAAAATTTTTGACAGTTTTTCTATGAGTGATTAAAATTTTTTTCGAAAGATCTTTCTTCCTTACGAAATGAAATATCTCTGTCTCCACCTCCACCTCAAACAGGAGAGTAGGCCCTAGCTATACCATCGTGATGCTCTACAAGTGTCGCTACGTCTGCAAGCATTAGAGCAAAGAGATCCAAACCTAGTACATCGGAGGTGTCGCAAGATTTCAATGAAGAGAGACGAAGCTAAAGCTTAGGTAAGATATATTGTTTATAAAATTTATCATCATGAATTGTCTTCAAAGTCTACAGGTTGAACTGGGCACTTTATCAAACAGGCTCAAAAATGCAAAGAAAAATAAGGCATAACCATGAGGCAGACGTAGCTACAATACAGCCCCAATGGTACGGTACATAACTAGGATTATAGTTCTAAGGTAGCTCGAGAATATTTTTGGCATTTAATTACCTCACAAGATCTATCTTTAAACTTTGGTGAATCTCAAATGTTCAAAACCTACAATAGAACTGTTCATAATTCTATATTTTTTTTTCAGTTTCTAGCCAGACAACAACTCGATATTTAGTTAAATATTATAATAATAGTCGTGCTAAACTAAAAGAAAAGAGAATTATAGACTTAAAACTGATTAACGTAGCAGATACAAGTGAAAATACTGCAAATTGTATTATCAAAGTTGAGGAAGATTTTGGTTTTATAAATGAATTTTTTGTAAATACTTTGGACAATGCTACAATAAACTCTAGGGTAATGGATATTCCCACTCTATTATTTAGTATGTACGCCAAATCTTTCTTACTACATTAGTGATGCGCTTGTTATATTATTAATCTTACAGTTAAATGCGGTTTAAAAAGATTGGATCTGTATATTCAAGCTTTTCACGATGCAATATCTTTTGTAAATAATTCTAACCAATGAATTCAGCATATAAGAACTTCTGGACTACGATGGGTGTACGCCCAAGAAAGTTTGGTTTGGACATGTCGGTAAGGTGGAACTCGATTTATCTGATGCTACAGAACCTTTTACCTTATAAGATCGCATTTTCTGTTTTTATTCATACGCACTATCACAATCATGACAGCAATACACTATTGACTGAGCAATATTGGTAGCTGAAAAGTTACTAGCATTTTTGGAATTCTTTTACGATTCTACTGTTACTTTATCTAGAGTGTATTATCCAACATCGCATTTAATTATGCATTATTTTCTTGTGATTGCGGGTCACTTGAAAAGCTAATGAAAATGACATAGTGTTATAAGAGGTTGTGTGTGCTATAAAAACTAAATATTTAAAATATTAGGAAGAGATTTCATATTTATACATATTTGCATTTATTTTAGATCCAAGAGCTAAAATTCAAGTATTTACTAATCTTCTTTCACTTCAGAGTGATGATGTAGGAATAGATTATTCTAACTATTTTTCAGTTGTTTGTACTAAATTGTTCGATGTTTATCAGAAGTACGAACAAAAGTTCCAGGGAGTTCACTTAAAACGACCTCCACCAGTACTCACCATAGGTAAGAAGACAAATATGTGGGGCAAAATTTTTGGTGCACCAGGTTTCTTCGGAAGATCAAGTTCTATAACGTCAAGTGCTAAAGCAATCCGTACTCGTGGGGAACTATCCGCCTTTCTGGACAGCGATCCCGTGGATCACCAGGCAGAAGACTTTCAATATTTTGGGATGGTGGCACGGGCATAAGCTAACATATCTAGTACTATCCATATTAGTACGAGATGTGTTAATTGTTCCTGTCTCGATGGTTTCTTTCGAATCTACTTTTAGTCTTTCTAGAAGAATATTGAAGGAGAGAAGAACAAGTCTCATAAGTGAGATGGTGAAAGTACTTCTCACAGTAAAAGACTGTGAGCAAGCTGATTCATGAGCTCAACACTCTGTAGAGAATACAAAGTTGGGAGACACGTTCAACAATCTCTATCTAGACGGCGATACTTAGAGTATTGATGTACATTATACCTTTTCTCATTTTTTTTACATGTACTGCAGAGCTATAGGCTGCACTCTTTTTTTGCTAAGGTTTTCTCAAATTCAGTTTTTACTTGGCAAAGTTTTTAGCGAGGAGGTCATTTGAAATTAATAAAGCTCATTATTATATTTATATAATTTATACTGTATTTTTTTGAATTATACACATTTTGGAATTATTATAATTTTTTCAGAATTTTTGGGCCAAAACGGGCTAGATGAGCCTCCTTGACCCGTTAGGCTAAATGGGCCCTTGCCGGCCCGGCATAGCCCGTGGGTCGATGCCTTGTCCCACAGGCCACATGACATGGCCCATTGAGGCTAACGGACTATGTGGTCCGTGCCTAATGTGTCCATGTCCTACCGGACCATACTGCCTATTTGGCCACCAACCCACCACTATGTGGGTTCTTAAAACATACATGTATAATGGCCATATTCTATAATGCCACTAGGCAGGGATGGAGAGCAGCGAAACGGCCTCGCCCTCACTTTCCCCGATAGGGATGAATTTTGTAACGCCTCGTTTTTGGGAACAGGGTCATCGTTACCTTCCGTAACAGCCCACGAGTTCAGTTACGAATAGAAGGAGTATCATGCCTACTCATGAACATTTAAACATGGTTAATTTGATTAAAATAGGACCTAACGATCAACTTTAATAACTTTACAAGCGTTCAAGTCCAAAAATTCAACTTACATACAAAAGAATCAAAAAAACTTCACACACGAATGATTGAGTGCGGTCATAACACTAACACGAAAACTTGGAATATTCTTTCTTCTTCTAGTATCTGTTGTGGTGGAAATATAACAAGCTTAAATACAACCAACAGTACTCAGCAAGTCCTTATAGTAGAATACATTTATAGTGCTATCATCTATGTGCAAGGTTAATTCAAATGATGGTTTTATGTTTCTTTTGCGTAAAGCCAGATTTTCAATATTATATCATAATTAGATTTTAAACCTATGACCTAGCTATTTTAACTGAAATAAAATAAATAAAATATCCATAAGCCTTTGACTATGTGGGAGCAACTCTCCTCACAGGAATTTTACATGTTTGGTCCATGGATCTTAGCCCATGTCCTTTACCATACTTCCATACCAATAACCATTTTACGAAAACTACACACTATGATACTTCAACACATTGCCCATGATCAGGGGCACGACTATTCGAATAGATTATTAACACTTTGCAGAGGTGTATAGTTTTACCCACAAGATATGATTTTCTCGTAATATCAGCCATTACACGTTTTCGTAGGCATGCGAATGAGTAATCATAACAAGACCTTTACAATGCTCATTTCGGTATTTTCTACTCCTCCGGAGTTCTGCCTTCTCAGCGCTAAGTGACTCCATTATTAGCTTTTTGCGAATGTACTCTCTCAGGGCAGAGACCTTTCGAGTCTCTCCTGGACAGTGACCCCTATAGGTTCACCTCCAAACATATCGTTTCCTGGCAATGACCCCACAGGTCACCCACAACTGGCGTAGGAGACTATATCGAAACAAAACAAATTAGTCGTCTAGGTCCGCCCCATACCAGACTTGTGGTTATACGGTGGGTGTAGAAATAAGCGCAGATGGATTCGGTCTTTAATCGACTTAGGTGAGACAAACACAATAATCCAGACCTCAGGCAGTACCTGCACCGGTCTCAAGTCGACCTCTCACCCGGGTCTCCCATCATTTTATAAAAATCCCTTGTTTCCAGCGGTAGCCCATGTTACCACTACCATTATCATGTTTGAAATTTCAGTTGGCAATATTTGTATCATATTTACTATTATCTCTAAAGCATATCTATGCACAACCATTATTTGACAATATTATTATTGTGATAATCCTATGGTGACAAGAGTAAGGTAATATCGAAAGGGAAGATAAGAGGTTTCATTGTATAGTGTAGTTAGGTAATCTATACACACAATAAAGGCAAGCATGCATTTGTATTAAAATCAAAATATTGCGTTTGAAAACTAGGCTCAACATGATCAATATAAGGACTTGCCTTCTTTTTTGATATCTTCAGTCTTTTCTTGTAGGCTCTAGGCCTGCTTCAATTGCTCGTGTAGTTCCTCTACTGACCAACTCCCTAGGTCCGAATACTAGCGTGGAAGAACGAATGCAAATGAGTTCCTGCTTTGCAGAATGCAAGCTGGGAATAAAATACAATAAAATAACTAAAAGACACAAAGAAAATAGATTGGGTGGTCAGGGTTTAGGTGGTATTTGGTTTGGCTGAACAGAGTTGGGACTGGGTTAGATAGGTTTGAGGCAGTCAAAGATGTATATAGGAGTTGTATGGATTTCTGTGAATGGCTACGGGTATGGATGGTAATGGGTTTTGGGGTTGAAATATTGTTTGGGTAGTTCAAAGATTTATCAGAGTGTAGGATGGCTAAACGAAGCTATGCATGGTGTAGATGGGTTCAAGATGATCAAAATGGGTATATATATATATATATATATATATATATATATATATATATATATATATATATATATATATATATATATATATATATATATATATATATGCGTTTTTAGGGTTTCGATGAATGATAAAGCTCGAATCATATTAGGCTTAGGGTTTGGAACTGTGCTGTAGTGGTTTTGGGTTTTATTGACATCTGATATGGGAGAACAAAGTTGGAAAATAGGTAGAAAGGCTCGAAATGGATGTATATATGTATTTTAGGGTTTTGTAAACAGTAACAGATATAGGTACTGTACATCGCAGGTTTTACTATTCACCACGGGTTTAGCCACTGTTCATAGCAGGTCCGGTTGCTATAGTGATGAACGGTGATTCGGTCGGCCCGGTTTACTAGTGAAATTAGCCTTTTACTTTGTGTGGCCCAAAGCCCAGCACTGTTCACCGTCTTCCTCCCCGTCGGCACTGTAGCGACCGAGAATAGGGGATGCGAGCGACAGCAACTGGCGGTGCTATGATGGCTTGAGATGGAATCAAGGGCCATGGATGGGTTGCTGGTGCTACAGGGGTTCCAATTTTGGGGTCGAAAGCAGCTGGAAGTCAGGCGATTGACGGTGGCGAGGTCTCCTTCCTCGGGACTTTTGAATGGTATAGAGACTTTTGGTGGGTTCATGAGACAAATAGCATTAGAGTTTGAGCATCTCTAGGGTTAGGGAAGGCTCAGAGAAGTGACAGCTTGGGTCAAGGTTCACTGGATTAGGCTGTCCACAGTGAGGCTTCATGGTCGGGCGGCGAGCTTTGGCGACAGAGAAGAAGGGAGCTCGGGAAGCTATAGCAATGTTTTGGTGGTGTTTTTGGGAGTATGAGGATGCTACAAGCGAATGCAATTGGAATATAATTGACTAATTAATGGGGATTGAAATATGGCTCACTTTGGGTTCTTTGGGTGATTGCCAGAGGTGTGGTGATTGTTGGAGCAATTGGGGGTGGTGGAGGTTCACCTTTGGCGCCGATGCATCACACAGGAGCTAGGGGCTTTAAATAGGGCGAGGAAGGCGGTTCGGCACAGGGGTTGAGCTTAGGCGGCAATGGTGTGTGGTCAGGTCAGGAAGGCTAGAGAAGGCGCGGCGCAGCTGGCAGAGAGGAGGTATGGGCTGCCTCGGGCGCGGCATTACGGCGGTCAAAAGTTACAGAGCGTGTCAGGTCGGCTGTGAGGGGGGAAGGCACAGTGAGAGCGTAGAGAGGGGGTGGCGAGGCGGTGAGGAGTGAGGTGAGTATGGCGCTCAGCCAAGTGGTGGTCGCAACAATTAAGAGGTATGGTATGGTGACTAGCTGGTAGCGGCGGGCTTGGTAGGCGCTAGAATCTGTGGTGCGAGAGGACTCGGTTGTGAGAACGGGGAGAGCAGAGGCAGTGGCAGGGAGTTGTCGGCAGTGTGACATGTTGCCAGGGCAATTAAGGGGGATGTTAGGGGCAGGAAGAACGAGACAGTATGGTCTCTAACCGGTTGTAGCGGTGTGGTAGCGACGGGAAGAAATGAGAAGGTGTGGCGGCTAAAAAGATCAGAGCGGCGTCGATTTTTTTTTTTGGACTATAAACAGTGTGACGATCGTGCTGCGCGTGGAAATGAACGGGGAGGATGGCTTGACAGAGAATTCACGGTGTGAATGGCTAGAATGGGTGAAGGATTAAGCCAAGGTTCACAAGAAAATAAAATCCAACAAAAATTTGAATTGCTTTTAAAATTCAGTTTTGCTTCAAATTTGGTCCGTTAATCTCCCTGGCGGAAAATGGGAATGTGGCCATTTTCACCCCTAGTTGTACCGCGTTCGGGTTAAGATTTGCTTAGCTAAAACATGGTTAATGCCAAGACAGCTGTGATTAGGCTACGCACGTCGCAGATTACCAATTGCCCTGTAGGGCCAGAAGCCGAGAAGGCCACAAAATGCTTGGGCCGAAGAGCCACGGTCGAGAAACCGGAAAGCTGTATTGCAGTCCAAGCAAGATAGAACGGAGGGAACATACAGACAACAGCCCAACAGCAGATGTACGTGCACGGCCCATGAACCACGAGGCATTGAGAGCGTGACTAGTGGTGAAAAAAAGAAATGGCCTTTGCTGTTCTGACTATCCCATTCGAGCAACAAGAAAGAATCTCTATTCCAAACTACCTAGCCTCTGTCGCAGTCACTGTCAAACTGTTTGCAGTATAGGTTTGAGATGATTCCGTGTCCGATGTGTTCTTCCCGATGTTTACTCCAGGTTCATTTGGCTCCGGCAGTGTGGCGTTCTCACTTGCCAGCATCATGACAACCGAAGACATCAATGGCCTGTTCCTAGGTTGCACTTCGACACACAGGAGAGCGACCTGTATGCATCTCAGCACCTCAGTGTAGTCAAAGCTACCGCTCATCGCCTCATCCAGAAAATCCATGCTCCTACCTTCTTTCCACAGCGTCCACGCCTGACAAATGATCAACATGATTATATTAGTAACAGAATTCATCAATTATCACCTGTGGAAATTGATTAATGCTGGTACTTACGTATCTGAGGAGGTTTAGATCAAGTTCGGGTTCGTAAAAGCCTCGATTTCTCCTGCCAGTGACGATCTCTAGCACTAGGACACCGAAGCTGAAGACGTCGGATTTCATGGAAAACATGCCATCCATTGCGTATTCCGGAGACATATAGCCACTGAAAACCGCCCCACAAGTCAGTGTGAAGTTCCATTTTCAGAATACAGTATATACACATGAGGATTACGAGATAATTAGTACTCACTATGTCCCGATGACCTTTCTGGTATATGCAGTGGTCTGATCACATCCAAACATTCTTGCGATGCCGAAGTCTGAGATTTTGGGGTTCATGTTTCTGTCTAGCAACACGTTGCTTGCCTTCAAATCCCTGTGGATGATCCTGAACCTTGAATCCTCGTGAAGATAGAGTAGACCCCGTGCAATCCCTAGGATGATCTCAAACCGTTTGTTCCATCTTAGCAGCTTACGCTTTCCTTCATCTGCACAACACATCGACTGAGATAAACACCGTGTACATTTAATTGAGCAAATTAAGTAGTTAGAAGTTGTTTCTGAAAAAAATGAACCGACCAAATATGAATGTGTCTAGGCTCCGGTTGTGCATGTACTCGTACACGAGCATTCTCTCATCGTCTTCCATGCAGCAGCCAAGTAGCCTCACAAGGTTTCTGTGCTGAAGCTTAGCGATCAGTTTCACCTCGTTCTTGAACTCCCCAACCCCTTGTACCGATCTCCTAGACAACATCTTCACAGCTACTTCTTGCCCATCCTCAAGCTTTCCCTGTTCATTAATTTGCAGGTCCCGTTACAATTTACGTACGGAGAATCCCGGGTCAAATGTGACTTATTCTACTGTTATTTGATTCTTATCTTACCTTATAAACAGGGCCAAATCCACCTTGTCCAATCTTACTGTCCGCAGCGAAGTTGTCTGTGGCGGCCAAAATCACCGGTAGATCGAACAACGGAAGGTCAAGATCTTTCTCATCAGATATCCTGTTCTCATCCAGCCGTTGACCCCTTGCTGGGCTCAACGCAGGGTGATTCCTGACCCTGGACAGAAGCACGTCGTCCCGACTGCCTGGCGCCATTTCAGTCTGACGCTTCCTCCTCGCCTTGTTCCTCCAAAAACAGAAGCAGCCGACAGCTCCCAGAAGAAGCACACCGGAAATAGTCGCCAGGACGGCGATCACCGTGCTCCTGATTGGGCGCCGGCGGTTAGCTGAAATCAAGCAGCGGTAAACGTCAGGTGAGCAGCCTGACACCGCACCATTACTTATGATTTTGTGGAGTACTGAATAGACTTGTGTATGCTTTTTACATATCAGGTGACTTTTTGTACTTTTTTATGCGTGTCTTGTGTGCAAGAGTTTGCTCGTACTTTATCATATCCAGACAATTTTCTAATTAATATTTGTCACTTTCGAGTTGGGTAGTGTTGGGACACCCCCCCCCCCCCACATAAAAAAATGTTAGGTGGCATTCGACTTTTGCTCGTTGATTGACGTTTTCTTGTGGATTGCACTGGACCTAATCCAGCGAATGCGATACAGGGATACATAAATTAATGCTCTTTGCAATGCAATTTTACCCACCGACTGATGGCAAGTTGACCCTGCTAATTTGCTTATATTCGAAGGCAACCGTTGACTTTTCAGCTGCTATTGGGATCACAAAGAACAAGGGCGACTAGTCCATGGATTGGGAAACTCTGACGAAGCCTACAAAGGTTAATGCACACTAAATACTGAAAAGGTGAAGAAAGTGGCGCCATTTTCTCGACGTGCACCCAATTTTTTAGAGCATGTCCAATGGTGACTTATGAGTTAGTTCTAAACATATTATTTCATATTTTAATAGAAGAGAGAGAAAAGCTAGCTCTGGATCAAGAGCTAGTCTCATACACACATTCCAAGATTATATGAGGATGTCATGTGGGACTATTCATGTTATGAGCTATGTGCTAAAAGTTAATATCATTGGAGAAGTTATCTTAGAGCTAGTAACTAGCTCATATCATTGTACATGCCCTTAACTGAGAAAAATGGCCATGCTGAAAATTTCAATACGAGAACACGCTATGCTGTCGGATGAGCTGGAATAGACCAACTGATCGATGAACAAGCACTAAGCAGTGGAAAAGATAAATACGAGTTTTTTTTGTTCAAGAACAAGCTAGATATAAGAATTCAGCAGTGATGCAATCATGTAATTGCAATTAAGTAAGATCACTAAACATGCTAAAAATGGGAGATTTTGTGCTTGCAAGTTTGGACTCAAAGAACAAGTAAAGGTAAGCTCAATGAGATTTCAGTCGAAGTCCTAACCTGTGGCTGCGGTGCTCAAGGCGTCTATCTCGGACTGCGCGAGCCGGATGTACACATCCTGCACGACCACCGAATACTGCCGCATGTCCAGCAGATCGACGGCCCAAATGGCGCACCCGATGCTGACGCCCCCGCTAACGTTCGCGGCGGCGTACGCCCGGCAGCTGCAGTTACCCAGGCACACCTGCCTGCACTGGTCCAGCGTCATGCCGGCGTACACCGTCGCGTTGGTCGCCTCCGGCAGCTTCATCCGGTTCACGACCCAGAACCCGTCGCCGGCCCCGCAGCTCAGGTTGGTCTTCCTGACGCACCCGCCGGACCCGTCCCGGAGTCTCCACTGCTGCGGCGACAGCGGCTCGAACCCCGGCAGGCAGCTGCAGAGCGGGGACTGGCCGGTATCACAGTACCCGAACGGCCCGCACTTGGCGTAGAAGTCGCACGGGTCGGTCGGGTAGTACCAGAAGTTGCTCCACGCGCCGTTGAGCCACACGAACCGCACTATCTGCCCCGCTGTGCCGTCGACGACGAACCGCGACAGCAGCGAAGGGTCGCGGATGGAGTAGCTGTAGTACGACTCTTCGGGGCTCGACACGACCGTGAATGCGAAGTCCTTGGACTTGAGTTCCGGCACGCCGGTGAGCACCGCGCCGTTCCACGGCCCGCTCGCGTAGATCCTTTTCGGGCCCCGGAAGAGGAAGAACTCCGGCAGGCCGCCCATGACCAGCTTGAACGTGCAGGTCCCCGGCGAGGGGTCGGTCGGGCTGCTCCAGGACGTGATGTTCCTGGTGATGCCGTTCTTGATGTCCACCCCGAGCTTCATGCCCGGGAGCAGTGTGTCCGTCGGGTAGTCGAAGCTCTGCCACGCCACGCTCTGAGGGGAACCGCTTCCATCGGAGCTCAGAACGAAGTTGCCGTTGTCCAGAAGCTGAGCGATGGCGCGGGTGGTTAAGTTCCTGGTTGGCGCCGCGGAGGACCAGACGGTGGTGTTCTGGCGGTCGAGGATGACAAGGCGGCCATCGGCGGATAGTCTGAAGACGCCGGGGGTGTTGACGAGCGGGTTCTGGCGGTTGGCGACCCAGACGACGGTCGGGCCCGGGATGGTGGCGTACCAAATTCCCAGGTACGTTCTGCCGTCAGTGCCTCCCGGCGGGCTGAAGAAGCCGATCTGGAAGACTCCACCGGCCGAGACGAGCGTCTGGTTGCCGGTGATGGACGCGGCCTGGTCGATGGTGTCGGTGGACACGGCGGGGGAGAAGGTGGTTGCGGCGACGAGGAGGGGGAGGAGAGAGAGCGCACATGTCCTCATGCTTCCTCTTTATCTGGAATTGGGCGCGAAATGGGCGACTTCTCCTCTCCTCACGACATGGTTTTGTGATTGCCGCCCTGCATGACACAAAATGATTAGGTGCGCCGCACGGGCATGGCTGCGTGCGCTCGCGGCACTAGTCCGTTTGCTTCAAATCAGCGTCAAGCGGTCGTGGGAGAGAGCTCTGTTCTTCAATTTGGCCTTGCGGGTCGTCGATCCGTGCAGCAGATTTGTTTATATATCGGACTGATGCCGGCGGTCGTTGGAGTGAGTTATTGTGGAAGCTTTTTTTTTTCTCCCTATAATACTCCAATTGTTACTCGAATGACTAAAATGTCACCGTGAACCAATTTTTGGTATAGCTTTTCTTATATTTTATTATCTCATAAATATGAGTTAGAAATAACAAAAAGAAAAAAGATACAAAGATATCCATTTCAGGGCAAAATATATCCTTTACTTCAATTATATTATTTGGAATTTGGACATTTCCGTAGGTACTTTTTTTTTACGTTTTAGAAAGTAAAGATTATGTTACACCTCATACACAAAGTTTACTAAGATTTACAATCAAAACGGTGCAGTACCTAGGAGTTGGCACCCTGGCTGGTCTGACAGCCAGTGGCATGCCGGTCTGACCGCCAGGTAGTGGGTAGTCTGACCGCTACCCTATTCCTAGGTAAAAATCTCTTCCTACAACAACCCAAATTAAAAGATCTTGAGTAAACCTTACCTAATTGCAACCAAAATTGGTTTGAACCTTCTTCAAGGTATCAGGAACCTATTCAGATCAAGAAACCAAGGTTTATTGGACATTGCTCCATTCAATTTAAACAGAAGAGGGTCTAGGTCACAAGAATACCAAAACCCTAAATTCTAAATTAGGATCTATGTCATTGAGGACATCTAAATCAACTCTTACATGTTCTAGCAAGGTAATTTAGGTAAGATTTAGGCCAAAACTTCCACGATGAAGAAAGCCTAAATCTTGATCAAGACAACGTAGGAGTGGGGCATGATCTTGATTTTTTTGCTATCGAAGTGATTTAGATGGACAAGGATTGTACCCAAAGATCTACTAGTGCCTCTTAATCATCATGGATTACAGTAAGATCAAGAGAAGCACAAAAGAACCAAATCACCAAATCGAAGAATAAGAACTCATGCAAAGAGAGACAAGAGCATAAGAATTGGAAAAACTTGGTCTATTATGTGAAGAGGAATGATTCTTATAGTTTACTGGTTACAAAGGGCCTTCCACATGCCTTACTCTTACTCACTCCATAAGAGGAGGAATTGGCCTAAGTCTAGAAGTTTTCTCTATTTTCTTGCTTCCCCTACCAAGCCTCACCCTCATCTAAATAGCTAAACCTGCTCCTTTAGCGGGTCGCGACCCGCTAAGGTTTGGGAATACAACCCCACTAACACCGAGTTTTACAAGATCAACCTGTTGACATGCTAGGAATTAATCCACACAACACACACGACCTTAGTCTAACCCTAAACCACTTCTCTTGTGTTTCCCACGCGACGGTTTTGGCGTATGACTCAAGTCTGGTTTTGGACATTTTCAAAAATGCCCCGCCTCGCCTAAAGCTTCCTAGAGCATTCTCTTGACTCTGTCTTCTTCTTCTTGTGTAAGCCACTATGAAGGCCACTTGTAGGTTGATCAGTGGCTTTCCTCCCTTTGACAAGTCTCTCCTGTTTTTGGTTGTGTAACACTCCAACTTAACCAAAACCCAAGATGTCACCTACAACCACTATCACTACTAATTTAAACAATTAAGCAAGCATTAACGATATCTAGATTTCAAGAATCAACATTCCACATGAAGCTAAACATAAATTTCAACAATAAGGTAGATCATAAATTAAATTTAATATGAACCAAATAATTTTCCAAGGCATCATAGACAAATCTAAGTTAATGAACGCATCATCTAGCAAAATTACGAGCCATAAGAAACTAAGGAAAAATCACAAATTATTCAATTATTACAATGAATGATACTAGATTGTTTGTAATCAAAAGTGATGTATTGCTTGGTGTAGTGAAGAACTGAAAAGTGCAACAATCCATATTCTACTCCCGCCCATGCATGTCGCCTTCAACGATCACCTAAAAAACAATAAAGAAGGGTGAATCCACAACTCAGTAAGTACAACGCATAATAATAATTGAGGCATTAACTTATTAACAATTCATATCCAATTATCATTAACTCAATTTCTCATATTTATTTTCATCAATTTTCATTCATGTGTTTTAGTATCTCAAATCACCTATCACTTTTCATGAAAGCAATGCAATGCTCATGCTCATGTTTCATTTTCTACGTATACCGGTATAGCGGAGTGTAATATTCGTCAATGTTTATTCTTGCCCACACTCTTTAGTGTAGGACTAACTGCCCATCCTTTTTCACACGAGGATCGCATTACCCATATTGTACATATGGAGACCTCATCCTACTCCCGTGGGTCACATATTTTCATCATGAATGCTCAACATACAATGCAATGAATACTATCTTTCATCATTAACAATTGATATACCCATCATTCTTCCATAGTCATCAATATCATCATCAATGTATCATAAGTATGTGAGCAAACTAAAAATAGGAATAAGCATATAAACCATCATGGCAGGTATTCATTAATTAAACAACAATTTCAACACTCGAGTTACCATTTCACCATGCACCTGTATTTCTAGTTGCAACGGCCGGAATAATTTAAAGGTGACAACACACTCGACGTTATTCCTCATATAGTAAATATTCAATATCAATACACGCTATAGCAATACAAGGCAACAATTAATCGACAACGCTTCTACACGCTTTCCAAAACCACCATTTCCCCCTTATCGGATAGTCCCCTTACCGTCTTGGTACTAAACATATCATAAATCTTAGCTCCCACCTCATAAAATAGAAAATATACCAGTTCTAGAATTTATACAAAATTCCTTATATTTCCTTAGTTGGCCAAATGTTTTGATTAACTCATCCAATCCCCCATTTTTTAATCCAGAAGACAGATCTGATATCTTCTGGACAGCAGACTTAATGTTTTAATATCTTTTAATCTATATATGCAAATACACTAAACTATGACATTTTCAGAATCTATTGGAAATTATCTACGTTGTTCTAGTTATTCCTAAAATTTAATTCTAGCATTAAGTTAGTCAAATTAATATTTTCCACTACTGCGTCTAGTAGCAACCCGATACTGGACAGCAACCTCCTAAAATTCATATCTCCTAATCTGCGTATCTAGAAGTTACATTCTTAGACTTTCTGGAAATCTTAATAAATTACCTACAATGTTTATGTTGATCAAATTATCATATTAGTTCATTTACTATTGTTTACCTACTAATCACTACAAGCTGCCAAAACGTGACACATTTATTGGACGACAGGATTATAAAATGCATATCCCACAATCTACTCGTCTAATTAACATGAATAAAAATTCTTCAGAAAACTATTAAAATTCTCTACAACTTTCTAGTACATAAGATTATTAAAGTCTACTCATACACTATCCATAAAACACTACCACAGTACGATAGATCAAACCAATCTACTACTCAATTTCCTCCAAACGAACACGCATATCCCCTCTCCCTAATCTGGATAATTAATCTCTAATTAAGTAAATAAAACAAAGGGAAAATAAATGAATCATTACTCAAGTGACGAAATCCCAGATCACACACTATTCTTCAAATTGTTTTCTTTCTCGGCTGCTACCTTTTTTTCTCTCCCTGCTTTGACTTTCGGCCAAAACACCCACCCGAGCTACCTGTCAAAAACTTCTTCTGGCTCAACACCGAGCTGCCTGGCCAGTTGTCACCAGACCTCATGCTTGCCTATGCCTCCCATGCATGCACATGTGATAATGCTTGCTGGCGTGCGCTCCACTGATGCGAATCAGCAAAGGGCGTTCGGCACCCGAGGCACGTCTCCACCACCCACGCAGCTGGCACATGCTCGGCTTCAACATGGGCAATCGACCCAAGTGAATGTGCAGAGGAAACATCACCTGATTGACATGTGGCGCTGAAGGCACCCGGCGATGGGATAGGTGATGGCTACTGCTAAGGGCACAGTGATGCAGAGGAAAAATCTGGGCAGTGGCGAAAAGTGAGGGCTGGACTTTTAGGGTTTTGCTCTCCCACACGAACTCTATTTAATAAGATAGACTTGCTTTTCAACTTTCTCTATGTATGACTCGATTCAGGAAACGAATCCCCTCTAAAATTTCGTAACAACCTATTTTTATGTATCCTCTTTCTCTTATTTATGCACAGGTCTTTGCGGCGTTGTTTTCAAGATATTATAGGATTTCAGTGGACCACATCTCATTTGAACCAACAAAGTCACTTGATTTAACTCGTTGCTCGAACCTTCCCTAGAATGTATCCCTTGACTTAACCATGTGCCATGCTTGAGCCCATCCATCACACACGACCTCCTAAACCATTCTGGACCTCGATCCACCCTGATCTAATCCCAATCGCTCGTCGTTGACTATAGTTACCTCCAATCCGCCTTGCACATCAAAGATCAGGAAATCATTTCTGGACACAAATTTTCACAACTTAACCCACGTTAGCATAAACATACAATATGCAACACAATGCCACCATTATCGGAGTTCCAAAATCATCTTTTGATTAAATTTCCTAATTTCTCAAAGTTCCAGAACTAGACATCTAAAATCGATCAGACCGCCAAACCTTCACCAGTCAGACCGCCACTCCTGACTGGTTAGATCGCTTAACTCGACCAGAAAACACATTCTTTGGACTTTCAGTAAAACTCTATCCAGTTTTGCCCTGAGTGTCCAAATTTTATGAGACCTGGTGCGAACTCATCTCTAAACACTCCCACACAAATGTTTGGTGCACATTCAACATTACTAATCATCACCGGTTTGACCGTAGCCAACATGGTCAGCTAGACTGTTGGCACTCATTGTAACACACCGTCTTAACAAAAGCCAGAATGTCACCCATAACTATAAATGCTACTAATTTAAACCATAAATTACACATCACCAATAGCTAGGCCTCAAGTATAATTTCTCAACATAATCATGAACATATACATTTCAACAATACATAAGTCATTGACTAACTTTGAGATGAATCAAATAACAATAATCCGAATCAATAATGAATTTTACTAAATGGAATTGACAAGTAGAGATAATATAAACCATTATGTGCTAAATAAAAATCATTAATCATCTAAGGAATTCATAGATAGCAAGATTTATTTTTAGTAATGAATAAGTGATTACTAAGTGAAAGAGAGAACTACTAAGTGCAATTTCAACATGTGCTACTTCCCACCTATATATGTCGTCAATAATAAGCATCTAAAAATAACAACAAAGTAAGAGTAAATCTACGACTCAGTAAGTACATAGTAGAATAATAAATAAGGCAACACCATATTAACCATTCATATTCATTCATTATTATCTCAATTTCACATATTCATTCTCATCAAGTTCTACATATATGTCTCATTATCTTATTTCTCTTTTCATGAATGCAATGCACATGTCTCAATGTCTCTTTTGTTTATACTTGTATAGTGGAGTGTTACACTCATTATCGGTGTCCACTCAAGCCCACCCTATTTCATGCATGGATCTCAAGTCTATCCTTTTTCATACACAGACCTCAATTCTACTCCGTGGAGTGCCTACTACAGTAGATCTTTCTCCAATCCCATGGTCGCCCACACAAAGTAGACTCTAGAGGGCCACACAACTCACCTCTTTGCAATATGAATGTTCAACATGCAATTCAATGATTATCTTTATTAGTTAATTATCAGCATTAATCGATTGACAATATCATCATTTTAGCCATAAACATTATCATCACTATACTACCATAAGCATCATTATCATTCTACTATAAACGTGTGAGCATTATAAGAACAAGTAAATATATGTGAATTGTCATGGCAAATATTTATTCAAACATAACAACAAATTCAAACACTAAAATACCATTCTATCATGCGCTTACCTTTTCTAGTTTTGAGGAATTGTTTGATTCGAAGATGGCAACAAACCCGACGGTACTGCTCCTATAGTAAACACCCAATCTTAATAACAAACTATAACAATACAATAACAACAATTAAACAACATCTCCTACATACCTCCCAAATCCGCAATACTCCACTTTTACCTGATAGTCACTCCTTGCTATCCTGGTACTAAAAATAGTATAACTTTCGACTCCCAAGCCCTAACATGGCAAACCACACTAGTTTTAAAATCTACACAAAATTCCCATAAATTATTAGTTGTCCACAATCCTTATTAAATCATTTAACACCCGTTTTTAACCCAGAAGACCATTCTGTCATCTTCCGGACAGCAGGCTTAATATTTTTATAATTACTAATCTACACATGCAAATATAGTAAACCATATTATTTTCAGAATCTATGAAAAGTTAGCTACCACTTTTTAGTTCTGCCTAAAATTCAATTCTGCCCTCTACCAAGTTAATTTAACAGTTTACCACGATTGCGTCCAAAACAACTGATTTGTGGACAATAGTCTTCTCAAAATCATAACTTCTAATCGATCTAACCAAAATTTGTGTTCTTGGACTCTCTAAATTCTTTAGATAATTATCTACAATTTTCATGAAGAGTAAAAACCCTAATTAGTCTATTTAATAATTTTAATCTATAGTTTACCACAAGGCTGCCAAGTAACGACAATTTCTCCAGATAGCAGTCTTACACAAATCATAACTCTTAATCTAGCCCATCGATTGATGTATTTAAATACTCTATAGAAAGCTAATAAAATTCTCAACAACTATCTAGTAGATGATATTTTTATATTTAGCTCGTACGGTACCCAAAACTGCAATTAAAAATTAAGACAGATAAATCTATCTACTAATTGAATCTTTGACGTGAAATGCTAAATCTCTCTCTAATCCTGACTCTAGGCTCTGCTAAAAAAATTGACAAACTAAAAATAGAAGATCTAGATCATTACCTAGATATAAAAACGCAAAAATCATGACCCTTCCTCACCCTTTCCTTAATTCCTTTCTCCCATCTTCTCTGACCTGCTGCTCTCTTCGATCTCCTAGTATATATTACGGAGAGAGATACTCACTTGCGATTTTAGCTGATACAGATGTTGGGTTTTTGATATGTACATTGTTTAACTTGTAGACCCTGTCTTGAGAAAATACCCCATTTGAAAGTTAGATACTGTAGCAAAAGCCAAAAGTTGTCAGCTTCGAAGGAAAAGAACATGCCAAACTGGGAGATCACGGAAGGTTTAGGTTTTGTGTGATGGTCAATTGTTTTGTAAAAGAAGTGCAGCTTCTGAAATTTCAGGGTGTTAGAGTTTTGGTGATCGGGTCGGTCTAGCCATGACGGTCAGATCAACCTAAGTGTAATACTTTAAAAATAACTCTTTTAAGGATCTATGTGTAATTAGAAAAATGGGATATGGAAAAACGAAATAGTTGAAAAATTAGAGATGGAGTAGTTTTCCTGAGATAGGGTGTACGGAAGCAGTTGAAAACGGATTCGAAGTCTGTCGTGACAAAAAAAAAACTGTAGGGAGAGGACCTAAAACCCTAGCCACTTTTCCCTTCTTCCCGGGCGCCGTCGCCAGCACAGGCGCGCCGCCTCACGCCGCTCTCCGGTTTGACGCGTCGCTAGCGAGCCACATCATTGGCGCTCCTTCACCAGCGTGCCAACATCCGTCACCACGCGGCAGCCGAAGCCATGGCTCCATCGCCAGCATTCGCTCGCCTGTGCTGTCCATCTCGCCACGCGTCGCTAGTTTTCCCGTCGCCACGCGCTGGCCAATGTCGCGCTGCCCGGCTGCCCACGACCGCTGCTTGCACGTGCGCGCTGGTGCGGCGGCTCGGTGTGCTGCCGCGGTCTGCATGCGCCGACTAGAAAAGTGCCTTGCATGGCTGCACGCCTGCATGCGGACATGTCGTGCTGTCGTGTGCTGCATGCTGTACTGCCGACTAGATAGTGGTTGCTAGTTGATGCTTGCGTCTCTGTTTAGAGCTGGTGCTTGCATGACTAGTAGCACTGCCGTGACTAGAAGTGTTGATGCTTGCGCCTGTGGCTTAAATCTCCAACGCGGCTACATGTCAAGGAACAGGCACTACTACAGAAAGACTAATAGTAGACGGCAAATCACAGACGGTTTTGTGAAACCATCTGTGATTTACTATTACAGATGGTTTTAATTTGAAGGCCGTCTGTGGTATTTTTGGCGGGAAAAAAGAGTATCACAGACGGTTCTTACCGCTGAACCGTCTGTGATACTGGAATATCACTGACGGATTTTATTAAAAACCGTCTGTGATAATCTGGGATTATCACAGACGGTTTTTTATTAAAAACCGTCTGTGTTGTGTCGACTATCACAGCCGGTTGTTGTTAAGAACCGTCTGGGAATGTTCACAGACGGTTTTTCACAAGAACCAGCTGTGATGTCCCTTTGTTTGTCATATTCTAGATCAGAGGTTAATATATAAGTACACATTGCTTCTAATAACTTAACTACAGAACTACTGAGACAAGAGATCACAAATTAAAGGCAAATTTATTAATTTCAATTAGAGGCAAATTTATTACAAAAGTCGCACAGGTAAAGAGTTTCCCAGATTGTATTCTTTTGGGTTTCGTAAGCTTCTTCTTCAACTTGGGGACTTGGAGGATCAGCCGCTAAATTCTCGAACGCCGTTAAGATTGCCCTTGTCCTCAGCACTTCCTCCTGCAGCCTGGGCAAATGATCAGCAGCATCCATAATGTCGTAGAGGATAGCATGAAAAGATTCCTCACAATCTGCCGTTTCTGCTTGATCGGCAAGGCTATCCATCAGTCTCTGCAATGCGTGTAGAGCTTCTTCCGCATTGCGCACATTGTGGAGAAGAACCAGGGTGAGGGTTGTTTCCCTTTCTTGAGCGGCAGCGAGACGCCTCCGTCGACGGCGGAGGATCAGGTCAAGCTGACGGATGCAAGAAAGTCGGGGAAGGAGAGCAGGGCGGGTGCGGAGAAGCTGCTCCAGATGCAAATTGCTGGTCGCCTGTGTAAGGTTCCGGCCGAACAATTCGTGATGAACAGATGAGAGGAAGGAGATGATCACAAGAACAGCAGTAGAAGCCATGTTGTATTGTATATTGTATTGTACGTACGTAGAAGCTAGAGATCTGGATTAGGAGCGTATATTTAACCTTTAGCACAAACGGTTCGTATACCCAAACATGAATGATATAGACGCTTCGTATAACGATCGAGAGACGTTTATTAGACGATCGAAACACGAAGCGTTCTGGCATCGAAACACGCGCGAAGCGTTCTGGTATGAAGCTTATCAGAGATGAGGTGCGGAAATAGACAGAAAGTCAGCAGGCCGCCACCGCCGCTCCTGTGCTAGCTAGCCCGCACAACCATCCGAGTAGCTGCGCGTCCAATCCGACGCAAACCCAGTCCAAATTTCCTGTGGACGACATCCTGGTAATAATTATTACCTCTCGAATGCTTGCTCCATTGGTAGGCCTATTCGAGTAGCTAATTTTGTATCGTTATGTAGGAGCCTACGACGTGCAGGCTCCAAGTGAGATATGGCTCCATTCCCTTGTACGCTGCTTGGGGCCAGACATATTCGTCTGGTATCGGGGCCATGGTGCACGGTCAAGCTTTAGCGCCAGGCTTCGCAAAAGTTAATGTGGATGGTGTGTATGCCAATTTTGAGGTGGTCCCGCTACCGAAGCCCCCCAACGACGAGATCGTGAATCTAGGACAGGCCATTGGAACATTCATCCAGTGGCCCAAAACCGACATCTCCCTGGAGGCTTCTTCACTGGTGGCAGGACCAGAAGTGCAGTGCGAACCACAGCAACTTGCACTGGTGCCATCTCCACACGGGCAGTACGAACCACAGCTACCTGCACCGGTGCTATCTCCACGGGTGCTATTCTCGCCAGAGCAACTTGCACCGTCTATACCATTACAGTCGACTAGCATAAAGTCGACCGACAATCGAGGCAGTGGCCAGGGCAAATCAAAGACGAAGGATGATGACGATATCCCGTCCATGCCATTGCCCCGCAAATTCGTGCTAGCTCAGCCGATGGTAGTCCAGGAAGAGCTCCAAAAACTAGGACTTGGTTGCCAAAGATTCCACCTTTGGTATATGGAACAGTCCAATAAGCCAGGGGCAGAACGGCGCTCAGGTATCACTGTCAAATTCAAGCTGGAACATTTCTTGCACGAAGCTCAGGACTGTGTCTTCGCGGTGACCTTTGACGATATATTTGAACTTTTCACGCTCAACGCTCTCGACGCCTCACTCGTTCGATGCTGGACGCTGTAAGTCTGTACAATCACAGTCTCTGTTCACGTAATACCGATATATGTCACAATTTGTTGCTTTCCTATGTTATATATAGATTCATGCTGACCGAAGCTAGATCATCGAAATCACGAATTGGTTTCCTGGACCCACGCTTGGTCGCCATTGATACCATCATCGAGAATGCATCCTTCGTCGAGGACTATATTACAAAAGCACTGCTGGCTCACCAAGATAAGGAATTTGTTCTTATGCCATACAATGAGAAATTCCATTAGATTTTAATTGTAATTATACCAAAATGGAACAAGGCTATATACCTTGATTCTCTAAGTAAGAACAAATCCAAGTACACAGCTATCGCCCAAATACTCGATAGGTACGTACATTGTACATTGTACTCTTTCTTTCCTTCCGAATAACTAATTTAACTTTTTCGAATAACGAAGGTCGTTCGCCACATACGTTCAACAAACACGTGGCTCGACGACAGGGGCCAAGCCCTTGAAACATACTCGCAATTTTCGGGTATTCGCTAGCTACACATTAATTAATCATATACAACACTTAGTAGTAATGCCTCTTGATTTAACACATTATATTTTTTGCAGTGCCACCAGCAGGACCCGGGCAACACGTGTGGATATTACGTGTGCCACCATATGAGACTACTCCTCGATTCCACCAAGATCACTAATTCTAAGGTTTGTCAATCTTCCCACATTTATTTCATACATGTCAAGTTTTATATATGCGCGCGTTGATATTCCTATCGACAGGCTGCGTCCATCTCTACATCTGCATTGACACAGCCGGATTTTGCAAAAATTCGAGGAGATCTCATTTGGTTTTTGTGGACAAAAGTTGTAAGATCAGATGGAGAGTTCCACTGCCCAGAATGATTTTTTATTGTAATTCTAAGTGCAAATACAGTGTAGATCTTTTACAATTGTGTATTTGTTAATGGATATTTTATTTCAATTCAATGAATTGATTTGCGAAATGGATGCTTTATGTTTGTGAAATGAAGTGCGTTGTCAATTGGATGTTTTATGTCTGTGAAATGAATTGAGATGTGAAATGTATCTGAAATGAAATGAGATGTGTGAATTGTATATGTTTTATGTCTGTGATTATCTGCTTGTTTCAGAGGGCATGGCTAGCATTTCCTGAGGCTAACCAATAAACAGAAATATATTTAGGGGTTGAAGGGAATATCACAGACGGTTTTGAGTTAAAAACCGTCTGTGATAGCTGATAATCACAGACGGTTGGGAGTTAAAAACCGTCTGTGATAGCTGATAATCACAGACGATTTTGAGTTAAAAACCGTCTGTGATAGCTGATAATCACAGACGGTTGGGAGTTAAAAACCGTCTGTGATAGCTGATAATCACAGACGGTTTTTAACTCAAAACCGTCTGTGATTATCAGCTATCACAGATGGTTTTTAACTCCCAACCGTCTGTGATTATCAGCTATCACAGACGATTTTTAACTCAAAACCGTCTGTGATTATCAGCTATCACAGACGGTTTTTAACTCAAAACCGTCTATGATAGCTGATAATCACAGACGGTTCAAAAACCGTCTGTGATGACTTTCGATTATCACTGACCCATAAATACAGACGGTTCACAAAACCGTCTATGATGACGATTTCGAACCGTCTGTGATGATCTTTTCTGTAGTAGTGAGACGTACCCCCACTACCCAACGATGGTCAGCCAAATCGGTTCTCGTTTACACGCCGTGCTCATGAGTCATGGCTTCCATTTAAATGGGATTAGGCAGAGCTATATGTATTTTGGACTTAAACACCGTCTGAATCAATGCAGAAAGGGTTACATCTAAACTGGATAAACATAGGTGTTGGACCTCGGTTTATTTGGTAGGTGGAATTCAAGCTGCTGACTTAGCCTGTCTGCCGACCCCTGCAAAGGTTTGACTTGTGCACGGTGAAATGGTCCGATACACCATGATCGCCTTGTAATGTACCGAAATTCAATTCAAAGACATGACCAAATCACATCGTAATCACTATGTAGCGCCTAGTTCTTAGCTCTACAACCGTCAAAACCAGTACGCGTTGCATACGTACATACACGCTGTGAGGTTGACAATGGGTTCGACTGAATTTCACCCTGTGAGTGGTCCCCATCAGATGTGTTTTGTACGTACATAGATCCCACATGTCAGCCATAGTTTGTATGCAACAAAGTAGGTGTCCTAAGATGAGTTCTATGAGCTATTGAATTTTATTTTTCACCTTGTCGTTATATACCCCTCAGTCACAAAAAAAAGTGACGCCTTAGAATGCTAAAGATATTATTTAAAACATGTGATTTGGATATATGAACATAATACGACTAAATTTATCATAAAAATATTTTTATAATATTATGATTTCCAACTTTTCCGAATATACGATAAGAGAGTTAAGTAGTCAAAGTATCATGTTGACTTTTTTTAAAAAAAATAAAGAACACCACTCTTTTATGACCCCGAGTAGTTTGTATGCATGGATTTTGTTTGTCAGCCACACTTCGTACTCAACGAAATAGGTGTCCTAGATCAGAACAAGTGGTTTGAGGAAATTTTCTTCCCCTCGAAGTTGAGCTAGCCATTCGAGTTCATCCTGGTCAGGACATTTTTTTTGCAGCATTTGTGATATTAATGTAAAGTAGTATATGTTTAAATAAAAAATATAGATTATATCTTTAAGAGGAAATACTCATTCTCTATAATTTTCAATGGACATCTCCAACAATAAAGATAACACTTGTATCCAAATTAATACAATTAAAAGATGCAAATTATAATGGATATTATAGGCAAATTTGTGTTTGTATGTGGATCATTTGAGTTCAATTCTATCTCTAGCATATCCCATCTTAATTTAATATAAGATTTCCTCAACTATACATGCATGCACATCACCATGCAAATCAACTTCATGAGCACTTGCATAGATCAAGAAAAATCATTGGCTATGATTTGTTAATCACAAGAAGGGTCCACCAAATTTAGAGCTAGACGCTCTTCTTTTTGAGAATTTCTAGCACTTATTCTCATTTATCAGGTACATTCATTGATTATGGATTGCTAAATATAATTAGGGTCCACCAAATTAAGGGCTAGATATTTTTTATTTTTGGTACAATCTCAATAATATTTATTATTGTGGGGATGCCTAGCCCCTACGCCCGTTAGGTTTAGCTACTAGGCCTTAGAACAAGTTCATTACTGATTTACCCTCACCTTTTTGTAATTATTAAGGGGTACAATGGAAATTTCTCATCCTACCCCATTCATATATATAAACCTTCAAGTGGGGTATGAGATGGCTAAACCCACTCATTTTGGGCTACCCACCAGCTCTCTTTCTCTAGCTAATCCATATCCTCCATGGAGAGGGGTACCAGTACCTACTGTTGTAGCGCATGCTACAACAAATGGCACCGTCTATGGAGAGAGCACAAGAAGATGCACAAGGAAGAGTTGCCACCACGAGAGAGATCTGCTTGATTTCGACTGGCTGGAAGCAAAGCACTATAAAGATAAGAAAGCAGAGAAACTTTAAACTGGTCATGTAGTATGGGATGAATAGTGCATTCAAATTCTCGCCAAATATTCACATAACCCTTTTCTCTTATATCTATTGAGCTATGAAGACCAGGGTTGAAAACTCACTTGAAAAACCAAAGCAGTAGAGAAAACACAGTAGAGAACTAACCGTGGTCGGAGACCAGCAACGTGGTCGAAATACGACAACGAGGTCGTAAACACGACAACGTGGTCAAAAGCAGACAACTTGGTCATAATCTCGACAATGTGGTCGAAAGCAGACTACATGGTTGTAAGACAATGTGGTCAGAAATCATCGTAGTCGAAACTGACGTGATTGTAAACAACGTGATCGAATGTTAATAAGTGGTCGAACAATCAACGTTGTCATAACCCGCTGAGACCATGGTCATAACCAACGTAGTCGTAAGCCAACGAGTGATCGATCAACCTACGTGGTTGGAACCAGTCCGCAACCAAAACGATCAGAGTGGTCGAATATAGTGCGATGTAGTCTGGAACTTGATCATGGTCGAAACCAACATAGTCGCAAAGCCGATCGATGTTCTAGACTGAGACTGCACTGACTACAACTGCTTTCATTTAGATTCAACAAAAGAAGGCAAGGAACCAACAAATCTGAATGTGGTCGAAATGGGAAGTGGTCGTAGCATTTTCGGAAGAACAGAGGAACGTCAGTGTAGGGCACGACCACAAGACCCAAATTCCAAATAACTTTTGATCCAAAGATTAACTGGCCAAGAAACTTTATATACAACAAGATTAAGATCTCAAGAGCCTGCTCTGAACTTTAATTGAAAACTTAGCAAGCAAATAGAAATCTTTCTGTGATTTCACCAGAAGCTCTTAAAACAGAGACTGAGAGGATAAAAACATAATCAGACCTTGCTCAATGAACACGCTGAAGATAAAAAGATAAACACGTCGAGTGCATCACCCTGTGCACCGCATAGTGCTCGATGAACACGCCGAAGATGAACTGTGCCTGCGAGCTAGAATAGTGGTTATAGAGGATGACATGTAATGTACGTATATTTAAGACTCAGAAGAGCACGTACTCATCTATAGCACCAAAGGGACCCTACGGTAGGCTAGTCCATGGTGACCCCGTGGTACATATTTGCGCGGTACAGACCACTGTTGAGCATCATCGGCCGTTCGAGGGGGAAGCGCTCGAATGACCACAACTGCAGCAGGAGGGAGAGCCTGTGAGAACAGGGGTCATCCTCATCCTACAGCAAGCATCGCACGGGCCGTGATATATCATGGGAAGTATGGCTGATCCCCAGCTATAGTGTACCTCATCCCCATCAGCGATGGCCCTCGCATACCGCACGAGGTGGGCATCGACGGAATCACCATGGCTGTTGGTAAATAGTACCTAGTCGAATAGTGATGGCAAGTATGCCTCAAGGTGCCGCAACACCTGGTACTCATTGGCGTCCAAGTCCATCCGCTCGACCTGTGCACAAACAAAAAAAATAGTAAGTCTATCATATATCAAAGATAGTGCATCGCTAAATAGAGAAAATAGATAGCATACATACCCGGAACTGTGAAAGCCACCGCATGGGGGCCATGCTTCTATTACACAGCGAAGATGTAGTACGCTGCTGTGGCCTCGGTCGAAAGAACCATGTGAAACCTGTCCAAAAGATTGTCGCGCTAGTTGGGAGGTGCATCCTCCGGGGAGACAGCCTCTTCCGCGATAGGCAGGCCAAGCAGCATCAGCCCACCACCGGTTCAGTAGAGCTGTCAGCAACGATCGGTCGAACAAGAACAGTCGTGACCGCTCTTGGACCTCCACGGCGTCCTTGACTAGAGCGATGTCCTTATCGGTGGCCTCCACCATCCGGGCGAGAGGTAGAAGGCTAACATCGCTCACCCTGCAAAGCACGAAGAAGTTAGTACATAGCGCAAATATCATACAAAGATGTGCTATAGTTTGTACACAAACTTGTCTCTCCAATGCGAGTCTAGTCTCCAACCCATCGGGGTGTCTGCGTACAGACCACCGCTAACTCGGTCTCCCCGTCCCCGCCCTCAAGATGCATGCCATCATGTCTCGCATGGTGTTGCGTGTCGATGTACTGGTCCAGCAAGCCGAAAGATCAGTTTGAACCACCAACATCACGAGCCATATCTACAAATCAATATAACAGATATAACAAAAAGTAAATATTAAATAAAGTAATTAAATGAATTATACTAAATTTTATTTTAGTCGTTTGTAAATTTTTGCAACTCAATTGCTATTTAAATCATCACGTAAAGTTTTAATCGCTACTCATGATCTTAAATTGTTGCATACTATTTTTAATCAGCGCGTCCTATTTTAATTGTTAGGAATAGTTTTAAATCATTTAATGCCTATTAAGAACACTAATTATGGGGTTTCTACAATTTATAAGTCACTGACAAAAATTTATTTTAGTCATTTGTGAATTTTTACAACTTAAATGTTATTTTAATCATCACATACTATTTTAAATCGACGTGTCATATTCTAATCATCACGAACAGTTTTAAATCTTTTTATGCCTATTGAGAATACTAATTACGGGGTTTTTACAATTTATAAGCGACTGATAAAATTTTATTTTAGTTATTTTTTAATTTCTATAACTCAAATGTTATTTAAATCGCCACATACAGTTTTAGTCACTACGCGTAATCTTAAATCATTGAGTACTATTTTAAATCAGTGCATCCTATTCTAATAGTCATGAAATTTTTTATATTTTTATACTAATTACGGGTTTTCTATAATTTATAAGTGATTGACAAAATTAACCACACCTTAAAATGCACAACAGAGCGATTTAAACGGCGATACAATTATTATCAACTAAATTACTGTTTGTTTCTAAACTAAAAATTCAATGATTTCAATTGCTATCTTACCATATTTAAAAAATAATTATATAAAAAATACAGAAAACTCACCATCGTCGATTCATAAATTCCTCTTCCTCCTCTTTTCCCCTCCCTCTCCTCTTCCTCATCTCCTCCTCCTCTCTTCACCTCCCTCTCCTCTTCCTCCTCCTCCCTTCCTCCTCCCCTCCTCTTTCTTTTCTTTCCTCTCCTTCTTCCCTCTCTTTCTCTTCTCCCTTTCTCCCCCTTCTTTCTTCTTTCCTACTCTCAACCGAATGGGGGGAAGCTCCGGCCGCGTGGGGGGGGGGGTAAATACCCTCTCATTCCAAATGGTTAGGCGACTAGGGGCAAAGTCGCCCAACCTTGGGCGACATGAACTAGTCGCCTAACCGTTGAGCGACTTGGCCACGTGTCGCCCAACAGTTGGGCGACTAGCCGAAATCGCCCAACGGTTGAGTGACATGAGGCCAAAAGTGCAAAAAGAATTTGCAGGTATATTTTTGTAATTTAGAATAAAAAATGTTATTTCAAAAAAAAATCTATATCCATATTAATACAGTTAGACAGGTTTATGTCTATGCATGGACCGCTTGACTTCAATTCTATTTCTAGCATCCCGAGCTTGTTGTACATGTTGGCGCATCATGACATCACACTATGTAACGTGTTTGCTATGATCAATGTGCACATGCACCATGTAGCTGTTCCGTCGGTCCCTTGTTGTTATGTGCTATACATTATAATTTGCATTCTTTTAATTATATTAATATGAATACAACTATTATCTTTGTTACTAGAGATGCCGATTAAAAATTATAAAGAACATGTATTTCCTCCCAGATATATAATCTATATTCTTTGTTTTAACATACACTACTATACATTAATATTACAAATGAAACCAATTCCACAGACATGAAAATTAAATCAAATTGATAACGTTCTAAAAATTCTAATATTTGAATTATTTTATGTGATATGTTCCTTTATTTTTCACATGTAGTTCATTTATTATATATCACATATATACCATTAAATTAATTAATTATGCTATAAGAATAGTGTCCGTACAGACGTGCGGGCCACTGTGCTATTTGCTCTAATAGCCCAATGGGAGTACGTATTAAAAGGAAAGTAAACGTACAGTTTAGATCCAATTATTTCTCTCACCACACAATGGGTGTACTAATTTGAAAGTAAACGTATGAGATCAATTATTATTTGATACTGTCTGTCGAACCGTCCTGTTGTTGCATTCGTTATCGGAGGTCTATAAAATGCAAGCATGCATCACAACGGTAGGTAACAACGCCTAATTAAGCTTGTTTAAGCTGTAAAAGGGGCCCATGATGAAACAGTCGGCCTTTGGCATTTTCGGCTAGCAGTCAATCCTTACTATAATATGATAGTCAAAACTCAAAACATTGAGCAAGTCTACTGGAACTAAAAGATTCTTTGGCTGTCATTAGTAACGTGCACTCACCGAAGAGAAGATTATTTATTTATTTTTGGGAGCGACAGGATATGGTGGTGATCATTTGGGTTTTTTTTAGGTGGCTTATGGCTGAAAAGTACTGTAGCTAGATGAAAAAACACCGTAGCTGACAGAGGCTTATTTAGCATAATTAAATTTAAAAAAAATAAAAAAATATGTTAACCCATTACGTATAATACAAACAAATACGGGAAAAAAGAATCGGCAAAAAAGCTCAACAAAAAACAAAAGTTCAGAAAAAGACGAAATTTATTAATAGTGAAAAATAAGCCAGAAGCTGAAGTCGAAACGAACAGAGCAATCTCCAAAGAAAAAACCATCAAAAGCAAGAGAGAATGCACATCATGCATGCTTGATTGCAAATTACATCATTGCTATTAGTGTAAATTACTAATAAAGCATGCATGGTGCATTCTCTCTTGCTTAAGATGGTTTTTCTTTGGAGATTGCAAGGTCTAATACGAGAATATACTCGACACCAATGTCCATATGTAGTGTACTCTCGGTCCGTAAGAAAGGAGTGCTGAGAAATACATATAATCCTCTCGGTCTAAAAATAATAACAAATCTTCTCTTCGATGAGTGCACGTTACTCATGACAGCCGAATAATCTTTTAGTTCCGGTAGTCTTGCGCAGTTTGTGGAGATTTGACTATCATATTATAGTGAGGGTTGATTGCTGGCCGAACGTGCCAAAGGCCGACTGTTTCATCATGGGCCCCTTTTACAGATTAAACCAAGCTTAGGTGTAGTTACCTACCGTTGTGATGCATGTTTGCATTTTATAGACCTCCGATAACAAATGGAACGACAGAACGGTTCAACAGACAGTATCAAATAATAATTTGATCTCATACGTTTACTTTCGATTTAGTACACCCATTGGGTGGTGAGAGAAATAATTGGATCTAAACTGTATGCTTACTCTCATTTTAGTACATACTCCCATTGGGCTATTAGAGTAAGTAGCACGGTGGCCCACACACCTACATAGACATCGGTTCACTTCTTTTTCACTTATGACTTATAGTTTATGATTTATGCTATAGTAATTAGCTTTTAAATGGTGTGTTTTTAAAAGCATAGTTAACAGGAATATTATAGTAAAAAGTGTATTGAGTTTAGCTGTACGAGACAAAATCGCATGTAAATATTTTTCTCTGCGTATTGTCTCTCGCAAACAATCAGAATTCAAAATTTTAAGTCATAAACCATAGCCTAAAAGAACCCACCCGATATTCTTAGAGCATATTTAATTGGTTTAGTGATACATATGTGATGGATAATAAAGAAATTACATGTAGAAAATAAAGGGTTGCGGATCACATAAAATAATTCAAATATTAGAATTTTTAGAACGTTATCAATTCGATTTAGTTTCCATGTCTGTAGAATTGGTTTCATTTGTGATATTAATGTATAAGTAGTATATGTTAAAACAAAGAATATATATTATATCTTTGGGAGAACATACCTGTTCTTTATAATTTTTAATCGACGTCTCCAATAACAGAGACAATAGTTGTATTCATATTAATATAACTAGTTGGGTTGCTCGCCTCATAGTCCTAGCTAGGTGTATAGTGTAGAGAAATACAAAAATCAAAATCAAGTGTGCTTTGATTGAGGGTTTATATCTATACTAGGAAAATACAGATCACTTCATGGACCTCATGGCTACTTCATGGATTACAAGTTTACAACACTCGGTTTCTGCAGATGTGTTTTGTAGCTCTACTTACACATAATCAGGGTTTTTGTTGGACACAATGGCCGCAGCATGCATGAATGCATGTGCTTTTGTGTTGATGTTGATTTAGTTCTGATAATAATAATAAAGGTATAAATGGACAGTTATACTACTTGTATGCAGCACCTTCAATCTAATCATATCTAGAAAGCTACAACTGACCTGTCGGTAAGACATCTACACATGAGGTCCAGAGGTTTAAACAGCAGTGAGCAGACTTGTGTTCCTGCAAGGCTGTGTTGCATGCATATACTAACACAATTGAATCTAGCATTCTTGGGAATATCTTCAGCCAAACCTAAGCAAAATAGGAATCCAATCAACTTGCGACTTCTCATATAACAACAAATTGCTCTAGCGCGTCGACTTGTAATTAATCTCTATTGCCAAAAAACAACAAATTGATTTACTGTGTCAACTTGTAATCTCTCTTATCGAATAACAACAAAATGATTTAGCGCATCGACTTGTAATTAATCTCTTTTGTTGAATAACAACAAATCATTTTAGCGTGTCGACTTGTAATCTCTCTTATTGAATAACAACAAATTGCTTTAGCATGTCAACTTGTAATTAATCTCTCTTGTCAAATAACAACAAATCGATTTACTGCATCAACTTGTAATCTCTCCTATCGAATAACAACAAAATAATTTAGCATATCGACTTGTAATTAATCTCTCTTGCTGCATAACACCAAATCATTTTAGCACGTTGATTTGTGATCTCTCTTATAGAGTAACAACAAATTACTTTAGCGCATCGACTTGTGATCTCTATTATCGAATAACAACAAAATGATTTACACGTCGACTTGTAATTAATCTTTCTTGTTGAATAACAACAAATCATTTTAGCGTGTCAACTTGTGATCTCTCTTATTGAATAACAACAAATTGCTTTAGCGTGTTGACTTGTGATCTCTATTATCGAATAACAACAAAATAATTTAGCATGTCGACTTGTAATTAATCTCTCTTGTCGAATAACAACAAATCATTTTAGTGTGTTGACGTGTGATCTCTCTTATCGAATAACAATAAATTTCTTTAGCACGTCGACTTGTGATCGCTATTATCGAACAACAAAAAATTGCTTTAGGGCCTATTTGATATGGTTGTGGCTTATAGCTTTTAGCTGAATTTTTTGAATTTTAGCTGTTTGCGACAGAGATTACGGAGAGATAGATACTCGTTTGCGATTTTGGTTGATACAGATATTAGGATTTTAACATGTACTACAATTAACTTGTAGACCCCGACTTGAGAAAATACTTCGTTTGAAAGTTAGGTACTGTAGCAAAAGCCAAAAGCCGCTTTTAGAAGCGGTTAAAGAATAGGCCCTTAGTGCATCGACTTGTAATTAGTCTCTCATATCGAATAACTACGTTTTTTTAGCACTTCAATTTGTAATCTCTCTTATCGAATAACAATAAACGAGCAAGGTGGCCTGTGCAAAGGCATGCTAGATCGGTCCAAAGTTTGTATTATGAAATGATATAATTGAGATCGCCAAAAATACTTTTTAGTTTTTTAGTTTTTTAAGATATCATAAATATTTGTATTAACAATAGAAGTTTGAAAGAAAATATAACTTAGAGAGTTCACCTTGGAATTCATATGAAAATTGAATTGCATTTTTTTTTCTAATTTGAAGTAATTTCTGTTGTAATCCATATACGATTCCATTCCTTTTTATTGGAAATTACATCTATTCAATCATTTAGGGATTTCATTTTGGAAATCGTATACAGATTAATTTATTATTTCATTTTTGTTGGATTTTACTTGGCATGGACTTTTTAAATATAAACCCTTATATTTTGGACGCCCCACAATCGACGGTGCAGAGTTTTTTTTTGCATCTAGTAATTATGGATTTTCTAGCCCTTTAGTGTGCATTTTGCATGCCTATTTATAATATAATTCTACTTTGTAAAATAGAATTATATTATGGATTTTTGGATGAGTTCTGTTGTTGAAACACTTTTAATTAATAAACTCTGTATAAAGCTAGTTGAGATAATAAGCTAAGCACATATAGAGGAAATATAGTTTAAGTATAAGATGTGATTTGGAAAATAGCAGTTTTTAAATATGTTTTAAGGATATTAGAAATGTATTAGAGAAATACGCTTTAAGGAGAGAGCAGATACCTTGCATTGTGGCCTTTCGTTCTTGATTTTTCCAATATTAGTTTGTTCCCCTAAAACGGACTCGTAGCTCTTTCTCTTCGAAGCAGCCACCTCCTCTCGCTGCTGTCCGGAGATTGGCCGTAGCCAGCAAAGAGCTCTACCAATAGCCATAAATCCACTCCTCCCCTGCACAGCCAGCTCAATCTTTCACCAAATCTAAGCATCCATTTCTTTTCACATTAAATCCTTCAACAAATCCGAGCCACCATAGATCTGCACCTCCACAGCCGAGCCTGCATTTTGTTATCAATTAATTATTTTTTAACTGAGTTAATTCAACTCCAGTATATGAACAGATAATAGTAAGTATTTGGCCATTAACTATGTTTAATCCCTTGTTTTACTCTTTCTTTTAAAAAGTAGATCCCCCAGTTTTAACTCCTACATTATAGGATCTAACACGTATATCAATTAATTATTCCATGAAACTCAACCTATGAAGGTGGTGATACATCAATGAAGATGTTTTAGTGGTAACAATATCTGACGTGGCATAAAACACAGCTAAGTAGCTTAGTATAAACAGTTTAACATGATGCAAGACCTTACGTAGCTTGAACAAATAATAAACTGCACAAATGATCAGTACCAAAGCTTTAGGGTGTGATCAAAATGGCTTGAGCTTTTGGCTTCAGCTTATTTTTGCACTATTCATAAATTTCGTCTTTTTCTGAACTTTTAGCTTTTTTTGAGTTTTTTTACCGGTTCTTTTTTTCCTCGTATTTGTTTACATTATACGTGATGGGCTAATATGTTTTTTCTATTTTTAAATTTTTTTAAATTTAATTATGGTAAATAAGCCTCTGTCAGCTACAGTGCTTTTTTCAGCCAGCTACAGTGTTTTCAGCCATAAGCCACGGGCTTTTCAGCCATTTTGATCACAACCTTAGAAATATCTTAATGATCCAATCATCAATAAAATCAATCTCACTGTCAGCAAACTACCGTCTGAAAATATTTACCTTCTATAACATGATAAGGCTTTCCATCCTAAAACAAAAGAAAGCACAGAAATAAAATAATAAAGGGTTGAAGACAGAAATTATTAATCATAGGTATAGGCACACAACATATAACTAAAACTAAAATTTGTAGATATCGTTAGAAACCACCACAAAAACACTTATCTGAACCACCTTATTGCTCTCTCATCAATAATGCCCTCGCTGTTCCCACGCCTCACTGTCATCATCGACAACAGCAACACCGTACCACACCCTGCACTGGGAAAAGGCTTTAACATTGGAACTTGTGACGAAAATTTAGAACTAAGATAAAACAGAGCATGACGGCATCTCCAATGGGTCTATAGCAGCTATCTACAAGAGAGTCCATGTCATCAACTGTCCTACGTGGAAGATATTAAATGAAGAAAGAGAACACAGCTCTCTACAGCTCTAGAGATAGTCTATAGCGCCAAACGAGGTAGCCTCCATAAATTCTGTGTGTGCATGTAAGCATCAAATAGCTATCCTTATAGATAGTTCTTTAGAATGCTAACTTTAGTGTGTACTATATAGATGATGTGGAAGTTTTATAGTTAGTTGCTAGCTATAACCATTGGAGATGCCCGGGCTTCTCCAACAGCTGGCTATTTAGTTAGCTAGATCTGATGTGGCAAGGAAAAAGTAGGAGAGAGAGTAGTCACTAGCGACGAGCAAATAGCTGATCTATTTCACGTAGTCCAAGAACATGAGAGAGGAGTATGTGGATCCAACAGTATAAAATAGTCTTTGCTTTTGTCTCTCACCTCCACGTCAGCTGACTATATAGCTAGTACTCTCTCATGTTCTTGGACTACGTGAAATAGATCAGCTATTTGCTCGTCGCTAGTGACTACTCTCTCCTACTTTTTCCTTGCTACATCAGATCTAACTAACTAAATAGCCAGTTGTTGGAGACGCCCTTAGGAAATCCAGGTTGATGGCCTTCTTACACATGATATGTCATTCAGTGACATTAATAAGGCATACTGATGCTAGAAAACAGGTGTTTGTGATGTGTGATTCACATGCCACAGGGACAATATTGAATAACTACACATGAATGCCACATGTTTGTGCGTGATCACTTGCGTACAATTATATCGGTAACATCAGATGTCTTAATTTTGTACAAGAATTCTCCAACTATATATGCATGCACATTATGGTGCAAATAAACTTCATGCATACTTCCATAGATTAAGAAAATCATTGGTTATGATTTGTTAATTATATGAAGGGTTTACCTAATTAAGAGCGAGATACTTTTGTGAGAATTTCTAGAAACTATTATCATTTATCGGTTAGCATCATTAGTTATGGATTGCTAAACATAATTAGGGTCCACTGAATTAAGGGCCAATTTTTTTTTACTTTTGAGAGAATTTTTATAAGATTTCTTTTTTATTAGCTGATGTAATAAATCGACCTAAACTTTTATTGTATGATACATAGCAACCAACAATTGATATAGTTCAAATTTAAATAGTATCCACCACATCTAGCAAAAAAAATTCAAAGTTGTAAAATACACATTGTTGGAAAATGTGCATGTAGAATAGATCTTGTCTTTTTATGATTCTCTTTTTTTTCTTCCTGAGCGCCACTTTTTCTCATGCATGGGCTTATTTATGGTATATTAATTCTGAGTAAACTAATATGTCTATTTTTCACTTAGTTTCGAATTAAAAATGCGATTGCTCATTTTATTAACTTATATTCTAAATTAGCATATTTTTGGATTTTACTTCTTATAGACTTTCTTTTAGTTTTAAGTTGAATTCGTACATAAATCTAGCTACTAATTTTTATTTGGAATATATGTTGTTTTTTATTGTACTTGACGTGGGTTCTTTCTTTTAATCTAAAATTTATTTATTTAATTTTGAATTTTAGTTTCAGGTTACAATTAATGTATAAATCCAATTGCTAATTTCATCTATTTTTATTCTGAATTTTAACTATGTAGGGGTTTCAATTTGGAGTTCGTATCAAAAATTTTTTTGAAAGAATGAGTTCATATCAAAATCAAATTACTAATTTTATTTTATTTTACATTCCAAATTTCTATTATTGTTTGTTATTTTTATATATTTTGAATTTAATTTTATGTTAGAATTCATACAAATCCATCTGCTAATTTTTATTTTTCATTTTAAAATTCTATTAATTTTTATTGTTGTTTTTATTTAATTTTTAGTGTCAGTTAGAATTTGTACAAAAATCTAACTGCTAATTTTTATCTAATTTTTATTCCAAAATTCAGCTCTGTACGGGTTTTAATTTGGTGTTCTTATGAAAATTAAATTGCTAATTTTATTTTATTTTTAATTTCGAATGTCTATCATTTTTAATTATATTTGGCATAGACTCTTTTTTGAATCTAAGCTGTTATAACACGGGTCCACTTGATGGATGGTTAGATAACATCCAATGGTTGCTATAGTTCAACTTAGTTTGAATTCACCAGATTAAGAGCCAGATATTTTGTTGGTATATTTCTCCTTTTTCTTGGCAACTCTAAAAGATCTATCATCAACTTTTAGTATATAATAGATAGATTAAATATAGTTATATGCATAAGCACATGCTAAACATCAGTGCTTACTTAAGCATCATACTTTAAAATAAGCTCTTTATCTATTCTATGTGGTAAAAAAATTAATTTTTTATTGCTAAGCATCTCTTTAAGCATCTGAATTGAACATGATCTAAGTTTGCCGGTAATCTGACTCAAGTTTGGAAATATACGTACAGAGACAAAGATAGGATCAATTCTGTGGCATATGCAAACGCCGACAGGAGAGAAACTAGAACCATAGGATCAGAAAAGAAAAGGACCGCGATGTTGGATCGGATGCAGGCGTTTGAACTGGAAAGACAGCGACGTGAAGCTCCTGCGCAGTACAGCATGTAGTGAAACGAGAGAAAATCGATAGAGTCAGACAGTACGTACTGAAAAGGACTGTAGTCTATCCGGTCAGTGTAGTTCAGTCTCCGGAGTATCAGTCACGCTGGAAATCGCACGTTTCGAGATCATGACTTAGAAGCATGAGAAAGAATCTCATAACCTCCAAGAACTCGACGCGATGTATTTCAACTTGTGAGAGTACGTATCCAAGTTGCACAAGAACGTAGCACATACGATATATTTATATTCCAAATAGTTACTGCAAAATGCGGAGAAATGCAGACTAACTCCATCCAGGCAGGAACCTGAGTACCTGACACGGTTGAACATCTCGACGCAGACATACTGACAAAGCGATAACAAGCAAGAATTTGAAGGGATGAAGCGTCATGACTTGGCGACTTGCCATAGTGCTAGGAAAAGAAAAAAAAGGATTTTGTTAAACATCATCTAAATATTTTTTCCTAACTATCATCTAAATTTAGGACTGCTAGATTAGAAATTTAATGGCCATAAATTCTCCTCCCTCCCTTTTAAATTCTACTTCCTTCCCCCTTAAAAAAAATCTTCCTCCTTAAAAAATAAGGGGCCCTTGATTTTTAATCTAAGAGTCATAAATTTGGATGATGGTTAAGAAGAAAATATCTGGTGATGTCTAGACACTCCAAAAAAAAAACTGAAACTACACAGCAAGTTGATGAGGACGACTCAGTATAATTAAGTTGCACAAAAAATAAAAAGCAATTCTCAGTGGTGATTTTTTATCCAAGAGGCTACACGAGCGTATGATTTGATCTACTGCCACCAATAAGGCAGTAAACGACATTCGGCCAGAATCGGCACCAACAACAGGCAGGTGGTTTCTGGATACAGATTATATAGCAGTTTTGGGGAACGTACACGGCCGAGTGAACTAGAACTCAAGGTGTCAGAATGCCAATCATACATTCCTGTGAACATTCCGTCTAACAATCATGGCAGTTCTGTTCAATTCAGGTTCACGTCATATAACTTGCACGGTAACGTGACACTCCTGTGATTATCTTTTCTGAACATCAACTGAAAAGTAATTGTAACACATTTGCATTTTTTTTAAGCAAAGGGCAACATCTAATGGAGATAGCACTACCTACCATCTAGGCCAGTAATTGACAAATCATTCAGGGAGCAGGTTCCTTCAAGGGCATCACTTTCAGTGGGAAGCAACATGGAGAGGAATCCAGGTTGCCTTGGGTCCGGTAAGGTGGTATTTTCGTTAGTAATCGCTGAAATGACTTCATTCATGGAGGGTCGATCAGTAGCTTTCTCCTGAACGCACAACAGGCTGACATGAATGCATCTAAGTACCATATGCTCAGGACATGCACCGTGTAGTGATTTATCAATGAGCTCATGCCGTCTGCCTTCTTTCCACAATTCCCATGCCTGCGAAGTTCAGTTGCAGCCACCAAGTTAGTAGTTCACCTACAACAATTATAGTACATTTTAAGCTCGTTATAACTTGTACTCACATATCCAAGGAGGTTAAGAGAGTTGCTGAGATCCTGCATTTCTTATTCCACTGATGATCTCCAGAAGCATGACTCCAAAGCTAAATACATCAGACTTGACAGAGAAAATGCCTGCCATAGCATACTCAGGAGCCATATAGCCACTGAAAAAACAGTAGTGTAATAAACTCAATATCCATCTTTCAATATAGAGATTGTTCACTTTATATGTCAAATGCAAATAGAAGCATGCAGTAAGCCAGCACTTACTATGTTCCATCGACTCTTTTCGTGTGAGCTTGTGTTCCTTTGGGGTCAAATATTCTTGCCATTCCAAAGTCAGATATCTTAGGGTTCATATAATTGTCCAACAGAATGTTGCTTGGTTTCAGGTCCCTATGAATAATTCTCAGCCGAGAGTGCTTGTGGAGATAAATAAGACCTTGCACAATACCTTCAATTATGTTAATCCGCATTGCGCAGTCTAAAAAAGCCCTTCTTGATTGTTCTTGAAAAAGAAACAATGCATTCATGAGTTCAAGAAAGCAGTCGAGGAAAAAAGCTACCGAGCAGAGAAAAACGAACATACCAAATAGGAAATAATCCAAGCTTTTGTTTGGCATGTACTCGTAAACTAGTACCATTTCTTCCCCTTGAATGCGGCAACCTAAGAGCCCAACTAAATTTTTATGTTGAAGCTTGGCTATCAATAGGATTTCATTCTTAAACTCAGGTAGCCCTTGCCCTGAATTTGCTGCTAGTCTCTTAACAGCAATATCCTGCCCGTCTGGAAAGTTGCCCTGGAGCATGGTTTCAAGTTTTCAACATAGTCTGACATTAGATAATGCAGCCATATCTTAAATAGGTTCATCTCCAAAAAAAGAAGAAGAAGGAAAAAAGTCCCAAATACCACAATCCATCATCTCAAGTTGATGTATATTGAATTTCCTGAACTGCTTGATCAAACAGCACACTTGCTTTGTCACACAGGAATAACAAGTGGATGAATAAGTAGAGGATGTTGTACCTATGAATGTCTCACGGGGCCACTAAGCAAAAATATGACATTAGTTAACGCGTGTTTTTTACCAGAAGGAGTGTATTGTTGTTGACAGAACCGTATTTATGTATAAAAACAATGCAAAAGTGGGGGGAAACTTCAACATTATAAATCTTATATATTTCAAATGTATAATCAATCATTAATTCATTATGAATCATTGATAGCACTGGTGTAGATGCCAAATATATTTACGTTTTTTAGTATATGTATAGTGCAATTTCAGCCAAAAGCCAACAACCACAACCGAAAATCGAAAGCTAAAGCTAGTTGGAGCAGGTTCCGTTTTGGTTGCTCTCAATGTTGTGCTATGTAAAACTGGTATCCCCAGTGACCCCTATACCCCTTAAACTTGTTTGCTTTAATAAAGTAGGGTAAAGCATGTTGCCTAAAAAATTGTATTTTCATAAAACCACATTTATTCTTACAAAACTATACTTTTTAAAAGTAGTTTCGCAAAACCACATTTATTCTTGCTAATCTTTTCAAAGAGCCACACTTCCATCACTTGCTACCGTTTATAAAAAAAAAACTGCATCTTGTGCTCTTTTGATAAATAAATAGTATCATTGCAATTACCTATTTCCTCAAGTTCAGTAAACAAAGAAAACTCCACCAAAATTTCTCAAAATTCCTACATGTGCTTGCAAACTTCAGTCTCAATTATATGCACATGTTTAAAGGGAGCTTTATTTGAATTGACTTTACAAAGCAATTGATTCTCTAAGCCCATCTGAGCACATTGCAAGAATTAGTTATTTTCCAAAGTCACAAAACAATATACAACTCGTTTTCAAACAAGTGGTATATTCGAAACTTTATTCTTCTCACAAAATATTTGTATTGTCATTAATTACCAAAAAGGGGGAGATTGAAAGCATTTAGACCTCTAAAAATGGTTTTGGTAATTAATGATATTATGTGAATATGGGACTAACATGTTTACTGAGTGTTTAAAAGGTTTAGTCCCGATAATGATTGTGAGATGCATGCTAAGGGTCAATATGAAGATCATTGTGGCCAGGGGCGGATCCAGAATTTCACATCAATGGTGTCACCATAAACTTGTCAGGCCGTCGGGCTGGAGACTGGAGAGTCATGGGCCGTCGGCCGACGGACCGAGTATTATCCAAATAAAAGGCTGTGGGCTGCTTTTAGAGAGACATTGAGGTCACATGGCAGGCTGGGATGCTGTTATCAATACAAAATAGGAGGGGTACACAGGCCTAGTACAAAAGCATTGTTGTCCTGTGACTGCACAGGTTACAGGTGGATCCACCCCTGATTGTGGCTCAAAACAAAGGTATAAATAGTCTAGGATCTTTCTTGATTTTACTGGTTTAAGGAGAAAGCGTGGTAGACCGGATTATAAGATAAATATCGTACAATTAAGGAGATCATGGCTAATAACTTGATAGCGTACTCTTGTGATATTGGATTAATTTAGGATCATGCATGCACTTAAAACTAATATTGATAACCAAACTGTGTATTGTTAGGAATATCGGAAGTACTGGAGTATAAATGGTAGTACTTCCGCATTTCGGAAGTTCCGAAAAAAGAGTGGTATGCTTTTCTAGAAAGCACCCTCATAATCACTTTGTCTCTCTGAAAAATAGAAGTACCGGAGTATCAACGGCGGAACTACCGCAGAGTGATAGTACCCAACCCTTGAATGGTACTTTCGGATCTCAGAAGCTCCGAAAAACCAAGTGGTACATTTTTCCAGAGAGTGCCAACTCTTGGCCTCGAAGCAAACAAATGTACCGTGCCAGAATTTTAGAACTTCTGAAGATCGAAACTACCGCAACTATAATGGCGGTAGTACTGCGCCGAATTTCAATGGTTAGTTCTGACATTTTGATATAACCGTTACTGTTGCTATAGAACGGCACGATAACACCAGCTTTTGCACTGCAGTACTTCTGCTTGCCCTGATTTTTCAGGATTATTTTATGCAACGGCTATATTTGGTTGGTGGGGGTATAAATACTCTCTCACCAGCTCAAGGACAGAGTTAGACACTACATTGCAACATCCTGGAGCATAGAGCATTCACTCCACACCTCAATTGCGTTCATTCCATTCATTTGAGTTAGTTGAGCCAAAATCAAGTGCATTCACCTAGATTGATCCTTTGGCACTTGATTGCTATCAAGCGAAGTCTTGATTTATTACTCTTGGTTCTTACCAGCACCTAGACGGCTTGGCAGGAGATTGCGAGGTGACCTCTTCAAGAAGATTGTGAAGAGGCCCGACGCCGACTTGTGAGTGGTTTAATGTCCACCATCTCCGGAGCGGAGGAAGGACAACCACTAGTAGATTGAGGAGCTGAGACTTAATTCATATAGTTGGTCTAAGTTGCTTGGGCTTTCCTCAACGTGGATTAGGGGGACCGGCGAGTTTCCGTACACCACGGTAAAACATCATGTGTCAACTGGTTTCTTCTTTGTCTCTTCTTTCCGCACTTGTATTTCTAGCATTTTGTGATCATTGTGATTATCTTATTTACTTGTGCTAGATATATTTATAGAGACTATTGCTTGTGGTGCCTTAGACTTACTAGAATTGTGTAGGTTTACTTTGATTTGAAATCTTGTCTAGCTAAATTGTGTTAATTAGTTTTAGAAGGCAAAATGTTAGAACCTCCTATTCAACCCCCCCTCCTCTAGTTGGTTATTCTTGATCCTAGAGGGAGGGGGACGGGTAGCCAGGCACTAGCACCATATCTGGAGAGTGCTGTGAGGGCGGCGGCTACTAAGGTGTTGAGGCTATCGGGCATCGACTGCTGCTTGAGACTAGATAAGGGAGATGGAGTGAGCCATGATGGACTGACTGAGACTGATCGAGCCCTGTCAACTGCCTCCTGAGGAGATAAGGAGAAGGAGAGAGGAACTGAGGTACGGAGGAAGGACAAGGACTGGTCTACCGATTGTTGAATGAGTCTAGTATTTAAAAGAAAACACAGATCTAATTTTTCAATTTGCGCAATTATGATTGATTTGGTAGTTTAGTTTCATCTATTATCACTTATCAATTCATTAAGTTTTAAGAAAATGGAGAAATGAACATTGCCTCATGCTTATACTACTCAATCCTAGTGCTTTGATATGTTGCTTCTATTTCCTAATCCTTATAACTACTCACAATCATAATTTATCATTTCATCACTAAGTTTGCTAATTTTGGTGTACATATATCTACTTACATATGTTTATAGGCTTTTGGGGATACATTACCCATTACTAAGGTACAATATTCATTGTATTTTATATTTTTATTATGTTCCTCTTCTAATTATGTATAATTTTCAATTACAAAAGATAGTTTGATTTATGTTTAATACGCTTATCTTATATTGGTCTTCTGGTGCGGGAGTGCCCGATCTTCACGGCATAGGATCGATAATGATAACTTAGATCCGTGCAACCTGACGAACCGATGGCGCCAACCACTGTCAGAACAGCAACCTGCGACAAAAGAATTCACCCAACCATACGCTCATGATCCCGTCTACCCCGACCACAAAGCAGACACGTCGCAGCTCCTGAGAATCATAAGGAATCACAAGAATAACGATGTAGAGAAACGTCCAATTCCCCTCTAGATTGCAATCAGATGGCAAACTCTAGAAAGAACAAGCGTATAGCTCTCTCTAGAAAATAATAGATTTAATTGTAGTCTCCAAAAAGTTACGTATTACAAGGTTTATATAACTCTTGGGAGGCTGCAAAGTATCCTACTCAACTCCTAAGTGTTTTAGACTCAGACTCTTACAAAAAGGAAATAAAAATAAAAATCTATAATGCTTTTGAAGATAAATCCTCCTCCATTATGTAGCCCTTGAAATAAACTTTTCAACGAATCTAAGATCACCTCAATCGGACTCTGTATGCGAAAGTTATTACCCTTTAATCACAAGAAATCCCTTTCGGTCTGCACTGTAAGTCGTTATGACCACATTGAGGTTTAGTTTTGACTACAACCATGCTCTCTTTACGACCACACATCTTCTGTCGATATTGGCTTCGACCATGAGTAGCAGTCATTACCTTCATAGTTATCTGAGCCGCAAGAGGATCAGACGGTCGTAAGTTGTAGTCGTAGCGGCACAATGGTCATAAGCCATAGTCATGGTTAAAGATATGATTAGACTGTTCCGAACATCTCCAAGTCAATCGAACGACTACAAGCGTCTCCAACTAATTTAACGGTGGGATCGTTTGGTCTAGTCCGAACATTACCATCAATATCGACCGTCCAAATTGATCGAACAACGCAGAAGGCTGAACGTTTGGAGCGGTTCGAACGTCACCGTCGCTATCAATTATCAAAACCTGATCAAATGTCGCAGAATAAACGAATGTTTGGAGCAGTCCGAACATCTCCAAGGCGATCAAATATTGATCAAATGGTCCGTTGAAGATTGGACGGTACGACTCATTTGGAGTAGGCCAAACGTTTCTAAGGCGATCGGGTGGTCCGTGGAAGATCGGACGGCGAGATCATTCGGAGCGATCCGAACGTCTCTGAAGCATCTAAGCGTCCAACACAACAATCGAAACCATTCAGACTAGTCTGAACGTTCTAAAGGTCTTGCGAGCGCCCGATGTGGATCGAACGGTTCTAAACACATCTAAGGTCGATCCGGCATGACAATGAGGATTTGAACGTATCTGCCCTTGCTTGACTCCAAGTATTTCTTCTCCATTAGTTTCTCCTCCATGGCTCTAATTCCAAAAACTTCACATCGTTCAAACCTGAGAACGAACAACACATTGGAATGAGATAGTATTCAATTTTCACGTAGATTGTAACCAAATTCAATCAGGAGCAAATTCAACTGTTGATTAATTTGTTTAGCTCGTGCTCGTGTAATCGATCTAATTGGTATCTTCGAGATGTCCTCATCATCTTATCTTATTAGCCTCCTAAATTTTAGTTTTGGGTCCACCGCTGAGTACCATAGTTTGTATCTAAATAGTTTGCATCTAAAGATTTTGTTCGTTTTGAGAAAAGGGCTTGAGCACCTCGGGCTATTGGGAACGTAGACAGGGTCGTCGTCACACGTCACACCGCATAGAACAAGAAGATATGCGAGTGTAAAGGCCCAATAAGAACATCTTTGTTTCTGTTTATATTTCGCTTCTGAAAGCGACTATTGCGCGTGCCATTGTGACTTTGTGAGATGAGAACATTTGCACAAGCACAACTATGCAGATTCTGGTCGGATATGAACTATGTGCTCTTATGATTAGATTGATTCGGCAAATTTTTAATTAGGCATATGCTGACGAGTGGGCAAGCAAATGGCAACGCCAATGGTTGTTGAAGCTAGGGCCAGTATCTCCACATGAAACAGAAAGGCATGGGCCAAAAAAAAAATCCCTTTGTCTCTGGAAGCATCACCGGGCTACTTGCATTTGGGTGACAACTAGAAGGATTTGAGAGGAGTTCACCAGAGGCCATTTTTAACATCAGGCATGGGTGAAGGAATAGTAAGATCAAGTGCATTGAGTTGCACTTGCACAGCATATTTCATCTCTCAAAAAATTCTCTTTGTGCATATGGCATGCAGCCATGTTCGATCGAGAAGATTCTGATCACAAGGGGAATCTGAAGACACCAATCTTTCTGTGGGTTTCTTTGTCCACGAATCCAGGCTAACCGATACATATAGTCGGTTCCCTTCCTTCTTCTTTTTTCCATTTTCCATAAAGACACGAGAGCACGCTCTAGGCTACGCATGTTCTTTCTACTCGGCAAAGAGGTTGTTACCGACAGTGACTTGGTCAGAGTTCGTTCTTGCAGATGCAGCAGCCAGTGCGATGCGAGTAGTAGCATGAATGGTCGTCTCCTCGTCCTGCTTCGCAGCTCCGTTTACACACTGGCAGCAGGTAGTGGTACAGTTTTATTTTCTCTTCGTATGCGTCTCGAAATCTTCTTATGCTGCTACTCAAATGAACATGGATCTTTGGACATGCCGAAGAATATCCCTCTGAAACTCCCAGGGAAGAGCTGCTTCGAATCAACGACAATCTTACCGAAGAAGTGGCAAATGCCGACTGTGTCAGCCTACGCCGAAAAAGCTCAACTCTCTGTCAGTTTTGGTAAGCGATCCAGTTACGGCGGACAGCTGATGTGATGTCCGCCTCCAATAGTTGTTCAGGATGAGAGGTGGCAGTCAACAGTCCCCTTCAATGCAACCTTGTTCAGTGAACGCGTACATGGACATGGAGTGTATGGCTTCGTCGCTTTTTATTGTGCTGATCTTAGTACGAGCTTTCGTAAAAACGTAGCGAATGCTAATAAATTATTTTAAAAAATCTATTTTAATAACGAATGGTACTTTCATGTTTTCTTTAAAATAATTTATATACTTTTAAAACAAAACTGAATGGTGGATAGTGATTACTTACTTATTTATGTGATTTGAAATTAGTGATATTCTTTGTTAAAGTGAAAAGTATAAAAATACTACTCTTTAATAAATCATTTCAAAAATTAATAAAAAATTATTTTATTTATTTACAAAATTATAAGCTACAAACTGTCCATGAACTGGCGGCGACCATAAAATGGGAAAGTCAGCCAGTGCGGTTCCTCACGGACCATGCTACAAGGCACGTCATTTACTCACGGTCCAGGTTCAATCAATGGCCAGAACAGCATTAACACACCTGATTGAACAGCATTAACAGCTTTAATTCCTGATAATAAATTATGTATGTCTTGACAAGTTTTATATTCTAAGTTACAGACTGCTAGATTTATTAATGCATCAAACCTGGTTCAACTTAGTATTGTAACTGATAAATTTGATGAATTAAAATTGGCATATGACTCTTGTGATAAAAAATTAAAATTTACTAATGATAAAATTGAAAAACTTAAGTGTAGTTCTTCTGCTTAATCTAAGACTTACTTTAAGTGTGATTTGCTCTAGGCTAGACTTAATTCATCTTCGAGCACATACAAGCAAGCAGTCTGCTGTCCTTATCTTCATCCGGTAATTCAAATTGTTTTTCTTTTGTTCCTCTGTGTTGTGTTTTGATTTCAGGTGGTAAAAACAGAGACAATCATTCACTCCCCTTTGATTGTACCATATGATCCTACAGCTATAATAGCTAATTTTTAAACAGTGTGTTTGTTAATATATGATTTACAAGTCGATTGTGGTAGATATTATACCGAATTCAGCTATACCAAGTAAAGTTGCATGTGACTTTTTCCCTTTTTATAGTGTCTCTCACAAATAGACAGAATTTAAAAACTATAAATTAAAAGCCAAAGTCACAGTCTAAAAGAACCTAACTTTGATCATGAACTTTACAGGATTCTAGCATAAAGGATGAGCAAATAAAACCACCAATGTTGTGATCTTCTGAATTCTGGTGTACCGCCAAAGGTGGTGATTATTTGGGCTTTTTTGGTGGCTTATGGCTGAAAAGCACTGTAGCTGGCTGAAAAAATATTGTAGCTGACAGAGGCTTATTTAGCATAATTAAATTTAAAAAAAATAAAAAAATATGTTAGCCCATTACGTATAATACAAACAAATACGAGAAAAAGAACCGGCAAAAAAGCTCAACAAAAAGCCAAAAGTTCAGAAAAAGATAAAATTTATGAATAGTGAAAAATAAGCCGTAAGCTAAAAGCTGAAGTCAAAACGATCATAGCCCAGTATGCCAGCTCCAATGGAAAATAAACATATTTATGACCTGGAGGAGGTGTTTTAGGTCAACATCTCTATTCTTTTTAACTCATGATTTATATTAAGATTGATTTTTATTTTTTAAAAAACAGTTTATTAATACAACTTTTTTGAATCAGTTTATTAGCAAATTTGTATGAACAAAATGATCACTCTAAAAATAAAAACAATTAACTACAGTCATAAATTATTAGCCGCACCAGGAAAGACTGTACCCGTTAATAAGCAAACGAGGCAAGCTCAGATGGAGAATTTTGGACACATTTGGACCCATAAACACCCAAAATTCCGTTTTTGGCACCCGAACCAAAAAAATTCCATTTTTGGACCACTCCTGAGCGCGCGTTTGCGAGACGGCGACACGTGGCCCCGGTCGTGCGGTGTGGTACCGCACGACCGCACTGTTCACGGGTCGTGCGGTACCACACCGCACGACCCCCCTGCCATCCGCGCCCGGCGCGCGATCTCTCGCCCGAGCGCACGACTTCCTCGCCTGAGCGCGCGACTGCCGTCCCGACCGCACGTTTGCCGCTCCCGACCGCGCGTCTTCCCGCCCGACCGCGAGATTCTCTGCCGACCGCGCGACCAGGACACGTGGCGCCGTCTCGCAAACGCGCGCTCAGGAGGGGTCCAAAAACGGAATTTTTTTGGTTTAGGGGCAAAAACGGAATTTTGGGTGTTTAGGGGGTCTAAATATGTCCAAAATTCCAGATGGAAGGGTAAGAGAAGCTCGAAAAGATTTAAGAAAAAAACGTAGAAAAAGGGGCACCATCAGGCAGAGCTACGTGTACAAGAAGCTCTTCCTTCCTTCCCAAATCACCAGCACAGTTGCGGAGAACTGAAGGGGCTGCTTCCCTGTCTGTACCCTGCTCGCTCTCTGAGTCCTCCATTTGAAACCAAAAACTTCCTCTCCACGCCAGTACGCCACCATCTCGGATCAAACCACCGCCGAAAAATTCCAAAATAAACACGAGAAAAAGAACTCCGAGAAAGGAGTGTAAAACGCAAAAACCCTAGCCCCTCCGAGACTCCCATGGCGGCCAACCCCTCCTCCCCGTCCGCCGGCGGCGACATCTCCTCCTCCCCCTCGCCTCCGCCGGTGCGCCTCGCGGCGGCGCAGGCGGCGGGCGCGATCCAGCCCTCCTCCCCGCGCTACTTCTTCTCCTCGCTCGCCGGCACCAACGCCTCCCTGCACCGGCGCATCGCCATCGCCGTCGACCTCTCCGACGAGTCCGCCTTCGCCGTCCAGTGGGCCGTGCAGAACTACCTCCGCCCCGGCGACGCCGTCGTGCTCCTCCACGTGCGCCCCACCTCCGTGCTCTACGGCGCCGACTGGGGCTCCATCCCCGTCTCCGTCTCCGACGACGCCGTCGGCGCCGACGGGGAGGACGTCCCCGCGGCCGCCGCTGAGGAGCTGCAGAAAAAGCAAGAGGAGGACTTCGACGCCTTCACATCGACCAAGGCGCAGGACCTGGCGCAGCCGCTGGTCGACGCGCAGATCCCTTTTAAGATCCACGTCGTCAAAGATCACGACATGAAGGAGCGGCTCTGCCTCGAGGCCGAGCGCCTTGGCTTGTCCGCTATGATCATGGGAAGCCGCGGCTTTGGTGCCTCGCGGAAGGGCGGGAAGGGGAGGCTCGGGAGTGTTAGTGATTATTGTGTGCGTCACTGTGTCTGCCCGGTTGTGGTTGTCCGCTACCCCGATGATGCTGCAGGGGCCGGTGGGGCGGCAGTAGGAGCAACAGATGAGCTGCACACTGTGCCTGAGGATGAGCCTGAGCTTGACAAAGGTCTGCCCTTTTACTTTGCTCAACCCCACAGTTTCGACTCTGTATGCTGATGATTGATTAGTTTGTCATGAAGTGTTCTATGAAATGATTTAGTGTATAAATGTCTGGTGTGGAAGAAAATAGTAGTACAGAAATGTCTTAATAACTAATTCAGTAAGAAATTTCCTTCAAGGAGTGCATAAAACTGTCATCCTTCATCTAAAATTGTAATGGTGATGACAAGCTTGATTTTTTTTAGAGCCATAGAGATGACAAGCTTGATGTCCTAGGCTTGTTCATATTTGAACTATCTTAGTCTTCTTAGAAGACTACAGAGTTTGATCTTGTTTTGGCCAGCTTCTGTAGTTTGTGCTGAATTAATTAACTTACATAGAACTGTTGTGAACTATTGGAGGAAATGGTAAGAAAGCTGATAGTCTCTATCACTAAATGTTTGCCAACGCTCTTAGAATTGTGGATGAGCATCGAACAATAAATTGTATTGACAAAGTCCCATATGTATATGGAAGTATGAAACTATGATGCAAATTCGTCTGCTGCTGCGCACTTCATCCATCTTTGTCCATGTCATTTCTAGCAGTGTTACTTGGACAACCGTGTTCAAATAAATTTTGCCGAATTGGTCACATGAATCCGAGTTGGATTCCGACATCCATGTCCATGTCCGAGTAACACTGCCTGTGTCCAAAAAAAAACTACGCTGAATCAGACACCTGAAACCAGGAAATGAATATAACAGTCACAGCAATTTGCTAGCTATTAAGGAAAACAAGTATACTATTAAAGAAAGTGGTAATGCCAATGGTTTTTATTATGGTTATCTGTTTTGAAATGTCTAATCTACTGTAAGCTTTTTAGTAAAGTGGAAATTTATTTCACTGTCACCTGGATGGAATGCATTTCCACTTAAGAGTGGTTGCTGTTTGGAAGGTTTCTTTTAGGACCACAGATAGTTAGAATAAAGGTATGCTCTGGAAATTTAGATGAATGTTTTTTCTTGTATAAATATCTCTTGACTTTCTCCTACTCTAATCCTTTGCACTTCTGATGCAGTATTTTGAGTTATTTATTGTTTAGTATTAGTTTAGTTGTGTCTCCTCTTTCTTATGAATGATACATATGCCATGATAAGATTAAGGGATAGGATCCTCCTTTCTGTTATTGCCTTGGAGTCGTCTGTTAGTTTCATCCACATATCATGTTGTTACTTTCCCCTAGCTGCATTGTGTAACAATTTTCTCTAACTACTGTTGTCATTCAATTGATTCACACCACACCTCATCATCTGCATATTATTGATTGGAACATTGCAGTTGCTCACCTTCATGCTTCATTTCTAAGTGACCAATAATAGCCTAGTTACTGTGTGCTATCTGTAGGATGTTCAGTTCATAACCTAGTACATCTGCTGGTCTTCTAATTTGCATGTTGTTGGAACAAATGACCCTGAGACTAGGGGGCTGTTTAGTTCATGGCCACAGTTTCCGGCAATTATTCTTTTCCACAGTTGCCACACTTTTTGGCCTATCATTGTGGGCTGACAAGTGGGCCAACTCTGTGACGATAGCTACAGGCAGTGTAGCATGCCAAACTTGGTTGCAGCAAAATATGATAAAAACAAAAAGGCCCTAGATAAGGAACATTTCCCCTATTTATTTGAAGGCGATGTGCTAAGTACTTAATTTGAGCTAGAAGTGACCTGTCAGCTTTACTGGGGATAGTTTGACATTCACAAAACGCTTTGGTCTTTGCGAACATTAGTTTGTCGTTCATATGCAATTATCTATTGGAACAGATCAAATTACCTCGTTTTTGTTGACACAGCAATCTACAATGGTGCCTTTTGGATATCCCTCGAGTAGAATGCTGGTTCTGATGTTTAATGAGCCCCCCCCCTTCCCCCCCCCAAAAAAAATCTATTTTGAAGGAACACTGTTAGCACTTATTCTCCTTTTGGTGTTTCATCTGTTTGACACTTGTATTGAAGTGCTCCCTCATATGCTGAATGCTCATGTTTGACACATACACTTTCAATTGCTTCCTCATATGTCGAATGCACTTTTTTCATTTGAAACTGATAATTTCATGTGATTCTGTATGTCACCTTCTATCAACTTGGATTTTTTTGTACGGATAATCCATTTTTTATTCGAAAATACATAAATATACCCGCGGGAATTTTTTTTACAAAAATAGGCTCTAGTCGCCCCCCATTGGGTGACTCTCACCTTTCGCCCAACCGGGAGGCGACAAAACTTGTGTCGCTCTACCTTCGAGCGACTGCAATTAGTCGCCTTCCTATTGGGCGACTATCATGCAGTCGCACGACTTATAATGCAGTCGCCCAATATGAGGGCGACTTTACTCTCCCCCGTGATTTTTTTAGAGTTTTGTCAATTTTGTAGTTTTAAACCGGGAAAAAATTTGGTATAGTTGTAATAAAAGTTTATGTTCACTGGATGTTGTAGGTGCATAAAAAATTTTGGGAAATTTTTTTTAAGAACGATTAAGTGTAGAACATTCGATACATAAAGTGGTAAGTGGCATGTGTGGAACTCTGTACTTCTAATGTTCAGAACTCCACCACTAGTCCTAACATGCCTTAGGGATTATAACTTGCTGGGTGCCTGGGTCTATTACATTTTGTCTATTGGGTGTAGTATGGTTGTTTTCCCTTTTTCTCGCGCCATGAAGATGGCTCCGCTGCATCATTCTTCCTGTCACTCTTGATCTTGAGAGCTGCCTCACGAGCTTGAAGCTCTTCCTCCTGACGCTTAATGGCTGCTTCACGCAGACTTAACTGCTCCCGCCTCCTTTGCAGCTCATCCTCCTTGCCCTTCAGACGGATTTGGTTCATCCTCACGCGCGCTTTTGCTCAAGCCGCATCTGTCGTTCCACCTCGCGAGCCTGAGTCATCTTAACAAAGTATTGTTCTTTGTTTTCCACCTCCATTGGCCGGTTCTGTGGCCATGCCGGCGGCACTCGATCCACCCATTCGATGAACTCGCAAGGCTATGTGTGGCGTGATAGATGTCATGGATCAAGTTGAAAAACGATAACGAGAAACAAAGAATTTAGTTGTCGTCGTTACCATGAAGTCGTCATCCAGGTCTGGACACTTGAAGAACCTACGGCCGTAGTTGGCTCGTTGTACTCGATTCGTCCAGACGCACAACATCGTCCTAAAGCCGCAATGGCACTTCGGGCGCTCATGCCACTCCGGCACTCCAAATGGGTCGGACCTCCAGGAAGACATTGTTGTATAGTAGTATTGTGATGGCTAGAGGAGGAGATGTGGAATGGAAAACATAGAAGGCCTTTATGTAGGCAGGTTATCTGGTGCAGTGGGCATAGTCCATGGAGAGGACGACATGGGAATCTTTTCGCTTTTTCAGGATTCCAGTGTAGCAATAAATGTCCCTATGAAGGCTTTTCAGAGCTTGTAGTCTTGTAATAAATTCAGAGCTTGGACCATTCAATGTATTTGGTACAACATAGCCTTTTCAGTCGTTTGTAGGAAACAGTACGTTCTACGAAATAAGTGCTACAATATTGCCTTCTCAGAGGCCAGTAATCATAATTTCTGAAACAACAAGCTACGGTCATTGCAAACGTGCCGTCCTCAAGTCCATAACGTTCAAATAGTTCATACAGCAAATACTAAGCAAATACATGTAATAACTAAGTAAACAGAGCAATACTAAGCTACCAGCACAACACCAACTACATTACAGAAAACAGATGTAATATACAAGTTTTACAAATGGTACATGAAATTTAGCTGAAGTCTCCAATAACTACTGGTCAGGATATGTGTTGCATCGTCTAGCTGTGTGCCCTCCTGACCGCATCGCCCACAACGTGCACCAGATGTTCCAGCTTGTGATTCGTCCATGTCATTTCTAATACGTCGGCTCTGTCGCCGACCCTTTTCACCCTTCAGCATGCTAATATCTGGAACCCAGGTCCTCGCTGAAATGTCCAAAGTGGTGAAGTTTCTCACCACCCTGAACCCCCGGAGCTCCCCACACCAAGCTTGCAGTATTCTCTCCTTAAAGAAGTACTCGGACATGAAGTTGGAAGGATCCATGCTCACGGTCCCGCATGCAGCGAGGACATAAGAGCATGGCTTGTGTAACAACTTAAGCTTGTTGCATGTGCAGCTAGGTTCGTTTGCATGATCTCCAAGGCATACCTCGTGAGTAATAAGTGAACGAGCCGTCCCAAATCCGGCTCTATCACGGAGTATCACCTCGAAACGATGCTCCCTGTTACCCATGACATGCACTGTGTGCAATTGACCCTTATGTGCCTTCGTCTCCATGTACGCCGTAATTTTTGACGAATACAGGGATTCCGGGATTGGCCACATGAAGTGCGGCACTCGTGTGCCTCTCCCTGAAGTAGCGGATTGTGCTGTGAAGAACACCTTCCACAATGGCGACAAGGGGCTTAGAACGGAGACCCCTGAGGACCCAATTGTAGACCTCGGCAAGATTAGTTGTCATTATTCCATACCTTGCGCCATCCGTGTCGTGCAACAGCGACCACTTCTCCAATGGTTCCCCCTCGATCCACTGCGAGAAGCACTTGATGTTTCGTGAGCTCCGCCTTCTTGGACCACTTGGGTTAGCCTCATCAATTGCTGGTAAGCATTGCGGTTGTGCCGCCCCAAGAGTGACCGGCCCCTTGCTCCTCTCTTCGATGTTCTTCCTGGTGTGCTCATCCAATAACCCCATAAAGCATCAAATTTTCTCTGCTGGTTCTGCCTGGCCAGCCTCTTGAATAGCTTCATCAAAGATTGTTTCGGGAATTGCTTGAAAAAGTTTGCCCCTAAGTGACGACTGCACCACCGGTTCCTCATATCCGGCCAAGGAACGGTCTCAGGATCTTCTTGAAGTTTTCTTATAGCCTTTATAATACCGGCATGGCGATCATGGATTACGCACACACCAGGACGGGTGCCTACAACTCCAGCCTTCACATGTCTGAGAAACCATAGCCAGCTCTCATAATTCTCACTCTCCACAAATGCAATGGCCAGCGGCAATATTTGATTGTTACCGTCAACGCCTATGGCCGTCAGGAGCTGCCCTTTGTATTTGCCTGTCAAGAAGGTCCCATCTACTGAGATCACTGGCAGCATATGCCTGAATGCTTCAATGCTAGCACCAAATGCAAACAATGCTCTCTGCAACACTGCAAATCCCGGTGAACTTATGGACGGCTTGTCGTGCACGGCGATGTACGTGCCCGGGTTCCTTTGCTGCAACACCTTAAGCATACGAGGAAGGTTATCGTACGCCGCCTCGAAAGTGCCAAAATATTTTTCCAACGCCTTTTGCTTGGCACGCCACGCCTTCGCGTAGCTAATCTTATACTTGAATTTATTCTCGATAGCTACCACAATATGCGTGGCCGCAATATCTTTCTTCTCCACTATCTCCCTATACATCAAATTGGCTATAAATCCGGACATCAGGTTACGATGCCTCGCCAAGACAGTGTTTAGAATGCAGGAGTGCGGTTCCACCTTGGACACAATCCAGTGAGTCTCATACTTGGGTCTACGTGCGTGCACCCTCCAAGGACAACCATCCTGCTCGCACTTCACAGTGTACTGCTCCTGGCTTGATTTGACGACGCGAAATGTCCGCTGCATTGAAAGGGCCCAAAGCTTGATGGCATCCTGCAACGCTTCCTTGTCAGCAAACATAGCATGCAATCGAACCTCTGTGTCATGATACTCCTATGGTGATTCATGCTCATCATGTGCGGAAACACCCTCCGCATTAAACCGGTTCCATTCCTGGGGGATAGGAACTTCTTCATCATCGGAACTGTCCTTGTCGTCCTCTACAGCTTGCTCTTCATCCCATGCCCTCTGGTCATCAGATTCCATCTGCTGCACGATATACTCATTATGCTCTCCTTCATCAGCTTGCCCAGTTCCCTCTCTATAGCTTGACGGTAGTAACTCTCCTCCATGTACCGCATCGGCTTGCCCAGTTCCCTCTCTATAGCTTGACGGCTGTAACTCTCCTCCATGTACTGCATTGCCTTCATGACGAACAACTTCATCACCTCCGCCAACGTTCGGCCCGCACGAGCTGCTAGCACCTCCCGAAGCATAGGCGGACGCACGAGCTTGCGCAGCTGCTTGTAGTGAGCACGGTTGCACAAGCAGAACACACTCGTATCCACGGCGCCGACACCCTTGCACAAAGCCCTTCCACGAAGCAGAGCGCACCAATGTCTTCAACTCTCATCTGATGTCCGTGGGAGATCAGCTCCAAAGCCCTTGCACAACGACGCTGCACACCTCGGGGTCCAATGAAAAACTCTGGGTCAGCCAATGTTGCACATCTGTCATTCGAGCATTCTCGTCATCCGGAAGTACGAGAGTGACTTGCGAAAAATCGCTCAAACCCACACCATTCGAACCTTCATGAATAATTCCAGCACCATAATACACTCAATGTAGTAGTGGCCATTGATGATGTAGGCCTGCGTGTATGATTGAAATTTACGACATGTCAAATAACATCGTACAACACTAAACTAAACTTTCTATACTAAAAAGGGTGCTAAAATTTCTATACTACAAAATGTTCCATACTACAGAATGTATACTACCAATATTTCATCTAAATAATAGTGCAAATACAACATAATCAAAAAAATATCTAGATCCAAATGGATGGAATAGCTTCTACTCCTCCTTCCTCCCTCACCTCCCCCTCCAACCATGTCTTCCTCTCCTTCTCTTCTCCCCTCCTTTTCTTCCCCTCCGTCCTCTCTTCTCCCCCTCCTTTTCTTCCCCTTCCTCCTTTCCTCTTTTTCTCTCCTCTTCTTCTCTCGTTTCTTCTCTGTGCGCCTCTCCTCTTCTTCTCTCGTTTCTTCTCTGTGCGCAGTGAGGGAAAAAGCGGATGTGGTAGTGGGCGGCCGACTGTGCAGAAATAAATTAAACCCCCCTTGTCGCCCTACCGTTGGGCGACTGAGATTCCAGTCGTCCAACCGTACAACGACTGTAATAAGTTGCCCAACGCTCAGGCGATAATATTGATTCGCTCAACGGTTCCCACATTCCCTAAATGTCGCATCCCGGTTGGACGAAAGGTGAGAGTCGCCTAATGGGGGGCGACTTGAGTCTATTTTTGTAAAAAAATTTCCGCGGGTATATTTATGTATTTTCGAATAAAAAATAGATTATCCGTACAAAAAATTCTATCAACTTGTGTGTTGGAGAGGTTGGCTTGCGAGCATACGTTGCTGGTGGATTTGATTCCTCTGTTTTGGTTCACTGCAGAAAACTGAGGCAACGAAATGCAACTGGAGAGCAAGGAAAACATGTGCTTGTACCGAGGTGATCCACGTGTATTTGAACGATGCAACTGGCTGCTTATCTGTTCTGTATCCACTGCATACCATAAACTGGGTTGGCCAGAATGCTGCTTTCCATTTTCGAGTTAGTATCAGGCTCGTAGATCGTGGGAGTCTTTGTCGGTTTGCTTTGCCAGACGTTTATGCTGTCGACTCCAAGTAGAGTACACTATTCCCGTGGGCAGGAGCTGTGTTACGGATGTTTATGTTGCGCTATGTTACGGATGTTTATATTGTGCTCCTGAATCTCTTGTAAGGCCAGGCTTCCCGAAGATGGTACGTGTTGTATTCTCGCCTAGACGCCTAGTTTTGTGTATACGGTATCATCTGCTCTATTCAGTCTGGTTCTGTATTGTAATGGAGAATGAGTGGTTTCTGTATTTAGGTGGCTGGGATACTTTACGCTGTTTAAACCATAAGCTTGTGTTTACATTTTTGCAAGACTACCCCCATTCGGTTGGGCTTATATAAGCAGCTGTATCTGATTTATTGTATATTGTAGCTGTTAGTTTTTTTATATAATTAAATTAAGAAATTTTAAAAATGGAAAGAAATATGTTAGTCTATTACGGATAATGTAAACGAATATAAAAAAAGAAAGAATAAAAAATTAAAAAGTTAGAAAAAAAATAAAATTAGGGAATAATAAGCTACAAGTCAGAACCAAAGCCGAAACGAGCTCCACCTACATTCAAGGTAAATTTGTCCAGACATACGCCAGATTGCCATGATGCCATGTCCTTTGTGACCCACACAGGTCACAGACAAGGCGCGTAACCCCGGTAGAAGCTTCTAGTGGAGAAGTATTCATGTTGGCGCCCATCTGCCGCACATGCCCGCCTCTTTCCCTCCCTCCCTCCCCCCAAATCCCCAAAGACGCAGCAACCGCGCGAGGTTGGCAAGCCACCGCCATTGGCGAGCCATGGACGAAGGGCTTGTGTCCGTGGACAAGTTCGGCGGCGGCAGCCAGGCCTACTTCCTGACGCACCTCCACCAGGACCACACCCGCGGCCTTGGCGGGGCGGGCGGGTGGCGCCACGGCCCGCTCTACTGCTCCCCCGTCACGGCGCGCCTCCTCCCCACCCGCTTTCCGGGGATCGACGCCTCCCTCCTCCGGTCCCTAGCCCCCGGCGCCTCCGCCTCGCTATCCCTCTCCTGCCCCTCCTCCGCCCGCCCCATCTCCCTCCTCGTCACCGCCATCCCCGCCCTCCACTGCCCCGGTACCCCCTCCATCCCAAACCCTCTCAATTCTCTAGCCTCTACTCCGAAAGACTGCTAATCCGTGCGATTCGGTTTCCGTCTCGTGCCTGCGTGTAGGTTCGCTCATGTACCTCTTCCGCGGTGATCTCGGGTGCATGCTGTACACTGGGGATTTCCGGTGGGAGCTGGGGTGCGAGAAGGCGCGGTCGGTGAAGAAGGCGCTCCTCAACGCTCTAGCCGGGGATAGCGTGGACGTGCTCTACTTGGACAACACCTACTGCCACCCGTCGCTCAACTTCCCTCCGCGTCGCGTCGTCGCTGAGCAGGTCAGGTTTGCTTCGACCCGTGTGATGATTGTGCCGATTTATGCATTCTTCTTGGTGCGACGATTTCAGTTTCAGTGTATTGGCCAGCCATCTGGTCCATTTCAGATACACTTCCATAGACAAACTTCAGTGTCCATCCTGAACTGTCAATTAGAACTGCTATAGTTTAGTTCTGCTCCTTGTATCTCAATATACTCAGCATTGTGCATCTATCCTGATTCATGAAGCAACTCATAATTAGTATTTCCGTAAGAAGTTTAGCATAGCCTGTTAATGCTACTCAAAGCAAAATGTCACACTGAAACGTGAAACCATTGTGCATACTTCGTTTCCTAAACCTGCAACGGCAAGAGATCGGAGCCTAATTGAGCATGCATTTGGTTGGAAAGCTACTGCACTTCCTCTTGATCAGCACCGTATCTGACCAAGATAGAAATGTATGTCGTCCATCATGCTATGCTTGGATGTTCTATGCCTATATTTTGTTAGTTTTGAGATGCAGATGGTTGATATTATTCGGGCACATCCTGATCATGAAGTTATTATTGGTGTTGACACTCTTGGAAAAGAAGACCTCTTGCTTCATATATCCAGAGCACTGCAAACGAAGGTGCTAAGCCTCTTTTCCTCGGCATACTCCATGTTCTCCTCGTCCACATAACCTGATATGTTTCTTATATTCCTAATGTTCTATTATTCAACATAAACTTGCTTCAGTATCAATGTTAGCTGTCAGTTAATCTAGTCTAAAGTTCAATTTAGCTGCCATACCACATTGAACTTCTGAATACTAAAATCTTTTCCTCTCATTTCCCCATCAGATTTGGGTCTGGCCCCAGCGCCTACAGACAATACACCTTCTAGGCATTGATGACAATCATGAGATCTTCACCACACAGACCAACCTGACCAGGGTTCGTGCTGTTCCAAGGTACAGTTTGACCATCGAGAGTCTTGAAGCTTTGAACACAGTATGCCCCACTATAGGAATCATGCCTTCCGGCATTCCTTGGCTTTGGAGAATTGGTGAGGGAAAGGCCAGTGGTAGATCACCAGGAAAGTCTATGAGGTGCAAAGGGCTAGAGCGAGATGAAGGCACAATAGAAATGGACTATGATCCCTTGTCACCGCCGAAGCTATTTGAGAAGGATTCTTATACTCTGCCATACTCCGAGCATGCTTGTTTTTCTGAGTTAGAGGATTTTATGCAGACAGTGCGGCCGTCAACAGTCATAGGAATCGTCAGCACATCATTCTGCTATGTGAATCCTCGTCACCACTTCAGTCATCTTTGTGGAGACAATGTGTATTCTGACAAGACGCCCGTGAAGAACACGAGCGGACATACTGGAAACTTGACACCTAAGAGAAGACCAAATGGTTCAAAGACTCCGAAAGAAAGGAAGGTTGGGATTTCCAGTTCAAGTTTGTATAGAAGCAGAGTTACAATGAAAAGGAAGGAGTCCTGCGGTGCAAAGATTGAAGAACCTGAAGAACCTATTAGTGTCGCCTGAGTTATGCCCCCAAGTAATGTTATGTTTGCTCCTGTAAAGATTAACAACTGGATGGTGGAAGCAGTTGAATGGGAAGTGTTCTGATAAATTTAACCAGCTTGCTTGTCTGGATGCTATCGCTGACATCTGTTTCTTGGAGCCCTGTTGTGTTATCAAGATGCATTCCAGACTCGGTTACGTTGTATAGCGCTCTTACTTTTGTCATGATGTAGAGTAGTTGGATTGCTGCTCGTCTACTTATTAGTTGACTGATGCATTTCATTTTGCGGTATATACAGTAATGCAAATTATAAACCTACTGCAGCAGTTGGATGTAACTTGTAAGGCTGGGAACATTAAGCAGCAGTTAGCCCAGCATTCAGACAGTTCGGATGCGGAAACTCAAGGAACATAAATAACAAGGATACCTCCAAATTCCGGAAGGCTAGTCAGTTCGGTGCATCCGTGCGTATGATAAGAGAACTGCTACCGCACCTAATATGGTTGGGATGCCATCTCGGTAGCATAGCTCCCCCTATGCCGTCGCTTCCCCCTCCCCCCCCTCTCTCTCTCTCTCTTCTTCGGCGTCGGATAGCTCCTTACCCCTCCTCCATCTCCTCCTACCCCTCCACCACCAGCGGTAGGTGGTGAGCTCACCATCTTGCCGCGCCGTCATCTCTTCCTTTTCCGTTACTATCACTCTGTCTAATCTAATATTCAGTACGTCACCATCGTCGTGTCTCTCTTCGCCGCCGCCCACCACCAGACCACTGCCTCCTCGACCTCCCTCTATATCGGGGAACATGGTAAACCCGCTGTCGGCATTGTCAGCAATCTAGAGTCAGAGGTGAAGGAGGGGAAGATGGCACCGAAGTTGAATGAGGCGGAGTGGAGGCACCGAAGGTAGCCAAAGATGATTAAATCCAACGATGGATCGGTATACCGTTGAAATGATATACTGTTTTCTAGTATTTCTCACGTAATAATCGCTCCTGCTATAGATGGCAAGTGCCGCATCGCATCTTGCTCTTGCATAGATCATCATGCAGTGGGGCATCTACTGCACACCAAGCGATGCCAATGGCGCCACACTGTCGGCAGGAACTTTCAGCACCAACTTTCAGCAAACATGTCCGATTTTAAAGCCCTTTGTAAGCTAAGCTCCAGGTCAGCACCGGCGTATAAAAAAGAGGAGAGATGTTTCGATCACATCAGGAATCTCGTCTTGCTTGCAAACGAGGGCATCTTCGGAACAAATTCGGTATGCTGTGCTGCTGTTGTTCAACCCCAACGTCGAAAGCGGGAATTTTACTCTCTACATACACACCGGGAACTCGTCGCTAAGTTTTCTATTCGTGGACAAAATCGTCGTACTTTTCACCTGTGATCCTCTTGTTGCTTGTTTATCTATGGGCTATGGCGCCTGTCGACAGATTGTTACTGGTGCTTACCTAGTCCTTCCCACGCCACTGCATCAAAGGAAACTCGGGAAATGGGCATGTCTTTCTAGGATGACTATTCTCGAAGTTTCCCAACATACAAGTTCTATAAACAGATCATAAATTTAGCGTGAAACTGATAATATAAGCCTACAATATTGAAAACTTAGGAACACACAGTGGTACAGAATAACACTCATTTGTTAGGACATGATTATTCTCGGAGTTTCCTAACATACAGGTTCCATGGACTGATCTTAATTTTAGCGTGAAACTGATAATACAGGCTTACAATATTGAAAACTTAGGAACACACAGTAGTACAGAATAAAGGTCTGTTCTTTACCTCACAAGCCGACGGCTTTTGGCTTTTGCTACAGTACCTAACTTTTAAATGGAATATTTTTTTAAGACGGGGTCTACAAGTTAAACGATCTACACGTTAAAAGACCAATATCTGTACTAGCCAAAATCGCAAGTGAATATCTATCTCTCTGTAATCTGTACCGTAAACAGCCAAAATTCAAAAATTTCAATCAAAAATCATAAACCGCAGCTGAAAAGAACAGACCCTAACACTCATTTGTTAGTACAGGACCCCGATCATGTGGAACTACTGTCAAAGATCTGCTAAGATTCCTAGATGCCCATCGAGATAGCGGGGAGGGACATTGGTCCGTCGGTTTGACCTGTCCGGCCCCATCAACGTCGCACCCACCCACCGCACCGCCGTAGTCGGAGAAACGTACGAAAAGCACGAGGACACTGCCGTGCTTGCCGCACCATAATTCCGCATTTCACAGCACACGATAACCGAAACGGTTTCGCTCGGGGAGAGAGAAGAATCTCAACAGCCGCACGGGACCGATCGCTTTCCCGCAGGATTCCTCCCCGTTCGGCACACATCTCTGAAACAAAGCCAAAGGAGATTTTATGCGCTATCTAAGTAGACGTTTTCTTTGAACCACTGATAAACGGTGTGCTCAGTTGGACTTATTAGAAAATTTAGAAATAATAAAAATAAATCAAAAGATAGAAGACTAAGTCCAAACGAGCGGGACAAAAACTATCAAAAGATAAAAAGCGATCAGCGCAGCAAGAAAAACGTGCCATCGGGCTTTTTTTTTTTGCTGCGGTTTGTGATTTTTGGGCTATTTATACGAGAGATTACAGAGTAACAAAAACTCACGTATGATTTTTGCAGATATAAATGAAGTCAGTAAAATATGTACTATAATTAACTAGTAAACTCTATCTTAAAAAATACTATATTTAAAAATTAGTTATTATATAAAAATAAAAACACAGTTTTTAGAAGCCGAAAGAACAGTGCCATCGTCAAACGAATCCACGGGAGATTCGAACCATCCCAACGAGAACACAACGCACCCCCCACGAATCCGACACGCCGTCCCCACGCTGCGTGTGGACCACATGTCAGTAGCGCAAGGCACAGCGCGTGTGAGGGAGGACCAGAAGGCAGGTTCATGAGCTGGAACGGGAAGCGACCGACCAACTGGCCCACCGGCGCAATTGCGTCGGCGACGCACGTGGACCAACCAGCGCGGCCCGCACGGCGCTTATACGGAGAACTAAGTCTATGGCCCCCATCCACCGTTGATCCGTATTGATCAACGGTGGATAGGGGGGCCTCAGGTGAGGTCCTCTGCAGAAAAGCCTTCCCGCTTATATAGGCCTGCACGCGCTCGCCAAATTATTTTCCACCACCGCCTTCCCCGAGCTCAACACCAGCTCGCGGAGAGAGGGAGGTAGATACAGGGGAGAGTTCCTGTTCCCGTTCCTCTCCTCCGCCCGCGGCTCCGCCTCCGGGTTCAAAGCGCCGCGCGATTTTGAGGCTTTTTGCGCCGTCCGCGCCAAGCGATTCGCCTTCGCCCAGGTGAGTGATCGTCAATTCGTGTTCCCTAAGACTGCTGCTCCTCGGTTGATCTGGTGGGGTGATCAAAGCTCGTACCGTTTGCTAGTTTGGGCGGCTCGATGGTTTAATGGGCAAATCGCGGAGGTTTTTTTTTTGTGAGATTTGGGCAAGTAAGCGCGGTTTTTTTTTATGGTCGTCGTTTGGGTTCATGAATGGCTTAGCAAAATGCGGCGCTTCCGATCTGGTGGGGCAAGGGTGGTTGAGCGCATGTTGTTGCTTGCTACAATGCTCCGGGATAATTGCCAAGCTTTTCAGATTTTTTGGGTATAATTCGTTTTAATTTTCAGTGTCTTAGTTGTCAGGATGAGTGCATATAATTCGTAACTCCAATTTGAGCACTTCGGTTTGTTTGAACTTTTCGAACTTATTATTTGTCTCTTTATTTGTCTACCTTATCGAAGTCTGCAACTAGCGTTGAGTTCTGTTTTTACTAGGCATAATATACAAATTATTTTGGGAACATTTACAGCTCTCTTGTTTTAGATTCTTCTAGAGTATTGGTAGATGACTTGATTTTAGTGACCAATTAACAGTGACAGCAATTGATAACTGACAATATTAATTTGTATCCGTGCTGAACTAATTGAGATGGATTTGGTGGTTGGTGATCAAATTTGACTAGTGGAAATATAACGTCCTAGGGTCCAAATCGGCTTAGGCCTAACCCCATTCTGAATAGACCACGCACACGTAGTAACCCGTTTGTACTTTCTGTTGGTGTCTGTCTTAGGATCACTAGAAGTAGATCTGCTAAGGTAGGGGTTGCTATTCGGGATGAACAAGGGATAACGCGTCTAGATCTAAAACAACAGAGAGTAATGAGAGGGGTTTTAGGGTTACCGACCATCCGTGGACTTGGTTGCCGGCGCAGAGGCGTCCGCCATGGAGTCGGTGGAGTTGGGACGTCGGTGGTGAAGTCCGGTGGTGGCGCCGTCCAGGAGCGGCGTGGCAGTGGCGCTTCCCGTCACTGGCTGCGCTCCCCCTCGAGATCGGGTTAGGGATTTGTCGGTGGGGTGTACGGCTCCGTCGAACCTCGTGATCAGAGCCGCCGGCCCCCACCTGTATTTATAGCGCAGTGTGACAGGGGCCCACCAACCATTAGGGTTGGGCGCCCCCGATCAGGGCGCGAGCTCAAGGCCCAGGTGGCCGTTGGGCCAAACCTGGGGTGGGGAGATCATCCTAACATTCTCCCCCTTGATCTCAACTTATACTTAAACTCTATACTTGTCTCTCATTGTTTTTCTTATTCCATCACAGATCAGTGCATAGAGCGTGCCTCATCGTCACGGTCTTGTGCCATTAGATTGAACATCCACAATGCACTTCTCTATTTTGAAATGTACTCTCAACTGGGCCCTTATTGTCCAGGAATCATAGGCTTTCCCGTAAACCCATGCCGGCTAAGTGTTCTCTGAACACATTGGGCGGTAAGCCTTTTGTGAGCGGATCCGCGAGCATCTTTTCTATCCTTATATGCTCAAGACTTATATGATCCCGGACTTTATCTTTCACAACATAATACTTTATGTCAATGTGTTTGGCAGCACCACTTGACTTATTGTTGTGAGCATAGCATACTGCTGGTTCATTATCGCAGTATAACTTTAGTGGCTTATGTATGTCATCTACCACTTTCAACCCGGGTATGAATTTCTTTAGCCAATTCACCTGCCCCGTGGCCTCATAACATGCTACAAACTCGGCATACATTGTGGATGATGTAGTGACGGTTTGTTTTGAGCTTTTCCACGATATAGCTCCTCCTACGAGAGTGAATACATATCCGGATGTCGACTTTCTATCATCTCCCGCATAATCAGAATCTGTATACCCCACTATATGGAGTGAATCTGATCTTCTGTATGTCATCATGAGGCCTTTTGTTCCTTGCAAATAACGCAAGACTTTCTTTACCAATTTCCAATGTTCTATTCCAGGATTGCTCTGGAATCTGCCAAGTAACCCGGTAACAAACGCTAAGTCAGGGCGCGTACACACTTGAGCATACTGCAAGCTTCCGACAGCTGAAGCATATGGAACCGCTTTCATTTGATCGATCTCATATTGGTTCCTAGGGCATTGAAATTCCCCATACTTGTCGCCCTTGACTGTAGGAGCAGATGAAGGCTTACAATTTTGCATACTATATTTCTTTAGAATCTTTTCTAAGTATGCCTTTTGAGATAAACCTAAAACCCCCTTAGTTCTATCTCGGTGAATCTCTATTCCTAGTACGAACGAAGCTTCACCAAGATCCTTCATATCAAAATTCGAGGATAAGAATTTCTTTGTCTCCAGTAATAGGCTAACATCACTACTAGCAAGTAAGATGTCATCCACATACAGGATTAGGAAAATGTATTTCCCATTCTTAAACTTTGCATAAACGCAATTGTCCTCTACATTCTCCTTGAACCCAAAACTTCTTATTGTACTATCAAACTTCAAGTACCATTGCCTTGATGCTTGTTTCAATCCGTAAATGGATTTCTTCAACCGGCATCCCATACGTTCTTTTCCTTCCACAACAAAACCTTTCGGTTGTGCCATGTAAACATTTTCCTCCAAATCCCCATTTAGGAACGCCGTCTTTACATCCATCTGATGCAATTCTAAATCATAATGAGCTACAAGCGCCATTATTATTCTAAAAGAATCTTTACACGAGACTGGAGAAAATGTCTCATTTTAATCTATGCCTTCTCTTTGCGTAAAGCCCTTTGCCACAAGTCGCGCTTTAAATCTTTCTATATTTCCTCTAGAGTCATGTTTTGTTTTGTAGACCCATTTACAGCCTACTGTCTTGGCTCCTTTAGGAATAGTTTCTAAGTCCCAAACACCGTTGGTGCTCATTGACTTCATTTCATCCTGCATAGCTTCAAGCCACTTGGATGAATGAGCGCTTCTCATGGCTTCTTCAAAAGAGGTGGGACCACCCTCCATTTGAAAATCCTCAGTTTCATAGACTTCGTAATCATTAGGGATAGCTGATCTTCTGACTCTTTGAGACCTTCTGAGTCCCTCGCTATTCGATGCTTGTTCTGTGTGAGGCTGTTGTTGCTCTTCCTCTTGGGTTACAATGGGTTCTATGGGATCCTGAAGAACAGGTTCCTCATGTTCACTCATCGTTTCCACAGGAGAACTAACAACAGGTGCTGTCACTACAGTGTCTGGCACTGTTGGTGTAGCAACAACAGGTAGCGTGAAAAATGGTTCCTGAACCATCGGAATGGGCACATGTACCCGCTTTTCCTCTAGGTTAATTTCTCGCGCTACTTTGCTCCCCCTGATCATCTCTTCCTCCAAGAAGACAGCATGTCTTGTTTCTACAAACTTCGTATGTCTGTCAGGACAATAGAAGCGATAACCCTTCGATTTTTCTGGATAGCCAATAAAATGGCAGCTGACTGTCTTGGGATCTAGCTTCCCTATGTTTGGGTTGAAAACTTTAGCCTCAGCAGGACAACCCCACACACGTAAATAGTTAAGTGAGGGTTCTCTTCCTGTCCATAACTCATACGGTGTTTTAGGTACCGACTTACTTGGTACTCGATTAAGAATATGAATGGCGGTTTTTAACGCCTCCATCCATAAACTTATCGGTAGCGTGGAGTAACTTATCATACTTCTCACCATATCCATTAAGGTACGGTTGCGTCTTTCAGCCACTCCATTCTGCTGAGGTTCGCCCGGTGTAGAGTACTGGGCAACTATGCCATTTTCCTGTAAGAACCTTGCAAAAGGTCCAGGAACTTGGCCATACGGGGTATGCCGACCGTAGTACTCCCCCCCACGGTCGGATCTTACTATCTTAATCTTTAAATTGTGCTGATTTTCTACTTCAGCCTTAAATATCTTAAATTTATCCAATGCTTCTGTTCTTTCTTTAATTGGATAAATATAGCCATAACGCGAATAGTCATCTGTGAATGTTATAAATGAATCATAACCATCCACACTTTTCACAGGAAATGGACCACAGATATCTGTGTGAATTATTTCTAAATTTCCCGCGCTTCGTTTGGCGTCTTTCTTTATTTTCTTAACATATTTTTCTTTTATGCAATCAATACATTGTTCTAAATCTGAAAATTCTAATGGCGGAAGAAGTGTTTTCTTAATCAATCGTTCTATTCTCCCCCTCGAAATATGGCCTAAACGACAATGCCATAATTTCGACGATGCATCATGATTTATCTTCCGCTTTTTTCTTTCATTCATAGACGAAGAGGTATTCTCATTCTCAATGGTCACATGATTCACATTCTCAGAAAGTGATAATAAATAAAGCTTGTCTTGTCGGAAGGCAAGACCAACACATTTATTATTAAACACAAGTCTGCATTTGCCATCACCAAAATGGCAATCATAACCATCATCATCTAATTTCGACACACTTATTAAGTTTCTGCGCAAAGAGGGTACATAAAGAACGTCTGAAAGCCTAAGTACAAAACCATCATGAAATTCTAAAAAAAGATCTCCAATGGCCTCGACTTCGGCTTCAATTCCATTCGCAACTTTAATTGTTCTTTCTCCTCTTTGTAGGGTCCTCCTCGTATGGAATCCCTGTAATGAATTAGCAACATGAACAGTTGCACCTGAGTCAATCCACCAAGTAGATTTTTCATAACTTAAATACAAGGATTCATCTATAAATGTAATGACATCCTTACCATTTTTCAATAGATGCTTTAGGAACTCTGGGCAATCCCTCTGATAGTGCCCTGCCTTCTTCTTACAAAATTTACAGGTGTCTTTGTCTACTGTAAATTGGTTGGGCTTGTGAAACTGGGGAACCTTTCCCTGTGACTTAGAAGAGGAGCTACTATCCCACTGAGGTTTCCCTTGTGGTTTGGCATTAAAGTTCTTTCTTTTGTTGTTCTTCACAAGGTTTGCAAAGTCACCCTGTGAGGTTTTAAGCCTCTCCTCTTCTTGCACACACATTGCAATGAGCTTTTCTATGTCCCATTTGTCGGGCTGCATGTTGTAATTAACAACAAAAGTGTCAAATTCTTTTGGCAGAGAAGCAAAAATCAAATGAATTAGAAACTCATCCTTGAGTCCCATATCCATTGAATTTAGCTTAGCTGCCGTTGTGCTCATCTTTAATATGTGTTCTCTTATTCCACCACTAGAGTATCTCTCATTCACTAGTTTCTTAATCAGCGTGCTTGCTGTGGCTTTTGAAGAACCAGTAAACTGATTCTTCACTTTCTGTAGATACTCTGTGGCAGTGTCACAGTCTGGGATGGATCCCCTTATTGGATCTGCAATGGTGGCCTTAGCCACCATCAGGCACTTGCGATTCGAGATGTCCCATTTCTTTTTCTCAAGATCATATTTCATTCTGACTTCTGCATGATCACGCTTTCGGGCAGTGAAATTAGCATCAGTCTCATTTTCTGCCCTCACCGGGTCCTCTGGCTCAGTAGGACACGGAGAGGTGAGGGCTAAGTCATTCTCGGACAGCGCAAGTGCCAAATCATATTTTTCTCGCCAGACCCGATAATTCTTCCCATCAAGTGCCGGGATGTGCGAGATGTATGCCATTGGGTTGAGTCCTGAAACATTATCAGAAAAATTAGGAAACATAATAATATAATAATTGCATGTTTTTGATTTAACGTTGGTCAAAATTAAAACATGCAAAAATTCTTGTACATTAATTCTACATCACCGTTGGGCAGAAGATAGAATTAATGCATAAATTCATGAATAAAACAATTTATAATATTGCTATCATCAACTTTGGTCAGAAAATAGCAAAATTACAAATATGAACTGTAAATAAATGTAACTATTCCTCTAATTTTAATTTTCCCGTTGGTTCCAATTAAAATTAGGGAAAAACTTAAAAATTCTGCTCTTCAAAATTAAATTCTCCCGTTGGTTCGAATTTAATGAGAAGATAATAAACTTTAGCTCGCAGCGGAAAAAAATCTGGTTTTGGATCAAAATTGTACTGAAATTTGATCTCAAACTTAACAAAAAACATCAAAAGAATGCTTCTGGAAAAAATAAAATCAATTTTTCTTGATTTACTGTGCAAAACCGGCCATTTGGCCCGGCCTGCGCAGCCGCGGCCCACGGCGCACGGCGGCCTGCCCGCGCGGCCGAGCGCCCACGGCGTCCCTCGCGCACGAGCGGCCCACTCGCATGCCTCACGCGCCCACGCGCGCGCGGAGCCTTTGCGCCCAGGCCGCAACCTGGGCCTGGGCCGCGATTTCGCGACCCCGCCTGGGCTCAGAAACGGCCCGGCCAACGCCAGCCGTCCATCTGATCCAACGGCCAGGCGCGCTGATCGGAAGAACAAAAGTCCTCCCCGCGCCGACCGAAACCCTAACTCTCATTCTGTTCTCCCTCTCCTCTCTCTCGGCCGCCGCAGCAGCAAAGGAACCGAGCGGCGCGTCAACGGCCAAAGAGGAGAAGAGCGGCGGCGCCGCCGTGGGTCCCTTCGCCGGCGAGCGCGTTCGCCTATGAGCGCGCCGCCGTCGAGCGGTCCTTTGGCGGTGCCCGATCCGGATCTCGTGCGCGCGGCGACGAGCGGCGGTTCTTTCCGCGTGCCGGCGGTGGCCTGTACGAGGAGCGCCGGCGACGACGACGGCGGCCCTGGTAAGATCCGGTCTATTCTTTTCTAGGGTTAGGGTTCGGGTTAGCGTTAGGGTTCTTCTTCCCTCTTTTCTTTCTTTTCTTTTTCCCCATCTCAGATCTACGCCTAGGGGCTCTGATACCATTGTTGGTGTCTGTCTTAGGATCACTAGAAGTAGATCTGCTAGGGTAGGGGTTGCTATTCGGGATGAACAAGGGATAACGCGTCTAGATCTAAAACAACAGAGAGTAATGAGAGGGGTTTTAGGGTTACCGACCATCCGTGGACTTGGTTGCCGGCGCAGAGGCGTCCGCCATGGAGTCGGTGGAGTTGGGACGTCGGTGGTGAAGTCCGGTGGCGGCGCCGTCCAGGAGCGGCGTGGCAGTGGCGCTTCCCGTCACTGGCTGCGCTCCCCCTCGAGATCGGGTTAGGGATTTGTCGGTGGGGTGTACGGCTCCGTCGAACCTCGTGATCAGAGCCGCCGGCCCCCACCTGTATTTATAGCGCAGTGTGACAGGGGCCCACCAATCATTAGGGTTGGGCGCCCCCGATCAGGGCGCGAGCTCAAGGCCCAGGTGGCCGTTGGGCCAAACCTGGGGTGGGGAGATCATCCTAACACTTTCGTCATCGCTTCGTGCAAAACGGTTAACTGGGGTACTAGTATTGGAACTTCTAGGTTTATATGTAAGTGTTTCTCAAACTAAGCTAGCAAGATGGGACTAACCCACACCCTTATATGCGCACACACACATATGGATCATCATGGGATGGGGTGTCGCATACACCCCCTCAAAGGACCCGACGTCCTCGTTGGACCAACATACCCACACTAGGGCAAATGATAAGAATCTCCCCTCTTGGCACATGTACGTGCGTTCAGTGCCAGCATATATGCCATACCGTGTGTCCACTCTGGACCCACACGCGCCATGCGCTATATGCCCGCGTCGCTTATTCGCACACGCCCATGTAACCGCGAGAGTCAGTTCTGATACCATTTGTAATGTCCTAGGGTCCAAACCGGCTTATGCCTAACCCCATTCTGAATAGGCCACGCACACGTAGCAACCCGTTTGCATTTTTGTCCTCGCTTCGCACAAAACGATTAACCGGAGGTGCTACCATTGGAACTCCTAGACTTATATGTAATGTAAGTGCTTCTCAAGCTAAGCTAATAAGGTAAGACTAACACACACCTTCATATGCACACACATATAGGTAATCATGGGCCGGGGTATCACAGGAAACTTGAAGTGGTTTGTTAGTATGCCAATTGATATTTGTTTAGCGACATTCTGGCATAGTTGACACGTGCGCTACAAAAATAGTTCCATCTAATGACCCGTTAAATTTTACGAAGTATATGCACATTTACTTTATCCCTCTCGAAGATATTAATGAATGTTAACCAGGCTTTTGAGTTGCATATTGCAACAAAGTGACTATAAACGTGCATGCCTTGTGCATAAGTTCCAACTACTAAATTTGCGTAGATATCTGCTTGACAAACTGTACCAGTAATCAACAAAATTGATATATCGGGTTAGTATACATTTTGCTTGCAAAAGAACATAGCTAAAGTACACCAGTAGATTCCGTGGTCCTGTATATCTTTGTAATGTAGCATGAATATTGCAGGCTGCAAGGTTTAATGGAGAAAACTTCTGACAAAAATAACATGCTGAAAGAATTCTATGTCCCAACCTATATTTTTGTGCCGGAGTCTCCACCGGAGCAAATTTCTCAGATACCCAGCTGTCCAGTGATTGTTTTTATCAACACCAGAAGTGGTGGCCAACTGGGACATGATCTAATTGTCACATACCGTAAGCTTCTCAACCATGCTCAGGTAGATGTCAATTTCGCCAGATATATTTGTTTTGCATGACAGTACTCTTGCATTTTTACTGCAAAAAATTGATATATAGATTTAGGGCCAGTCCTAAATATCTGATTTTCAGGTGTTTGATCTGCTTGAGGAAGCTCCAGACAACGTCTTGCACAAATTCTACGGCAATTTGGAAAGGCTCAAGCGTGATGGAGATACTCTTGCTGCTGAAATCCATAAGAGATTGAGGCTAATAGTGAGTGCAGCCAGGCAATTTTTACTAAGAATATCTCTTGCTAATATTGCTACCGTTATTTTGTCTTTTTACTTATTTGAATAGGCTGAACTTACATCTCTTTTTTTTCATGGAAATTCAATTAGGTTGCTGGAGGTGATGGAACAGCAGGTTGGTTGCTTGGAGTTGTATCTGATCTCAAGCTAGTACATCCACCTCCCGTTGCTACAGTTCCCCTGGGAACTGGAAATAACTTGCCATATTCATTTGGATGGGTATGTACAAGAAAGTAGTGAATCAAGACAATCTTGTTAGTGAATCAAGACTTGTTCTTCCTGTTAGATATTCTTATACTAGAGCATTGCGTTATAATTGCATGAACCTTTTCTGTTGGACCTGCTTTGCCTTTATCTTGATGATAAGACCTCCAGTGTTGAATTCAATTTTTTTTTTTTGATATGCAGAGACTAAATTTAGCTACGTTTAGTTTTTTTCTATGTGCAGTCATCTTCAACTTAAGTATCTGTGCATGTTAGTGCCATAGATTCACATCATCAGTTTAGACAAACAACTCTTATTTCTCTTTACGTTTCGTGATGCCATCTCTATGTGTTAGTTGCTACATAATAATTTATATGATTGGCTGTCAATAATAGCAAACAATTGACATGCAGGGGAAGAGAAATCCTGGAACGGATCATGAGTCGGTCATATCCTTTTTACATTTGGTAAGAGAAACAAGAGAGATGAACATTGATAGGTGGGTTTCTTTTGTACAGTTTTCAGAAACCTGTATGTAATCTTCATATGAATGGTGGCTAACATTGGTATTTACTACAATATTTCAGCTGGCATATTGTCATGAGAATGGAAAGCCCAAAAGGTTCTCCTTGCGATCCAATTTCTTCTTCTGATTTGCCTCATTCTCTGCATGCATTTCGCCATGTGCCAAAGACAGATCCAGAAGATATGGTAACTACGTTTGACTTAGACTAATTTTATGTTTATAATTATTAGAGGATTCACCTCTTCAGATTTTGTATTAGCTTAATTACTACTCCCTCTGTTCTTTTTAAGTGGCATTTTTTACTTTTCACGATATACGAGATGTGATTTTTTTTCACGGTCTACAAGATGTGATTTCAACTGTTGTTTTTTATAACTTTATCTTATTATATACTAATAAAATTATAATATTATGAAAATATTTTCAATGACAAATATAATAATATAGTTTTCATGTAACCAATTTAGATAGTTTTAAATATATTAGTAGTCAAACTTTATAAAGTTTGACGGCATAGATTCTAGAGTGTCAATTAAAAAGAATGGAGGGAGTATATTTGTTCACTTTTTTTTCTTTTTGTGAAGCTGTTGTGTATTTTCGGAAAGAGCACTTTTCATCACCTTCATTACATTTATTTGTCATGCGGACGAGATACATTAGGCGAATATCTGAAATAGTTATTATTTAACAAAGTGAGGTAACCTATATCATGCATAAAAAAACAAGAGCTTTCTGAAAAGTTACAATTGCTTGCTTGTGGTCTTGTGCTATTCTGTACTAGTCATTTAGATTTCCAAAATATGTAATCTGAACATTTTTCAACTCATTGAATAGAACTTAATTATGATTGCTTTGTCTATAATACTTGATGATTGTTCCTTGCTTTGATCTACCTCAGTATACTTGATTTGCACTATATGTTTCTCCATTCATAAATTGAATTGTTAAATGTCGATTGTTGAAAAAGAGAATGAACCTTTTGAATTATTCAGCGCCTTGTTATCTGTATAACCTTCATTGGACATGTTCCCAGGAATATTCTTACACATTCCGTGGGGGTTTCTGGAATTATTTCAGTATAGGTGAGTAACTTGTTCAAAATGTATTTTGTATGTCGGTGATCAATTTGTTTTGGTTGATTCTTGCTCATCTACAAAAGTGGGCGGGGGAAAAAAGAACATTAACTTTTTTGTTTAGCTAAGCCAAAGGTTGAAAGACACCCTTTTATTCTGTCACAGGAATGGATGCCCAAGTGTCTTATGCATTTCATTCTGAGAGGAAATTGCATCCAGAGAAATTCAAGAATCAGTTGTCTAATCAGGTGAACTAAGCTTCTGTGCATTTCTCTTATTTATCTTAAATGTGTTACTGTTTGGTTTTAATTTTTCTCCCTTAAGATTTAGTCTCATTTATGTACATGTTCAGCAGTACAGAGACCAACCGCATTTTTGCTCTGTAGTGCAGAAAACATATTTGAAGCTGGCATGCACGCAAGGATGGTTCTGTACCTCTTTATGTCATCCAATGTCACGGTAATTCCTTTGTTGGCACAGACTTGAGTATGGAACTGTCTTGTGAAAAAAATAATATTGGTCACAAACTCAATATTAATTTAGTACATTCAGCAAAAATAGTCAAGCCTTGTTGATAACATTGTATTTGGCTCACATCATGCTTGGCATGCCTTTTACTGGACCACAGGAACATTGCTTACCTTGCAAAAATAAAGATAATGAAGAAATATGGAAAATGGGAAAACTTGGAAATTCCAGAGAGGTAAGTCTGCTGTGCTTTCCCTTTTCCATACTGAAACTGGCTGCACAAATCAGTTTGGGAGGTTATGTACTTATGTGCTAATATTTGAGCACTGATGGAACAAGCATAAACATTAAACAATGATATACCAAGAATAGCACGGGTTTATTTGGAAGTTCTCCTCTCTCTCTCTCTCTGATCGCTAATAACTTCGGGGGCTTATTTGGCTTATCTTAAAGTGGCTTATGACGCTTATAAGCTCAAGTTTGGAGGGTTTCGCTAATATGGTCTAGACATCCTCTCTGTGAACCCAGCTTATAAGCCTCATAAAATTCTCCTCTATTTTATGATGTTTAGGTTGATTGCTCTTGGTGATATGATGCCAGATTACTTCTTCAAAATTAGACATTAATACATAATGTTCTGAACAAGCTTTTGCACAAATGCAGTATACGTTCCATTGTTTGTCTCAGTTTACCCAGTTTCTCTGGTGGACTGAATCCCTGGGGAACACCAAGTAAGAGCAAGCAAAAAAAGGTGAGTTCAAGGAATAATGTTAACATCATTCGTTGTGTAGCAAAATTTTATTTCTGGTGGTATTGAACTTAATTTGAATATTGTGTTAATAATACAAAAAAATATCATGTGAATTATACTATTGCAGAGAGACTTGGTAACGCCTCCACTTGTGGATGATGGCCTTTTGGAGATTGTGGGTTTCAAAGATGCTTGGCATGGGCTTGTCTTGTTATCTCCGAAAGGCCATGGCACTCGTCTTGCTCAGGTAAAATGGTAAATACGAATGCACGTTGGATTTATTAGTTGCTATTTACCACCTCCATCCCTCTTTATTTGTGGTCCATCATGTGACTCGCCACTACATTGTTTCATCACTTAGTCTATGGATGCAAATAACGCTAGTTAGGGACTTGCAAGACTCGGATCCCAGTTGAACGACATAAGTGTCAGAACTGAAATTTTTTAAGCCCTATGTTGAAATTACTCAAACAAAACTACACTGCTAAAGCATATTTGACCCCCAAATTGGGTTAAGCTAGTGCATGGACACTGAAATTCTATTCATCCCAGGCACACCGCGTACGATTCAAATTCCACAAGGGCGCTACCGACCACTCTTACATGAGAATTGATGGGGAGCCCTGGAAGCAACCTCTTCCGAAGGATGACGGCAAGGTCGTAGTGGAGATCTCCCATGCCGGGCAGGTCAAGATGCTCGCAACTAAAGACTGCATAGCTAAAGGCATCGACGAGTCCCCAGAAGCTTACCCAGAGTCCAGCTCCAGCGACGATACAGACGACGACTTTGCGGAGGAGCGGAGGAACTTCGGTGCCGCCTTGTCGTTCCGGTACATGGGCGATGTGAACAAACAGTAGAAGCTGGTGTTTCTGTTGAGCGAGCCTTCTACAGCATGTTTGTGTAGGAAGTAGATTGCTGCACTAATTTGTGGAAGTTGCCCCTGTAAGATCCTTCCTGTGACGAGGTTGTTTGTGCATGGCAAAGTTGTTGTGGACCGTACAGAGGCTACTGGGCTACTGAATATCTTGTACCATAGGAATTTTCCAATCCAGTTTTTTCTTCTCCAGCAACACAGACTGGGAAATTACAATGGTCATAACAAAGGCATTTCATTTTAGATAAATCAGAACGGCAGTCATTCCACATAGCATTACCAGTGTAATTGTCTCAGCTGTAATTGTCTGAACTTTGAAGATCATGGGAGGGTTGCTTGTTTATAAACAGGCTAGGCACTGATCCTTGCCATCGCCCAACTCTGAGCCCACTTGAATCCTACTCAAATATAAAATCTGTGAGTCACATAGCATATTATAATGCACAATATACTAACAAACACCCAAGTGCTAACAGGATAACAGAAAAGTGGACAAGTACCAAATATGTAGCACACTTTTTTAAGCGACCCAAGAGATAGCTTGAATTTGTTCACAGAAAAAAAAATAGCTTCAGAGGATTTTATTTTAACGGAAATAGCTGGGGATGAATAAGTAACACTTGTAGCATACCACAAAGAAGAGGTTTCAAGATATTCGCACGGTCAAGAATTAAAAAAAACTAAATAAACTCATAGAAGTAATGCATATCCGTTTTCCTTCAAACATGGAAATGCTATTTTTGTTTTATTTATTACCAAAGCAAAATAGGCAAATGCATACATGAAGGAGTAGGTTGACTAGGTTTTGCAGCAGAGATGGGGGAGCAGAAACTTACATCTTCATGATTCCTCTGTATGGGGTTATAAACCCTGGGCTACCATCTTCATGAAACATTGTATCTTGAAGCACACGTAGAAGACATGCCACCAATTCCAGCTTATTGTAAATGAGGAGTAAGCTCCACGGAGACTGCAGAATTTAATAAGCACTATGGGCTCAGATTCATCATGAATCAAGGTATGCACAGTTTGATCCAAAATTTTAGTGCCACTCTTCAATTAAATTCTTATTTAGAACTCCTTTTGAGCACAACTCACTCACTACATCTTGTGCCTCCTTCAACAAACCCTCATGGGCAAGGCCTTCAATGAGTATAATGTAGGTCGACTCATTAGGCATGCAGCCGTTAGACACCATATAAGCAAAAAAATCTATAGCTTGGTCTGTTTCGCATCTTTTACAGAGCGCAAGTAGTATCTTGTTATATATCACAGCTTTGGGTTTCATCCCTATATCTTGCACTACATGAGACATCTGAATGGCTTCTTCGATTCTATCTTCTCTTGAGAGGACACCAATGATTGAAGAATAGGTAATTATATCTGGGGATATTCCCTTGCTGACCAAACCATGCAATAGCTCCAGGGCTTCTTCTGAGTTGCAAACCTTGGTAATCCCATCGAGTAAAGTATTATATGTGATCAGGTTAGGGGTGCAACCATGCTCCATCATTTGCTGCACAAGTTCAATTGCTTCCTCGACAAAACCTTTTTGACAGAAAAAACTCACGAGCACATTGAAAGTCACTACATTTGGAGGGCAATCTTTCTGAAGCATCTCAGCTAGGAGCTCTGCAGCAGCATCCAACTGCTCAGCATTGCACAAGCCTGTCAGCAAGGTAGTGTATGTAATGGTGTTGGGCTTGCAAGGCATGCTGTTAAACAACTCAAGAGCACTATCAACACAACCTTGCACGCAAAAGCCATTAACAAGAGCGTTGTATGTGACAATACCCACTGTACATCCGTGCTCCGGCATTTGTTCAATAAGCATAATAGCTTGCTCAATCAATCCTTTTTGGCACAAGATGCAGATGAATGTATTGAATGTCACCTCATTTGGGGGACAATTCTTTCGGACCATCTCATTCAAGAGCTCCTTGGCATCTACCCATCGCTCAGCACGACACAAGCCCTTTAGCACAGTTGTATAGCTAATGGTATCCGGATTGCACCCATAGGAATTCATGTTGCTCAAGAACTCAAAGGCATCATCCACCCGACCTTGTTTACAAATAGTGTTGATGACAATATTGCACAAGGTAGTGTTGGCTGTGCATCCATGCTCCGACATTTGCTCAAGAACTTCAATTGCCCTTTCCACCATACCTCCTCGACAGAAGAATCTGACTAACATGTCGAACGTCACCTCGTTCGGCCAGCAATTCTTCTCCACCATCTCGGCAAAGAGCTCCTCAACGTCCTCCCACCGCTTAGCAGCACACAAGCCCTTAAGCACAGTGGTGTAGCTAACAGTGTCGGGCTGGAACCCATAAGACGATAACCTGTTCAGGAACTCCCTGGCATCATCAACGCGGCCCTCCCTGCACATTCCATTGATGATGACATTGTACGTGACAATGTTGGGCGTGCACCCCTTGGCACGCATTTCGTCCAGGACCGTCATGGCCTGCCCGAACCCGCTGTTCTTGCAGACGGCCTCCAGGAGTACGGTGTAGGTCACCACGCTGGGCTGGCAGCCGCGGCGGAGCATATCATCGAGCAGGCTGAGCGCGTCGCCGACCCTACCGCGGTCGCAGAGCCCCCGGATGAGGGGCGTGTACGTGTACGCGTCGGGCGCGACGGGCATGGACGTGATGAGACGGCGGGCGGCGTCGAGGTGGCCATACCGGCAGTAACCCGCAACGAGGGTGTTGTAAGCGAAGACGTCGACGGCGGCGCCGGAGCCCTCGGCGGCGCGGAGGACGCGCGCGGCGTCGGAGGTGCGGCCGCGGCGGCAGAGGTTGCGGATGAGCTTGGTGCAGAGGTAGACGTCGGGGGGCTCGCCGCGGGAGGTGGAGCGCTCGACGAGGCGCGCGGCCTCGGCGAGGTCGTCGCGGGCGATGAGGCGGCGGAGGCGGGCGTTGGCGGGGTTGGGGGTCGCGTTGGGGGCCTCGGGCCTGGCGGCGGCGGCGGCGGCGGCCAGGTGCGCGTGGTGGGGCTTGGGGAGAACGTGGGGAAAGGAGGGGAAGGAGGGGAGCAGCGTGGCCATGGTGAGGCTAGCTGAGTGGCCTCGCACTCGCGCTCGCGGGCGTGTGGTGTGGTGGGCATCGCTTCCGCTTCCGGGTGGAGATTGGGCGGGACCGGTCCGGATGAGACACAGCAACGGTTGGTCCCTTTCCTCATCCGCGGCCACTGCCGTCCCGCTTGTGAGAATTAGAGGCCATTTCGTTGGGTTTACGAGGGCGGGTAGAATGACATGATTCAGTATTTAGTGAGGGGTTTTGTTAAATATTATCTAGCTGTTTTTTTCCTAACTATCATTTAAATTTAGGACTATTGAATTAGAGATTCAATGGACATAAATTCTTCCCCTCTCCCTTGAAAAAAATCTCCTCCCTTCAAAAATATAGGGTCTCTTGATCTCTAATCCAAAGATCACAAATTTAAATGATAGTTAGGAAGAAAACATCCGGGTGATGCCTAGACACTCCCTTTAGGGCATCTGTGAGAAAATTGATCATTTGCCATTTTGAAGAGCGGGCTTCGCAAAATTGCCACTTTCAAAATTGGCTTCGCAAAAATGCCATACAGTACATTTACCTCTTGATTACCATGCCATTTGAGCTATTTAACTCATTTAATATTTTTTTTCTAATTTCAGGAGGTGAAAAAGACCTTTGTACCCTTGCTAAGTTTTGCACTGCATGGCTTGCTCGGTTGATTGCTCGGCTCGGCTGCCGGCGCAGACAAGGCGCTCCGTCGCGTGGCCGAGGAGGTTGCCCCCGGCGACGTCCGGCGCGAGATGGCGAGAAAAACGCTCCGCGCCATGCAAGGCGAGCTGGACGACGCGGACCTAACCGGCAGCAGCCTCGAGTGCGGCGTCGGCGACGACTGCGGCGGCAGCATCGTGTCGGACGGGCTCATGTCGTTCCGGCGCCGGCAGCGCGAGCTCCGGGTCTCGTCGTGCGGCAACTCCGCCGAGTTCTGAACCACCATTCCGCGATTCCCATCTTTTATACCATTCTGCCGAGTTCTTTTGTTGGGGTAAAAAATGATTAACTGTTCTTGTTGATTGATTATGCTTCTGTGGTTTACTGATCGATCGACAGGGCTCTGACTTGCAATTCGAGGCAAAGCCAGGAGCAGAAAGTGAGGTGCCTTGTTCACTATTTTGAGAGGGTCACTACTTCTACACCTACTGGTTTAGTTTCGTTTGAGCGGAAGGCCCTTGCTCGCCGTCCTGTCTCCGATGGCGTTATGTATCCTAACTTTGATTCCTGGATGAAATCTAGTGCCCCTCTCTGCCCATTCCTAGTAAGTGGCATTGTATCATTTATACTCCGTACGAGAGATAGGATTATTTTGTGATTCATATTTCCTCTTACACAAATTCTCTGAAATTAACTAGCACGCAAAATTGCTTTATCATAAGGAGTTTGTTCAGTTGACCTGTCTTTGTTAAATAAAAGCCGACCTTGTAGCCAGCATTATTTCAGACAACACGTCTCTTCTACAGCCTTTTGTTTGGTCACATAAGATGATATAGCTTAAAAGAAGTTGACAAATTAATATCTATTAACCATCGAACAATGTGATATCTGCATGTAGCATAGCAGTGAATATTGAGATTTAACCATTCAAGTAATATCAAGGCAGCAATCTGGTATTGTTACAACATAGAATAGCTGTTTGCCTATTTGTCTTCAGCGTCACATCTCCAGGCACAATGGTGGAGCGTGACCCAAAACACCATCTTCCATTGCAAAACGATGAAACCAATTGCATAATTAAATGAAACGTTAAAGAAGGAAGCAAACTACGCATGTGCTTTTTGCTACAAAAGAGCTTTTGACCTCACCGGGGGCAACCTCCTTGGCCACGCGACGGAGCGCCCTGTCCGCGCCGGCAGCCGAGCCAAGCAATCAACCGAGCAAGCCATGCAGTGCAAAACTTAGCAAGGGTACAAAGGTCTTTTCCACCCCTAAAATTAGAAAAAAATATATTAAATGAGTTAAATGGCTCAAATGGCATGGTAATCAAGAGGTAAATGTACTGTATGACATTTTTGCGAAGCCAATTTTGAAAATGGTAATTTTGCGAAGCCCACTCTTCAAAGTGGCAAATGATCAATTTTCTCGGGCATCTGTAGTGTATGAAAAAAGGAGGTCTTAAGCCACCTTAAGGTCAACCTTATACATTACAGGGGTGACCTTAAGCAGACCCTAAGCAAAAAAAAGCTTAAGGCTGGTCCTCAAGCTAAAGACCTGGCCATAAGCATTAAAATACAATTTTTCTTTATCTGCCAAGTGGGACCGTCTTAAGGCCCCTTGGGTTATATACACTATGGAGTTGGTCTTAAGGTTTAGATGGGACCCACCTTAAGACCCTTTGGGTTATATACACTATAGATGCCCTTAGTGAGATAGGATACGATGAAATGGTTTAAAAGGTTATTTAGTAGGATGAATAAGATTGTATATATTATTGTTTGGTTGATGGGATAAGGATGGATAAGATGAGCTAATTTTATGTTTGGTTAGATGGATAAGTTGGGTTGAAACATGGTGAAGTTACTTCTGATGAGATTACCTCTGAAATCATGGATCGTGACTTGGATGCTTGTATACTTTCACTAACTCTACTGACTTGAATTCTCTACCATCTCTAAGAATAAAAAGCATCTCAATCATGCTATGTGCAGTCGAGTTAATGCATTTTTCTCGTCAGAATGATGGAGATTGCGTAAGACGATAAGGTACCTATAAATTCTTGCTTTACCTAGCTTTTACCCATTCCAAACAAAGCATGAGAAATGTAGTTTCTATTCTATTCTGAAGTCCATTCCAAACAACCGAGCCTGGAGAGCTGTAAAAAAATCCCGCATATAACGCATTGGACATCCTTAAGAAATTCGGAAAATGTCATCGGCCATTAGCCAGCCACAGAACGACAACTTAGGCCGAGAGTATTATCTCAAGCAGATTCCATACGTGCTGAAAATAAACATCATTGCAGGACTTGCCCATGTGTAAAGTTTGATTAGTTTAACACACAGCACATGACTGACACAACAAATATTAAACACACACTCAAAGAGTGAGCTAATGACACAATTGAGAATCAAACTATATAAATCATCGTCATCAGCGGATGCAACAACAGATGCAAAAGGACCGACGCCAACTTCTGACCGCTCAAAGTGAGCAGCCTTGATCTCAGCAGTGTTGTCTCCCTCTCAATGTCCTGAAACCAACATAAGGAAGATTTACCCAAAAGTTGACATTCAACATATTGTGGATTGGCTTATCATGTAGTAAGCTAAGGTGGGCTAAAAATATTTGAACAATTACACAAACATCTTAAGCTTGGCCAAACTACAACTGAATTTGGACATTAAAGGCAAAGATGTTACTATTGTATACCACTGAGAACAATATGTCATCTGCTCCTGCATTCTTGAACAAAATTTACAAAATTACAACCACCCTATAGCAACTATACATACCTTTTGTTCTGTTGAAAAGATTACATGTAACCATGTATTTCATAGATATGCAAATCTTATACAAGTTGTAAGTAAATGTGAAATTTTAACATGATGATGACTAGTTATAATTTCTATGCAACAGTTACGAGAGTTTTCTTTGTATCTCAATTTCTAACTGTAACAAAATCATAAGAAACTTCATGGGATTATCTTAAGCCAGAGATTTTTTGCTGCAATAATGGACTAATAAGTGATATTGTTGTTTCAGTCATATTGCTTATGGGCAAAGTTTTTGGCTGTAACAAATTCATAAGAAATTGCATAACTTTTTGCATCTCAATTTCTAACTGTAACAAATTCATAAGAAACCGCATAACTTTTTGGTTGCTTCAGTCATATTACTTATGGCAAAGTTGGGATCTATCAGTGCAGTATGTGAAGTACAAATGATATATGTTTCAAGCAATGCATTAATATAATATATGACGAACATCTCAAAATATGATAGGCACATGTAACAGGTGTATGCAAATCTTGTATAAGTCAAAATGCTATCCACAATAGTATGCTATCTATCAAGTTGAGATTAATGAATAGATGATCAAATCCTCACAATTTGGACCATGCTTTATGTAATCAATGCACGATAACAAATAAATCTGACTTCACAACAATGTTTCAGTTCGGCGGTAACATATCCATACGTTCGCAATTCAACAATTCATCACCACAAATGAAGACTAATAAGTGAGAACAAAGCCAGCATTGAATAGCAAACATACCTTCGGTTCCCATCGAAAGCTCCCCAAAGGTGAGGGAGGGGAGGAAGAAGAAGGTTAGGGGCGGCAGATCCGGCCAACATAGGTGTCGGGATGGCAAGGAGGGGAGGCGACAAGTTCGATCAAGTCACCACTGGCTTCCAAATGGGATGCAGCACCTCAGATCTGGTGTCCGCTAGCGTCGGGTCATCGGTAGGCTAGATCCAGTGATACGGACCAACTTAGGATTAGTTGATACATAGGAATGGCCCGATCTTTCTCGGTACATTCAGCGAGGTTCCTTCTCCTTGTCTTGACGCAGCCAACAATCTTGATAAGAATAATTTGCACTAGTATACAAGGTGCACACTAGAAGCAATCCACCGAACTTCCCAAACCGTGAATTCAGTACGAAGACACGAATTAGAAGAGATAAACCTTGTAGATTCGATGGGCAATCTCAAGAATCTCCTATTCTTGTCTTGCACCAACTCAGCAAACTCCAAACAAGAAAACCTTGCAATCACACAATCTGACCGCCAACAACCATCATGGCGATTTTCTCCTTTATTTCACAAGCATAAAAAACTTATCATATCATAGCCTCAGTTACAATGGGGCTAAGGTCCTAGCCTTATATTGGTGCACAATGCACGGCCTTGACTAAGACTCACACACAACATGCCCTAAGGCCGAAACAAACTCCAATGCAAACTAAAAAGAAAATACCTAAACTGCTACCTCTGAATTCTCTCTCAATTTGCGATGTGACCATGCAGATTCCGTGGCTAACACCTCATCCATTGTATGGGGCTTCGAAATAGCTTTCCAACGAGTCCAAGAACGCCCAAATCGGACTCCGTTTGTGAAAGTTATGGGCGTTTTAATGTTGGACTTCCTGTCTGACCCGAACCGAATCCGAATTGAATTCAAATCTTTACAGGTTTTGTTTTCTTGTTCAAGGGGCTTTCACATCCGTTTGGAACCTGAAAAGGAGTCCTTCTCATCCTTTGGAAAGCCATGGTATGGTCGAATTTTACCCTTACTTGTATTGCTGTAGCACCCAGAAATTAAAAATAATATTAATTAAAAAAGACCAAAACCACCAAAACCTAATCAACCCTAGCTTTAAATAGTGGGATTCATCCCTGCGTCCTGTGCGCCGCCATTGAGCTCCCAGGTGCAAACTCTCTCTCTCTCCTCTCTACTCATCTCTCTCTCTCCATCTATCTCTCCCTCGCGTTGGCTTGCATGGGGCCGCATGGGCGTCGGCGGAGGCGTCCACGGTGGCGGCGACGCCGGCAGTGGTGGCGGCGGCAGTGGCCGGCCGGCCGGCCGGCGGTGGCGACGGCCCATGCATGTCTTTTTCCCTGTAGCGCCGTCTTCATCCTCTCCCAGGTATCCATCTCTTCTCTCTCTCTCCATCTACCTCTCACTCTCTATCTCTTTCGCATGGGCTTGCATGGGTCTGCATGGAGCCAGCGAGGGCGGCGTCGGTGGCGGCGGCGGCGGTACGCCGGCAATGGCTCATGCGTGCGCACGTTGCTGCATGTGAGCTTCCGCCATGGCGGCGCAGCAGCAGCGCAAGGCGGCGGTGGTGCCCGGGGTCGGTCCGGCGACGGTGGCGGCGAGCAGCGGCGGCGCCTCACGCCTGCATGCTGCATGCACCGATCGCTCGCACGCAGCCGCACGACCATGCGCGGCCATGGCTGCGGCAGCGGCGGCAAGATGGGCCGCAACCGGTCGGCGAGGGGCGACGGCGGTGGCAGGTGACCGGATTGGTGGTGGCGACTGGCCTGGTAGCGGCGATGGCGCGCACGTCCGCCCGTGCACTCGCGCGCCTTGCACGCACGCTTGCCGTGGCGCAGTGGCCAGTGGTGGCCGCAACCGGCCGGCGTCAGTGCGGCGGCGGTCGGCAGCGGCGCGGCGTTGGCCGGCGGCGATCGGTGGCAGCGGCCGAGTGCAGAGGCACGGTCGTTCGTGTGGCCGAACGTGCGTTCGCGCGGCCGAATGACCGTTCGCACGATCGAACTGCTATTTTCCATCCAGTTGATTATTCCTTGTCGTTTCCTAATCAAAAGTGTCATACCTGATCAGTTGTCTCTCTTATCCCCCTGTAGGTTCTCACGCAGCTGTTGTGGGAGCAGTTGGGCAGCTGCGTTTTCCAGATCCATCGATCGTGCAGCGTGTCCGTCGAGCGTGCTCAAGGCAAGTACCTCGCGGCCGTAACCTTTACGTTTCGCATATCATGTGTTTCCAGAATACCTGTCACCTTGCCATTGATTACTATTATCATATCACTAAAGTTACCTAATAATTGCCATATCGCTAAGTCACCTGGCTAATTGCTAAAGTTACCTGGCCATTATCATATCATCAAAGTATCTGGCTAGCATCATATCACTGAAGTTATCTAGTTATTAACGTATCACTAATGCTTGTTTGGTTATTATCATATCGTTCATACTTGCTTAGTTTTTAGACTCTTAATATTGTATTATTGCAACGATGTTATAGGTTAACTTGTTCACATGCTTTTTGGTTTATTAGAATGCTCGATTAATAATGTTCTAGAATTCATACCTTAAATGAGTGTTTTAGAATATATGCTTAAATCATTAATGGGGGGTAGCTTATGAACATGATTTAACTTAGGATTAAATTATTGGCACTCTTTTGGTATTAGGGCTGCTATGTTTTAGTTTCGCATATTATGTTCCAATAATTGTTGATGCTGTATTTGAGCCATGAATGATGTATGTATTAAATATGTTAATCTGACTAATAACCACTTATCACATAATAAAACTTGATTGGTTGATAACCTTGTGTGAGCTGTATTATAATATCTCTTTAGGTTAATCCCTATATGACTGTCACCTTATCATTATCCCACATCGCTCTCATATCAGAAATTATGTCTTTCCATTTTCGACCTTAGCACATCTTTTCACTTCTTATAACTTTATTATAGCCTTATCCTCGCTATCTTGTAGTTACCTTAATTTTGTTCTACATAATCGTCCATGATGTATCGGTTACTTTATCGCCTAGTTTCACCAATCCTGTCTCTGGCCACATCGTATCAAATCTTTACTCTCATAACTTTACCTTAACTCAATTACAACTCTCTAATTATATTATGGATAATTCACTAAATAACAAACTAAGGGTTATCACGCTGGGGCTACCCACATATAGGGGTCATTTCCACCCAACCTGGTAACGTACGGGGGGCCGTACATTCTCGTTACACAGGATATTACACCCCGTCTGCGGTTATACAGTCGAGGACAAGGTTGTGCCTGGCTATTCTCGTATAACCGGGTATGTGGGAGGAGGTCGCCGGCACCCTTACTATAACTTGCTATAACTTGTCACATAACAAATATCTTTAATATACAGTTCTCATAATATCCGTCTCCTAACCATGACAGTATCTCTGATATCAGTTGTTGGTTGGTTGCCTTTTGTCCACTGCTTACTTGTCATGCTTGCCTTTATTTCATATGGTTGCATCGCTTGTCTTACTTTTGTGTTACGACCGTAGTTGGGTACTTGCTGAGATTTCCAAATCTCACGCTTGCTCTTTTCAGTCCCAGGTAAAAGGCCAGTGGAGTGATAGCATCATGCATGGGTGGGAGCACTCGAGTTTCCAGCACCGTGGTTTGCCACTATTTTGTTGTTTTATCCATTCTTTATTTGGTTAGAAGTGGACCGGTCCCATGTTTTAAATATTTATTCCAGCTTCTGTTGGTTCTCTATTAAATTGTTAATAAAGTTTTAAACTCTTTGTGATTTCTTTTATTGTACTTATTGATTCTTTACTCTGGCGATGACGTTCCATAGTAATATCCCATATAGTTACGTGGGGTGTTACAGTTGGTATCAGAGCCCAGGCTGTAGTTTCTGGAAAAAAAATGTTTTGCACGTACACGGGGCTTCGGGTTAATTCATTCATGCATGCATATCTAGTCACTGGCAAATTACCATGAATTCATATCTAATTGCTATCTCCTTCATTCCATTGCTATCCTGTAACATTATTTCAATCATACGCTTCCCTGAATTCTGATTCCATTCCCTATTGCTACCCATCTTATTACTTACCTTTCCTCTTTCCCTTGACCTTTAGGTTATTGTTATCTTAAATTCACGCTCTGCTCTAGCATTGTTTAACTCGGAGCTAGTTTCTCCTTTTTGGCAACTCACTTCTCTCAGTAGCACTCTGTACCTATTAGTATCTCGGCGTATTTCATGGCGCCGATCGCTATTAATGGATCTTTGCTGGCAATTTTACTTGTCTCAATGTTGCCCTGGAATTGAAGGCCACAAATTTCAGTATTGACGCAGTTGTGGCGCCTATCTAACCCTTGACCTGTTGTGAGCAGGGATTAGTTGTCTCTTCATCCTGCTATTATCCGTTGCTTTAACTGCAAGGATATTCCCCCTCAGGATAATAGGGAGATCATTTATCAAGGCAAAAGCGATGCCTCAATCTCCTATTTTTAGTCTCCCATTTCGATCTTCGCTGGATGACCAAGTTGGGGTGCCTTCTATCCATGTTAGAGAAGCCTTTCATCGGACCCTTATCAAAAGATTTTACCTATTGTGCGAGAATTTCTTAACATCTTATTGCGAAGTTTCCAGGCCAGTCTCCAGTTAGAGCAGTTGAGTGTGTCATTGATATTATCTCTGGCACCACTTCCATCGCCAAGACTCCTTACCATCCATCCCATGCCGAGTTAGAATAGTTGAAGTGGCAGTTGGATGCCCTTCAGATCAAAGACTTTATTTGATGCAATACCTCAGAGTGGGCTTTTCTGATCACTTTTGTGGAAATTATGCATGTGCATCGATTGTCGAGCTCTCTATGTGGTGACTATCAAGAGTTGCTACCCTTACCTCGTGTGTTGATCTCTTGGGCCAGCTCAAGGGTGTCAAGTTCCCCTTCAAGCTAGGCCTGCAATCCGTCTATCACCAAGTTCAGAACAAGGCTTGTGCTATTTTGAAGATAGCCTTCCACCCTTGTTTTGGCCTCTTTGAGTACCTGGTTACGCCTTTTGGGTTGACCAATGTGTTGACAATATTTATGGATCTGATGCATCGGGTATTCCACGAGTACTTAGTTCAGTTTGTCATCATTTCCATTGATGACATATTGAGTTACTCCCATACCGCAGAGGAGCATGAGCAGCACTTTCGTGTTGTACTTGATCTTCGTTGGATCATCACTCCTTGCTAACTTAAAGAAATGAGCTTCTGGCTTTCGTCTATTAGTTTCCTTGTCCATGTCATCAGCAGCAAGGGCTGATGTGGATCCTTCTAACATTGTTGTAGTAGAGGACTAGCCGAGATCCAGCATCATGGCGGAGATTCATAGTTCCTGGGTTCCACCTGAGTTTACCGCTATTTTGTCTAGTGTTTCTCTTCCGCTTCTAAGCCATTGGCAAGGTTGACTCCAAAGGGCGAGCAGTTTCCATGGACGAAGGAATGTGAGTCCAGTTTCTAGACCCTAATGGAGCGCCTGTTCTGCTTCCATTCCTTCGTTGCCTCTAGATCTGGCGCCATTTCCTCTATGAAGAGTAGTGCGTCATCTTCTCTAATCAAAAGAGCTCGATGTACCATCTCACTCAGAAATAATTGGAATTGAGGCATGCCGTCGGTTAGGGTTAATCGAGGACTACGACCTCACTATCCATTACCATCTGGCAGAGCTATTGTGGTGGCTGACACCCTTAGCATGGAAGCGAAGTGATGGTGTTACTATTTCCACGTTAGTTAGGAGGAGCTTAAGGATTTTCAAACCACCCTTGTTTTGCCTGTTCATATCCTTGGAGAATTGGAACCTCCCTTCCCTTTTCTTATTACCATTCTAGAAGCTCAAGCCTCGGGTTCAGGGACCTGGTACTCTCATGGAAAGGTGCCATGGGCTAAATCTCTTGGGCCGGACTTCCTTATTGATGGTAACAGGTTGTTACGTCTCCGTGACTGCATTTGGGTGCCTTCTGAATTATCCTTGAAAAGGGACATCCTTTGTGCGGCTCATAAAACTCCTATTCCATTCACCCTGGTGAGACTAAAATGTTCAAAGATCTCCAGCGTCAGTTTTGGTGGCCAGGGATGAAGAAAGATATAGCCAAGTTTGTGTCTCAATGTGCGGTGTGTCAGCAAAAGCAGAGCACCGTAGTCCTGCTGGTCTTCTGCAGCCTCTAGAAATTCCTCAATGGAAATGGGAGGACATTGCAATGGACTTTGTGGTTGGACTTCCTAAATCACCTCGACGAATGGATTCTATTTGGGTCATTGTTGACCGTCTTTCTAAGACGGCTCATTTTCTCCCTGTCAAGACTACTTATTCTGCCAGTGATCTTGCTACCATCTTCATCAAGGAGATTGTCCGCCTTCATGGTGTCTCTAAGACCATTGTTTCAGATCGCGACGCCAAGTTTGTTTCCCATTGCTGGAAGAGCTTGCACCAGAATCTGTGCACTAAACTCAATTTCAGCACTACCTTTCATCCTCAAACGGACGGTCGATCTGAAAGGACCATTCGTACCTTGGAGGACATGTTGTGCTCTTGCATACTGGTATGGAAGGGCAGTTGGGAGAATCACTTACCTCTGCAGAGTTCTCCTACAATAACAGTTTCCACTCCAGTATCGGGATGGCTCCTTTTGAGGCACTTTATGGCCGACCTTGTCGCTCTCCCCTTCACTGTGATGAGGTTGGAGAGAAAGAGTTACTGGGGCCTCAGCAGGTCAGAGATTGGAAGGAGCAGATCGATCTCATCAGGAACAATTTGCTTTCTGCCCAGAGTCAACAGAAGAGTTACGCCGATCGTTCCCGTCGGCCGTTGGAGTTGAGGTAGGCGATCGGGTTCTATTGAGGGTTTCTCCGACCAAAGGAGTGGTCCGGTTGGGGAAAAAGGGAAAGTTGAACCCTCGTTATGTTGGACCATTTCCTATCACAAAGAGAATCGGGAAGCTTGCTTATCGTCTTGAGTTGCCTGCTTCTCTTGCTGGTGTCCATAATGTCTTCCATGTCTCCATGTTAAGGAAGTACCTGAATGACCCTGATCAGATTCTGGAGTTGTCCATATTGGAGGTTTCGGAGGATCTATCCATCGTGGCACGACCAGTCCGGATCTTGGAGAGTTCAGAACGTCAGCTGCGGCGTCGGACTCTTACTTATGTCAAAGTGTTGTGGTCCAACCAGACTGAGCGCGAAGCTACTTGGGAGTTGGAGTCCCGAATGCGTGCAAAGTATCCCGATCTCTTTTCTCCAGGTCTGTTCCATGTTCTTCTTCTTCTATTACTCTCAATTCTTCAAATTAGTTTCTAGAGTAGTCGATTCGAGGCCGAATCTTTTCTTAGGGGGGGAGAGCTGTAGCACCCAGAAATTAAAAATAATATTAATTAAAAAAGACCAAAACCACCAAAACCTAATCAACCCTAGCTTTAAATAGTGGGATTCATCCCTGCGTCCTGTGCGCCGCCATTGAGCTCCCAGGTGCAAACTCTCTCTCTCTCTCCTCTCTACTCATCTCTGTCTCTCCATCTATCTCTCCCTCGCGTTGGCTTGCATGGGGCCGCATGGGCGTCGGCGGAGGCGTCCACGGTGGCGGCGACGCCGGCAGTGGTGGCGGCGGCAGTGGCCGGCCGGCCGGCCGGCGGTGGCGACGGCCCATGCATGTCTTTTTCCCTGTAGCGCCGTCTTCATCCTCTCCCAGGTATCCATCTCTTCTCTCTCTCTCCATCTACCTCTCACTCTCTATCTCTTTCGCATGGGCTTGCATGGGTCTGCATGGAGCCAGCGAGGGCGGCGTCGGTGGCGGCGGCGGCGGTACGCCGGCAATGGCTCATGCGTGCGCACGTTGCTGCATGTGAGCTTCCGCCATGGCGGCGCAGCAGCAGCGCAAGGCGGCGGTGGTGCCCGGGGCCGGTCCGGCGACGGTGGCGGCGAGCAGCGGCGGCGCCTCACGCCTGCATGCTGCATGCACCGATCGCTCGCACGCAGCCGCACGACCATGCGCGGCCATGGCTGCGGCAGCGGCGGCAAGATGGGCCGCAACCGGTCGGCGAGGGGCGACGGCGGTGGCAGGTGACCGGATTGGTGGTGGCGACTGGCCTGGTAGCGGCGATGGCGTGCACGTCCGCCCGTGCACTCGCGCGCCTTGCACGCACGCTTGCCGTGGCGCAGTGGCCAGTGGTGGCCGCAACCGGCCGGCGTCAGTGCGGCGGCGGTCGGCAGCGGCGCGGCGTTGGCCGGCGGCGATCGGTGGCAGCGGCCGAGTGCAGAGGCACGGTCGTTCGTGTGGCCGAACGTGCGTTCGCGCGGCCGAATGACCGTTCGCACGATCGAACTGCTATTTTCCATCCAGTTGATTATTCCTTGTCGTTTCCTAATCAAAAGTGTCATACCTGATCAGTTGTCTCTCTTATCCCCCTGTAGGTTCTCACGCAGCTGTTGTGGGAGCAGTTGGGCAGCTGCGTTTTCCAGATCCATCGATCGTGCAGCGTGTCCGTCGAGCGTGCTCAAGGCAAGTACCTCGCGGCCGTAACCTTTACGTTTCGCATATCATGTGTTTCCAGAATACCTGTCACCTTGCCATTGATTACTATTATCATATCACTAAAGTTACCTAATAATTGCCATATCGCTAAGTCACCTGGCTAATTGCTAAAGTTACCTGGCCATTATCATATCATCAAAGTATCTGGCTAGCATCATATCACTGAAGTTATCTAGTTATTAACGTATCACTAATGCTTGTTTGGTTATTATCATATCGTTCATACTTGCTTAGTTTTTAGACTCTTAATATTGTATTATTGCAACGATGTTATAGGTTAACTTGTTCACATGCTTTTTGGTTTATTAGAATGCTCGATTAATAATGTTCTAGAATTCATACCTTAAATGAGTGTTTTAGAATATATGCTTAAATCATTAATGGGGGGTAGCTTATGAACATGATTTAACTTAGGATTAAATTATTGGCACTCTTTTGGTATTAGGGCTGCTATGTTTTAGTTTCGCATATTATGTTCCAATAATTGTTGATGCTGTATTTGAGCCATGAATGATGTATGTATTAAATATGTTAATCTGACTAATAACCACTTATCACATAATAAAACTTGATTGGTTGATAACCTTGTGTGAGCTGTATTATAATATCTCTTTAGGTTAATCCCTATATGACTGTCACCTTATCATTATCCCACATCGCTCTCATATCAGAAATTATGTCTTTCCATTTTCGACCTTAGCACATCTTTTCACTTCTTATAACTTTATTATAGCCTTATCCTCGCTATCTTGTAGTTACCTTAATTTTGTTCTACATAATCGTCCATGATGTATCGGTTACTTTATCGCCTAGTTTCACCAATCCTGTCTCTGGCCACATCGTATCAAATCTTTACTCTCATAACTTTACCTTAACTCAATTACAACTCTCTAATTATATTATGGATAATTCACTAAATAACAAACTAAGGGTTATCACGCTGGGGCTACCCACATATAGGGGTCATTTCCACCCAACCTGGTAACGTACGGGGGGCCGTACATTCTCGTTACACAGGATATTACACCCCGTCTACGGTTATACAGTCGAGGACAAGGTTGTGCCTGGCTATTCTCGTATAACCGGGTATGTGGGAGGAGGTCGCCGGCACCCTTACTATAACTTGCTATAACTTGTCACATAACAAATATCTTTAATATACAGTTCTCATAATATCCGTCTCCTAACCATGACAGTATCTCTGATATCAGTTGTTGGTTGGTTGCCTTTTGTCCACTGCTTACTTGTCATGCTTGCCTTTATTTCATATGGTTGCATCGCTTGTCTTACTTTTGTGTTACGACCGTAGTTGGGTACTTGCTGAGATTTCCAAATCTCACGCTTGCTCTTTTCAGTCCCAGGTAAAAGGCCAGTGGAGTGATAGCATCATGCATGGGTGGGAGCACTCGAGTTTCCAGCACCGTGGTTTGCCACTATTTTGTTGTTTTATCCATTCTTTATTTGGTTAGAAGTGGACCGGTCCCATGTTTTAAATATTTATTCCAGCTTCTGTTGGTTCTCTATTAAATTGTTAATAAAGTTTTAAACTCTTTGTGATTTCTTTTATTGTACTTATTGATTCTTTACTCTGGCGATGACGTTCCATAGTAATATCCCATATAGTTACGTGGGGTGTTACAGTTGGTATCAGAGCCCAGGCTGTAGTTTCTGGAAAAAAAAATGTTTTGCACGTACACGGGGCTTCGGGTTAATTCATTCATGCATGCATATCTAGTCACTGGCAAATTACCATGAATTCATATCTAATTGCTATCTCCTTCATTCCATTGCTATCCTGTAACATTATTTCAATCATACGCTTCCCTGAATTCTGATTCCATTCCCTATTGCTACCCATCTTATTACTTACCTTTCCTCTTTCCCTTGACCTTTAGGTTATTGTTATCTTAAATTCACGCTCTGCTCTAGCATTGTTTAACTCGGAGCTAGTTTCTCCTTTTTGGCAACTCACTTCTCTCAGTAGCACTCTGTACCTATTAGTATCTCGGCGTATTTCATGGCGCCGATCGCTATTAATGGATCTTTGCTGGCAATTTTACTTGTCTCAATGTTGCCCTGGAATTGAAGGCCACAAATTTCAGTATTGACGCAGTTGTGGCGCCTATCTAACCCTTGACCTGTTGTGAGCAGGGATTAGTTGTCTCTTCATCCTGCTATTATCCGTTGCTTTAACTGCAAGGATATTCCCCCTCAGGATAATAGGGAGATCATTTATCAAGGCAAAAGCGATGCCTCAATCTCCTATTTTTAGTCTCCCATTTCGATCTTCGCTGGATGACCAAGTTGGGGTGCCTTCTATCCATGTTAGAGAAGCCTTTCATCGGACCCTTATCAAAAGATTTTACCTATTGTGCGAGAATTTCTTAACATCTTATTGCGAAGTTTCCAGGCCAGTCTCCAGTTAGAGCAGTTGAGTGTGTCATTGATATTATCTCTGGCACCACTTCCATCGCCAAGACTCCTTACCATCCATCCCATGCCGAGTTAGAATAGTTGAAGTGGCAGTTGGATGCCCTTCAGATCAAAGACTTTATTTGATGCAATACCTCAGAGTGGGCTTTTCTGATCACTTTTGTGGAAATTATGCATGTGCATCGATTGTCGAGCTCTCTATGTGGTGACTATCAAGAGTTGCTACCCTTACCTCGTGTGTTGATCTCTTGGGCCAGCTCAAGGGTGTCAAGTTCCCCTTCAAGCTAGGCCTGCAATCCGTCTATCACCAAGTTCAGAACAAGGCTTGTGCTATTTTGAAGATAGCCTTCCACCCTTGTTTTGGCCTCTTTGAGTACCTGGTTACGCCTTTTGGGTTGACCAATGTGTTGACAATATTTATGGATCTGATGCATCGGGTATTCCACGAGTACTTAGTTCAGTTTGTCATCATTTCCATTGATGACATATTGAGTTACTCCCATACCGCAGAGGAGCATGAGCAGCACTTTCGTGTTGTACTTGATCTTCGTTGGATCATCACTCCTTGCTAACTTAAAGAAATGAGCTTCTGGCTTTCGTCTATTAGTTTCCTTGTCCATGTCATCAGCAGCAAGGGCTGATGTGGATCCTTCTAACATTGTTGTAGTAGAGGACTAGCCGAGATCCAGCATCATGGCGGAGATTCATAGTTCCTGGGTTCCACCTGAGTTTACCGCTATTTTGTCTAGTGTTTCTCTTCCGCTTCTAAGCCATTGGCAAGGTTGACTCCAAAGGGCGAGCAGTTTCCATGGACGAAGGAATGTGAGTCCAGTTTCTAGACCCTAATGGAGCGCCTGTTCTGCTTCCATTCCTTCGTTGCCTCTAGATCTGGCGCCATTTCCTCTATGAAGAGTAGTGCGTCATCTTCTCTAATCAAAAGAGCTCGATGTACCATCTCACTCAGAAATAATTGGAATTGAGGCATGCCGTCGGTTAGGGTTAATCGAGGACTACGACCTCACTATCCATTACCATCTGGCAGAGCTATTGTGGTGGCTGACACCCTTAGCATGGAAGCGAAGTGATGGTGTTACTATTTCCACGTTAGTTAGGAGGAGCTTAAGGATTTTCAAACCACCCTTGTTTTGCCTGTTCATATCCTTGGAGAATTGGAACCTCCCTTCCCTTTTCTTATTACCATTCTAGAAGCTCAAGCCTCGGGTTCAGGGACCTGGTACTCTCATGGAAAGGTGCCATGGGCTAAATCTCTTGGGCCGGACTTCCTTATTGATGGTAACAGGTTGTTACGTCTCCGTGACTGCATTTGGGTGCCTTCTGAATTATCCTTGAAAAGGGACATCCTTTGTGCGGCTCATAAAACTCCTATTCCATTCACCCTGGTGAGACTAAAATGTTCAAAGATCTCCAGCGTCAGTTTTGGTGGCCAGGGATGAAGAAAGATATAGCCAAGTTTGTGTCTCAATGTGCGGTGTGTCAGCAAAAGCAGAGCACCGTAGTCCTGCTGGTCTTCTGCAGCCTCTAGAAATTCCTCAATGGAAATGGGAGGACATTGCAATGGACTTTGTGGTTGGACTTCCTAAATCACCTCGACGAATGGATTCTATTTGGGTCATTGTTGACCGTCTTTCTAAGACGGCTCATTTTCTCCCTGTCAAGACTACTTATTCTGCCAGTGATCTTGCTACCATCTTCATCAAGGAGATTGTCCGCCTTCATGGTGTCTCTAAGACCATTGTTTCAGATCGCGACGCCAAGTTTGTTTCCCATTGCTGGAAGAGCTTGCACCAGAATCTGTGCACTAAACTCAATTTCAGCACTACCTTTCATCCTCAAACGGACGGTCGATCTGAAAGGACCATTCGTACCTTGGAGGACATGTTGTGCTCTTGCATACTGGTATGGAAGGGCAGTTGGGAGAATCACTTACCTCTGCAGAGTTCTCCTACAATAACAGTTTCCACTCCAGTATCGGGATGGCTCCTTTTGAGGCACTTTATGGCCGACCTTGTCGCTCTCCCCTTCACTGTGATGAGGTTGGAGAGAAAGAGTTACTGGGGCCTCAGCAGGTCAGAGATTGGAAGGAGCAGATCGATCTCATCAGGAACAATTTGCTTTCTGCCCAGAGTCAACAGAAGAGTTACGCCGATCGTTCCCGTCGGCCGTTGGAGTTGAGGTAGGCGATCGGGTTCTATTGAGGGTTTCTCCGACCAAAGGAGTGGTCCGGTTGGGGAAAAAGGGAAAGTTGAACCCTCGTTATGTTGGACCATTTCCTATCACAAAGAGAATCGGGAAGCTTGCTTATCGTCTTGAGTTGCCTGCTTCTCTTGCTGGTGTCCATAATGTCTTCCATGTCTCCATGTTAAGGAAGTACCTGAATGACCCTGATCAGATTCTGGAGTTGTCCATATTGGAGGTTTCGGAGGATCTATCCATCGTGGCACGACCAGTCCGGATCTTGGAGAGTTCAGAACGTCAGCTGCGGCGTCGGACTCTTACTTATGTCAAAGTGTTGTGGTCCAACCAGACTGAGCGCGAAGCTACTTGGGAGTTGGAGTCCCGAATGCGTGCAAAGTATCCCGATCTCTTTTCTCCAGGTCTGTTCCATGTTCTTCTTCTTCTATTACTCTCAATTCTTCAAATTAGTTTCTAGAGTAGTCGATTCGAGGCCGAATCTTTTCTTAGGGGGGGAGAGCTGTAGCACCCAGAAATTAAAAATAATATTAATTAAAAAAGACCAAAACCACCAAAACCTAATCAACCCTAGCTTTAAATAGTGGGATTCATCCCTGCGTCCTGTGCGCCGCCATTGAGCTCCCAGGTGCAAACTCTCTCTCTCTCTCCTCTCTACTCATCTCTGTCTCTCCATCTATCTCTCCCTCGCGTTGGCTTGCATGGGGCCGCATGGGCGTCGGCGGAGGCGTCCACGGTGGCGGCGACGCCGGCAGTGGTGGCGGCGGCAGTGGCCGGCCGGCCGGCCGGCGGTGGCGACGGCCCATGCATGTCTTTTTCCCTGTAGCGCCGTCTTCATCCTCTCCCAGGTATCCATCTCTTCTCTCTCTCTCCATCTACCTCTCACTCTCTATCTCTTTCGCATGGGCTTGCATGGGTCTGCATGGAGCCAGCGAGGGCGGCGTCGGTGGCGGCGGCGGCGGTACGCCGGCAATGGCTCATGCGTGCGCACGTTGCTGCATGTGAGCTTCCGCCATGGCGGCGCAGCAGCAGCGCAAGGCGGCGGTGGTGCCCGGGGCCGGTCCGGCGACGGTGGCGGCGAGCAGCGGCGGCGCCTCACGCCTGCATGCTGCATGCACCGATCGCTCGCACGCAGCCGCACGACCATGCGCGGCCATGGCTGCGGCAGCGGCGGCAAGATGGGCCGCAACCGGTCGGCGAGGGGCGACGGCGGTGGCAGGTGACCGGATTGGTGGTGGCGACTGGCCTGGTAGCGGCGATGGCGCGCACGTCCGCCCGTGCACTCGCGCGCCTTGCACGCACGCTTGCCGTGGCGCAGTGGCCAGTGGTGGCCGCAACCGGCCGGCGTCAGTGCGGCGGCGGTCGGCAGCGGCGCGGCGTTGGCCGGCGGCGATCGGTGGCAGCGGCCGAGTGCAGAGGCACGGTCGTTCGTGTGGCCGAACGTGCGTTCGCGCGGCCGAATGACCGTTCGCACGATCGAACTGCTATTTTCCATCCAGTTGATTATTCCTTGTCGTTTCCTAATCAAAAGTGTCATACCTGATCAGTTGTCTCTCTTATCCCCCTGTAGGTTCTCACGCAGCTGTTGTGGGAGCAGTTGGGCAGCTGCGTTTTCCAGATCCATCGATCGTGCAGCGTGTCCGTCGAGCGTGCTCAAGGCAAGTACCTCGCGGCCGTAACCTTTACGTTTCGCATATCATGTGTTTCCAGAATACCTGTCACCTTGCCATTGATTACTATTATCATATCACTAAAGTTACCTAATAATTGCCATATCGCTAAGTCACCTGGCTAATTGCTAAAGTTACCTGGCCATTATCATATCATCAAAGTATCTGGCTAGCATCATATCACTGAAGTTATCTAGTTATTAACGTATCACTAATGCTTGTTTGGTTATTATCATATCGTTCATACTTGCTTAGTTTTTAGACTCTTAATATTGTATTATTGCAACGATGTTATAGGTTAACTTGTTCACATGCTTTTTGGTTTATTAGAATGCTCGATTAATAATGTTCTAGAATTCATACCTTAAATGAGTGTTTTAGAATATATGCTTAAATCATTAATGGGGGGTAGCTTATGAACATGATTTAACTTAGGATTAAATTATTGGCACTCTTTTGGTATTAGGGCTGCTATGTTTTAGTTTCGCATATTATGTTCCAATAATTGTTGATGCTGTATTTGAGCCATGAATGATGTATGTATTAAATATGTTAATCTGACTAATAACCACTTATCACATAATAAAACTTGATTGGTTGATAACCTTGTGTGAGCTGTATTATAATATCTCTTTAGGTTAATCCCTATATGACTGTCACCTTATCATTATCCCACATCGCTCTCATATCAGAAATTATGTCTTTCCATTTTCGACCTTAGCACATCTTTTCACTTCTTATAACTTTATTATAGCCTTATCCTCGCTATCTTGTAGTTACCTTAATTTTGTTCTACATAATCGTCCATGATGTATCGGTTACTTTATCGCCTAGTTTCACCAATCCTGTCTCTGGCCACATCGTATCAAATCTTTACTCTCATAACTTTACCTTAACTCAATTACAACTCTCTAATTATATTATGGATAATTCACTAAATAACAAACTAAGGGTTATCACGCTGGGGCTACCCACATATAGGGGTCATTTCCACCCAACCTGGTAACGTACGGGGGGCCGTACATTCTCGTTACACAGGATATTACACCCCGTCTGCGGTTATACAGTCGAGGACAAGGTTGTGCCTGGCTATTCTCGTATAACCGGGTATGTGGGAGGAGGTCGCCGGCACCCTTACTATAACTTGCTATAACTTGTCACATAACAAATATCTTTAATATACAGTTCTCATAATATCCGTCTCCTAACCATGACAGTATCTCTGATATCAGTTGTTGGTTGGTTGCCTTTTGTCCACTGCTTACTTGTCATGCTTGCCTTTATTTCATATGGTTGCATCGCTTGTCTTACTTTTGTGTTACGACCGTAGTTGGGTACTTGCTGAGATTTCCAAATCTCACGCTTGCTCTTTTCAGTCCCAGGTAAAAGGCCAGTGGAGTGATAGCATCATGCATGGGTGGGAGCACTTGAGTTTCCAGCACCGTGGTTTGCCACTATTTTGTTGTTTTATCCATTCTTTATTTGGTTAGAAGTGGACCGGTCCCATGTTTTAAATATTTATTCCAGCTTCTGTTGGTTCTCTATTAAATTGTTAATAAAGTTTTAAACTCTTTGTGATTTCTTTTATTGTACTTATTGATTCTTTACTCTGGCGATGACGTTCCATAGTAATATCCCATATAGTTACGTGGGGTGTTACAGTTGGTATCAGAGCCCAGGCTGTAGTTTCTGGAAAAAAAAATGTTTTGCACGTACACGGGGCTTCGGGTTAATTCATTCATGCATGCATATCTAGTCACTGGCAAATTACCATGAATTCATATCTAATTGCTATCTCCTTCATTCCATTGCTATCCTGTAACATTATTTCAATCATACGCTTCCCTGAATTCTGATTCCATTCCCTATTGCTACCCATCTTATTACTTACCTTTCCTCTTTCCCTTGACCTTTAGGTTATTGTTATCTTAAATTCACGCTCTGCTCTAGCATTGTTTAACTCGGAGCTAGTTTCTCCTTTTTGGCAACTCACTTCTCTCAGTAGCACTCTGTACCTATTAGTATCTCGGCGTATTTCATGGCGCCGATCGCTATTAATGGATCTTTGCTGGCAATTTTACTTGTCTCAATGTTGCCCTGGAATTGAAGGCCACAAATTTCAGTATTGACGCAGTTGTGGCGCCTATCTAACCCTTGACCTGTTGTGAGCAGGGATTAGTTGTCTCTTCATCCTGCTATTATCCGTTGCTTTAACTGCAAGGATATTCCCCCTCAGGATAATAGGGAGATCATTTATCAAGGCAAAAGCGATGCCTCAATCTCCTATTTTTAGTCTCCCATTTCGATCTTCGCTGGATGACCAAGTTGGGGTGCCTTCTATCCATGTTAGAGAAGCCTTTCATCGGACCCTTATCAAAAGATTTTACCTATTGTGCGAGAATTTCTTAACATCTTATTGCGAAGTTTCCAGGCCAGTCTCCAGTTAGAGCAGTTGAGTGTGTCATTGATATTATCTCTGGCACCACTTCCATCGCCAAGACTCCTTACCATCCATCCCATGCCGAGTTAGAATAGTTGAAGTGGCAGTTGGATGCCCTTCAGATCAAAGACTTTATTTGATGCAATACCTTAGAGTGGGCTTTTCTGATCACTTTTGTGGAAATTATGCATGTGCATCGATTGTCGAGCTCTCTATGTGGTGACTATCAAGAGTTGCTACCCTTACCTCGTGTGTTGATCTCTTGGGCCAGCTCAAGGGTGTCAAGTTCCCCTTCAAGCTAGGCCTGCAATCCGTCTATCACCAAGTTCAGAACAAGGCTTGTGCTATTTTGAAGATAGCCTTCCACCCTTGTTTTGGCCTCTTTGAGTACCTGGTTACGCCTTTTGGGTTGACCAATGTGTTGACAATATTTATGGATCTGATGCATCGGGTATTCCACGAGTACTTAGTTCAGTTTGTCATCATTTCCATTGATGACATATTGAGTTACTCCCATACCGCAGAGGAGCATGAGCAGCACTTTCGTGTTGTACTTGATCTTCGTTGGATCATCACTCCTTGCTAACTTAAAGAAATGAGCTTCTGGCTTTCGTCTATTAGTTTCCTTGTCCATGTCATCAGCAGCAAGGGCTGATGTGGATCCTTCTAACATTGTTGTAGTAGAGGACTAGCCGAGATCCAGCATCATGGCGGAGATTCATAGTTCCTGGGTTCCACCTGAGTTTACCGCTATTTTGTCTAGTGTTTCTCTTCCGCTTCTAAGCCATTGGCAAGGTTGACTCCAAAGGGCGAGCAGTTTCCATGGACGAAGGAATGTGAGTCCAGTTTCTAGACCCTAATGGAGCGCCTGTTCTGCTTCCATTCCTTCGTTGCCTCTAGATCTGGCGCCATTTCCTCTATGAAGAGTAGTGCGTCATCTTCTCTAATCAAAAGAGCTCGATGTACCATCTCACTCAGAAATAATTGGAATTGAGGCATGCCGTCGGTTAGGGTTAATCGAGGACTACGACCTCACTATCCATTACCATCTGGCAGAGCTATTGTGGTGGCTGACACCCTTAGCATGGAAGCGAAGTGATGGTGTTACTATTTCCACGTTAGTTAGGAGGAGCTTAAGGATTTTCAAACCACCCTTGTTTTGCCTGTTCATATCCTAATTGAACCAGCCATATCAAGCCTAATTGAACTCTGCCCTATCCAGACCCTTGTCGTGCTGTGCCAACCGGCCCATTTGGCCAAGTCCGCGCCTGGCGGCTGAGGCCAGTAGCGCACCTACTCAACTAGGCCAAAAATGCACTGTCAGACTCAGATTTTTCAATCCGAATCTTACTGTGTTTCACTACACTAATCCCTGGATCAGTAGTTAGTGCACACAGGTACATTGCTGAATCATTTCATACATCGCATAATCAACCATTATATTACATAAATTGAAATACACCACGTCGGGTGACAGTTTACAAAAGGGGCCGATTAGGCCAATTGTCTTTATTACAAACATGCACAGCAGAATCATAGCAAAGCAAACCCAAATCCACAGGCAAGCGACTGGAAAGTACTGTGTGCATTATATGTCACCAGCTAACTAGTAACATACGTGCACACAACACCGAATGTCCACTTGTCCATGTCTAATCAACGAAGCCTACGCCTTAGTTTCCTTCGTCATTCTTCTCCTCCGTAGCAGGAGCTTCCTCGTAGGCATAGTGGTCTTGAGTTCCTGTTTCTGAATTTTTGTCGCAAAAGCGAGCATGAGCACTCCGACCCCGTGCTCAGCGAGCCAACACACAGAATGCAAGATATAACATGTATGGCTAATCAAAGGATGGCTTAGGTTTATTTTATTTTTGCGAAGAGTGCTTTTGAATACAATTATATAAAAATTCCCTAAGATCTAGCAATTTGAACACAAGTATATGTTGTGAACGAATGCAATATTACTAGTGATTCAGATCCCATCCACCATTACATGGCATCTGCACCATATAGCCATTCTTCAGCGTTATAGCCGCTTAACTTACCACTGGGACGACACCCAGGACAATTCCAAACCAGGGCAGTCCATCGCCCTTCCACTTTTCCATTCCCACCCACAAAGCATTTTGAAATAGAACTATATCTGGTTAAGTTCCCATGTCCGCCCTTGACCGTGGGCACGGCTATTCGAATAGTTTTAGACTCTGCAGAGTTTGTACACTTTCACCACAAGAGACAATCAACTCTTTGCCCCACATGATACCTTAGACATGTGGTTGAGTAGACTATCACAGTGACTTTTCAAAGTACCTCGCCCCTTCCATCATTTCACCCTATGGGTCGCTCCCACTTGCGGTGGGTCCCATACGTTGTGCGGGATGTCCTCCTTCTGAACGTCTAGCAGCTGGCTCCCCACCCCTGCTAGCCCGCCACAGCAGAACTTCACCCTACCTGGGTGTCCCATTCAAGCCGTCTCACCGACTGCCGCTTGCACTATCCCACACCTCCTCCTGGAAGGATGACTTCTAGGGTTCGGTAAATCTACTAAGCCAAGTCATACTTTACGAACTTGTGGTTGTACTGTTTTACCCGGGAGGTCATGACAAGATTCGGTCCTTAGTGGTATCTGGGCGGTCTACCACTAATCCACTTTGTGCATCCACTGCACCACACTGTGCGTCCACTGCACCACACTGTGCATCCACTGCACCACACTCTCACACCATCGAACCAATCCGCCCAGATATTAAAGCATGTTGGGGTTTTTGGAAACATAAGATAATCATATCCAACATTTATCAGTCATTACCACCATGACTGCCCAACCAATTTTTCTCAGGATTAAAAGTGATGCTTGGCGCTCCGCGCCCATGAGTATCTAAACAATACTAAGCATGTCATATATTTAGAGACTTATTTTCGAAATGTTACTATTATAATTTTGCTAAGGCGACAAGGTTCACACATTCCAATATTCCAAAGGAGATGTAATATTATTCAAGGCAAACGATAGGCATGTAACTAGAATATCAAATTTAGCATGTATTTGCATAAAAATAATAGCATGCAATTTGTTAATTTAAAACAAAGTAATTTGCATGAAATGTAGGTTCAACATGATCAAAGTATTGACTTGCCTTGGTCACAATGGTCGGGTGCTGGATTATCCGGATCTCCTAGTGCTGCGGCCTCGAACTCTTCCTCTTGAGCTTCGTAAGCTATTGTAATCGTGCGCGAAAATTTGGATAAAAAGAAAACATCAAATCAATAAAATATCACCAGAAATTCAAATGAACTCCAAAAATTGTGATTTCAGTTGTATTGGATAGATCTTGAATTTAGAAATTTGTCTCACTCAATTTGGAGTTAAAATGAGAAAGTTATGATTATTTGAAGTTCTCAGTTCAGTTAATTCCATAAAATGGGAAATTTCTGACAGTGGGACCCACATGTCATTTTCTTAATTTTTATCTTTTTCTTTAATATTTCTTCTCTGTCTCTATGGCCAGTGGGGCCCATATGTCAGCGTATCCGGTCACTGACATGTGGGGACCCAGCTACTGTTCAGTGGGGTCCACCTGTCAGTACGGGCTCTGTGAAGGGGTGTCACTGACCCGTGGGGCCCAGCGGTCAGTCGGCTGCTCCAGCTGCACAGGCCGACAGGTGGGGCCCACCTGTCAGTAGGAAAAATGAAAAGAACTGCTCGACCGCAGGCGCGGAGCCGGGGCTCGAACGCGCGCCGCGGGAGCGGGGGAGGGACAGAGCGAGCGGAGGTAACCAAGTGGGCGGGGAGGCTTTGCCTAACCCATAAGGGTAACTCACCCTTTTGAGGTGGCTCTCGGAGGAGGCCGGCAGAGGAGGAGGAAGACGGCGGCGCCGGCGGCGAGTGGTAGCCGGAGGGGTCCGGGTCGTGCGTAGAATACAATCCTTGCACGATGGGGAGTCTTCTGGTGTAGGCGGCCGGGGTGGAGGAGCACGGTGGCGAGCCGGCGGTGTGCGACGGCGGAGGTTCGGGAAGGAGCCTCGGTGACGGCGAGGTGGAGACCACGGGGGGCACGGGGAAAGGCGGGGATAGCTTCACCTTGCTCCCGCGAAGCTCCAGGAGCTTGGGTTGGCTTCGGGGACGGCCGGAATCGGCGGGGAGGGCGGCGCCCGTGCTCGGGAAGAAGGAGTGACCGACGGCGGTTTGGAGGGCTCTCGGGCCAATTACTTATAGGGGAGGGGAGAAAAGAGTAGGGCGAAGCGTTTGGGGCTCCCGGGCGCAGCTTTTATAGCTGGGAGAGGCGCGCGGCGAGGACAGCACCTGGCGCTCCGCCCTGCTCACGCCGACGAGGGGAGGTGAACCAAATCCCGCCGGGATTTTGTAGGAGAGAGGTGGCGGGAGAGGTGAGTCCCCCCTCCTGTTGGTGCTTTGAATTTGCTCACGAGGCGAGAGAGAGAGCACGGAGGATTTGCTGCGGCAAGGAGCGAGCGCGAGAGAGAGGAGAGGCGCTGGCGCGTGGAGAAGAAGAGGAGGAAGGAGAAGGAGAGCGCGGGCGGGACCACCAGCCAGAGAAAGAGGCGCGGGGGCGAGACGGGCCACCGGTCAGGGAAGCGTCTGGCGCGTGGGGGCGGGTCCACTGGCCAGCGGAAGCGGGCGTGCGCGAGGGAGCGGGCTGCGAGCGCGAGCACTGGCGCGTTGGGCCGCGGAGCGCTAGCCCAGGTGGGCGTGCTGGCCGCGTGCGGAGAGAGGGGCTGGGCCGGGGTGACGGCCGGCCCGGTTTTCCTTTTTCTTTTTCTTTTCTCAATTCTTTTATTTCCATTTTCTGCATTTTTATTTACATATGTCCATATATACTTATACATATAATTTTATTTGCTCTCTTAAATTTCTGTAGAGACCACTTTCTTGTTATGCATATTTGTATGCCAAATATATATATATATATATATATATATATACACATATTTATATTTGTTAATATTTTTATTTTGTATACTCCTTTACTATTTATTCCAATATTTTTAGAGGTGAGATTTCATGGTTTAAACCAAATATTCTCCCTTACCTTTATGGATCATCTTTTCAGATTCTTTATTTGATGCTCATGCTTTATTATTTTATGTGTTGATTTCTTCCCTCTTTTTTTTATTTTTGAAATTCCTTTATATTTACAAAAAGCCAATAAACTCCAAATCCAAATGTAAAGCAAATAAAATAATCCAAAAGCCCCACAATTTATTATTTATATTTTTCAGGATGTTACATGCACCCACTGTGGCTATCACCCATCATGCTAGCATCCACGGGGTGCAGTTACCCCTTTCAGTTGATCCAGATGGCCCGCTGATCTTTGTGTGCCAACTCGTTGTGTCGGAGTCTCTTGGACGCATTTGGCAGCTCTGTGCTGGCATGTTCGCTAGACCAAATCCATCCTCCCATAGGCGTTGGAACCATTGCCAAGTGTTTGCAGGTTACCCCTGCCACCACAACACACTCGAGCATTTAGTGACTATAGCAACCCCACAATGTCCACTAGAGTGCGTAGTCCAGTTGTGGAAGGCAAATTGCTACGACAACAAATAGCCCTGCATGGCACATTTTTTCATAATGAGGACACTTTCGTAGCTACCAACAATTTCCATTCTGATGCATGGGTTTTCCTGGGAATTATTAGCTTATATATTGAGAAGGTTTGTTGCCAGTTTTGTAAGAAAAGCAAGATAAAGGGAGAGCAAATAAGAGAATAGAGATTCAGAAATTCTCCTGTATTCTCCCAGTTTATTTGTGATGTATGTGTTTTCTCCTAGATCAAAGTTTTAACAGGATACGCAACCATAATGTACTATCCTGGAAATCTCCAGCCGAAAGTAGATGAACTTTTTGGGGCTATACCAATTCATGATTTGCCGATGCAGCAACGAACCCTGGCGTACAATTCGCACACGTAAATTCGTGATCATGAACTTGGCAGTGCTTGCACTGCAAATGAGGCGTCTCTTACGGCGCGCAAGTCTCGCTCTCACTGTCTCACACGCTCGGCATGAGGCACCTCACACAAAACGGCCTCCCAAACTGAACCCTCCCGCGGTGCAAGCGGCCCGGGCTGGCAGATAACCAGCGGTTTCATCGCGCGTCGGCACATAAATCATATCAGTCTCCCAGTGCCCAAGCCATACGCTTCCATCTGTGTGCGTTCTTTAACAAAAATTGCCAGGCATCCAAGTGCTACCTAGTTCCTACCAGGCTGCTGCAATGATGGTGTGTGTTCTCCTAGTTGCTGGTTAACCTGACAAGCTTGCAGTGTGCTTGGGTGAACTGACATTGCTGAAATTTATGTAGGCGCTGGCGGAGCGGCAGCCGCAGCTGGAGAAGAAGCCGCCGCGGGTGAGGGCGCCGTTGACGGGGAAGGCTGTGGCCGCGCTGTGCGTGGTGAGCTTCGTTGTGGGCTTGCTGCTCAGCGGCCGGGTGTCGCTTCTGCCGGCCTCGGCGCCGCCGACGAGCAAGGACAGTGCTGTCGCGGTGAAGACCTCTGCTTCTGGCTGCAACAACAAGCGTGTAAGTGTATGCCTATGAACACTCCGAAATCCAAACTGACTGACCGGAAATGTTTTCATAATTTTTTTGCTTGCTAACTGCATGAGCTTGCTCTGAATCTCTCAGAAGCTAGGGGAGAGCCATCCCAAGGATCTCATGAACGAGGTGTCGAGGACTCACCATGCAATTCAGTAAGCATTTGCCCTGTCGTAACATACACATATCAGTATATGTGAATCGCATGCATCTCATGCGCACAATGCATTGTGACTCTCTCTAGGTCCCTGGACAAGGCGGTGTCCTCTCTGGAGATGGAGCTGGCCGTGGAGCGCGCGAGGAGCAGCGGCGCCGGCGCGGCCGTCTCGTCCAAGGGCCCTCAGAAGGCTTTCGTCGTGATCGGCATCAACACGGCCTTCAGCAGCAAGAAGCGCCGCGACTCGCTCCGCGAGACCTGGGTTCCCAAAGGTATAATTGCGTACTGATCGAAATCTTTGTGTGTCTGGAATTCTGGATGAACTGATCGATTTGTTGTTGAACGTGCGCGCGTGCAGGGGAGAAGCTGAGGAGGCTGGAGAAGGAGAAGGGGATAGTGATCCGGTTTGTGATCGGGCGTAGCGGCGCGCCCGGCGGGGCGCTCGACCGCGCCTTGGACGCGGAGGCGGCGGAGACCAAGGACTTCCTGCGGCTGGACCACGTGGAGGGCTACCACGAGCTGTCCTCCAAGACCAGGATCTACTTCACCACCGCCGTCGCCATGTGGGACGCCGACTTCTACGTCAAGGTCGACGACGACGTCCACGTCAACCTCGGTACGTGCATAACTGCATACATATGCATGCACCACGCACATGTAATCAAGCCGAGTACAATTTCAAGATCATGCTCATGCTTGTGAATTCCAGGGATGCTGACGAGCAGGCTGGCAAAATACAGAACACGGCCGAGGGTGTACGTCGGCTGCATGAAGTCCGGGCCTGTTCTGTCGCAGAAGTGAGCAAAATCATACGCCTTACTCCACGCAGTGCAGATCGAATCTAAACTCGCGTTCTATCTGAAAAGTTCGGCGATGTCCGTACATTGATTCCTTGACCTCCTCTTGCAGAGGAGTGAAGTACCACGAGCCAGAGTACTGGAAGTTCGGGGACGAGGGGAACAAGTACTTCCGCCACGCCACCGGCCAAATCTACGCCATTTCCAAGGACCTCGCCGCCTACATCTCCATAAACCAGTAAGCTAGCACGTCCTTAGATCTCTTTCCTGGATCGTTGCAGGTAGCTAGCTAACTGTATAGCAAAGCAAGTTCATGTCATGCGATGTTCAGATTTGTTGGTGTGGCTGAGTGAAGAACTGCCCATCTGTTTTTTTTTAAGACTGCCTATCTGATATGTTTGCGACTACACATTTCTAGGCCAATCCTGCATAGATTTGCAAACGAGGACGTTTCTCTCGGCGCGTGGCTGATCGGACTCGAGGTCGAGCATGTCGACGATCGGAGCATGTGCTGTGCAACCCCTCCAGGTAAAAAAAAAAGCATCAATTTCCTTTCATGATCCGAGTCGTTCATCTAGTCAGAATTGCTTTACAGCTGCACAATGACTTGCATAGATGGTAGAACATTTGACTCCGCTGAAATACAAAACTGCACATCAAGATCGAATAAATCATGCATTTTTTTTATTGCTATGAAACACTTGTTCGTCTTGTAGATTGTGAGTGGAAGAAGAGAGCAGGGAACGTCTGCGTGGCGTCGTTCGATTGGTCGTGCAGTGGGGTCTGCAAGTCAGTGGACAGGATGAAGCACATCCACAAGGCTTGCGGCGAAGGCCAAGGAGCAGTCTGGAACGTCGCTACGTGATCACTAAAATCAATCGGACAATTGATCTAGCTAGAGCTTGATTTTAAATCCAATTTGTGAAATTACCTACGAACTGTGGGAGACGAGGTCCATTAACTCGTACATGTATGACCAATTTGGGTAAGATCCATGAATATTGAAGGTGATTGCGCAAACAAGAAATGAGTGGGTGGTATCTGTATGTAAGTTATCCTTTTTGCGCTTTGCTTTAGCGGAATTTCATGCCTTTAGGCTCTAACGTTCCTAGGAAGTTGGGTCATGCCAAATGCTTCACTTGTTCAGTTACAACTTCAATTTACGCGAGAGTGGTTAATCATGACTGCCCACAAAACTTCATGCATTTGCCTTGTTTTCGTCCGTTTGATTGCAAAATAAAGAGGCAATATCAATATATTGAGTGACAGAGCTAATGTCCAATGTCATTAGCAACATTATCGGGATCGCAATCTTCGGTAGAATCGGCATGGATATGATCATGATAGAACCCTTTCTCGAAATTTGTGAAGACCTCTGCTTCAAACAGTTTCACCTTCCAAATTTTTTTTGGTTTTCGACTTATTTAAATCAGAAGTCGCTTGGAACGTATCGACGTTTAATATTGACTTATTTTGATTTTTTGCTTCTTTTTTGGTTTTCTCTCCTTATTCATTTGTATTATTTGTGACGATATAAATGCTTTTTTCAGTTTTTTTCTATTTTTTCTATTTTTTAAAGCTAATAGCCGTTACAATGCAATTTCATTCAAAAGCTAAAAACTATAGCCAGAATCTTAAACCAAAAGCTAGCTAGAACACCATCAAATTTATTAAAGCAAACCAAAGTTAAGCTGTCAAAGAAAGGTAAAATAAGCGTAGGGAACAAATAACGCTATCCTACCTATTTCGGATCAGTTTCCGTCCAATTCCACTGGGGTCCGTCTGGGCTTGGCTACCCTGGACCCGACGAAGCCGTTCCAACATCTGTGCGCGCAACTCCTCTTATCTTGATTCTTGACACCATCTTCACTCCGCACCAACACTTTCCATCGCTGTAGATAAGAAACAATGCGATATATAGATGATTACATCAGGTGATTGAATCAAAACAGATCTAAATTTGTGATTCTGAATATCATATGTTTACCACTGTTTTATATACAGTTCCACCACATCACAATCCTATCTATGTTTTTTAAATGAAGACAGGAGTTTTGCTGACCAATTAAAAAAACAGAGGTTCACAAATAGAACAACAATGGAGAGCGAACCCTTGCAAAGCAAGATATTCGAGAAGGAGGCTAGAAAAATAAACGCGGAAAAATAACAAGAATCGTGGAACTGTTGAAATTCCAGGGGCATTTTGGTGATTTCATAATTGAAAAAGAAAAAAGAAAAACAAGGATGTGGAGCCCACCTGTCAGTGGGCCAAATGGAACAGATAAGGAGAGGAGATCGCGTCTCACGGTGTCTCCTCCTGTGCGTGTGCACTCGCCAAATCCGATCTGTGAGGCGGCATCGACTTCAGCGGAGAGGGAACAGGCACTTGCGGCCTGGGAGCCTCAACTCCAGTCGTTGGCGGCCAACACGCTGATCGCCTTTGCCCCTTCCTCCGCTCAGCTTAAAGCAAGTTGCCTCCTCTCGTGAATGGTATCGAAAAAACGTGAGCACTTTCTCTTTCATTCTTTCTTCTTCTTCCTGATTTGGCTCTGGTTTTGGTCTTTGGAACCTCCTCTTCGATGGCAACTGCTGGCCTTGGTGGTGGTTTGAGGTCCCTAGTGCTCGGCAGAGAGACACACTTGGCTGGTGCTTCTCTTGTTCTTGTGCAGCGTTCCCTTCACCTCGGCTTTGTCGGCTTGATGATTCCCGAACGACAAAGGTGGGCATTGTATCTCTGTCAACCACACTCCTCTCTTGCGGCGGCACAGAGGGGTGCTATGTTTTCTGGGTCAGCACCTACAGGTGTGCCTTGCCCAGTTTTTGTTGGTGATTTTGTTTCCACCAGCTTGATTCACTTCTAGATAGCTTTCAGTGCCGTCTGCACTGTGAGTATTTCGAATCTTTTGATTGCAGAATTGTGGGCTGTGCTTGTTCTATAATATCTGATTTAAGTTCAAGTATTGGGAGACATTGTTTGCTTGTTGGCTTGATTCAAAGCTCTATGATGAAACCTGTCGATTACTGAAATTGATCTGAATAACTAGATTAGATTTGAGCTCTATTTGAGTACCTACCTGCCAGACCCAGATTTTACAATCCAGAATCTTCTGTGATTCCACCGCACTATTCCCTGGATCAGTAGATAGTGCTCACAGATTACAGTTCTGAATATCAAAGTACATATCATATGGAAGCATAAATACAATAGTAAACTTACTCATGGGCCGATTAAGTCAAAATCAATAAATTGCAGCAGCAGAAGAACGAAGCACACATGTGGGACCTTCAGGACATGCCCACAGGCAGCCAACTGGAGGTGCACGTCCTAGCCCTTGACATCTTCATCTTTTCTGCCAGCTTGTCCAATCTTGTTGCTGAGGCGAGGTGATTTGATTCCTGATGCTGAATTTTATCGCAAAAGCGAGTGTGAGCACTCCAACCCCGTGCTCCGCGAGCCAATACACAGAATGCAAATATATAACATGTATGGCTAGTCAAAGGAAGGCTCGGGTTATTTTATTTGCCAAAAATTGCATTTGAAATACATTAAATAGAAATATCCTGAGACTTAGCAGTTTGAACCAAATCATAATGTGTGAAAAGAATGCAATATCATTAATAGTGATACAGATTTTTCGTTCACCATATATGGCATCTGCACCATATGCTTATTTTTCAGCATTATAAACGCTGAACTTATCACTGGGACGACACCCAGGACAATTCCAAACCAGGGCAGTCATTCGCCCTTCACATTTCCATTCCCACCCACAAAGTTTTTGAAATAGAACTATATCTAGTTAAGTTCCCATGTCCGCCCTTGACCGTGGGCACGGCTATTCGAATAGTTTTGACTCTGCAGAGTTTGCACACTTTCACCACAAGAGACAATCAACTCGTTGCCCCACATGATTCCTTAGTCATGTGGTTGAGCAGACCATCACAGTGACTTTTTAAAGTATCTAGTCCCTTTTGTCATCTCACCCTATGGGCCGTTCCCACTTGCGGTGGGTCCCATACAATGCACGAGATGTTTCCCACGGTTACTAGCGTTATTCGGGCTTCCCTCCCTCAACGCTAGTACGACTGGAAAACTTCACCCTTTTCTTGGTGTCCCTTTTGGCCTACTAATGCCCTTGCTATTCCACTTCTAACCTCTCCTGGTGAGATGAGTCCGGGGAGTCGATAAATCTACTTAGCCAAGATGCACTTTGCAAAACTTGTGGTTGTACTGTTTTATACGGGAGGTCATGACAAGATTTAGTCCTTAGGATTACCTGAGCGGTTCTACCACACTCCATATTTGTGCTTCCATTGCACCACATACCAGCCCCCAAACCATCCGCTCAGATATTTAAGCAAGTTAAGAGTTTTAAGAGCATAAAATAATCATGTCAAAATATACCAGTCATTCCCACCATGACTGTCCAAATCAATTTCTCATGATTAAAGTGATGCTTAGGGCAATTTCTTGTCCCGGGTTCCTAAACAATGCTAAGCATGGCATATAATTAAGAACTTATTTTCGAAAGCTAACCATTATAAAGTTTTTCCACTAGGCGACAAGGCTCACATATGCAATATTCCAAGGAGGGGTGTAGTACTTAATCAAGCTGAACAATGGGCATATAGCTAAAATTTTAAATCAACATATTTTGCACATAAAATAACAGCATGCAATTTGATAATTTAAACGAAAGTAATTTGCATAAAATGTAGGTTCAACATGATCAAAGTATTGACTCGCCTGGTGCGTTTTACCGCGGTCTTGAGCTCACACAATGCTTTCTCTTGAACTTCAGGTCTTTTTCTTCTCTTCACTCTTAATCTTGCTTGATCCCTTGATGCTTCAGGACTCCAGTTTCTAACTACGTGTTAAACGACTGAAAACAAGTAAAAGCAAATAACTCAAAGGATCCAAATAAATCCGAATAAACTCAATTTAGCTTTATTATAAGTTAATGGGTGATTCGGGTGATTTGAGGCAAGGTCGGCGGTAGAATACGATGACTCGATCTTTTATGTAACAATTTCTTTTATTATTTTTGTATTTATCAAGGAAGTTCCATGAGTCGGGTTAGACCTATAGACCGGTGCAGAAATTTGGTGTACAAATTTTATCTTTTGGGTATGCATTCCTTGCAACTCAGGTTATGGTAAAGGCAAACTGGACTGATGGATGAGATCTGTACTTATTCTATAAATCTTTTAGTCGAAGGTATTATAACATTTGGATATCTTTATTAAGTTTTTAGAATAATCTCTGATATAGGCTTTTACTTATTAATTAGATTAAGATAATTAGCAAGGGCTCACTATTTATTCTTATATGGTAATTAATTAGAATTTAAATCTCTAATAATCCCATTATCATATTTTATGTATCTTCATTCATAGCTAGGCTAAATTTAAGTTGAATTAGGATCCACTCATATGGGTCCTAACTTGTTATATGCAACTATGCTTATCATATTACTTACTAAACCTAATGTTAAGATTTAGTTAAAGACATCTTTGTTGCTATTACGCTTAGCGTTGTTTCTAGTCGGATTTATCATAGCTTGCCGTACGGGTTCGTATACTAATATAGTTACTTAATTAAAGCTACCATGGAGATTGGTTTGATGGCGGTATGTTGAATGCTAGAGCATACGTTATAATTAAGCGTAAACTTTATTAAATTAAAGTATCTATCCATAGTCATTTTATGGGAACTGTTAATCCAAATATCGATTCTTATTTTACTGCTATTATTAACTAAATCTAGCGTGGAGATTTGTTATTTGATGATGTAATAAGGTTGGAGCTTATATTATGAATCATGATCATTCTAACTCAATTATGTTTTATTATTTTTATATATAGGGTTATGGCACACTGCTTCATGAGTTTTATGAAGCCACTTGATTTGTCATTTAATTAAAGTTACCATTACGATTCATCTTACGATTACATGTTAACTGTTATGGCATATATTTAGTTAGAATTCAATGAAAATCTTTAATTTAAAGTCGTCAAACCTAATACCCAGTTTATCCCCTTAACTTCAACTTGTATATCTTTTAATTGGAGTCTTTAGGAAATATGCCATTTAATCATTCCATTTGTAACGTTAATCAAAACTTAAGCTCCTATTTTACCCTCCTACTTAAGTTTTATCAACTAACTGATTAATCACTTATATGCGAATATTTCTATGCTTTGATGGCGGCATTTTTATGTTAGGTCATATGTTTTTATTTACTATTAAAGGTACTCTTGTATTCACAGCCTTGTGTGTTTTCTTTATAGCCAACCATGTTATTCACTCTCTTTGCAAAATTTTAGATGATTAAATACTTTTAATTCAAAACTTAGATTTAAATTTAGAGCATTGTTTACCTGTATGTAACCTTTAATCTATCATTAAATCTCCAATAGCCTTATTTATATCCCAATAAATTTTATTAGATTCCCCTGATTATTTCCTAGCTTTTCCCAAATTTTACTAATTAACATGTATTGAGGAAATCAAAACAAAATAAAAAAATATGCAAAAGGGTGCGGCCACCAGGGATCGAACCAGGGTCCTGGGGGGGTTATGTGGTTTGAATATGCTCGGTTAGCCAGTTGGGCCATCGGCCTGTGCTGACTGAGCTGATGATTTGCACCAACCAGTACTCAATAGCTACTAGGCCAAAGCAGAGCATCTCGGTGCCGGAGAAGAGCGGCCTCGCCGGCAATGAGCGGCGGCCGGGGAGGAGGTGGGGATGTGAAAAACGGGTTTCTCGGTGATAGAGGATTCTAGGGGTGGTGGCGCGGCGACCGGAACGGTGGCGAGGTGGGTAGGCGGCAGTCCGATGCGGCCGGCGGCGAGGTGAGAAGGGGGCGGCGGCGCCGGCATGGAGGGAAGGGAAAACTGAGGCTTGGGTGAGCATCAGAGGGGTACGGGGAGGCTTACCTTGGGGTTGGTTGAGTGGGAGAGGGGTCGGGGCGAGCTGGCGGCGGTGGCCATGGGCGACGTGAGCATGCTCATGTCGCCGACGATGTGGGGTGGGGGAGGAACTCTGGCGGCGGTTGGAGGAGGTCCGGGGTGGTGCAGGGGTGCTCCACTGGCGAACAATCGGAGGGAGACTTGCCGAGGGGGAAATGGGGGCCGTGGGGGCGTTTTTGGTCGGCGGCGGAGAAGATGGCCGCAACGGCAAGCTTGAGGCGCGAAAACCCGATTCTTTGGAGGGGGAGGGAGATTGAAGTGTGAGGAGGTCCACGGAGGCTTCGGCGGCTCTTATAGGCGAGAAGACGGAGCTGGCCTCGGGACTTCGCCCGCGCGGTCGCGTCGGCCAGCGGCGATGGCAGGCGCATGCGGCATGGCAGACGGCGGAGGTGACCAGACGGGCTGCAAGATCCTTAGGGCGATTCGGTGCTAGCTTGGCAGGGGCGGCAGCTAATCCGGGCGCATGCATGCCACGGGGAGAAAAGGCTGAGCGCGAGGCAGAGAAAAGAGAAGGGAGGAGGAAGGAGAAGAAAGAAAGAGGGAAAAAGGGGAGGCGCGGCGCGGTTGGACCCAGCGGGCGGAGCGCCGGGTGGGGGCAGGCTGGCGCGCGGGAAGGGGAAGCTGGGTCGGGCCGCTCGGCCGGCCTGGTTTCCCTCCCCCCTCTTTTATTTATTTATTTATTTATGTGTTTTTGTGTATGTAGCATGTATATTTTATTCCTTTTGCTTGCTCACAAAAATTTTCATATTTCCTTACTACTGAATTAATCCTTGCATGTGCACCATTTTGTAGGTATAAGATTTTTAATATATATCTATCATGTATATACGTATATGTGGGTATTTGTTTGTTATAATTTCATATATTGTTATTTCTCTGGTTTATTTAATTTTTACATATTTTTATTTCCTATACTGTTAATCTCTTTCTTGCACAATTTGTACATACACTCACACACACACACATATAATATATATATATATGTGTGTGTGTGTGTTTATATTCTGCTCATTCGCTTTTATTGCTATTTATGCCTTTATTTTCAAAATGAGATTTTATATTTTTAACTCAGGGTTCTTTCTCCTTATACTGGATCATCTTTTCAGATTCGTATTTTAAATTTTAGTTCTCTATTATTTGAACATGTTGGTTCCTTTCTTGAAATTTTACTTTTTGAACATCAACCAAATTTTAGAAGAATACCTTAAACTCCAAATTCAAATACAACATATTGCAAAAATAATTCAAAAGCCTTACACTTTTCAAATTTAAATTTTCAGGATGTTACACTACCACTGTCTGTACTGTAGCTCTTTGAGTTACTTCTTTCGGTTCATCAAATCTGTTAACTAGCATTGTGATTATTTATCATGCAGTAGTTATATCTTTTGTTCAGTTCGGATCAGAAGAGATTTTTGTCCCTATGATATTCTGCATTTGATATTGCTTCTGCACCTCGTAGGATTGCGCGTAGGCTACGAAAGCAGAAAACAAAACTTTTCTATCGCGCACACAAGGACATCATGCTTAAGGAGGGATCATGGATCGTTACCACTAGACGCGCAGCGCAGCGAAAGAAGAGTTGGAGAAGCCGATCCAACCACGCGCGTCGAGGTAGTAGTGGAAGTAGCCGATCATCCCGAACAGATCGTCTCCTCCACGCGATCAACCACACCACGAGCAGATCCAATCTGTAGGTTGTTGATGCCGATCAACGCCGCAACGAGCAGCGTCTCCATCGGTATCCACACGTCCGGGGCTGGAACGCCGATCGCGAGTGTACCAGCACTCGTGAGCGGCTAGGGTTTGGCTCGGGAGGTGGCGGCTAGGGTTTAGCTCGGGATTAACAGAAGCATGCACCCCTCAGCCCCTCGCCTCCATATATATAGACCTCCTCACTTGGGCCTCGTGGACCGAGGCCCAATAGGAGTCTATCCGGATCTCTATCCGAATTGAGCCCACATCCGAATCACATTCGAATTAGTGTTCCAACCCGTTAAGTGTGCGACCCTGTAGGTTCACGTATACTTGGTCGCGACCCGGAAACGCCTTTCCGGTCACCCTGTTAATAGCGGCCTCTAGTAAGACATATTAACCCCAAAGTATACGTAAAGATCATATCGGCTGAACCTGTAATGTTCTTATGTACGAATCCCTTTGCCTCACGATATAGATTAAACTCAAGGTGAGACCTGTGTCATCCTCTTAATAGCTCAATCACTCTCTCGATTCCGTGATGGATTATAAACTCGTGATTGACTCCTCAATCACCTTGGCATGGTCATGCACTTTCATAATCCATTACATCGAGGGGCCCAGAGATATCTCTCCCATAAGGAGAGGCAAATTCTATCTTGATCATTCACATCCCACTACATGTTTCATGGCAAACCCAAAGACTACTTTTATGACTACCCAGTTACGGAGTAGTGTTTAGTAGTCCCAAAATAAGCTACTACGCATGTTGGGAACCATGATGATCTCAAGTCTAAGGATTCCACATAAACACTACTTGAGACCAACTGATGACACATGGAATCTCTGCAGTGTCTCATGGCGGGTATATCCAACATATGTTCACTAACGCATGTCCATATTATTGATTTGGTATCTCCATACCATGATCCATGAGACATGATCATCAATCAATACATATGCTGATCTTTGAATCATATTTGTTCCTCATATGTGATATAATCAGGGATCATTTAGAAATAGCAACATTTTGGCATTAAGAGTCTCATGAATAAGTCACATACTCATTGATCAATAATGATAATGTCTATTTCAAGGAACAAAGCAATGTATCATAAACATAGTATGTGATATATTCAACATCTCCATGTTGCCTCTAGGGCATATCACCAACAATCTGGACTTTGTCGGTCAGAATATTGCTTGATAATCCTTTGCTTGTGAACACTTATTGCCCGAAAGTTGAAGATTGTTATTCTTTTTATATGCAAGTTTGTGACATTATGGGCATAAACTAGAGCTCAAATCTTGATTACTAGTTGTCTGATTATTAGTGAAGAGTAACGACATAGTAGCGGGACGACCAAGATTAATTCTTGTGTAACCCTACATCTGAGAGCACTAATCAATAAATAAAACTTGTGCTCTATGTTAGTTGATTTCATGTTCATAAGAATGCTTTACATGACTAGTTCAGCAGTAATTTTGGTTCATATTATGAGTATATGTTCTTGTATAAATGGCATGGTAGAATTACATATTTATATGCAGTTTATGTCATTTATATACTGCTTGAAATATTGTTTGGTTATATTTTATTGTGCTGAAATTAAATACAAATATATGCTTATTTCGTATTTTCTACAACAGGAACACCTTTTTTCTTTGCTCGATCTCGATCGCCTCCTTAACGATCCTACCTATGTAGATAAAGACCAGAGTGATCATACGATATGGATCATGACTCTAGCCATCTTGATTGTTAGCAATTTTTGTTGAGAAGTTGATCATTAGCTTGAGATTATCTGTATTTGTATGTAATTGTGCCCTGTTGGAAGAAAACTGCCTAAACACAACATGGAAAATCCAAGCTTATGGCCTTATCTTTTTTTTAGGTTACGGCTAATGGCTTTTATTTGTATTTTTCGAAACAGCAGTAACAGTAAAAATACTGATATAGACGATACACACAATCTCATAATTAGAGAGTTATTTAAAGAACCTGTTTTAAAAAATTTTCTATTTATTTTAATTTTCAGACAAACTAAAAACCAAAATCGCTCCAAACCGGTGCTAGCATGCACTACACACACGTGTGGCCCTCGGATTTGCCCCCAAGACTGAAGTAGGACCCACCGACAGCCCAACGACGACGCTGTACATTCTTCTATTCGTCGGCCGTTTGGCTCCTCCTCCAAACCCGGTCCAGAGAGAGAGAGAAAAGAAAAACCAATTCAGATCACGATCACGACGTACGCGGATCAAGCAGCAATCATGCGATCTGACCCATCGTTTAATTAGCAGTATCCTGTGAGCCTCTAACTACGCGTCCCTCCAAATTTAGGCGCCGGGGAGGTAGAGAGGCGAGAGGCCAGAAAAAGAAAAAGAGAAGGCCGAAAGTCTTGGACTGGACGCCCGGCTGTGTCTCGCGAGATCGGAGAGCCGCTCGCGTTTCACACCTCGAGGGGGCGTTTTCGTCCATCCGCGCGTCACCTCCCCTCCCTGGTCCGTGTTGCCGTCTTTGCCCCTCCGCTGTTAATTCCTCTGCTCTGCTGCCGCCAGGCTTGATTGAGTGATACTGCAGTCTGCTACTACCAGTGTCCAGCCCATGCCACCATACATTTCAGCGCTTCAACGGCTAGTACTACACTATTTTTTCCGACCACACTAATCTTATTATATGACTAAAAAATATGTGTAGGATGAAAATGTATAAAATAAAATGCAAATGTATAAAATAAAGTAACAGATTATACTGCGGTTACTAGTTTGTGGTAATTACACCAAATTTTATCCAAAGCGATCCACCACCACAAAAATTCTACTCCCTCCCTCCGGTCACAAATACATCTCGTTTTAGAGTACGTACTGTCAAAATTTTAAAACTTTAACTATCAATATATTTTTAAATATTTATATTGGATACATAAAAGTTATATGCATATATTTGTCTTAAAAATATTTTCATAATATTATAATTGTATTAGGTTTTATAAATATTTTACAGAATAATTTAGTGAGCAAAGTTGCATTTTGGGGATCTGGTTGATGTCCAAAACGATATATACTTGTAACAGGAGTACTTATAAAGACCTTGGTTTTTGCCTTTGCGCGCTAGTTAGGGGCGGAGGCACCGCCTAATGAGCCTGGGCGGCTGCTCGGGCTCACCAGCAACGAGTAATGGAGCATGAAGCGCCTTCCTATCGCGCTATCGTGCAGCATGGACAAATTTCTCGGGAAAGCATTGGTCAATCAGTGCATTATGCGGAGGCGCCGGTGAGTAGCGAGTGTGACTTGGGCCAAGCACAGGCGAACAGGGCAATCATGCAGGTCTGCAGGACATCAGTCGGCAGCACATCTACAATTTGCGGTCCATGCGCACAGAATGGCTCCATCGGTTCAGTCCACCAGACCATCACCCCATTCCTACTCTCCCAATCTCACATCTCAGAGGCACACAAATGGCGTGCGGTGGCCAGGGCAGCAACTGGCAACGGCAACGTCGGCAAGGGAAGGCCTTGGTGGCTCGGGCGCTTGGGTGTAGGCAGATGATGGATTGGCTCACCAGCAAAGCTGTGATGGGCTGGGCACTGGCAGGGCGTGGCGTGCATAGATGGCAATCTGGCAGCTGCAAGTGCCAGTCACAGGCCGAGCCAGGGGCAAGCCGACAAGTCCCAAGGGGCCAGTAGCCAGCCGGCAAATGCACTGCCTGATTACTGTAGGGTGCAAACACGTGGTGTACGCAAGGCAACAAGCCGATTACCGACAAGGCAGGTTGGGGGCTAGGGACTGGCTGACTGGGGGGCTAGGGCCTAGCTGCTTGGGGCAGTAGCTAGTGGGATTTGTCCTTGGCCCTTGGCCGATTGGGACTTGGAGTCGAACCTCATAAGCAGTCAAGCAAACAAAGTAGTGGACTGAGATATTGAGTGGAGCAATTGAGTAATTATGTAATTGACTACTTGACTCGTTGAGCAAATCAGGCTGAACTGCAAATTGCAAAGAATCAAGTGAAGAAGTGATTGATTGACTCAATTGAGTAAGTAGTTGATGTTTTCGTGATTTATTTCTTGATGACTTGATGAGTGAGGATCACTGATTAGAGATGGACAGATAGATCATGGATTCATAGATAGGTGATGATTGAATAGGTCATGATTGAATGGGACTATGGGAGTGTATGTTAATGTTTTTGTCGTAATGTCATGTCGTAATGTCATATTGTCAAGCTAGTATTTTTGGGCTACTAAGAGATTGATTGATCGGTCCTGCCAATTCAATTTGTCATATTATCATATTGAATATTTGAATGATTAAATTTCATAATTGAGGAGGTTTTTGGTTGATGTGAGAAGCCTCGCAAATGATGGAACTCATGGGCGCACAAGTCTAAATCGTGCAATAAGATCACCGATGATTGATTCAATGGCATGATGGTCTGCTACACCAAGAGGGAGCTATTTAAAGCACTTTTTGATGCTACCATTACCTAACAGTTTCAAGAAATGAAGACTCAAAATGAATTTGCCTCGTAGGCATGATTAGCACATTTGTAGTATATTTTATTGTCTTTTCACCTATTCAATTCACATGTGTATTGAATCATGTTTTTAGTTTAAACATATTGCGATTATCAATTTTGCTTTGTCATGTATATATTGTTTTGTTGCCGCTTTATTGGCTATGGTCAATCCTGCCCAAGCTCCCAAATTATACTGGCTCCGCGCCCTAGGGCTAGTTTTAATGAACGATAACAAGGTTTGAATTAGAGGGCGTATTACAGTTCCAAAAATTTCATCCGCTTATTATGACTACTAGTTTGGTGCCCGTGCTTTGCTATGGACGAAAAACATTGTACTAAATCAACATATCGAGCCGTTGCCATCATGCTCTGTCTACATCACCCACCCGGCTTGCCATGGCACTCGGTTGGGTTTCACCCTAGCACATGTTCATGTCTTCACTGTGGTATTCAATGCGCTCAGCTCCGCCATTGTGGCCCATGTAGACTAATCATGAACATCTTAAAAATGTGAAATCAAGTATACCCAAACAACAAAGGTATCAATGTTAACACGAGACACATTTTTTGATCTTTTATTTCCTAGCCACTCTAGTCATGGGAATAATTTTAGCCAGTTCATATCTATTTACTTGATAAATCACTTCCCTTTTCTCTCAAACATAAATCCAAAAAAGGCCATCACCTACGTATCGTGATAGATAATTCAATCTTTCATGAGAAAAAACATAAATGAAATGAATTTCCTTTCTTTCTTTTCCTTTGGGGTTATTAGCAGGAAACAAACAACATAAGTGATTGCACAAATATACACTTGTACTTGATGTTGAGTATTGCATCTTGCATAGATGGAAACCGAGAGCTACCTCCTCGTGCACTCTACAGCTACCACACCGTCACAAAAATCTTCTCCCCTGTGTCCTCTTGCCACTCCACGCTACCCTACCTCAGCTCTTTGCTGGACTTCTCCCCCATCTACCTCCACTTCGGCCTCATTGGCTTCGTTGCCATTGCCTCTTCGTCACCGGGGCGACAACTGCCATGCTTAACCACTGCCCCAACCCCTTAAGTTCGGAGTAATCTTGGTAGGATGCCATGACCGTTGCCACCCCTTGAGCAATACAATCAGGGTAAGCTCTCATATGGATCCTTTCCAAATCTTTGGGTGAGCAAATGGCATTGCCCTCATCGATCCCCTTGTCCGTGCCACCGTCCCCTACGGAATGCTTGGCACAAGCAAGCACATCCTCCCTACAAACCACATATACCCATTTCGAGAAACAGGTTGTGGGCATACAAAAACCACACTATATCTCTTCACTGAAGTACCTAACCAAAGTGAGGAATGAGTAACCATGAGGGTGGTCTATTGGTAGCTAGCCCTGCAGGCCGGTGACAATGGTGGTCAACAAGCGCACGATCTGTGGGTCCTCGCTGTAGCTCTCGTAGCATCTTCTCCACCTCGGATCCCTACAAACCTATCCATCACGCACCAGACCAAACATACATCAAGGAGATTCCAAACAAACACCACCAACTAATTCGGAAGTTTTTTAAAAAATTTTACTCACGATGACACAAGGGCGCGAAGGTTCAATGGTTGCCGATGGCCCGGACCTCAAGCTATCACCTCGCTGATCTTACGCATGAGCTCCGCGTTCGTGTGAGGTCAAGGGAACGTGATTGGTCAAACTAACCAAACACTATAAGGACAAGTACAACGAGGTGGTCAACGAGTGTCACGTCATGTGATTTGGTACCTGGAGGCGCCGATGCCAACATTGTGGGGGAAGTCAGTGGCGTCGAAGGCATTTGTTGTGGATGTGGACGGTGTTGGTGCCGTAGATGATGGGGATGACAAGGTCGGAGGAGACCGCGAGGTACTACATATCGTCGACCATGTGGGCCCAGTCTGCGGGGGAGGTGCGGTCGTGGGGAGCGTTGTCGTTGGCGTTAAGGACACTGCCAGTGTCGAGTTCCATGAGCACGTGGGGGTGACGCGATGGTTCGCTCAATTTGGGCCATCTGTGCCGCCTTTTCTAACAAGCGTCATGTGGCCCAACAGGTCACGCACCCGTGCCTCCGCCGACACCGGAACATCCTTGTACAACAGTGCCTCGCCTTGTGCTGCCATGCAGATGAGCACAAGGGAGAGGAGAAGCGGAGATGGATATGGATTGGACTCATGAAAGAAAAGAGGTGCGCCGCATCGACTCTCGGGGAGTGGGATGTTTGCTCGAAGCGGATGGGGTCACACGCAAATCTTTTTTAAGAAGGGAGAGGGAAAAATATATCACTCACTAATTCATTATTTTAAATAGTAGAAATTTATACAGAGAAATAGTACGATAAACCCTTTGAGTAATAGAATGAGTGTGCTAGCTCCGATAGAGGATGGCTTTGGTTCGCGCCATCGCCACGTGGCGGGTTTCTACACAACACAGCCAGCAGCCAACATATCTAGAAACTAAATTCGAACTCCGAGTGCAACGGGGGGCACTTCAGTAATTTCCCCTCATCGAGGACACGTTGATCCGCCGGAGTCGCCCCCTCCGGAAACCAGGGGTGCGAAATGACGAGGGTATCCCCGAGCCTTTATTCCCTCCCATTTCTCCCGCTCTCTTTTCGGAAAGGCCCGAACAAACCCAACCCTGCTTAACCCTGGTTAACGCCCTGCCACGACCTGACGAGCCCATCCCACCCCGAGGCACATAGACCCATCCCACCATACACCCCACCCTCCCCCGTTGGCCTGCTATCCATTTCAGAGCTGTGGTGTACAAGGACCTGGCGTACGGGACCAGGCTTCCCCTCGAAGGAATCGACCCCATCACCACCCTCCTCTTTATCTCTCTGCCGCCGCCGCCGCCAACCCTAACCCGAGTTCGATCTGGTTCGACGACGACGACGAGGAGGAAGACGACGGTGGAGAGTGGCAGATCTGAGGGGATCCGACGGCGGCGGAGGGGGCGATGGTGGTGAACGGCCGGCCGCTGAAGAGGGCGAGGACGCGGGTGGATGCCAGGGACTTCGCCGGGTTCCCGCCGGCCGGGGACGGCGGGGCGGCCGGGACGTTCCGGGAGGCGGTGAGGGGGTTCCTTGCGAGGTACGCGCGGCTGCTGCCGCTGCCCTCCATCTTCTCGCCGGCGGCCGCGGCCGCCCCGCCGCACCTGCTGACGTGGAGGGTGTCGCTGAGGGTCGGCGAGGAGGGGGACGAGGGCGGTGGCGCCGGGGTGGAGCTCAACGTGGTGGAGGAGGATGTTCTCCGATCGCGATCTGTGTATTGTGATCAGTGCAGAGTCGTAGGTGAGTTGCTTTCCTTTCTTTTTTCTTTTTTTTCTTCTCGGAAAAATGTTTTTCCACATAGTTAATGTTATTTTATTTCTTTTAGGAGATGGTTCATAGGATAATGCCTCTCATTTATCGGTTTATATTTTCTTTTGTTTTCGTTTTGCGACTGTCGAATGCTATTTGCTTTAAGAAGTTGTTATATGTGTTCGGAAATTTTGATAGTGATGGGGAAATTTTCGTGAAGCTTCTTTTTTTCCTCGGGCAATTGTTAGGCAAGTTTTGTTGGGCTGTTGCTTTTGAATGCACAATCTCCATATTTGTTTTCACAATCTTGCTTGTCACAATCAACACAGCAGCGGTAATGGAATCTTGTGCGCGATGCATCTGTTTGGTTGCAGGATGGAGTGGACACCCGGTCTGCAGGAAGCGGTACCATTTCATCATCGAGAACGATGACAACCAGATGTCCGGCCGCCGCCGCACCTGCTGCCTCCGCTGCGGGACTGCCGTGGTCGCTGCAGAATCAAGGTGGGAAGAACAGGCATTGTTAGTTTCATACAGTGCAGTTATTGCATAAAAGAAATGCTAGCAACGATGGATGTCGCGTAACATTGATAATGCATGCCCAATTGATTTCGTATTGCGCAAAGATGTCGAATTTGTTCTGTTAGGTGTGCATCAACATTTGCTCTGTCAGAGCGTTTGCTCGTGTGTCGAAATGCAAGCAGTTTGTTGCGATCGTGATAATGCCTCGGTACAATGAGATTGTAATGGGACGGTCCAGATTTGTGGTGTGCTTTTAAGTGATGCTGCTATATGCTAATTGACATGACTAACCGTGGATGCAATGTCTTCTCCAGGTGTCTCCTATGCAACTTTGATATGAACGGTGAGGAGCTGGAAGAGTGCGGGTACCTGCATCTGGATGAGTCCTCTCACTTGTTGCATGCTGTGGTGCATGCAAATGGCTATGGGCATCTTCTCAGGGTAAATGGCCGTGAAGGGGGCTCAAGACACCTTACTGGCCGTGACATAATGAGCTTCTGGGATCGCTTGTGCAAGGTGCTACTTGTGAGGTAAACGAAAACTCTTGGTGTTGGTGCAGTGAGCATGATGTTACTTTGTACACCAGAGCTTGGCTGGCATGACCTTTATTCAAAACACCTTCATTCAGTCTTAGCACTAAAAATGCCACGCCCCTCCTTGCAGGAAGGTCACTGTAATGGACATATCCAAGAAGCATGGAATGGACTACAGGCTTCTGCATGCCATCACAAGTGGCCATCCATGGTACGGTGAATGGGGATACAAGTTTGGCGCTGGTAGCTTTGCACTTACCTCAGATACATACCAAGAGGCAGTAGATATGCTTTCCGGTATACATCTGGCACTGTACTTCTCACATCGCAACCCCACCAGGACCCCTTTGCAGAACACAATTGCTTTGTATTGGGCCCTTTCCGATCGTCAGCTCATGACTGTGCGGGACCTCTTCCGGTTCATAATGCACCTGCTTCATCAAGCTCGCAAAAATACTCCGATATCAAAAGCCACAATAGATGAGCATAAAGAGGTTTCACCTAATGTGCTCTGCATGTGGACAACGGAAGATATTGATCGAGCAGAAGCTGCAATGCTCAAGGTTCTCCGGGCTGTCCAAACTGGACAGTGGGTGTCTTGGCGTGCACTTAGGGGAGCTGCATCGAAGGCTGTCAATTCGCAGGAGCTGCTCGATCATTCTCTTCGAGGACTGGGTGGAAAATTGATGGATGATGGATATTTCATTGCTGTCCGCTGCAATGCTGAGACCAGTACAATTGAATACAGGTGAGCCTTGCTTCCAGTATTTTGCTCCAATTTGCTGAACTTCATTAGGTAATTATCTTGACCTTTATTTCATGCCAAGCAGAATGGAAACTTACTCCAATCAGTCACCGGTTAATGCAACTGTGTTTGGGCCTTCTGTTGAACATCTTCAGCATGATCTTCGATTCCTCTATAATGCTCTGCTGAACCCAGAAACCATGCTGTCTTCACAACCAGAGGTGGTGGGTGCATCATCACACAATGCAGCAGCAAAGATTCTGGACTGCAAGCAGTTCGTCAAACACTATGATGAGCATGCTCCACAAACTCCTTCGAACCCGTTCCTGCTTTGTGTGAGGTGCTCCGTTGAACTGCTTGATCACCCAAAGGACTATACTGCACCTCCGGTGGAACTTGTACTTTTATCAGCAAGTGCTACCCTCGCTGAACTGAAAATACAGGCTGCAAGGGCCTTTCAAGAATCATACCTTATGTTCCAAAGCTTCCAGGCTGAACAGCTCCCTGACTTCCCAAACTTCAGTGACACAACCCTTGTGAAGCATGTGCTTGGCTCAAGCCAGCTTGTTAGGGTGAGAGGACGGTGCACTGGGGATCACCGGAGAATTGTGCAGTTTAGGATGGAGAGGGGTTTGGAGAACTGGACGGTGGACTGCACATGTGGTGCTAAGGATGATGATGGTGAGAGGATGCTGGCATGTGACGTGTGCGGAGTCTGGCAGCACACCAGGTGCTCAGGGATCAGTGATTTTGAGGATGTCCCTGAAAAATTCATCTGCAGGAAGTGTGCTAGCCCACGCAGAGGTAAGGGTCGTGGTGGCGGGAGTGGCAATGGTGGTGGCGGGATGGAGGTGGCCGCTGCCGGTAGGTGCAAGGATGAGATAGGATCGTCTGTTGGCGGTGCAGGCAAATTTGGGCGCATGGCAACTGTTGGGTGACTACATACTGTAGTGAAATGTAAATATTGAGCGTGGGAAGCAGCACCTGACGCCTCTCTGGACCTTCGAGTGGCTCATGGAATCTTGTCTTTCTGACAAGTGATATGATGTTAATCTATTCTCCTTGGAAGTAATCCTTTCTCTGCATTGCAACATGGAAGACTTAGCTGAGGTTTAAGTATAAACTACATAAGACAACCAATGATACAATAACAATAAAATATCACAGTGCGCAACAAAATCGGGCATTTCTAACATATAACATGATTTATAACAAAATCAGGCATTTCTTTTGATACAATATTGCTACCACACGATGACAGGCTAAGTTTAAACTGCACAAGACAATCAAATGCTACACGACACGACGATAACAATAATTAATAGCACAGTGCAATGAAATCGAGCATTTTGTAACATATAACAGGAAGTTTCATTACATTGAGACAATACTGCTGCTACACCATGACAGGTTGAGTATCGGTTTTATCAGGATATAAATACATGCACGATAATGCATTGTTGTTATGCCGAAGAATTTGTCTTATTTGAAATATTAGGATTGGTATAATTTTTAAGGACTAAGCGTTGTTCAATAAATAAACCTAATCGACCGATATTGACCCATTAGATAAAGGAAACCTTGAAGGTTCTATGATTGAACGTATGGTTTCATTGTTACGAAATCACTAAATGAAAAATGCTCAAGAGCTAGGCATACATTTATCCTAAAAAGATATCCTGTTACATGTTACCCATAAGTAATAACATCACATGTTAATTTATAGTAACACCGAGCCTATACTACTACAAAAACATGGAAAAGCCTTACAAGTTCCATAATACAAAATAGAAGACGACATAGCAGTACGTGTTCATTATCATTCAACATCTTAACAGTAGATAAAAATGCCGTTCGTTATCATCCAACATCTTAACAGTAGATAGTTCGTTACCATCCAACATCTTAACAGTAGATAAAGATGCCGAAGCATAAAGACATGATGAGCTTATTCAGTTTTTGGCTAGTTTGGTCTTTTGGGAGTGAAAACTGCACCAAAACTGAATTAGACTAATGTAAGAAAAATCAAACTTAATTGCCAAAGTTTACTAAACAAATATTTTGGCTAATCAATCGAAGTTTGGCTCGATAATTTTTTACATAGCCCAATCATGATATAAATACAGCATTAAAAGAGTGGAATAAAAGATGACTGATGCTTGAAATGACTAACCTATTGAATGAAAAATTCATGAACAGCTTTCAGATTTTCATTTTATCGCTTAACACTATAAGAAGCACCCACATACCAGAAATTTGTGTTCTGTACAAGTGCTTTCCATACCAGGTAGACGGCAACATAAGCGAGACATCGAGCATGAAAGCAGAGGTGATGAACAATTAGTGAATGATAAGTGTGGAGAAAGATGCATAGAGCACCTTAATGTGTTTATCACAAATGTGCTATTTATGCTATAAATGAGCTTTTCCAGGTGGTCTATTAATAATGCAGGTATGAAATAAAGATGAAAAGTTGTTACAAAACATAATGGTAGTGAACAATATGCATAGAAAAGAGTGTGATTTAAGCAACTCATTTATGATGAACGATAGCATTATAGCAGCCTTCAGTAGTTAGAAATCCAACAGATATGCTAGTTTAAGTTGTCTGGTGTGCACATTTTATGCTTTTGTAATATTATTGATCATAATGCACAGCACCAGCCTGCAATATTTGCAAACCCTATTCCAGTTAACTGCCAAATATATTGAAGCCATTTCTAAAGTTGGCATTTCTCTGATTATGTTATCACCCTAAAAGAACATAGCAATTCTGGATTTCTGGATACTAAACCTGTATATCCATAAATTATTGTAACGATAGCTATGTCCAATTGTAATTACAAGTATACGACATTACAGTTTTGCAAAGGTCAAGTGAACTTCTGTGCCTCTTCTTCATTTGTTTTTTTAATGGGAAACACTGCAACAGTAGGCTCCTACGACATATAACTACATGTACTATTTACAAGAGTGTAGGAGAATGTACAGACCCAAAGGCAGACAGACCTAAAGACTTCTAACAATAATTGGTTAAGTGCCTCTTCTGTTTGAAATTCCTTGATGGCTACACTCAGAATTCTCACCAGAATTTTAGTGAAATGGACAAACTACACATGATGGGATATGAAGCTAAGATATGAAGTTATGGATTGACGGATATATCAGTACATTATATTGAGCAAGCTTCAATGATAGAATTGCAATATACCAATGGTAAGAATTACACACTTTATGTGAGATCATGAAGAATATAAGGATATTATATATATGACTTCATATATAAGTGATTATTTACTACTTGCAGCTTATGAGGTCCGGAATAAAGTAAGGCTCTTGGATACTCGGGTCTGGACTATAAGCATAAGTTGACTAACCAGGATTGGCTTGTCGATTATCACTTTAGTATTGTCCACCCACATCTTATAAATGATTACCAAATTCTATTGCGCACAACTAGCTTTTGAGTTAACAATTAACAAAGAGTTGAAGGGTTTGCAATCCACCTCTTGACAACGAAGACAAACTTATATTTGTGTTGGCCTTTAGCCCAGCTACTCTTTAAGACCCAACTTATTATAACTTTATAAGTACCACACATTTGACGTTCATCATACCACTGTTCAATAAGCTGAAGCTAACAATTTTCTCCACAAAGTTTAGAATACAAACCCCTGTCAAGATTGATCACAAAATAAGATCATACGAACTCTATCAAAGGTTAAGACATTTTTAGAGCCATCAAAGTTAGACTCCGATCATTTTAATCTGCACTTGATCAAACCAATCTTACATTCTCAAATACAAAAACAATCCAAGTAGCAATCCAAAGATTCCAAAACTACGAAAAATAAGCAGACCAAGTGTTCACCAAATTTTGAATAGAGTTACCTGAAAAGAGCAGCTGGCCACCAATACAACTAATAAGTACTGAGAACATGAGCATGCATCACCTTTCCACTCCTGTAAATAATCTGAGCCATGTAGATAAATATCATCACTCCTGTTAAAAAAATATATATCATCACAATTGAAGCTTAAGAAAGTATCGGATTTCCAAGCCAGTCGATATATAATCGTCCACCAAGAATATCAACACAAGACTGATTCCAAATGCCGTACTGATAGGCAAGCGCCTAGCCCTAAAATTTGGCCAACAAAAGCAAAACACTGAGATCTAACGCCAAAAGAAACATCTAAATAGCACTCGCTTTGGCCAATCTAAGCACCAAAACGCAAAATTTAGTAGTTAAGACTGAAGAAACCCTAAGGCAGGCTTCTAAAACTGAGAACACGAACCTCAAAATCCGACTGAGAATTAAAACTAACACCAAAACGAACAGAAATTTGGAGCAAAAAAACTCATCCCACAATTTCAAACACCAGACGTTTTAGCTGCGCCGCGAATCGGAATCCCACGATTGGACCCAAAGAAAGGCATGGAACCCGCAAAACCAAAACCGAAACAATCGCGCATTGGATCCAAACAAAGCATCGCAGCCTCAAACATACTTGCCCAATCAGGGGCGAACCTAACGTGGGGCATGGGGGTTCAGTCGAACCCCCAAAAATTTAGGAAAATAAACTGTTATCAGTAGTAATCCGGTACTCCACCACGCAGCCAACAAATCCGTGACAAACATCATGAATTGGATTGGAGAGAAAGAAAGATTTGGATTAGATTGATTGCTGGCAGCAAGGAAATAGTCCCCCAGAACAAAACGATAGAACAACAATCCAAGCAAGCTAGGGCTTCCTTACCAGCGAAAGAAGAAATCGATCCAAGCAAAACCCGGATGGGATGGGTCTCCACTCCACGCCAGTCCAGCAGCGCGGAGGAGGAGAACGACGCCTCCTAGAGAAGAACTCCTCCGCTTCGAGGTGGCAGGAGTGCCTCTCTCTCTCTTGGCTTCGGGGTGGTAGGAGTGCCCCCCCCCCCCCTCTCTATCGGTGGACGGAGGGCTGGCGGCGCGCGTGTTCGGAGGAGAGGGGTTCGATAATCGATAGCGTTGGCGTGATTCGTGTGAGTCGCCCGGGGAGGAGGAAAGGAAGAAGCGACGGTGCGGCAAGAGAGAGAGAGGAGGGGAAGGTGCGGTGCGGGAAGAATAACAAAAAAATGAAACCGGTTGCAGTAATAAACCGTGGGTTAGGGTTCTCGCGTGGCGCGGTGGCGGCTGCTCTCGCTGCGTGTGGGGCCCGTGGCTTTTTTTTTTACCCTTTTGGTTTGGGGCTGGCTGGTCAGCGTGGCGTGGAGTCGAGTCAGAGCGAGACTTATCACCGCGTGGCACCTGCTCTGCTTCGCCGTTCTTACTGGCTCAAATTGACAAAACAGACGTCTGGCTTGCACTTCTGGAGTAGTTGTAGTAGTAAACATCTTTGTGCAACGTAGCAGTAGGCACTAGCAATAGCATGGAGTCGTTTGGTGTGTTGCCTCCTCTTTCGTACTAGCATGCAAGCATGCCAACGCGTATAACTAGCAATAACATGCCTAGTATTGCCTACATATAGTTCTTCATGCATACATGTAAGGAGCAAGTCTGACTTGACTGGTTGCGACTGCCAATTGCCAATCAAGGATGTGTCATGTGTGTGTGTAAGTGTTCATCTATGGTTCATTTTCGGGGGTAATCTAGTGCGTACATTGAGACGTCAGAGTAGAGAAAACCTTACCGTGAAGTGTAAATCTCAACAAAGTAGGCTGTATGTTCTGACGAAGACAGCGGGATCTCTTCCCAGGTTACTCGATCTCATCCAGCATCATTGCAATATTGGACCGCTCTGCTTTTGCACCGCAACGACGGTTTTGCCACAGGCAACGGCCAAGAAACCCCACGGGCGTCCCGTACCAGGGACCAACGCGTGAGGCTCGGCTGCCCATCGTGCTCCCGCGAGAGTGAGGACACAGGTGGGAATTCTTCTGCCCCTGCAAAGCTCATTCTGCATCTACCCTTGCCTTGCTGAAAACATCAACTCTTCACTGCATTTCGTCTCGGCAGTAGTATTCAGTGACTCTCTCGTGCTTAACAAGCTTGCAGCAATCGTGAGTTCTGAAGCCTCTGTGATCCTCACAGACAGTAGCGGAGCCAGAATTTGGTTACACCCCGGGTTTAGCGGTGGAATGATCTAGACTATCTGGGCTGGACCATGAAAATGTTAACTAGACTGGACTGAATTTACTCTAACTGTACACTAGATATTTTTTCACACCCCAAGCTAAAACCTACCCTGCCCAGGGTGTGGCTCCGCCCCTGCTCACAGAGTTGATAGCTGTGTCGTGCGTCAAAATAACTGTCCTGCTTCCAGCACAGATGGCTGCTGCCTCATCTCTTTGTGTGTCCATCAAGTAGCTTAGCTCTGATGTTTACTTTCACTTTACCTTTCGGAAATGATGAGTGGACAACTAGTGTTGCTAGCCTAGTGCTAGTACCACTGATAATGGCGTTTTGTTCGAGATGTCACAACTGTTTCTGCTTTCTTCGGCATTGTTGTTTTCATCCCGTGTCAGGTTCCAGAGTGGAGTCCCAGCGGAATCAAGTGTGAGTTGATAATTTCCTGTAACACTGTCTTGTCCATTGTAAAGATCAAAGAGTAACCAGGCTGGTCCCCCATTTCATAGGCACTAGCTACTAATTACAGCACAAGTGAGGCGATTAAGATAAGAAAATCAACAGTGACTAAGTGAAAGCTCGCCAAATCCAAAATTGATCACTCAAATGGGGGGGGGGGGGAGCTTTCCATCCACAGATGTCTGCCATATCGCTCTTCCTCTGTTCTTTCTTCCTCCTCTCTGGGCCTATTTGATATGGCTACAGTTTATAACTTTTGGCTGAAATTTTTAAATTTTAGCTATTTACGATAGAGATTACGGAGAAAAAGATACTCACTTGCGATTTTGGTTAATACAGATATTGGGTTTTTAACGTGTGCTACAATTAATTTGTAGATCCCGTCTTGAAAAAATACTCTGTTTGAAAGTTACATATTATAGTAAAAATCAAAAACCACTTTTAGAAGTCGTAAAGAACAGACCCTCTGTCCTCCTCTCCGTTTCCTCTAAACAAAAGGAGTAATGACATAGGCATAGCCTCTGAGTACAAGATCCGCCCGGATTCTCTGACGTAAGTCAGGTGACGTTGGGTCACTGACGCATGGACCCCACAAGCTATGGGTCCACACGTCAGTGATCACCTAACATTACGTCAGAGAATCTGCGCCCGTACAAGATATGTGTTCCTGTTTCGCTCCTAAGTCTTTTAACTACTCAACAGATGTACCAGTATTTGTTCGGCCAAACCATCCTAAAGCACCGTGCCAAACCACCTTTATTTGTCCAGAAAGGACAACAAACTAACACGCATGATGTGCCATGATTTGACAAGTCACAATTACTTGTGCTGATTGATTTCTTAATTGATAACTAGCACTTAACACTTACAATGCACCATGTATCACCGAATCATTTCAGGTAGACACAGCGGCTAACGGGCGTACATGGAACTCAAACCGGCGGCAAACCAGTGGCGAAGCTAGAGCAAATAGGTGGGGGTGCACAGTGGGCTTGTTGGGCTGCCGGTCTGGTGGGGGGTGCCTCGTCTTGGGCCATACGGGGTGCCTATAGGGCCGAATTTTTCCAATCCTTAAGAAATTCTGGAAGTGAGGGGGGTGCCTGGGCACCCACGGGTCTCTATTGGGCTTCGCCCCTGCGGCAAACAGCTCCTGTTGCTCTCGTCTTCTCCTTCCCCGGGCTCTCGGTCTTGCCGTGCACGGCCGGCGAGGCGACGCCCGACGATGTCAAGATCACCGATACCCATGAAAGCTTCCATCTATCGCTAAGCGACAACACTCTATTCGGCCCAAAGAGCCTCGAGTTCGACGGCAGCGGCGGAGGGCCGTACACCGGCGTCTCCGATGGCCGCGTCCTCAAGTGGGGCGGAAGGGCCGCCGGCTGGACCACCTTCCCATACAACCACAATTACTGGTATATATGTAGATACACTTAATCTGTGCTATTATAGTTAGTTGATAAAAGTGATTAACTGACTCTTAAGCATGAGAGCGTGCGTACAGAGAAAATGAGCTGATTCCGCTCAAGGGAGACGCGACCGGGCGGCAGATGAAGTTTGACCCGCGGACCCGCCGTGTCACCGTGCTGCAATTCCGCCTGCCGTACCCGAACCTCGCCGTCGCGCACACCTCGCCGTGCCAGGCGTTCAGGCACTGGCTGTGCGGGCCCAAGGCCGGCGCCTACGAGCGCTTCGCGGACGAGCCGGGCTACCCGGACAACGTGAGGCGGGACGGGAGGGGAGGCTACTGGAGTACTGGGTCGCGCTGAACCGCGAGGAGAAGCATGCGAACGCGACGGCCCCGGTGCCCGGCCGCTTGGTGGGCTTCCGGCTCGTCGGCGGAGGCGGCGAGGCTTTCGAGGTGCTGGCCGCCGCTGAGGGCGTGACGCTGAGCGAGGTGGTGGAGAGGGGTCGCGCGCTGTGGGCTGTGGCTGGGGTCGGTCGAACTGGCCTACGGGGGCGTGCTTAGCTACGACACAGTACATATCTAGATTTTACGCTGCAATGTAACTTCGATATTTTTCCCGATTACCAGAAAGATGAACAGCGTACACACCATCACTCTAGTATATCACGCATACACATGTGAGTTTGTGTGACGACCCGCATTATTACCGTGGGGTAATAACGCTAGTCCACGGATTATTATTCGTGTTAGCCGATAAAACATCGCTCTGACGAATAATAAGCCTATCAGGGTGTTGCAGCAGAACAATAATTAGAGACACAACACGATATTACAAGAATATCGCCACGCAGGGCTAAAATTTATTACAAAGCCTCAGGGGCTTAAATATTACAATCTTTAGGCAGAAGAATAATCTAACTACTTCCTATCCAAAACGACTACACACGGAGTGTCCACCTTATCCCTCTGTACTCCTAGTCCACGGTATTCCATCCAGGTAGCTTCCTCCTGATCGTAGCCATTCTCTGAATTGACATGATCCTAAGCAAAGGGGGAGATAATAGCAAGGGTGAGTACAGAAGTACTCAGCAAGCGTTATAATACAAAAATGCACCAAATGCTCCTGTTCTATCTCCACTGTTCTTTTCCAAATCCATGTCCAATCCCAATTTCCAACTTATAGAAAATAGGGTTTTATGTTGCGAAAGATTTCGGATTTATTATTTTGGAAATCTACTGAGCATACGCATGAACAGCAAAAACCCCCATAAGTTTCCGTAATTCTCCTTTCCTGGAGACATGCATGAATTCATGATTTATATAGCGTTGCGCAAGCTTGTATCACTTTACCCATCATCACTCTTGATCCTGGTGGCTCATGGTTCTCCGCAATTCCTTAGATGCGGCGCCCAGATCAGAGTACAGTACGTTTGCATCTATCTCAGTAATTATATCTCCACCCAGTTACTCACAATCGGTAGCCTGGAGCGGTGTACCACCCTCACGCAGACCCACCGAAAGCGACATTAACTGTTGGCTGGGGCGGTTCCTGACCATCTCCCAACACTCCACGGCGTAATATATCGCCCATCGCTTACCCGTTGCTGATAACGAACCAGTCTTGGGTTCTTGCGATCCGCCTCACCCGTTGCTGATAACGAACCAGTCTTGGGTTGCGCGAGGCTGTGGATAGCCCACCTTGCTGATAACGAACCAGTCTTGTGGGTTCCACTCCCTATCTAATACTTACCCATGTGGAGAATATAATACTTTGATAGAGCTACTAGTCTGTCCGTCAAGACGGGATGTTGGTTGATACAGTCTGTTCACACGAATGAAGCTGGTGACTTCTTATATTTTATTCTTATGCAGAGGTCCCACACATGCTCCTTTATCACCTGCCCTGGCAACCTCTGCCCACCCTCTTAATTAACCTAGATGGCCAACTGCTCCATCAGTCGCCACCTAATTCTCCCATTTCACATATAACCATTGCTCGGTTTAAAACTCTTTATTTCTTTCATGGAAGTGATACTAGCATAATACAAAATACTTGTTTTACAAATATACTTTGCAGATATGTTCAAAGGAATGCTTGCCTGAACTTTAACCATAAACTCGGATTCAAGTAGGATCAAGTGAAGTCACTCCCGTAGCTGGGATTGTCGCCTGCAATTAAATGTGTTGACTACAATTTAATTTACGAAAACACATTAAAATATAATCTGTTGATGTGCTTGTGCTCCTAAGGTCAAACTTCGCTTACTTTAATCTGATTGTAGTAGTCCTAATTCACGTGTATTCTATATTCGTTACTTGACGTTAAGTTCTTAGCATGGAGTTAGGTTATTTACTTAAAAGTTACACTCAGACATTTATTTATTTATTTCCAACTATCTACAGTTGCGATACGATGATACATATATACACGCACGTTTACGGGCTAACATTAATTCTAATCGATCTCGTGTATGCGATTATACCAGTTTAATTTCTCCTAGGTGTGTATGTATCTATTCCCTTCTCTAATTCATTTTAAGTCTTAGGGTTATTTAAGTAACTTCTCCCTTCTTGGTACCGGTCTTTTCTCGTAACTAGTACGCGTGATTAATTATCTACACCACTGAAATCAACTCCTAAGTAATTATTAATTGAATTATACTAAAGCGTCTTCGTATAATCTCCAGGTTTTATTTTTATATTAAATTTGCTCCTAAACATTACCTAATTTATAGCCAGAAATATTTACTAGGAAGGTTCTGCAATTTAATACCACTAACCCTAGTTGCAACAACAATGTACTAATTTAATCAATAGGCTATATACCCTAGTCTATTGATGGCGATTCATTTATTCGAATCAGTATAATTACTGAGTAGTGGTATTCTACTATCGGGAAGAACCTAATCAGATTATCTGGGTATTTCAATCTGCAACTAAATAGTTTTAGATTACAGTCCTTTAATTTAATTGTTACGTGTACAGGTTTAAGTGGCGTGTATACCTTACATCGTCGGACCACAATTAGCTTATTCTAATATTCTGAAGTAATCAGGATGGACTTCTATAATTTACTATTGTTGCCCAGATTGCCTAGGTAATGAAATACATCGCTGAGCGGTTTAAATAACAATACACGGGTTCGAGTACATACTTGGATCTATTTAAATAAATTGGCACTTTTGGTTTATTGATCATATCCTGGATATTTATTAATAGAATTCCACAAGTTTATACTACCAACAGGTTTAATTAAATATTTATTTAGCAAATTTATTAGTTTGAACGACAATATATCAGTTCTATCGGTACTGGTCAGATTTTAATATGCTGCCAATTCTTAATTAATCATCACTACTGATTAGTCATATTTTATACTTGTAACATGATTAGTATAATGCTAGCAAGTAGTTTAATATGTAATCTATCACTTAAATGAAATATTTACGAAGACGAATTTTTATTATACGCGCGCTTCTCCTCTCTCTTCTTCCTCTCTCTTCTCTTTTTCCTTCCCCTTTTTCTTTTCTTCTTCTTTCTCTTTCCTTCCTTTCTTCTCACCCGGCTGCCATTCCTCATTTCGTCCGCCGCCTCCACCTTTTCTTCCTCCCCCGCTTCTTCTGCTCTCTGCGCTCTCTCCCCTTCCGCTTCTCCTTGCCCCGGCGCCGCCCTGAGCCTCCCGCGCCGCAACGCCGGCGCGCCTCCTCCTCGTGCCGCCCCGCCGACGTGCCTCCGCCTCACGCCGCTCCGCCGGCGCGCCTTCTCCTCACGCCGCTCCGCCGGCGCGCCTCCTCGGGTCCCGCTGCGCCGCGCCGCCCTGGCGCCGACAACGGCGGCCGTCCTCTCCTCGCCGCCCCTCTCTCGCATGATTGGCTGCTGCCCGATCCGGGATCTGGCATCTCGGCTCTCTAATCTGACCCGATTTGATTTCGATTTGTTTTCTATTTGCTTTGATTTTAATGGATTTTGCTCATGTGGTGGCAGGCAGGGAGGTGTGTTGCCCCGGTGTGGTCTCGGCCGGCTAAAGTCGCCTGCACGCCGGGGGAGTGCACGGTGGCGGTTTGGTGAGGCTACACCGACGGTAGCACACAGTCGCCTTTATCCCCTGTAAGCTCTTGCCCCTTTACTCTTCCCTACTTCCCTCTTCTATTTCCAGTGACTACTCTATGTGCTGGTTCATGGTGGATAGTGATGCTATTCGGTTGTTACTGGTGATTTGTTATGTGTGGTAAGTTAGGTTTGGTATTGAAATGAATGTCCAGTTCATGTGTGTGGGGTTACCTTTGCCGGTGGAGGGTTGGGTTGCCGTGGAAAGGATTTGGGGCTGCTGCTGGTAGTCGTTCACCCAGTGGTTGTGGCGTTCGCCTGGTGATGGCCTCCTCCTCCCAAGCTGGCTGTCGGGCTTGTGGTTCCCTCTCCTGCCGTCGCCGTCGCCTGGCTCCGGATTGGCTCGCCTGGGCCGTCTCCTTGCTGCCGACTCTTCTCGGTGGATGGCCTCTCTGTGGCTTTGGAATGGTTGAGGGATTTGGGGAAATGAATGTGTGTTGCCGTGCCTTCTCGCTGCTCACTTCTCTCTGGTTGACTGTGCCTTCGTGCGGCCGTGAGATATTTCTGGACTGGCTGTGCTCTCTCGGGAGAACTGATCTGGCCGGGTGCTATCTCAGTGAAAACAGTGATGCTTGGTCATTACTGTGGCATGTGCTTCCTTGCTGCGGTTTGGGCTTGGAAAATGGAATTATGGGCTTTTTGCTTTGCATTGGTTTGTCCCTAAATCAACTCAGGTTTGTATATATATATATACATGAGCCTACAGTTGTGAGAGATGTCGATTGTCCCTGGAACAGTCAGGTATCTCCGTGAAAGAGGTGCCGACCGGGCCGGGACAATCAGGTATCTCCGTGAACGGATTACCCTGCCCGAAACTAACCTCTAGGGCTCTGACGGCAATTTCTTCTTTTAATTATTTTCTTTTGTTTGGTCTTTTTCGGTATTACAGTTACTAGTTCACTCACAAATGAAATAACGGGGTGGTGGCCGTTCGACAATAGTCTCTAAGTCTAATGTATGAGATGATCTAAATGTAATCTGGCTTTCTCTTAATATTGATGTATACAGAATATTGTATGTTACTCGAATGCAGTTTCTAATGTTGCAATTGTGTTGCAATTATCTAAGTTTGCGAGACGATCATTTGATTAATACCGAGACTTGTAAACTTACAGTAATTTGTATTGTCGTTATTAATGTAAAAAGAGTTGTAATATCTTTATTTAATTTAAGCCAGTTTTAGTTGTAGCTAAAGGAATGTGGCTTGATTGGTTGTACAAGAATTGTAATAATTACACAATTGTATTACGGACTATTATATATATATATATTTTTTAATTGAGTTGGAAACTTTTACTTGTGCAATTGAATTTTATTTCTCCCTTAGTCTATACCGTTTGATATTCACTCTCGTCAATGAAATTGTGAAAACAACGTATTAGTTTATCGCTCACTAAGTTCCATTTAAACGTCTGCAAAGAAAATTTTAAATTCCCTCGTATTTTTAGATTATCATTTATGTAATTAATCCTACTTAACGTCCTAATTCGCTAATTAGGGTTAATCAACGATGTGGGTTGTTACAGTTTGCTCTCTTAGCTAGCACACATCTAGGAAAGACGAAGGCTAAGAATTATTGCGCAATTTCATAAAATTTCTATTGAAACCGTACTTGTGTATATATAGAGGTGTAACTTGGACTGTTGATTGGTGAGTCGACTAGTAACATAGTGCTGAAAACGCGCATATTCAGGTGACGACAGGAATTGAGAATTGAAATATTTAACCGTGACAGAATCGGAGTACTACGTGGAGTTACGAGCACGGAAAACCATTCTATTACTACGTGGAGTTACGAGCACGGAAAACCATTCTATTGCCGTGCTGCTATCGTTCACTACTCACTGCAGCTTCACCAACCTGCTCGAAGGATCTATTCATTACTGATTGCTTAACCAGCCCTTTGAATCAATACTTCTGTCTTCTGTGATATTTTAATGGCTAACTTTTAAGGTACATATAATCGCCCTGAGAAGAAGGACGACCTACATTGAATGTGCCAAGACAGCGACGAGACCTTACGGCAATTCATCCGGCGTTTTAGCCAGGTTTGAAACTCAATTCCAAAGGTCTCTGACACTTCTGTTATTATGGCATTCAAACAGGGGGTGCACAATCAAAGATTCATAGATGACATAGCCCTAAACCCTCCAACCACTGTCGCCGAGCTCTTTAAGATGGCCGATCGGTATGCAACTGCTACTGAAGCGGTTGAATGGACCAGGACCATCGACCAGACCGGTCACTATTCCATGGAGTAAGCCAGTAAGGTGATGACGGTAAGAGGAAGGAGAAGGCCAAGAGTAAGGTGATGTGTTGCTATTGGGTCTGTTCTTTTTGGCTGTAGCTTATAACTTTTGGGCTGTTCGTGTGAAAGATTACAGAGTAACAGAAAGTCACGTGCGATTTTTGTATATATAAATGAAGTCGTTACAGTATGTACTGCAATTAACTAGTAGGCCCTATTTTGAAAAGATACTCTGTTTAAAAGCTAGTTACTGTAGAAAAGCCGAAAAACAGGTTTTAGAAGCTAAAAAGAACAGATCCATCGTTCACTACTCACTGCAGCTTACTAGGAATGCAACTGGGACAGGTTGGTTCGTTGACCATCTGGCCCACCCCAGAAATTAGGGCTCAAAACAGTTTGTGGGCCGACTAAAAAACTTGAGGGGCAACTGAGTCCAGGATCAGGTCGTGTCGACTCGGCCCTCTTTCCTTCTCGCATTGAGCTAGCATGGCCAGCAGAATGTGAAGGGATGGTAATACATTTCAATTGGCAGTGCCTAGGAATACTGGATAGAATCGGCTCTCCTCCATGTCCTCTATCTAGTCCCAATCTACCTGCTGTTCTTCATCCCCAAACCTTTGATTTCCCGATCTAATTTAAGGCTCTGTTCTTTTTTAGCTTTTGGATTTTCTATAGGAACTAGCTTTTAAACAAAGTGTTTTTTCAAGATAGGGTCTACTAGTTAATTATAGTACGTACTGTACCAACTTCATTTATATTGGTAAAAACCGTACGTGAGTTTCTGTTACTCTGTAATCTCTCGTATGAACAGCTCAAAAACCATAAGCCGCAGCCAAAAACTATAAGGCTCAGCAAAAAAGAATAGGCCCTAAATTACCCAGGTCCTAGAGATTGTATCTTGAAGTGAAGGACGGTAACACAGCACCACGAGTCCACGACGCCACAAGCACCTGCTGTCACATCTGCTTCCTCCACTCTTGAGGTCTCGCCTTACCTACTCAGAGTTAATACACAAACTAAATCACGGGCGTACACCAATGATCAGTTTTTTCAGTCTTATGCATGTATAAGCAGTGCTCCATTGGACTTACGCGTAAAGCTTATTGCACTGTTTGGCACTGTTTCATGTTTATTTTTATATTATAGCTGCTGTTAATTTTATCAACATAATTAAATTTTAAAAATGAAAAAAGGAAAAAAATATTACGTCATCTCAGACAATGCAAAGGAATAAAAAAAGGAAAGATAAAAAAGCTCCAAAAAACCAAAAAGACAAAACAAACAAAATTAAGAAGCTAGCAGCTAAAAGCTTAAGCTTGAAGCCCACTGCAACACTGCCATATGACCTGCTATAGCAGATTACCGGCAATCACCAAATACGGTATGTTAATTACTCACCTTCTAATTAAACATACATTATGCGTTAATGTGACACCCTATGTCATAATCATCAGCAATAGATTATTCCATCCCACCCTGGTCCTTGATACAACTACCCTTATCCCACGCGACATCCTCTGGGTCTGTAAACCCCAAAACAAACCTAAGGTAATCCCCGATTAGACTAGGATCTAATCCCCAGCCAGACTAGGATCTAATAAAGGAATTTAATAGTGAGGTTGAGTGCAAAAGTACTCAGTAAGCATTAATAGCAAATATGCAACTTCACAATAAATATCATCAAATCAAAATTCATATCTCTTCTCATCATCATTATTAAAATAAGTTTTTAATTTATGAAATTGTTAGGGTTTTAGTTTGTAAATCTACTAGTCACTAGTACTTAGAGAAAAGACCGACTATAGGCTACTGCAACAAGTTCATTCGCATTTTCTTAGATGTGATACTCAAGTCTGAGTTTAGACAATTTTCTCTACTTAGTATATTATAACTACACCCAATTAGCATGATGCTGACCCCCTGTGTTAGGGAGGCTTTTCCATCACCCGACACGTGCCAGGGAGGCATATCCATCACCCAACACCCACTATAAGGGTCACCACCTTGCTAACTATTGTGTTAGGGAGGCTTTTTCATCACCTGACAGGTGCTAAGGAGACATGTCCATCACCCAGCACCCACCATGGGTTCTTATTGCCCTTGCATTACCCATTCTCTATGTACCCAAGTGAAATGTATAATAAACTTCGGTAGAGCAACATATGCTGCTTGTCCTAAACGGGACCATGACCGATACAACAATATGGCTCGTATAGGAGTGAGAGTTGGTTGGTTCTTGTATTATAACCATATGTAGAGGGCCCTACCTCTGCCACTATCTTTTCTTTTTTGGGCGCCTTCCACCCACCTATTATTTACCTGTAGGGCAATGGTTCTCCAACTGGCTACCCTGCCATATTCATGATCATTAATCTCAAGCAAATACTCATCATTATTATCATCAAGTACATGATTTCTTTCAAAGTTTAATTTATGTAGAGAGTGATATTAATCTAGCATAAAAATAATTTTTACGCGAAAGTACTCTAATCAAATGATCAAAGTCATGTTTGCTTGGGATTTGATATCAGTTCCCGATTTTAGGTACGTTTATGTGAAGTCGTTCCCTTAACTTGGATAGTAGACTATGTTTAGTATGTATGCTACGACTCAATTTATGAGAATATAAGAAAATGCGCCATGCCGATGTTTTCCTATGGTGATGCTTTGGTCAATTAAACTGATTGTGGTAATTCTAATTAAATTATATCCTATACCCGTCATTTATCATTATTTTACTAGTGTTAGAGGTTGTAGGCTTATCTATTTTGTTGTTTGTTGGTAAATTTCTGCTCAAGCGCGAATGAGTAGATACACGCACATACATACATATGTACATACACACATACATACGTAAATACATATAGACACACACATAGTTATACGTATATATACATATACATATATATACCTAGTTGCTCTTATGTAGGTGTACATGCATTTATATATCTCTCGAAATATATCTAGGTATGTGGTAGTTAGCAATGTAATTCGGCTAGCCCGTCTTTGGCCTAATGTCGGCCCGACCCATTTCCTTTGGCCCATTGCCAACATGCTCCCCCTTACCTCTATCCCCCTCTGTGCCTCCTGTGTTCCCGTCCGACTCTATCTCTATCTACCCCTACTTCTCATCGACGCCACTCCCCTCCTCCCTCGGTTCCTTTCCCCACGGTCAGATGTCGCCACTTCCCTCACAGGCTAATGAACCATCGGCCCACTGTGCTCCACTCCCTCTCTCTCTCACCATCCTCCCCTCTTTCATCCTCCTCAGGCATTACTTAGGCCGCTACCATCTGTAGCATCATTAGTCTAGTTTGGCCATCGCTGGCCTTACCCGTCTCATACCATGTCACCGCCACCACATAGATCCACCCCATATCTCCCTTTCTTGCCCTTCATCATCGTGCACTCCTTCCCCTCCTCTCGGGTCGCCACCGCCCGGGGCACCACCTTGATCCCTCACCGTTCAGATTTGCTCCATCAACAGTGATTCCCATCTCCCCGTCACCAAGATTTGAATCCCCTCACTGTCCCTCTCTATTCCCCCCTCAATTTATTTTTATTTTCTCTTCTCTTTTGATTTGCTTCTAATTTGTGGATTTATTTAATCATATATTGGTGATTTGGGTGGTGGGTTGGAGTGCTCGAGGTTGGCGTGCCTTGCTGGGGCTTGGGGTCTCCTCAAGTGTCGGGGAGCATGGCAAAGGCCGTCAGGTGTGCATGGCTGGCTGACTACGAGTACACCAACACCATGGCTAGCTCTCCCTCTAGTATGTTCTACTCTTTCTAGTCATTTGTTCATCTATTTTAGTGGTGATTTCTAATGACCCTACTGTGGTGATTGATGGTTTGGGAATGCATGCTAGTGATCCTACCATGGTGATGTGGGTTTGGGTGGGAGTTATGGAAACAGAAAGCATATGGGGGCACCTTGCTTGATCTGGTCGGGTGTTGGGTGATATGGTGAGGATGATGATGTTAGTACCGATGGCTATGGTTCCTTCACATGCTCTCCTGCTTGGTTCCCCTACACCCCTACACCTTTGCCGATCTAGCCATGGCGAAGCTTAGTGGCTCCTTGCTCTTAGCATTTGGCTTCTGTATGTTGGATTTGGGCACTGAGGTGGGATGGGATGGAGATGGCTTGCTCGGTCTCCTCTTCACTATCTCCTCCCTCTTCTGGGTCAGCCCTCTTCCTCTGGTCCGGCCGTCATGGCTCACTTCCTTCCCTCTCCTCCTTCACAGCAATAGGTAGGGAATTTGGGGGAAATGGGGTTGGATCTGGTGGTGGTTTGCTTGCTTTGGGTGGTGTTGTGGCTATGGGATAGCAAATGCTTTCTCTCTCTTGGTGATTCATTAGTTCTTATCTTATCTGCTCGTTGCCGAATAGGTTGGGCTATGACTCACAACTGTTGGTCTGTTGTTGTGCACTCCGGTAAATTGGTTTTTACTAAGATTGGCTCACGGTGAAAATATACTTCGAATTGATTTTAGATTTGTTTTATGCCGAATGATGATAGTCGATTTAACGAGAGGTGTCAACTGCCCTGGACGATCTTGGTATCTCAATAGCGAACCCTATGGGATGATATGGACTACAAGTTTTGACGGCAATATTTTCTTCTTTCTTTTCTTGGGTTTTCTCTTTTCCATAAGCAAGTGTTTTTCCTACAGAATGGTGGATTGGAACTACGACTTAGCAATACTTAGTGTAATTTAATCGTGATATAATTATTTATATTTTGGAGATAATTGTCTTGATTGAGATTGGAAAATGTAAATTGGTATAATCAAATTGTAATTGAGTAATTAATGTAATATGGACTATTATATTTCTATTTGATTTGAAAATTAATTACATTCGACTTTAACTTGACTAATGTGATTATTTGTTGTAAATTGGATTGTAGAAATTTTAACTTGACATGTTCTACTTGTAATTGTGTTGAGATGTATTCATATCTATAACTTGTAATTTGTGAGGTGGCCTATATTATTAACTGGACTTGTTCTTTGGGGTTGATTATATTAATTCGGTCTGTTACATGTATAAAGGAAATGATTCTTTTGTAATTTATTTAGTTTGTTTCTTAATTAATTACATTTAATCATAATTTACCAATCAAAACGAATTAGTAAATTATGGATCCTCACAGTCAATTAATCCCGATTAGCAATGAAAATCTTGTCAAATTTTTCAGCCACATGAGAAACAGATTTGCTGATTTGATGAATAAATAGAGAAGAAAAGGTTTAACTAGAGGGTCAATTAAGTCCAGGAAATAAGAAAATTGAAACCTTATAATTTTCTTCTGTAATTAAGGCACTATTTGCATTGGCTTATGCTTACGGCATGCTTATAAAAGCCAAAGGCCAATACAAATACCTCAATTCTCAAAGCAGTCTCTCCACTTCTCTCGCTACTGTCTCACTCTCGGGATAAGACAGGGATCACGGGTCCATCACCCGCTCCTCTCCTCTCGCTCCCGTCACATGCACGCATTTCTCCCTTACGTTTTTCACCACTCGCCCTGCTTCTAAAAGTCATTTTTAGGTATCACTATTTATTTTCAGCTAAAAGCTATTAGTAAAAACTAATACGAACGTCCCCGAAGACAAGGTTCGTGGGTGAAGGACCATTAAGAATTCTGTTCTGTCCAAACTCCAAATAGAGGCGAGAACTCTAAAGTTAATCAGCTACAAGCATATAAAGGGTATGTTATTTTGAGCTGCTGCTTATGATTTTCTACTGTGACTTATTAGTCTGATAAATAGCGATTACTGAAAAAAGCTAAAGCTAAAGCTAAAAGCAGGACATTACGCTTTTGATCTTGCCAACTTCACTTTAAGACAGACCTTACAAAGTGTTAGGTGGATCCCCACTGCACACAAAGGATGGTTTTTTTTTGCTGCGGTTTATGTTTTTTTATTCTAGTATAATTATATGTGTGGATAAATTGAATATCGATAAGGTATTTTAAAATGACCCACTTTGAAACGACAGTGAAAAACTATTTTCTTTTTTTATTTAAAAGAAGCTATAAGTTATAAGATGGAAAAACCCATACAAATATTCATTTGAACACAGCAAATATTCATTTGAACACAGCTTGGCCGGGCGGGCCAGGTGTTCTTTTGACTGAAGAATCTACGCCGGCCGGATGCATGCATGTATACCCACTAAGCCACGTGGTACCAGTGGCGGACCCAGGATTTGAATCTAGGGTATGCCTAACTAAAAAAATTATTATCCAATGTTGATATAATCTAATACAAAAATTCGGTAAACGGTTCGGTAAAAAACATAATATATCTAAAAGATCTCATAATACCTTAAATTCAACAAATAAGTTCGAAATTTGCATAACTGATATTATAAATTGTTCAAATGTAATATAAGGTCTTACATAAATAGAAGATTGCAACACTAGTTTAAGGCTTTTGCTTTCCGCTTCTTCATGGCCATGAAAGTGTGAACTATGTCATCCTCGCTGACATTGGTACATACATACATACGAAGGAGCTCTATTTGAGTATTTACTAACGTTGCGGAACAAGGCTTCATTTACTTCAAAATTCAAATAGAAGCATATTAGCATACAGCATATAATCCTCAGTGGGAATTCCTCGTAAAGGATGGAATAATATCAAATTCCCTTTCACCAAAGTCATGAAAGTTGGAATCTTCAGCTAAAGGTTCATCCATTGCAATTTCTTTGTAAGGAATTAAATCAACCAAATTACAAAGTGAGAATATGTAAAAGCTATGTTTGCAATCAAAAGTTTCCAGCAGAGCTCAGGCAATTCTAAACTTGGAACGTATAGTATAGTACGACTGTGTGAACTAAACAGTAGCGGTCTATTCATAATTTTTCTTCATATCAACTAAGATATCTTGGTTTCAGGACTTAAAACAACATTATGATTTGTGACATTCTGCCGCTGACCATGAGAGTACAAACTCTTCTCCAGGTTAAAAGTATCACAACACAGCAAGAGCATCCAACGCTCAAATTGCCTGGCGTTTTTCAAATGCTAATATTACCACGCACCAGGACGGCGGTCTGCCGGGAGCAAGGCCACCAGGACGGCGGTCGGTGGAGGCCACCAGGACGGCGGAGGCCACCAGGGCTCGCCCGGCCAGCGCCGGTGCCGCGCCGCCCTCGCGCCGAGGCGAGGCTGAGGCGGAGGCGCCGCCGAGGCGAGGCGGACTGGCGGAGGCGGAGGCGGAGGCGCCGCCGAGGCGAGGCGGACTGGCGGAGGCGGACTGGCGGAGGCGGAGTGGAGGCGGATGGGCGGCACAGTCGGCACTCGGCGGAGCCAGGCACTGGGCGGAGGCGCGGAGCGTGGGTTAGGCTGTTAGGGCACGGGATTTTTTTTGGGCCAACTTGTATTGTTGCTGGGTAGTCCTGGGCCTATATGGACTACCCACTGGGCCCACCCCTGCGTGGTACAAAGTCCAATCAAACCCGAATGGAGGTCTAGCTCGCATGGCACGCACATACAGCAATACCATCCCATGTTCTTGTCAACCAAATCAATCAAGACAAGTCCTTACTTACTCCAAGCGATAAACATGACAAAACAAGAGATAAAAAGGGGGCAAGAACCATGAAACAAGTAGTACTAAAACGTTGCTTCGATCTCGTAACACGCTTTTTTTCTCCCTCCGATAAAAAAGAAATCTTCCTGTAAGCTGTAACATGCCAGTAGAATCCAAGGAGCTTCTTGCACGCCTTCGAGACGTGACCCCTCTTCTTCGTCCTCCTGATCTCCTGCGCGCTCGCAGCTTCCTCCTCCACCTGCTCTACTCCCTTCTTCCGCACTTCCTCCTTGAACACCTGCTCCTGCTGCTCAGCTGCGTCGCCATCCATACCGTCATGTATCCTCCAGTACCCTTCCGCGAAGTTGAAGGACAGAAGGACTACCTGCTTGAGGAGAATGCCCTCCTTACTGTTGACCTAAGGATGGAATTAGATGCACACATACAGTGGTCGAAACTCACACAGACATCTCTGCTCAACTCAAGACACACTAAAGATTTGCCCTGTGTCAATCCGCTACCGCTTTTCCATTTTTTTATCTATTTATAGACTCTGATTACAAGTGTACAGACTAAAACTACCCGATTCTTCCGGCCACGATCCCCATGATTCGCACACTCCACACTACCCGTACGACTTGCTCCACTAACTATCACACTCGGTTTAGTGGACATGACCAGCTACGTACAAACTAACTGCTATTTGGCCTGGTCTACGACTGCATACAATCCTTCGTATTCTGTTTCGGGTCCATTGACGAATCCTTCTTAACCATGCCTCACGACCACGATTGCTTCGACCACAGTGCCTTCGACCATGGTGCCTTCGACCACTTCACCAACCATGACTTGTCAACTAGCATCTTCTGTAGTACTGTTCACACAGACGGTACTACCAGTCTTCAAGCACGACTGGGATACTATAGTATATGAGTACCGACCATCGACCACAATACAGCTTGACTTACGACTGCGACTTCTACGACTACTGTGCAACCACCACTATAGCACGACTATTGTTCTACGACCACTGTAGCTTGACTACTGCATCGACTTACGACTATGACCACTACGCAGTTCGACTTACGGCTACGACCACGCAGTACTCAACACACGAGTACGACCACACAGTACTCAACATACGAGTACTCGACACGACTACACAGTACTCGAACACACCAAGTACTCGACATACGACCACTAACAATAACACAACAAGATTAGTTCCAATAATCACCCCTTAATCTTGTTGCCATTATTCTTATGTACCTCCACTCCGACCTTTAGAGCAGCACTGGTTCATCATCAGTGTCAGCCATCACGAGATGCACCTCCGCCTTCTTTGGCTGGCAAAGTGGCCTCGTATGCCACAATTGTAGCACTTCACTTTCTTCTTGTTGGACCTCTGCTCACTGGTCTGCAAGTCATTGTCAGCCTCATCGTGTCATCGTCCTCATGGTTGTCTCTATGACCACGACCATCTTTGACACGGCCATCGCCACGATCACGGTTCTTCCTCGCGCCGCTGCCTAACCCTTCATTCTTTTCTTGTCGAGGGTCTACCACTGTGCGAGCGTGAGCAACAGATTGCATCGATTTCGACACCCTCGCCATAGGCCTTGTACCGCCTGATGAGGTCTTCGATTGTGAGGGTCTTCAAGTCCACGCACTACTCGATAGCGGTCATGAGCTACATGTAGCGCGATGGGGGCAACCCGAAGAAACCTGCGAACAATGGCAATTTCATCTACCATGGTGTCGCTCAACGCTCGGATGCCAAAGTTGACCGACATCACCCAATCGGTGAAGTCTTCAACGGACTCCCTTTCCTCTATCTTCAGCCCTTCGAAGTCTCTCTTGAGGGACTGCAGTTTGGCTTCGCGCACACGCTCGTGCCCTATACGCGCCATCTTGATCGCGTCCCATGCCGACCTGGCCATGTCCTTCCCGGCAAGGGAAGACATGACCTCCGACATAGACTGGTAGATGGCATATAGCGCCATTCGATCCTTCTGGTACTTGGTGGCACCAGGTTCGATTGCTTCCCACACGTTCTAAGCCTGAAGCGTCACCCGCATCTTCATCGCCTAGATGGTATAGTTCATTTGGGTGAGCTGCGGGTACAACAACGTCACCGCACCCTCCCTCTTCACGGCCACCTGCGAGTTGGAGGTGGACGAATCACCTCATAACAGGCTGTGAACCGCTAACGGAAACACACTTCTTCCTTCTCTCGGCATCTTCTTGACTCACAAGAATCACCGAGTCTTCCTCTCCGACACACGGGAAACTCCAGACTTTGATACCAATTGTTAGGCTAGGGACGGAACCAGACACACACACAGTGGTCAAAACTCACACGAACACCTCTGCTCAACTCAAGACACACTAGATATTTGCACTGCATCAATCTGCTACCGCTTTTCTATTTTCTCATCTATCTGTAGACTCTGATTACAAATGTACAGGCTAAAACTACCCAACTCTTCTGGCCATGATCCTCATGACTCGCACACTCTCCACTACCCATACGACTTGCTCCACTAACTATCACACTCGGTTTAGTGGACATGACCAGTTACGCGTAGACTAATTGCTATCCAGCTCGGTCTACGACCGCACATAATCCTTCGGGTTCTGCTTTGGGTCCATTGACGAATCCTTCTCAACCATGCCTCACGACCACGATTGCTTCGACCATAGTGCCTTCGACCACTTCACCGACCATGGCTTGTCGACTAGCATCTTCTGTAGTACTGCTCACACAGACGGTACTACCAGTCTTCGAGCACGACTGGGATACTATAGTATATGAGTACCAACCATCGACCACAATACAGCTTAACTTACGACTGCGACTTCTACGACTACTGTGCTACCACCACTATAGCACGACTACTGTTCTACGACCACTGTAGCATGACTACTGCTACAATACTCCTCTGAGTACCGACTGCATCGACTTACGACTACGACCACTGTACAGTTTGACTTACGACTACGACCACTGTGTAGTTTGACTTACGATTACGACCACGTAGTACTCAACGCACGAGTACGACCACACGGTACTCAACACACTAGTACTCGACACGACTACACAGTACTCAAACACATCGAGTACTCAATATACGACCACTAACAACAACATAATAAGATTAGTTTCAACACTCACTATGATCGTGGTGGCCATTAGTCGACTTGCTCCTCTCCACGGCCCTGAACCTCTGGGAGGCAAAGAAGAAGTTCCTCACCAGGGTTGCTGCCCCGACGCCCACCCCCTCCCACCTGCCCTCCACCACCGCGCTGGTCGGGGCCGGCAGCCCCCCGCTGGCCACTGGAGGGGAGGAGGCGAGGTTGCGGTAGCCATTCATCTCTCCAGCCGGTTTACTCTGAAACTTCTTGGGAGCGGGGCCGTGGAGTTGTTTGCCGTGGGGTTTTCTGGGTTGGATTTTGTAGTCGTGCGGGAAGTGGAGTAGACGTGCTCGGTGCGTCAGTACGTAGCTGCAGTGGAGACTGGAGCGCGTGGTGTGAGATCAGCCGACAACGGCTGCTCTGCTCTGTCCCATAGTGGGAAACTGAGGTCATTAAATGCGTCCTTGTTATGGTGTTGGCTTTCGAACGAAAATCATGGGCGTTGGGAGGGGAAGCCCATTTCTCCGAGGAAGGTGAGGTCTTTCCATTAAATCAACGTTGGATCAAGAGCGGATAAAGAGTTTTTCCTGAGGCCCTCCCCATGACAGAGCCCTGTGGAAGCGTCCAATTTGACCAGAGAGCACCACAGCACAACACGTACCCAGGTTTAATAATTCGGCTCTAGGGGAATCGAATGCATCTGGAGCCTGGACATGATGTGCTACCAACTCATCAGGCGTATCTGTCGGTGATCCAACGAGCTTGTAGTCTGGTCACTGGTGGTTCTGCTTAAGTAGATCTAGTATTAAACTGTTACTCATGTTAATCATGAATGGTTAATTGGTTAGTGCCAGGAGACAGCATGAATTATTCGGTGGTTTCATATGTTCATGAATTATCCAGCATGAATTATATTACTGCACATGCTGCATACTCATATAGGCAAGGTGTGCATGCACTAATCTTGAGCGTGCCGTGACTGCAGTCAGTTGGACTGGACATGGCGAGTAAAAGCCATCACGGGGGAAAAAAACCGTGCTCAGCCCGAGATCGAGAACGGTCAATTTGCATCAGTACCGGTACGTGTTCCCGTATTTGTTCTTCTAGTCCTGTGCTTCTAACGGGACAGACGTTCGCATTGCAAGGGAGGCTCAAGTCTCTTGAACCATGTTGCTTTGATTACTTTCAGCCCTGTGTTGACCTGGGAGGTGACACCCGGCGCAAATTTCTCCTGTGATCGCTTGCCATGTCTGACGGGCAGGGCACACCATAGCGTCCCTGCTTTCTGGTGCCAACCGTAGACCGTTAGCTTGTTCACTCTCAAATTTGAAGGCTAGCTGTTCTACTAATACATCTTTTCATATGTAGCAGTTATTAGATTGGATCATAGTTTATAAGATACGGTATAAACATTCACGGTATCAAGAACCAAGAAATTGAATCTCGTAGAGAGAACTAAAAGAACGACGTCTATTAGATTTTACAACCATCTTTGCAGTTTCACACATAATTTCAGATGAGATCAGAATCCCCACCGTTGATAACATGATTTCCTTCTCCTAGCTGGCCAGGATTTTTATCAGGCCTCCCATTGGTTTCCCTTCCATTAGGTGTATCCATCAATCGATATCCTTCATTGCTCCATATACTTTTCATGATTATCTGTCATTTACAAGTAACTCACATGACTCCACCTCAAAATGATACATCACAATATTTGAGTTCAATCAACCTCATAGATATTATATTTTTCTTTAAGCTGGGAACATACCGAACTCATGTCAATATGCTATGTGCTCCATCATATATCTTCAATATAACCGTTACCACCTTAGTAATTGCATACTCTTTGCAATCCGCTAAGTGAGCAGTTACATGTGCCGAACGTAGTGATCTTCCGTCAAACATCTCCCTCACTAAACATATAGGGAAGTAATGACCTGAATCTAATATCCATCCATGAGAATTACATGATTGAATGATGATTAGTACGTCAAAATCATTCTTTACAGCTGCCTCTGTGTAGCACCTCACATACCAATATGAGATATTACTATGGAACGTCATCGTCAAAGTAAGGAATAAATAAAAACAACATTGAAAATCACAAAGAAATTCAAATTTTAAGAGAGAACCAATGGAAATTGAAATAAATGTTTCAAATATGAGACCGTTCCACTTCTAACCAAGTAAGAGCAAAGGAAACAACAAAATAGTGTCAAGCCACGGTGTTGAAAACTCGAGTGCTCCCACACATGCATGATGCTATCACTCCACTGGCCTTTTACCTGAGAATGAAAAGAGCAAGTGTGAGATTTCAAAATCTCAGCAAGTACCTAATAACGGTCGCAACACGGTAAGTAAAGGACAGGTAATGTAAGCAAGTAATTTACATAGGTTAATTGTAATAAAATCAGGTTACCGGAAACACTGATAAATGTTAGAGATAGAAGTAACAGGATCAATGGAATTAAAGGTAATTGTTATTTAGCAAGTTATTACAATGGCACCGGCTATCACTTCCCACATACCTAGTTATATGATAATAGTCAGGCACGTCACTGTCCTCAACTGTATAACCACCGACGGGGTGTAATATCCTGAGTAACAAGAGTGTGTGGCGCCCCGTATGTTACCAGGTGGGTGGTAATCTCCCCTATATGTGGATGACCCCAAGCTAGGTAACTGTTATCTTGCCAATAGGGATAATTGTTATTTAGCAAGTTACGGTAATAGCACTGGCGATCACTTCCCACATATCCGATTATAAAAGAATAGTCAGGTACAACACTGTCCTCGACTGTATAACCGCAGACGGGGTGTAACTCCCCCCTCGTACGTTACCAGGTGGGTGAAAATCTCCCCTACATGTAGATATCCGCATGCCAAATAACTATTATATTGTTAACATGTGTATATGGTATGAATTTAAGGGAACCAAGGAAATGCTAAGATAAAGTTATGAGAAGTGAAAGGGTTTGCTAAGATTGAAAATGGAGAGACATAATTCCTGATATGAGAGCGATGTGGAATGATGATGTGGTGATAGTGATATGGGAGTTATCCTAAAGAGGGATTATAATATAGCTCACACAAGGTTATTAACCATTCCAGTTTTATTATGTGATAAGTGATTATTAGTCATATTAATAGGTTTGATACATATATCCTTCATGACTCAAAACATCATACAATAAATGGACCATTATATTAAGAACCTAAAACATAGCAGTTCTAATGTCAAAAGAATGCTAATAATTTAAACCTATGTTAAAACATGTTCATATGCTACCCCCATTAATGATTTAAGCATGAATTCTACAACACTAATTAAAACATGAATTCTAGAACATTTTAACTGAGCATCCTAATAAACATAAAAGCATGTGAAACAAGATAACCTAAAACATCATGGTATGAATACAATATTAAAAATCTATAACCAGGCAAGTATTAGTATACGATAACAACCAGGCAAGCATTGGTGATGTGATAATAATTAGATAAGGTTTAGTAAAATGCCAATAGCCACGCAACTATAGTGATATGATATTAGCCAGGTAACTTTAATGATATGATATCAGACATGTAACTTTAATGATATGATATCAGATAGGTAACTTTAATGATATGATATTAGCCATGTAACTTTAGTGATATGATATCAGACATGTAACTTTAATGATATGATATTAGCCAGGTAACTTTAGTGATACAATATCAGCTAGGTAACTTCAGTGATACGATATCAGCCAGGTAACTTTAGTGATATGATATTAGCCAGGTAACTTTAGTGATATGATATCAGACAAGTAAATTTAATGATATGATATTAGCTAGCTAACTTTAGTGATACGATATTAGCGAGGTAACTTAGTGATATGATTTTAGACAGTTAACTTTAGTGATATGATATTAGTCAGGTAACTTTAGTGATACGATATTAGACAGGTAACTTTAATGATATGATATCAGGCATGTAACTTTAATGATATGATATTAGCCAGATAATTTTAATGATATGATAATAGTCAGGCAAGCATGAGTAGTGTGATAATTATACTCAATGACAAGGTGACAAGTAAGCTGGAAATATGTGATATGCAAATCGGACAGGTCATGGCCGCGAGGTACTTGCCTTGAGCACGCTCGACAGACAAGCTGCACGAAAGGTCTGGAATGCGCAATCGCCCAGCCGCTCCTTCACCAGCTGCATGCAAACCTACACAATGGAACGGAGGTGTATTAGGTCCGACTCAATTAGAATCGATAAAAACGATGGACGATAAGCTTGGATAAAAAGAATCTATGCGGCCGAGCGAACCGCCGCTTTGCCACGCGGAACACCATTCGGCCGCGCGAATCGTCATTCAGCCACGCGAACGGTGGTTCGGTCATGCAAACGACATTCGGCCACATGAAACCTCATTTCGGCTGTGCGAATGGTGTTCGGCCACGCCACCGACTGCATCAGCACCGTCGCCACCGTGCGCCACCACCACTGCCGCTCGCCACGCGCCGCCGCTGGTGCACGCTGCAGCACCACCACTGTCGTGTGCCGCGCGCCGCACACCGGCCGGAGGGAGAGAAGAGAGAGAAAAATAAGAGATGGGAGAGAAAAAAAGAGGTGGGAGAGAGAGAGTTATTGAAGATCCTATTTTTTTAGGGTGCTATACACTGAGCATGCATTCTTCATTTACTTCAAACTCGGACAGTCTTTTATTATGCGACCTTCCCCGTCACATAGATAGCATATATGTGTGCCATTAGTCTTACTCTTCTTCTTCCCTTGACCTTTGCTCGTGCTGAAATATGTACTGCAGACAATGCTTGATCACATGAGGATGAAGATTCTTATGATTTTTTTCAAGGACTCCACTTTCAATATATACGCATCTAACTCATTGAAGTTGAGAGTGTTTTTCGATGAGAATATTCATCACCAATTGTTTCTATGATGGTGGTAGAGATGATGCTTGTATGACGACCTCGTTGTTCTCCTCAATTTTCTCATCCATACTAGTTAGTTGTGTGATAATTTTATTAAAGACATTGAGATGGTCAGGAAACTGTGTATCTTCCTTCATGCATAACTTGTACACTCATCATTTCAGCACCCACTGGTTTATTAGTGTCTTTGCCATATACAATTCTTCTAAATCCTTCCATAATTTCTTCGGCGAATTCTCCTTGATCATCGAGTACTTTACCTTATTGGAGAGATATAGACATATTGTACTGACAACCTTCCGCTCCATCACCTTCCAGTCTTCATCGAGCGTCTTTTCTAGTATGTCCCCTTCAAGAGCATTGATTAGCTCCTGCTGGACAAGGGCATCCGTCACCACGTATTACCACACACTAAAATTTCCTTCGCTGTTAATTTTCTCTACTTGATTCTACATCATCAACAATGATCTTTATTTTGTGCCACTTGACGCTTTGCTAACCTTCTCACAAATTAGTTTAATCCACCTTTGCTCTGATACCACTTCTTAGTTGCAGCAATTTCGGATCGGATCAGAATTTGTGAGGTACAACATGAGTGTGCATGGTATTAAGAACGAAGAAGATAAATCTCGTAGAGAGAACCAAAATAGCGATGTTAAAGCAACCACGATGAGAGAGAAAAGGTTCAGTGAAGCCGACTGCAAATTGCTTAAACACAACTACAAAAGAATATAAGTGATTGTCGCTCTATTATAACCATCTTGAATCTTTTAGGATCCTTGGATGCTTGCTATATACAAAAATCTAGTACTACATAATATCTTAGCCTCCAATCATCTGGTGTGTTCTCTGCTTTGGACGAATAGGCTTGATTGCTTAGTTCCTCTCTACAGTCACCCTATGATTTATATAGTCCATCTTACCAATTATCTAATTTAGAGTAAGAATTCTAATTTAAAGAGGAGTAGAAGTTTAATCCTAGTAGAATTCATTTAGAATTTTTTATATCGTAATTTTTAAATTTAAAAGACTAGATACAAACCATCTTAACCTGATGAGTAGTATTCCTAAGATGGCGTACGTGTTTCTTTGCAGCATTTCTCTTTCATGGCAGCTCAATACCCGCATCTCGTTCAAAAGAACGACAGGCTAGGGATGGATCAGAGGGTAGTTGGGCCGTCACTTCAAGGCCCAACCGTACCGTACGATTTTGCTAGTGAACAGCTGCCTATTCTTGCCAAGTACTGTACCGGTTGGGCTGTTGGGCCCGAACCACTCGCGGAATTACACCTGAAAAGACCATGCAATGCAATATACATACGAACGAGAACGACCGGGCAGCCAGGACACGACGTCGATATCCAAGTCAGTCTCCTGCATTTACAACCCTTCCGCTCTACAAGGAATCCACAGGCCCGATCGGATCGATAGCACATGTTTCGTCGTTGCAGAGATTATATTGTCAGGGTGGCATGTAGGAGCGGTGGTCGTGCGGCGGCCAGTGCACCCCTTCCCTGGGCCAGGACGGCGGCAGCGGCGCCGGCTGCGCCAGGTACGTCGGGTACCGCTGCCCCGGCATCAGCACCGAGAGGTCCGCCGCCTGCAGCACCGACTCCACCTGAAACATACATGAACCAACATCCCATCGATCTACATTGCATGGCACAAGAATCGGTGAGTTGCGTTGTTAGTTGCCACGTTTGGCTGGTAGTACGTACCATGGGCGGGCTCCGGAGCTTGCCGGGAGAGCGGTTGTGCCGGCGGCGGGAGGGGTGGGGCGTGCCGTCTGGGGAGTCGTCCGGCCGGAAGGCCCGGGGCTTGATGAGGTGCTCGAAGATGGCCATGAGGAGGAACATGGAGATGAGGATGGCCGTGGCCGCGAACCCGAAGGAGATGGCGTCCATCGACGTGCCGAAGTCCTTGAGCGTCGACGCCTCGCCCCTCGCGTCCGCGGCGGCGGCAACCGCTGCGGCTGGCTCCGACGGCGTCGGCGTGGGGTCCCCTGACCACGGCCTCGACCTCTGCCCAAACCCGCTCATGGTTGCCCACTTCTCGGTCGTCGTATGCAATCAGGACGTCTCCCTGCACGCCATGTATTATACTAGTTAAGAAATGGGTAGATATGGTGTGTGGAACGGCGACAATTTCATGGGCATGCTAGAACTGAATGCTGACTTTTTTGGAACGGTGGCTAGCTACTCTATGACCAATTGTGGGAAGTTCAGGAAGAACCGAAGAATCAAGAATCACATGAGAAAAACTAGTGAGTTTTAGTTGTACACTGGCATAGCAACTTTTTTTCCAGCATATTCAGTACGGCAGGTAGCTCTTCTATTCCTTACCAGTGATCAACCAAGAAAGCTGAAAAGCAATGGAGAAAGCAGGAGAAACAACAGGATAAACAGAAGAAAGACTATCCAAGCAACTCGTCATTCAGCAGAATGTACATTGCAGGCTAAAGAGAATACCTTCAGGCTTTAGCACCAGCACTCTGCAGTACTCCTCCCAGAATTGAAGGCAGAAACTAGCAACAGTCTATTTCGCTTGCTTTACCTCTTCTAATGGGAGATCACTGGCGATTGCCGCATGCCAAGAACTCAAGAACCTACAAGAAGAAGAGAGATGGCTTGGCTGCCTCTACTTAAAGCCAGCCACTGAATCAAAAGTGAGATTTCAGCTGATTTGGTGGTGGCAATGTGGAGCGAGGAGAAAACTACGAGGAAAAGTTTGGAGGAACAAAAGGAGTGCCGCGGGAAAGGCTGCCACACTCGTATAGAAATAAGCAAAGCTAGGAGAGATGGATGATAGGGAGCCTTCAATAGTTGATGGGAGGGGAAGGCTGCAAGATTGGTGCAAAAAATAATCCCAGAATCATGTCTGGGGCACCTCAAAAGGGTGGCTTCCCACTGCCATGCAAACACTGTAGCTGCCCACGTGATCCACCCAAAAAACTAGCGTTAGTGCAGTGCAGCGTAGGAGAGGGGAGGAGCAGGTGGAGGGAATGATTCACCGCTCATTTGGACTGTCAAGGTCTCCATTTTGGTCAGTTTTTAACTTTGATTGTTGATTTTTTATTTTGTTTTTTAGTTTTTTACGTATTCTTTTGCATTATCTGTAATAGGTTAATCTATTTTTATTTTTTTAATTTAATTACGTCAAAAACCACCAACAGCTACAATGTAAAATAAATTAGCTATAATGCAAGAAAGCTATAAGCCATAAAAAAGCCCAACTGAGAGCCATATATGTTATGTGTGCGCCTGATATTCAACATCATTATCATCTGTTCTATTAGGTTATCAAGTAGGGATAACTCAACGACATAAGCCATTATGTTGGCCTTGATATTAGGTTATCAAGTAGGGATAACTCAACGACATAAGCCATTATGTTGGTTTTGATACCAATTGTTATAGTCTAGCATAACAATAGAGCAATTATCCGTTGGAGGGAGGTCGGACGGCGACGACTTGAAGTAGAACGGTGCTAGGTGAAGGAGGGCACCGATTAGGGGGAGTAAATTTAGAATAGCCGGTCAAGGAAATGACCACAACTAGACTTTAGTGACTAGAGATTTGTTTATTTATCTTTACTTGATTGATAATGGATACATGCTATCCCTTTAGTATGTGTTTGGTTCATGGGACCATGGGGGATGGGATGGGGCGGTCCTCGTTCCAGAGCTGTTTGGTTCAGAGTCAGGTGGGATGGGGGATATCCCTCTAGGGAATATTCTGTGGATATGCTCTCAAATTGGGGATGATCCTATCCCCCAAAAATGAGGGGATGGTGAGGGATGAAGTGGGACGAGTGGCTGACAGGTAGGCCCCGTCCCTAAAAAATGGGTTGGATCCATCCCGTCCCACCATGACTCTGAACCAAACAGAAAACAGGGACCGTCCCGTCCCGTCCCTAAAAAATGGGTTGGATCCATCCCGTCCCACCATGACTCTGAACCAAACACACCCAGGATGTCCCGACTTGATTCCTAAAAAATAATCTATAAGAAAACTTATCTCTAACAATCTAATATAATAACAACTTGCCTAACTAATAGATAATACCAAACACCTAATAAATAGATTCCTAAATAACAAACCATGCCTAATACACGTGGCGCTACAGTACCCTACGTTATAGTACCGTGGTGAACAGTAACCGTGTGCTGCAGTACCATGATAAACAGTATCCTCGTGCTACAGTAGCTGCGCACATAGCAGTCTAAGTCTGAGTTTTTGATTTATTTTGCATTGTAACGGTTTTTATAGATGTTAGTAGTCTTTTCAGTATAATTAAATTTTAAAAATAAAATATATTATATCATCATGAATAATATAAAAAAAATAAAGAGAAAAAAATTTAAAAAACTAAAAAAAATAAAATTAAAAAACTGGAAGTCTGAAGCCAAAATCAGAAACTCTTTGCAGCGTAGCCAAAGCCAAGCCTAAGAAAAGCAAAAGGAATGGACAATGGAAGAAAAGCAGCTCGTGGAAAGAAGGGAAGTTTTGTGTGGCCTTTGTGCAGGGACCAATCAGCCTCTGATGGGCATCATGGCGCATGTCAGGTAACTGGCAGTGTGGAGGAATTTATCCATTTCTAGTACAGCACCTTGCATGTCAAGGACCACGGGAGGAGGAATAGAGGCATAGAGCTTTATTACCATGAATTATTATTGAATTAGAGAAGTTAAAATTTAAATTTTATAAATTTGTAATTTTTTTATAACAGATTATAGATTTAGCAGTCTCATCGATCAGAGGAGACGGTCGACTGGCCAACGCCAACAGTTTGACCAGCTTGACGTCAGCGGTCTGATTGGCCGACTATGTTGATTCGGCTAAAAAATGGGATTTAGATTCTTTTGGTCTTAGCTTGGTTTGGGTTGGCATGATGCATATTTCAGCTAACGTGGATCAAATGTGAAGAACTTGTGCCTAAAAATGATTTCTTTATCTTTAAATGTGTAGAGAGGTTTGGAGTCAACCATGATCAGTAGCTAGGATCGAGGCTACGCTCATTGAGGAGCCGAGACCCAGAACGATCAATGATGCCAGGTGAGATGGCCAAGCTCAAGTATGACACAAGAAAGATGAAAAATGTTGAAGGGAAGATTCAATGGGTTGCACCATATGGATTGATAGGTTCAAATGATGTGTGGTCTGGTGAAACCAGAACATGAGAGACTTACCGACGCGTGGCAAGCCAATAAGGCACCTACATATGGCAAGAATGGTGATTGCTTGCAGGGGAAGAAGACTAAGTCAAGAAAGAGTATTTTACTAAGTTGACCAAAATATCAGAAACTATTTTAGATTAAAACCATGACGCTTGTAAAAGCAATTTAAATCAAGAAGAAACTGAGAAGATAAAGTTGGATTGAAAGCTAAGAACTTAGCAGATTAAGGCTCATATGCGTGTATGAGTGTAGTGTGTGAATAAAACCCGTGTTGTGTGGAGTTAATGGGTTTCTCCCATTCTGTGTTAGTGGATAGTATCTATTATTATTAGATAGGTGTTGATTGCCTATCTATTTAATGCGGTGGGATGAAGATTTGCTAGTTAACTATCCAATCAATCTAACTTTTTTCATTGAAGCCAAATACTCTAACGTTAAGATTTGAAAAGTGTGAGTATTGTGCTGTGCTCTCTTGTCCTGTATGTGGAGCGACTGTAAAACATTTATTCTCAAGTAGCAATACATCAATTTTACTCATTTCTCATGGATCCCTCTAGTTGGTTTTGATCTTCTCTTTCTCCTTTTTGATCTTGCTGGATGTCAAAGATGAGTAAGTGATGGGGATATTTTATGTAAATCAATCCTCATCCATCTAGGTATCTGTTTTGGCAAGTTTATGAAGTTGCCTGGTTTTGCTTGAATTTGACATTCTCAGGAGATTTTTTTTGTTCCATGTATTTTTACCTCAAATTGTTAGAAGTTCTTACTTGCTGTGATATGTAGGAATATATTTAGAGCCATCTAGGCCATCCTTATATTACCTTTTCAGTTTTTGTCCGATTTTGATGCAATTTAACTCGTTCTAGAGAAATGTCTGAACTTTTATATGCATTCTTGTGATCATTAGTTAGAATAGGTTTATAAGATCTTAACTAAGGTGTGTGCAAAATCTCATATCATTTTGATTTTAGACGTTGCATTAAAAGTTACATCAATTCAGGCTGTTTTTTTAGTTCTAGAACAGGGGAGCGGCCCGGCCACCCCCCTCCGCTCAAACTGGCGTCTAGCCGGAGGTCAGACCGCCAGGCACCGGTTAGACTTCCCCTAGTAGCCATCTAACCGTCAGAGCCCAGAGATATTTGGATTTTAGTTTCTTGAGTTGTGTGCTTTGGTGTTGGTTTTTAATACTGATCTTTATAGTTTAGTAGATATTAGAGTGAAGGATCGGCGAACACTTAAGGGAAAAAATCTAAAGGTACCATTTAGCCCCTCTATTACTATATTGTTCTACATGTATGATGGATGTATGTGTTAGTATTTGATGATTAGGAATTTAGGATCAGTAGATGATGAGCAGCGGCCTGTGGATACAAGCTTAAGCATGTGTAGCAAGCAAAATGGACCGAACTCTCTTTGCTTCCAAGGGAGAATTCAAGGAAGCATTCTTCTGTTTGTTGCGAGGGGAAGAAGGAAGATGCTTTTCACTGTGAGCGACTGTGGAGGATCCGAGGTGAGCGACTGTCGGACTGTGTGGAGGGTGCGAGGAGGTAGGCGTGGCCTACTGAGGCTCAAAAGGCCACCAGGCCCCTACTGCCGGACGGCTCTGTGGATCATCTGAAACCGCACGATATCTGTACGGACATTCTTCTCCCTGCTACTTTATGTGTGGATCAACAGAGTATTGGCGTACGCCACGATCATTTGTTTAGGATATGTATAAAACGAAGCGTAGTGCGTTCTTTTTGTCTATTATTTAGTTTTCTATACTTAACTAGTTTTTACATAGAGTTTTTTAAATAAAATTTATAAATTAATTGTAGTAGACACTATCTAGATTTATCTATATCCATTAAAATTGCATATGAGTATTTCTCTCCATACTGTCTCTTGTGAACAAATAAAATTCAAACTTTTAAACTAAAAGCCATAAAACAGCCTAAAAGAATCCATCGTATAATGGTCAAACACCTTCGAGATACTTATAATTTAATATAATTATGTTATATAAGAGATGGTGATTATCATCAATAGCATTATGATAGTACACATATTTTTGCATTATGACGTGACAAACACCTTCAGGATAATTCAGTAGCATTGGCTTGTCTGCCATGGATAATGTTTTAGGTCGGCTGTCACCAGTGGCAAAAAAAGATGGAGAATCCAAACCAGCATCATGTCAACAACAATGGTCTGTGGAGGCAGTGCAAGGCTACCCCAATACCTAACTTACAAATTAGTGTAGATACTGCTTGAGGGTACTAATTGTTGTGGGGTGGCTCAGTTCTAAATGATTGGATCTTTTAGCAAGTCCATAGTATAAAGAAATATATCAATATATTTTTATCTTTTGTAGTTATTATGGGGTAGAATAGGAATTTTTATCCTATTCCATTCATATATATATATATATATATATAAACCCTCAAGAAGGGTGCGAGACGGCAGAGGCCACTCATTTCTACCAGCCCTTTCTTTCTCTCTATCGATCGTCTCTCTAGCTCTCAGTCCATATCCCCAAGAGGGAAAGGGGTACCTTGTACCCATTGTTGTGTTCATGCTACAATAGTTGGTACTGTCTGTAGAGAGCCAACAGTTGGCACTACCTCCTCGTTGTCAATTTGTCGATGCCCCTCCGACCCCCTCGGAGTCGGGACCTCGACGTGGCGGCTACGACTGCATTAGGGACTTCCCCACCTTTCTTGTAGGCATCACCTTGGAGGGGCCGCCCGATCCACGACTCCATCTTTGCACGCCGCTCGTGTTGAAGGCTCGACCTCGACGGGGCGGCTACGGTTGCGTCGGGGACCTCGCCGCCCTCATCGTAGATATCGCCTGGGAGGGGTGGCCTGACCCACGACTTCGCCTCTATGCGTCGCCTGCGTCAGAGGCTCGACCTCAACAGGTGGCTACGACTGCATTGGGGACCTCACCGTCCTCCTCGTATGCATCGCCTCAAAGGGGCTGCTCGACCCGTGACTCCACCTCTACGCGTTGCCCGTGTCAGATGCTCGACCTCGACAGGGTGGCTACGGTTGCATCGTGGGACTTCGCCGCCCTCCTCGTGGGCATCACCTCGGAGGCACGGGCCCAACCACGTGCCGCCCAAGTCTAGGGCATGACTTCCACGTAGCGGCTCAAGCTCTGCCGAGGAATCCTACAACCACGTCATGATCAGTGAAAGAAGAACCCTGCTCCGGGAGGTTTACAACATCCACAGTCTTGGGGGCTGGAGCTACTAGTTGCATCAGCTCACCTATCGGGAATTTTGTGTTTGCTGTCGGGGGACAAGGACTGAGCCAAATGGTCATGTCAGCTCGCCCCACGGGATCTCCGCACTTGCTGTTGAGAGAGTACTGTTGTGGGGGTGACTCAGCCCTAAAGGATTGGGCCTTGTAACAAGCCCAATAGTATAAAAAAATATACCAATATACCCTCACTTTTTATAATAATTAAGGGATAGGATGAGAATTTTCCATCCTATTCCATTCATATATATATATATATAAACCTTAAGAGGGGTGCGAGAGGGCAGAGGCCACTCATTTCTATCAGTCCTTTCTTTCTCTGTTGGTCATCTCTCTAGCTCTCAGTCCATATCTCTTATGGCGGAAAGGGATAATCTGTACCCACTGTTGTGCCTATAATATATCACTAATCTTTCACTCGTACCCCACAGCCCTTTGGTTACAGTTCCCGTGGTGAACACTGAACAGTAGTGGTAAGATACTGATCCCCAGTGCAGATTCCGATGGAATGGATTGATTCTGTGTGCAGTAAAATCTCTCTTAGAGCAAGTACAATGGTGCTGACTAGGTTGCCTCTAGTGAAATCCACATCAGCACAATCCTATGTGGAAGAGAGAGACAAGAGGAGAGAGAGGCAAGCTGCCCCTCATGCAAGAGGTGACCTCTAGCACATCATACGAGGACTTGGAGGTGATGCTAGTTCTTAGAGCAAGTACAATGGTCGCCTCTAGCGAAATATTAAATGCTTGAGTGCTTTAGTAGAGGTAACCTCTACTCAACTCATTGTATTAGCTACCTCTACATGAGCCACATGTACTTTTTTTGCTTATGTGGCTAGTCCTAGAGGTGGCAGCCACCTCTTCTATTGTACTTGCTCTTAGGTTCTATTAGGATCCTCATAGGAAACAGCAGAGTTAACTAACCTTCCCAAATCCCAAAGCTGCGTGTCAATATCAGTAGACCGACTGGTTAAGGGCGTCTCCAACAGCTGGCTATTTAGTTAGCTAGATCTGATGTGGTAAGGAAAAAGTAGGAGAGAGAGTAGTCACTAACGACGAGCAAATAGCTGATCTATTTCACGTAGTCCAAGAACATGAGAGAGGAGCATGTGGGTCCAACAGTATAAAATAGTCTTTGCTTTTGTCTCTCACCTCCACGTCAGCTGACTATATAGCTAGTACTAGCTATTACCATTGCGGACGCCTTAAGCTTCTTATCTTCTTTTCTGTTAACTAGTAGTTTGCAACAAGATAACCTAAGCAGCAAAAGTGTATGTGTATTCCGACCAAGTGGTGTTCATATAGGTAGGGCCTTCTACTAGGGCAATACTACTACCACTGCTAGTAAATTAGTAACTGATGATTACACATGCATGAATTACCTCCTCTCTCTGGTAGTCCTCAACTCGTATATGGAATATATATGGATTATCTTTGTATACTTTCCTTCCTTCATCCCCAAATCATCCTGTCTCCTTGCCTTGAGCAAGCATCAATCCAAGCTTAAGAGGAGGGTATTAAAATCATCAATGCTCGCTTCCAAAGTAAGCACTTGGTACAGTTGGGAGACAACTAATAAAGTGCAACTCCATTGGAGTACTTAATTCCGAGCATCGGCGCCACTGGCTGGCAAAGAGGAGAGCATCGACGAAGGCCATGTATTGTTATTAGCTGCACATTTTTCATCTCGAGCGAACTTATATAATTCTGCGCATTTACAATCTATAGTCGCTTCCATTCTTCGCATGTGTAGAACCCACACGAGTGCTAGAGAGGCAAAGACATGGGACGGGAGAGAGTGAGGAGCTAGCTACATTATGAAACCAAATCTTAATTTGGACTTCTTGCTCCTACTTTATGCTGCAGCACTGCCCCAAGCATCATCCAAAGGAAAACAAATTAAGGGATAAAGCATGAAGCAGTAGTAGAAAGCAAAACACAAACGAAGAAAACTAATCACCTAGGAGCTATATATAGGACTGAGAAGAAAAAAATTATCCTGAAGGTGTTGCATGCAAGAATGACCATGCGATGCGAAGCAAAACAGAATTTTGGACGTTTCTAGCACTGTTGATACCCAAAATTCCAAAAATAGCCGCGTTGAAAACACAATTCCAAAAATAGCCCCCAAACGACCGCACGATTAACGGTAACGCGACACGTGTCCAGTGGTGCGGCCGGGGAGCGCACCACACCTGAGTGGTGCGGTCCCCGACCGCACCACACCCCCGCCGTACATGCCACGTAGATGGTGCGGTGCCGCACCGCACCACTCCCCTAATGGTGCGGCACCACACCGCACCACTCCGCCGTGGGTCCCCCCCCCCCCCCCCCGGTTAGGGTTTGCACGGGTAGAATTTTAATTCAAGTTATTTTTGTATGCATTTGTAAAGAGAATTTTTTAAATAAAAATTTATGTATATATATGAAATGATGTGTGAAAAAATATGAATTTGAAGTGGAGTCCACTATTCTGGATGTGTAATTAGTTGTGCAATTTTGAAAATTAAAAATATTGGTTGGTAGAGTACGAACGAAATTTGTGTGAAGTAACGATTAGTGTTTTTGTGATTTTCCTATATTGCTGACCGTGGAAAATGTGTTGAAGTGACAATAACAAATTTCGATCATGGTATATTGTTTTATTGGAAGCAATTTAAAGAAAAAATTTTCGAGCACAAATGTGATATGAACAATTGGAGGAAATGAAGGAAAGTGATATTGAACATGTATGATTATAAGTTTTGTTAATTTTGTAGTTGTGAATCAGAAAAAAATTTGAAAAATTTTAAAACAAGTTTATGTTGATTATATGTTGTAGATGCATAAAAAATTTGGGTAAAAATTTTTTAGGAACGATTGTGCGTAGAACGATCGATATATAAAGTGGTAAGTGACTTTTAGGGTTTGGTATGTTTTAAGGGTTTGCAATCCGCGTCATGTTTGTATGTTTTGTCAATTTTGTAGTTATAAACTGCGTAAAAATAAGATAAAGTTGTAATAGAAGTTTATCTTCAATGTAAGTTGTAGATGCATAAAAAATTTGGGTACATTTTTTTAGGAACGATTCGATACATAAAGCGGTAAGTGATGTGACCAGTGGCATGTGGCATGTGTGGAACTCTGTACTTCTAATGTTCAGAATTCCACCACTAGTCCTAACATGCATGCCTTAGGGGAAATAACTTGCTAGGTCTATTACATCATGGAATGCGAAAATACGAGATATTAAACTTCATAATACAGTTGGGAGTAACATGCCGCGTAGATTTTTATTACATGCATAACATATAGCATGATATGCGACTAACCCACCCAACTGCTCGTACGACCTACTGTGTGGACCGGGGCCACTTTCCCTTCCTTGCCCGCTCGGCATTGAACTCCTCTCCGGCCTCTTTTGCCTTAGCCGCAATTTCCCTCTTTCTCTCGCGCTCCATCTCGCGAGCCTCCCGCTCCGTACGCGTGCACGCTTCAAGATGAGCTTGCGTCTCGCGCTGTATACGCAGGGTGTGCTCGTGCTTGCGACGCTCCTCCTCCAGCAACTCCTTCTCCTTTGTGACATTCCACTCCTCGAAGTCAAGGGTCCATTGGTCCTCAGGGTGGATCTCAAGATCGATCCATTTGCGGTAGCCACACAGGGGCTCCGGAGACTGTAAATACATTGGAGATATTGTTAGTGCGTGCTGTGAAGGAGACAAGGTAGGGGAAAATGGTGCATGTGGTCGTTACCGGCTGCCGATAGGTTGCGGTGTCAAAGCGGCGGTTGGGGTAGTCACTGGAGTAGTTTGCGCAACCCCAGTAACGCATACCTAGACTGATGCGGTGCTTAGACTTGAAGAACTTGCACACGTCCCCGCACCAACAAAGGGGAGGTGTCTCCCCCTCAGGTGGTAGTTGTGGCGAACGCTCGGTGGGGACGTCCGGGATTGGGTTGTTGCTACGCGGGCGCTCTGGGGGGGGACCTTTCATCGTAGCACGATGGGCTTGTTCTACACGGGCCTGTATCGCCCTTATTTTCTCATCGCGTGCGGCATCGCGGGCCGCAGCTGACCGTGCTATGTCACGGGTCTCCTTCCAATCCTTCACCATCTTGTCCCATTGCTTCGTCTTGCCTTTGTCCATCCCGGTTGGGTGAGGGTGAGGGAAGCGCGATGTAGTATGGGGTTTGGATGGGCAATGTTCGCTGGGAAATGGAATGCATACGAATTTATAGGGGCTATTTTGGTCTCTACTCGTACGTCTAAAGCTGGTCCGCGTGGTGGTAGCAGTGAGTAAAGATGGGAGTGCTGCGGTATCACTGAAAAAGGTCCCGTTTTGTATACGAACTCTGAGCAAAGCTGCCCTGAATTGTCATCTCACTGAGCAAAGCTGACATCTTGTTGTCATGTCACTGAGAACAGATGCCCTCTTTAGTACTGCCACTGCCCAAAGCTGGCATGTTTTGTCGTCGCACTGAGTAAAGCTGGGCCGTTTTGTCATGTCACTGCGCAAAGCTGGCATCTTATGTCATCTCACTGAGCAAAGCTGCCCCCGTTTTATCATGTCACTGCGCAAAGCTGGCATCTTTTGTCATCTCACTGCGTAAAGCTGCCCGTTATGTCTTGTCTCTGGGCAAAGCTGGCATCTTTTGTCATCTCACTGAGCAAAGCTGCCCCGTTTTATCATGTCACTGCGCAAAGCTGGCATCTTTTGTCATCTCACTGAGTAAAGCTGCCCGTTATGTCTTGTCTCTGCGCAAAGCTGGCATCTTTTGTCATCTCACTGAGCAAAGCTGCCCCGTTATGTCATGTCTCTGCCCAAAGCTGGCATCTTTTGTCATCTCACTGCCCAAAGCTGGCATCTTTTAGTCATCTCACTGAGCAAAGCCGGCATATTTTGTCATTTCACTCCGAAAAGCTGTCCTGTGTCATCTCTTTGAACAAAGCTGCCCCGTGTTGTCATGTCTCTGAGCAAAGATGGCCTCTTTTTGTCATATCACTGGGCAAAGCTGCCCCGTTTTGTCATATCACTGGGCAAAGCTGCCCTCTTTTTTCATGTCACTGCGGAAAGCTGGCCCGTTTTGTCATATCACTAAGCAAAGGTGCCCCTTTATGTGCGTGTATGAATTGTGCTGTCTGTGTTCTTTGTGCGTGAGGCTGCCCCCCCCCCCAGACAGCCTATAAAACGGAGCCATCCCTCACATACTCCCTTGCCATGTTATCAGTCACCTCCTGAGTTAGTTGTTCACAAGCAGTGTAGTTTTCTTTCGTGCTCACTCCCCCAGACTAGGCAATGAGTCAGCTCAGCACGTCTTCATGGGCACCGACGGTGATGTGCCCAAATTGCAACACCTTGGTTAGACGTAGGACATCACAGACGGCCGCGAATCCTGGGCGACACTACTACAAGTGCCCCCATCACTCGGTGAGTCAGATTGTTTCGGGTTCATTGAAATCGTGGTGGTATGTTTAAAAAAATTCTTGTCATGGAATCGCAGGAAGCTCATGGTGGTTGCCAATTCTGGGTGTGGGAGGATGAAATGGGCAATAGGACTGCCAATGTTCGCCATGACAGAGTTGTCGTGGGGGGTTGCGACCCCGTCGGGATGCGGCATCGTTTGGACAGACTCGAGTGGAAGATAAATTTAATGTTGTGTGCTATTTTGTTTCTTGTGATTATTGTTATCCTCAAGTTGTAGTGCTGGAGGTTCTCCTCGTGTATGTTGCTAATGTTTTATGCTATGTTGTCGTCAAGTTATTTTGGTAATGTGTTAAGTACGGTTGTGTTGTATTTTAGTTGTTTTGTTCGTTCGTGTGTTGGTGGTTGTAATACTTGCTACATTTCATGTACGTGCAATGTATGTGTTGTTTCGTGTTGTCATTGCCTGAGACCTTCGTATTATGTGGGTTGTACGGTGTTGTCATCTCTCAGTTGGTTGTATGGCGTAGTAAATCAAAGAACTTAGAACAACCCTTTTATACTGGAAACCATATTTGAACATCAAACCATCAAGCACTTGAAAAACATCACAAAAATTACAACAGCCCAATTACAAAAATTCATTTATCATCTCGTCGCCGCCGCCTCGGACGACGTATCTGATCCTCCGAGAAGGTGAACCTGCTAGGGGAGCGCGGTGCATCTCGAAGGTCGTACTGCGAGGTCTGCGTCGGAGGCGGTGGTGGGTACATCTCTGTGGGGAGTGCCGACTGCTGGCCTATAATAGAGCTCAGCCAATCGGCGGAGGGGTCTACGTCCTGCAATGGAAAATACAAAAAAGTTTATAATCATTATTTGTATCATGTGGTATGTTCACTACATGCGTACATACCGGTGCATACGGCTGTTGGAATGACGATGACGCTGCGAATTCACCCATGTACTCCTGCGCCGTGTAACCTTGGTACGTCTGCCCGAACCACTCGTACTGCCGTTGCGTGTCTGCTCGGGTGGACTGACCGCCAGGCGCATATGTCGCTATCTGCTGGGGTGTCTCAGGGTCGCTATCTGTACGCTCGTCCGCCGCCCTCCGGGATGACGACGGCTGTAGCAACGTGCTATCCCTTCGCAACTGCTGCAAGGAAAACGTGTGTTTCGAATAAGTCACAACATAACATAATCTGCAAGAAATGACTCAAACAAATTGTACACGGAAATAATTTGGTCAGATACATTCAGCATAGGTTATAGGAAAGACCCGCTATAGTTACAAAACACGGAACCAGCAGTGCACAATGACAGTCCATGTGCTGCATACTATGGAGCGTTACTTGATGTCGGCCTGTTTGGGCACTGCCTAAATGAATGGCCAACCGTCTTGCATAGTCTGCACTTCGGGCGCCGAACCCGATCCCCACGCTGGCTATGATCCATGTCGTTACGAATGCGACGGCTCTGTCTTCGCCCACGGCCGACGTGCTTCAGTGCATCGTTCGGCACCCACTTGATCTGCCCTGGCCAGAGCTCCCTATAATGCATGTCCACCCCGTACGAATGGAACTCCGTGCTCCAGGTTTCAAATAGGTGCTTCATGTCATAGTACCTTGAGATGTAATGTGTGGGCGCCTGGTTCCATAACGCGCATGCCGCGTACACGTGGGAGCATGGCTTGTGTAGAAGCTCCGGCTTGTTGCATGTGCAAGACGCTCTGTCAGCAATCGTGCACACCTGCTTACGATCCCCTCTAGCCTGCCCCATCATGTACCTCTGTCTGAGACGAACCTCAAACTTCCTCCGTAAGCCATCCATGGTCTGAGCAATATGCGAACGAGCCTTCTCCATCTTCTTGTCCATGTAGGCCCGCGCTACCTCGGAGAATTCTTTGCCTTCGTCCATATGCCGCTTCGCCATCATGGCTCTATTGACGAAGTATCCTATTGAACGGTTCCAGGTCTCTTCAACGATTGCAGTGATAGGTAGGGATCTCACGCCCTTTAGAACACCATTGTACACCTCGGACATGTTTGTCGTCATGATTCCGTACCTTGCTCCGCCGGTGTCATGCAGTAGAGACCACATCTCCAGGTTAGGTGCATTGGACTGCACCCATTGTGTGAACTCCCCAAGTCTCGTGGAGCCTCCCTCCACGGCCCCCGCTTCAGCCTGCTCAAGACGCCTGACATGCCTGCTGGTCTCCTGATCAAGGTGGCTCCACAGGGCATTGAACTTCGTCTTCTGGTTCTGCATACAAAGTTTTTTAAACATCTTCATTAGTTCCTTGCTATGGAACCTTCTGTGGAAGTTTGCCGCAAGATGCCTCATGCACCACCGGTTCTTCATGTCATTCCACTGGTACGGAGGCTGTGTCCCGTTCTGCATCGTTCCCATTGCAGACAGCAAGCCCGCATTGCGGTCTGAGATAACACACACATCGGGCCGATCTTGTACAACGGCCTGCTTCACATTGACAAGGAACCACAGCCAGCTTTCCGTACTCTCATTCTCTACTATTGCAAATGCCACTGGGAGTAACTGGTCATTTGCGTCTGCTGCAACCGCGGTCAGGATTGTACCCTTGTATTTGCCAGATAGGAATGTGCCGTCCATCGTTAGCACTGGACGGCACCACTTGAAGCCTTCTATTACCTGATGGAAGGCCCAGAACACTCTGTCAAGCACAAAACAATTCGGCCCTTCCGTCTCATGAACCCGCTCGCACTTGTTAATGAACGTGCCTGGGTTTGCTGCTGCAATCTGACACAACAATCTCGGGACCAGATCATATGCCTCCTCATATGTCCCGAACATACTCCGCAGTACCTTCTGTTTCCCCCGCCACACCTTCTTGTAGCTCACAGCAAACCCCACCGTGTTCGCTACCTCCGCCATGAGAACCTTGGGAGTAATGGATACATTTGCAACCACAAGATGCCTTATCACCTCTCCAACATATGACGACGTCATGTTGCGATGCCTATGTAGTGGCGCCGCAAGCTCACAAGTGTGATCGTTCAGCACCGTTATCCGGAAGTCCGTGGCAGCGCCTCTGAACCGCTGCGCACGGACCTTGCCAGGGCAGGAGCCGTCCATACACTTCACAATGTAGGTGTCAGGGTTGGACCTGTGCACCCGATATGTCCGACTGATGTTGACGGCGTACGTGGCAATAGCTTGCTGTGCAGCACTCTTGTTACGGAAGCTCTGCCCTACAACGAGTCTGCCTTCATTGAATCCCCACTCTGCCTCCTCCGCCCGTGGCAGAACTAGGGATTCCGCTGCGATGTCGTCCAATCTGGACGGCACGTACGCACCCTCCGTGGTTACAACACCACCTACCACACCTCCCGCTGTAGGTTCCCCTTCGTCCTCCTCTCCTGAACTCTCTGTTTCCACATCGTCCTCCTCCTCACTTTCCTGCACCTGGTTCTCAAGGTACTCGTGACAGTCAACACGCGCGGCCCACCACCTCTTGGCACCTTCGTTCGGCTGAAAATTCTCCGCGCGCCTCCGCAGGTCCCCATCTCCTATTGACTCATAGCCTCCTTCTCCTTCATCAGCATCTTCATGACCGCCGGAGAGTAATGCACGCTCTACATCTCCGCCAGCACCACTAGAGCCACCCATAGCGGATGATTCTGTCCTCTCCACGAATTGAACATACACCATTGGCCTGGCATATATCAATGCGTCTGGGTTGCACACGACCTCCATGTAGTTCGCCCATGAAGCGTCGCTCGTCACCTTTATAAGTTGCCACACTGTCTCCCCTGCAGCACCTCCAACTGTGGCATACACTGCCTCGATCCGTAATTTGTTCCTTGCGGTGTCCTGATCGAATCCGGAACGCACGCATCTCCGTAGCTCCAACAGGCTCATGGTGTTCAGATTGCGTGCCCGGATCACAATCCGGTCACAATTATTCAGGTCTGCCCCGTACAGCCCGTCCCGTACGAGACCACTTCCATAGAACACGAACAAGTCTTGGATGTCACCCATGGCGTACCTAACATAATCCCAAACTGAACCCTCTTAGTATATATCACAGGCAACAACTGTACCATCACACATAACCTACTGCGTACCACATACAAGCGTACCATTTATGTAGTGCGCTAACAAATTTCTATATAAATCAAATTACTAATGTAATGCACTTTTTTCCAATTTCTATTCTACAAATCTTAATTCTGTGCTACATATATTACAATTTTTTCAACTTCATAGAGTCTAATTTATTTTTAACTTCTCATTGTATTTTTTACTTTATTTGCAGAGCGCGCTAACACATTAAATTCAAATTTTACTGCAAATCAAATTACATTTTGTATTATTATTCTACTAATTAAATCACTAATCGAGCAACTCATTTTTCATCATTTCTTACTTACGATTTCTTACATCGATCAAATAACTACATTTTTTCCCAATCTGTTAGATCCTCTACATTTCTAATACTACTTCCTCTACATTTCTAGTACTACCCAACAATGTGCCATGCTTCATATATGCAGCGTTACACTTTAACATAGATTTTTTTTATGAACATGCATAGCAAGATCTAATATTATTCAGTGATTTTGGTTACAAAATGAGTACATGTTAATACAAACAGTACATGCGCAAGTGGCCTTTCCGACTAGCTATGTGCTTCACAATGACACCATTTAAATGTAGTTATAATCCACTTAACAAACAGCAAGATTACTGCTTACAACATCAGTACAAAAACTATTCACATAAAATATAAATTACAGTACTCTACAACTACAAATATTTTATAAAAAAAATTGCAATATACTACGACCACAAATAACTACAAATATTTTACATTACAACAACATTACTTCATTTCTTAACATAAAATATAGAATACAACACGATAATTACATAAAATATAGACATATTGACATCGTGTACGCTAATTACAGGCTAATCACTATAATACCATCTTAAACGCATGGAGATGATATTTACCTTTTCTTGAAGCTCACGAGAGGATCTACAACTTTCACAATTGCGAGAACTTCAGATACCTTCCAAAATTGCTCCAAATCCCGTGTTTGTGTTCTTCTTTCCTTCAGTATGAGCGCCCTTTCTTGCTCCCTCTCTGCCTGCTTCTCTGTCTAGAGCAAATGCAAATGCACTGGAGCCTTCGAAAGCCATGCCACCCTCTTCCTTTTATCGCGAGAAAATAACAGTCACATGCACAGAATGAAGTAGGGGCCGGTTCTCATGTATATACACGTGTTACAATCCTGCAGAAGAACATGCAATAGCAGCGCAGCACGGGAGCTACTTCCAGCGAAAAAAGCCAGCAACACGAGGGAATCCTGGGGCTTTGCGATGCGACGGGACGCCAGGCATGTGGTGCGGTCGGGAGCCGCACCATTTGGCCGGGTGGTGCGCTGCCCCTCCGCACCACTGCCTTTGACATGACGGCGGGGGTGTGGTGCGGTCGGGGACCGCACCACTCAGGTGTGGTGCGCTCCCCGGCCGCACCACTGGACACGTGTCGCATTGCCATTAATCGTGCGGTCGTTTGGGGGCTATTTTTGGAATTGTGTTTTCAACGCGGCTATTTTTGGAATTTTGGGTATCAACAGTGCTAGAAACGTCCAAAATTCAGCAAAACACAAACGAAGAAAATTACCCTGGTTTATAACGACCGTGCGATGCGACGAGATGCCTTGCATGCAAGAATGAATGAGGTCATAGGAAAAGCCTAGACCAGATGGAACCACAGCTAAAATAGAGTATGGAGAATCCATAAGAAGAACAAAGATTAATCTAGGTGACATGAAAGATTGCTCACGAATATACTTGTACTGTAGATAATTGACTCTGTATTTGACAAGATGTGCAGTATCATTGTAAAGCGTACATCGAGGGAGGAGCAGATGATGATAACTTGGCGACCTAAAAAGTATAAGAAAGGGGAAAGGTCTTTTCCCGAGCCGAAGACCACATGCATGTGGAGGGGCTCACATGTCTCCATCCTCCTCGGCTCGTAAAAAAAGAAGACCTACAGATGACGAGAAAAGAAAGGAATTGGCTGTACAGGAGAAACTTCCGTGTAACTCGGCTCAGATCAAATCATAACCTGTTACATGTATACATGAACTCAAAATTTTAAGAAAAATCGGGCAGAGATCGTGTCATTATTGGCTCTTTGCAGAGATAGCACTACTATAGTACTATGTCAGGCAAGAACATTGATATTGTTTTAACAAATTCTTCAGAAAATGGATGTTTGGTCCCTGCCCGAAGGCTGGTTTCAAGGCTTGGATAACACAATCGCGCAGTCTTGTGGTGGACTCCTCCCAGGCAGCGATTGGATTGGGGGAAAAAGGAGTGTGTTAGAGTTCCTTTTTCGATCAGTGTGTTTTAGTTAGCTAGACAGTGAGTTTTCTGTTTCTTTGTTCCGTTTCACTTCTGCCTGTTCTCTGTTTTTTTGTCTTGCTGCAAACCTTGTAGTACTTCCTTGCCTGTCTCCAGCAGAAGCCCGGGTTTGGGCTGGGCCGAAGAGTTGTGCTACCGACCGGCTTTAAACAAACAGCCCACGTTGGCGCATGTTAGCCGTGGCTGCCTATGGCCCATGCCCCTCGCAGCCCATATATTGACCCGGGCGAAGAGGCGGGCTGTTTCGACCGGCAAACGTCCGCACCGTAAGACGGCCGGCCTCGCAGTCGAAGAGGAACGCTTCTGTGTTTCCTCCGTATTTCCCTTGTGTTCCTGCCGATGTGACAGAGATTCAGAACATTCTTTTTATCTCTTTATATTTCCATGGTACTCTGAATTTCTATCACATCAACGGAAACACAAGAAGAATACGGAGAAGGGAACAGAGAAGCCGGCTTCGTCGCCGAGCGTGTGAGCCGTGGCAACGTCAGAACGGTGCCAGTTACGCGCGCGACTGCACGAGCCGAGCCAGGCGGACGGGAGAACGCAGGCTCCGTGGATGAGTTAGCACGCGTCCCGGCAAACCGGCGTGGCCGCGGCTCTGCCGTCCCATCCATATTGGCTTTGTCATGTCCCCCACGCCGTCCTCGCCGCCGGGGCGCGCGGCGCATGACATGAACGGAGGCAGAGCGCACCACCGCCCGAGCTGTGCAGCGCGGCCACGCGCGCGTCTACATCAACGCAAAACATGTGCATCAAAAGCACGATGCCGTCGCGCGTTTGTCTGAACGTACGGTGCCAACGAAAAACACGAGCTGTACTTCCTGTCTTGCACATGCTCTTAGGATCAAAACAGCGTGGCACAGAGCTGGTAGATAACGAGACCAGAACGTCGGAGTAGGAGTACGTACGCCTATCTTTGATCAACAGTACTGGAGACAAGAAAATCTGCATCAATCTCACTTCGGGGTTTGGACTACCCTGAAAGAAACCTGCGAGATAACGGGATCCTGGACATCGACAATTTAGCTTGCAAGTTCACATAGATCAGCTCGCACGGACGTCACATGATGCATGCCGCCGCCGATGAAGGCGATTAGCTAGAAGGATACAGCCTGCACTGGAATAAATTTCGACGAGCGATCGACACGTACATCGCCCAGCGAAAAGGCATCAACAAACTCAAGTGGATCGCCGTGCAAACTGCTCGACCGGGATGAACCATACTGCACATCCGTGGTGGAGGAGCAATGAACCAATGCTTTCTTTCTTTCTTTCTTTCTCCGATCCACCCATTGTTTGTTGGTTTCTTCCCTTTCACTCGTCACGCACGCGCAACTGTCATCCTTGTCGCTAGCTAAGAAACTTTTGCTTTTTAGGTCTCTCGGTTTTTCACGTGTGTGCTTTGACGAGAGTAGGAGTTAGACGCGTACTACTGCTTACTAGTACTGCCTAGCTAGGGGCGAGATGCGATCTGACATGTGCTGCAACTGTCCTGAATGGCACGAAGCTTAGTCATCGATCCGACGGCACATAGGATGGAGGCGCTGGAGATTGGAGAACAACAAATCATTGTTGTGACTTGTGGATGATTATTGGCATGGAATTATGGACCGTCCATCCATGACCATGAGCAATAATTTAAGCAGAAGCCGAGATGGGTCGGAGATCAGACGTTAACTTGTTTCAATCAAGAATTCAGGATAGCTTGCCGCCCAAAGACACCAGGTTTTGTCGGTACGTTTTGCAGATAAGCACCTCTCCCTGCAGCTTACTCTGACACCTGATACATGCGAACCAGTGCAGGATGCATCGAGTTACAGCCACACGTGATCTCAAAAAGAGAAGTTACGGCCATATGTAGTGAGAGTATCTTGTTGCCTTGGTATAGGTCTCGTTGGGAGTATGCCTGCTACAGGCCTGTATCCAAGCTTTTTTCAGAGTTTAGACCATGGCCCATGGCGTCATGTTGAACACTGTCCACTACTAAAAAATCTGATCCTTTATAACACTAAAGTGCTCACAGAATCATCACGACTTGACCTGCGAAGAATCACCTCGATGGATCCGATATTCCCGTTGCTGTTGAGATGATGACTAGACCTAATCATCCTCTCAGTGCATCTTTGTGCGTCCAATCACAGATAGAATGCACACTATAGGCTCTCTTTTAAGTCTACACAGGATCGAATATCGCAATTAGATGGAGTAAATGATTGTCTCTATTTTTTGGGATCTCTTAGTGCTCGATGAAGATTTCGACTGCTTAACACTCACCGTTCAGCTGTTGTAAACTCTTACCAGTCGTAAACTTTGATGAAGGTTTCGACTGCTCGGCGTCCGACTGCTCACTCGATCACTTGTGCCTTCGAGAATTCAACGCCTTCTAGTACCCGTATTTCCTATGTTTTCTGGTAGCGATTCGACACCTTTGCACGTAATCGTAAGCTCCGATCCAACTGCAATCACCAGTACTCTTCGAGCAAATCAAGAACAAGATTGATTCAGATGATGTTTATTGCTGGATTTTCATGGGTTTACAAAGTGCCCCAAAAGCACCCCTAAAAGCCTAGCCTTTAAAGCCACCTCAATCTTCTCCAAAAGCCATGTCTCTGCTATGCTCCTCCAATTCTATTTATATCCACTGGCTCCTTGATAGTCCTCTCCGAACAGGTCATGAATTCGAGTCCTAAACCGAACAGATCTCGAATTCGAGTCATAAACCAACTCCTAAAGCCAAGGGACCTGAAACCCTTTCAAACACAGCTTTTCAAAAATCTATAAACCTTCCAGTTATGAACACCTTCCATAACTCCTTCCAACTCATCACGTGTCAAAGCTTTTAAGATCACCCTCTTATAGCTCCTCCATGCATCATCTACCTTTGATCTCCACGTGCTCCAACGTAAGCCTGACTACCCCGGACATCCTCGACTGCCTAAATCTTAGATTTCCCCATCCTAATCCCAGTCCTTCTCGTTATCGACCATGACCGCTTCCATGCCCAACCTGCACATGAAAAGACCAAAGAATTTTTTTCAGCACAAGTTTTCTCCCACTTGACCAATCATCAGTCCATACACACAAAAACACTCTTATCCAACAATAAACACAAATCAAATCAACCGAAATCCCAATTTTCACGCTTTCCAAAAATCAACATGAGACCACCCAGAAAAACCGGTATGTCCGCTAGCATAAACCGGTCAGACCGTTGGCCCAATACGAGTACTTGAAGATTACAAGAATTGTAGCACTTGAAGCCTACAAGTACCGACCATCGACCAGTCACTGCAGCCCCGACTATCGACTAGGTACTGTAGCTATGACCATTGATTAAGCACTATAGCTCTGACTATCGATCAGGTACTGTAGCTACGACCATCGATCAAGCACTGTAGCTTTGACCATCCCGGTCGAAGCCTACGACTATCGACTACCGATTGAGGTTGAAGCCTCCGATTGCCAACCGTGGTTAAAGCCTACGACTACTAAGCGGTCGAAGTCTACCGATCAGATCACCTAACTCAAGACGGTCTGACCGCTTAACCTGAATCTCTCAACAATTCCAGTTTTACAATAGTGCATCGACCGAAACTTTCACAAACGTAAATTTCAATGCAACCCAAATATCAATTATTTATCATCGCTATATTCATGAACTATCCATATGGTCTAACACTTTGACAATACCTTAACCAGAAGTACCAAAAAAATCAAGAAACAACAAGTACTGTCCCATAGAGTTGTCCAATGGGCTAGGCCTTAGCATGTCGGCCCATGGCCCGTCACTAGCTCGTGCGTCGTGCTGGCATGGCCCGGTGGACCGTGCCATGCCTGGGCCGAGGGGGCGGCACGGCCTGGTAGCTACTGTGGGTTGGGCCAGCATGGCCCGACTGGGCTCCAACGGGCGTAAATGGGCCGTGCCTGTATGGCACAGCATGGCCCATGAAAATTAGCCATTTTTACCATTTTTTACCGTTGGTAGTAAAAATCCGAAAATAGCAAAAAATTTGAAACAATAACAAGTTTTTCCTATAAATAGGGGGCCATCTAGCTTTCATTCTCCACACCTCAAATCTCACTCTCATCTCTCTGTTTAGCTGTGAAAAATCCAGTTGAGTTTGCACAAATGTGGCAAAATTAGTGAGAATTTTGTGTGAAATTCAAAAAATTGAAAAACAAACTTTGAAGAATCTTCGGGGAGAGCTGCAGAAGAGGTAATAGACTAATAGTAGTGCCTTATTTTAATTTTTTTTGCTATCATTTGTTGATTTAATAATAAGTTAATTGTACTTTACTATATAAATTTACAGTTGATTCAATGAATAACTATAATTTCCAACTCTCCGAATTCGGCCTCACGGCGGAGGATATGCAATCCTTTCAAGAGGCACATCCATCCGCGGAAGGTGGACATCCTCAACAAACTGTACAGCCAGAAGAAGTGTAAGATCGAGGATGCTGACTAGAGGGGGTGAGTAGGCGGTTTTAAAAATTCTTTTAGCTTACTACCAAGTTTATAATGCGAAAGCGTGAACTATTTGGTTTGCACAAGTATGGCCTAAAACATCTAAGTTTGACTAAGTGCACTAACGATATAATTCCAAATCAATATAAGCAATCATAGTAAGACACGTATTCTAATCAATTCAATAAATATAAATGCTTGAATATGAATTGCTAGAAGGTAAATTGAGCGCAAGATGACAAACCACAATGACACTTGATGTTTTTACCGTGGTGTTCAAAAATTTGATTGTTTCCCCTAATCCATGTTAAGGTAAGCCCAACCGAGTTGGACCGGCTCTATGAATTAATTCTAACCACCTCAATCCACTAAGGTTACTCTTCTTCCACTCCAGATATGGCAAGCACCATACCACTCACAATGTGACAGGGCCTTCTCACAAGCTTCTTGAGAAGATCACTGGACCACCACGTCCCCGAAGCCATCTAGGAGTCGGCAAACTCTAAGAGTAATAAGTCGGAGACCTTCGCTTGAACGAATCAAGAATCGCAGCTCAATGGACACAAAGTCCACCACCAAGTGCAATACATGCACTAGGTTATGCTCTCCTCACTCTCTAAGTACAACACATGCACCTAGGAAGAAAAGACTTGCACTTAGCTCAAGAGATGGAGGGATAGTGCTAGCAACCAGATCTTCTCAACAACCCTTGAGGAGGTACTTATACACTTCCCTCAAAAACTAGCCATTAGAGTGAGGGAAGGGCAAGAATCAGCCCGAGGGCCGGTACTACCGCCAACATATGGCCGGTACTACCGCGGTCCTCTCAACGGCTACAAAACTAGCCGTTAGAATGAAAAACCGGTCAGACTGCCCACACAGGGACCGGTCTAACCGCCAGGTCCAATCAGACTGCAAAGGTACCGGTCAGACTGCTATCAAAAAAGTCACTCTCTGAAAAAAAAATATACCACAAGAAGGAACGGTAGTTCCGCGGACCGGTCAGACCGCTACCCATATGCCGGTCTGACTGCCACATGCATGCCGGTCAAACCGGTCTGGCTGGTCAAACTACCTTATATACTCCGGTCTAACCGCTCCACGGTTAGACTGCCCTTTGGCCTGGGTGAAATTAATTAGGCTTGTTTGACCGCATATACAAAATCGGTCAGACTGCCACCTTGAGGTCAGGCTCTGAAGATTACAAGACAATGCATATTTCTCAGCCACTTTGCACAAAAACTTTGAAAATTATAGAAATACACATTTAAGGTTAACAAATGACTCCCAATAGATCAAGGAACATATCCGCAAGTATTTTTTGGAATCACATCACCAGGAAGATGACCTGGACTTAAAACAAATTCAAATTACCTTTTCAAACTTAAGTCACATGAAGCAACAATATTTTCATGAGCTACAATCATTTGAGAGACATATCTCAAATATTAGCATCATGCCTCAAAGAGGGGAAATAACATGGACTTCGACATGTTGCAAAACACATTCGCAAACATCAAGTCACATGTCATAAAGGACTTACGCATGAGCTACAACATTTTTAAATCACATTAAAAATATTAGCATCATGCCTCAAAGAGGGGAAATAACATGGACTTCGACATGTTGCAAAACACATTCGCAAATATCCAGTTACATGCCACAAAGGACTTATGCATGAGCTACAATATTTTCAACTTACATTCAAAAATATTAGCATCATGCATCAAAGAGGGGAAATAACATGGACTTCGACATGTTGCAAAACACATTCGCAAACATCCAGTCACATGTCACAAAAGGACTTATGCATGAGCTACAACATTTTCAAATCACATTAAAAAATATTAGCCTCATACTATGGAGAGAGCTAGAGCAATCAAGTGAGCTATCAACACTTGTTACGTTCAAGCTACTAGTCGCGACTCCTCTTAATAGTACGACATCCTATACTAGCAATCCGATCTTCCAACCAAACACCATGATCGGTAAAAAATTAGGAACACATTATTAGCCCTAGCTAGTCATACCTTTGTCTTACGCATCCACTTGAAGCTTAACAACGTATATCTCAACTCCAAGTTTGGGTCATGATTTATCCACATATGTGAAGTCTTTACATTGCTTGAGAATAATCAACCATATGAACCCATCTTAAGTCATCTATCACCGTGAGGCATATCATATTCATTCATCTCAATGAAACTATTAGTCCCATAATTCGATTGTCATTATTTACCAAAACATATCATTAATTCATAATAATGGGTCTAAATTCTTCAAGAAACGTCGCTAGGTCCATCTTCTGCTGGCTCAATGGGTGCATCCATAACCCAGAGCATGGGTGCAAAACGAACAAGAGCTACTATATCGGGAGTCTGGAATGATTTTAGCAAAAAGTTCAAGACTAACAATGATGAGAATTCGGTAAGGTATAATATTTGTAAAATTTGTGGTAACGAATTGTTTGCAAAATCTTTAGGTGGGACAAGTCACCTACAACGGCACGGTACAAGTTACAAAAGAAGGCAAGGAATACAAATGTACTAGACGTAGTTGCTGTACAACCCCAACGGATTGGTACGTACTTGGGAGTACAACCCAGAGGTAGCCCGGGATCTCTTTGTAGATTAATGCTTCTCAAGATTTACCTTTGAACTTTGGTGAGTCCGATGCTTTTCAAAAATATACTAGGACAACTTATAACTCTTGATTTAGTGTTGTATGTAGGCAAACTATAACTAGAGATTTAATTGAATATTATAGCAACTATCATGAAAATTAAAAGAAATGTTTCATACTTATACATTCTCCGTTGCTTTGACATCAGACATATGGAGTGGTAGGGTTATGGATGATTATATTAGTGTTGTTGCTCATTATGTTAATGATGACCGAGTAATGGAAAAAAGAATTATGGGGTTTAAATTAATTCATATTGCATATACTGCTAAAAATATTGCAGAATGCATTATTAAAGTTGTAGAAGATTTTGGTCTCACAGATAAGATTTTTCTATAACTGTAGATAATGTAGCTGCAAACACTAAGGATATGAAAAATCTTACTCCTTTATTTATACTTATGCACAATCTTTCTTACTGCATCAACATTGTGCTTGCCATATTATTAATTTTATTGTTAAATTTGGTTTAAAAAGATTAAATGCTTGTCTTGATTCTTTTAGAGATACAATATCATATGTTAATCATTCTAACCAACGAATAGCCACATATAAGACCTTTTGCCATGAAAACTAAGTTTTTAAAATATTGGAGGAAAATTTCTATTTTATATGCATTCACCTTTATTTTGTATCATAGGGCCAAACTCCAAGGATTTATAAATGTATTATAACTTTTAAGTGATGCTACTAATTTAGATTACTGTACGTACTATAGAGTAGTTAAGGATAAATTATATGAGGTATACGAGAAATACGAAAAATAAGTTTGGGTCCGTACGTTTGGAAAGACTCCCAGTAGCCTCTAGCACCTCTATGAGGACTATACAATGAGGTATGATTTTTGGTTCTTCCTCTAAAGATTCTTGAGGTTCTCACATAGGTACACATCTGTCAGGAGGAGGAGGGTGGTAAAACACCAGAAACCTATCAAGCTATCTTAACAGTGATAGCGTAAGCTTCGAGCAAGAGTTGAACATTCTCTCATGGTGGCAAACCTAGAAAGTAACATATCTAGTACTATCCATATTAGCACGGAATGTGTTGATTATTCCTGTCTCTACGGTCTCCTCAGAGTTAGCCTTCAGCCTATCTGGAAGTATAATTGAAGAGCGACGAATAAGTCTCTCAAACGAGATGGTCGAAATCCTTCTGACCATCAAAGACTGGGAACAAGCTGAATCAAGACTCCAATATACTGTAGAGAACAGAGACTTAGAAGAATCTTTTGAGAATTTGTATCTAGATAGCAATGAATAGGATTTCCAATATTTTTTTCAGATGTAGTCACTATTGAGTTTTATAGGATGTACTCTTTTTTTCTTTACTAAGATTTTCTCAAGTTGAGTTTTTACTTAGTAAAGTTTTTAACCAGGCAGCTATGCTTTGTAATTTAACAAGTTAATAAAGCTTATTATGTCATTGATAATAAGTTATCTTGGTGATTAACAATGTCTACAATTTTCTATAATTTTTCCTTAATTTTCTAAATTTTTTCTCTTTTTCCTAGCTTAACGGTCTAACTATGCCGGTATGGCCCATTAAGGCCTAACTGTGCTCGTGCCGGCACGGCATGGTTGTAGGCCGTGCCTGGACTCGGACCTCAGCCCATAGACCGACATGACATAATCTATTTATTTACCGTGTCTAAATAAACCAGGCCTGGACCGGGTCGGACCATACCGTGCCGGGCCGGCACGGTTCACTGGACAGCACTATTGTCCCAGCCCTTGAACTACACGTGCAGTTGCACGATTGTTGTGCGTGCCGTGACTAGTGATAGTCCAAACCAAGTGGCACCAAAAGCAGGTGTCTCCTCCTAGTGCTGGTCAAAAGAGGCTAAATGCTAGCATCATATCATGTCTATGACAAGAACCTGAGACCGAATTCGCTGGTCACTCAGTGGAACATGAGCCAAAGTTGTCACAAGTCACAACATAGGTGCAATAATGGAGTACGTAACAGCTCCCCAAATTTATTTTTGAAGAAAGGCATTCTCTCCTGTCCGAGTGAGTGTTCCATGACAATATAGCTTTAGGTTGCGTGTTCTGGAGATGGACAGATTGTGCTTTACTATTCATCAATAGCTTGAACGATTATTAAATATTTTCCCTGGGGTAATTCCATTACTGTCCACCTCACTTTGAGGGATGGGTCAAAGCTCACATGTAAAGAGCAACGCACGCTTAAGCAGGGACGTCCACTGCTGCAATAATTAATGTTTGATTTAAGAACAAATCAAGCCCTGAATCGTTACACTGTTCGCAATACAAGCTAATGTAATGGTCATTAAGTGATGTTTATTTTATAATAGTCGATCGCTAGTACAATGCACAGCCAAAGCCAACTAGTAGTACTTTTCAATCAGACAGTGTACTTCCTACTTGTGCATAGTCTGCTCCTGTGAATGGAATTCTGCCGCCCACCAGTTCACGGGGATGATATTCGGTTAGGAAAAAGAAGCACATCACAATCTAATCAGACATGTGGATACAAATCTATATTCTTCGGTCTTGTACAAAAATACTAGATTTGCAACATATTCAAATCACTTCGCACTTGACTGGAATTCTTTATGTACATCAAGAGGAAGAGAAGAACTTATCTGGCAGTATATGATTTGCAGCGAAGTGTTCATGTAGCGCAGAGCTAGAGGAGATTTGGCCTAAGAGAGAGGTTGAGCAGCTTCCGGTTTGTGCTTTTGCTATCTGAAATAGTAGTTTTGTTTCTTGTAGGCCACGGGGCTGAATCAGCGGATCTTTGACTGCAATATCTGTTTGAATTTTTGTTCCGCCGTTCTTGTCTCCCTGTTTCCATCCGCGTCGAGATTCGATGATTGATGCATTGTTTTTTATGAACACCGAGTAGCTCACATTCGAGCTGGGTAAAGCTGAAACAGAGCAGCTATTTCATCAGGTTCAGAAAATACAGTCGCCCTGCTCCTTTCGTTTATCGGGAAGCAACAGTATTTATGCATGGTACATAGAAGGCTAGCTAGTACTCCAGTTGGCAACTGGCAGTATACGATCATTCATTCCTCGACCAGTGGACGCGTGAGGAACATCTCACCACTCGGCAGCTACGAAAAGGCATCTCGACAATACGCTCCCCTGTGAAAAGAACAGAACAAAAGAATAGCATCAGTATCTCGGTATTCTGGTAGCATCAGCATACGTGTGATCGCGCGGGAGCCGAGCGAGCGCACAAGTGGCAGCGCCGCGCGTCGCTTTCCCCGCGCGGCGGACGCGGACAAGTGGCGAGCAGCGTCCACCGAGCCCGCTGCCCCCACCCGCGATCCACAGATTCCCGGCGAAAATTTCTACTGAACACCGGTGGCACAATTCACTCTGTGTAACATGCGAATAAGACGGTGACATGTGGCAAAAACACTGTAGCAGTAATTTTAAGTATTTTCTGTACGACTGGTACTGTAGCAAGAAGCAGAAAATATTGTTTTTGTACGGGCTACAATTCTACTACAGTGCATTGCTATAGTATTCTTGCCACGTGTCGTCATCTCATTCGTGTGTTACACAAATTTAACTGTCATCGGTATACAATAGAAATTTTCCCGGCCGTGGACAAGACGGGCGCGTAGGTTTTTTTTTCTCCGTCTCGTTTAATTCGTTTTGTTCTCTTGCGCGCGCGTGCGCATCCGCATGCAAATCCCGAGACGCAAAGACGACTGCTACGTAGATGCATCGACCGGCGCAGGCTTAACACATGCCCGCGCGAGACGACGCAACAAGAGGCGCCCGCGCCTCCTGCCCGCGTGGCCGCTTGCTCTCTTCTGCTCCGCCCCCCTCTCGCCGCGCCACTACTTGGTTGCTCCATAGAGTGCGCTGCTATATATATACGTCTAATCCTCTCCTCTCCTCTCCTCTTCTCTACTACTGTGCTTGGCCAGAGGTTAAGGGATTCTGCGGTTGCTGCCTGCCTTCTAGATGGTGCGTACCTTCCTTCCTGCCTATCCACTTACATTCCCCAGCCTGATCGCCGGATAAGTTTTTCTGTCATCTTATCGGTATAAGATTTGAGCTTTACCACTGCAAAGACCGGATGCTTGCCAATTTCGTATCCATCTATGTTACTCCCTCCGTTTCGCTATATTCCTCTGAGGAATTATTCCCACTCCCTGTCCCTAATTTAACGTTGCAAAAGAGGTTGAGCAGCTGTACTATATCAGCTATTTGTAGTCTAAAGTTAATTAATTGTTTAGTAGATTTGATGCTTCCTTGATCTGCGCACACGATGGGCTTGACAAATATCGCGAAATGGAAGGAGTACGTTGCTTTTGTGCATTTCTTGATTCGTGCCAATATATCATGGTGTAAATGTTCATGTTTGACTGGTGTTGCGAGTGCAGTCTAGGAAGCTCCGTCGGGGAGGGGGGAGGGGAGTGGCGGCTGACGAGTGAGAAACGAAGTGCTGTAGTAAGTTGCAACGCTAAGATTTGGTCCTGGTATTGTTTCCGCGATCTGATTCTTACTTTTCTTGGGGTGAGGTAACCGCATGGGCGTATTGCGATTTAGAGTAGCTCTTGTGACCAAGAGAATGGAGAATTGCTGGTAGGGACATTTGAGGGGAGGAGTCAGCATTCCATTCTCATGAGTCATGACAATGATGTATTGCTGTCATCACTCATCAGGGGTAGACAAAATATTGGCTAGCTGTGTTAGGAGGATGCGTGCAGAAAGCGTAGGATTTAATGTTGCAAAACCATTTCCAGATCATGTACAAGACTGTCAAACTTTCGATGCGCAATCTCCACCGTTTGATCGTTAGTGGTCCAAAGCGATCTACTCTTTAAACTGCACGAGAAGTTGCGCATCCTCATCATGAGATTCAGAGATACATACGGAGAGAACAAGAGCCATACAGAGACAACGGCAATAAGGACCTTGCTATGATTCAATATGGAATCATTCAGTGCATCCACTTGCTGGTTGAGTTAAATGCTGATATGAAGTATGAACACATACAAGACCTGATCTTAGTTAGCTGAGAGGCAGAGAGGTATTTGATATGTCCGATGTATCTGCTAAAATATCCGACAAAGTTCTTATATTAGTGTAAGTCTGGTTAGCAAGCAGTTTAGTATTTGCACTTAGGATTCAAAGAGGACATATATGCTTCTTAACAAGCAGAGTTATTCGACTTTCTTGTGTTGAAAAGTACATCAGGAACCATAAGCACAAACTGTTGCTCAAGGAAACACTGTAGGCTAGTTGCCGGAGGCCCAAAGAAATATGTAGTAGTAAACTTGCATGTTTTGTCCCCATGAGTAAGCATCTGATGAATGGAAACACTGATACTTACTAGATGAACAAGCATCTAATTAACTAGTATTACTTGGTCCCCATGATTATTCTGTAGTTGGCTTTCAGTATATTGATTAGTCTTTAAGTCTTTTCACACTTCAATTTCCTTGAATTGTACTCGAAAGACTACTGTGGTGGAAGCCAACTGCACATTGCTTTCGTTCATTTCAGAAATTTAAACGGTGTCTACTTTTGTGGAAATTTCAAGGTATTAATTTTACCATCAATTCCATTATGCCAACAAACTAATTTTAGGTTCCCTTGTTTCCAGGTACACATTATGTCAACTTCACAGTTTCAGATATATTTCTGGTTCATTCTCCTATTTGCCAGTTTTGGAATATCCACATCTCTACCTCTGGAAACAGAAGCACTCCTGGACATCAAAAGTCATCTGGAGGATCCACAAAATTACCTGAGCAACTGGGACGAATCTCACTCACCATGCCAATTTTACGGTGTAACGTGCGACCATAATTCCGGTGATGTCATTGGAATATCACTCTCAAATATCTCACTATCAGGCACTATGTCGCCATCATTCTCTCTTCTTCGCCAATTGCGTACTCTGGAGCTCGGTGCAAACTCCATCTCAGGCATTATTCCGGCTGTGCTGGCCAACTGCACAAATCTGCAAGTTCTTAATCTGTCAACGAACAGTTTGACAGGCCAATTGCCTGATATTTCATCATTACTCAAACTACAAGTTCTTGATTTATCAACAAATGCTTTTTATGGTGCATTCCCTGTATGGCTCAGCAAATTATCAGGCCTAACTGAATTAGGCCTAGGAGAGAATAACTTCGATGAAGGTGATGTTCCTGAAAGCATTGGAGGCCTGAAGAATCTGACATGGTTATTCTTGGGGCAATGCAACTTTACAGGAGAGATACCGGCTTCAGTCTTTGATTTGGTGTCACTTGGGACTCTGGACTTCTCACGCAATCAGATGACCGGTGTGTTCCCGAAGGCTATATCCAACTTGCACAACCTGTGGAAGATTGAGCTCTACCAGAACAACTTGACCGGTGAAATTCCTTCTGAGCTTGCACATCTGACATTGTTATCTGAATTTGATGTGTCTCGGAATCAACTTACTGGTATACTGCCCAAGGAAATTGCTAGCCTGAAGAAGCTTAAGATCTTCCATATATACGGGAACAACTTCTCTGGTGAGCTTCCTGAAGGACTGGGGGACTTGCAGTTTCTTGAGTCATTTTCAACCTATGAAAATCAGTTCTCAGGAAAGTTCCCAGCCAACCTTGGCCGGTTCTCACCACTCCATGCAATTGACATATCAGAAAACAATTTTTCCGGTGAATTTCCAAGGTTCCTGTGCCAAAACAACAAACTGCAGTTCTTACTGGCTTTGACCAACAACTTCTCAGGTGAATTCCCCAGCTCTTACTCTTCTTGCAAGACACTTCAGAGGTTCAGGATAAGTCAAAATCAGTTCACTGGTAGTATTCCTGATGGCATATGGGGATTGCCTAATGCCGTGATCATTGACGTTGCTGACAACGGATTTATCGGGGGCATATCTTCTGATATAGGCATTTCAGCCACTCTGAACCAGCTGTATGTTCAGAATAACAACTTCTCTGGTGAGCTTCCATTGGAGTTGGGGAAGCTCTCCCAGCTGCAGAAGCTGGTTGCTTCCAACAACAGATTCTATGGCCAAATCCCTACACAGATTGGAAATCTGAAGCTGTTGTCATACCTACATTTGGAACACAATGCACTGGAAGGGCCAATACCACCGGGCATCGGTATGTGCAACAGCCTGGTTGACCTAAATCTTGCAGGGAATTCTTTGACTGATGACATTCCAGATACACTTGCCTCACTTTTCACGCTGAATTCACTCAATCTATCACACAACATGATCTCTGGTGAAATCCCTGAAGGATTGCAGTCGCTGAAGCTAAGTTATGTTGATTTCTCCCACAACAAGTTGTCTGGACCAGTCTCTCCACAACTCCTGATGGTAGCTGGAGATAATGCATTCTCTGAAAATGAAGGCCTTTGTGTCACTGACATTTCAGAAGGGTGGAGGCAAATTGCCACCAATTTAAGCTCTTGCCGCTGGACCGAAAACCGTCATAACTTCTCAAGGAGACGGCTATTTGTTGTGCTGATCATAGTGACATCTTTGGTTGTTCTCCTATCTGGGTTGGCATGCCTGAGGTATGAAAATTACAAGCTTGAAGAGTTCAACAGAAAGCGAGACATTGAGAGTGGTGATGACGGTGACGCAAAGTGGGTTCTTGAGTCCTTCCATCCCCCGGAGCTCGATCCTGAAGAGGTGTGCAACTTGGATGGGGATAATCTGATTGGCTGTGGAGGCACCGGCAAAGTTTACAGGCTAGAATTGAGCAAGGAGAGGGGAATTGTGGCTGTGAAGCAGCTGTGGAAGCGTGATGATGCAAAGGTGCTGAAAGCTGAGATAAACACCCTCGGGAAGATACGCCATCGAAACATTCTGAAACTTCATGCATTCTTGACCGGTGGTGGATCAAACTTTCTAGTCTATGAGTATGTGGTGAATGGCAATCTGTACGATGCCATTCGTCGTGAGTTCAAAGCTGGGCAGCCGGAGCTGGACTGGGGCAAGCGGTACCGGGTTGCGGTCGGGGTTGCAAGGGGCATCATGTACCTTCACCATGATTGCTCCCCGGCCATAATTCACCGGGACATAAAATCGACCAACATACTGCTGGATGAGGAGTATGAAGCTAAGCTTGCAGATTTCGGTATCGCTAAATTGTTGGAAGGTTCACCACTTAGCTGCTTTGCTGGTACTCATGGCTACATGGCTCCTGGTAAGTTCTGAACAAGTCATCTCTTACATGTAGATTATCTTTGCATAGTTGTAGACTTGTAGTTAATGGTCAGTTTTCTGCATGAATACTGCAGAGTATGTATGTATGTATGTACGTATGTATGTGTAAAGTTACTATTACAGAGTACAATTCCTGTAGTATTTGTCACTTAGATCTGTTTCAATGGATGGATGCAATATGCTTTGTTGTTTCTTCTGAATTTTTTTTGCACGTTTTCGGTGTCATTTATTAATATACCCATGCATATTTGAGTAGTAAATTTAATTAAGTGATACTTTTCTTACTTTTATGTAATAATTTTCAGATGCATATTATGCAATCCTCGAACTATATAATTCTCAGATGCATATACCTCACGGTATTGGTCTGACAATTTGACATTCTCACATCAGCTTTTCTTAAAATGCAGAGCTTGCTTATTCTCTCAAGGCCACAGAGAAGAGCGATGTTTACAGCTTTGGTGTTGTACTGCTAGAGTTGGTTACTGGACATAGCCCAATAGACCAACAGTTTGACGGTGAACTGGACATCATATCCTGGGTTTCGTCCCATTTGGCTGACCAAAATACTGCGGCTGTTCTTGATCCAAAAGTTGGCAACTACGCATCAGACAACATGATAAAGGTCTTGAACATTGCCATTCTTTGCACTGTTCAACTGCCTTCTGAACGACCAACAATGAGAGAAGTTGTGAAAATGCTCATCGACATCAATCCTAGCTCAACAATTGGGAGGGCAAAGAACAAGAATGATAAAAAGTAAGAGCAAGTAACCTTTTCTTAGTAAGATGCCATCATGCACAAGATCAGGAACATTAGGCACCCAGTAGCAAGTAGCAACACTCTGGGGGCCAGCCAATTAGGACCTTAGAAAGCCTGACTAGTGAGCAGCAAACCAGTAATTAGTAGGCTGGTAATAATCTGGAGGTGGAGTAGCCTCTGAAAGCTTGTTCATAGGTAAGAGTTTAGTTCTATCCTGTACAAATTTCAGTCGTGTACTTTGCAGTTTCTGTACAAATGTTGTGAGCATATTTACGATTTACTGCATTGCAATGTCAAGAGAAATTGGAGTTAGCAGTAGTTAATTTTTGACAACCTTGAATGAGTACATAATATCAAGATATCCATGTGCTCAGTTTATCAGAGGAACAGGACATGCTAATAAGCAGATGACATCGTACAAATCATTCAAATACTCAACATATTCCGACATCCCAATCCCCTTTCTGCTTCATTTTAGTCATTCTTTTCAGTTTATTCAGAGTAGGAACTAGGTACATGCTAATGGGTCATTATATTTATAGCGGATCCAGCAAAATTCGGAAGTCCAAATCTTTCAAGAACTGATCGGATATCCCATCCTAGTAAGTCAACATCGGAGAAAAATGATACACACAATGAGAAACCAGATTCCTACTGTTAAGAGAGTGGACCCCCACCTTGGACCAGTCGACCCACCAAGGCAAAGGCCCATTATATGTGTAACTAAAAGGTAGCCTCATGAGGTCATGCCAACAAAAGAATATGTTTGCTCTTAATAGTAAAGACGCTAAGGGAGAAATTTCTGTAAATAATCTCTCTCATGACTATAAATATGGCTCGTAGGGCACAATGGAGAGGGAACATCATTTTGAATTTATGGCATAGACCAAAGTTAAGATTGAGCATTAGCCATACTCTATACCACTTCCCTCTCTTGAGTTTTAGGCTCCAGGCACCCCTCGCGGACCTCCTGAAGCCCTCGAATCCACTATTTGGTGTGTAACTACAATAGTTGGTGTTGTCCGTGGGGAGCAATGTAGAAGCAATGAGTTGAAGCGAAGGAACTTGGGCAAGATGGCACTAAAGAAGAAGATGGCGTTGGCCCCTAAGCGAAAAAAGGAGCATCACAGTCGAAAATGCTGCCGTGAGAGCGAGGAAGCTGGTAGTCGAGGGCCCCCTACCCCCATGATAGCGGCATACCAGGGTATTCTACGAAGTCTAAAATAAACACTAGTCGCAAATGTGCCTCAGCGTACTTTATGGAGTCTAAAATAAACGCTAGTGGCCAACGTGCTCCGATATATTCTACAGAGTCTAAAAATAAAAGCTGGTGGCCAACATGCCTCGGCATATTCTACAGAGTCTAAAAATAAATGTCGGTAGCCAACGTGCCTCAGTATACTCTACAGAGTCTAAATAAACGCTGGTGACCAATGTGTCTTGGCGTACTCTACGAAGTCTAAACAAGAGCACGGATGTCCCTACCCCCCGTGCCGTCTTCAACGGTGCTTGTTCGAAGGGTGGGGATGGAGCGCACACGAATGTACGAAGTTTACCGTCATCTTTGATAATACTCGTTCGAAGGGTGGGGACAGATTGCGCATGGACTTATGAGGTCTAAACCATTAACACGGCGCAAATGTTGCTCTCAGCCCGAACGAACACAAATAAAAATAAGAGAAGACATAAGGTTCGAAGAATATGGGCTAATTGTCCTCATCGGAGCTTTCTATCTTTATATACTCGGTGGGATGAACATGTGACCGAGGCCTAAAGCTCACCCAAAATCGCATGAAGTCTTCATGTTGATCGCAGTGGCAGAGCGTGCGACAGAGTAGGCCATTGGTGAGGGGGACCTGCCAACAGTAAAGATAATAACTACACAAGCAGACAATGGACACACGAAATGCATAAACATTATAAATAAGTCCTTGCCAAAGTAGGCATAACAATGTAAGGGTGGAGGAGATCTGCCTATCAGGCAAAACAAGGCAAAAAGAAAAACCATAAAACAAACAGTACACATAGGATGGCCCACAACCTATAGGCCACATAGCAGGGAAATGGGATTTGATGGCCTCACACCTGTTGATCCCTTGCCTGGGTGACGAACAAGCCCACGCTGGCTCTGGTCCATTGTGTAGGCCACTAAGCCATGAGCCCACATCGGTGGGGCCATCGAGAGCCCGACGGAGTGAAACTTCGCCGTAGCCTTGCCAAGATACGCCCAAATGTGCTCATGAAAGGAGCGAATAGACTCATTGTTGCATGAATGGTGCTCACCATCATCACGGCTCCAGGAGGTAGATCAAGCTAGGGGTCCGCCAGGTTACCCACATGATTGCAACCATGGTATGGAGCATCCCTAGCACCAGCTGCATATTCACTTGGGAGCAGTGATTGTCGTAGGCTTGGGTGGCATTGAGGGAGAGTGCGGACGCATCGTGTATACGCTGAATGCTGCTGGCAAGGTCCTCTAGGTCATGCAACCTCTCGGGCACCAAAACTACCAGCTCTTTGAGCGTCTGCTCCAGCACTTCCATAGACGCCCACACTGAAACAGACACCTCTACCGCCAGTCAGGCCTTCTCCTGCTTGAGGCCGATGATCTGCTACAGAAAATTATGCCTATCCTTTGTAGCCTTGGCACTGGCCTCTAGCACCATAGCCTTTGCCCCTCCGTCTCAAGAAAGCGAATCCAATCTACCCTCTTGGCAACGAGCACCAACACATCCTCTTGGCTCTCCGAGCGACCCAGAGCTGTTCCTGTGAGCTTGCGGCCTCGCAATGGATCACAGATTGGAGTGCGCACGAGAGAGCCACTGTCTAAAAAATGGGGCACATAATAAAGCGCCGAGAACAAAAAAAAGGAAGCGCTCAATGGACAACATGACTTCGTCTCACAGGCCTCAAGGGCACTGAAAAGCAAGTCTGTCCCGCATGATAGGAGCGCCCTCTGATCTAATGAGGTGTCCCTGCAGTCCGTGGCAGCTTGCATAATGAATTTACCTAGCAAGAGCTGACAAAGGTCGCCCCCCCCCCCCCGGGACCTCCATTGGAGCTAACTGGGAGTCCTCCTCGACAGGCACAGTAGCTACGCCACTCCGAATCACCCCATCACCGAACGTCCACGCTGTCGCCATCAGGAAAGGAGTGACTGTCGAGGGTGATAGCATCAGGAAACAGAGCAGGGATAGCCACGCGAAGTCCTGGGAACAGAAAGAATGGCTCTCACCTAGCGGAGTCAGTGGTGGCCTGAACGACAGTCCGATCGCTATCAGGATGTGTGGGGCTTCGTGCAGGGGGCTTGCTCGAGCGGATTCTGCCACTTTGCCTTAGTGCCACTTCAGCAATACCACATTAGCAAATTTTTATGTGGAAGAGAAATTATGTGAGGAAAGAGAATATGCCATCTCTTATACAAGAGACAACCGGAGCACACAAATCAACACAAATGATAATGAAGTATGATGAGGGGGAAATGTGATGAAAATAATATAAAATAATTATAGAAGTTAATTTTAGAAATGAATTATTGGAGATGTTATCTCTAATACTATCTTTAGGTAAGGTGAAAACCTTAAAGACAATCTTAAAAGATATACTATTGTACATGCCCTAAGCGCATTACATGGACACTTGGACAGTGATGCAACTTGTAGCTGGAGTACTGCTACTACAGTATGCTAGTGTGGCAAGAAAGGGAAAATTTTGGGCCACTCAATTCGGCTAAAATAAACTAGCTTATATCTCATTTTGCATTGTAACTGATGGTGACTTATTTGGCGTAAGTAAATTTAAAAAAATTAAAAAAGAAAAAACATGTTAGCCCATCACAAACAATGCAAACGAATACAGGAAAAAAACTCAAAAAAAGTAAAAAAAGATAAATAAAAAAAAGATAAAATCGAGAAACAGTGAACTAAAGACAGAATCTCAAGACAAAACGAGGGGAGTCCACCCCTCGTATCGCTGCTTTTGTTGTGCAAAACATTAAGGCCCCGTTTGGCACAGCTCCACCACCAGCTCCTTGGAGCTGTTTGGAGCTGTTTTGTGCCAAACGGGGTAAAGTAAAATAGCTCCACCCAAGGAGCTCCTTAAAATCTGCTGAGACAAAAGTAGCTCCACCCAAGGAGCTGAAAAAAGTAGCTTCACCTGGCTCCACTTGTGAAGTAAAAAAAAACAGCTCCACTTGTGAAGAGAAGCCCTGCCAAACGGGGCCTAATTGGCCTGTCTTATATGATTGCATTGGTGCAACCACCTTTTCCCCCAAAGAACTTTAGCTGCCCAAAGCTTCCGACCAAATTTTATGGCCACAGTATTCAAAGGATTTTTTTGGAGTTTACTATGTACGGCAAACAATATCAGTAGTTATAATAAATGTAGTAATATTTGCAACTTTGAAAGACAGAATTCCACACTTCATTGAACAGCTAGAATTGAATATATAAGCTTTGCAAAAAGTAGCATCCCTTGTCTTTTTTTTTCTTTTTGAAAATGACTCTTGTCACGTATATCACCGAAAAGATGTCTGGATTTGGAGTAAGACAAACTTCAAGAACTCCTTCCCTTTGTTGTTTTTATTTTGGTTACACCTTAAACCAGAGAAGGTGCAATGGTACTCAAGTGGTAGTACATCTTTGTAGCTACACAGCTTTCTTGCAAGCGTCGATCTCAATTCGCCATCAATTACTCCTCAAAGAAATCCTCTTCATACAAACAACCTAAGGGCCCGATAACAGAGGTTTGGGTCTTTTTTTCCCGAGATGACAGATGTTTGCACCCCTTCCAGTCACAAAAGTCACATATCGATTACGACACAGATGCGGTTCCAAAATACCAATTTGACCACTAATTTATATCACAATATATTTATAAAACTCAAAAAAATTATATAAATATTATGAATGTACTTTTTGAGACAAATCAACGCCTATAATTTTTATATATCCAATATAAGCATTTAAAAAGGTTTCTAAAGTTTAATTACACATGTCCCGATACATGTTTTTGCGACTGGCGACTGGAGTGGTTCACCCGGTACACACATGCCAAATCGCCACGAAACGGTTTGCAAGACGATTCCAGTTCTTTTCCAGTGACCGGCAATCTTGGAATACTTCACTGAATTCAACAATAATTGCTAAAACTTCCAGTGAATTTAACCTAATACGTGTGCGTGCACAACACTTGTTCAGTGAACTGAACAACAAACTACCACAGAAATCACTCTCAGACTGTAATCGTAGAGAGAAAGAGCTCAAGAGTGTGCCCAGAGACCAGAGTCGAGATGAACTCACAGCACCAAGGGGCGGATTCCAGAGGAGGGCTAGTGGCGACGGACAACAGCTGGCGACAGCAGAGGCCGGCGGCGCCGCAAGCCTAGGCGCTTGAGCGGGTGCCGGAGAGGCGGCTGTGGCTTTCCCGGCGACGGTGGCGGAGATTTAGCCCACTGGGCTTTTCCAGTATGGGCGGTATAAACCTCCGTATATACAAATCTACAGTTTAAAATGACGGTGGAGAAATTATCTAATTTATTTATTCAAAAAAATATAAGTTAAAAAGAACGAGCCTTCATAATCAGACGAGATCAACACATGGAGAAATTAAAAGGAGAAAAAGAAAGCCGAGTACGTAGGAGCTTAACATGCATGCTGCTCGGGTTGATCGATCATGGTCGTCCAAAGAGCCGTCGCCGGAGGATGGACGTACGCGCGTCTTCGGCATTGAAGGCGGTGGATCAGCAGTTGAGAAAAATAAGTTAGAAAAATATAAAACTGGCGTCGTCCGCACTCGAATCGGAGACCTTCAATGTGTTAAAACTCACGTGATAATCAACTACACCAACTTATTACGTTCTTCACAAGAAGTTTCGATGGTACTGCAATCTTTTCACAAGAGTTTTTGATCTCAAGGAGGATTCTTTCACCCCAAAGCATAGATGCGATACACGATGACTCTAACCGGAATAACGTGCACATTATGTTTGCATAGGCTTATCAGAAGTTAATAAAGCGTTACACTAGCATACCACAACAATAACACGACCGAATTATCCCAGCAGCTAGAGCAGGTCGGGTAGAGCTAGCACGGCACGACAAGCATCAATTGCCGCACGTCGAACAGTGTTTCTCAGAGCTCTGTCTGGAAGATGGTGACGTGCCCGAGGCGCAGCACAGTGTCGGCCACCGAGCCCACCGCGGCGAGCAGCGACACGATGAGCGCGCCGACGTTGAGCGCCTGCAGCGCCACCCACTTGCGGCTGCCGGGCTGCACCCTTGCCTGCGCGCTGTACATGGTCACCGGGAAGTGCACCGTGAGCGGCCAGAACGCCACGGCGCCGAAGAGACCGAGCACCGCGTTAGAGAAGGGCAGATGTAGGACGGAGAATTGGTGAATAGAGAGGTGAATATGAGCGAAATAGATTAAAACGTGTTCAGATGGTCACACCGGAGTGCAAAAGGTGGTCAGACCGGCCTTGGCCGATATGACCGCTCCCAGAGGTGGTTTGACCGCTATCAAGGGCGTGTGTGACCACTCACTTAGGGTAGAGCAGAAAATCAGCACGATTCCGAAAACGAAAAACCATATAACATTTGATCTATGGGTCCAAATCACTTAAAATTTTGCACATACTTTTCCTATAATGTGCTTAAAATTTTGCGCACACCTTTCCTATAATGTCAGTAACTTATTCTAATTAGGGATCAAGAAGATCATTAGCAAAATTCCAACATTTATCTATTTGAAAGAAGGTTGCACTTAGATCGGACAAAACACAAGAATTAGAACCAAGACTTGCTTGTGGGTAATTGATGGTCAACATGACCTTAAATCTACTCCCACATGTTCTAGCAAGCCTAATCATAGTAAGAATATAAGCCAAAAGCCTCTAAACGAAAGAACCTCCAAAAACACTCTTTCTCGAGCTAAAATCAGGCAAGAGTAAGAACTTGCAAAGAAGAGTGGCTAGATGGATAAGATCTAATATCTAAGAGATATTTTCATCATTTACATGTCTTTGGCACAAAGCAACATCAAGAGGAAAAGAGAATACATCAAAAATCAAGCCAAATCAAGATTTCAACACTTGAGTAATGAGGAAAATTTTTTGACAAATTTTGGATATATGTGTGTGTATGCATGTATATACTTAGAGATGAATATTTATAGCCACTTTGTAAGTCTAAGAATGACAACAAACTCAAGCAGAAGAGGTACGACTCATCTCACAAAGGTTCTCTCTAAGAGCCCTAACATCTTATCTTTTTCTTATACAAGGCATAGCACCTAAGTCTCCTTCAATCCACCGTTTTATAGTGAAGGTATATAAGAAATCCTAAGCGTCTCTAGTTGGGTTTCATCTATTTACATGGGTTAACCCGCTAACTCAACACCATACCGGATTTTACACACATATGCACGCTTCTCAAAGCACTCATAACCATTAACCCATTAGTAAATCGATAATTGATCCGCTTAACATTTCAGCACATTCTTGACCTAAACCACTTAGACTACTATTGTAGTTTCGCACACCGTCATTTTGCTAGTATTGGGTAATTTACCAAATACCCATCTATCATTCTTTCACGAAGCTTCCCACTTGCTTCACATTGAAGCAACTCCATGCTTCACCTTCAACTCTATTTGGCCCAATAACTTACCTCCAAACCTCCTACTCGTTCGAATCCCATCGAACTATTCTTACTTGCAAATGGGCCTAAGTCACTTAGCGCATCACATGCCTATCCTGCACCATGACAGCACCCAGCTTCCCTGACCGTTCTAGACCTCAGCTTCTCCCTGAGCTTAGCTTGATCCACCTTATCGCTGCCCATTATGTCTGCACCACTAGCTCCCACTCCAGTTCCTTGTCTTTCCGATTTGTAACCACTCTGTTAGCCTCAATCATCTTCCGATGACATCTTGATCTCTATAGACCTCAGCTCTCTTAACTTAATCCCGATGCCTTTCATCTTACCATGATCTAGCTTTAGAGTCCTTCCATTAAAGCATCTCTGCATACTTGACGCATAGTACATAGTGCTCAATGACTAGCCATCACGTCTTCACACATTCGGACTCCCCCGAACTATCTATACGTACATCAGTCTCGTCACTTGGCGCACTACATACACCAACTCATCTCTTTACAATCATTGTCTTCTCTATACTTCCTATTTGAGTCACATAGCATCTTTCAGACTTACACAACTACTCGGACCTCAGCACACCGCCTAGTCCCAGTCCATTGTCGTTGACCACTAACGTTCTCCAAGCCAGCTGCACATTCAAAAACCAAACAATCATCTTGAGCACAAGTTATATGCATTTAACTCACGTTAGTCAAAATAATGCATCATGCAACATGTATGCAACAATTCCAAAGTATTTGAGCCAATCCCTAGCTCGAATACCAAACTAAACTATCTTGAACCCTGCCTGGCTGGTTGGACCACCAACCATTGGCCTATTTGACCGCACTAGTCAACTCCGGTCAAAACCCCGATAATAGAGGAGCCGGTCTAACTGCGGCAACCATGCCTGTCAAACTGCTCGACACACCTCCGGTCAGACCACCATCATATGTCTGGTCGTACCGCTCTAAATCCTTCGCGCAACCAAACGAGGACCTCTTTGAAATAAATGTAACATCAACTACGATCTGTTACAATTGCTCCACAGTTAGACCGCCACCCATGGCTAGTTAGACCACTCATTGATCTGATCGCCAACCATGGACTGGTCTTACTAAGCCTCGGTCAAACCATCAACCATGGCCGGTCAGACCGCTTAGCACCTAACAACGAAAATCATAGATTGCAATAAACACAAAATCAAACTCAAAACTTCAAAAACAAAATATAATAAAGTTAAATACTCATCACATAATATGGATGACCTCTATGTGATCCTATACAATCTTCTTTGAGCTATGCACTTTCCTTAACAAAATGGAAAGTTTGAGACCTTCAATGCCTAAATAATTAAAAAGCAAACCATGATCATAGTTTTGGTCAGGACTTGTGTATGCCCTGCTCCAACAGCTAGCCTATCCTAGCTACATCAACTTGGTGATTTGATTTGCATATATGATCCAGTTAATGAGATCTTGCAAACATTTCATTAAGAAGACGAAGAAGCAAGACAGGTATAGGGACTAGAAAGGCATGCAAGAGAACTGCATGCCACTTAGGTGTTGAAAGATCCTTAGGTTGGGTACAACTTTCACTTGAAAGAGAGATAGAGGTCATGCACCGAAGCCCGTTTCTATGGAAAACTAAGAAATCACAAGGACATGTAGACCTACCGCCCTTGAGGGAATAATCAAGGGCGAATCCACCAAGGGTCAGTCGGGGCTGAGGACCCCTACCACTGGTAGGCGCCCACGAACGATGCCTGTGACCAGTCCGTCTTCATGTGGCCACCCTGCATCGCCCACTCCTTGTCCTAGATGCTGGTGAACACGTGCACTGACTACCACATCCTGTCAATGTAGAGGCTGCACCTACACAAACACACACAAAAAGATATCTATAAGCAAGATTGTCATAATCGTGATCCTGAATCAGATCGGGGGTTCTTTGGTAGGATCGCAAATCATACGATCAATATAGAATCTAAGATCTTACCTGATTCTACCAAAGAAAAATTTAAAAATTTGCAGTGTATTATAACACTACTGCATTTTTAAATTATGTCTTTTGAACTTGTTATTACAAATTGTAAAGGTAAGATCATGTGTTATTTTATGATAATTATAATGAATATAAAGAGATAAAAGTTAAAATTTTCAATTAAAAGGAAGTATACAAGTAATTATTTATAATAAAATAATAGAATCGACAAAATCGAGTAGGATCGTATGAAAATTTTGATTATGATCATACAAAAGTTTGTGTAGAATCGTAAGAATATTAAGGTTCCGTCATGTTAAGATCCTACCATAGAATCAGATCGGTCTAGTCAATCTTGAATCATAAAATCTTAGAATCGTATGACAGAATCGAGATTCTACAACCTTGTCTATAAGTATATATGATTACACACTATGTTTTTCAACTAGATTAATTCTGCTATCTTGATCAATTTGCAATGAGGTTTGGATCATCTACCACAGTAGCATGTACAATTAATTTTGTTTGAACAGTTGATTATAACACTGGGCAAACCAAAACATGTGTAGTTCCCCTCCATACGGTTGGGAGGGTTGCCAGTTGTTACCAACACTATGCAACGCAGGTCGCATGAGCAAACATTACATCATGTCTTGTATCCGCAACTAACCAAATGTACGTATGTCTCAGTGCATCATGATGGCACATGATCTGTGTATATGTACTTAGGCAAACACCAGGGAGTTACAGGACCTGCTCAAGGCGACGGCGGAAGTGCTTGACCTGGTGTTGCAGGACTCATTCAAGACAACTCGGTATTTGATAAATTGATAAGTAAGTCTCATTAAATCTTTTCCTAAATTTTGATCCTAGATCTGTAATTGAGAATAATGCTCTCAAGGTGACAAACCAATCATGTATGATCGCGTGAGCACACACGGTGAACAACAGAGAACATGTTTGCAGTTGCAAATGGTGACTAACGATCTTGCTAGAAAACCTCTGCATGAAACATGAACTATTCTGTCTCCTACTGTTTCTTATACATGGATCGAGCGGCAATCCATGTCTTAGAACTGTAACGCCTCTATTTTTGGAGCCTTTAGGTTACGCTTGCAACTGACTAGAATTGTTCAGCTACAAGTACTACAGATGAGTATACATCATTGCCAACATAAAGATCAAACTTTATTACAAAAGTAAGACTTAGCAGCCAAATTTTACACAGTAGGACATACAACCTAAAGTTACATTACAATATAAAAAAAACTCCACAGGCATACCTGAATGTAGAATAAACCCTAACACCAGGCTTCATAGATTCCTTCTTTTCTTGGCAATCGTTTTCTATTTATGATTTTAGTAAACATGATTACAACCAACCGTACTCAACAAATCACATGGAAAAATGCTATATAACTAATTGCCAAGATTTTCAAAAGATGGGAGTATAGGGATTTGTTAAAGTATTTATGGATGCAATTTTATTTGTAAACATTTTATTTTTAAACACAAGATATCAAATTATAATTTCTTAAGAAATTTGGGGGTTTCAAAACTTGATTACCAGACTTCCACATTTCCAAAATAATTCCAAATCTACTTATGCTTCGTTATTGAAATCACCTATTAAACACAGCTTCATTTATCGGAAGCACGGCGTATTCGAATACCATTTATAAATAACTCTGCAGAGTTACCCAACTTTACTCACAAGATTTCTCAACGCTCATGACTAAGTTGAGAAAATAAGGTTGTTTCACTGTAATGATGCATGTGCTATTGAAACTCTGAAAGTGCACATTAAAATGATGTCCACTTCAGAAAAATGAAAAGGGATAACAAGCCACAACATTACAGAAAGAACAACAAATCCCTCACTCGGCGATCCTAACAATTAAGAATCTATCACATCTTAACTGCCCAAAAATTACAACTGCTTGGTGATCACAAAAGCAAAACCTACAAGCAACTGGGTTCTGAAAGAATTTAAAGGTTGGCCATGAGTACCACGATATGGACTCAAAATGTAAACTAGAGATGCTTCCTCTTCTTGGTCTTCGACCAACTAGAAGCATGATGCCTCAATCTGTGAAGTATACTTCTCTCACTCACCCGCAGCACCAGAGAATGATAAAGATTCCTTTCACTGACAGAAGAACATGTTTGCAGCTTCACCTTGTCATCTTCCAAAGTGTTCGAACCATAGAGGCTCTCCCTCATGTCGGCCAGGGATGCAAGTGCAGAACAAATGCTCTCACTATACAATAGCTTCTTCACATCAGGCAGTTTTTCAAACCCGTTAAGTTCTGAATTTTGGTTGGAGCATGTTCTGACAACCTTAACCATACTACTAATAATATCATGCTCATCATCGCCAATCAGATCATGAGCCACACAGGCCAACTTGTCATAAGCATCAGGTTTCAAAGAGAAGATATAAAGGAGGATTAAAAGTTCAAGCTGGGGCTCTCCATAATATGAAATCTCAAAGTACTCGATATCTTGGCTGGTGCAGCCTGAATAACCCAGATTGCGCCATAGTGATACCCTTGCTCTTGCATATCGACTGGAGTACTTGGATGAGCACCACTTAATAACCAGAGTTAAGTCGATGTTGACAATGTCATATGGGTTGTCAAGTTCTGTGAAACCATATCGATGAAGTAAAGCAGCATTTCCCATGGTACCATATGTATTAAATACCTAGAATGGAAGAGAAGAAGAAACAAAGTAGTATTATGAAGTTGGTTCTCCATAGAAGAGCACAGGGATGCCCATCAATGTAGGAACCTAACGGAGATCCAACATAACTATATAAAATGATCATTTGGACCTCCAAATCAATGGTAAGTTGGTACTGTGCATTACCTCCTCCCCTGCATTGACATCTCTCACAATAATCATTTCCAAATCTTCATCATTATCTCCTGCATCTTAAAAACAAATAACAGTAATAAGTGAAACTCACCATCAATCACTTAAAAGTCTTAATAAGTTCTAACTTCTAGTGATGTACATGCATACGTTCATGAATATAACCTGCAAGGATGTTGCCGGAATTTTCTACAGTTGACTGTTCAACGGCAGAAGCATCACTTTGATCATCATCCTCCTCCTCCTCCTCACCATCTGAATCTGAGGCGTCTGACACCTTAGTGAAGTGGACATGTTCACCGCCAGTCTTGTGATTAAAACTGATAGCCAAATAGGATGAAGGGCATTTCCACTTTAATGTTCAGACCACCATATTTCACCACTATGTAACAATAGCTGACCAAATGTGTGCAAAACTGATACAATATTCCCAAGATAACCAGGTAAAATAATGATCTAATTACATGACAAGATTGTAACTTACAGGTCAGCCAGGGGAACCATTCCAGATCCATGATAACTATCTATTTGGAAGGACCTTGATGAAAGAAGACTCTTAGCAGAGAAATATTTCTCCAGAGTAAAATCATCCGGGTCAACCTCCAGTTCTCCTGACGAAATGAGCGGCTCGATGCATTCTTTCCAGTCCTCGCAAAGAAATTGCCTGTCTTGCTTCACTATCTGCCTAGAAATTTGCCGTTTTTAGAGTCGTCTCCATGCTTAGACAAGAATAGCAATATGAAAGAAGATAAAATGAAACTAGTTCATATTGTTTCACAAGAAGGTGGAACTTTGCCGCAACACAGCATTAAACACAGTCTAATCAGGTCGTATTACAAAATAATTTCGTGCAACTCAAACTAGCCAAAGAGTGCAAGATGGACCAATCCACTCCCTGACCATAGAAGAACCAAAATTGACTGCATTGCAACATCAATCACAACTGATAGATACAAACATTGCAACTTATTACAAAGAGAAGGTCTCACACCTTATCGAGCTCAGTGCCGGCAAGGAGGCGCTCGGCCTCGTCGGCGGGCCAGACGAGCGGCACGGGCTCGCGGTCGGGTACCAGGCGGAGGTAGGCGTACCACGGCGAGTCGGCGCCGCGCGCGTGCTCGTACATGACGGCGAAGGCGAGAGCGAGGGTGCCACCGAGCTCCGCGGCCTCGATGGCCGCGGCGGATCCGGACGTGCGCGGCGTCAGGCACGCGCCCCGCGGGATGGTGGCCACGAGGTCACCCTCGCGGAGGGCGGCGAGCGCGCGCACGTAAACGCCGCCGGCCTTGGTGGCGTCGAGGTGGAGCGCGTCGCTGCAGACGACGCGGTGGTCGCGCATCCAGCGCTTGAAGGCGCGCAGGCGGCTGCGCGGACGCGGAGGAACTGGCGTTAGGGCTTGGGATTTAGGGAGGATAGAGAGGAGACTAAGCGGGGGATCTTACCGTGCGGTGGCGGCGTCCATGGCGGCGGCGCGGGGTCTCTTGCCGTTTTGCCCCGGAGAATCAGTACATAGGAGGTAGTAGTGGGATCGGCTCATTTCAGCGTAAGAGATCCAACATTTTAAGTATTAAGGCCTGTTCTTTCCTCCGAAGTTACCAGTTTTTGATTTTTTTTTAATAGTATCTAACTTTTAAACTTAGTATTTTTTCAAGACAGGGTCTACAAGTTAAACGATGTATACGTTAAAAGTCTAATATCTGTATCATCCAAAATCGCAAGTGAGTATCTATCTCTTCGTAATCTGTACCGTAAACAACTAAAATTCAAAAAATTTAGCCAAAAGTTATAAACCACAGTCATTGTCAAACAGACCCTTAGATTTCCTGTAACCTAACAAATCAAATCGTTGATATGTCCGAGTTGTTAAGGAGACAGACTCGAAATCTGATGGGCTCTACTTGCCCAGGTTCGAATCTGCTGTCAAAGAATTTGTAATATTTTTTCTGCCTCAAATTGGAAAAGTGGCAAGCGCTTGTGGCAGTATCGTCCTCTCACTCGTCAGAAAAACCATTCGTAACTTTAATAAAAATAGTTGCATACAGATTGTAGATGGAGTTTTTAAAAAAGCCATCGGAATCGTGTCGTGTTGCAGGCGAAAACAAAAGTCACAGAAAAAAAAAGTTAGAGTAAAGGCACACATGTATACTATATATATATGACGAGAAAGATTACATAATAAAAGACTGTCTAAGTTTAAAGCAAATAAAGAATGCACACTCAGCGACGGTAGCAAAGGATGATTTAGACGTACTAAGCATCAGCCAATCAGGTATTTTTCATATATAGATATTAGATTCAAGTTATTATTTCCATATATATTTGCGAGTAGCCGAGTAAGATATTTGACGAAGGATCTCTATAGCCCGTGCATGGATCTGTTCACTTAGCAAATTACAAAGAGTATGCAATTACTGATATGGGATCGGTTGCATTGAAGATATATAATGGAGCGCATCACATATTGATAGGAGTTCAATATGTTCCTAACTTAAAGAATAATGTAATATTTGTGTGGTTGTTTGAACTCAAAGCTGTGAGTGTCACTTCGAAGTGGAGTCATACGATTTACTTGCAAAAGGCAAGTGGTCATAAAAGGTATCTAGGGCAATAAAGAATACTGATTGATAGGTACATCTAAATAAAGAGCAACCAAATGGAGGTCTAATAAAAATTCTGGTCAAGAGAAGAAAATCGTGTCGTTATGACATAGTTATGTATGAATTCTCTTATTGTTACGCCATTTATCTAAAGCTCTTCTCTATGTATGAGTTCCCTATTGCATCATAATATCAATTACATTCCTACTTACGAATACCTCAGTCGTCATCACAAAATTCTTTAAAAAATTATCGTACTACAACAATATACGATGATCATAAAATGTTATTGCGAGTCTAACAAATTTCGTACCTTTCAGAAACTACGAAAATCACAAACGAACTAACTGACATTGTTTTCTCTTTTATTTAAAAAACAACCTATAAACAAGATTTGTTAAATGTATTACTTACAAAAATTGGTATTTACACCCTCACAATTATTTTCATCGGATTAATAAAATTATTATATTGTTATTTTAAATCGCCCAACCGTTAGACGACTTGGACTAGTCGATCAACAGGCTGGGCGCAGGGACTAGTCGGTCAATGGTTGGGTGACTTGACCACGTGTCGCATAGCCTGGTTGGGTGACTAGTCCAAGTTGCCCAACCGTACAGTGACATATAGTCAAAACTGTAAAAAAAATAACAAATAAGTATAATACTATAATTGAAAATAAAATATATTATTTTAAAAAAATTCTGAGATGATTGATCTCTACTCTCTAGTACTACACTATTCCTTGCTTCTGTTTGGACTCCAGTCAGTGCAAGAAAGAGGCAAAAAAGAAAAGGAAAACCTACCTGAAGAATAGAGCAATACGATTAGCGGAGCTGTGTTTGCCACTCAATTTGCCAAAGCGGATCTTTCTACGGTCAAGAGACGGATGCGGCATAGCGTAGCCACGCTGTGCATAAAAACTGCTCCATTGTTTCCCTCCAAATTCGTTAAGTGGGCCGAACAGTAATCATGAAATTTTGAATTCAAGCTCGAATTAGCAGAAGAGCAACAATAAGGAATGCGCGAAAAAAAACACGGTTTTTCTTTGACCCTTCTGCCATGCAAGCGTGGTGTATCCAGGCATAAAATCAAATTAGGCCTAGTGCGTAAGTGAGCCCAGGTGGCCCACTTGCACGATTACGATCAGGCCTAAATTGCTTTGTTATGGGCCACTTCCTTTGTTCTGCTGAGAGCCCAAAAACGGTAGAGACAAAATAATCAGAGTGAGCAGGAGAAGCTTTTTTGTAAGGGCATCCACAGTGTATGGACCCTTAAAAGGTCCCAAGATAATACATGTGAGGGTGTCTAAACTTGGGAAATTTCTTCACAATGTGTACTAGTCGGATCCACACACCAATAAAAGTGAAAAACCCTATCCTCTCCCTCATTCGGTCATTCCCCTCCTCTCTCTTTTCGCTCCATATCCCAGATCAAGGTTGTGGCGCACGGTGATGACATCGGCGGCCATGGTTGTGGAGCCAGGATCGGCAGATCGAGGTAGCGACGGGAGCTCGAATCCAGTGGATCTGATAGCGAAGCGCGGTGATGGTACAGGGAGCGACAGCCATGGCGTTAACGGCGGTGGCTCCAAGCATCGGTGGCCTGTGGCCATAGCGTCGATCGTGGCAGCTCCGAACATTGGTGGCCATAGCAGCGACAGCGCTTCCTCGACCTCGTCCCGTGCATGACTTCCTTGACATCATCTTAGTGGCGGCACGGCTTGCTCTGACTAGATCCGACGATGGCGATCACAACCGGCGACAGAAGCCGCCGGGACTAGAGGCGAATCCCTCCTGGTGTGATCTAACAGGTGGGCGTAGGGATCCCTGGAACCGGTCCCAAGTTTTGTCCCCAGTCCCTGCTCAAGTGCTAAGCCTCTTCTAAATTTCGCTGCAGTGTGGTACTAGATCCAAACTATAAAATATATATTAAGATCCTCTTGTATTCGCACATTGCGCGTGTTTTAATTGGCCAGAGGCACCTCTGCAATGCTCAAAACACTCTCTTTTTTGAGACGCAGACAGGTTCTCTTGATGATGCATATTTGGTTTCAGAAAAACAAAATTCTCTTGTCGACATTTTCACGCAGTGCAGAGCGACAGGCTACAGAGGCAAGTGGGACCTACGGTCAATGGGCCAGCCTGTCAGTGACTCTCATCCTTCGCTCATGCTCCGATCTCCATGTGTTTCCCGCTCTGCAACGCTGTTACACGGGGGTAGAAACAAGGAAATGCCAACGTATGTGGGGGTGCGTCGCGGTGTGCAGTGCGTGCTGCTGTGTTTTACGGCATGTCAATGGTGATTTATGAGCCAACTCTAAACATATTATTTCATATTTTAATAGAAGAGAGAGAAAAGCTAGCTCTTGATTAAGAGTTAGGCTCATACACACATTCCAAGATTATATAAGGATGTCATGTGGGACTATTCATGTTATGAATTATATGCTAAAAGTTAATATCATTGGAGAAGTTATCTTAAAGCTAGTAACTAGCTCATACTATTGTACATACCCTGACTGCCTGCAAAATAACCCCACTGAACAGTACCCTGTGGCACCCTCGATCTCGGTCCTCGTGTAGCCCCACTGAAACGTACTTGCCGCCCAGAGCATTGCATCATGATCGGAAGGAATCTCGAGAAGGATGGCCAGCCCGGTTGTTCCCGTCACTGACACACAGTCACCGGTCGTCTCCAGTCTCCTTCCATCCACCGCTCATTTTTGAGCCACGTAGAGCAGCGCGATAAGACAATGATACTGTTATTCTGAGCTGCGTCCGATGATTTTTTGCTATATTTTTTGTGTTGATATTGAATGACAGAAAAACACTGACATGGATGATACATATACTAGTGGATTAGGAAAGCTATTTAAAAAACAGCTTCAAAAACTTATTTAGAGAAACCATTCTATTATTTCAGTTTTTGAAGAAACCGAAATCACGAAGCTAGAAGAACTGGCCCTAGGAGCGAACAGATGGAGAAAGTGCAGAAAAACTCTGTTTATAGAGCTATTTTTATCGGCCCATGTTAGCTGCATCGGCCCAGTCTATGAGCGAAACAATGTCAGAGCTGAACCAAACCTCGCTAATACACTGTATACACACACACACACACATGGCACAACATGCTTAGATCATTCCGGTTTAGCTGAGCTGCGGCAACACGCGCGCCCACTACGCGCTCTGCTTTTGGCGCTCCAAGTGGGATTAGCTCAACCGTTACAAAGTCCACAAACTCCACGCGTCCACTACGCGCTCTGCTTTTGGCGCGCCAAGTGGGATTTGCATTAGCAGCAGCAGTTAAACAAAACACGGTTCCGCTTTTATGCGACGACGACGAGCTGGAGTTGGTTTGTCGAATCATCTCATAGTGTTCTGATCGAACTTGCTTGGCTGCTTGCATGTGCCCTCTAATCCCGTCGCCGTGTCTGTCCCTTTCACCGAATGAAAAACGAGTCTACCTGATATCACGATTCTAATAACCTTAGCGTGTGTTTGGTTTGGAGACGTGGTGGGATGGGATGGACCCATTCCTGATTTCTGGGATGGAACCAATCCAGTTCTTGTTTGGTTGCTGGGATGGGATCGACCCTGTTTTCTGTTTGGTTGAGGGGATAAAAGAGGATGGAATGATCCCAGTCACCTGTTTGGATAGAGGGATGGGGATAGGACAGAAGATGTGGTGACCTTCTGGTAAGGTTACCTCTATGCTACTAATCTTTTGTTTACATTTTTTAGAAATTGTTTAGAAATTTCTGGAGGAGCATCCACTACAAGGTAGTCAATTTCCCCCAGTCAACATCCTTTAGAAATTGTTTGATTAATCCATTCTTGCGAGTATTTAAAATGGATAAATACTGAAGTACATGCCAAAATGGATAAATCAATAATGGAAAATTACCTATTACAACCTTCAAGCGCATATTTAAAATTTTAACCGCGATGTTCTGGTCCAGTTCAGATGTATCATAAATAAAGTACAATGGTAACTTTTTTATGGCATATTTAAGATCTCATCTTCTTGCTGATGATTACATTCAGGTTAAACATCTAGCTTTAGCATTGACAGGAGTCACACTGCAATCTTGCTACACACCCTTTAACATCTATAAATAAAAGTACAAAACAGGAATAGATACTGATCACAGCAGTAACTTCCTCATCGATCTGGAATTCTTTAACCCCCAACATTTTCTACAGGCATATATAAGGCAAGTCATTGGAGCAACTGTACTAATTATCTCAACACACTAATTCAAGTAAAACATATCAAACTGTAATATCTACCATATCCATCTTCTATAGTAGAAGATAAAACAGATCACAAACCGAACTAAACTAACTCAAAAACACAAACAAATTGAGCTAAATGATATGAACGAAACATCCATAAGTTATAGCATTCGTAATATTACACCACAGTGCATAGTTATATGTGGTTCCACCAAAAGAAACGTCCTACTCCAAGGCGTACATAATACATCAAATTCAAGCCACACAATATAGCAAGTTCAAGGCTTGTGACATTACATAAGTTATAGCATTCCTAATATTACACCACAGTGCATAGTTATATGTGGTTCCACCAAAAGAAATGTCCTACTCCTCCAAATCACCTTCACTGTCCTGGAAACCTCTCACTAATGAACATTGCAACCCAGTCTAGCTTGTGCTCGAACGGCAGGAGGTAGAAAGCCTTACCAATGTGAGGGTTAGCCACCAAATAAGCAAAGTAGAAAGATATGTGGGTCTTATCAAACCCAGGAAGGCTTTTCAATTGGTCAAATAAGTCTGCAGGAAATTCATTTTCAGGTTTAGCGGCCATCTTTATAGCATTGGCAATGTTCTCACCTACACTTTTGAAAGCACTAATCAGCCCATCATCTTCAATCTCAGCTATCCTAGCCCTCTTGATGGTCTTGCTTGCAGAAGATGTTGCCCCATAATTATCAGGAATAGTACTCCCATCACTCACATCATGTGCAGGAACATCATCAGTTTCAGTTCCTCCATCTTCAGTACTTAGAGCTGCACTTGAGTCCTTGGCAAAGTTTCCTGTAGCCATGCTGTTGCCAAATATTGTTTGCATCTCACCATAGTGGTCTAGAGGCTTGTTCAGATACTCAGCATCTGCCTTGTGATCCTAGCAAATGAAAAAAAAATTCAGCAAGCCCCAATTATGTGCAGGAACAAAGTATTGAAGTATACCTGCACATGGTTATTGTAGTGCTCAGCATCAAGTGTGATAATGAAGTTATCTTCATCCCAGCCAGCAGCATTCAGCTTCCTAAGTCTATTTATCTTTGCAAACTTCCTTGACCAGGTTTTCAAATGGTTCTTGATTTGCTCACCAGTGCGCATAGTGTTGAACTTTTCGTTGAGAGCCCTAGCACATGCATTGAGATGGACTTTCTTGAAGCCCTTTGATGTCTTAGCACCACCAGCCACCACATTGGCAAGGTGAGTCAGCATGAAAGCTGACTGAGCCGATGTCCATGTAGCATGGCCATTAGTGCCTCCAAGTCCTTCAACATGTTCATCCATTATCTACCATGCCAACATAGAAAATACACAAACAATTAAGAAAGCATGGAATAATATTAACTTCAAGAAAGATGTTCATACACCTCAAATTCATGATGAATTACAAGCAATAGGTCCTTACAACTCAAATAAAACAAATAGATCCTTACAACTCAAATAAAACAAATAGGTCCTTACAACTCAAATAAAACAAATACAAATCAGTTAACATTGTTGTTTTGACGGTCTGCCCACATCTGGTCTGCAATTTGTTGCCTAAAATTGACCATAACTGCATGCTCACTTGCTTGACCAGTATACGTTGTAGCATGACTATAGTGTGGCCAATTAGAATCAGTAATAATAAAGTCATCGATCCCGTCTTGTATGACCCAATTGTGTACGATGCAACATGCAACAACAATGTCTACTTGAGTTCGGAAAGGGAAGAATGGAGTGGCATCATCAAGAATTTTGAATCTCCTTTTAAGTGACCCAAATGCACGCTCTATTGTGACACGAAGAGATGAATGTCTAAGATTGAACAACTCCTGCTGATTTTGCACTGGATTATTCCCCCATTCATTCAAGTGGTACCGTACACCACGAAAAGGGGGTAAAAATCCCGGCTTGGCTCCATATCCAGCATCAACTAGGTAGAATTTCCCTAACATATGGTAAACAAGTTTGTCATGTTTCTACCTTTCAACAATTTTATGGACAATTGAGGTAGTATTAATCTATTACCTTGTGGCACTCGAAGGCCATTCTCACGCTCTAGAGCATCTCTTAAAACTAGAGCATCATGTGCCGTCCCCTCCCAACCAGCCAAGACATAGGTGAACCGGAGATCAAAATCTACAACGGCCATTACATTTTGAGTGGCATAGGTCTTCCTACCACGAAAGGAGTGTTCCATTTCCTTAGGAACAGAGGCTCTTACATGTGTGCCATCAATAGCCCCAATACAATCCTATTATGTGTTCAACAAAATTATAATCAGATTAGGGGTCAGATAAGATTATATTAATACAGAAACTACAATGAAGTAGGGATGAGCCTCACACCTTAAAGTAAGGATCCCACCTTGGGTTCCCTGCTATTTTGCTTGGAGTGTCCAATGAAGGAGGCCTAATTAGTTCCCCTCGTAGCTCACCAATGGCACGAAGTACTTTGTTAAAATAACGGCTAACCGTTTCTCCGTATCTATCAAAATTAGTTCCAACTAATCTATTCCTAAGATTATGCCCCACTGTATTTAGAAACATAGCCACTTGTTGCTCAACACACATATGGATGGTATCTTCAAGCAAACCACGGTTCCTACAAAGGTTACAAAACCGAAAGAACTTTGCTCTATTAAGTCTTAACATGTTCACACAAGTTGTATCGTCTTTCCAAATTTTGTGGTCGAGGTATTCAAGTCTCATCCTATCCCTTTCATCCATAGGTCCATATGTTATTCCTACTCTCGTTGCATCCCATTTACGTTTTCTAGACTCAATAATCATGGCCATCATTGCCAAAACCATATATCCAGCAACAGCAAAAATTAAAAGCTTTGTCCTTTTGTCCATCTACAATACATGAAGCAAACACAAAAAAAAACATCATCTGGAAAGGGACTAATCTTGCTGCATATTGTGAACTGCACAATCAAGCTGCATATCGAATTCAAACCACACAATCATATTATCTACTGCACAATCATATTATCCAATGTTCAACTCACCATTTTCAGTACATGTGCATTTTCTTTTTCTTTGCCAACTAAGAAGGAAATTTCTACAACTCAATTAATACAAGAACATGCTGAGAGTTTGCTTTTAATATGTAGTAACCAAAATGCATTTGTGGGCAGCACAAAGTTAAAAACTAAAAATAGAGAATATCTACACTATATACTATTACCTGCTAGTTGTTATATCTAAACTACTCCACAAGAGCATTACAGGGTACTTCAAGCTTCAAATACAGCCATTCTCTACGGCACATGGGGCAAAGGGGGGTGGATGTTTGAGAATTGACCCACTTGAGTATGCAATGAAGATGGAACTCATATTATCAAGCCACACAATCATATTATCAAGCTGCATATCAACTGCACAATCAAGCAAGTTCACAGTGCAAATCGATGTCTACTGCTCAATATCAATACAACTGCTCAATGTCAATACTACTGCACAAAATCATCTCATTCTCAATATTGTTTCCTACACAAAATCATCTCAATCTCAATATTGTTTACCGCACAAACTCATATCAATCTCAATCTCAAGTTCTCAACATGTTTATACAATCTCAATCTCAGTCAGTTATCGCCGGCTAGGGTTTCCATACCTTGCTTGCAGCCGAGATCTCGCCTCACTGACTGAACTCTCCCCTCCCAGATCCAACCAAAACCACCTCTCCGTCGCCCGTCGCCGGTACAGATCAAGCCAAACCCCCGGCCGCAAGAATCCCTGGATCCAAAACCCAAGAAAAGAAACCTCAATCGCACAAATCCAAACCCTAGAAGGCAGAAAATCACCTGATGTTGTCGCGCACACGCCCTCCCAAGAACCAGCGGCGGCGCGCGCACTAGGAGAGACCGGCGGCGGCGACGGAGCGGCGGGATGGAGGAGGAGCTGTGTGTGGCAACTTTACCCGTCCGAGCCGGTGATGCGCCGCCGCCTGGCTTTCCCTTGAGATGAGCGGCCGCCGCTGGACCTCTGCGGGCGCGGAGGCCGACCGCTGGCCTGAGATCGAGAAGGCGACGCGGGTATTTCTCAGACGGGGAGGAGCACAGGAATGACCGGGGAGGAGAAACGGGAGGAGCGGAGCCGCGAGGGGGTGAGCGCACGGGGATTTTTTCCCCACGCGCGAGGCACGTGAGGCGTCGGGGGGATGAGGGACGCCCCCGTCCGAGCGATTCCCTGGGCTGGCGCGATCCCACTTTTTCCCTGGACTGGCGCGGCCCCCGTCCGAGCGATTCCGGCTGGCGCGGAACCAAACAACGTTTTGTTGGGGATGGACCTATCCCATCCCCCATGATCCCTCTATTCAAACACATGCTTAGAGATGTGAGGAACCCCGCAATTGTTTCGTTGTTGATGAACAAACCCCTCTGTCGTCTTAGGCTGATAGTGCCATGATTGTGAGAATTTCGTATTGAAATATAAGTGAATTGTCTATATTTTCTCATCAGTTTAAGCTTTTTGATGAATTTGTTAGTGGATACAACTCAATATGGTATCAGAGCCAAGAGTTTTTGAGTTCAAGATCTAGTTGGTGCAATTAAAAAATAATTGTAGTCTATTCTATTTCACGTCTTAGGAATATACAAGTCTATATGTGAGAAAAAGTATTGAAATATAAGTGAATTATTTATTTTTTATTAGCTTAAGCTTTTTAAAATAAGACCGATTGATATATTCAACTCAATATTCCGTAGGAATTTAGCCGGGACACAGATCACCACGTTTTTCGCCGCGCAAAGTTTCCGTGTTGCAGTGAGACTCCCGCATACTACCCGATGCGAAACCGACGGTCTGGATGGAGCACGGCGGGAAGAGCTACTGAACATGGCAGGGGTAGCATTTGATCTTTAATTCTGAGCTCCTACAAATGGACCCAGAACAGCGGGAATGGAGATGGGTGCCGTTCGGCCTATGCTACAGCTGTCCTAGGTACCCCATATCATAGCAGTATATCGGTGTGTATCGTTAATCGCCCTGCCGTTTGCGGAGGAGAGCTAGCTAGTCTGGTTAGGGAATTTTTTGTACGAATAATCTATTTTTTATTCAAAATTATAGAAATATATCTGCGGTAAATTTTTTTATAAAAATAGGCCCCATGATTAGGGACTTTCATGCAGTCGCCCAATGGTTGGGCGGCTGCACTCAGGCCCCATGAATGTTTTAAATTTTGTAGTTTTAAACTAGTAAAAAATCTGCTGGAGTTCTACGCGGAGAAAAAATAGAGAGAAAAGAGAGGAAACATCCATCTTTACCGAAATTTGGAAAGTGCATCAAACCTTTGCCAAACATAGTGAAAATTGGTGGAGTTGTTCTTCATACATCCAAAAGTCTCCAGAAAAAAATTTGAGCAATTTCGGCCATGGGATCAAAAGTTATACCAGTTTCAATTGAAGCCGAAACGAATTCGAGTCCGTTTCCGACACACCTTCAGTAAAACGGGCATAACTTTTGCATACGGTGTCCGTTTTCGACATTCTTGTACTCGTTGGAAATCTAACGACGAGCCCGATCGAAAAAATACAACCTGCTTGCGCCAGTCGCTCTCCAAGACCCCAAATATCGGCCATCTTTGGACCTAAACCTGCGTCGCAAGTTTTTGGTTTCTGTTTTTGCCTTTTCTCTTGGTCTTCCCTTTGGAATTTGGATTTTGTTTCAACTGAACAGTTGTAGATCTTATCGAAACCTTTCAAATGAGTATATATAAGCCATATAAAACTTTGCTATTTTATCTTTTGAGACTAGTTTATACTGTATCGGTATATCACTTATCATCGTATGTATCGATCGTTCTACGGTCAATCGTTTCTAAAAAAAATTCAAAATTTTTTACACACCTACAACATATAATGAACATAAACTTTTTATTACAACTACAGCAAATTTTTTACCAGTTTAAAACAACAAAATTCAAAAAATTTAAAACATTCAGGGGGGATCTGAGTGCAGTCGCCCAATGGGAGGGCGACTGGAGGAAAGTCGCCTAACGGTGGAGCGACTGCAATCAATCGCCCAACGGTTGGAAGATTTTCCAGTTGTCGCTGTTGGGTTGGGTGAAAGGCCATTGGGCGACTGGAGCCTATTTTTGTAAAAAAATTTCCCGCAGGTATATTTCTGTAATTTCGAATAAAAAATGGATTATCCGTACAAAAAATTCGGTCTTCGGAGTATATCCTTCTTAGCTCTATTCTGAATATCTTCTATCTTCATAAATCAAAAGTTATTTAGAACGTGTTAATTTTTCAACGCGACTTTTTTCTTTTTCTCTCTCTGTTTTTGTATTATCCGTGGACATATAAAGGTGTTACTTCATTTTTATCATTTATTTATTTATTTTAATTAAATAACTGAGAAAAACTAGCAGTCACTATATGGATATTTCAACCAAAAGACACAACACTTTTGAATAGACCTTAGGCCAAGCTTGTGTGTTGCAGTAGTACTGTAGTAGTAGTTCATTCGAGGAGAAGAATAGTGGGGCCATGGTTCCAGGTTTCACAAGCAAAGAATAAACCAGGATTCAGGAGCAATTAACATGAGTCCGGTGTACACATAGTATTAACTTGGGTCTTCGATCACCTGAATGTTGGTTCCAGAGCAGATTGGCTCAACAAAAAGCATGTACCTTTTGCACATGTATATGCATGTACCTTTATCATTTAACATGAGTCCGGTGTACACAAAACTGTTTTTTGCTCCTTATTTTTGATGTTTTGAGCCTAAGAGTTCATGTAACCTTAGCTGCGTATATCTCTCATGGATATAGAGGCCAAATTTTATATCTTTTATCTAAAAAATGTACATGCATCTGGAGCTAAAAAGTGCGTCGTGTTGGTCTCTTCGTAAACCGAAAGGATTAATATGACGTAGTAAATTAGATAGATCCAATGGTCCGGTTTGCCCATCCATTAGGAACTTTTAGGTGAAGATCGGATAGAACTAGCCTTTTTTTTAGTCTTATGGGCATACATATGACGAGTGACGACATGGAGCATGCCGAATTCAATTCAAGTAGCTAGTAGTTGTTGTCTTCTGTTTCGTTAGTACTCCTCGATGTCACTAGTACCTAAACTAACTAATTTTTGTCACGTTGCACGGATCAAATCAAACAATAGATTGTTACATTAAGTTGCCCGAGCTGCGATTTAGGCTGGCCTTAAGTACGCAATTAATAGGAAATAATAGCGCCGTGTATGTTATTTGCCCAGAGTACTAGCGACTAGTATTCACCAAATTGACATTGACTATAGCAGCATTCCTTCGATTCCGTAACGTATGGGACCGTTCAAAAGTTTGGTCTCCCAAGAATGCAGCATGCATGAATGAATCAAACGCAGGCTGAATTTCACGACATTATTCTACATACTTTAGGGAATTATCACTAATCTCGGCCATCATTTGTTTGACTAGACTATCAATTTCGACGACGACGTACGGTTGCAGTACTACGTGGATCCTACCTTACTACTAACACGCACTTAATTCTTAAGCTCTCACCAGTCGTCTGTGTGTGTTGGATTGGTTTCGATCATGAGAGATTGAGAGAATGTCACCTCTTAACTGAAAACTTTACATGGCCTTTTCTGATTAGCCCGGCTAATATATGAGTAATATAAAGGATTCTGGAACAAACTTCAAGGCATTTTTCTCCCTGCAAAGAAGTATTTCGACATGGATAATCTCAAACTCAAAAAATTTCCATGATTGGCAAGAGGAAGTGTTACCAAATTAGCATAGAACGTTCTAAAACGGGAAAATTTTGTTCTTGCCAATCAAAATATATGCAATATTGTTTTTGTTATCAGAAAATTTGCTTATTTTCTTTTTGCCACCCTTCCATTAATGCTTACTTCATTTTTGCTACTCCATCCACTTTTTCATCAAGTCAACGTGTAGACCATTAAGAAATATGGAAAATCCAAAACATAGAAAAATCAAGACAAATAGACAAAAAATATAGAAAAGTTTAAGGATAACTTTACACAATTTTGTTCACTTTTTTAAAAAATACACAAGGAAAGTTTCTCAAAAATTTTACACTATCGAAAACATTTAAATCTTCCTCAATATTTATAGAACATTGCTAAAATTTCTTGATGTATAAATTTTATGAAATTTTATTTTTTTTGTACAAAAGTGGTCCCTTCATTTTTCTGTATTTGTTGGTATTTTAAATAAAGTTTTGAAAATTTTGTTTTCCTAATATTTTTTGCATGTTTTAACTATTAAATCACGTTGACTTGATGGAAAATTAGATGGAGTGACAATAATAAAATGTGCATTGATGGAATGATCCCAAAAATGAAATGAGTAGATTTACGATGTCAGAAACGATATTGCACATATTTTGAGTTGATGCGGGTACGATCACGTGAATCCTTAAGATTAGCTCGATCTTACGCATGGGCGGATCCAATGGTATTCCTGGGTATTCCCGGGAATACCCAACTTTTTTGGTGTAATCTGTAGTATATATGTATGTATACTTATATATATAAATGTATAATGATGTATTCTGTGATATTTTCGCTATTCTAGCCTACTAGCACCAATTTAAGAAGCCTGTAAACACAGAATTGCTTATTTGCATGGCTTCATTCAGTCCTATTGATTCATTTGCTGCTTTTGACAAAGACAAATTAGTTAAGCTTGCTGGATTTTATCCTAAGGATTTCTCAATCTTCCTCCTCAACTCAATTTGTACATTACTGATATGCGCACTGATGAAAGGTTTAGAAATGTGAGAAGTCTTGCTGAGCTTTCCATTAAGTTTGTTGAAACAAAGAAGCATCTTAGACATGAAGTTATTTACAGGCTTCTCAAATTGGTGCTAGTGCTTCCAGTAGCAACTGCAAGTGTTGAAAGAGTCTTTTTTGTCATGAATTATGTGAAGAACAAATTGAGAAATAAGATTGGGGATCAATACTTGAATGATTGTTTGGTTACATTTATTGAGCGGGAGTTCTTTCTACAAGTTAAGGACAAAGACATCATCAACCGCTTCCAAGCCATGAAGAATCGTAAGGTTAAAGCAACATTATAGTATTTTGTAAGTTCTCTTTATTACTTATTAATTTGTTTCATGCATATTTTAGAGCGGAACAATTTGTTATTTGACTATTTTTGTGACTTTAATTATCGATAACGTACTACTCTGAACTATATTTTAAATGTATGGATTGGATTTTTTTATGTGGAAATGGGAATACCCAAAGTTGAAATCCTGGCTCCGCCACTGATCTTACGGTGATGATGATCACACGGTCAACGAAGATAACTTAACCGAAGCAATATGATTCAAGATCATACCACAACGATCACAAGGGTAACTTAAAGAACACAATATGATTTGACAAAGGAAAGTAAACTAGTGTCAAGCACAAGGTTACAACCACCACAACCGTATCACAATCTTCACAAGAATCCACACAACACAACTCGCTCAACGGCAAGAGCATAAAGTAGATGATCTCGGCTCCGCTTCAAACAACTTCTACTTCTGGTTTCTGGAACGCGACGACTTCTTAATTTGTCTTGTTTTGCCCTTTTGTTTTTTTTCTCTTATTCCTTTGCATTATCTGTGATGCTATAATTTTTTGTTTTCTGTTTTTAAATTTTAATTACTCAGAAAAAGATAACAACCGCTATGGTGCATTTTAAGCCATAAGCCAAAAGTTGAAAGCCACTTTAACTAGGAAAAATTGCTCCTCTGCCCCAAAGTTTAATGGTGTTTGCTCATTTGCCCCATGATGTCTCACTGACATGCGGGTCCAGGGCCCACATGTCAGTGAGACATCATGGGGCAAATGAGCAAACGCCATTAAACTTTGGGGCACATGAGCAAATCCCCCCTTTAACTACTACCATCGATCGATCAATTCAAGCAACATCGAAGAATTTGCAAGAACAATTGAAGAGTAGAAACTCTTGGTATTTCTTGTGCCCTAAGCACCTTAAAGCTTCTCAATCTATGAAAACATCAAAAACCAATTTACAAGAAGGGTACCATACTTATATAGAAATTTAAGTCGGCTACTATAGCAACCAACTTGCTACGGTTGCTACAGCACCATTGTTTAAAAATATTTTTTTGATTTTTTTTGCAAAACAAGATAGAAAGATCAAACCTAAATCAAATTTGTTTGCGTGAAAGAAATTTAAATTGGTTTTATCATATCCTCGTCATGAGGGGTAGGAAGAAAATATTGCCAACTCAGTGTGTCTATAATTAGAGGTGAAGGAGGTGATGGACCATGGCTCCAACGTCCAAGCAAGCAACAAGCCCAGAGCGACGCATTCAGCGGTTTGGCTGGGCAGCTGAGTGAAGTGGTCGCGCTGCAGGAGCGGCGTCACTTCGCACATGGACCGTACGTACGGGCAAGCACGTGAGTGCACGCAATCAAGAGCAGATTAGCAGCTTTTTTTTTAAGGGTAGATTAGCAGGTTAATTAAGCGCGGGATAGACTATTACACAAGCGATTGAAATTTTTTTATCTTTCAGTCACCTAAAGTTGCACTTTGAATCACCTGAAGTTGCACATATTTTTTTGGAGGGGGCTGCAATTTTAGGGCCTGTTTGGATGGACTAGGACTATTTGTTAGTTAGGACTAGTTGTTAGCTGACTAGTAGTTAGCTGGCTAAAGATTAGCCCAGTCCTGTTTGGATCCAAAGACTAATAAGTGCTACTATCTCAGTGCAAAGTCTGTTATACCCCTATGCATGGTGGTCTGGGAATGTTGGCGTGGGTATCAACGTCTTTTTTCCATCCAGCTGGTCCTTTAGCGCTCATTAGCTGAGTTTGATGGACTAGTTGGCTAACAACTAGTTGGGGCTTTGGCTAAACTTTAGCCCACCCATTAGCCCTCCTGTTTGGATCCTCAAGGGATAAAGTTTAGCAACTAGTTGTTAGCCCAAGGTATCCAAACAGGGCCTTAGTTGATTGAGAGTGCAATTTCAGGTCACCTAAAGTTGCAGCTGTTTTTTTTTTGGAGGAGGGCTGCAAGTTTAGTTCATTGAGAGTGCAATTTCAGGTGACTGAAATATAAAAAAATTTCGGTCGCCTATGCAATAGCAAAACTGATTAAACGCACACTGCAGTAGGGTCAAATGGCGATATGTGCCAGCTCTCCGAAGCTTGAGAGAGATCAGAGTACATGTCGGTCGTACTGATGAGCAAATCACAGGTTGGCATCGCGTGGTGGCCTTGTCCCCTGTTGTGCGCAGCAGACGGAATCTGGATGGGGAGCCACAAATCAAGCACAGCACAGAGTAGTGTAGTTCATTTTGATTAATCCGGTGCGGAAGGAGATGCCATCGGCACGATGCACTATCAGTTCTCGTGATCCACGGGACCATCGATCGATGTCTGGTCGATCGACAGGATGCAGATGCCACCGGACAGAACCTCTCAGGATTTTCTGCCTAGGTGTCAGCTTTTTTTTTTTGTGTGGAAATCATCGGGTTTTCACATGGTTGCATGTATCACAGTTACGAGACGTGTGTCGGCTAGCACGGTTGTTGCTGCTCGATTTTGGTCGAACGATTAGAACTTGCCATGATCCAAATAGGGCATATCAGCATATATGTGTAGCTACACCTGGGCCACTTGATGGGGGTGATCAACTCGGCTTAAAAGCTCATGGCTTATGGCTGAAAACACTGTAGCTGACTGAAAAAAGCATTGTAGCTGACAGAGACTTATTTCGCATAATTAAATTTTAAAAAATTTAAAAATAAAAAAAAATCGTTAGCCCATTACATATAATACAAACAAATACGGGAAAAAAAAGAACCGGCAAAAAAGCTCAACAAAAAGACAAAAAATCAGAAAAAGACGAAACTTATGAATAGTGACAAATAAGCCATGAGCACTGTAGCATAAGCCATGTTGATCACCCCGGGCGAGTTGAAGCAAATGGCGAGTTGATCCTTGCGTTTTGCTGGAACCTTTTCAATTCGACCTGAGCGGTCACATTTACTTAGCCTACCCCCAACAAGATTCAACTTCTGACTTCTAGCATTTTAATTTCGTCTTTTCCTTTTTTTGGTTTTTAGGGCTTTTTATCTTTTCTTTTCTTTTTTCTTTTATTCTTTTGTATTGTGGTACAACAATTTTTTATTTTTAGAATTTAATAACAGTAGCTATAGTGTAAAAAAAAGTTAACCTAAAAAGGCCAAAGTCTAAGTTTAAAAGCCCAAATGAGCAGTGAAGATGCTCCAAGTGACTTATAAGAAGCTTATAACTTATTTTATACCATTTCTAAAAAAACTTATTTTATACCATAGTTGCTATTGATTTATTCTGCATAATTAAATATAAAAATAAAATATTATTTCAATACGGATAATACAAAAGAATAGAGAAAAAAGCTAAAAAAAAACCTAAAAACAAAATAACTAGAAAAAACAAAAAAATATAGACCAGAAACCATTTAGAGCGGATCAAAAGAATAATTGCTTGTCAGAGCTAGCTAGCGGCGTCCCACATGTCAAATCTGTCTGTGTCGTTACTTGACGGGAAGAACTATTCTGCATCAAATTTTGTAGGCGATTATATCGTGTTATTGTCATGATTGATTTTGCATCTCAAATCCGTCAGTGTCGTTACTTCACGAGAGGAGCTATCTTGTTGGCTTGTCATCATTTTTGCATGCACCGGTGGACCATCCATCTGTAGAGCTTGCAAGAAGGCCCTGATCGAACGGTTTCGGTGCGGACCTCCACTGCCCAGCAATCAATGGCCGAAATGAGCATCAAACAGAAGTTGAAACATGCGTTGGATCTATTTGGAATGGATTGGATTCCTGCCATGCGTGCATGTGACACGCCGAAGGAGGATGATTGGAGGAGGAGAGAAGCACTGCAACACGTCTTGGGCCCTGTTTGGATCAGTTTCAGATTCTTAAAAACCAGCTATTATTTCTAATTTTTAAAAGCTGATTTCTAAGCAAAAACTGATAGGGTGTTTGGATCCCTTAATTTTTAAAAGCTGGTTTCATTTATGATTGGTGCTAATAGACTATTATACCCTTACATTTATGATTGGAAGCATCTGCGCGTGGTCTTTAATGAGGGTAAATGGGTATTTGTGCAAAAAAAACTGGCAAAAACTGGGTATCAACAGCTTCTTGGTTTTTAAGAATCTGGGTAGGTAGATTTTAAAAACTACTCCAAAAACTGATCTATTTGGATCCCACCCAGTTTTCAAAAGCCAAAATTTTAAAATCTGGGTGGATCCAAACAAGCCCTTGGCAAGTGGGCTTGATCGCAATTCGTATCATCTCCCCAAACAACACATGCGATCTGATGGGGAGTTACGACAGTGATTTGTCGCCACTCTGGTTAGCAGTATTAAAAACTAACTGCCATCTGCGCCTCAGCGGCATCAAATTAAGTAGGATTTGTTGTGCTTGTCGCGACCCCGGAGGTCTGATGAAATAAACACCCTTATCGAATTTAGTGGTGCTTCAACTATTTTTTAGTTTAAATTTATAACTATATTTATTGATTTTTATTAAAATTATACTGTAGCGGCGATTAGTTTTTTAAAAAAAATAAAAAAAATATTATATCATCATAAATAATACAAAGGAATAGTGAAAAAAGATAAAAAAGCCAAAAAACCAAAATTAATCAAAATTAAAATCCAATACATTGTAATGTGTCTCTAGTATAAATAAGCCAAAAACAAACAAAAAAAAATCAGAAACTAAGGTCAGTATTCATGAATTTCGTCTTTTTCTGAACTTTTGACTTTTTGTTGAGCTTTTTTGCCGGTTCTTTTTTTCCCGTATTCGTTTGTATTATACATATTGGGCTAACATATTTTTTATATTTTAAAATTTTTTTAAATTTAATTATGCTAAATAAGCCTCTGTCAGCTACAGTACTTTTTCAGCCAGCTACAGTGTTTTCAGCCATAAGCCATGGGCTTTTAAGCCGAACCGATCACCACCTAGAGCGTCGCGAGGCCACATTCAACTGCCTTGGATATTTTATTCCAGTTTATTTCTTCGAGGTCTAAGCCATGGATTCGGGGATAGGAATATGAGTTGGTGCGTGGTTTGGCAGAGCCGTAGTCCGTAGGAAGACAGTGATGTACGGACCAACAAGGGAGTTCTATCTGGGTAGGAATTATAGGTTACTAGTCTCATAGGCGCGGCGTCACGCCGCGTCAGTCACCGTGCGTACCAAAATGAATGAGGCGATAATTCGTGAAGAGTTTTTTTAAAAAAATCGAGGGCACATTCGTATTTTTGAAAAAATTAAAGGGCTTCTTTGTAAAAATGGAGAACCTGTATGTAAACAAACGAGGACCCGTGCGCAATTTCAAAAATGGCGGGGGGCTATCCTGCAAAGTGGAGGGGCTAAAAAAACTGACAGGGACCTTTTCGCGAGAACGAAGGACCTTTATGTAATTTCAAAAAAATACAGGGACTTTTTCGCAAAACAACTCACCAGACCGTACCAAAAACCGGCGCCACGCGCCGGCCGACCGAGCGCTGGGGGCGACGTGGCTAGCCTCCCTGCCCGCGAATGCTTCCGGCTTTGTATAGAGGGATGATATACCGCTGCAACGCCTGCAATAATAAATCTGAAGCGAAAGCATACGCGCACGTGATCAGTACTTTTGTGCTCTCTTGGAACCTAAATTACACAGATGTTTAAGCGCTGATGTTAATAGCGGACAGTGGACAGCTACAAATACGGTGGATAATCCGGATCGGTTTGACACCATGCTGTCACCTGAGTCTGGACTAGGCCCCGGACTCCTCACGACAACGCGTTTCAGCTTCAGTTTCTGATTTCGGCTTATTTTTCACTATTTATAAAATTCGTTTTTTTTGAACTTTTAATTTTTTTTAACTTTTTTGTCGGTTCTTTTTTCCGTATTTGTTTATGTTATCTATGATGAGTTAGCATATCTTTTTTTTTTTTAATTTTTTTAAATTTAATGACGCCAAATAAGTCACTTTCAGATATAGTAAAATTTTAATCATTTTAATGCAATTTCAGTTATAAACCACAACTTTTCAGCCCAAGAGCGAGACATTAGCTGAACAGGAGTCACGCGACTCGTTTCGTCAATGTGAACCGCGTTTCGGCGCTACTCGGTCGTGCTTCCTTTCCGCGAAGGCACGCGGCGGTTCGTACGGTACGGGGGGAGCGCGTTTCGGCGTTTGGAGCGTCACCCCCCGCCCCAATGCGTCGTCGCATGGGTCCGCGCGGAGTTGGCAGTACGGCGACGTGGGACGAGGAACGGCGGGGGCAGGACGCAACCGGATCGCCATCCCACACCGACGCGGCACACGGCAGGACGCGGCGGATCAGGATGAGATCGTCGCGCCGGGCGCCACCCTGCGTCCGGTGCGGCGTTGCCGTCAGCCGTCGGTTCTGCGCTGCCGGATTTGATGCGGTGAGAGCTGCGTCGGTTGTCTCGAGGCCTGTGAGCCATCGATTTCGGTTTCAGGTTACCCCCCGGCGGCCGGATGGGTACAGCCACCCTATTGTATTGAGCGATTCCATCTTCGATCTTCTCCTACGAGAGATTTCAATATGCAACAACAAGGATGTTCCAACCGTTAGATTGTCATGTGTCCGTCGAAGCCGTGTCTTACTTGGGGAAATTGAGAGTAGCACCATATTTGTCTACTTGGAAAAGCACATTTCGCCTGAAAACGAGCACTCAACTAATGGATCAGAAGAGCGTGGCAAGTGCAGCAGGAACAGGGTCACTGATATTTGGACCGAGCCCGTGGGGCTCACTCCGGATGCGTGCAACCTTACTTCACGATAATATGACGATCGACAACGATGATTGAACTGCGGCCTTAGCCGTTAGGCACAGAATTTTGTGATTAATTCCGGGCCATGTTTTATCTTTTTTCTCAGTCTCGGACTCCTCCTGCATTTGATCTTTCATATTTGTTGGGTAAACATAGCCCATCCAGCAACGATCCGTACGTATTTTTGGCTGGCGTACGTCTTGGGTTACGTACGCGTGATATGCATGGATGCATGGTTCGTCAACTCGTGCGCCATTTCGATCTTTTCCGTGCCTTGCGGTGTTAGCTCCGACCTTTACTGCTGGCGACTTATAAATCGGAACTCGCACTTGAAACTTCAAACGCGTTGTGTTCGGAAAGCATATACTCCTCTTACGTACGTACCTGGGACCGGCCGGCCGGCAACACGCACGCTGTTGTCTCTGCCGTGCATGACAGCAAATCAAATCCCGTAGCAAAACAAATGGTTTTGATTCAAACACATGTGTTACATATATACATGCAAAGCCGAACCATTTCGTTCCTTTGTTTAATTTTCTTAGTTTTTTCCCCCAGTAGCTAACGAAATGGGCTGACCGGTTCGTCTGTTTTCCTCTTCGAAGGAGAAATTGTTTGGTGCTAATTGACCTGTGTTTCGTTCGTAGCACATTGCGAAACGAGTACATCTAGAAGAGTCTTCTGCTTAGTTGCCAAGTAGCCGATACTAAACACATTCATTATCCATATTAGGTCTAACCTGTCGCCGCCAAACGTTCGCCTATTGCTGTAACTTCTCTCAACTATGTGACGACATCGGCAGCTGATTAAACTAAGCATCACTCCTATCGAACTAGACGAGCTTGTTAGCTTCAGAACAAATTCCAGGTCGTCAGATTTGTTGTCGTACCTTGAAGGGTATAGGCATGTAGTAGGCTAATTCCTTGTGATTAAACGCCAATGTGCCAATTGTGTGATGTGAACAGTACTTGTAACGAAAATACTGAAGTACTACGCTATTTAATTTGACTTTTGAGTGACATGTTGCTCAACAAAAAAAGGCGAAAAACTAGAGAACAACATACCGTTCCAACGATATACCATCCTCTCTCTTGCACGCTCCTTCTCACTCCCGGCCGCCGCTCCCGCTCGCTCTAGTCCGTCGCTCCCTCTCCCTCTCGCTCACCCTCGCTCTCGCGTGACAGCCGCCAGAGGGGCGCCGCAGCCATCGACTGCTTCACCGTGTCCCCCAGATGTAGAGGGAGGCCAGGGAGGCAGTGGTCCCGCGGGGGGTGGCAGTGGAGGGAGGCATGGCGAGATGGCACATTGAATATTAGATTGAGTGGGGTGGGGTGTAGGGATATCCGGAATTACCACAATTTCCATATTCACGCAACTGTCTAGGATTTCAGTTGTGCATAAGTTGATAAACAACATATTTAAAATTACAATATCATAACATGAGTCTTACATAAAATATGACATAACTGTCGATTATAGAGTTTTAAGGCTTCCAAACTAAACTTATTTATATTATAAACAAAAGACGATCACACCACATACTACGCTTGAGTGTAGGCTCGATCTAAAACATGTGATCTTCACCATCATAGTATCCATCGTTTGCTGGTATATTCTCCTTATATTATTCATTGTATGAACAAAATATATGCAAGAACGAGTACATTCGTACTCAACAAGCCACGGTGGTAAAGTCTTATAATGCATTTGATGATTTCAAGGGAAATATCTATCAAGGAGGGTTTATCTTGGACCTATCATCACTAGTACCTATAGTTTTATTTATGAAGCATTTTGATTTGAACCAAAGCAAGTTAACAATTGTTTTTAAGAGTAAGGGGAGGTTAATGATTCAACATCATGACCAATACCATATTTAACCTTCAAAAGACTACTTATGCCTCGAATTTAGGAATAACCCCACAACATAGCTTCACTAGCTGGAAGCACGACACATTCGAATGATTCAGGCTCAATATCTGTAAAGAGTGCACAACTTTTACCATGAGATGTCTTCAACTTACAATCATCGAGACAACAGTGCCGTTCAAAATTCCCACAACATTAGTTTCTATCTGGTAGATGTTAGGGCCATCCTAGCAGTTAGGGTCATACTAGGCTTACGGTGTGCCATTTGCCGATTGCTTACATATGTTGTACCATTGTGTAGCTTGACAAGTGGCACTCGAAAGTCCACTCCAACTCACCCTCAACAACTGATACCAGTATCCTCCTATAGACTTCGTAAAATGGGACAACGCACTAGGCTAAGTCTGATTTCTCAGTCCCATGGATAGGCGGCAATCGTGTCAATTTCACGGCACAAGGTTCTAGTGCTTATATGCTTCGGGTGAGGCATCCAAACAACCAACGTGTAGATCAATGGGAGCATAGCACATAACTAACCACTTGCCCAACATTTTCAAAACATCACTCTCGACAAGTGATCCAACATAAATATTGTGATTCATTTCATGTATAAGTCCGTACATGTCAACTCATGATGTCGGATGGTAAGTGATAAGTGATTGCAGTTCTTATTCCTCCACTATTATGTTAATCTAAAGCACGATACACTAGCGCTAAGTTTATCAAGGAAACCATGTTAGATTATTATCGAGGATGGCATGTAAATGATATAATTAAAGGCATTAACTACTTAAACAGGATTATTCAAAGTAACTGATAATAAATAGCATCAACAAATAAATAATATAGAAATTAATCCATACATAATGTAGCCCAACTAATAGGAATCCAACATAATCAAGGATCGTGACTTGCCTTGCGACTCGTCGTCGGTGCTTACACCTTCGCAGACTTTAGGGTTGTTACTTCTAGTTCCAATTGTTCCAGTAGCTTCTTCTATATAATCTAGTGTACACACATAAACAAAGCCAAATAAGCCTACAACAGAGCTACAACACTTGCAAATAAAACACTGCTAAAAGAAAAGGAAAAAACAGAGCGGAAAAGTTGTTAGAAGGGACAATCGATGAAGAATTGGTTTTGGAAAGCTTTGAATTTGGAGACGGATGGTGAACAGCGGTAATTGAGTGCTCTATAGGGGTGTAGGGTTAGTCTACTATGCAGAACCAGTGCTAACTCGGTGAGAAACGACATGGAACTATATGAATTGGTCACAGGAAGGTTCTAAATAGGTCTAAACCGGTGCTAACTCGGTGAGAAACCGCATGTGCGCTGCGTGCACCTCTAGAGCCGTTATCCATTGTGAAGTCTACCTTGACTGCATCTTCACCAAAATCCGGCTCCTCCAGACCGCTCTTTACACAAACCGATTTACAATTTTTCAAAGAAATCTTGTACAATTGATTTGGAAATTTTGTCACCTTCGTCAACAAATCTCTGTTCTTGTCATACACACACAAGAACTCATCCTACAACACCACCCTGCACCCTCTTTCTGTTATCTGCCTAAGACTAAGTATGTTATTGTTGCATAGACTTGGCATATAGTAAATCCCTGTCAACAACTTTTTATTTCCGTTCTTGCATTGCAACATCATCGTTCGTTTGCCTTTTATCTCCACCGTGGAGCTGTCACCAAACTTGATCTTGCCCTAAACCTTCTCATCGAGCTTATGAAACATGGAACGATCTCCCGTCATGTGGTTGCTTGCTCCATTGTCCAAGTACCACCGATCCGTGTGATCGTGGCTACCTTCCTTCGTGCGTAGTTTTGGAACTACGTTTTCCTCATTCAGTATCACCATGACCGGCGTCTTTTCAACATATAAGGTGAGAAGTAGTCCTGATTCTTCATCTTCTTCTTCGTCTTTGGCGAGTTTCACCTCCCCGTTCTTCTTCTTGCTTCTGCAATCCGAAGCATAGTACTTGTACTCGTTACAGTTGAAACATTTTATATGATTGCGGCATCCTGACACATAGTGCATGTATTTGCCACATTCAAAGCACTTAACATATGGTTTATCACGGGATCTGTCACCACCGCCTTACCCAGCCTTGTCACCACGGCCACCTCTGCAGCCTCGGCCACTCTGGCCACTTCGACCGCACCACCTCCCGCGGTTGTTTAATGAGCCATGACCGTATCTTGGATCCCCCTTTACTAGCAACGTCTGCTCATTGTGAGTCTAAGATCCCTACTCGTTACGTGATTGAAACATCTTCAGTAACTCCTCATGCATCTTGAGAGAGCCGGTGATCTCCTCTATCTTCTTCTTGTCCAGATCGGAGGGGTACATAAATGTGGTGACAACAAGTATGTACTTCTCTGGATCTTTCTTCTCTTCTTTATTTCTTTCTCTCGTTCGATCACACCGATTGCTACGATCACCCCGATCACTCCGACTCTCTCTGTCTCCTCTCGTTCTCATTGCTCACCTCTCGTTATATGACTGTGTGTCTTTTAATGCCTGCACGCATGGCCTCCTCATCCGACTACGAGTACGATACGAACTCCGACTACGACTATGACACGAGCTCCGACTATGACTACGACACAAATTTCGACTATTAGAATAGTACTCGTATACGACCTTGATAAAACTGACTCGAATACGACTTAAATAGTATTACTAACTCTAACAACTAGCTTGGCCGCTAGCGCATGCAAGGTCACATTATGGAGTAAGATTTCGAATTAGTTCGGCGCCCAGCGCCCAGCGCCCAGCGACACTGGATAGCGAAAAGGCACCACCCTAGTTGTATTACCCTTCAGTAGACGACAAGTAGAATATTCTATGGAGTATTCGAGGAGGTGGTGGATTTTTTTTCAGAAAAAATTATCTCTACTTGTAAAAAATGAAAAGGTAATGATGCTTTACTCGCCATTTCGAACGTGCACGATAAATTGGAGTAAAATAGCTAACTAGATTCCGTCTATATGAAAGTTGCAGGTAGACTGTCTATCATGCCCACGATTTTCTGCTTTCAGAAAGGTTGACCTTTAAACAAATATATCATCTACGGCTCGAAAAGAAAATGCTTGAAATTAAGAAAGAGGTTGTATACACGACAGCGACACAGCGTGGCTTTATTTCAGTTTGGTGGCTGTTAAGAGGATGTCATCATAAGAGCCAGCTAATTTCTGGACTAATGTTTTCCTTTTCCCCTCGATCTACATGGACAGCGGAGTTACGCAAGCCCCTCACATGTGGTCTCCATTTGTCAATGTCTTCATAAGAGGTCTTTAGACTTGTAGTGCACTCCCCTCACGCTTGTAAACGACGAGAAGGCTCATCCATTCAAATAACAAAATAAAAAGCAAGATAAGGCTCACGATATATAAAAAGGAAACTCTCGCAACAACTTGCGCAAGCTCTTGGTAGTACATGTACGCTGAGAGGTGTAGCCTGTAAAGCTACACACGGAGAATACAAAATGGAATACGTAGAGAAAAAGAATGTCGACATCCACATCACAAGATGAATTTCTTACTAGCCCTTCAACAATGTACACTCCCGGATGAAATCTCGGTAGAACCAAAAGACCGGACAAGGACAGCAGCACCACAGCATCGCTTTCAAGAGATCCATTTTTTTACTGCCAGGATGGCTACATCGCTCTTAAGAGAGGCCTAAGCTGTGAGCCTGTGACTGGCTCCCTCCCTCCCAGCTGCTTTTCTTTTCTTGTTTATACTGGAACCAAAAGGTTAAGCTAATCTCTGTGAGAATGTTATTACATCGTCGTCATCGTCGTCGCTGCCCGCCGGCATGCACATCTACGTCTACCGCGACGTTCCGCCCTCTGCTCCGTCTCGCATGGCCTACCGAATCGTACGATCGTATACTCTGCTAGAGGCCACAGTGTCGTGTCTTATAGCTGCCGTTAAAGGGAGGGAATGCACCGGTATCTGCTGCTCGGTGGTCTCACGGCGAGCGCGTTAGAATTGAGCGCGAAATGGGACCCGGCCGGCGCTCGCAGTGGCCAGACAAGCAACCACCCGCCGCAGCACCGGCGTAAATGTGGTCGACTAAGTGCCCTTGCAACTGTTGGGGCAACGAATTGTCAGCCACTGCACTTGCAGGAGACCCTTTGGGTGTCAGCTCAGGTCAGGAGCACACATGCCATGAAGTGCCTAAGTGGGCAGGCAACTCGTGAAATGCCAAGAATAATGACCCCAGGAGATGGTAGTGGTAGAAGAACGTCTTCTTCACTTCTTCAACTCTATGTTTCAGCTAGTGATGGATGATATAGTACCATCACTTACTGAGATGTCTCAACCGTTGGATTTACGTGGTTTGGACAGCTCCCAACAGATTCCAAGGACGGTAAACTTCCTCAACTAAACAAGCACCACCAGCTGCTGACACGGGAAGATCTTGAGATGCCCTCAGATGGGGTACTAGCTAGCGCTTCGATTGGCCCTGATCAAGTCGGCTTCGGCTTCTAGCTTATTTTTCATTATTCATAAGTTTCGTCTTTTTCTGAACTTTTAGTTTTTTGTTGAGCTTTTTTGCCGGTTCTTTTTTTTCCCGTATTTGTTTGTATTATACGTAATGGGCTAACATATTTTTTATATTTTTAAATTTTTTTAAATTTAATTATACTAAATAAGCCTCTGTCAGCTACATTGTTTTTTTAGTCAGCTACAGTGTTTTCAGCAATAAGCCATGAGCTTTTCAGGCGAACCGATCACCACCTAAAGAGCTGGCTGGGCATGCAGTTGTTTTTAGCAGCAACCTTTTGGACTTATCGAAAGTTTGGAGTTGGTAACTCGAAATGCTTTTATCTTGCCATGTTGCGTCGGAGCTGTGGTTGGCTCGGTTTTAAAATGGTGATGATAAGAGCCTAGCTATCCCCATGATGCCATGGCTTCTGCTCCGCTTGGTCGCTTTTCCCTTATCTGAAGAGTTCACAGCCACTCGTCTTCTTCTCAGGGAGTTAAGAAAGGCCCTGTGCCAACCACTACCTACAATATGGCGCACAATAAATATATAGGATTCTGCCCTTTTGGTTTGCGCCACAAGTATTTGCAAGTTAAGCACAAGCACTAGGCTTGTGTATTTGATGAAATGATATGTGTAGGCTACTTTCTGAAAATTGGAGCGCAAGAGAGGAACGGTACTACTAGTAGCAGTCTAAGAGCAAGTATTATAAGAGGTTGTAAGCTGACTGTATGCTGAGGTGGAGGAGAAAGAGGAGGAGAGAGAAGAGAAGTGGGCTGTAAGCTTACAGCCAGCTGAAGCACAAGAACCAAAAAACTTTGTGAGAGGAAGGGGTAGGTCATACAGCCTTTAGCTGGCTGTAATTACTATATAAGTAGGCTGATAAGTGGGCTATAAGTATCTATACAGCCAGTTGAAGACTATATTATAAGACTTGCTCAATGCTCTTTTTTTCCCTCTCATTTTCCTCTTGAGCTCAGAAGTGTCGTCCTAACGTTCAGAAAAAAAGAAAAGGGAAAAAAGTCAGATCAAAATAGTCGGTGCGATAAAGGTAGGTAGGCGTCTATGGAATCATTGCTTCTTCCCTCTTTTCTCTGTTTCGTAGCATGAGCGAAAAACTACGGTTTACTTTAACGAAAAGAGCGTGAAGCCTTGCAAGTTAATACTACTGCTCTCCACAGGAAATAGAGATTTATGCGAGCATAACGGGATGCAGGAATAGGTGGTGATCGGTTCGGCTGAAAGCCTCATGGCTTATGGCTGAAAACACTGTAGCTGGCTGAAAAAAGCACTGTAGCTGACAGAGGCTTATTTACCATAATTAAATTTAAAAAAATTTAAAAATAGAAAAAACATATTAGCCCATCACGTATAATGTAAACAAATACGAGGAAAAAAAGAACCGGTAAAAAAACTCAAAAAAAGCTAAAAGTTCAGAAAAAGACGAAATTTATAAATAGTACAAAAATAAGCTGAAGCCAGAAGCTGAAGCCATATTGATCAGGTATAAAAGAGAAAACTGAAGCGCACTGATTCCTTAAGTCGCCATCAAATTAAGATGACGGAATAGAGTAGTAGTTCGAGGCGTTAATGTACTCATTCATGGCGTGAATGGCACAAGCTACCTTCCATTTCGACTCCATGGCGATTTTTGGGAGGAAACTATGGGCGTCATGGGATGAGATGAGCTAGATCACAGGGCTCCGCTCGAGCACCCAATCAATGAGTTGGCACCGAAAAGCTGCTTTTACGCTTCTATCGTGTGAAAACGCCCGTTGGCGCCCGTCAATCCAGGCTTGACAACCGTTTCTTGGGTGTCATGGAATTGGCCTGGAGAACATCACTAGCATTTGTCTCACCAGGAGCAAAAAGGAGGTAGCAGTCACTTGTGGTCCGTTTAGACTCGTGAAAGTTAAAGTTTCGACTTATAGCCGCATCTAGAACCTGATACTTCCCAAATACTTCAAACAAGACGATAAGCTGAAGTTTCTTTTCAGTGAGAACCGGCTTTTAGGAGAAGTTATAAGCCCTCCCAAATACAGCCTTAATCTCCACAGTGATGCATTACATGGACCAAAAATCCGAGGCATTGTCATGATTTGTGTTGTCCGATGCTTATATATGAATGCTTAAACATAATAGAGAATATAGCTATGCCAATGTGCGCGCGGTGTTGATTAGATTTAGAAAATGGAGCAGCGGACACATTTTGTACAGGAACAATAGCAAATGCCAAAGAGGGAATAGTTCAACTGCAGATGTAGGGTATCCGAACATCTCAGAACCTTTTTGTTTCAGGTCGAACAGTTTAGAAGATTCCTAGTGGCAAGTAGGTAAAGTTTTCAGAGATATCCAGCGTAGTGATGGTCTGATGGGTGGATATGCCTCAAGACGCGTAGGTAAAGTTTTACTCGACGCAAGCTTCTTTTGTGATTGCTTAAGAGGCTATATTATCTTATTAATTAGATATAGGATCTGTTTTTTTTTTGCTGAAGTTTATAATTTTTTGCTGTGGCTTATGACTTTTGGGCTGTTCGTGCGAGAGATTATAAAGTAACAGAAGCTCACGTGCGATTTTTACCGATATAAGTGAAGTTGGTATAATATGTACTATATTAACTAGTAGACCATATTTTGAAAAGATACCCTGTTTAAAAGTTAGTTACTGTAGAAAAGCCGAAAAATAGTTTTTAGAAGCTAAAAAGAATAGACCCATAATTATATATATATATATATATATATATATATATATATATATATATATATATATATATATATATATATATATATATATATATATATATATATATATATATGTATCTGCTAAGCACTAATGACTACTTAAACATCCATGGTACAAAATATGGTAAGATAATTATTTTTTATTGCAAAGCACCTGTACTGTAGACGCTCTAATCCGCGTAGCAGTCAAAGTTGGTCAAAACAAACAATTTTCTAAACTATTTTACGTGCTTACATGTGCACCCGAGGAAGGTCGTGATGCCCTTTCCTCTGATTCCCTCAATTCTTGTATGTGCTCGGCGAAAGATCTTGTACCGCCGTATATGCGACACAGGTAGAATATAATGTGTGTCGCCAGCCAAACATACTCTAGCCGTTTAGTATAATCCAATTGTCTCTCTAGAAAACATTTCACGCTTTCCTGCCGTGTTCTTTACCTATTTTTGTCATATATTAAGGGCAAAACTGCTGTGCACTCACCCATGCTATACACTCGTGCACTCAAACCAATTTAACGCATCGAATCGCGAACGGACGGCCACGACTCACGCAACCGAATGCCCAGTTTGGCTCAAAATTGCCATACATAAAACACAGTATGAGGTGATACAGTCCACTGGCTAAGGCCCTGTTCTTTTCAGTTTTTAAAAGTTGCTTTTCGATTTTTCTACAGTAACTAATTTTTCAACGAAATATTTTTTCAAGATAAGATATACTAATTAATTATAGTACATATTTTACCGACTTCATTTATATCGGCAAAAACTGCACATGAGTTTCTATTACTTTATAATTTCTCGTACAAACAGACCAAAAGTCACAAAGCACAGTCAAAAGCCATAATAAGCCGTAGCAAAAAGGAATAGGCCTTAAGTTGTTGCCTTTTCACTGCTTCACTGACACTGCCACTGCCTTTTCAATGTTTTGAGACAGTTGTGATTCCGCTTTCATGTTTTGGATTGAGCTTTGTCCGATTTCCATTCAACAACAAAAATTGGTGAGGTTCCAGGATGCCAGAGGCAGAAGCAATGAACAATTTTCATTCGACACGAACAATTTCTATTATCATTCATACAAATTTACATCATGTGTGCTACCTTCCAGGATACCAGAAGCAATGAACTCAAAACAAAGCTACAACCTGTAGCAGTACAGGCTCCTTTTCTGCAGCAGTACAACCACAAAATAATTTGTTCTTCTCTTCGGTAGCAGCACACTAGCACAGGTTCTTGGAGTGGCTGAATGCAGCCACCATGTTGGTTGGGGCAGTAATTACCTGCAGCTCTGGCCGGGGGCACCTCGACCTGGCGGTGGCGGTGGCGCATCTGCAGCCAGCGATGGCGGCAGCGCATCTGCAGCCAGGGAAGGAGCTCACCGGACACAGCCACATCCTTGCCCAGATGCGCCCTGGCAGCACCTCGACATGGGGAAATTTGGGATTGGGGATCACGGTCACATTGGGAGAGGGTGTCGCCGGCGAGAGATACCGGTAGGGATGGGGAATTTGGGATTGGGGATTGCGGTGACATGGCCACATGGGAGAGGGTGACGCCTTTGGGGTTTTCGCAAAACTTACGGCGAGGGCAAGCGGTTTTTTGCGAAATCCGTTCGAACGGTTGGATATTGATCCGATGCATCAAATTGGTCTGAGTGCATGGATGCACAGCACAAGTGACTGAGTGAGTGCACCCTTTTTCTCATACAACAATGTCCATCTTTTCTTCTTTTTTTCTCCGTTTCTAGTTTTTCGGCCCATTATAATAATATTTATTAAGGACGTCTAACAATTCTCACCGACTCCCCTAATCACTCTGACCCCCGAAAAATTATATTGTGTAATCGGCATATAAGAAAGTTTGTGTAACAAACAAATAAGACGGCGACACCCGGCACATGTATACTGTAGTACTACTGTAGTCCGTATGAAAAATAATACTTTAAATTACTGCTACAGTACCAACTGTACGGAAAATATGTTATAAAAATATATACAGTATTTTTTTTTGCCACGTATCGTTTTTTTTTCGCTTGTTACATAAACTCTGTAAGCTGTACGCAATAGAATTTTTCCTGACCCGCTCGGAAGATTTGGCCCTTGGCGCACACGACGTGGACCCGAGAAACGGCAGAGATAATTATTGTTACCGCGCTCGCGTTTCCCATTTCATCTGCTCTGCTTAAGTTGCTCTCGCTTTCCCCTCTCGTGCGGATGATACTAGGGAGTAGTACATAGTGCGTATATATAGCACTCCTCCGCCGCTCTCTCAAGAGCTCTCATCTGAGAGCTTTGTCGAGGAGGGAGCCGGAGCCGCTCGGTCGCTCAGGCACCGCCACCAAACCAACCACCGCGTGTCCCATTTCGTCCTGCTCTTCTTGCCGTTGCCGCAACCGCCGCCTCCTTGCCTGCTCTCCGGGTACGCGCCCATGCGGCCTTCTTCCCTTGTGACATCCGTGGCCTCCTTGCGCTGTTCTTGGCCTTCTGATCTGGTTTGGTGCGTTCTTGTGGGAGCTGCTTGATCTGTTCTTGGTTCTCTTTGGGCTCGTTTCTCCGATGGCGGTGTGGCACCACCATTTGCTTGATTTGATCTCTGGGTTCTCTCTCTTTGCGCAGCAGATTTGCCCTTTCCTGTTTACTTTTTTTTTTGTATTTTTATTGCCATGGTGCCTTAGAGGTGTCGGATTTTGGTTTGCAGCTTCACTTCGCATTTCTATCCGATATTTACTCCTTTTCTTCTTCCATTTCTTCCCTGTCCCGCTCTTCATCTCCTGAAATATTCGCTTCTTTGTCTGTTAATCTTTCCTTCTTCCTGTGTGGCATTAGAGCATTTCTTTGATTACCTGAACTTTATGCTCAGTTGCTCACACGAGCCCCCCTGTGTTTGGTGTTCCGATTTCAGATGAGAAGCTGCCCAACCGCGGCGGCGATAGTGTGGTGGGCATCAGACTGGAGAGGCAATAAACACAGAGGACTCAGGTAGAGAGAGAAAGCGAGACCTCATGGGTTCCTTGGAGGCGCGGTACCGGCCGGCCGGAACAGGGTAAGATCTCTCTATCCAAGCCCCTCGATCTAAAGAAAAGCTCCCCCCCCCCCCCACGCCCCCGTGTTTGTGTGTGGCTTGCTCAGGCTGCTTGCGTGCTAATCCGGCTGCAGATGTGTGTTTTGCCATGTGTTGCATGTTAGATTGACTAGGCTAATTCAGCTATTGCTGTGATGGTGGTGGTGGTGTCCATATCATCACATAATCTTGCCGGATTGTACTGCCTTGTACCCTGTACCAGATGCCGTTCTTCTCTTTCTGGCATCCGTTCATCATGCCTTCCTCCTTAACTTCCCTGATTTTGTTGGTGGTGTGGTTGGTGGTTGCTGTGCCTTTATGATATCCATCCATCGTCCCATATTGCTACTACTTCCAGCTAGAGAAGCAGCAAAAACATGCTCTCCTTTTCTCTTGTGCTGTAGCTCCTGATATGTCTGTTCGATGCCGATGTGTTGAGAACTATGAATCTCTGTTTTTTTTGACCTTTTTCCCTATGTGAGAGTGAGACTTAACCGAAAGTTAGTTTTACTTTTGTGACGATTTTGAGCCCATATTTAGGTCTGTTTTGTGGAGCCAGGCGTCGGTGGTCATGCGTTTCTCACTGCAAACTTGACCCCAAAGACTGCTCCTTGTGTCACCAATGCTATTAAATCTCTGCATGCACTGGTTCCATGTGCAGTCTTCAGTGGGCACCGGGTTTGCCACGCTGAGCAGGTCAGCTACAGTTGCTTTGCGCCTGTGGCCCAAGGGGCGAGCTTAGCGTTAGAAAATATTGGGTTTTGGTGTGCTTGATACTTCGACGCACGACCGAGTGGTTTCGGCTACCTTGGTCGTCACCATTTTTGCATCACTCTTCTTAATGTTTAATGTCTGCAAGGCTGTCTTCTCTACATCTGGGATTACTCGCCCGTGCAGCTTTTCGTTGCGTGTTTGACGGCATTCAAATCGTTAAGCGTGCTTTGGATTTGAGACCATGAACATGGGGGGTTAGGTACCGGGGCATCTCTGTGATTAATGATGCTTTCCTTTCCTAAAAGACGTGACCAATAAAGCAGAGGACCGGTGGAATATAAGAGTGCGCTAATATTCTTTTGGTTAATCCTTTTTTTAGAACCAGAGAGCATAAGCTCCGGTTCCAGATTTTCATGGAAAACAAGAAACCACATAGTACTTTACAGCTCCAGGTTCAGCTCAACATGCACGCCTGTTTGTTTCAGCTTACCTACATTGAGCTCCCACTTTCTAATGATTGTCTAGCATCCACCGATGGTTGTGATACTAACCAACATCAAAAGGGAAAAGGTTACCTTCCTGCGTAACGAAATGAAACCTAAAAAAAGAACTCCATTGTTTATATGGGATCAGCACCAAAATATTATTTAACTATTACACCAATAGACCAACCTAATACAGCTGTTTATGTCAGTTCCATTCTGAATTTTTTTTGACCAATTGTTACTTCACGTTCAAATACTTACTGAAGGGAGTTGCTGTCTCTTACTGTTTATTCTTTTTTCAGTGATGACACAGCTAAGAGAAGGACCCTGAAAAGCAAAAGTTTCAAAGAGGTTGGGAAATTTGATGCCTTTGTCCTAGATAAAAGCTCTGGTTGCAAGTTCCGATCCTTGCAACTTTTGCTCTTCGCTATCATGTCTGCTGCATTTCTGACACTCCTATACACGCCATCTGTGTACGAGCATCAATTGCAGTCCAGTTCTCAGTGAGTATGCCTATCGAGAGAGATCTCATTACGATATTCATTACTACATGCAGAATAGGACTAAACCTTAACATCAATTGCCACTAGGCTCTTGTATAGGTTGAGGTGGAATTATATATGGATCAGAAACTGCTTATTACCCTGGAGCTCATTCAGTTCATATGCTTTTCAGGTTTGGCAATGTTGGGTGGATATTTGATAAGACAAGCCCTGATCCACGATATGTATCTTCTATCCGTGTTCAGTGGGAGGATGTATATAGAACTATCAAAAATCTGAATGGTGGTGAACAGAAACTCAAGGTTGGACTCTTAAATTTTAACAACACTGAGTTTGGTTCTTGGACACAATTGCTTCCAGAAAGCGATTTTTCAATCATAGGGCTAGAGCATGCTAAGGAAAGCATGACCTGGCAGACTCTCTATCCCGAATGGATTGATGAGGAGGAAGAAACAGAGATACCATCTTGTCCGTCACTTCCAGAGCCTCATTTTCCAAGAGGGACACACTTTGATCTTGTTGCTGTGAAGCTTCCCTGTACCCGAGTGGGGGGTTGGTCAAGAGATATTGCAAGGCTGCATTTGCAGCTGTCAGCAGCAAAATTGGCGGTGACGGCTGCGAGAGGCAATCGTGGGGTCCACGTGCTGTTTGTGACTGATTGCCTCCCAATTCCAAATCTCTTCTCTTGCAAGAATCTTGTGAAACATGAAGGCAATGCTTGGCTACACAAGCCTGACTTGAAGGCATTAAGGGAGAAACTTAGACTTCCAGTTGGATCCTGTGAGCTTGCTGTTCCACTCAAAGCAAAAGGTAAGTTGATTGCTGTCTGCAGTTTTCAATAGCTAGCTTCCCATCTAAAGACGCTCATTATACCCAGTAACTATATACTTGTATGTCTGAATTTCTAATTAGAATACCAACATTGCTGCAAGCGTTTAGCGTCTAAGAAGAATTGTGGCAGTTGAATTATGTGTATGGTACCATTTTCTGAAATATCATAGCAAGACTGTCTGTCTGCTTTATCATAGACATGCATGAGCAACTTTTGTTGGAAAATATCATAATGTATGTCTACACCTTTTAGTCTTTTTCTGAATAACTTGGAAATTTCTGCTAGATAACACTCATCCTTTCTTTTACAGCACGACTTTACTCGGTAGATAGACGCAGAGAAGCATATGCTACGATACTGCATTCAGCAAGTGAGTATGTCTGTGGTGCAATCACAGCAGCTCAAAGCATTCGCCAAGCAGGATCAACAAGGGACCTTGTTATTCTTGTTGATGACACCATAAGTGACCACCAACGGAAGGGCCTGGAAGCTGCAGGGTGGAAGGTCAGAATAATCCAGAGGATCCGGAATCCAAAGGCCGAGCATGATGCCTACAACGAGTGGAACTACAGCAAATTCCGGCTATGGCAGCTCACAGATTACGACAAGATTATATTCATCGATGCAGATCTCCTCATCCTGAGAAATATTGATTTTCTGTTTGCAATGCCAGAAATCACTGCAACTGGCAACAATGCAACCCTCTTCAACTCTGGTGTCATGGTTATTGAACCTTCAAACTGCACATTCCAGTTGTTGATGGAGCACATCAATGAGATAACATCGTACAATGGTGGTGACCAAGGGTACCTGAATGAGATATTCACATGGTGGCATCGAATTCCAAAACACATGAACTTCTTGAAGCATTTCTGGGAGGGTGATGAAGAGGAAGTGAAGGTGAAGAAGACTCAGTTGTTTGGCGCTGACCCACCAATCCTCTATGTCCTTCACTATTTAGGCCTCAAACCATGGCTGTGCTTCCGGGACTATGACTGCAACTGGAATGTTCCAATACTGCAGGAGTTTGCCAGTGACGTTGCGCATGCCCGTTGGTGGAAGGTGCACGACAAGATGCCTAAGAAACTTCAGAGCTACTGCCTTCTGAGATCAAGACAGAAGGCTGGTTTGGAGTGGGATCGGAGGCAGGCTGAGAAAGCGAACTTCACTGATGGGCATTGGCGACGTAACATAACTGATCCGAGGCTGAAAACTTGCTTTGAGAAGTTCTGTTTCTGGGAGAGTATGTTATGGCATTGGGGTGAGGCCAACTCAACGAAGAAAAACCCAGCGCCGGCAACGCCTACTGCGAGCTTGTCAAGCTCATGAGATGTGTAGATAGCCCGAGAAATTAGGAACAAACTTCTAAAGCTCCATACATATATAGCAACAGCTTGTAAAGGTAGCTTTGCTTAGGTCTTTCGACACAACTATACCTTGTGTTCGCTATCATGGCTTCAGCGCGCTCCCGCTGCTTTGATGGCAAACGATTTTTTGGTTTTTGGCTAATAATTCATCAGTATAGGTAAATTTTCTGTTCCAAGACTTGTTTTGTGTTTTGTCATTTACTTCCATTGGCTATTGCTGTGCTGTAGTAGTCTGTAGTTCTTGACGTATGGTGGCTAAACTGCTTCAGTGATCAATCTGGAGTGATGCAACATGGGATTGCTGACCAGCAAACACTGCTTCATTTTGACATGAATATGATAATGTCACTTTTTTTTTTATTTTGTTCTGGAATTGGATTAGCTCAACTACTGACATCCTAATGCCTGAGCTCAAACGGACCATGCATATAAAGTTACCTGAACCATACGAAATTGTTTATGCTTATCTATCCAGCATGGAAGTTCAGATTTGTGCATCGTGTGTTTCTTGCAGGACTAATTTCCAATCAACTGCATTCAAAACACGAGTGATGAGCCCCATCTGTGGGCTTGCATGGTACAGTACAACCTAGCAGCGCAGCATTGAAATGCCCTGCTCCTCAGTGCAGACGTAGAACATGGGTGCATCGAGAGTTTGGCGCACTGCGATATCGAGCCGGGCTCGCTCGGCTCGCAGAAGCTCGGTAGACAAAGCGGCTTGGCTCGGTAAGTTAACGAGCTAAAATGGAGGCTCGGCTAAAAGCTCGAGCTTGGGTCGTTATGTTCGTAATGGTGAGCTTGTTGGACATGGTTGGCCCTGAATCTAATACAGCACAGCAGACAAAGTAGTATCATTTTGACACCAACATCAGTGATAAAAATATCCGAACACCTGCCGAGAGTGTTAACCGACGACCCGTTAGAGATGCTGCAATTTAGGTGCACACAAAAGCAGATTCACCTAAACAGCACTATTTACATAGCAGTATGTATACAAGCCTAGATAATTAAGCTGAGAAATTAAATGAGTGTGGAATGTTAATGAGTAGACTGCATATATAGCAAGTATAGGCAGCTGTAGTGCTGTACTGAGCTGCTATCTCTCAAGACTAAACCATGAAAAACTGGACGGAGCTATCTATTTGCATTTCACCCCAAGAACCCACGTATTCTGTATTCAGGCAGCCATATCTTTTGCTATCCAAAGGTTCTAAAGCTCAACGTGCTATCGACTGCAATTACGACTGCATACCACAGTGTGAGGATTGTTGTAAACGACCGACAATAGTAGTCAAATTAAGTTAACATAAACTCAGGACCCGGATACCATTAGAAAACTTTGGTTTATACTGTACCAACCAGTCAAGCATCCGCCATCAAACCCACATCCACTGATGAGATGAATTAATCAGCCCGCACCCGGAGCAAACTCGTAAGCTAATCCCGAGATGCGATCAACTCGCGCGCAATCGAAACAACAACGCAAGCAACGAGAAGAGACGAGATGGAGTACCGGAGCTAGACGCCGACGATGGCGGCAGCGGCGCGGCCTAGGTCGGAGACGCCGGCGAGGAGAGTTGGCCGCACGAGTTGCTAATACTAGGCCGGCCCCCTGGAGCGATGATCAAATGATTAGAGCCGTCTACAAGCCGCATTGCCCACTTTCATTAGCCGCACGGCGCAGGCTGACAGGGAGAAAGATCGAGCCTAATGAGCTATCGAGCTGGCTCGGGCTCGACTAGTCACATGACCGAGTTGAAATATAGGCTCGGCTTAATTAATTTATGCTACGAGTTAAATCGAGTTTTAAATAAACCAACCTAATTCGCGAGCTTTGAGTTTTTTTTATCCCTAACTGTCACCCTGCCAAGAAGAGCATCATTGCTAGGATCCATTATTTCGTTGTGCTCCGTTCATTCCAGATGCCTAGCATCAGCATGCTCGCAACCACACCTAAAGAGCACGAGGATTAGGTTGGACAAGCTCTAGCAGAATCGTCTGTCCTTTAAGATGGGAGTAGTTGGAGCTTGGAAGACTGCATCGCAAGTGACTGAGTAGGTTTCTTCTCTAAAATTAAAATGCACCCAGATCTGAACGCACGAGCGCTACACTACCCACTCGTAGTCCGGTATTTTACCCCAAAACCATGGGAAAAAAGCGTTGCACAGCTAACCAGTACCATGCTGCCGGTAGCCCGGTACCATGCTATGCACAAAGTCTAAGGTGAACAGTATGATCATGTACTAGAACTAGTACAGCTATCGAGAAAACGGGTTCAGAGGCAGAGGCGTACACGGGGTGGTGTTGGTACCCGCGGTGTCCCTTCTTTGGCGAGCACGAGAGGGATGCGGTGCGGCCATCGAATGCCATCCTCGAAGCAGCTGCCGGCCCGGACCCTTGTCAGCGACCACGCATGGCATGGACCTACTCAGTGCCCTAGGCTAGACCACAGGCCGGACACGCCACGCATCCATGCATCGTGCATTTTGTCAGCGAGCGAGATGCCAGCTTTTGGGTTTTGACCGGGCCAGCGAACAAAGGTCAGGCCTTGGCCGGCGTCGTCTTGTACTCCGGTGTACGCTCGTCACCACCTGTCATGCCGGAGCCAACCCGGAGGGCGGCTTCCGCATTGGCACGTACGGATCTTGGGCGGATGACGAGGAGACGCCGCGGGATGTGGCGGTGCCGCAGCACGAGGCACCAACAACGAGTCCGCGGTTGCGAGGCAAGTGCCGCTCTCGGCGGCGGCGGGTTCAGAAATCTGAAGTCTCAGATGGGACTCGGAGCGGTTTCTCGTAAAAAACGGCGGGGTGTGTCGGTGCTTGCGGTTGTCGCTGGCTTGCTGCCGTCGGCGCGGGTGGGCCGGAGGTATGTATTCTGCATGTTTGCTGCATGGGCCGATCCTCACAAGAGCCGAGCAAGCAGCAGTCGTCCTGCGGGCTAAACCCAAAACCTGATTGACAAGTCGAAAGTGACGGCTTCCTGTTCAATGGTTCCGTGAAGGCCCAGAGCATCTCCAACAAATCTTCTAAAGTGCTCATATCCCCTATATTTTAGAAGAAAAGGTAAAAAAAGGGCTCCAACAGATCCCCTAAGTGGTACCTAAAAATATAGAGGACTCCATCCCTGATTTTTCGTCCCCCATATATGGAGGACGCACACCATCCCCTAAATCAGTCCCAACGCTCCTGCGCCGTCCGATCCCCTAAATTCTTTGGTTGGTGTTTTTGTGGACCCAGATTTTAATTTAGGGGACCATATTTAGAGGACTTGTTGGAGGTTACATTTTTTTAGTCTTCTATATTCTAGATTGTGTCCTCTAAAAAGTGATTTAGGGGATAAGATTTAGAGGACATTGTTGGAGATGCTCTGATGTCCGCAAAACCTTCGTAACCTACTCTGCTTCTTTTTTTTTGAGAGAGAGGGAGAGACCTTTGTAACCTTCTGCACGTCTCGTTTTAAAGGCAATAGATTTGTTCTTTCGGCTTATGTCTTACAAATTTTCTAGAATAAATAAATAAGATGATTTCTTTTTTGTTTTTTAGAAACGATTTATTGAGATAATTTTTTAGAAGCAGTTTATCGGTTTTCGATTCGTTCGCCGTGCTAAGACCAAAAGTCATAAGCTGTAATCCAAAAGGAAAGACTTATTGACCACCAGCTTGTCGCCCATATATGGTCCATTCATTTTGGCTTTTCAGCTGGTTTTTGGGTTCAGCTTTTTTCAACAATTACTATTTATTATACTCATAAACTATATGTAAAAATCATAAATCATATCTTAAAAGAACGCCCTTGCTGTCTTGCAGTTTCCCGCTCCACGCCTCCACCCCAGGTGTAATGGACGGCCTGCGAATACGCACTGTCTTTTCCTCTCCTTTCCCCCTTCTTATGATTGAATTTTGAGCTTCATCTCTCTCTTTAATTTTCATCTCGTTTTTTCTATTCATGCGCTTCTCATTTTCAACATTCCAAACATGCCCTTAGCTCGACCCCTCGGCAATTCGTCATTGATACCCTTCTATAAGCACGCTTGGTATTAATGGCATTGAACTCGTTGGATGCGTGAATAAAGTCAGTAGTAGAGACAATGATTAATAACCGCAGCATCTTAACACTCGAGGACGTAGCCTACCTAGCCGGAGATGATCTTCTTAAAAATGCGAACGTTTTCTATGTACAACCGGGTGGTGATCCAACAATCCTTGCCCAATTTGGTCTAATAGCTCGTATAAGAGCAAGTTTAATAGTATAGATAGCTGCTACCTCCAATACATTTCCATGTCATCAAAAGGTAAGATGCAGCCAACTCATACAATAAGCTGGCTATAAGTTGTCTCTACAAGAGCTCTCAATCATTTAATACATACATGGGTATTGGTCATTTAATACATGCATGAGTATAGCAGTTAGTTCTATTGGTACATGCATGGATAACACCTCTTTTCCTGTGCTATAGCCTGACTCTTGCATGGGAGCCGGCTTGGCTCTCTTTCTCTTTTTCTCTCCCCTCCACATAGGACTATGCTGACATGGATTCCCTTATAGCTAGCACAGTCAGCCTTATTAAACTTGCTCTAATGATGTTGTGATTTCTTAGTGGGTTCTCGGCCGGTACACAGCTGCCGTCTTATCACGTTCTCACCGACGATATGTTTATTCACTTAGGCTTTCGATCTTCAGGAAAAGCTTCCACTTGCGGAGCGAAAGAAATGGACATAAAAGCGCGCGCATGATGGTTCACTTCAGTGGTTCTAGTAGATCAATTTAATAAAGTCATTGCATATTCGGTACTATAGCAACTTTTTTTTTCTAAATCCGATATCATTGCATATTCGGTACTATAGCAACTTTTTTCTAAATTCGATCTTCTTAACATATGAATTTTTAATTTTGACCTCTCTACGACCACAATAGTAGTGACAGATGACATGTATCACCTGCCAAACTAGCTAGCCAATCACTAAATTAGCGTAAGCATGCTTTAATTAGTGTAAAGCATACTTAATTAGTATAAAGCATAAGCATTAAAGTGTTGTGTCGATGGCTATCGAGCTAGGCAGCTCGCTAATGCTACAGTAGTGAAACTCTCTTGCCCAGCTAGAGTAGCGTGGTGCCGCGACTGTCGAATTTGGAAGAGAAGTTAGATTTACAAAAACAACATGCAATGGCCCTGATCAACTCGGCTTCTGGCTTATTTTTCACTATTCATAAGTTTCGTCTTTTTCTGAACTTTTGGCTTTTTGTTGAGCTTTTTTGCCGGGTCTTTTTTTTCCCGTATTTGTTTGTATTATACGTTATGGGCTAACATATTTTTTATATTTTTAAATATTTTTAAATTTAATTATGCTAAATAAGTCTCTGTCAGCTACAGTGCTTTTTTCAGCCAACTACAGTGCTTTTTTCAGCCAACTACAGTGTTTTCAGCCATAAGCCATGAGCTTTTCAGCCGAACCGATCACCACCTAAATCTATAAAAACGTGGAGAATAAAGATTTAGCTAGTAACAGTAGCAGCTCTCCTTACAAACATTCTGGCTCTCTTTTTGACATGGACCCGTGGCCGTGAGTCATGGCCATTGAATATAGGCATGCTGAAGTGGGTGGGCAGACAGACCCACGACCGGCCATGAACTCAACTCCGAAGTTGGTTGGGTCGCAGGGCGGTGCTGCACGATTGCACATACGGTGGCGAAGAGCGTATTGAAAGGACGAGGGTAGTGATGGACCACCACAAGTGAAGCTAGGAAACCGCACGCCGAGCCTAGGGGCCTGTTTGAGAGAGTTTCACCAGCTTCAGATCGACGAAAAACAGTTCCACTTCACAAAATTTTACTCAAACGCTACAGCTCCGCGAAATCTGGATCCACCAAAATCCTAGATCTGAGGGCCAGATCCATGAATTTTATGGAGCTCCTCAAGGGGTGCTCCACCGTGGAGTTGGGTGGTAATTACCCACCAAAGTCACTGGTTACACACCCCATCCCACCAAAAGTGGTCATTCCCACCAAAACCTCAATTTCGTGGATCTGGAGCTGCTGTACAAGCCAAACACTCCATGGTGGGATCCCAGATCCACGGTGGAGCTGCTGCTCCAGATCCACGTTTTCAGTGGTGGAGCTCTCCCAAACAGGCCCTAGATATGCTGTCTCTTCTTCTCGCTCTGCCACTGGCCCAACTGCACTCTGCCATTCTTCCAAGCCACTCTCGTGGCCACATTTATCTTGTCGCGGTGTTACCTACCTAAATGGGAATTCATAATACTTTTAGCTCGCTTTTGCTAGATTTGGCGGTCTTCGTGCAAAACAGCAAAAGTTTATTTATTTATTTTTGATTACGGAAGTCTTTATTAATAAATCAAGAACAGTACATCAAGATGATACACAGCCTTGGAATAAAACTTCCAGCCTCTGCCTCGCTCGGAGACACACAGCTAAACCAATCAAAATCAATCAAAATTTAATGACTATCAATCCGTAGACTAGATCGCCACCCATATGCCCGGGAGTAAATAGCCTTGGCCGCACGGTTCAAATGTTGTGAGGCCGCCACAACCAAATCCTGCAAATCCGTTCTGTGAAGGATAGCCCAAGAACGGAGTCGTTGAGAAGCCGCAAAAATAACCTGCAAGGGAGAAAACGTTTGTTTCTTTTCAAAAATAATGTCATTTCTGTGTAACCAAATTGACCAACAGATAGCTGCTGCCCCAAACAGAACTAACGGTTTCAAGTTTTTAGTTACACCATTTAGCCAACTTCCAAACATATGTGATACTTTTTGGGGTTTCGTTATGTTGAAGGATATTTGCGGGATACACCAGACCGCTCTAGCAAAACGACAATTAAAGAACAAGTGCCTAATTGTCTCGTCTTCGTGGCAAAAGCAACATGTTTTGCTTCCTTGCCAGTTACGTTTAGCTAGGTTATCTTTAGTCAACACAACACCTCTCCGGAAATACCACAGAAAAACCTTCAGTTTCAGTGGTGCCTTTAGTTTCCAAAGTCTCTTATTCAAATTAGGCACAGCTGTACGGATCATGGCTTGATAGAATGATTTCACCGAGAATTGCTCATTTGGGTGTAAGGACCAGCGAAACACATCCTGTCCTTGGGACAACTGTATATTAGTCAAACGAGGAAGAAGATTATTCCACGCCACTAACTTGGGACCAATAAGGTCACGTCGCCATGATAAATTTGGAGGATCGGAGTTGAGCACTTCCGAAATAGTTATGAATTTTGGTCGTGCAATATTATAAAGACCAGAGTACTGATCTTTTAAGGGAGAGTTACCTAACCACTTGTCCTCCCAGAACCTCACTTGTGACCCGTCCTTAATAATGGAAAAACCAAAACGGAAGAATTCTTGCTTAATCTTCATAAGACTGGACCAGAATTGGGAGTCCCCTTGTTTTCTTTCAACTTGAACAAGTGGTTTAGTGCCTAGGTATTTGTTCCGCAAGAGTTGTTGCCAGGTACTGTCAGTCGTGAGAAGCTTAAAAAGCCATTTACCTAAAAGGGCGATATTTTTCAAATGCAAATCATGAATCCCAAGACCCCCTTGGTCTTTGGGCTGACATAGGATATTCCATTTAACAAGACGATATTTCCTCTTTTGTTCATCACTTTGCCAATAAAACCTAGATCGATAGTAATTTAGCTTTTTTAACACCCCCTTAGGTATAGCGAAAAAGGACATCATATACATTGGAAGGCTACTCAAGACTGAGTTAATAAGTGTCAGTCTACCACCTATCGAAAGGTGTTTGCTCTTCCAACTACTAAGTCTTTTCTCGAACCGCTCCTCAATTATCCTCCAATCCGAAATTTTGAACTTTTTGTAGTGTATGGGAATTCCAAGATATCTTAAAGGAAGACCACCAGCTTTACAACCAAATAAATCAACATATTGACCTATAGCCGACTGTGCTTCCCCAAAGCAAAACATTTCACTCTTATGGAAGTTTATTTTGAGACCAGAAAGTTGTTCAAAGGCACAGAGGAGGAGCTTCAAGTTTTTTGCCTTATCTAGATCGTGATCCAAGAAGAGGATAGTATCATCAGCATACTGGAGGATAGAGAGGCCATCATCCACTAGATGAGGAGCTACTCCACGAAACTGACCGTCCTCTTTGGCTCTTTGAATCAAGATTGTGAGCATATCTGCGACAATGTTAAAAAGCAAAGGGGGAGAGGGGATCTCCCTGTCGAAGACCTTTCTTCGTTTGAAAGAAATGCTCGACATCATTGTTAACATTAACCGCAACACTTCCTCCCGAAATGAAAGACTTCACCCAAGTGATCCACTTTGGTGCAAATCCTTTCATCCGTAGAGCTTGCATCAAGAAGGGCCATTTAACCTTGTCATATGCCTTTTCAAAGTCTATTTTAAGAATCACACCACTTAGATTTTTCCTATGTAGCTCGTGTATGATTTCATGCAGTATGACGACACCTTCCAAGATATTCCGTCCACGCATAAACGCTGTCTGAGTAGGACTTATGACACGTTCTGCCACAGAATTCATCCTTGTTGTGGCAACCTTAGTAAAAATTTTGAAACTCACATTAAGGAGGCAAATAGGTCTATATTTCTGGATAATATTCGCATCTTCAACTTTAGGCACTAAAGTGATCACTCCAAAATTTAGACTGAACAACGGCAAATTCCCCAAAAAGAAATCATGAAACATGGTCATTAAGTCATCTTTTAAAACTTCCTAGAATTTCTGATAGAATTCTGCTGGGAAGCCATCTGGACCAGGGGCTTTGTTATGTTCCATACTGAAAATAGCACATTTTACTTCTTCCTCAGTGAAAGGGGATATTAAGACATTGTTCTCCTCTTGCGTTACCTGAGGGATATCCGTAATCCGATCCTCCCACAGACTAAAGGAATTTTCCTCAGGCTCGCCAAAGAGTTCCTTATAGAAGTTAGTAATGTAAGATTTTAAATTCTCTTGCCCCTCGATTTTGCCATTATCATGGTCAAGGGAGAAAATCTGTTTTTTCCTGTGCTTGCCGTTAGCAATCATATGAAAGTAACGAGTGTTGTTATCCCCTAGTACCATATCCTTTACTTTAGCACGCTGCGCCCATTTGATCTCCTCCTCCCTAAGAAGATTGGTTAGGTGATCCCTAGATTGAGCTAATAGATCACGCTCAAAATCAGTCAAATCCCGAACCTCGGCTGTGGTATCCAAAAGCGTAACAGTAGATTGTAATGCCGATTTTTTTGTTTGTAGACACCATTCGAATGGGCAGCCTAGCCCCGTAAGTATCTTCGTAACGCGCTCAGTTTATTATTCCAGCGTTGGACTGAGTTTTGCCCTTTCACCGACTTATTCCAGATATTAACAACTCTATCATGGAAATCGTCATGAGTAAGCCAACTAAGTTCAAATCGAAAGGGTTTTATGTGGCCTGCGTAAGATGGTTCACCCGTGTCTAGGAGTAAATGGGTGTGGTCCGAAACCCCTCTATCCAAAGCCTGTACCGACACCAGCGAATATTTAAATTCCCACTCAGTTGACATGAGAACCCTATCCAGCTTTTCGTACGTCGGATTAGGCAAAGAGTTAGCCCACGTAAATTGTCTACCAGTTAGCTCTATCTCCCTTAGGTCAAAGCTATCTATGATCGCATTAAACAGGAAATGCCATCAATCATTAAATCTATCATTATTTTTCTCTGTACTTCTTCGTAAAATATTGAAGTCCCCTCCTATTAAGGTTGGCAAAAGTTTATTAGTGGATCTTTCGCCAATCATCATCGATCAAGATAGGTTTCCCACTCTTTCACTTGCATTAGGCACAATCGCATTTGCATAACCGCATCACTCTACAGCAGTGGCACCATCTCGATCTGTTCACCAGCTCGCCTTCAGTTTGTACTGAAACTACTGTACTTTGGGTATCCACCTGTCTCCCTGTATGAAGCTGGCGGCGCTGTACACGTCGACGTGGTCCTTGGGCACCTGGCTGCTCCACGCCACCCTCCGGCTGGCGTCGCGGCCACCGGGGCCTGCGCTGTCGTACTCGCCGTAGTAGAGCGTCTTGAGGGCGAAGTCGCCGCTCCACGCCATCCACCCCTGCGGCTGCACGATCTCGGCGAGCGTGCAGCCAACGAACACCGTGCGCGAGTACTCCTTCCACGGCCGGCCCAGGTACACGCGGTGCACGGCGGGCTTCTGGAGGTACAGCGCCAGGTACTCCTCGCTGCCGTTCACGACGCAGCCGCGGAGCACGATCCCCGTGGGCTGCGCCGGGTCGGTGCGGCCCTGCGCCGTGACGGCGTCGTTCTCGCCATTCTCCGGGTGCAGCTGCCGGGGCAGGACGAGGAGGGTGCTGTCGTGGAGCACGGTGGCCGAGTTGCCGAACACGAAGTCCACCGTGCCGGAGACGCGGCACCGGGTGTAGAACTGCCGCATGGCGTGCGCGTAGAGCGTGTCCTGGTGGCCCAGGAGCTCCACGGTGTCCAGCACCGTGCGGTCGCCCGTCGAGCGGAAGGCCACCGCCTGGTGCGCGTCCGGCCCCGCCGTGTTGGCGATCGTCAGGTCGCGCGCCATGAAACCGTCAGCGAGCACACCTGAAAACAAAATTAACGTCAGTTAACAGGCACTCGGCAACGTAAAATTTACAGCAAGATCACCGTGGAGAACTAGAAAATTAACAGCCACTATCGATTGCAGGTTAAAGTTAAAACGGCGGATCGGGACGCACTTTTTTCTCGTGAATTTACTAGTCGAAATAAACTGATTTATAGTTAGAACTATATTGTAATTAGTTAAAATTATACTATAATTAATAGTAGCTTGTTTGGTATAACTAATTTTTAAAAAAATTTAAAATGAAAAAATAGAATATCCTATCATAAACAACGTAAACGAATATGAAAAGAATATAAAAACATAAAAAATTAAAAAAGTCAGAAAAAGATAAATAATAAAAAAATAAATCTGAAGATAGAAGTTAACGGGCGGGACCTATGTCTGAAAGTCTATAACGAAGGACATCATCAATGGACACAGGACACGAGGCGCGTTTTGTTTAGTAGGGCAGGATAAAAGCACGGGAAAGTGGAGCTCGTGACGACACGCCGCATTGTCGCTTCCGCCCTGGCTGATAGCTACCAACCGCCGGTAACGCTTACATGGTACTTCTAGAAGATAGCAGTGGTTTATAGTTTTTAGTTGAAATTTTTAAATTTTAGCTGTTTGTGATAAAGATTACAGATGTTGTGATTTTAACATGTACTACAATTAACTTGTAGACATCGTCTTGAGAAAATACTCTATTTAAAAGTTAGGTACTGTAGCAAAATCCAAAAACTGTTTTTAAAAGCCGTAAAGAACATGACCTACAATGATTAACTGGTATTTTTCTTGTTTCAAGAAGAAAAAAAAACTACCGGGTCGCACCCTCCTCCAGTTTCACCCCTTTTCTGGCAGTGAATAAATTGAATAAATTGTTTTATAAAGTTGAATTGATTTTGATTCAGTTGTAATGTGTACTTCAATGGAGATATTTCTTTCCATGTTTACTTTCATGGAGAGATTTATTTCCAGAGATTGTTCTTACCATCAATAGCCCCGCAAGAGAAAACGCTAGTGTTTTTTTCCGATTAGAAAACGCTAGTAAAAAAATCCATGGTTCTAAAAAAATAGTCAAAAAGCCGCTACTGTGCAGCGTGCAGTTCGTGTGGCGTATGCAACGACTCCATGCCTCCATGGGAACCTTACTAAGTACCTTTCCAGCAGAATTATACCATGGTAATAGTCGCATAAAACGGTAGTCTTAATTCTAGTCACAATTCAGTTTTATAGTCATAGTGTTTCGTGGAACCCCACCGAACCAAATATGCCACTACCCTCCACCGTTTCCTCACTCCTGGCGACCTCTATTCGACCATTCTAATGTCGACGAGCTCTGATTTGGTTTATTGGTTAGGATAGGTTTTGTGAAATTTATGACCATACATTAGTTAAGAATCGGTGGCTTTTTCTGCATCTACGACAACAAAACCCGTAGTTCTCTCTACTTCGCACAGGACACAAAACCCGTAGTTCTTTTTATCGTTTCTTTTTTCCCGTACTTGTTTGCATTACACGTGCTGGGCTAATCCATTTTTTCTATTTTTAAACTTTTTAAATTTAATTATATCAAATAAGTCACCATCAACTACAGTGTAATTTCAATCAGCTAAAATAAAATAAATCATAAGTCACAACTCAACCGAGCACCACCTAAAACCCTCTGTGGCAGGCACAGCCGAAAAAACAGCGCACCTGCTAATCTGACTATTTCTCTTGTACAGAGAAGGCTCATAATTTCACATCCTCATGTGCCATGCCGGACGCAACGTACAAAAGCTAAGAATTGATGGTCCACGTCACGACTCACAGCATCAAATTCACGGAAAGCAGACAAAGAGCTAATGGGTCGAGTGGTCGACCCGTCACGAGGAGCGTTTAACGCCGCCGCATTGATCTCATTAGAGCAAGTATAATAAAACTGTTAGTACACTGTATACTAAGGTGGAAGAGAGAAGAAATGTGGACTGTAAATTTACAATCAGCTGAAACACAAGAACCAAGAAACTTTGTGAGAGAAAAATGTAGGTCATACAGCCTTCAGCTGACTGTAAACTACTATATGAATATGTTGATAAGTTGGCTGTAAGTGTCCATACATCTAGCTGAAGGCTGTATTATTATCCTTGCTCTTATACGTGTACGACGACCCTAGTAGAAACTACTCGTAAATCCATCAGTATGTACGTACGGAAGCACATAAATACAAAGAAGAGGAATACACGTATACGCACCTACGGTGGCCGTGTTGAAGGTGGAGACGCCGGGCGTGTCGGCGTTGAGGTCGCCGGTGATGACCGTCTTCCCCATGCCGTCGCCGACGACCACCACGTTCGTCTTCTCCCACTGCACGCTCACCGTCTCCTTGTACACCCCCTCCTTCACGTGCACCACGAACCACTTGGCGCCGTAGTCCGGCGCCGCCGCCACCGCCTCCCCCACCGTCTTGTGGTCGCACCCCGCGCCGCACACTGTCACGTTCGGCGGCAGCCCCTTGGGCACGCCGAGCGCGTCCTCGTCGGCGTCCGCCGCCGCGGGCGGCCAGTACCCGTCGCGCTCGGTCTGCGGCGGCGCCCAGCGGGAGGTGTCCTCGCCGTACCGCTGCAGAGCGGCGAGCATGGAGATGTAGTTGCTGTTGACGGCGATGGTGTCGTCGAGGTAGGCCATGGCGTCGGAGATGGTCCTGGAGAAGTTGACGTACTTGTAGGCGGACCAGCAGTCGTAGAGGTGGAGGAGCGCGGTGGAGGCGGAGAGGAGCGACGGCGGCGAGGGGGGCGGGGAGAGGCGGTGGGAGGAGAGGGAGAGGAAGGTGAGGCAGTTGGTGGCGGCGTTGGAGAGGTTGACGTTGGAGGAGGCGGCGAGGACGGACCGCGCGGTGGAGACGGCGGGCGGTAGGCGCGCGCGGAGGGCGGAGAGCGTGGCGGCGAGGAGGTCGGAGGGGGAGGAGTCGGCGGTGGCGTTGGAGAGCGTGGAGACGCAGGCGGGCTGGAAGCGGGTGGCGTTGCAGGCGAGGAGGACGGCCAGCGGCGCCGCGTAGTTGGACGGCGGAGGAGTGGTCGGGGAGGGAGCCGGGGCGCGGTGGTGGTGGCGAGAGGAGAGGGAGCAGGGGAAGTGGAAGAGGAGGAGGAGGAGGAGGACGCGAAGAGGAGGCATTGGTAATGGTTGGATTGGACGGAGTGGAGCGTGTGCGTCGTGCGAGCGGGCGGTGGGGGTGGAGTGTGCGTCGCGTCGTGCGAGGTTGGTTGGTTTTATCGGCGAGGGAGAGACGAGACGAGGATGGATGCATTTTGATGGTGCAAATGTAACGGAAAGCTTGGGGAAAGGAAAACATTCATGCGTGTGATCTGTGGATCTTTTCTCTTGATTTTGCTTCCCGTTTTTGTTTTTTTTTGTGTGTTTCATTTCCGTGAAGGGAACTAGCTAGAATATCTACCCAAAGTATTACACTACCAAATGAAGCAAGATCAAATCTCAACGACCGACGATAGAATTTGAACCCTGGTCTCTTGCCATTTGGTGGCAAACACACACTTTTACTATTTGGGGGGGGGGGGGGGGGACGGAACTTTTTTCTTTTCACATTGTAGCTTTCATATCATCCATTGAGAAGACCGCGTGGGTAGACCTAGGTTAATCCATAATGAACAATTAGCAAACTGAGTCGAATTGAATCTAAAGTTTTGTAAAAGAATAATTTTCTAAAATTCAAGTTGCTGTCAATCGTTTTGGCCAAATGCCGGCGGTAATACCGGGCCAGTAGTACCAACACGGTGGCCGTGGTATTGCCGCAGACGTGGTTCGACCAGGAGACAGTTGGCAGTAGTTATTTTTTAGAGTGGATTGTTTTGGTTGTGTTCAGATCCGCCTTTAAAATTTAGCTCACTACTAGAAATAATTCTAAATGCCTTTTCACGATGTCATAGAACATATGTGCTAAAGTTTGGTACCCTTTTACTCTTTGTTCCCTAGGTTTAATCCGTACAAGCTTTTAGTACCCATTGTGACTTGCCATGAATCAAAATTTGGCTCATTAACTTTGAATGGTGCAAAATGCCACCCATGATATTTTAGGGCATGGAGAAATTGTACTCGCCAAATTTTGATACCTAGTTCCATTCTACGCCCCAGTTTTACCCACATGAGCTTCTAGTACCTGTTGTGGACAAAATTAATACCCATCATGACTTGCTATGGACCAAATTCAGCTTACTGAGTAGAAAATTTTCAAATGCATCCCATGATGTCATAGCACACACATGAAGTGCACTTGCCAAAGTTTAGTATCTGGTTCCTTTTTGTTCCTCAATTTCGCAAGCATGAACGTCTGGTACCGGTTGCGAACTACCATGGACCATAATTCAACTCATTAACTAGGAATAATTCCAAACGCCTCCATGATGTCATAGGGCATGCATGTAGTGCACTTGCCAAAGTTTAGTACCTGTTTTCTAATTGTTCATCGATTTCACCTGCACGGGATTCTAGCACCTATCCTGCCTGTCGTGGACTAAAATTTAGATCACTGACTAAGAATAGTTTTAAATACCACCCATGTTGTTATTGGGCTTGGACGAAGTACACTCACCAAACTTTGGTACCTAGTTCCTTTTTATGCCTCGATTTCGTCCGCATGAGCTTCTTGTACTTGTATTGGACCATCGTACCCGCTATAGACTAAAATTCAGCTCACTGACTAGGAATGGGTCCAAATATCTCCCGTCATGTCATAGGGTAAGCAGAAAGTGCACTCACGAAAGTTAGGTACCCAGTTTCTTTTCGTGCTCCAATTTCGTTTTGTTATCCATCGTGAACCACCATGGATCAAAATTTGGCTCATTGATTAGGAATAATTGAAAATACCACCCATGATGTTATAGGATATGATAAAAGTGCACTCACCAAAATTTGGTACTTGGTTACATTCTGTGCCTTAGTTTCGCTCACACAAACTTTTGGTACCTATCTTGACTTGCCGTGGAACAAAATTTAGCTTACCGACTATGAATGATTTGAAATACCTCCCATTATATCATATGGCATGCAAGAAGTGCACTCGCCAAGTCTTGTACCTGTTTCCTTTCTGTGCCCCGATTTCGCCGCATAAGCTTCTAACACCTGTTGTGACCTACTGTGTGTCAAAATTTGGCTTCCTAAATAGTAATTATTTGAAATGCCTCCCATGATGTTATAGGAAATGTAGGCAGTGCACTTGCTAAAGTTTGGTACTCAATTCCATTTTGTGCTATGATTTCGCCCGTGCGAGCTTCTCATACCCATCGTAGACAATAATTGATACCCATTGTGACCTATCATGGATCAAAATTTGGCTCATTGACTAAAAATAGTACCAAATGCCTTTGATGATGTCATAGCGCACGTAAGAAGTGCACTCGCCAAAGTTTAGTAACCGGATCTTTTCCATTCATTGGTTTCACCTGCATAAGATTCTGGAACCCATCGTGACCCACCGTGTACCAAAATTGTGCTCATGGACTAGGCATGATTTAAAATGCCTCCCATGATGTTATAGGACATGCAAGAAGTGCACTCACCAATGTTCTATACCCGGTTGCTTTTCATGCCTCGATTTTGCCCTCATGAGCTTCTGCTACCTATCGTGGACCAAAATTGATACCCATCGTAACCTCCTGAGGATCAAAATTTGGCTTACTAGGAATAATTCCAAATGCTGCCCATGATGTCATTGGGAATGCACGAAGTGTAGTCGCCAACGTTTGGTACCTAGTTCTTTTCCACACCCTGGCTTTGCCAGCATGAGCTCCTAATACCTACTGTGGACCAAAATTTGTACCATACATGATCAGCTATGGACCAAAATTTAGATCACTGACTAGGAATAGTGACAAACTCCTCCCATGATGTCATAGGGCATTAAAGTAGTGCGTTGCTAAAGTTTGGTACCTAATTCCTTTCTGTTCGCCAGCTTCGCCTACAAAAGCTTCTGGCACCTGTAATGACCAACCGTGGACTAAAATTTAGCTCACTAACTAGAAATAATACAAAATGCCACCCATGATGTTATAGGGCTAGGAGGAATTGCACTCGCCTTTGGTATCCGGTTCTATTTTGTGTCCTGATTTCACTAGCATGAGTTTCTCGTATCCATCGTGGACCAAAATTGATACCTATCTTGAAATGTAGTAGACCAAAATTCAGCCCACTGACTAGAAATGGTTCCAAATGAATCCTATGATACCATAGCACATGCAGGATGTGTGCTCACCAACGTTTAGTAAACAATTACTTTTGGTGCCCTGATTTTGCATGCATGAGTGCCTGGTACCCGTTGTGAACTGCCATGGACCAAAATTTGGCTCACTAACTAATAATGGTTCCAAATTACTTCCATAATGTCATAGGGAATGTAGGTAGTGCACTCACCAAAGTTTAATACCCGGTTACATTCTGTTCATCAGTTACACCTGTACGAGCTTTCGATACCCTCGCAAATGAAAATTTGGCTCATCAACTAAGAATGGTTCAAAATGCCACCCATGATTTTATAGGGCTTGGATAAAGTGCACTCACCAAGCTTTGGTACTTGGTTCCTTTTCGTGGCTCGATTTTTCCCGCACAATCTTCTTATAACCGTTTTGAACCAAAATTGGTATCTATTGCGACTGGCCGTGGACTAAAATTTGGCTCACTAATTATGAATGGATCCAAATACCTCCCATAATGTCATATGACAAGAAGGAAGTGCACTCACCAAAGTTAGGTACCTGGTTCCATTCTATGAATAGGTTTCACTAGCATGTGCTTTTTGGTACCCATCATGGACCAAAATTGATAACCATCTTGACTTGCAGTGGACCAAAATTTAGGTCACTAACTAGGAATGGTTTCAAATGAATCCTATGATGTCATAGTGCATGCAAGATGTGCACTCGCTAAAGTTTAGTACCTGGATCCTTTCTGTGCCCCGTTATTGCATCATGAGTGTTTGGTGCCCGTCGTGAACTGCTATGGACCAAAATTTGGCACTAACTAGGAATGATTCCAAATGCCTCCCATGATGTTGTAGGCCATGTAGGTAGTGCACTCGTCAAAGTTTAGTTCTATGTTCCTTTTCGTTTGTAGGTTTCACCCGCACAAGCTTCTAGTACCCGTTGTAGACTAAAATTTGAATCACTAACAAGGCATGGTTCAAAATTTCACCCATAATATCATAGGACTTGGAGGAATTGCACTCACCAAACTTTGATACCCAGTTCCTTTTCATACCTTAGCTTCGACCGCATGATCTTCATGTACTCGTCTTGACCACATGACTTGTTGTGGACCAAAATTCAGCCCACTAACTAGGAATGGATCCAAATGCCTCCCATCATGTCGTATGGCAAGTAGGAAGTGCATTCACTAAAGTTAGGTACCCAATTCCATTCTGTACCTCGGTTTTGCCCGCATGAGTTTCTGTTACCCGTCATGACCCATTGTGGACCAAAATTTGCCTAACTGATTAGGAATGGTTCAAATTGTCACCCATGATGTTATAGAGTATGCTGGAAGTGCACTCATCCAGTATTATATTCTCTTGTTTCTCACACACGACCGTCTTGTACCGGTCGTGACCTGCCATGGACCAACAAATTTGGTTCACTGACTAGGAATGGTTCCAAATGCCTCCCATGATGTCATATAGAATGTAGGTAGTGCACACGTCAAAGTTTAGTAGCTGATTCTTTTTGTTCGACATTTTCACCCTCATGAGCTTCTAATGCCTGTTGTGACCTATCGTGCACAAAAATTTGGCTCACCGACTAGGAATAGTTTGAAATTCCACCCATGATTTTATAGGGTTTGGAGGAAGTGTACTCACAAAAATTTGATATCCAGTTGCTTTTTGTGCAATGAGTTCGCCCGTATGAGCTTCTTGTACCCGTATTGGACGTGAATTGGTATCCATCATGACGCATCGTGGACCAAAATTTGACCCACTAACTAGGAATGGATCCATATGCCTCCCATCATTTCATAGGGTAAACAAGAAGTGCACTCTCAAAATTAGGTACTCGGTTCATTTCTATGCTTTAGTTTTGCCCGCACGAGCTTCTGGTACCCCTCGTGATCCACTCCGGACTAAAATTTGGCTCACTTATTAGGAACGGTTCAACATGGCACCCATGATGTTATAGAATATGGAGGAAGTACACTTGTTAGAGTTTGGTACCAGTTCCATTCTTTGCCCCAATTTCACCTGCACGAGCTTCTAGTACCAGTCATGGGGATATCCATCATGACCTGCTATGGACCAAAATTTGCCTCACTAACTAGGAATAATTCCAAATGAGTCCAATAATGTCATAGTGCATGCATGAAATGCACTCACCTAAGTTGGGTACACAGTTCCTTTTCATACCCCAATTTCGCATGCACAACCATTTAGTACTCATTGTGACCCATCATGGACCAAAATTTAGCTCACCACCAAGGAATGGTTTCAAATGGCACCCAAGATGTCATGGGACATGCATGAAATGTAATAGCAAAAGTTTGGTACCTACATTCTTTCTGTGCCCCAATTTCACCTACATGAGCTTTCAGTACCGGTCATGGACAAAAATTGATAACCATCATGACCCACCCTAGACAAAAATTTGGCTCACTGACTAAGAAAGTGTTCAAAATGCATCCCATGATGTCATACGGCATGCAAGAAGTGCACTCACCAAACTTTGGTACTCGTTTCCTTTTTGCGCCTTGGTTTCGCCCGCACAAGCTTCTGATATCCGTCATGGACTAAAATTGATACCCATCATGACTTGTTGTGGACCAAAATATGGCTCACTGACTAGGAGTGATTCCATATGCCTTCCATGATATCATAAGGCATGCAGGATGTACACTCACCGAAGTTTGGTACCCAGGTCCTTTTCATGCCCTAGTTTCACGTACCCGGGTCCCTTTTATGCCCTAGTTTCATCCGCCCAAGCTTCTAGTACCTATCGTGACCCGTCGAGTACTAAAATTTGGCTTAGATACTAGAAATAGTTTGAAATGCTACCCATGATGTTATAGGGCATGCAGGAAGTATACTCACTAATGTTTGGTACTCAGTTCCATTCCGTGCCCTAGTTTTCGCACATATGAGCTTTCGATACCAGTCATTGATCAAATTGATACCCATCGTGACCTGTTGTGCACCAAAATTTGGCTCACTATCTAGGGTTTCAGCTCGTTCCGTTAACGAGCTGAGGTGAGCCGGCTCGCAAGCTGCTAGCTAGGCTCGGTCGGCCCAGCTCGACAGCATCTTCGGCCTATCACGACGTGAACGGCTCAGTACAGTAGTAGTATGTATGTATGTCAATTTTCACACCTCTTTAATTACTGATAGGTATTATTAAAGTACACGTTACTCTTTTCTCTGTTAATTTCACCTATGGAAAGGAACCATCAGATGCCATATTTGCTCATACTGGAACTAGAGTTCTCTTGACAAGTTTTTCTTACTTTGTTATGAACCTAATACATTAGACGCTCTTTCCTTTATTTTAGTAATTTCAGTCATAGGATTACTACTGTATAGGTTTCACTATCACTCTAGAGAATCATAGAAATTATCATTCAGAAAAACAAATCTGAAACATAACGAGCCTAACGAGCCAGATGATTGATGCAATTCGCATATTCCACCTAACGAGCTGAGCTGAGCTTCTCTTTTAGCTCGTTAGCTTAACGAGCCGAGCCGAGCCTCTTTTCTAATGAGCCTTCACGAGCCAAGCCGAGCCAGCTCGATATCCACCCCTAGCTAGGGCAGTATCATTTTTGAAGGCCATCTTCCAATTTTTGCATTCCATTGTTTCCAAATGTTCCATGCGCCTAAAATAAAGACCTCCATAAAAAAATGCCCATGATTCCAATTTTGTTTGCCTTACTGTACCCGGGAGTGAATGGAAATGGTATTTCTCCACTGAATGCTAATAGTATTTTTCATCTAGGCTATTGCTTAGAAGTTAGAAGATTGGATGACAGGATCTACCGGTTTTTGGGCCACTAGGGACACTTGAATTTGCATAACCGTGCACGGCAGAGTCCTCTTGGGTTGCCTCTCCATCCGGGTGCATTGATGGGTTCATTTGACATGATAGCTGGTGGTTAGGAAAAACACGAATAGATCGCCGTACCCGGTCAGTTATGGAAGACTAACAACCTGCTGTCACAGGCTCACAATGTAGTCATGTGACATTGGAATTTTGTCGGAGGAAGCTTTCTTCTCACGACTCACGAGATAGTGGGACAGCCGCCGGAATGGGGGTGGATGATTTTTCTTGCCTCTGCCGGTTTGCCAACCGGGTTTCGCCTTCCGGGATGTGGTCACGGGTATCACAGTGGAGAGGTCGGCTGACCAGAGTTCACTGAACTGAGGAAAGTGGTCAGGCACCGATGCAATTATGCAGACCACAAATTTAACTTTCGGAAAAGCTGTAATGACGTTCTTAAAAAATATTAGATTTTGCATGTATGCCACTGCCAAAAGGATAAGGGGATCTGGGAGAATATACATCTATGCAAAACTATTCCACTGGATCTGATATGCAGTTCTGCACAACAAAAGGCAGCTAACAGATTTCATGCATGACAAATGAAATTCCAAAATTTGCACATGAATTGTTGTTACATACAGGTTGCCAACTGTGATGTTTTCTATATCTAAACCGCAAAATAGGCAATGAAGCAAAATCTATATCTCAGGACATATGCATTTCGCGTGAATAATTGAGGGAAAAGAAGGGGAAAAATATGAATGCAACAACTTGTAGCAGATGCTGCTGTCTGTGAGACTTCATTTTTCGCTCCTTAGTAGCAGACGAAACAGAAGAAGAAACAAAATGCTCAAGCAGGAAAAAAATTGAGTATACAATGTCAACAGCCAGCAATCCTACGCCAACCTGTCGAATTGGACGTGAGGCAATATCAGATCACCATTCAACTCCAGAATGAGCAAGTCATCAAGTTAAAGATAGAACAGATATACTTAAAGACAACAGTATGAAGGCTGCAAACTACGTCCTGAAAATATCTGGAACCAGTTGGAAATTGGTGGACAGGTTACTATATGCTACATATCTATATGTTCTGGAACACAATCAAGGCTTATGCAGGATAACATTGACCATTAGTGATGAGTTTCTTGACTACTTGAGCCTGAATGTATTCAAGGTGTACAGGTTGGTTCTCTACTATTGCACCCTGCTAAATTTTGACCCTGGGCAGTTGTCAAGTTCAGGTCTTGGTGTCACACATAACAATTATGGGGAATGGCAGCTACCAAATAATATCCGTATGCATGTTATATACACAAGGTTCGAAGGTTTCTGGTTACCATGGAACTGAAAACAACCTATGAGAATAATTTTTTGTTTGGTCACTATATAATATTTTGCTTGGATGGTTGAGGAACATGTTATCATGAATAAATAATATGTCAAAAAAAATGATATCATAAATAAGGACCTCACCATTCGTCAAAGGGTGGGAAAATACAAGTTCATTCCAAGCATCTGGGACTCCAGGAAGGCACCAGTGGCTGCAATCAAGTATGGTAGAAGGATGACTCCAAATACCGATATGAGCATCACTTCTGAAGGCGCCCATCAAAGTCACATTTAGTATAGTGACAGGAACGCTCATGTTTGCCACAACCTCGGCAAGTATATCCCCAAATTCACTCCTGTCAGTTCCTTTGGCCTCAGTTGTAGGCCGTTCTGTTACTTCACATACCTTTTGATTTGAGCCCCTGTAAATATGAAAATTTTCAATGAGTTTATGTTTTTCGCAAATAATTTGTATACCTTTTGTAATCTACAATCTTACATCTTCAGTTCAAATTGTATGTACTCTTATAATGCAATAAATAAGAAAAAAATAAATAACTAGGGAAAAGCTTTCACTATATATGGTAAAACACACCTCCAATGAGATGGCTCATATGTACGGAAGAAGATGTGCTCTTTTTAAATCTACTCTCTTTTTTTTACCCATGAAGCTCATGTTTCCAGTGCCATTTTGAAAGCAGAATTAATGGATGTTCCCAGTTTAAGCACACCTCCGGCCTCAAAATAGTAACCCCTGTCAGAATGACCAAGCTAGAATGTCTGAGATATATGAAGTTAATGTTAACCATACATGACAAATTAAAGAAATATATATTATATGACAAGGAAATGGCACTGTTCCAAAGTCACTTGAAGAGTAGAACAATGAAATGATAATTAAACTGATTAAGCATACTAGTACAAAATGCTACCAAATTGCAATAATAGAACATCCACATTAGTGGAAACACTTGTAAGGAGCATACCAGTGTCCATTGAGATGTACACAGTAACCATTACGGCTAAATATTCGAAAGATTAATTACTGCGATGAAAGTTTCGAATTTACCAGACAATAAAGTATAGTTTCATCACAGTGTAGTATGCCATGATCTTACAAACATGAAAAACAAGGTAGCCTAGGTTTCTGAAAGAAAAGGAGATAATCTCTAATAAAGATGCATAAAACTCATCATCATCAAAACATAATGCAATGTTCAATAGTGCCTAACCACACTCAGGTGAAGCCTACAATGTACCAACATCAGACAGCAGAGAGTTGTGACAGGAGAACCTAACACCCTGTGTTGTTGCTTTGACCTCAAGAAACAACTAGAACCTAACATCACCAACTTTGCAAGGCAATCCCATTGTTTGTTTTTGTGCATTTGTTATCCTCAGTACTTTTGCTACAACCAGTCCACATCATTGATTCCTGAAGAGGATAAATTGCGTAAACTCTTGAAACAACAACTTTGTCTAGCCACTCTTCAATCTAGGGGGTTGCTTAGAACTTGAAGTTTCAAAATACTAAATGGCAGAGAGATCTTCCAAGGGACATTGTGCTACCTATTTGGCTGACACATTGGAACATGCACAACATCTATTTTCAAGGATTGTGAGTGGATACAAATGTACTGGAACAAAAAATATATATTAGATTAATGGAACTTAGCAATTTGATGATAGTAATATGAAAACAATTACCTAAGAACAAAGAGTGATGTGAACTAAAGCAAGAAAACTCACATGTCAAATAATTTGCTGGGAGTCCACCAATGCCCTGAATTGAATATAAGCACATCAGCGTTTGCCCATTTTGTGCTAATATCATCCATCTTATCGAGCTTGACCCTCTTAGGCCCATGGCGAGGAGCAGGGGTCTGCTATACAAGGAACACCGACCGGAAGAATTCCACATTCAGGTTGAATGACGCAAACCTCACTCCTATAAATCGGATTGTCTTTGAGATCTGGCTACAATTACCTCGTAAGAGCAGTCCCAATGGTGTATTGATGATAGTTTCTATCCTCATTAAATGACTTGTCACGTAGGCAAAATGCTGACATAGCAACGTAATTAATGATGAAAGAGAGCACAAATCTTAGAAACGATTTCCTCATGAAGAAATCAGGTCTTCACTCCACCCAATGCACCAAGAAACTATGAAATCGCCATTGGGAAGAAACCACCAGTTTCTAGGGGGCTCGTGACACACTCTCATTGGAGGAAGAAGATAGAGTTGGGAGAGAGAAAGAGAAAATAATTATTACTCGAAGACACCTTCACTGTGGAAGATAGTTTCTATAGATGATTTCTTGTGCTATGGAAATCGTGCCAGTTTCTTCCATTGGGACTGCCCTAAACCATCTTTGGATCCTCCACCCCTGTAATGAGCATGCAAATGAAGGACTCCCATTGCGTTCTGCTCATTGAATCCCCCACAAACACAACCCTCTTCCCTCTCAGCCACTCCAACACATCCCGGGCACTGAACCGCGGGACATCGCATCCCCGCGGCTTCCACCGCCATTTAAGGTACTCGATGTCCTTCCTACCATTGGCCAAGCAATTGAACCCCCTCTCCGCAAACGGGCACTACGAACTGTTGTACAAGGGGTACCTCTCATCCGGCACCCAGCTGCCGTCGAACACATCGCAGGACTTTAGATTCTCCCCGCCGGCGAACTTGGCAATCAGACGGCCCCGGCCCAGGTACCGGAAGACATACAACTATAGGCCGCAGGAGAGCACGAGCCCGACGGAGGCGAGGAAGAAGGCCAAGGCGATGCTCTCGAATGACGGCCCCGACGGCGCCGCTCACCACTTGCGGTGGGTGGACGCGGGCGCCGAGACCCGCGGGCTCCCGACGCCGCCCCTCGCAGTGAGCCACGCCGACGTGCTCCGGTTGAAGCTCCCGCTCACCATCTCGCCGCTGCCTCCGCCGCCCGATCTCCCATTCCACAAGTCCCCTGTTGCCAAATCGGCTCAAACCAATTCGACGCAAAACTTTACCGACCCAAAAAAAAAAGGCTTCCAAACTCGCAGGCTCGGATTTATCTCAACCCGGGAGCTCCGAATGATCTCTTCGATATTTCCCGAGCGGGATTCGAATTTGTCCCACAAGTTGACCGGATCGAGCCGTGAGGCTTCAAAGCGCGCGCGCGCAGCTCTCGAGATCAGGGAGCTCCGGATCAGTGAGCGGATGTAAAAGGCGACGACTCTTCTCGAGAGACTCGAGGCAGGGCACCAGAACGGGATCGGGAACTCACCGGATTCCGGCGACTGACTCCCTCTCCGGCGATCGCCGGAGCGGCTGCGCAAAATCCTAAGCGGGCTAGGAAACAGTTTGCGACGCAGTAGTCGGTGGCGTGGCTCGCGAGCGGCGGCTTGGTGTTCTCTCGTCTCGCGCGAAGAGGCCAAGTCCGAACAGGAAGAACCGAGGAAGGACGAAGTGGACGACGCAAGAGGAAGGAGGGCGTGCTCGAGGTCTGGAGCGGGTTGTTTAAATAGCTGGTGACTCGGGGGTGTTTCTGTAAGCCCGATGAGAAAAGTGCGACTCACTGACATGTGGGATCCATCAGTCATCGGTCCCACATGGCGGTGGCCCGCGTGACGTCCGCGCAACTCACTGACATGTGCGATGTCGACGTGGCCGTGGTTGTGAGCGGAGAAGTGCTGTAAAATTTTTGCTTTTTAGTCCAAAATTTAAAAGTTTTTTACATATGGACCCCTGGAGAAAAGATTTGCAAAAATGGACCCCTAGCACGGCGCCAACTCACATGGCGCCCAGGGTACACGACACGGCGCCATATTCTTTGGCGCCGTAAATAGACACGTAGGATCCACGGTGGCACAACACGGCGCCAACGCACATGGCGCCGTGACATTCATGAACGGCGCTAACGTTTGTGGCGTCGTTTACTGGGACTTAACACCGAGCGCAGCCCCCGGCCCCCTCACTCCACTCCTCTGTTTGAACAGACCGAGCAAGCAGAGAGCAGCCTCCGCCGCCGCCCCTCTCTCCCCCCTCAAAATCCGCCCCAATCCATCGATTTTCTTCGCGATTTTGCTTCCAAACCGAGCAAGCAAGGTGAGCTCCCTCTCCTCCTTTGATTTGTTGCAGTAGATATGGATTATTTGAGGTACATTTCGTAGGGCAAAAGTTGAAACCCTAGATGAAATTAATTGGATTTGGCTTGGTTTTAGGTTCGATTCGCAATAGATTTGCGTAATGTATTAGAAATAATGTGTATAGATCCGTTTCTAGGGTTTGATTATTGTACGTAATGACTGAGATATGTTTGTTTGTTGTGCTATAGATGGATAAGGTTGTGACTTTGCACCATGGTGGTACTGTGAAGAGAAATGACAATGGGGGTGTTGATTTGGAGGGCATGGAAGAGACCACATTGCTATTTACTTCACGTCCGTCGTATGGTGAGGTCATTTATCGCTTGAAAGAGAGGTTGGGATGGACAGATGAGCATGGTGATGTCGTTATGCAAGGATTGATTGATGTTGGGTCGTCAAAGGGGCCGCGTATAAAGAGATTGGTTTCGATTGGCAGCGACGGTGAATGGGATAACTATGTGGCCATTGTTTTGGACTCAGAGGTCAGAGCACCTAACTTGTTTGTGCAGAGGGTGGTGAGAGATCAATCGCCTCCTAGGGCTGCATTGGATCCCAATGACTCACCGTTGGTTGGGTCACCAGATCATGAAGAGGTCGAGGTGCAAGTTGTATCCTCGGCTCAAGTATGTGAGGTTCCATTGACTCAGGTAGAAGCTGAGTCTGAGGATGTCGATGACCGCTTTGTTGGTGGATTCGACGAGGAGACAGTGTTTGAGGAACCCATGGTTTGTGTAGCATCTAACAGGGTGGATGTACAGCTTGCAGGAGACGAGGCTGATTATGAGGATGCGAGGGCTGTGGACTCAGATGATGACAGACCAGTCACAGGTTTGACGTCTAGCGAAATTGAGATGTTGAGAAGAATGTTTCCTGGCCGTGATCCACTAGTGTCTGATTATAATGACCTAAGCAACGCACATAGGGCTGTCGCGGATGGAGGGCAAATGCAGAGGGACGTACCTAGGCCTGGGGCTAGTATCATAATTCAGAAGGGTCATGTCTTTGAGGATATGTCGGCATTGAAGATGTGGTTGAAAGAGTACTCGATCGTGCACAACCGTCCATACCGGGTTAAGAACTCATACGCCAAACGTCGGTACACCATCAAATGTGAGAGCACAGGGTGTGCATGGAAAGTCTGTGCCAGGAAGGTGAAGGGTACGGAGAGGTTTAAGATTACAACTGTGGATGGACCGCACAGCTGTGGGTCTTCCGAGCCCAGCCAGAAACATCGTCAGTTGACTTCTCGGTTCATTGCAACCCGCCTGTACCCCATGATAAAGCACATGCCGACGATGCGCGTGGCAGCAGTGATAGAGGCCGTTAAACTAAAGTGGCACTACACAATCAAGTATGGGAAAGCATGGAGGGCGCAACAACGTGCTTTGAAGTTGATTTATGGTGATTGGGAGGAGGCGTATGAGCGTTTGCCGGCCATGTTGAACGCAATGAAAGCGGCCAATGCAGGAATGCGGTATGAGTACGTGCCTAAGCCCGATGTATGGGTTAATGGAAGACAGATTTTTTTTTCGAGCATTCTGGTGCTTTGGTCAGTGTGTCGAGGCTTTCAAACATTGTAGGCCTGTTCTGTCAATTGATGGGACGTTCCTGTTGGGCAAGTATGAGGGAACGTTGTTGATTTCTATTGGCTGTGATGCGGACAACTCGCTTGTGCCGTTGGCTTTTGCTTTGGTGGAGAAGGAGGACAAATCTAGCTGGGCTTGGTTTCTACGGCTTGTACGGATCCATGTGGTTGGCCCGGGGAGGGAGGTATGTGTGTTGTCTGACAGGCACGCTGGGATCTTGAGCGCCGTTAAGGAAGTGATACCAGGACATTTACCTGTACATCATTGTTGGTGCACAAGGCACCTTGCAGAGAACTTGTTCAAAAAAGATGGGGTGAAGGCCAACTTTGCACTTTTCGAGGAGGTATGTCGCCAGAGGGAGGTAAAGCTGTTCGATGAGAAGTTAGAGGAGTTGAAAACGAAAACTAATGCCGAGGGTCGTGATTGGATAAGGGGTTTAATGAGGGATGTGCACAAATGGTCAAGGGCTCATGACCCATTGGGAAGGAGGTATGGGTTCATGACTAGCAACATGGCAGAATACTTCAACGGGCTGCTTAAGGGGCACGTGGATTGCCAGTTACCGCAATTGCGGCGTTCACTTTCTACAAGTGTGTTGCATGGTTTGTCAACCGGCACTGGGAAGCCTCAGACATGTTAAAGGCACATGCACGTTGGCCACCTCGTCCTCACGGCTTCATTATCAAAGCGAATATGCAAGCCAATGAACAGGAGTACCACTGTTTTGACCATGTGACGGGCACGTATGAGGTTGTTGAGGGTGGAGGGACAACCGAGAATGGAGAGCTCCGAGAGGCCCGAAAGCATAAGGTCGTGATTACATCCTTCACATGCACATGCGGTGTTCCCGACAAGTTCCATTTTCCATGCTCCCACATGGTGACCGCATGTAGGGCCCGGAATGTCGATGTTGAGACCAAAATCCTGAGACTATTCAGCGTGGATGCGTTGGTGAGGACATGGGCCCCACGGTTCGAGCCATATCGTGATGAAAGCGAGTGGCCACTTTACTCGGGTCCCAGGTACATAGCGGACGCGGGGTTACGTTGGCACAAGAGGGGCAGCAGGAAGCGGTCAAGGTACAAGATGGACATCGATCGGATACCTGGTCGCACCAAGAGGGGTAGGGCAAATCCCTTCGTTGAGGACCCACAGGAGACACACTGCGGTATGTGTGGTCTATTGGGTCACAATTCACGGACGTGTCAACGTCGTTCCACTCAGGTTAGCATCGTTAGGTCTAGAGAGCATAATTTTTAGATATTTTGTTATTTTTATCACTAACGTAATTTTGAATGCACAGGATGACGAGGTACCGGCTGGTGGACGAGTTCTACGACAGAGAGCACCGCGGCAAACTCACGATGATTCCCACACTGCGTCCTCCAACCCATGATGATGAGAGTTGTGTGTATGTGTATGTGTATTTTATATGTGTGCATGACGATGTATGTGTGCATATATGTATGTGTATGTGTATTTTATATGTGTATGTGTGCATATATGTATGTATGTATGATTTGAGATTTATATGTGAATGTATGCATCTAGACTTTATTGAGAGTTATGCGTATGTGTTTTATATGTGAATGTATGTATATGTGTGTATGTGTTTTGTATATGCAGAAAAACAGACAGCTCTTTGCTGTTTTTTCTGTATGTTTGCGTAGCACGGCGCCAAACACTCAGGCGCCGAGGTATTGAAAAACGGCGCCAGAAACTTTGGCGCCAGGATATGGCGCCAAAGTTTTGCGCGCCGTAGTTCAATATCTCGGCGCCAGAGTGTTGGGCGCCGTGCTACGAACATACGGCGCCAGGGTGTTTGGCGCCGTGATTACTGCACTTGCATTAAAACTGCAAGCTCGGCCTAGTTGTTTCGTTCCATCCGCATCCGCACAAATAATACTAATTGACATTCACCAAATGAATAAGCACAGCCCAAAATAACATACTGAGTGCATACGTCCGCATACATACATAGTCCACATACATAGTTTATAAATTTTCAGAAAATATATACGTCCGCATACATCAAACTACTGAGTGCATCGAGGCCACTTCCCCTTTCTCTGAGCATCAGGGTACTGCTCAAGGGCTGCCTTGGCACGCCGCGCTCTCTCTAGCTTCTTCTGCCTTTCTCCCTTGCGCTTTGCCGCGGCCCTCCTACGCTCCTCCTCACGGTGTTCCCTCGCGGCCTCCTCCTGTTTCTTCTCCCTTTCCCACCTCTCCTTTCGTTCTTCATCCCACTTCTTATTGGCGTCAAGATATTTTTTGTCATCCTCAGCGATCGCAGTGTCGATCCACTGCTCAAAATCACAAAGCGGTGGAGGCTCCTGCAAATGTACGCATTTGTTAAACCAACAGAATTAATACCAATTCGATGAATCGACAATACAACATACCATCTTGCCGAGGACAACGGCGGCACGTGGCGGATCGAACGCCCAGTTGGCGCACATCCAGTACCTCTGCCTATATGTATCCGGATCATCCGACCTTTCCACTTTGCAAGGATCGCCGCAATAACACATCAGCACGGGAACACCGGATGGAGGTGGCAAACGAGTGAAGCCCATGACAACCTAAAATGCGAAATGAATAAGATTTATAATTTTTCTCGTTTCTAACCCTAGGTTAGCTAGTTACCCAAATCAAACCCTAATCCAACTAATTTCAACCCTAAAAACGGATTTATACACATTATTTCTAATACATTACGCAAATCTATTGCGAATCGAACCTAAAACCAAGCCAAATCCAACTAATTTCATCTAGGGTTTCAACTTTTGCCCTACGAAATGTATCTCAAATAATCCATATCTACTGCAACAAATCAATGGAGGAGGGAGCTCACCTTGCTTTCTCGGTTTGGAAGCAAAATCGCAAGAAAATTCGTTGGATTGGGATGTATTTGGGGAGGGGAGAGAGGGGCGGCGGCGGAGGCTGCTCTCTGTTCGGTCTGTTCGAACAGAGCACTGAGGGGTGGTGGGGGGCTGGGGGCTGCGCTCGGTGTTAAGTCCCAGTAAACGGTGCCACAAACGTTAGCGCCGTTCATGAATGTCACGGCGCCATGTGAGTTGGCGTCGTGTTGTGCCACCGTGGATCCTACGTGTCCATTTACGGCGCCAAAGAATATGGCGCCGTGTCGTGTACCCTGGGCGCCATGTGAGTTGGCGCCGTGCTAGGGGTCCATTTTTGCAAATCTTTTCTCCAGGGGTCCATATGTAAAAAACTTTTAAATTTTGGACTAAAAAGCAAAATTTTTACAGAAGTGAGCATCGTTTTCGACGAAAGAGGACGGGGAGAGTGGTTTGAATGATCATCGGAGCGGCCATAAATGGCTGACTGCTGCGTTACCGGTGAGCGAGAGCAGCCAACGAGTCAGGTGATCATCCACCAACCTCACGGGGATTTTGGGCTTAACCAAGGCCTCAACACGGGCTGTGGGTAGGTCTTTTAGGAGATTTTTTTCTATCCTCCTAAAGTTTGCACAACTAACCCTCCTATACAGTATTTTGCAATTTTACCCTCTTTCTGGGCACCTCCCCTGCATCCCGGGGGGCAGGTGACATTAGGGCTGTGCATTTTCGCACCGAACCGAAAAAACCGAACCGTACCGGTCAACTCGGTTTGACCGGTATTCGGTTCGGTTTCTGAAAAATTGGTATTTCGTCTATTCGGTATAAACCGATCTAAAACCGAAAAAACCGAATTCACCTGTTGCTCTTCGCTGTCTGTACGTTGCATTTGAGCGCCGCGGTTCAGCACTTCAGCCCATTAGCCCAACTCGGCGGCAACTCCCACTCGGCCCAAGAAATGACGCACGCGCCGCGGCACGCCCAAGTCCCAGACTCCCGGCTGCAGCCTGCAGGACTGCATCGACTCGTGGTACGTGCGTACAGTGAGGGATGCATAGTTCATTTACTTTCGGTCATTTTACAACACAGGCTATACATGCATGCATGCATGATGCATGTGTGTGCTTTGATCTGAAATGGACTTGCGTTTGTCTTCTCCATGTGTGATGGGTGCTAGTGAATGCCTGAATGGGTAGTGGCTGCCACTGCCGGTTAGTTTAGATTCTGGAATGGAATGGAGTTATGGAGAATTGGAGATTAACATTTAGCAATTCGCGCAAATTTTGGTAAAATTAGTATTTACCGATACCGTACCGAAATGAGATGGTATTTCCCGATACCACACCGTATTCTATAAAGTACCGTATTTCCCGAATTACTAAAACCGTATTTACCGAACAAACCGTATTTACCGAACCGTATAAACCAAAAAAACCGAACGAACAGTCCTAGGTGACATGCCCCTACACCCCAGGCCCCGCATGCATTTGTCTGACCGATTGCCGCTTGATTCGTCTTTGCGTATCGTTTATGCTTATTTAAATGAGTGGCGACGCACTCATTCATCACAAGCATCAGCTCTCACTCGCGAAATTTCCCCACTCACTCACTCGTTCCTCTCAGACATCGCTCCCTCGTTGCGAGCTGTCTCCCTCTCTCCGAGCACCAGCATCATCCTAATATGTAGAATTAGTACTTAATCGTTTTGTTAGTCTTTTATTGGCGACATTTGCCGAAGTCGTTACTAATGTAATGTACGTTTGAATTTGCAGTCTTTCGTGTTTGAGGTTTAGAGATGGTAACGTCACAACGTATGTACAGTTTTTGAGCCATGTTTTGTTGAAGTATTGTGTTATTTTCGTTAGAAATGGAGACACTATACGTGTTCCATGGTGAGGAGGTCTTGTATGGCGGTCCAGACAAACTTGATATGTCGAGCTGCCAACGCGCCGTACTAAACATTCTTAACCTGCACACGTGGATTTGCTTGAGCTACGACGATGCATTCGACAGTTGTTCAACGGGCACATCGCTAGAAACAAGACAGTAATAGAGGCAGTCACCACCACCATGGTCCTACCACACGGGCATATGTTGTGGTACCTACGAGGAGACGTATGACCTAGTCCCCAGAATGTTGAAGGAAATTGCAGATGCTAGTTCCGGGACATGCATCAATAGTATGGAGAGGCCCCACCTGTCCAACATGCCATATTCCCTAATCCTTGATCGAGTCTTCTGGACATTTGGCCCGGTAGTCCAGGGCTTCTCCCACTACTGTCTCGTTCTGACTATGGACGACACATTCCTTTGCGGAAAGTACAAGGGGTGCCATTCTCACAACTGTTGCCGTTGATGGCAATGACCAATTGCTCCCAGTTGCCTTTGCAGTTGTGGAGAATGAGAACACTAATAGTTGGTTATGGTTCCTAGCCAACATAAAGCAACATGTTGTGAGGGACCGGCCGAATGTGTGCATCATCACTGACTGTCACGCGGGTTACTATCCGCGTTGCACACCATGTAGCACAGTACAAGCCCGCCGTTCTAATGGAACGATATGCACACATATTCCAGAGCAAGAATCTCATGAAGAAGTTCAAAAAGTTCTGCCTGCAAAACCAGAAACGTAAGTTTGATGCTGTGTGGTGGGAGCATGAGGTCAAAATGAAGCATGCAAGTGGATGTTCTAGGGCAGGCACACCGCAAAGTGAGTTAACTGAGTGCATGAGCGTGCATGCCTTAGACTATGAGAAATGGTCCCTTCTTTATGACACCTATAGTGCTCGATACGGCATCATGACAATCAACATATCCGAGATCTACAATGATGTGTTGAAAGGGGTCTATGCCCTACCTATCACCGCTGTTGTCGATGAGACTTGGAACCAAACGGTCGGTTACTTCATCAATCGGGCAATGATGGCCAAATAGCACTTGAACAAAGGGAAGCAGTACTCGGAGGTTACCCTTGCCTTCATGGAGAATAAGATTACCAAGGCACAATCACATATAGCTCGCACAATGGATGGTGTGAGGAGGAAGTTCAAGATCCGCCTACAAGATAAGTATGTTCGCGGCCACATGAGAGATGACTGATAGCATGTTTGCACCATATGCGATGTGGTAGTTTGCATCTGTAATAAGCCTCAACTCCTGCACAAGCTTGCTCCCACATATATGCTGCATGCGCTGCATTTCGCCAATCTTGTAGCATGTACATGTTGAAGTATTATGACATATGTCACATGTATTATACTTGGAACATAGAGTTTAACTCCTACGGTGACATTGACCTATAGCCGGAAGCAATGAAGTGGTCACAAGAGCTAATAGATGTGTGCTGTGATCCTTGGTTGCATCTAGCCACGCAGCAACTGATCGCCGAAGAACGGGAGAAATCGGCCGCCGCTGGCCGCCCTTGGTTACCATCTCACGTGTAGCATCTCCTGGCCTTGGTTCCCATTTCCTCACGCTCTCGCCGACCAAATGAGGTTTTGCTCCACTCAATTTGTCTGTACTGTACTCAAAATTTCTCTCAATTTTTTTTCGATTTTTCAAGAAGAAAGGCTAAATTTGTGAGTTAGGGTTTTGATATGATGATTTTTGTTTATTTTTTGAATTGTAGGGTTAAGCTTAGAGTTTCAATTTGGGTTTCTAGAATACTGGTTTAGCTCATTGCAAATCGAAAGCAAAATGTAGTGATATATGATTATGATCCATGTGTTCATATTGGACCAAGATTTGGATTTAATTTAAAGTGCTTGATTACAATGTAAGTAAGTAAACTTCTACGTGTATTTTTCTCTTATATTGTTCTTGAATTGTTAAACATAGCACTATCTAATTAAGTTTTTAATTAAACGGTAGGTAAATTTATGAAATGGTTTTTAAAAAGAAATGTGTCAGACAATGCTACTAATAGTGGTAAGCATTCTAAGAGCATTTTTTTATATAATTGTACATTGTCATTAGTTATATTAAATTATTGATACGAAAATTGTCCGACATATCTTTGTTTAGTATAATATTGCTTGAAAATTATATATATTATTATATATATAGCAAAATGGTGAATCCAGGTTATTTTTTTATAACTCCGCCTGTGTCCACAAGGGTCCAATCAGATCCTTTAACGCGTCGGATTTGGGCCCTACTCGGTTGGGCTGAAAAGCTGTGGCTTATAACTGAAATTGCACTGTAGCGGCTGAAATTTCACTGAAGCTGAAGGTGGCTTATTTGGTCTAATTAAATCTATAAAAATTTAAAAATAGAAAAAAATATGCTAGTTCAACACGGACAACGCAAACGAATACTGGAAAAAAAGAACCTGCAAAAAGCTAAAAAAGAAAAAGTTCAGAAAAAGATGAAATTTATGAATAGTGAAAAATAAGTTAAAAATCAGAAGCTGAAATAAGTGAGGCCTTAGTAATTTGGACAGATACACCGGATCAAAATCCAACGGACGGGTTTGAGTTTGCGCGAGGAACGCACGAAGCGAATCCACCCCACCGGCCAAGCAAGGAGGAAAGACCATAGACAACCCATGAACCGGGATACCGCGGAGCCTGCCCAAAACACCCACAGGATTAACCCCACGATCCCCGCACAAAACCACTGCACCCACTGGTTTTCCGCCCACCAGCAGCGCCGCTCCAGCATGTCGCATCTCATCTCTGCTGCTGCTTATATACCGCGCCCCCACACCGCCGCCTTCGGAGCCCAAGAAAGCAGCACCACACCACCGCGCCGCACTGCGTCCGGTCCGTGCGCCACTGCGGATCCTCACTGCCACCGCCACCGCCCACCAGGAGCCATGCAGGCCCAGGGCATCGTCCGCGTTCGCGGCCACGCTGCGGCGGTGCCGCCTCCCCCCGCGCGCTGGCAATGCCGCGTGTCCGCGGCGGCGGCGCCGTCGGTGCGGTGCCGGGTGACGCACACGATGCCGCCGGAGAAGAAGGAGGTGTTCCGGTCGCTGGAGGGCTGGGCGGCGCGGTCGCTGCTGCCGCTGCTCAAGCCCGTGGAGGAGTGCTGGCAGCCGACGGACTTCCTGCCGGACTCGTCGTCCGAGATGTTCGAGCACGAGGTCCGCGAGCTGCGGGCGCGCGGCGCCGGGCTGCCCGACGAGTACTTCGTCGTGCTGGTGGGGGACATGATCACGGAGGAGGCGCTGCCCACGTACCAGACCATGATCAACACGCTCGACGGCGTCCGCGACGAGACCGGCGCCAGCGCCTGCCCCTGGGCCGTCTGGACGCGCTCCTGGACCGCCGAGGAGAACCACCACGGCGACATCCTTGGCAAGTACATGTACCTCTCCGGCCGCGTCGACATGCGCATGGTCGAGAAGACCGTCCAGTACCTCATCGGCTCCGGCATGGTACGCATCCATCAAGGCCATCATCATCTTGAATCTTGGAATCTTCCATTTCTTTAGTTAAACATGACGAGCTCTGAATCAATTGCAGGATCCGGGAACGGAGAACAATCCGTACCTGGGCTTCGTGTACACTAGCTTTCAGGAGCGCGCGACGGCCGTCTCGCACGGCAACACCGCGCGCCTCGCCAAGGCGCACGGGGACGACGTCCTGGCGCGCATCTGCGGCACCATCGCCGCCGACGAGAAGCGGCACGAGACGGCGTACGGCCGCATCGTGGAGCAGCTGCTGCAGCTTGACCCAGAGGGCGCCATGCTTGCCATCGCGGACATGATGCGCAAGCGGATCACCATGCCCGCGCACCTCATGCACGATGGCCGCGACATGAACCTGTTCGACCACTTCGCCGCCGTGGCGCAGCGCCTCGGCGTGTACACCGCCCGGGACTACGCCGACATCGTCGAATTCCTCGTCAAGCGGTGGAAACTGGAGACCCTGGAGGGCGGGCTCACCGGCGAGGGCCGGAGGGCCCGGGACTTCGTCTGCGGGCTCGCGCAGAGGATGCGGCGGGCCTCGGAGCGTGCCGAGGACAGGGCCAGGAAGGATGAGCCCGGGAGGGTCAAGTTCAGCTGGATCTTTGATAGGGAAGTGGTTGTCTAGTCTTGGTCGATGACTTCTGTTCTGAGTCTGAGACATCATGCCATGTCGTTGTGTTCTTGTGTTTCTCTCTTCGCAATGTAGTAGTGGTTATAGTGACTTTTGATCTTGGAAACTTGAGAGGAATATATTTTCTGGAATCTTTACAAAACATGGCTTGATTTTGAACAATTGAACCCCCATGAATCGGCAATGGTATACAGATTTTAGTCCTGCCAACTAGCAATATCCTATCAAATGGACAAGAGGTATATAGTGAAACCAAGCTGCGCATTGTTGCTAAACTTTCTGGAACAACAAATGATGTAGTCCAATCCACAAGTTTTAGGGCAGCACAAGTAATAATCATTAGCTTGGTATCTTCTAGCAAATGCAGCATATCAAAAGCTTTTTTTCTCGGGTCAGTTTGTGAAATCAGATCACTAAAACATTTAAGACGAAATACAAATAAAGAAACTTACACTTAACGGGATAATGTGCTACTGCCTGCAACATACTTGATGTTCAGGAATGTCAAGCTCAATGGAACTGAACCCAGGAGTCTTCTCAACCCCATGGCGCGCCATCTTTCTCCTAACGCGCTCTGCCTGCTCCCACCTTTCCGACGCTGCCAAGATATTTGACAGCATGATGTACTCTGCATCATTAGTCGATGCTTGATCGCAGTGCAATTGGTTTATCTCGTCCGATACCCGTTCAGACATCTCCGCATCGCCATGCACTCTGCAAGCTCCGAGCAGGGCACCCCAGATCACCTCGTTGGGTTCCACCAGCATGTTCTTGACAATCTCATAGGCTTCCTTCAGTTTTCCAGCACGGCCCAACAGATCAACCAGGCAGCCGTAATGCTCCACTCCAGCAGCAACTCCGTACACGTTGAACCTGTTGAAGATTCTTAGGCCTTCCTCCACGAACCCGCCGTGCGTGCAAGCTCCAAGCACGGCCAGAAGTGTGATCTCATTAGGCTTCTGCTCCGAACACTCCATCTGAAAGAACAGCCGTATCGCCTCATCGCTCCAGCCATGGCTGGCAAGTGCAGAGATAATCGAGTTCCAGCATTCGGTGTTCCTCCATTGCATGTTGTCGAAAACCTTTCGTGCGTATGCGAGGTCACCACACTTGGCGTACATGTCAACCAGGCCATTCAGAACGAATTGGTTCTTCCGGATATGCTTCTCGTTGATGAACTCGTGAACCTTCCTCGCTTGCTCTAGCGACCCGAGCTGCGCGCAGGCAGACAGCACGCTCGCCATGGTGAACTCGTCCGGCTTGACCCTGTCCTCAATCATCAAGTGAAAGGCCTGCAGTGCCTTCTCGCAGCACCCAATTTGCGCGTACCCAGCAATCAGCGTGTTCCAGTTCACCAAATTCCGCACGGGGATTCTATCGAACACCACCTGCGCCTCCTCTGCATTACCAGCCTTGAAGTACCCGGTGACCATGGACGACCACACGAACGCATTCCTCGCGGGCATCTCGTCGAACAGCTCCCTCGCGGTCTCCATATCCACGGCAGCCACATAACCGTGCACGACCACCGTCCACGTGACGACAGTCCGAAAGCCTGGCGGCGTGGCCTCAAACCACTTCCGCGCCTCCGCCATGTCACCCTTCTCCGCGAACCCGCGGATCACCGTCGCCCACGTGACGGCCGTCCGGGAACCCATGCTGCCGAACAGGGCCTCCGCCTGGTCCATGTCGCCCGCCGCGGCGTACCCGGCGAGCATGGCGTTGCACGTCACGACGTTCCTCACCGGCATTCCGTCGAACGCTTTGCGCGCGTCGGCGAGGAGACCGCACTTGCAGTACATGGACACGAGCGTGGTGCCCACGAGCAGGTCGCGGGCGAACGCGGCTTTGATGGCCTCCGCGTGGAGGGACCTGCCTAGGTCGGGCTCGGCGCGGGAGGCGGCGGCCTTGAGGAGGACGGGGAGGAGATGCAGGTGGTGAGTTCGCCGGGGCAGGTTCTTGGCGTAGACGACAGCGGCTCCCCGGAGGGAGGAATGGGAGGCGTAAGCTTTGACGAGGCGGGCCCACTTGTCAGGGTCATGGGATCCGCTTGTCAGGTAGAGTGCGTGGAGCTGCCTCGCTCGGCTGGCCATGGAGGCTTATGCTGCCGCGCTCAGCCGCTCGGGGCGTTTTATAGGTCTGTTTTTTTTCCATGAGGTTTATATTTTTTTTTGCTATAGCTTATGATTTTTAGACTATTTATATGAGAGATTACGGAGTAACTAAAATTTATGTGCGGTTTTTACCAATATAAATGAAGTCGGTACAATATATACTATAATTAACTAGTAGATCCTATTTTTAAAAAACACTTTATTTAAAAACTACTTAGGTTGAAAAACTAAAACTAAAAATTAAAAGTTGAAAAACAACAGTATCATAACTTGAGCGAAATGTAAGACGGCCTGGTTTCCTGTGAATCCGCTTGTTAGACATACAAGCGTTGACAAGTAACAGCAATTTACAATCCGGTGAGAAATGCAACGCCGTTCCAAATGGGATTTTTTTTAACAGACACGCGATGAGAGTGATTACTGATCCGGTAGAAAATAAGGTTTCAAAGGATTGCAACATAACTATATCAGTCATCATCATATCCTAAACTGGCAGTAGGACGTATCATCTAGGTTTTCTTCATGCATCACCAGGTTGCTTCCATAGGGTGTGACACACCGATTTACCCACAAAATAGCCAAGTCCGTGTATAAATCAACGGCCTAATTTTACTTAAGTCGATATATATTCCTACACAAAAGTTCCCTCCTATTTCCTTCCTAGAAAGACTAACTTCCGTTCCTTTACTGAAGGGCAACCTCAAACATAACAAATGATACTACTACTAGATCTACTTCAGGCTTTACGCGCTCCGTTTCATCATAAAAAAATCTACCGGATTCCGAGGAAGTCGAGGAACCCCTGGGGCATACATATCATCGTTGTCTTCATTCTCAATCTGATCGGCATAGTTCACGGCCTTCTTTGCCTCTTCCCACGACCAAGGCTTACTTTGGGAGTAGCACGCTTGAGAACTTTCAGATCCTCAGCCTCGGGGGAGGGAGGTTCTTTGTCCTCGACGCCATGAGCAAAGCTCACAATGCTGCGAAAATAACCGTTGTCGTTTCCAAAGCACTTCTCACAAGTAGAAGGGTCTAACTTGAGGTTCTCGATGGCCTCATCGTTGTAATGGATTGATGTAGCACTGACGTTCTTCCTGTCGACAATTGTCTTGGCTCCATGGAGTAGTATAGACTGCAGCTCATCTGCACTTGGCTTCTTGGAAGAGTTCATTAACACTTTTTCGATGGCCTACTTCTGCTTAGACTTTTGCAGTATCTTCTCTTCAACAGAACAATTTGTAATGAGTTGATAAACAACAACTGGCCGGGTTTATCCAATCCTGTGAGCCCTGGACTGTGCTTGCAAGTCCATAAATGGGTTGAAATCAGGATCTGAAAACAGGAAGGCTTAGGCCCTGTTTGGATCAGTTTCAGATTCTTAAAAACCAGCTATTACTTCTAGTTTTTAAAAGCTGGTTTCTAAGTAAAAACTGATGGGGTGTTTGGATCCTCTACTTTTAAAAGATGGTTTCATTTATGATTGGTGCTAATAGACTATTATACCCTTACATTTATTGCTCTTGAACAGCACATTAAACAGCCATGCGCGTGGTCTTTACTGAGGGTAAATGGGTATTTGTGCAAAAAAACTGACAAAAGCTGGGTATCAACAGCTTCTTGGTTTTTAAGAATCTGGGTAGGTAGATTTTAAAAACTACCCCAAAAACTGGTCTGTTTAGATCCCACCCAGTTTCCAAAAGTCAGATTATTAAAATCTGGATGGATCCAAACAGGCCCTTAATCAGTGCTAAGAACATACAAGGCGAACAGAGCAGTGCGCTAGTACAAATATCAAAAACACTCACCGTATATAATTACTCTATCCGGCGTCAGCGCCAGTCTGCCATTATAGTGACTGTTGTTAGCGCGTTCTACAACTGCTAATGCCCAGACTTCGGCCCTGTTTGGATTCTGAGGTCTAAAGTTTAGTTGGCTAAAGTTCAGGACTAAACTTTAGCCACTAAACTTTAGACCACAGGGCTGTTTGGATCATGGACTAAAGTTTAGTTCTGATTCAATAAATGGACTTTTATACCCTGGATATTTGAGCTCAGATGAAGGTACGACTACTAAGCTTCAGACAGTTTCTTGTACGGCTACTATTCAATTCAGTTTCTTGTACGTCTGGCACACAAGTCATGATCAACGTATATGCTCTTAGAAGGCACACAAGTGAAAATTTTCTACATAATGTCTGAGTATTCTCTAGCAATAATTAAAAATAAGGTTGACATTATTTTTTCCCCATTACGTGGGTTTGATCTTGGCTCACATCAGTTACATCCTGTACACCTCCAAATATCTCCAGAGTATGTGCTTCGATCAAGTATTTTGAAAAGAACATTCATATCCTGATATCCTTGTCAAGACTGTCATTTGCGAGCATACCAGACAAGATTGCAGGTCATTTTGTTTATTAAAAGATTTGCCCCATACCAAGGTAAAAAAGAGCAACAAGATAGTAAGGGTCTAGTCACCTCCTCCTAGACCTTGAATCCTCATTAGCCAGATATTTCAGAAAACATGCCGATGTAATTATGCAAACAGTTCAGTTACAAAAGATACCGATACCCATATCAGAACTTCAACCAAAGTCAGGCTGGCAGATCATAAAAATGGCTTGCTATGAAAATAGTAATATTAGCAGCAGCAGAAGAGTACTGTATTATGCCTGGAAACAGTTCAGTAAAAATAGATCATGACAGAATTTCCTTGGGAAGAGTGCAACAAGCAGTATAAATTTTGCGTACACACTGGTCCCGGTCTTACCCAACATGTAACAGCAATGTTCTTAGCAGATGAATTTAAGAGAACGGAATTTTAACTTTTCATATAGACTAGAAGTAACAGAACATATTGCAGTTCAAGTTTCTGATATGTTAGCATTACATCAAACAATACAGAAAATTTTGGAGACATGATTCCGTGCTACTTTTTTATCTACATCACTCTAGCCTAGCAAACAACGCGTTAGCGATGTTATCACGGAAGGTATTCATGTTATGATCCTCGCCACCGCCATGTCGATTGCCACCCCTTGGCTCAGATGAAGGTTCCTCAGTCATTGGCATATAGTTTTCATCTCGATCACATCTATCAAAGTCCGCGTCTGCTATTGCACTTTCACGAATAAAATTATGGAGAGCCATGCATGACAGAATTATTTGGCTTTGCTTTGGCATCGGATATGACGGTACGCCCAACAAGATCCTCCATTTCATCTTCAAAACGCCGAAAGAACGCTCTATGACATTGCGAAGAGATGAGTGATGAAAATTGAATACCTCATTTCGTCCCTTAGGTCTTGGTCCTTGTCTAAACTCCGGCAGATGGTATTTTACCCCCTTGTATGGTGCAAGATAACCCGGTCGGTTAGGGTAGCCCGAGTCAACGAGGTAAAATTTACCTAAAAGAATTAAGCACAAATATTTTAAAACTATAAATATTAGATGAGATACCAAATGACATTCCATATGAATAATTGGTTGTATGTACCTAGTGGAGGATGTGGGAATTTGTGACCATATTTATTTGTAGCATCATTGAACACTCTCATATCATGGACTGACCCCGGCCATCCCGCGAGAACAAAGGTGAACCTCATATTGAAGTCACAAATGGCTAACACATTTTGGGACGTGTAACCATGTCGACCCGTATGCTGAACGACCTTTGACACTGGGACAACAACTGGTATATGTGTCCCATCTATGGCTCTAATACAATTATCAAAAAAAAGGATGAAATCGAGGTCCTTCCAACCTAGGGTGAACTATTCTAAATTCTGGATCATTTGGTTTGATAACATCTGCTGAGAACCTGTAAACACACTGCAATACTTCATCAAATTTCCTACTGACCATCTCGATTGACCTCCCAAAACGATTGTCTGCTTGTCTAACCGATTGAGGGGCACCAACCATCCATAAAAACATGGCCAAACCTTCTATCGACGACATCTTACATGACGACTTCAAGCCGTATGATGTAACTAGCAAATCATGCAGTCTGTAAAACATTTCCCTACTCATCCTAAACATGTCGTAACAAGATCTAGAATTGTTCAATGTCCTCATAACCCAATCAATGCCTGATTCAACCACAATCCTCTGCTTGGATTTGTTCATGTAAGTTTCATAATAGTACGTACCAATAATGCAAGCAATGGCAGCAAATTGTCGTTTCCTCCTACGATGTTCCTGTGCCGCCTCAAGTGCATTGTCTTCATCATCACTTGATGAAAAATTTGTCTACAAATAGGGCACCCCCCCCACATGTTAGATCATGATTACAGTAATAAAGAGAGGCACTACTGCTGTCAATAAACAAAGTTCAAGCAAACATTACACCACGCTGACAATAAACAGAGTTCAAGCAAACATTAATAATAAGCAAACATGATTATAGTAAGTTCATGCAAAGTAAGTTCATGCAAATAAAGATAGGCACTACTGCTGTCCATATAAGCCTAGTTCATCTAGTACAACTTCTTCATGGTGCACCACCTCTTCAACCATATAAGCCTAGCTTCTTTTGTGGTGAAGTTGAAGAATGCCTCGTGGTTTTCAGCCTTCACAAACAAAGTGGTAGCCATGAAATACTCAATACTATCTTCTGCTGCCCCACTTTCCACTGCCAATTGGAGAGCTTTCTTTATTGATTTGGCCATTTTCTCGCCTGAACTTTCTTCCTTGAAGTTGTCAAGTATTCCTTTCAGCACCTTCACCATAGGACTCTTTGTTTTTTTTTGTAGGACTCATGGCAGTAGTAGTAGTGCTGCTGCATCTCTTCCTGGTACTAACACTCATTGGGTTGTCTTCCATCCCATCTTCCTCTTGGTCTTCCTCACTCTCATCATTTCCATCTCCAATTATTTCACCAGGCATACATGCTGAAGACCCATCAACAGCGACATATTCAAATATTTCCTCCAGGTGTGCAAGATTGTCTGGAGGTCCAGTTCTCAGCCTCCGCCAGTCAGGTTTGTTCTGAAATAAAGTAAACCAGTGTCAACATTACTTTGCGGTCAAATGGATCATCCATCTAATTGACATAAAAACGGTGTTATCATTACCTTTGTGTGTCTATCCCAGAAATCATCATCAGCCATCACTGAGCCATTAGCATTGCGTCCCAAACCAGTGTGTCCGTTGAGGTACAACCAAAACTGATAGAGCCCCTTCAATTGATCCCATCTGTTTCTCAGGTGTTTCCTACTATGTTTTAGGTGGGTACTAATGTAGTACTTCTCAGCTATATTCACATAACCCCTGTTAGTAATGAATCCATTGCTATGATTGCCTGCCCTCTTTTCCTCAAGACAAATGTCGTAGAAAATAGAAGTATTTTCAGTAGACCAATTTGCCTTGTCAAAGCGATTACCCACCTAAAATGATTATATCAGTTTACCACACAAATGAGCTGACCATGAGAAAGGCTATATATATCATGGGAATTATGATATCCCAGCTTAATAGTGCATATCCCAGCTTACAACGGAATCCAAGATAGAAGAGTCCTTACAAGAGAAACAGGGGAAAAGGAAACGAACAGTAGCTCTTAATAGAAACTTAAGGCTCTAAAAAATTCAACAAGAGAAACAGGGCAAGTAGTAACACCTTGTAGCAAATTCATCTAGAACTTTTGGCAATGCACCCCATACATCAAAATGGAATATCCTCTCAGTGATGCAACCTTTTTAAACTGATTTACTTCTTCAAGATTTCATCCATACTTCTAATAAGAGCAATCTTAGCAAACTAGCAATACACCAGACACCGGTTATACAAAAGTTACTTCAAAACAAAACCTTAGTATTGGAGAAGTTAAGCAAAATTTGAATTCTGATTTGCTTACTGAAATTCATTTTCTCCTACCATTTCCTCTACTGATTTTTCTTCTTCCAACACTCTTTTAACTCCAAAGATTTTTTAGTAAGCAGTAGAACCCAGTTAAGAATCTAAACACAAATCAAATCCTGATCAAGCACCGCCACACAATCATACTTTGGCTGCAAAGACAAAAACAAATGCTTGATAATTAATTAGTACGTAATTTCTGTTTGATACATGCCTAGAACATTCCTTTACAACATGGTTGACACTTCGAGGATCTACGATATGTTTCTTACCTTCACAAGACATAATGACCTGGTTTACTATAAAGAGCTGGGGTGGCATAGGACCCTTTTGGGTATGTCTTGTATGTTGTTGTATTCCTGTCTCTGTAATTCGGGCTTGTAACCTATACTTATCGTCTTAATGAAATGGAAGCGGTTCTTCTGTATTCTGTTCTCACTTTAGCCACAAACAAAACAAGGCTGACAGTTCTATTGTATGTTTCTGTTACTCTCTATTGAAATTTAATTAATTACCATTAATAAAAATGATATATGGTAGGATGCTAATTTGTCACTGTAGCAACATTGCGGAACTTTTTTTGACAAAGTGAAACTTTTGATATATACATTCACATGCTCTGCAAATGCAAGTGCTAGTTAACCAATTAGAGTTCAATTGCATTTGGTTTGTACTACATACTTAAGAAGTACTACTGTGTCACACTTGCCTATATAAACTACAATAGCAATACACCAGACCCTTTTTGCATTTTCAGACAAAAGTTACTTCAAAACCAATATAAACTACCATGTTTACAGATAGTAACTAATGTTTAAGGGAGGGCAGGTATATATGAGCTGACAAATCAAACTAAAATCCCAAGGAACATATGCTATTTTCTGATGAACACATAAGAAGTTGGATCAAGTAAGGTGTGCTCACCGAAAAATTATTTCCAAGAGTTTCATCCTCTTCTTCAATACCAGCACCTCCAAAGCCATCGCCTCCTGCGTCAATTTCTTCGGTCATACCCACAGGATCTTCAAATTGTGGAGGGCCTTGGTGGCTTGACGAGCTGCCACCCGCGGCTGCTGCACGCCCACCATTGTTAGGCGCTCGAGCCGTGTGAGGAGCGCGGAACGGCATTGGGCCATTGCTACCGACATCAACACTCACTGGCGCTTTACCAGAAGTAGCCCGCGGCCCAGCTCCAGCACGCCCGCCACGCCCAGCAACGCCGCCACGACCACCACGACTGCCTCTGCTAGCGGCAGATCCACCCACGCCGCCACGGCTACCACGGCCGCCTGTGCCAGCAGCAGCTCCAGTTCCTCCACGCCCGCCAGACCCGCCACGGCTGCCTCTGACGCCACGGGCGCCACGAGCGCCACGGCCGCCACTGCTTCCATCTTCAACCGGCGCCGATTCAAGAATCTCTTGGTACGAGCCCATGTGCGGGAAATCAAGAGCTGACGACGAGTTGAGGTCAAGACCGAACATGATGTCTTCACTTGAGGGCACGTGATCGGTTTGGGAGAAGAAATCATAGGGGCGGGGATCTTGGGGGCACGCATCGTCGATGGGATCCATGAGAGGAAGGCGGGGAAGGGCACGACGGTGGGATGGTCGATGGTGGTGGGATGCGCGGCGGGGGCGGGGGTGCGAAGGCCGGGCGACGGTGGGATGGCTGGGTCGCGGCGGGTTCGACGGGGGCGTCGGGAGTCCTGGCGGGGAAGTTGCCTCCCGATGGTCGTCGGGGCGGTGGGATGGTCGGCGGGGGCGGAATGCGCGGCGGGGGCGGCGGTGCGAAGGCCGGGCGGAGGTGGGATGGCTGGGTGGCGGCGGGTTCGGCGGGAATCGGCGGGGGAAGTTGCCTCCCGTGGAGTTTTTTTTCGTGCGGGGGCGTCGGGCGTCCGGATCGTGGAGACTTTTTTTCCGTGGGAGAAAGATATTTCCTGAGGGCAAAATCGTCTTTTGTGTGCGGGAGTCGGGAGAAACCAAAACTTTAGACCACTTTAGCTCATGTTTTTGGTCTAATGGTCTAAAGTTGTTTTTAGGGGTTAGCTAAAGTTTAGATCTAATTTTAGACTATCTGTTTGGAGACTTTAGATCTAAACTTTAGTGACTAAACTTTAGATGGATGGATTCAAACAGGGCGGCCCTGTTTGGATTCTGAGGTCTAAAGTTTAGTTGGCTAAAGTCCAGGACTAAACTTTAGTGACTAAACTTTAGATGGATGGATTCAAACAGGGCGGCCCTGTTTGGATTCTGAGGTCTAAAGTTTAGTTGGCTAAAGTCCAGGACTAAACATTGATGAAACTTTTGATTCGTAGTTCCAAATGACATGAAATTTTACAGGATCTTCTTTAGGATGAACCTATTCCAATAAATGATCATACAAATCATTAAACAAGTTGAGATCTTTTCAGTCTAAAGGCAGATTGCATCAAAACCGATAAAAAAAACTCAAAACGGTGAATTTGACTTGCTCGTGGGAGAATGATGGCCAAGATGGCTCTAAATGTAAAACTTTAGATCAAGAAATCATTAAAACAATAAAAAAACATGCAAAAACTGAGTTTCTTGATGAATTTGCTAGCGAAGTACCTAGATGGGTGGAGATTGATTTTCTGAGATTATCTCCATCTTTTACACATCTTTGGCACAGCGAAATCAAGAAGAGAAAAGAGAAGATATTAAAACCAATCAAATCAAGAGCAAATCAATCAAAACAAGAGATAGGCATTGAGATGATCAAAAATTGATGTATTGTCACTTAGGAGGTAAATTTTATAGTTATTCCACCTTAGAGGATAGAGAGCATACTGCCATTCGAATTTGGCTGTCGATCCAATTAAGTCATATCAAACTTGCAAGCAAGCTGAGCGAAATCCTCTGCTACCGAACTTGAGTCAACAGCTTCTCTTTTCATCTGCACGGTGAAGCTATTAAGATATCTTCCTGCTTCCCTGAAGTCCCAAATCATGTGTTTATCTGGCAAGCTATCTACTACTATGCCTCAGCTTGTACTCGGAAGTGATTGCAGTTGGCTGCGTCTAATGTGTAGTTACTTGTAGGACCGAAATGGCGACAGAGGGGGGGGGGGGGTGAATGTCGATCTCTTAAAATTCCCCCTAGAATTCGTACACAGATTTTTCAACAAGAAGCAAAACAAAGCACCTCACAGAAAATTAAAAATAATTTTGCTGAAATTTGGAACGCATGCGACACTGCAAAATTCACCATAAATCAGAGATCATCCAGTAAAAATTTCAACTGAAAATATCGCTGTTTGATCTGCATACAAAATGGAGGAAAATCCGAAAAAGAATAAAAAGAAAAGAGGCACTAGAGAACTACTTCACTGCCAAGCCAAAGAAAAGAAACGGGAAAAGCTATTTTCGGCAGCAAGGAAGAGAAATCATTGACTGCAACTCAACTAGCCGAACACTAATTAAAAAGGAAGTTAAATCGGAAAGAGAGGAGCTAATTACTGCAGACCGAGAGAAGATAAAAGAAAACTGCAGAGAGTGGACTGGTCTTCAGACACCCGAGAACCTGAACCAAAAAGAACTGAGAGAGGAGTACACCTCTGAAAACAGCTCCTCTGCAAAAACAACTTCAGACCATCTTAATCCAAGAAAAAAAGAAATTAGCTTCTCTCTTGAGGCCAGGAGAAAGAGGCAATGAACCAAATAGCATTGGGATTTGAGGAATGCAAATATTTTAACCCAAGAGCAAATAATTCAGATTATGACAAAATCTGAACCTCTTGCAAAGACTGAACCAAAATTCAAATTCCTCTCCAATCCATGATCCTTTGGCTATGATATTTTGCAAATATGTTAGCAATAGCCATGGGATACTCCAGATCAATTTTCAAGCCATTTCTCCAAGGGAATCAAGAAATGCTCCAAACCCTAGAAGAGGAAAACTAAGAACAGAGGAAGCCAAATGAGAAAAACTGAAATTACACAAAGTTTGCTCATGGAATTGACTAGCCAAATGGCTTTTGAGCATCTCCCATGTCATAGCAACCCATTTTGAACAATCCCAGCAAGCAAGAACTCGAAAATCAAAAAGTCAAGAAATCTCTCAAAATGGAAAACGAAGAACAGAGAGGCTGCACAAAAGAAACTTCAGAGATTTCATTTCTTGGAACAAGATGATTACAGATACGTCCCCATACGCATGGACATTCAAACAAAAGGATGATTACAAGACTCTCCACTCAATCCTTTCCCTCTCTCTCAATCCCTCAACCATGAATGCTTGGGAGGGGATGAACACACACAGATAGCTCACATGGGAACCATCGAAGGGGACAACAGAGGGAGCACACTCTGCCTCTCCACCCACTAAAGACTAAAGGAAAACCACCTCCTAAAGCCTCTTTTGACTAGAGCTAACCCTAATTCCCTCCAAAAATGCTCAAGTGGGCATGCAGCCCCTCAATCCTATTTATAGCCTTGGCTAACGGGTCTCCGCCCCGTTACGCCTGCTAAATCCAACGGCGCCCGCTCCCGCTTGTGCAGCCTCGCGAATTTCCCGATTCGCCCCTCCTGCACCTTCCGGGAAGCTTCCGCGCTCCTTGCCTCGCACGCCTCGCAACCACCTCGAGTCTACGTCGTCTTCGACACATCCCGACCGTTCTGACCTCAGCGCCACCTGCGCCTAGTCCGGTCCACGTGTCTCGCCACGACTCCACCCGATGTCCTGCAGTCACACAGACAAGAAAACACGTCAAATAGCACCGCTCGACACATGAAAGCGTAAATACCATCACACTTACCACAGACGAAGTCCAAACCTGTCAAATCAAAGAATCAGCGTCCTAATCTCATATGACCAAGTCTGACCACAGTCCGACCGAACCCGTTGCACCACGCAACGTCAGGGTCCGAACCACCCAAACCAAACTCGACTGACCTAAACAACTTGTCAATTACTCATCACTCACATGTGGTCACCTTCACATGGTTCATCATTACTCTTATAGTATGTTTCTGCCTTATAATGCAAAGAAACTGCGTCTTGCAGTGCAATTAAGTTACTTGATGAAAACTTGTGTGCCTGTAAATATTGACATGGTTTGGATCAATATGTTTTAGTTTGACTAACTATATATCTGTGTCATTTTAAATCCATTCATCAATTACCACAGTACCGCACTAGTTCCTGATCATCATGCTTCCACATTTCGAATTATGGTGTAAATCAACTTGTAAACAATCTCAGCAACTTTTTTTTTCGTGTATCGTGACATTGAAATTTTTGCAACACAAAACATTACGATCTTACAATAGATTATTGTAACTCCAGGTTGGACTTAGTCTTTCGTACTGTTGCCACACCATCTGCTCCTCGACATGAAGCTGGCGCCTCGTCTGCATATTCGTCATCTGAACGTACGTCGGGGGAGGCACTGCCAGTGACGCCGCGAATGGATCTGCCCTCGCGGCGACGGCGGCGCTGGCCACAGGCGGTGGTGACGGTGCAAGCACCGTCACCCCGGGCGGCTGCATCACCACACTGCTTGCGCTTCCGGCGAACGCTCGTGCGTTTGTCACTGTTGCATTGGCCGCCGCGTGGCTGTACATGCCGTCGAGCACCGTCGTGTTGAAGCCGCCACCGAGCTCCGCGCGCTGGGTGGCGAGCCTGCTCGCGGACTGCACCAGCGCCGTCTCCCAGTCCGTCGATGGATCGTCGAACGCCTGCCATTTCGGCGCCGGTTCGGCCTGGTGGCCGTCGAACAGTGCCAATGCCAGGTTCCGCCCATGCTCCTCGCTGGACAATGGCGGCGCCGTGTCTTCCTTCAGGTTCAAGAAGTCAGCCATTTGGCCGTCGACCACGATTAGGGAACCTGCCGGCTCAGCTGGTGCCGCCTTGTTGGCATTCTTCTCTTGCGCAGCAACCTGCCGCTCTTTCGGTGCTGGAAGCGGCTTGGCTGCGTCCTTATCATGCTTCGTAGTGTGGGAAGCCGGTGGTCTGGACGGCCCCGGCGATGACTGCAGCGAACGCCGTCGCTGCGATGCCGATGCTTGTCTGTCGCGGATGAACTCGTCCATCAGGTCCAGCTTCTTCTGCGTGACGTGCTCGACCTCAGGGATGTCGGACGGACGGCAGACGGCGGACGCCTTACACCACGAGTAGAAATCGTCGAGCTCGTCCACCAGCTTCGCGAGGCTGGTGAAGATGGAGTGGACGCGCACGCAGCCTGGAGTCTCCAGCTCGGCGAAGAGGTCGATGAGCGCGGCCATCACCTCCGTGAGCTCGCAGTACATCACCACGCTCTCCTTCACGAGCGTGTACAGCTCCGCCTTCACCACCCGGTTCGTCCTCGCCTTCCCTGTGGGCCGGCATGCGACTAACCGGTCGAGGAGGTGCTTCAGATGCTGCGCCGTCGCGAATAACTCGTCCGTTGTCGTCACGGTCGCGGGCGTCTCCCTCGGCCCGAGCGCCCAGGCCTCGGCTACCGCTTCGCCCATCTCGTACCTCCCGTCGATGTCGTGGAAGCTGTCGCGACGGCCGCCGAGGCGCCATTTGCCCGGGCTGGCCACTCCTCCCCCGCGGCCCTGCATGCGGTGCTTGAGCCGGTCGTCGAGGTAGGCGGCGTAGGCGCGCACGAACACGGAGAAGTCCCACGAGCGGGAGCGCGACCGGTCGCGGAAGCGGGACATGTCGAGCAGGCGCCTGCCGCGGCGCATGGCGAGGAACACCTCCTGCTCGTACGCCGGGTCGCCGTCCGCGAGCAGGCGGTGCACCAGCGCCAGCGTCTTGAGCGCGACGTCCCAGGCTCGCGTCCGCCCGAGCCGGCGCGACACGGAGGCCACGCAGGCGGCCACGCGCGCCCGGGAGTAGCGCGTCAGCGTGAGGATCTCCTGGACGTGGCGCTCGTCGGCGGGTAAGCTCTCCCCGTGCCCGGTCGCCTTGAGGATGGCCACGTCGAGGTCCGCGGCCACCTCGTCCGCGCCGCCCATCCTGGCTAGCCCGATGCTCGTCTGGTCTTTCACCGCGCCGATTGCCTGCCGGAGCATGCTCGGCGCCATCGGCTGCCACGCGCGGCGCGCTTCTTGCGAATGATCGAACGCGTTTGGAATGGGGGGTTTGGAGTGCAGTGGATGGAGATGGAGAATGAGAATTGAGGAGGAAATATGTGGGCGCGCGCGGGAAGTTGGGGCTTCATGGGAGGGTGGACGCGCGGACGGTGGAGGCGAAGGCCGTTTGGGGAGTTTGGGCTATGCTTCTGTGGCAACCTGTAAGGCTGTAACCGAGGAAACGGCGCTTCTTGTCTGGTTTAACGCGGAGTGTTGGTAACTATGGCTCGATTTAGCGGCTGATTGCTTCTTTATCAGGCTTGGCTTGTGGAGTTACAGCTCAAGTCCAATCTTAGTAGACAAATCAATAACGGAGTGCTAGATCCTCTCAACAAACTATGGTTGGTACCAGTAATGGCACTGGACCTCAAGCTAGATGGACTATAGTCTAAGACCTAGAATCTACCATTGCTAAGAATAGTTGGCCCATCTATAATAGAGTAAAGCTTGATAGTGCAGACTTAGCCCAAGAGTAGCCGGCCTAGCCCAAGGCTTGGGCCGGGGCTGGCTCCGCCCCTGGTTGGTACTATTGACCATCAAAGCTAGTGTGATCTAGGTAAATTTTGCTTAGTAACACGGGAATGATGTATAAATTAGAAAACAATATTCAATATGAAATGACAAGTGAGCTCTAGAGCCATGTGTTTAATGGCATATCGATGTTATTTTTCAATTTGGATGGTCTTTGTAGTGTTACTAAAAGAATTGCCTATTTGATCTATGTATTACTGCCTTTATTTGGTGCTCATTGATATTTTGGATGCGCCTAATGTGTGACCACTCGTGCTACAACTTTCATTCATATTTGTCCCTCCTACGATTTCGTGTTTGACACCACTACCTTTTCTCCAACCTTTTCTTTCCATATTCTGACTAGGAAGGGTATTTTTAGTTTCCTTTATCCACAAAAGACATAGCGAGAAAACTAAAAATTGAAGCCACACTCTTTGTAATCGGTTATCATATTAGCTTTAAATGATTCTATTTCGCTCACTGAGTATTCGTTTCACTTTTTGTTTGAACCGTTATGTTCCAAGCGTCAAGTTTAACAGAACAAGAGCTATATTGAATATATTTTGGAGACATTAAACAAATTATTTCTCAATTACTAACTCTAGGTACCCACTACTAGCATCTCTAGGTATTAGCAACTAGTAATTCCCTAGTACTAGTGATTATAGATTTTACTTCCTACGTGCTCACTAGTGTCTCTACGTGTTTCTTGTTACATTAGTTGCTAACTATATATATTAATTGCTATATTAGTTGCTAGTAACGCTGCATGTTCTTGCCGCATTAGTTACTAGATTTACATGTTATTTGCTAGCAACTCTACATGTTACTTGCAACATTAATTGACAGCTCTACATGTTACTTGTCGCAATAGTTGCTACTATCTCTACATATAATTTTCTACATTAGATGCAAGGTTTACATGTTAATTTCTATATTAGTTGCCAGCTCTATATGTTACTTGCTGCATTAGTTGCTAGCAGTCAAAAGAGATCTACCTAAAGTTGGTAGTAGCGGCACCTAAAGTTGCTAGCTGAGAAACTATTTATTTGTATACCCTCAAAACATATTCAATATGGGTCTTGTCTCGTTAAGCTCATCATATAGATGACAATGGTTTGAATGAAACGCAAATTAGACACTCAGTTTAAGATATATGAGCCTTTAAAGAAAAACAATGAACAAGTATAAAACTTTTCTCATGCATGTTGCACCCGCCCACTCCATGTAGCAAATAAATGAACTGTGTGCGTCTTTTGCCACAATAAAAAATTGAATGGATGAATGGCTCATGTCACCTCGTGGTGTTCGAGGGTGCACGCGTCATCACGCGATCACGCTAACGCATGACTAGTAACAACTCAGTAGTGAAAAATTGAGCCTTTAAAGGAAGTGTCTAGTTAAGTTGGGCCCGTTTTCACAGGGGGCGAGCAAGCAAACATCACTAGCTTTTGGTGACGAGGATTAAATAATCCTTAATAAATAGACTTAATGTGCATAATAATTGTCGAGTAAAGAATTGCTTCGATAATTCCTTCGAGTACCCATGGTCGGGGAGAATATGCTCGAGCCAAGTCGAGTATCGACCACCCCCTGGTCGAAAGGGTTTGTAATCAGACATGTAGACCCTATCCCCTGAATAGATATTAAATCCACCACAATCAATCATGTGTGATAATTAAAAAGGAAAGTGCACCCTTATTTATTTGACATAACCGCACGTATCCAGCCCCTGTCTTTGAGAATAACAACTCAACGATCATACATGGGCAGAAGTCTCACTAACAATAACCAATGGCCACATGCAGGATTCATGAGTCAATGAGGTGCCTCCATGCGAGCTGCAACCACCGCCCCTTCGACGCTTTATAAGGAGTGGCACCAGGAGATGGAGGACACAAACACATATAGAGTGCAAGATAGCCGTATACTCTTTGTAGCCATAGCCTTGTGCACCCCTTTGTAATCTCTAGTAATATAAGAACACAGGAAGTATGATTATTATTCTCTTTGGAGAAGGCTTGAATATATCTAAAATACTGTCTCTTCCTATGTGATCTCGAATGTCATGTTCCTCGCATTTACTTCATAAAATGGTGGTAATTTACAACAGCTAGTGTTGATTGTGAGGAGACGATGGTGAAATTCCAGTTTCCATTAGCCCTCATGTGTTCATGGCAAATGAGTGGAACGAGGAGAGTTGGTTCAACCTGGATTATGTAGGGATCGACATGGATGCTTGCTTCAATGAACTAGAGCAGAACATCTTCTCATCAGAGGGGAATACCTATTCCTGAGATAAGTCACCAGGCCCCAGAAGTCATTTCTCTGGCTAGGTAGAGGAGTTTATGCCATCACTAGCATTGCTACATCCAGATAGGGAACCAAAACCCCCAGAGGGCAAGGGCCCAAGCGGCCAGAACCAATACTCCCCCCCCACGAGGGCTCCACCCGCTCTGAGGCCACCACCTCCGAGCACTTAGGACCGCTAGTCAATGGTGGATCTTCTATGTGAAGTACTGGAACACACTTCTCCGGGTCTTCTTCATCACCTGGTAACTTCAACTCTGCGTTTATCAGCACTAGTGCTGCGTTCGAGATCGATAGTGCTCCATATTCGACCTTACCTAGAGAGGATTCACATCCACTCACTAATAGAGCACCTAGAGATGGTTATAACCCGAAATTCTACTTCTTGGCATGGGTTGCATCGAGTGGTGAGGCGCACTCTTTTGACTACTCCTCGAGTTCTAAGAACTCGACCATGAGCAATCTCAAGGGGATCTTCATCATTCATGATGATCTCAATAACATTCCACGCAACAGCTCTCAAGATGTTGCCCATACTCCATCCCCTCCAAGGACGGCTCTGACCATGACGGCTTTGACCATAATAGAGATCTCAACATTGATGAGCATCCCCGACATCCTAGAGTTGATCATACTCCACCTAGGGACACTTCATCAGATATGGATGTAGATGGCCTTGAAACCACCAGAAGAAGAAGGATCAAGGTAAAGGCCAGACTACCTAGTCAGGTGCAATACCAGTCGGTAACCGTTCAAGACTTTGAGTTAGATCTTTTGCCACTTTGATCAATTATAGTTCATGCATGTATCTGGAACTTCATTTTGGAACCCTCTGTGAATTTCCTTTTAAAACTGGTATGACCGCAAGCATTTTAGCGATAGTATCACTGCATCGGTACTACTGATAGTTACATGCCGGTAGCTTATTTTTAGAGATGTGCATTTTTTATCTTTCCCTGAAACGGTACTACTGCTTGTGTTGATCGATAGTACCGCAGAGTGGTATAATCGAAATTGTTGGTCGGTAGTACCGCTGAGCAGTATGACCGCACCCTGAGTCCGGTACAACCGGAGTGTGACTACACTTTAGTTGACAGTAGCTAATTTCTAAAGAGGTGTATTTTTGGAGCATTTTCTCTCCTCTGAAAATCGGTACTACTGCAGCTAAGGTGCAGTACTACCGGGCTTTGTGAGTGTAGTACTACCAAATTTTTTGTTTAACGAATAGTTTATGTGTATTTAATGAATCTTAAGTGGCTATTGAATAGTAGGTACAGTAGTACCAGCCATTACATGATGGTAGTACCGCATCCATTGATTTTTGGGGATTTCGACCCAACGGTCATCCTGGTGGGTAGAGGCTATAAATATCTCCCCACTAGCAGCAAGAAGATCTTATTGACCTCATTGAATATAGTTGAACTCTTGCTACTCTCTCTTCAACTCATTTGCCGCATTTTCACCCTTTGAGGTTGTTGAGAGTAGGGGTGCAAATGGTACGGGTTAATCTCAACCGATCCGGTGCCGAATTCGGTCGGTACTACATATGGGAAGGTAATTTATTATCTGGTACTAAATCCAATCGGTACCAGATAGTTGTTACTGGATACGGTAGCAGAAACAGGAGAGCTAAAATCCGACCGAATAGTATCGGTAAATGGTAAACTACATACTATCCGATCGGATATCTAACAAGCAAGTTAGTACCCTAATTGGCCCAGCCCATCAACCATTATTGACATCAATTGGCCTAGATTATACCCAAGTCCTAACCTAACTCCAGAGTCTAGGCACTCCAACCAGTCACCACCAATCCTCCTCTCTTATGTTGAACTTGCGTATGAATTTATCGATTTTTGAACTTATGTATGAATTTATCAGTTTTTGAACTTATGTACGAATTTATTGCTTATGTTGAACTTATGTTCTGTCGGCTATCGTACTTAAGTAATCTAAATGAATTTATTGCTAGTTGATGACTTGAAGTGATGGTGATATGGTTCAGCGTATAGTCCTTTATGTATGCACATACTATCCGCCTATATTATCTGTTTTTAATCCGAAACTGTCATGTATCTGTCCTGATGGTATTGTATCCGAAACACTGAATACTCCAAATTCGTATTTGTATCTGGCCTTACCGTATCTGACTCTGAATCTAGGTAAAAGAAATATGGGTTAGAATACGGTATAAACAATATCCGTGTGAATCCGACTCGATTGCACCCCTAGTTGAGAGCATTCAAGTGCATTGTATCATCTAGTTGATTATTGTGGTACTTGAAAACCTTCAAGTAAGCACCATTGGCTTATTACTCGTAGTAGTTGCCAACACCTAGATGGCTTGGAGGTGTTTGCATGGTGATCTCTTCAAAAAGGTTGTAACGAGACTCAGCACATTCGTGAAAGGTCGGAGCTTACCTCCCAGAACGGGAAAGAGTTACCATAGTGGATTGAGAAAAGGTTCAAAATTGCACAAGGAGTTTGCTTGATTTGTTCAACATCCTCAACGTGGATTAGGGAGACTGGCAAGTCTTCGAGACCATGAAAAAAACATCACGTGTCAGCTTTGTGGTTTATCTCGCTTGTCTTTACTTTTCTCATTTATATTTCTTGTAATTATTGAATTGAATTGTGTAGCTAGAATTACATCTAGTATAGACATATTTTTGTAGTGTCTTAGTGAAACTTAGAAGATTTAGGCCTTGATTTGTGCTAAATAATTTTAATTAGTTTTTACTTGCTACAAAATTGTGGTTTATCCAAAAGAATTTAAAAACCTCCTGTTCATCCCCCCTCTAGTCGATTATCATTGATCCTACATCAGCTTCTACCTGGGTCACCACGTCACCGCCACCTCAGCCTGGCCTCTGTGTTGCCATAGCTCGGCCTTGCCAAACTCCTATCTCGACTTTGCCCAGGCCGCCACATCGCCATTCCCGACTCAGCCTTGCCCTCGGTTCTCTCTCTCTCTCTCTCTCGTGCACCATCATCACTCGTTACTCCCCACCTCTCGGGTGGTGGCCACCACCCGAGGCACCGCCAGCTTCCACAATGATCGTGCCCAACCGCCACTGCTCTCCTCCTCGCCTCTCATCTCAGCCCCCTCACCAGCCGGATCTGCCCCACCGTCGGCAAGCTCCACCGTTAACAACTGAGATTTGGATCCCCTCACTCTCTATCCCCTACTATTATTTACTTCTTTATGCTCTTTATTCTATTGATTTGCTTTCAATTTTGTGCATTTTATTCCTTGTCAGCTTGGTGATTTGAGTGATGATGGTGGTGCAGTGCGATAGTGGTTCACTGCGATGGGACTTAGGGCCTTTCGTGCGTCGAGGAGCACGGTGGAGTGCTACCGGGTATGCGTGGTGGGCATGCTAAGCTTGCCGACGCCACTGTGAACTCTCCCATCAGTATGCTCTACTCTCTCTAATATCAATCTATCCATTTTAGTGATGAAATCTACTAGCTCTACTGCGGTGGCTCTACCGCGAAAGAGGGTTTGGACATGTGTGAATGAGGGTTTTGAGAATGCAGGCTATTGCTCCTACCATGGTGATGTGGATTTGGGTGGGCATGATGAAAACAAAAGTCTTAAGGGGGCACCTTGCTTGTTGGTTAATGGTTGGATAGTCTAGTGTGGATGAGGTTGGTGCCGAGGGTTGCGGTTCCGTCACGGCTCTCTTGGGGCCGGCCTTCTCCTAGCCGCTCTTGGTCCTGGCTTGATTCCCTTGCTCCATGGTCACTAAGAATGCGATCGCCTTCTCTTCCCCTTGTTCCTTCTGGCTCTGGCTAGTTCTTCGCTCTTGAGCCACCAAAGCCGTGGTTCCCTCCTCTTTTACTTCCCCAACTCCTCTTGAATGTCACCTCCTCCTCCTCTAGTGCCCCTCTGGTGGTGCCGACTCTCAACTTTCTCTCTCTCTCTCTCACTCTCACTCTTGCCTCCAGTGGGATGAGCTTTGTGAGGGAAATTAAATGGGAATGGGAGGAGAGGTAGTTTCCTGCTCTCTTCTTTGCTCTGGTGGCTTTGGGAGGGGTTGATGGAATGCTTTCTCTCCCAACCTCTCGGGTGGCTTGGTCTTATCCCCCTAGCTTCCTCTTCTCTCGACTGGTTGCCTGGTCTTATCCTCTGCTTCCTCTCATTCTTTTGTTGGCTTGGTAAAATTGAGGTTTTACCCTCATGGATTGAAGGTCGTTGGGGTGAATTTGGCATAGTGATTTGGTTCTCTACTATTCAAGGTATGGGTAGTGAATTATAAAGTGGGTGTTGGCTTGGCTTTCACCGGATGATGAGGTCCACTAAAATGAGAGGTGTCGACCGGCCTCAGATGGTCTTGGTATCTCGATGAGCGCTAAGGTTTGGTATCCTTAAAATTGAATGAGTTCTGATGGCAATTTGACTTTTATTTATTTATTTTGTTTGGTCTTTTTTGGTATCATGTTCTTGGTTTTCTTCGCAATTAATAACACTTGTTATTCTAGCTTAGCAATAGTTATGTAATTGTAATGATGGTGTAATTATCTATATTATGGAGACGATGGTCTTGGTTGAGATCAAGATTTGTAAATTGATGTAATTTGAATTGTACTTGATGAAGGTCAATGATTGTAAATGGATGTAATTTGAAATGTGAAGTGATGTAATATGGACTATTAATATTGATGTAATATGGGCTGTTAATATTTTTATTTGGTTCGAGGAACAATTTTAATCATCACTTGACAGATGCAATTATTTGATGTAACTTGACTATAAATATTTTTAATTGACATGTGTTAATTGAAATCATGTTGAGATGAATCCATATTTGAAATTTTGAAATTTGTGAGACGACTTAAAATTTTTAATTAGACTTGTTCTTTCAAAAGTTTTTATTTCCGATCTATTTTGTATTTAAAGAAAAAGATTCCTATATAATTACTTTAATCAGCTGCTTACTTAATTGTAATTAGTCATAATTTGACAATTAAAATGGATTAGAAAATGTTGGTTCTCACATGATCCACCTATCTACATGTACTTCAAGTCGTCTATTACTAGCTGAAGCAATCCAACCTAGAAGAATATAAATAGAGAAAATGCATATATTGTCATGAAGTTATATTAGTAGTCTTTGTTTGTGAAAGACCGAATATAGCAACAGAAAGGGATGAATGTTGCTTTCAAATTTTCCCCCAAGTACTCAACATCCTTCACTCTAATAGCTACAAAGCTATGAATATTAGGAAAAAAACTACCACATGATGAGCAAGAGAAGGTGCTAAAATTTTGGAGGAAAAATCAGCGAAATCGAAAGTACCTTTGTTTGCACTGTGGTACTTTTGATTTTTGGAAGTACCGTTGTTTGCACTGTGGTACTTCTGATTTTCGGAAATACCTCTGTTTGCATTGTGGTACTTCCTTTCCTTGAAAAATAGTAATTTTAGCCCAAATTCAAAACAAAAATTGATAGAACTTTTGACTCGTAGATCCAAATGACATGAAATTTTGCAAGGATCTTCTCTTTGTAATCAAGAATCTATTCCAATAAACGATCATGAAAAACACGGTCAAAGTTAAGACCTTTTTTTAGTTTGTTGAAAGGTTGCACCGAAACTGAGCCAAAACTCCAAACAGTGAATACAACTTGCTCGTGGGTGTATGATAACTAAAATGGGTCTAGATGTATTCCCACATGTCATAGCAAGCTAGAACACCGAAGAAACCAAGCCAAAAACCCTCAGATCAAAAGATGGACCAAAAAGGTTAAAGTAAAAAAACCGAGTTTTCTTGTAAATCTTACTATCAAAGTGCCTAGATAAGTGGAGATGTATTCCCAAGGATTATCTCCATCTCTTACATATTTTTGGCACAGCAAGATAACAAGAAGGAAAGAAGAGAGATCAAAACCAACCAAAGGACAAGCACATCAATCAAAATAAGAGAGACACAAAAGTTGCATAACGATTGATGTATTGCTTACTTGAGAAGGTAAGTTTTACAGCCACTCCACCTTAGAGGACAAAGAGCACACAAGTCACTCACTCTCAAACCCTAACCCTAGAGTTGAGAGCACATGAGAGGGGTTGAATGGTTAACCACATGTCTCCATCTCAAGCCCCTTTTATAGGTGGGCAACCAGTCACCTACACCTCTTAATGGATCATATCCACTATTACAATGGGGAAACTCGATAACCCCCTCACACGAGTTTTACTCTCATAAGTTCACTTATGCACGCTTTTCAGAGCATATAAGTGTGAATCCGCTAAATCCTTAGCTTGATGCAACTGGCTCTACCTTGACCTAAACCGTTGTCCAACGCATCGCCTATGCGCCACAGTTTTGATCCAAGATAGTTTTCGGTATTTTGATCAAACTACCAAAATATCCTTCCTTGACTTGGTCACCACCAACCATTGCAAGTAATCGCCGTGCTTGCCACTTGTCTCGTCCCGGTCTCACCGAATCATGGCTCACTTGGCCCGTACAAGCCACATGGTGCCATCCCGCCGTTCGAACTCGCATTCAATATTTCCCGCCTTTCTCATGCAATGCTTGAGCTCACCATATCACATGGCATCCTCAATCTTTCTAGGCTTCAACTCCTCCATGAGCCTAGCCCCGATCATCACCGTTGACAACAGTTGACTCCAAGCGACCCTGCATATCCAAAAACAAAGAAATCGTTTCCAGACACAAGTTCTTTACAAGTTGACCTACATTAGCCAAGACATGCATCATGCACTCTTAATCCAATGACTCAGGTCAACCTAATTTATTCCATAACTCAATTCCCCCAAACCCTATTTTTCTAGGAAGATCGGAAGTACCGCATTGCAGTACTACCGCTCCCCAAAGCGGTACTTTCGCTCTGCAGTACTACCGCTCCCCAAAATAGTACTTTCGCATATTGAAAACATCACCTAGGCCTCTCTAGAAAAAAAAACATACCGCAACTCGACCCGGTACTTCCCACAAGCGGTACTACCGTACTTATGTTTGCGGTCCTTTCACAAAGCAGAACTACTGCACTAATATCTGTGGTAATTCTGATTTTCCCAACACTTTCAGAAAACAGTCCAAATCAAATACAATTTTTGCAAAAATCAATTAACTACTCCACAAACATTACAATAATTTATCATAATATTAAACTAGATATTTTCATATGGTCCTTCAGTATGCATCTATTGTTGTGACCGGTCGTCTTGTTTGTGTAAAACATGTTATCATGCTTCAAATATCTGTTGCGTGCTTAGTTGTTCGTATTCATCAGGGTAACTAGATTTGAATTAGTTGACCTTGCATATGGTGTGTTTCTGATTTTTATTTAAAGAAGCTAAAAATTAATATAAATATATGATTTTTAAGTAGGTTCCTCATTTCTCTTACTCTCGTCTCGCTCTAGAGATAAGATAGGGGATCACAAGTGCATCACACATCCTACTCTTTTCACTCCTGTTTCTTGTAAGCATCTCTCTCGTTTTTTCACCGTTCTTCACCTACTTTTAAAACCACTTTTTTATTTACTATTATTTATTTTTAATTAAAAACCATCAGCCCAACATTGTTAGTCCTTTTTGTGGCTGTTTTTCGACGGTGAGTCGCGTCGATGACCGATAATTGATAGGATCATCGCCGTCAGGAAAACGTCGCCGTACATGCGTTCAATGCTCTTCTTCCCCTAGACCAAAGTTTAGTGCATTTCTGCAACGAAGTGAGTGACGAGTGACTATCATTTCGACCGTTCTGCAGCCACAAGTGCAGCCCGGCTCAGTATTCAGACCTCTACACACCACGGAAGTGTATCCGCCATGGGAAGGCAAACCGTTGCGAATTCGCACGGCATCGGGCATCTGATGGTTCGGATTTGCGTTATCAAGAGTATCAGACGGCAAATGCATTGAGCTGACCAGCAAATCGTCGAGATTGTGCCGTGCACACAGGCATTAGTCACGTACGTATTACGTTGCGTCATAGCACTGCATTTCCCGCCGACTTGCACTTCTTCTATACAAGCCCCCGAAGGCTGGAAGTTTCGAGCTGGACTGCAAATATCCCAAGGCCCAGTCCATATTTCTAGGAATACTTAAAGATTTGAGTAATTGAAAATTTATCACTTAATATCTCACTTACAAATTCTGAGACCATAATCATTATTATTATAAAAAAATGAGTTGATGGTTGTAAATATATTCTCCACCAACCGCTCTATTCTCTCAACTTCTTACTATTCTCCATTTTTCAATTGATCAGAGCAACTCTCTTCTATAGCACAATTCTCTATACATTTAATGAGTTTCATTGCAATGTATTGATATGTAACTAGTATTTCAATAAGACGTAGATAGTAAATTCTCAAATACACATTTTTTACGGTGATAAATCCTCAAATCCTCCTTATTTCTTTAGATAATTGGGTGATGCTCAGTTTATCGATAGCTTATGACTTTTTTAATGTAGCTACTTTATTTTTCACTGTAACTGATAGTGACTTATTTGATATAATTAATTTTAAAAAAATTTAAAAATAGAAAAACATGTTAATTCATCATGGACAATACGAAGAAATGCAGAAAAAACGAAAAAACAAAAAAGCCCAAAAAAAGGCTAAAAAGTCAAAAAATAAAATAAAGAAATAATAAATTAAAAGTCTGAAGCTGAAACAAGCAGGGCAAGCTCAAAACATTTCCTGAGAGAATTCACTTCGTTACATCGGTTAAAAGCTCGGGGGAGGCAAGGCAACAAGCATTCTACCAGATTCCACCGCTCCCCTAGTTTCCACACACTGTACATTCTACCAGATTCCACCGCTCCCTTAGGGTGTGTTTGGTTTGCTGAATATGGACGACTGGATCCTAGCTCCACCGTATATTATGAAAAATTTGGGTGTTTGGTTAGACGAATTTACTGTGGAAGCCTGGATCCGCTGTCCCCGCATACGGTCTCATCCGGGACCGGGAGTGAAGGCCATTTCGACCGAATCTGCCCGTCCAGGACCGAGGGAGTCGAGCAAGACCTTCATACATCCTCATATACAGCCTACCAATCACATACTCATTCAGCCTGTATCCACAGATACATCGAACCAAACACTATTCTTTTTCAAAATACGGCTCTCCTCATCCAGCTTCCCCTCATCCAGAATATACGATCTCACTACCCAAAAGCAACCAAACACACGCTTAGTTTCCACACACACTGTACATTCTTCCAGATTCCACCGCTCCCTTGTTTCCACACACACGGACGGTACAAACTCCCATCATACTGGTACAGCCGCAGTCCAGTCCACCCAGCAAAGCTGGGGGTTTATGTACACACAGCCCTCTCAAAGTTCTACAAGACCATCAAACCGCATGCACGAGAAACATGCATAACATCTTACTATGATCTTAGTAAGCATGGTTGGACAGGATGGCTCTCCCAGTGCGGTGCGGGTGAAGAGCGCAGGCGCAGTGGACAGAGGTGAGGCTCAGGCAGCCGCTGATGATGAGGGAGTGCCTCTCCGGGCACGTGTGGAGCGCCGGGAAGGAGTCGCACACCGCCTGGACGGCTGGGGGCGTCAGCGCGGTGCACTGGCTGATGTTCAGGTTCGCAAGCCCGTCCTTGTCATCGCGGCTGCGGCTGCTGCTGCTCTTCGCGGCGTCCCAGCTCCTGCCTTTGCTCTTCACGCGGCTGTTTGCGAGCGAGTACATGGCCCGGTCGGTGATGTTCTGGCAGTAGTACAGGCCCAGGGACCGCAGGTGAGGGCACCCGTTTGCAAGAGCAACCACACTCTCATCTGGAGATCAAAAAATGGGCATAAGCCAAGTTTCTGATAATCAGCATGGCAAAGCAAAGCATCAAGAAGCGACGCACTTACTGGTAACTACAATGTTTTTTAACCTTAAGACAACAATAACATACACCGTAACTTGGGAAAGATGCACATAAGACAACAATGAGTGAATGACATGCTAGTAACACATATACAGTGACGTGGGCATTAAAAAAATGATTTCAAGACATCAACCTGGCAGAAAGCCAACACTACCGCCGATATTGTCTGTTTCAGTGAGCATGCCTGATTTTTAACCAAAAAGGAAAACAAAAGGATTCAAAGCAGCTACCTGGCAGAGAAACAAAGCACTAGTATTGATACCATTTGTTGTGCCAATCTACTGAACAAAATGAACAACATGGTTGTGCTTGTGCAGACTGAAGAATATCAGATATTCAGATCAAACATAAATATTGAAAATGACCTGTTATAAGAACACAACCACACAAGTCCACAGCCCTAAGTTCAGGACATCCTGATGCCAAGCTGGTCACTCCCTTGTCAGTGACATTATCACACCAACCTAGGTTTAAAGATTGCAGCTGGCCACAGTTACAGGCAATGGCCTGCATCAAGATTACAGAGATTAAATATTAGTTCATCCAGACCATGCTATAGCAATTTAAGTACCTGCAATGCTCTGTCAGAAGCTGCCTTCCCACACCCGCACAGATTCAAGCATTTCAGGTTCTTGCATTGGCTAGTGAGGTAGGCCAAAGCAGCATCACTAAAATTGGAGCATCCACTAATGTTGAGCCTGGTAAGATGAAGGCACCCATGTGCTAGAGCATACAAAGACCGATCACTAAGCTTAAAGCTTCTGCTAAGATCCAACTCGCGTAAATCATGACAAGAATTTGCTACAGCCTCCACTGCAATGTCTTCAAGCTGAGCTTTGATTTGCCGTAGAGAAAGAACTTGAAGCTTTGTAAATTTGTGAGCCAGTGATATTACTAAGTCACTCATGTGTTCCTGGCACCTGAAAATGGCACTTTCTTGGGTCAATCAACACCATTTTTTCTTAGATTCAATCATTGTTCAGAAGGACCAGGTTTTGCAGTCATCACATAAGGTCTTGAACAAATCATATATATTTATTTTGGGACTAGGAAATTAATATTGGTTGGTACAATATCATCTAATTGTACCGCTTCAAATCTTGTATAACTAGAAAGCTCAAATGTCTTGCAATCTCAAAGTTTCCAGCCAGAGTTTTTTTTAAGTGTTTACGCCTTTTTGCATCGTAGCGCTAGACATGGTGCTAGACCGCTTGTATAGCACAAAATATGGAACAAGCCAAGAAGAACATCTTGTCCAACATTTATAGCTCACATGTAGGATGGCGGTTAATGAGAATCTAGAACATTGTATGATGAGTTTTCTTATGTCAGAAGAACATGCGCACCAGTTCTTTCCAAAGGGCAACACAGCTACATAACTATCCATGAATATTATACTACACCAAACAAAGCGTGGAGGAATACTGCCCCAAAACTGGAAATCCAAGTGCAAACTACTATGCATCCGTATCACCACCAAGTTGTGTATTTTGTTTGCCATACTATGGGAATGGTCAAGGAGAATTTAGTGCAAACAGCTTCTGAAGCAATGTATCACAACATTACACCTTTCGTACCTTGTTCCTTCTAGAATTGAGCAACAAAAAAAATGATCTAGGCAGCCAATCTGTGATTACTGATTAGCAGTGCTGCGAGTAACATTTCATGATTATATACAAAATTTCAACCCAACTCATAAACTGAAGACAGAGAATAAATCAAACTACTACATCTTCAGTCAACAATTCATAATATGGGTGACATCTTTCCATGAGTGATTGGATGGGGACTTCGCAGAATCTAATATTTGGTGAAATCATCTGCACATATGAGAGATGAGAAAGGCAGATTGCTCACCATGAGAGGGAAAGATTTGTGACTCCCCATCCTAATGCATCACGCCACCAGGTGCAAACACCGGAGGCCACGATAACCATCCTGTCGTCTCCAGCTATGGATATAATCCGCAGGAGCAGCTCCATGGGAAGGTCTTTCCAACCTGCCAAGGTGGTCCCTGTGCCACCACTCTGCGCCTGTCCACCCTCACGGCCAACAGAAACCATGGAGGCATCGAACGAATTGTTCAGTTCCCCACTCATTGACTGCGCACTAACCATTTTAATATTACTTGGAGCCCCAAACAGAATCAAACCTGAAATAGTAGTACAGTTATTAGGAAACCTACACTGAACTGAGTCAATATGGAAGTGTAGCACATACGAGCTACGAAACATATGCCGAGCTGAAATTAGTAATGTTGCAATCTAGAACTTGCATATGAACTGCAAAAAGATGACATTTTTATGGCATTAATCTCTCGAAAATGCACCAAATCACACTGGAATATCGCAATCTGAAGTCCTCGGCTCCTCGCCAAGGAATAGCAGTTATGTGATCAAGATGGCATTCCTACAGCTTTTAAACACCTGACATCTACTAAAATAAAGCAAATTAACAGCAAAAATAGCTCCGAAACACAGATGCACATGGAGCAATCATAATATCAAGAATCTAGACAATACTGCTTCAAGATGCAACAGTTATGACACCAATCGCTCAAAGATAGCTCAAATCTTCAAAGAACCCGAAAGGCAACTAAAAAAAGAAGAGAGAAAGGCTACTAGAAGCGACCTACGATCAAGAACTCTGCATCAAAACCATGGCACAGCCTTATGGCCGAAATAGGCTAAATAGCTACAGGAAACGCACAAACAGATACATCAAGGGAGCTTCTAAGAGAAAATATTTGCTGCCATTAGCAACTCTCGATCCAGAAACTCGCACATAACTTCGCCAAGAAGGGATTTTGTACAACGGAGAGGTCTGAAACGCATTAAGCCAAAACGGAGAGGAAACGGCAAGTATAAGGCGCCGAACCTTTCTTTTGCTAAAGCATCGAAATCTCCGGTTCCATCTAACGCTAAGCCATCAGAGACGTGCCCAGCAACTCAAAAGCTTAATAAATCAAAGCAAAAAACTAAGCTTGAGATGATTCGAGACCACCAGAAGCTAATCCAAGAAGAGCCATGGAGAAATCTGAAATCTTTAAGGCCCGAATGGTAACAAAGCCAGATTACACGCAGCTAGCATCCGCTCAGGACAGGAACCTGGTACAAATATCGGGATGAAAGGAATACCCAAGAAAACAACCGCAAAGCTTGCCGAGGATTGCAGTAGCTTTCGCGCGCAGACAACCACACACACCCAAAAAAAACCTACGGAGATGCAGACAAAAGCTCAAATATTCAAGGGGAACCGCAGAAAACCACGGAGGATCCAGTTTCTGAAGGCGATCTCAGCATCAAGAGCAGACCACAACCCCCAAAACAAGACCAAGAGATTCCGTAGGAGAAAAAAGACGCGTGCTTTCTACTCACCAGTCCAAGACGCGAAGAAGCACCGCTACCTAGAAGCAATCTCTTGGAAAATTTAGCCGCAGTCGCGAACTGGCGGCTGCCTGTGGACGCAGGAAGGCAGGGTGCTAATGGCGAGGGGAGGGGACGGGAGAGGCTTGAGGGTGCCGGGGGCGGGTGGGCCTGACACAACACGTAGGCGGTAGCATCGAGAAGGCGACGGACGGCTTGGCTCGGGCCCGGGATTTTTATCCCCTTTGTTTTGTGTTTCCCGGATGCGGGGACGGGAAAACGGGAGGCGTCAGCTGTCCCGACGCGAAGCCGCCGCCGGTCGGGAGGAAGCGTCTGGAAGGGCCGGATCCTCTGCAGACTGCGGTTCATGTGTAGAGCCCAGCCAAGTATTCACCGGGTTGGGCCGGGCCGGGCTCTGCTGCCCAAGCCCATTTCAGAATGGCGGGCTGGGCTATCTTAACTCAGTTGCTTTCTCGAGGAAAAAAACTCATATTAACCGTAAGGACCTGTTTGAAATGTCAATTTTGTTAATTTAAGGTTACCCCATGCTGTCTCATCGCCATGGCATTATCTTTCTCCCCTTTCCTTCCCCTTCCCTTTCCCTCAAATGCTCTCTCATCACGACACATGGCGGTATCCTCTTCCTCAATCTTTTCTCCCCTTCAAACTAAAAAAAATCATTTTTTTGAAATTTCCCCGGGTTGAATTTCCTAGTTGGAAGATTTTCTGATTTGATTTTTTTGTTGAGCTAAAACTTCCTAATTTGAAATATTTAGATTTTGAGTTTTTCAATCTAAATTTTTTGTGTTAGAGAGGAAGAAATGGTGTGGGGAAGAGAGAAGAGAAGGAGATGAACGGAGAAGATGACAGCTAGTATACTAGGAGGGTGTCCTTAATTTTTTGAATATAAGGATAACCTCAAATTAGATGTCATCTTGAAATCTAATTTCCTCTAAGAAAAAAGGAAAATATAGGCATTTAGCACCTACATTTGTAGGAACAAATGTAGTTTCTTCGGATCTCACGTGGAGTTTTCTTTTTAGAAGAATGGAGCCTAAATGACTAAGGCAAGTTTTGTAGGCCCATTTGGGCTTATTTTTGGTGGCTTATTGCTGAAAAGCACTATAGCTGGCTGAAAAACACTGTAGCTGACAGAGACTTATTTAGCATAATTAAATTTAAAAAATATAAAAAAATATGTTAGCCCATTACGTATAATACAAACAAATACAGAAAAAAGAACCGGCAAAAAAGCTCAACAAAAAGCTAAAAGTTCAGAAAAAGACGAAATTTATAAATAATAAAAAATAAACCGGAAACTAAAAGTTAAAACCAAAACGATCACAACCTAATGCACCTTATTTTCTAGCCCCCCGCCCCCCTATTCTAAATTCTGACTCCGCTCTTGTTTATAGCACCACGTGCATAAGTTAAGGCCTAGAAAACCTGGACAGTTGACACGTATACTATATACACCTCATTTTTCCCATGACCACACGTATCTTCGAGAAGTCTTGTTCATTTTCACCCTGCCACTTATCTCAAGCAGATTCGGTATCACCATTCCGTAATTCTCCAAAACACGCACATGTATGATAATGAGTCACGGAGAGTTTCTAATGGGTTACATCAAGTTCCATTCCCAGTATGCGAAATAAGTAAACACGAAATTCTATATATAAGAAATTTCTATTCCAATCCATAATCTGTCCAACAAGTCAACTGTCGTCAACTAAATCAATCAGGAATAGACATGTCGTACCCTATATGTCATATTTGCTTTTCGGTAAAGGGTGCACACTTGTGTTTTTTTTTCACTCATTCAATTTTCTGTCTTGCTAAACACAAATCCTTCTTTTCTTATATAGATGAAATAAAAATGAGAACTAAGTAGGTTTCCACCCATTAAAGGAGTCAATGGCGCGCACACAAAGTAGGAGGAAATTGGCTTGTACAACTAAGGTTCCACTCTAAATGATTTTAATTCCTAACTTTTGGCTTCTTAATTATGTTTTTTGGTTTTTTTTATTTCTTTGCATTGTCCGTAATTATATAAATTTTTTATTTTTTAAAATTTTTAAATTTAATTATTCAGAAAAAAACGTATATTTTTATCTAAAAATCAAAAGCCTATGATATGAACCAGTTAGAGGGGCCTAAAAATGTCCAAAACCTAAAGAGAAGGTCATCCGGGAGCCGTCCAAGTTCAATGAACTAAACCTACCCTGCATGAGACCAGTCATGCCTCCATTATTGATTGATTGATCGCGAAAGTCCAAGGACACTGGCCTTTCGATCTATCTTGCTCAGTTGCTCCCTAGTTGTGCAGTGTCACTCTCCACTCGCTAGTCACTAGTCACTGCCCACGGCTACGAAGTTAATTTGTCCTTGCTACTGCCACTACATTATTACCAGCTCTCATGTCGTCTGCAGTCGCTACGAATCTAGCCCATATTCACACTCACCCTGAGGCCGGAGCTCTCAAGAGCTCGAAGACCAGAAAGGGACAAAGGCAATGTGACGATAAGATCGCCAGAATAGCATTGCGAAGTTAACAACGATGTAGATCTGTAGATTACATTAATTAGTGAACCAAATTGCATGGCGTCTTCTCATGGGAGTTGATACAAGCATCCCCCCATGGGCTCAACGCCTCAACGTGTGGTCTCCCCTTTGTATACTACCGGTTTCCATGTGTTGCTCTAGGCAAACATTGGACGATCCGGCAAGCGAAGTGTTCACAAACTGTAAATTACAAGAGTAGTAGTAGCTATCTAATGCAGTGCAGATGTTTACTTAGCTTGGATATCCTTTTAAAACCCAATTGATCGAAAGCCTGAATTAGCACGCAAACGGGCTGTTTCCATGGGCTGCTTAGCCTGCAGAAGCCATCAGTTGGCAGTAATTACATGACCTGCAGACCTGCAGGCCGAAAAGAAAAATGTCACTGAAAAGAAAGAAAGAAAGAAACTAAGAAAAGAAACCCAGGCAACTACCACGTTCAGAGTAAGAAGACACCAGGAAGAGTGTCTCTGAAGTCTGAATACTCGGCAAAATTTCCAGATGTTTGTATTCTACTATTCTAGTCTAGCTCCTTGGACAAGTGGAGTCCCAGAACAAATTCCTGCAAAAGTGAATAATAATTCTTCGCATGGCATGCATGTTTCCTTGAAAAATGCAAGATAATCTAGTCAAGAAGAAGCCCCTGTTGTAATTCTGTGATTTTATTAGGCCCCTGTTGTAATGCTGTGATTTTATTAGTGTTGATAAAACTTGGAAAAATAGGCCTCTTTGCTTCTCTTCTATTGTGGCCAGCAGTGATAGTTATCCGGTGGTTCGATCTCTTCAGTTATACAATGCCCAGCTGTTAGTTCATTTAATCTCCAGAAAAACAGGATTAATATAGCATTCCCAGGCAGCTTATCCAGCATGATTGAGAATTGGCTTTTGTACTTAGTATGAACGCAAAATCCTTATCTGAATTCCTTGCTTTTGTAGCTACTGATCGATCGCCTACGGGATGGAAGTACAATGGCGTCTGCTGCTGCACATTTGCTTGTTGACTTTGCTTGTTCTCTCAGGGTGAAGGGAAGCACGATCTATACGTGTCAATCAAACTCTCAGGCTTACTAATCCATGAGCATCATGACATGAGAAGGGAGTATGATATCGGACAAGATATTGAGATATCAAGAACATGCAACAGCATGATCAAAGACTTCCTCTGCCAGTTATTTTTGTTTGATCACTGAAGACAAGCTTGCCCTTAGCTAGGGGTGATTGCGTCACCCATTGCACTTGGTTGTGGTGAAAAAAAATCAGGTTGATGACAAGACCAGAGTGTCCCATAAGTTCCTTATAACGCTTTCTCCTGACAGGATTCTTTGTGATTGTTCTATAAGTAAAGGAAAGAATGGTTCCTTGTAAACATTAAAAGCTCTGACAACACAAGCATGAGTGCTACACTTCTTTTGCTCATCAGATTCCCCAGCTAAAAATTGTTTAGCTAAACTCAGCTTCAACTCGCACACAGCCTTCTAATTAACATCACTGGCTCTGCCAATATGATTCAATAATAGAAAATAATAACTTAGGACTTGTTTTTTTAGTAGTGGAAAAACACTTTTCTAGTACATACGCCTTTTTTTTTCCAGTTTTGTAGGATAAGGGTATAGTTTCCCAGTAGTGAAGAAAAGCACCTTTTCTGGTAACAACAATTTGCTTCCCTTACATTTTCTGAAATTGCATCCTGAGAATCGGCATCCAGTCAAATGGCATCTTATTCCTTCGAAACCCAAATCATCGAAACAGTCTGGCCGTCTAATGATGGTTCATATTTTTTTCAGACTTTCCTCTCAGCAGAATGATGGTTCCGTTGCCAACTTGCAGAGGTTGGAAAAGGACCGCAGATAGCAAGCCACAGGTCTATTAATTGCTTTTGAGCATGATTCCTGTCTTTTTTAAACAGAATTTTGTCAAAAAAAAAAATCAATGGTTGAGATGGCAGAGCTAGCCATGCCCCCATCAACAAAATTCTGGCGGACAATCAACTCGGATCAAAGCAGACTAGGATTCAATAAGTTATAATATTTAAATGAATTTTCTCATCACAAAGTCTGTATCTTTTATGCAGCCAAAATTATGACCATGAGAAGATGGCATTTCGTTTACATAGATAAGCATGAAGCAATAAAAAGGGAACTAGTAATTCCCCAAATATATAGCGTTATATGTGTGTAAGAAGCAAACTAAAGAAAGGGAGGAAAGGAAAAGGGAAGAAAAAGATAGCAAGAAATGCCACAATTTCACCGATGAAAATTGGAGATATTCCTTTGCGCTTAGTTTGGACGGGCATATAGAAACTTCAGTAGCGAACTCGGAACATAAGATTTCCCTGCTACTGCTTCACTTTGTGAAATGTGGGATGAATTGTCGGGACAAATCCCTGATACGCCCATTTTCTGGCTTAATAAGACGAACAACCTCTCCCATAGAAGGCCGCTGTTCTGGGTTTGTCCTGACACAAAGATATGCAGCTCTGGCTAGATGATACAACCCATATGTATCATACATGTCGGCAATGTGCTCATCAACTAGTTCGTGTAGTGCAAGACTCTCAACCAAAGGCTCTGCCTGAAAATTTTAGAGGTGTCAGAAAATGAATGGTGCAGGTGTATTGTAAGCAGGTTGATATAACAACAATAAGAATCCACGAAAAGGAATACCCATTGCAATATATGTGTGCACTGTCCTCCACGTTTGTCGAGCACCTTGCGACCAGATATCAGCTGGAAAAGAACAATCCCAAAGGCATAAACGTCTGTTCTAACAGAAACTACGCCGTATTCAGTATACTCGGGCGCCAAGTATCTGAAAGACATGACAATAAATTGCTGGCATTGTCAGAAAGACAGCAGCAGAAGCGTAGCATAAAATGGAAGAACGAGTTGATAGCAGTGCAACAATTAGAGTTTGTCCCAACCCTGATTGCCCCATAATCCTTGTATGGATAGAAGCATTGCCAGCCTTCCATTTTGCAAGACCAAAGTCCCCAAGCTGTGGAAGGTATGGTGTATACAATTACAATCAGAGAGCAAAAGGCATCTGCATCTTGAAATGTACCGTAAGTAGTGAGGTCTAGAACTCTCCAGCTTACCATAGGAACAAAGTCATGTGTCAACAGCACATTGCTTGGGCGCAAATTCCGATGAATGATTGGACCGGCACGGCACTCTTCATGCAGAAAGCGCAGCCCTTTTGCTATACCCAGGGCAATAGCATACCTCTTGTGCCACTCCAGTAAATTTGCCTCCTTGTCTATTTCACCAAGGTGACAAGCAAAGTAATTGGTCCGTCACCACCTTCACAATATGAATTCATTTTATGCATATCAACCAAACACGTACCAAATAAATGCCACTCAAGGGATTTGTTGCATATATACTCATACACCAATATGTCACGGCTTTCATCGCAGCAATACCCGAGCAGCGTGACAATGTTTCTGTGCCGAACAAAGCTGAAAACTTGTAAGAACTCCGTATATCCCTGTGGGATAGCTTCTTTATGCAACTTGGCTGCAATGACCTGACCATCCTTGAGCTGGCCCTTGTACACATGCCCAAATCCGCCCTCACCCAGCAAATTCTCATTTGAGAAGTCAGACGTTGCAGCTTGAATCTCTGAGAAGGGGAATTTCATGGCGTTGATGTAAAGAACTGATCTTAGCCAGCAAATAGTGCATAGAACTGGTCTTTCTGATGAATAATAGTGGGAGATCGTGTTTCCTTCAATACATCCTGTAAGGATCACATGAGACACACATAGTATGGCTAAATATGACGTGGTACATGGCCTGTGTAACATCAATTATTGGAAGGTAAAATTATTGGTTGTAAATAAAGAGATGATAAATAATTAATATTTGGTTTACTTTGGATTTTGCGTTTGTGAAAAACTTAGTTGTTTGCAGTTGAGGACTTTGCCTTTGAGTGGTTTTGCTCAGTTACGAGTAATTTTAGACCACATACTTTAGATTACGACCACGGCATGCTCCGACCACAACACTTCGAACGCTCTTTCGACCACAGCATGAACACGACTATGACTACGGCAGACTTCGACCATGGTATGAACACGACTACGCCTATGACAGACTTTGATCACGGCATGAACACAACTACGACTACGACAGACTTCGACTATGGCATGAACACGACTACAATTACGGCTGGCTTCGACCACGGCAGCTGTCGACTACGTCTGGCTTACGACCACGACAGCTTTCGACCACATCTGGCTTACGACCACGGCAGCTTTCGACCACGTCTGGCTTCAACCACGACAGTACGATTTCGACTTTACGACCACGGCAAATAATCGTAGCTACACTACGTTTTCATGGTCGCCAAATCCCAACCGCAAGAGGCGCCGTCTCCGAAGCAGTCGTTCTTCATTGCCTTGGCTTCGGTCTGTTTTCTCGGTCCCAAGGCAGCAGCCACATGATAAAACAGCAGCAACATCTTCATCCACAGCAGACCATCGATTCCTCTCCTTGGTCCGCAGCACGTGAAGGTTCTGCGAGCGAAGCCATCGTCCAGCGCACAGCCCGTCCCTCTCCTCAGGCCTCGGTCACGCGCGTGAAGAAAAGCGATCTCACGTCAGCAAGCCACCAACATAGCAAGAAAAGAAGGCGTTGAGATCAAAAGCAAAACACATCAAGCCAGAGAGAGAAAAACGGCATGAAGACCAGTGCAAAAGAAAGGGGTTGTTTTTGGTGTGATTTTTCAACGAGATTTGCTACGTGCACCTGAGAGTGTATCAGGAGTTTTTTGCATGGCGACTTTGAAGTATGATCTTCTGCTATTGGATCGTGACACGAGGTTTTCTCTATGGCAAGTCAAGATGCAAGCTGTTTTATTTTAACTTGATTTGGATGATACACTTTTAGGGATCGACAAGATACCAGCCACATTGTCCACTGATGAGAAGAAACGTAAATATCATAAGGCTTTATCTCAAATTCGTATTTATCTATCAAATAATATTTTACAGGAGGTTATGAAGGAGACATCTGTTGCCGCATTATAGCTAAAGTTAGAGCAGATTTGCAGAACTAAGGATCTGACCAGTAAGATGTATCAAAAGCACACAAGATGGCGGAGGGTGTCTTATTGTTGAACCACATCACAACCTTCAAGGAAGTTGTTGTATACCTCGAAGCTATGGAGGTAAAGTATAATGATGAAGATTTGAGTCTTATTTTGCTATGCTCTCTGCTCAATTCGTACTCTACTTTTAGAGATATTATTCTATATAGCTAAGATACTCTTACTCTCAGTGACATTTATGAAGCTCTGTATGCTAAAGAAAAGACGAAACTTATGGTTCCGAGTGAAAGTTCAAGTACGTATGCAGAAGGTTTGTCTGTCTGCGATAGGCAATATGAGAAGGGTTCAAACGGCAATTCAAAAGGCAAAAGCAGATATAGAGGTAGATCTAAATTCAGAAACAGGAAGTTATGCAGGTATTGCAAAAAGAATGGTCATGACATATCCGAGTGTTGGAAGTTGCAGAACAGAGAGAATAGGAACAACAATTTCAAGAAGGATCAACAAGATGATGAACCTAGAGCCACTGTTGTCACCAAAAAAGGTTCTGATGGAGATGTTCTCGTTTTCTTTACCGATGATTCCAAAACCAGTAATGAATGGATTCTTGATTCAGTCTGTACTTTTCACATGAGCCTGAACTGCGAGTGGTTTATTATCTATGAAGCTACGCCAAGTGGATCAGTGTTGATGTGTGATAATACACCATGCAAGGCTGTAGGCATTGGTTCTATCTAGATCAAGATGTTTAATGGCACCATCATAACTTTATCGAATGTTCATCATATTCCGAATTTGAAGAGAAATCTTATCTCATTAAGTACTCTTGATGCTGAAGGGTACAAGTATTCAGGTAGAGGTGGAGTTCTGAAAGACACCAAAGGTTCTCTTGTTGTGATGAAGCGTGATATGAAACTGCCAATTAATATCATCTACGAAGCACTATAATTTTAGGTAATGTTGTTGTTGCCTCAAATAAATTATCTGATTCTGATACTACTAATCTTTGTCATATGCGTCTAGGGCATATGAGTGAAGCTGGAATGATGGAATTATGCAAAAGAGGATTTCTTGATGGTCAAAGCATCGACAAGTTGAAGTTTTGTGAATATTGTGCCTTCGACAAGTAAAATAGAGTGAAATTCAGTACTACAACTCACTCTACGAAAGGCATATTGGACTATGTTCACTCTGATTTGTGGGGAGAATCCCGCGTTCCATCACTTGGAGGTGTAAGCTATATGTTGACCATCATTAATGATTACTCAAGAAAAGTTTGAGCATATTTTTTCAAGCACAAATCAGATGTATTCAAAACATTCAAGGAGTGGAATATTATGATTGAAAGATAAACTGGTAAGCATGTCAAGAAGTTGCGTATTGATAATGGCTTAGAGTTCTGTTCTAGAGAATTTACAGCTTTATGCAAGTCAGAGGGTATTGTGAGACATTATACCATCCTAGGCTTTCATTAATAAAATGGTGTGACCGAACGCATGAACAAAACCATCATGGAGAAGATACGTTGCATGACATCAAACTCTAGATTATCTAAGAGGTATTGGGCTGAAGCCATTTTCACTGCTTGTTATTTGATTAATTGGTCACCAAATTTGGCTATTGATAAGATGACTCCAATTGAGGTATGGTCTAGCTCTCCAGCAGATTATTCAAACTTAAGAATATTTGGCTATCCTGCTTATACTCATGTTAACAATGGTAAATTAGAGTCTAGAGCAGTTAAGTGTATTTTTCTTAGTTACATAACTGGTGTGAAAGGATATAAATTATGGAATCCTGAAATTAAAAAAGTGGCTATTAGCAGAAGTATTATTTTTGATGAATCTGCTATGTTGCATGATAAGCCATCTATTGATGTTCTCGTTGATAAGCAATCAAGTGTGCAAGTAGAGCATGTTATTGATTCACGATTTACACTAGATGTCGACGAGTAAAATATTTCAGAAGCCCCTATTGTTGAGACGCTAACACATCGTTCCATTGCAGTTGATAGAGAGAGGAGGAACATTCAGCCTCCTAAGAGATTGATTGAAGAAGTCAATGTTGTGGCCTGTTGTTTAAATATGGTAGAAGAAATTGAAGGTACTGCAGAACCTTCATCTTATTCAGAGACTAACTGTTCTAGTAATTCGGAAAGATAAATGACTGTCATGTATGATGAGATGGAATCTCTTAACAAGAATGGCACTTGGGAGCCGGTCAAGTTGCCAATTGAGAAGAAGCTTATTCGCTATAAATGTATCTTCAAGAAGAAAGAAGGAGTTTCACCAACCAAAGAGGTTAGATATAAAGTAAGACTAGTTGCAAAAGGATACAGCCAAATTCCAAGTATTGATTTTACAGATGTCTTTTCCCCTGTTGTGAAGCATAGTTCTATTCGTACTTTACTCAGCATTGTGGTTATGCATGATTATATGCTTGAACAATTGGATCTGAAAACCGCATTCTTACATGGAGAATTAGAAGAAAACATTTATATGGAGCAACTGAAAGGTTTCATCATTCCGGGAAAGGAGAATTTTGTTCCAAATCGAAGAAATCTCAATATGGTTGAAGCAATCACCTAGACAATAGTACAAGAGTTTTGACTCATTTTCGATATCTCAGAATTTTAAAAGATCTAATTATGATAGCTGTGTTTACTTAAAGACTATTAATGGTTCAATTATTTATTTGCTCTTAAATGTTGATGAAATGTTGATTGCTGCAAAGGACAAGGCTGAAATTTCAAAATTGAAGGCTCAATTAAATAGTGAATTTGAGATGAAAGATCTCGGTGCAGCAAAGAAGATTCTTCATATGGAAACCATTGGAGATAGATAGTTTGGCAAATTATATCTAAGTCAAAAGGGGTATATTAATAAAGTTATTCGTCGTTTCAACATGCACAAGACCAAACCTGCGAGTACTCCCTTAGCTGCATATTTCAAACTTTCTTCAGCGTAATGTCTACAATCAATTGATGAAATTGAGTACATATCTAGAGTTCCATATGTGAGTACAGTCGGTTTGCTTATATATGTTATGGTATGTTCTCGCCCCGATTTATCTCAATCATTAAGTATGGTTAGTAGATACATAGCTAATCCTAAAAAAGCATTGGAAAGCAGTTTAATGAATTTTTAGATATTTGTGGGGCACATCTAATGCTTGTTTACAGTTTAGGAAGACTAGAGATAGACTCGTTGGTTATATGGATTTTCATTTTGATGGAGATTGCATAAAAGTAGATTTCTCACTGGTTATGTGTTCACTGTTGGAGAGTGTGCCGTTAGCTGGAAAGCAAGTTTGCAAGCTACCGTTGCCTTGTCTCTACAGAAGCTGAGTATATGGCTATTTCTGAAGCTTGCAAAGAAGTCATTTGGCTAAGAGATTTATTTATTGAGCTTTATGAAAGTACATCTTGCACTACAATATTTTATGATAGTCAGAGTGCTATTTGCCTTAAAAAATCAAATGTTCCATAAGAGAACAAAGCACATTGATATAAGGTATCACTACATTCGAGGTATCATTACTCAAGGTGATATTAAAGTCTCCAAGATAAGTACTCATGATAATCCAGCCGATATGTTAACAAAACCAGTTCCTGCATCTAAGTATGAGCTATGCTCAGACTTAGTTGGTATTACTCACTAGTCCTTTGGACTTTCGGCCCTCAAGGTATACATGATAATTTTATTAGATGAGTCTATCATATTCTTCGACTACTGGAAGGAATTTGGCTCAAGATGAAAATTGTTAAAGTTGATCCAAATTCGTACCGTGTTCGTGTAGAACACTTTATCGCCTCATACCAAACGTGGCATGTCAAGTGCATGTCATGTTGTATCAGACGTGGTGTCAATCTGTAGCAACTGACTTTGATTTGGTTTCCTCTCCGTATGGGACTCTTTTACCTCACACTATATATATGTACCCCCATGGGAAAGGCAAGTGCTTCATTGTAATCTCTTCTCTTTATAGTGATTTATCTTTAAGCGTCCGTGGTTTTTTTCCACAAGAGTTTTTGACGTAAAAATTCGTGTCGGTAGATTTTTTGTGCATTATTTGCAACATAAGACAAAAGCATATAGTTAATTGTGTCTATATGGAATTATATGTATTGAAAGGAAACTTTGACTTCACTAGTTTGTGGAACCAAAAAGCCCTAATTTTTCTGTTCTTTTACATATAGGACACAGGTAACAAAGACAAGATTTCGCAAGGCGCAACAAACAGCATATTGGGAAGTTTAATTCATCTCAAGATAATCTTTGAGTTAACAAGGGGGAGTTGAGTCGAGCAAAAAGGCTAAGTAAGAGATCGTAACCCGAGGGGAAATAACGGCCCAAAAGAGGAGCCTGACACTCACTAGGATTGGTGATGGTGTGGAGCACACCGAGCACGAGGGAGCCGCCGCCGCGTAGTATATCCCCGCTCGCGTCCAGCGCCCTGAGAGCCACCGCCACCATCTGCGGCGGTGGCGACAAGGCCACCGGCGTCGCGACCCCGCCTTCGATGCTGGCTCCTTCCGTCCCCGCCCCCGCGGGCGCCGCCGCGGCAGTGGCGTGGTCGCCCCCCGCGCCGATGGCGGAGTACATCGACATGGACGTACTGGCCGGGGTGCTGGTGGCGCTGCTCATGCTCCGGTTGTTCCGTCGCCGGCGCCGCAAGGCTCTGCTGCCATTGTGGCCGCCCGGGAGCAAGGTTATTAAGAGGTCGCGATGGCTGCGCGCCGCGGTGTATATTCGGGAGAATATAGAGTAACATTCGGTGCTGACGCAGGCCGGGGGACATCACGAAGGCACCCGGAGCGAATATATCGCGGGCTCTCATCGCCGACGGTGACCTGGTTGGGCAACCGAAGCGGCTGCTGCCGACCGCTACGGCGGAGGAAGCGGGACCGCAAACAAGAGAACTCGTTTTTAAGTTGGTTGGCCTCTTTCTCGCAGCTGCGGCCTCCATGGGCATGGGCCCATGCCAACTACGAGCAATTTATGCATTTTCCTGCTCTTTTCCTTTTTTTCCCAAGTCTATTCAGACACGTAAGATACCCTTAAGTCCATCACCATCCAAAAACAAGATGAAACTTATCATTAAATGTGATCTGAATTATAAAATAAACATTAAAAAACATCTTATCATTAAAAGTGAGGTCGGTGCGACCGAATCTGTCGTTGTCGATATCACCGCTCTGAATTTGCCCTCCCTGACCTGCCAGCTTCGTAGTTCTTCCTCACCTCCGGCGGTGCATACCTCATTCGAGCCGGTGTACTCCACCTCCCTGTGCATTGTTTGTGCTGGTATACTCCACATTCTGGTTGTTGACTTCGGTGGTGTACACTTCCATTCCGTTGTTGTCCTTAGTGGTGTACACTAACACCTTGTCGTCCACACCGGTGTGCTCCTTTTCTTCGCCACTGAGTACTGCTCTGCCTCTCTCTTCTTCACCATCCTAGTGCAGTAGCAGCATGGTGGTGCACGGGAGAAAGGAGTAGCGGAAGCTCCGAGGGGCTGGGCTGAGGGACCAAAGGTGCTGGCCATGTCACCTATTTTCATGGCCATCGGATTGAGATCTAGTTGCTAGGAACGGCTGAGGGCGGAGGTTGCTCTAGATGTAAATAAAAAAAATGCATAAGGTCCCTCCACTCCTACCTGACACCACCTCCTCCCCTCCCTCGTCTCCCCTCACCTCCCCCTTGTCCGCGTACCGCCACCGCGTCGCATCTACTCTCTGTGCTTCCTCCCGGCTAGCGGCTCCACCCCACGTGTCATCGGGCCCGTCACCACAAGATACACCATCCTCGAGGTCACCGTCACCGGATGCACCATCTCCGATGTCACTGTCTTCGGATCCGACTGGTACACCTCTGCCTCCGCTTCCACCCCCACCTCTGGTACACCTCTGCCTCCACCCCCGATGCTCCTCATCGGTGTCCCTAACCCCATGATCACTTGATCTGATGGTCATCGCCCTCAACACCAACATTCTCTACCCTGGTGCGACAGATCCGACAGACCCTGAGGTCACCACGTCCAGATCTGGCGTCCCTGAGGTCGCCGCCGCCGGATCCAGTCATCCTTACCTCCACTGTCGTCAAAATAGGCTATCCTCGTAATGAGACAATAGGGGCGGTGGCGGATTAAGAACATGGAACCGTAGCTAGAGCCGGTCGACCATGTCGGTTGAAAAGAAGAAGTGAAAGGTGGCGACGCTGGTGGAGGAGAATCGGAGAGAGGTCTTCGCCGCCGGACCCAGTCGTCCCTATGCCACTGCCGTCAGACCTGAGTGAGAAACTAGAGTCTAGCGGATCTAGTGATCCTTGACCATCGTATGATTGGATCTAGCCATCCTCAACCCTGGCGGTGTCAGATATGGCCATCCTTGATCCCGATGCCACTGTCTTTCTCCCCCTAGCGTCACTTAAAAGGAAGGAATCCAATAATTTTTCTACGCAGCCCTTTAGAACAAAGGATTAAGCTCATAAGATTCGTATGAAGTTCCTATGGAATTGTAGGACCATATGGCACAATCAGAGGGGGGGGTGAATGATTGCCTCCACTTTTTGATACTTGAAAAAAATCTCAAATCAAAAGAAAAGCAATCTAAATTACCGAATATAGATTTTGACTGCAAGCCGTTCGACCGCTTGCTCAATTGCTTTTGCACGTAGTCGAAATCCCCTCCACTTGAAAAGCTTCTACCGCTCAAACATTTCGACTGTTTGAATGAGTACAAGCCAAAGACAACACCATGCTCGTAGCATATTGGATCACAATGCGTTAGCATGCCACCGAGAACACAGAAAAGCAATACTCACAAAAACACACCATCGATGAACTTTCCTTAGAATAGATCCAATCTATTATTTCTGTATCATATTTATGGCTACAAAGCGCCCTCACGGCACCCCTTAAAACTCTCGCACAAAAAGCCTCACAAAGCCATGACCAAAACACTTAGCCTACCTCTACTTTTATATGCTACATCCCTAAACCGTGTTCGACTCAAATATGAACATGAAATCCTATATCTTCCTCAAATCAAGAGACCCGAAATCCTTCCTAACACGAGTTTTACCAAATCTCAAACCTCTCCTGTTACGGACTCCTTCCATAACGTTTTCGATATTACCACATGATATAGCCTCCAGGAATGCACCTCCCGTAACTCCATCTCGTATCATCAACTTCTGTGTAGAAGTCTCCAGGACTGCACCGCTTGTGCTTCTCCACGCATCACCACATTTGATCTCCATGTACTCCAGCGTTAGCCCGACCATCTCACATGACATCCTCAATTGTCTGAACCACATATCTCCCCATCCTAGTCTCGGTCCTCCTCGTCTCCATGCTCACCTTCACATGCAAAGACTAAAGAAATTTTTTCCAGCATAAGTTCTCCAAAATTTGACCGTCATCAGCACACACACACACACACCACCCTTGTCCATCCATAGACAAGAACAAAACTATCCATGGCCATCAACCAGGTCGTCTACGACCATACATTCCATCGCTTACCACAAATCAGCTCCAGACAACTTTTTCCGACTGCTAGCTCAACGAGTACTCGAAAATCACAAGTACTCAGGACATACTATTATTATGATCCAAACACTCAGTGATACCACATATCGCTACCGACCAAAACCATCAAGTACCGAGTGCCAAGTCTATGACTACTAATCATCAAGCAATCACCATACCATCGATCACCGAGCACCGAGTATCACCCGACAACGCTCCTACCAGATCAGTCAACCACTGACCCAACATGAGTACTCAAGGTACTCGAAGATTATAGGAACTAAAGCACTCATACCAACCATGAAGTCTATGAGTTCCGACCGCGAAGCCTACAGCAACCGATCGCAAAGCCTATGACTATAAAAACAAGATTGTGAAGTCTATGACTATAATAGCAGTTTGCAAAGTCTATGACTATAACAGCAATCCGTAAAGTTTATGACCATCGACTGCAAAGCCTTCGACTATTGACCAGTAAAATCTATAACTATCAGTACCGACCAGGTATGTAGCTACGACCATGAAAAGTACTTAGCTACAATTACATGTGGTGGTCATTCTGTTATGGTCAAAGTTGAACGTGGTTGAACTGTCGTAGTTGATATTCCGTGGTCGACGCCGAACGTGATTGAAGTAGAACGTGGACATAGTTGAACGTGATCGTACATGACTCTGAGTCGTTACCAATGCGGTTGAAGTCTGACGTGATCGAAAGCTGCCGTGGTCGAAGTTTGTCGTGGTCGTTCAGCCGTGCGATCCTCTGATGCGACTCGAGTGTCGTCCGATGTTTCGATGCATTTCAAAAGCCATTCGATGCTCTAGAGCTACTCGAATACCATCTGATGCCACTCAGAACTGATCGGACTAGTCCAAAACTACTCGGAGCAACCAAAAACACTTGGAGAAGACAAAAACCACTCGGAGCAGACTGAAATCACTTAAACTTAAAACCTTCGACCGCGATCGACCAAAAATTTCACAAACACAAAATCCAAAGTAATCCAAGTATCAATTATTCATCATCACTTTATTTACAACTATCCACGTAGTCTGACAGGAATAACTTATTCCATAGGAATTTTTGGGATTCTAACACAAGGCTAGATCTCATAGAAAAATTCCTATGTTTCTTTCATGTACACTTTCTTCTTAAATTCCTGTGAAATGTCCAAACATCGCGTTTGAACCATTCCTCTGTTTTGTGTTGCTGTAGGATTATACCAACATTCCTATACACTCCTATGTTTTTCTTTTCCTGTGTTTTTTTATTTCCTGTATTCGAAAGAAATCCTTAAATAATGCCGACCTAGTAGTTCATTCAAAGGATCAGTACAACATATATACCTGAGCATGCAGCTTATCCAGCATGATGGAAACTTGGCTTTTGTAGTTACTAGTTATCAACCCGTGCACCCGCACGGGCTACAAAATCTGATTTTGAATTTGAATTTTAAAATTCTCTCCTATTCAGCTTGAATTCTAATGTACTTCTAACATGATATGTGAACTCCAGATTTAAGTTTGTACTGCATCGTGAGCAAGAAAAGAAAGGCTTTGTTATCCCTGCCATCATGTATGTTCCTTTTTTGCACTTATGGTCCTTATTGAGTCCGATTAAGCTTTGTTACCTGGCCAGCAACACTTATTTTATTCCCTAAGCCAGTTCGGCTTGTCAACTGATATGTCGTGTTTGAATCAATCATGTTAGGACATGATACACACATAATATATACGTACATGTACACCAATACGGCATGGACTCAATGTGCACCATAGAATAGATGGATGGATGGACGAAATGTTCTCTTTTCCACGGTTAACGTTGGATTTTTTTTCTCCAATTAATATGATAATTTCTAGCTTCCAAATGAGCCTACAGGTAGTATAGATATAGATAGATTGCGAACGCAAAATCCTTCTCTGAATTCCTTTTTTTTTCAGCTATTGATCGATTGCCTACAAGATGGAACTTGCTTTGCATAAAGGTCCGTCGGGGTGAAGGGATATGCACGACCTGTAAGTGTGAATCCGAAATACTGAAACTCTCGGGTTACCGATCCATGACATCAAATGGGAGGGCATTATTCACAAGATAGTGAGGTATCAAGAGCAGCGTGATCAAGATACTACTAGAGGCGACTGTGACCCACTGCACTTGGTTGTGGTGAAAATATCAGGTCGATTTTGAACCTTAGTGTCCCACAAGTTACTTCTAATGCTTTCTCTAGACAGTATTGTTTGTGATTCTTCTACTGCTCATCAGAATACCAGATTGCTTGTACAAGCATGAACACTAGAATCCTTTTGCTAATCAGAATATCAGGTTCCCCAGCTAAAAGCTGTTTAACTAAATAATAACTTAGGTCTTGATCACACTGCCTTCTAATTAACATAACCGGTTCTGCCAACATGGTTTGATTTCAAAAAATAATAACTTAGGTCTTGCTTTCTCAGTAGTGGAAAAACATCTTTTTCTAGTACATGCACCTTTCAGTTTTGTAGGATAAGGGTACAGTTTCCCAGTTGTGAACAAAAGCACCTTTTCTAGTACATACACTCACATACAGGCTTAGCAGGTTGAGTTAAAGTCACTTTTGACGCTGTTTCGTATCATATTTACCAAAATAATTATATGTCATTTATGCCGCCCGGCGGACAGGCGACAACGCGAAGGAGACAACGCATGGCACCTGCCGCCCCGTGAGCAGACGGCAGGTGCCTGTTGCCCACCCACTAGATGGCAGGCGCCTGCCGCGCGTCCACGGGACGGTAGGTGATTAAGCTGGCTAATTAGCCGACTTAATTACCTGTCTAAATTTGTAATTTTTAATTTTAAAATTTGTAAATATAGCAAATGAGCTCAAAAAATTATTATATTTTTGGTGGAGCTTTCTGAGCCATCGTGGTATATTGTGTAATTGTTTTGCAATTTTGAGTCCATTTGCTATCTCTAAAAATTCTTGGAATGTCGCATAATTAACTAGGCGATTAAGCAGTTATGCGTTTCTCTAAGAATTTTTAGAAATAGCAAATGGTCGTGAAAAATTACAAAAAAATTTTGGAGCTTCCTAATACAGTGTTCTATGTTATATAATTTTTACGTAATTGTTTGCAGCACTTTACTACCTCTAAAAATTATTTAAATGGCGCATTAAACAGATGATTAAGCACTAATAGCCAGGCCTAATGACCTACCGTCTGGCCATTGGGCAGCACCAGGTCTGCTGTAGCACCCCACGTAACCATATGTGATACTATTATGGAACGTCATTGCCAAAGTGAAACATAAATAAGAACAATAAAAGAAATCACAAAGAGCTTAAAACTTTATCAATACTTTAATAGAGAACCAATGGAAGCTAGAATAAATGTTTAAAACATTGGACCGGTCCACTTTTAATCAAATAAATAACAAATGAAACAACAAAACAGTGGCAAACCACGGTGCTGAAAACTCGAGTCCTCCCACCCATGCATGATACTATCACTCCACTGGCCTTTTACCTGAGACTGAAAAGAGCAAGCGTGAGATTTGAAAATCTCAGCAAGTACCCAACAACGGTCGCAACACAAGAGTAAAGACAAGTAATGCAACCACATGAAATAAAGGACAAGCATCACAAGTAAACAACGGGCACAAGATGAAAGCAATGAACAACTGATATCAGAGATACTGTCATAAATGGGAGATGGATATCATGGAGACTGTGTATTAAAGATAGTTGTTATGTGACAAGTTAAATCAAGTTATAGCAAAGGTGCCGGCGACCTCATCCCACATACCCGGTTATACGAGAATAGCTAGGCACAACCTCGTCCTCGACCGTATAACCGCAGACGGGGTGTAATATCCTGTGTAACGAGAATGTACAGCCCCCGTACGTTACCAGGTTGCGTGGAAATCTCCCCTATATGTGGGTAATTTCGGCGTGATAACCCTTAGTTCTTTAATTAGCAAATTATCCATGGTATAATTAGGGAGTCATGAATGAATTAAGGTAAAGTTGTGAGGATAACGATTTAATACAATGAGACCGGAGAGACAGGATTGGTGATACTAGGTGATAAGGTAACCGATACATCATAGACAAATTATATAGAACAAAATTAAGGTAACTAAGAGATGGCGAGGATCAGGCTATAATAAAGTTATGAGAAGTGAAAAGATGTGTTAGGGCTGAAAATGGAAAGACATAGTTTCTGATAAGAGGGCGATGTGGAATATTGATAAGATGATAGTGATATAGTAATCAACCTAAAGAGGTATTATAATGTAGCTCACACAAGTTTATCAACCAATCAAGTTTTATTATGTGATAAGTGATTATTAGTCAAATTGACATTTATTAAGGTATAGCGATCATGACTCACATAAGGAACTGTATTGGCAATACATCATGATATCGAGAAGATTAAACACAGAAGCGTGATACTTAAAGGACTGCTAGTGATTTTAACCTAAGTCCACAACATGATCACCCACTACCCCCATTAACGGTTTAAGCATGAACTCTAAACAATGAATCTTATAACATTATCAACAGAGTATTATAATAAACCTAAAGGCATGTGAAATAAGATAATCTAGAACATCATGGCAGGAATACAATATTAAGGGTATATAACCAGCAAGCATTAACAATAACCCGGCAAGCATTAACAATATGATAAGAACTAGACAAGCATTAACAATATGATCATAACTAGGCAAGCATAATAATAACCAGGCAAGCATGAATACTATTATAACAACCAGACAAGTACTAGAGAGATGATAATAACCGGGTAGCTTTGGTGACAGGATATTAGCCATGTAATTTTTTTAGTGATATGGTATTAGCCAGGTAAATTCAGTGATATGATAATTGTACTCAATGACAATGGTAACGAGTAATCATGAAAGATGTGAAATGTGAAATTAAAATAATTGGAGATAAGTTCATGCACGATTACAAGGAGTGAAAAGGATTGCTAAGGTTGAGGACAGAAGATAAAATTGGATGGGAGATGAAGAAGGATAATACGGCGGTGGTAGGAATCCATGAATGATTCTCACCCAGCATTACAACTTAACTCACACCAAGGGGTTGTCAAACAACTAGATTTTATCACGTGATAAGTTGTTATTAGTCAGGTTAACAATATCATACATAATTCCATTGAAACCAATCAAGCAATAACATACAAGTAATGAATCAGGGAACCGGTAATTAAATATATCATTCCAAAGCTAAATATTACTAGTGGTTAACCTTATGTTAAAGTCACTCCTATACTACCCCAACCATAATTTAAACATCAATTATAATTATTAATTAGAGCTTGCAACTTAGACATTAACCCTAGCATTCTAATACATCTAAGAGTCTAAGGCATTAATTAACATCAAGCATTGCAATATGGAAATATCTAATAACATGTGACCTGGCAATCATTGCAATGTAGTAATTATGGCCTAGGACAACGGCATAACCAAACGACCAGATTAAATATGGAACGAAAAGGTTGCGGCCGCGCGGTACTTGCCTTAAGCATGCTCAGCAAAACCGTTGCACGAATGATCTGAGATGCACAACTGCCTAAACAATCCTCAAAGGCTGCATGCGAACCCCTGTCCGCTGCTGGTTCAGGCCACCGCTCGTTGCGATCATCAGATAGTGATTCGACTCGGTGACGGCCTTGGCATCGGCGAACTGCTTGGTCGCTTTGCTGCAGCTGAAGAAGTTGCTCGCCGCCGTCGACACCCAGAGCTCTTCCCCCAGCTTGCTCCCACCACTAGGAACGGAAAAATCCACGGTGCCAACTACATCTCTACACAGCTCGCCAGGCTTGTTCAACAAGAACGACGGGTTTGGGCACCGGACGACACGGCCTCCACCGTCACCGAGCGGCGGCGACAGGAAGCTGTGGAAATCGTGCCAGTGCCGCCGCGTGGCCGCGCGCCCACCCGTGCGCCGCCAGTGCCTCCCAAGCCAGCGCGTGCATGAAGAGAGAGAGAGAGAGAGAGACTTGAGAGAGAGGGACTTGTGAGAGAGAGATCTGAGTGAGAGAGGTGAAAGGAGAAAGAGGAGGAAGAAGATTAGATAGGGGAGAGAGGAGATTAGTTATGGGGAGAGACAAAAATTAGAGATAAAGATGGGTTAGTTTAGGGTTTTGCTAATTTTAGGGTGCTACACCTGCCGTACAGTGGTTAGGCAGCAGGTCATTAGCCCCGACCATTAGTTCTTAGTTACCTATTTAATTATGTGTTGCTTAAATAATTTTTAGAGGTAGCAAAGTGGTGTAAAAAAATTACATCAAAATTATACAATGTAACACACTATATATGAAAGCTCCATAAAAATTTTGTAATTTTTCACAACCATTTTCTACCTCTAAAAATTCTTAGAGCGGCGTTAAATATTAATCACCTTGTTAATTATGCATCGTTCTAAGAATTTTTAGAGGAAGCAAATGGAATCAAAAAATTGCAAAAAAATTACACAACATATCACGATATCTCATAAAGCTCCACCAAAAATATCATAATTTTTTAATCTCATTTGCTATATTTACAAATTTAAAAAATTATAAATTACGAATTTAGGCAGGTAATTAAGCCAGCTAATCAGCCAGCTTAATCACCTACCGTCCTGTGGGCGGGCAGCAGGCGCCTACCGTCTGATGGGTAGGCAGCAAGTGCCTGCCATCTGCTCACAGGGCGGCAGGTGCCACGCGTCGTCTCCTCCGCGCTGCCGCCCGCTTGCTGGACCACATAAATGATATTTTTGTCAATACGGTACGCATACGGCTATTTTTGTAAATGCGATATAAAACAGCGCTAAAAGTGGCTTTAACTCTAGCAGGTTAGGTTCTCTGGTAACATTCTGAGGAGATGACATTTCATTTACAAAGACAACCACGAAGCAATAAAAAGAGAACTAGTAATTCCCCAAATATACAGCGTTATATGTGCGAAAGAAGCAAACAAAAGAAGGCGAAGAAAGGAAAAGGGAGGAAAAGGATAGCAACATGTATTACAATTTCACATAAAATAAGTCTATTTTATCTTCTGAACTTTGGGATGTGTCTAATTTACCCTCTGAACTACAAAACTATCTAAATAATCCGTTAAACTATGTAAAACTATCTAAATAACCCCTGAACTTTGGGTTGCTGCCGGCCGGGCTGACAGGAGGAGGGAGCAAATAAGCGGGGGACATGGCCATATGGGGGTGGGAGGAGGCAAGGGACATGGACGACGGGAGAAGTGGGTCGACGATTTGAGCTGCTCGGTGTTGCCGATCAGGCAAATGGGAGGAGGGAGCGGGCAGGCAAGGGACATGGGCACATGGGCACATGGGGGATGGGAGGAGGGAGGAGGTGGAGGACATAGGGGATGGCAGGAGTGAGCTGGTCGGCCGTTGATGAGAGAGGAGGGTGGATGACAGGCAACAACGCTGTGCAAGGGGAAGGAGTAGGCAGGCCACGAACGGGGGAGATGGGCAATGGGAGGAGGTGGGGTGCGAGCATGAGTGGGTTGATCGGCTAGGGCTAAGGAAATTAGGAGGTAGCCGCCAGGGGCTAATGGGCATCTTCTTTTCAGCTTCTAAAAATTGATTTTCGATGTTTTTTACATTAATCAGTTTTCAAATAGAGTACCTTTTCAAGACAATGTCTATAAGTTGATTGTAGCACACACTGTAGCGACTTAATTTATATCAGCTAAAGCCACACGTGAATTTCTGTTACTCCGTAATCTCCCCTCACGAATAGCCCAATAGCTAAAAGCCGCAGCTAAAAGCCATAAGCCGAAACAAAAAAAATAGGCCCAATAGGGAGGAGCCGCCACCAGCCACATGAGTCGTGCGCGAGAAGGGGAGGAATTGAGGAAGAAAAAGAGAGTTGATACTGACACGTGGGCCTCACAGTGTCTGAAACTTTTATAACTTCGATTTGTTGAGTCACTAACAAACCTGCGGCTGCGTCATCTACCATTTCAGGCGGTTAATTAGACAGTTTTACATAGTTTAGAGGATTGTTTAGACGATTTTGTAGTTCAGAGGGTAGATCAAATGCACCCCGAAAGCTTACAGTGTAACTTAGACTTATTCCTTTCACCTGCGAGTGAGATATTCCTTTGCGCTTGGTTTGTACGGACATATAGAAACGTCAGTAGCGAACTCGGAACACAAGATTTCCCTGCTACTGCTTCATTTTGTGAAATGTGGGAAGAATTGTCGGGACAAATCCCTGAAATGCCCATTGTCTGGCTCAATGAGACGAACAACCTCTCCCATAGAAGGCCGCTGTTCCGGGTTTGTCCTGACACATAGATACGCAGTTCTGGCTAGATGATACAACCCATATGTATCATACATGTCGGCAATGCGCTCATCAATTAGTTCGTGTAGTGCAAGACTCTCAACCAAAGGCTCTGCCTGAAAATTTTAGATGTGTCAGAAAATGAATGCTGCAGGTGTATTGTAAGCAGGTTTGATATAACAACAATAAGAATCCACGAAAAGGAATACCCATTGCAATATATGCGTGCTCTGTCCTCCACGTTCGTCGAGCACCTTGCGACCAGATATCAGCTGGAAAAGAACAATCCCAAAGGCATAAACGTCTGTTCTAACAGAAACTACGCCGTATTCAGCATACTCGGGCGCCAAGTATCTGAAAGATATGACAATAAATTGCTGGCATTGTCAGAAAGACAGCAGCAAAAGAGTAGCATAAAATGGAAGAATGAGTTGATAGCAGTGCAAGAATTAGAGTTTGTCCCAACCCTGATTGCCCCAGAATCCTTGTATGGATAGAAGCATCGTCAGCTTTCCATTTTGCAAGACCAAAGTCCCCAAGCTGTGGAAGGTATGGTGTATACAATTACAATCAAAGAGCAAAAGGCATTTGCATCTTGAAATGTACCTTAAGTAGTGAGGTCTAGAACTCTCCAGCTTACCATAGGAACGAAGTCATGTGTCAACAGCACATTGCTTGGGCGCAAATCCCGATGAATGATTGGACCGGCACGGCACTCTTCATGCAGAAAGCGCAGCCCTTTTGCTATACCAAGGGCAATAGCATACCTTTTGTGCCACTCCAGTAAGTTTGCCTCCTTGTCTATTTCACCAAGTGACAAGCAAAGCAATTAGTCCGTCACCACCTTCACAATATGAAATCATTTTATGAATATAAATCAAACACGTACCAAATAAATGCCACTCGAGGGTTTTGTTGCATATATACTCATACACCAAGATATTGTAGCTTTCTTTGCAGCAATACCCAAGCAGCATGACGATGTTTCGGTGCTGGGCAAAGCGGAGAACTTGTACTTCAGAGAAGAACTCGCTATAGCCCTGTGAGCTAGCTTCTTTGCGCAACTTGGCTGCAATGACCTGGCCATCCTTGAGCTGGCCCTTGTACACATGCCCAAATCCACCCTCACCCAGCAGATTCTCGTTTGAGAAGTCAGATGTTGCAGCTTGAATCTCTGAGAAGTGGAATTTCATAGATTCTTTGATGTAAAGAACTGATCTTAGCCCGCAACTAGTGCATAGAACTGGTCGTTCTGATAGATCATAGTGGGGGATCATGTTTCCTTCGATACATTTTCCTGAAAGGATCACAAGAGCACATATAGCATAGATAAATTTGACATGGTACATGGCCTGTGTAACATCAACTATCGGAAGGTAAAACTGCAGTTAATTTTTAGTATAAGATCCTGAATTCTGTCTGGGTGAACTACCAGAACGGCTTGCTATATTTTTTAGGCATTACTGAGCAGAAATAGTTTCCTTTCTTCCTTTCCTTTTCCTTTTCCTTTTCAGTGCAGTGTCCAATTTTAACATTTAATAAAAACATAACCTGCTTGCACTCGTATGCTTTGCTTTGTTGTAGAAACATTTCATACCATTAGACAAGGATTCAGTCTCGTTGATCATTGTGAGAGACATGGCGCTCATTGACTGTGTCAAGTATAACATGCTGCTCCCAATCACACTGGAGGTATCGTGGATCTCGTGATTGCTTAGAGACGCTAAGTAACTTACAGGAGATGATTTGATCGACATGCTGTTAGTATCAGTATCTAGTGTCTTGGAACTCAGATCAACCAACACTGCTAAGTCTTGCATGGCCTTCACTTCTCCCACACTTTTTCTCGATCGATTCGTTCGAATCAACTTCAAGACCTTCACTGATAAGTTGTCCTCAAATACTGCAACTTTGCAGGCAATGTGCTTTTCTAAGTGCTTGAAATCTCTCCTGAAGTGCCTAAAATTTTCATTATAAAATCAATACTCCCTCAAGTACTAAACCAACACAGGCATCAAAACTTCCATCAGGATTAGTCTGTTAACAATGATTAAAGAAGAAATGATCCACGAACCTATCAAGTACAACCCAAGCAGCTTTGCTGGAATTAACTTCATGGATAATGACATCCTTTGCTGGTGATCCAGGAGATACTTTCAGGGTTACACTAATCTGAAATAAAAAACACCGAGCATCAGAATATAACTACAATTTTCAAGAATGTTTCTAATCTAACTAACAAAGCACTTATTATCCTGTCAAAAAAAAGTGAATGAGGATTCGGGGTGAAAATAAATATGGTTTGTTTCTTAAAAAAACTTATTTCTTTATGAAATAGATGTAGGTATTGTTACCCTGGCTTTGCGGAGCACCTCCACATCATGGCGGAGCTTGTTTTCGTAGAATTCAGCTTTTGCCCTGACCTCATCACCAAGGTGTCGCGAGCTTGTCCCGGCAAAAGAATCAATACATGCTTTGGTTTGGTAGCCCACTAAGAGCACAAAAAAGACAGAAGGGATACGTTTTATAGTAAATGCAAATGTTAATTTGAAATAGGAATGCTCATCTATAGTATTCAAATTGAAAAAGGACTCCATATTTCCAAACAACTCTGATTAGCAAGGTGGATAAGATTGCACCCGTCGGCCACTATTTTGATCTAATTATAACAGCTTCAAAGTATAGACTTCGCAAAATTTTATATGTAATAGAAGCTCAGCTAAAAATAAATTTGGATATAGTACATGATAGAAATATTATCATTGAAATTCAATGTCAGATCACATAAATGCTGGACATATCATCAGTTTGCCGAATGCCTCTTGGATAGGAACCTGAAAACGAGGTAGGAAGGTTCTAATTGTGCCATATCAAATTATGTTTCCAAATGAAACTTTGACTTCAATAGTTTGTTGAACAAAAGGCACTTAGTTTTTTATTCTGTTCTCTTGTTCAGTTTTTTCTTTGTTCCCTTCATTGCCATGTTGTCATTTCATCATTTGTGAAGCCAAGAACCTATGACTTCCAAAGTGAGGACAACGAACAATCTCTCTGAACCAACGGCCAATATAATAGAATTAGGCACGTTTATGCAAGCATCTGTCTGACATGAATGCAAAGTGAACTACTACCTAGCTGCAATGTAGCAGTTTTCTCAATGTAAAGTTAACATATGCATGAGGGAAATTAAGCATCACTTCCACTGTTTTTTTAGAGAGAATGCAGCATCGCTTTCACGGTGACACTTAAATTCTAGTGCGCACGATAATGTAACAAGCAACTAGGCAGCATTTTGGGTAGTTTAACTGAATTGGAAGCATCTCAAGATATTCTTCGAGTTGTAACATGGGAATTAAGTCGACTAAAAGGGCTAAGAGATGGCAATGCGATGGGAAAGAACGGCCTAAAAGGGGAGCGTGGCCCTCACTCGGATTGGTGATGGCGTGGAGCACACAGAGCACGACGAGGGAGTCGCGGCCGCGGAGTATGTCCCCGCCCGCGAGCAGCGCCCTGAGAGCCATCCTGATCTCTTCCTCCCGGTGGTTCCGCGTCGCGTCCAGCGCCACCACCACCATCTGCTTCGGCGGCGGCGGCGACACGGACACTCGCGCGGCGGCCCCGCTTTCGGGGGTGGCCCCCTCCCCCACCGCAGTGGCGGGGGTGGCGTGGTCGTCCCCCGCGCCGATGACGGAGTACATCGACATGGGCGTGCTAACCGGGGTGCTGGTGGCGCTGCTCCTGCTCCGGTTGTCCCGCCGCCGGCGCCGCGAGGCCCTGATGCCATTGTGGCCGCCCGGGAGCGAGGCTATTAGTAGGTCGAGCGGCTGAGCGCCACGGAGTATATTCGGGATAACACAGAGTACATTCGGTGCTGCGGCAGGCGCGGGGGGCATCACGAAGGCTCCGGGAGCGAATATATTCACGGGGCACTCATGGCCAATGCAGCGATAGGGACCTGGAGGGGCCACCGAGGCGGCGGCGGCGAGCCGCAGCAGGTTGCGCTTGTCGCGTCCCGGGCGGACGGTTGCGCCGGCGGAGGCCGCGAGGAAGCCGGACAGAGAACCAGGCCACATGGGTGGAAATGAGAGCGCGCTTGCTTATACAAGGAACTCAGCCCTTTCATGCATCTGCGGCCTGCTGGGCGCCTGGGCGAGGAGCAGCAAATGATCGAAGTAGAGGAGGCAAATGGGCCGTTCCAGCCGGGTCAGCTCCAAGCACAATACTGTCGATCCGACACAGACTATCACATCATACAGCCTAAACACTAAACAGACCATGCTGACTTGTCTTGATATCTATACTGGGTTTAGGTTGAGACCTCTACCCAGCACAAGACAAATAGTGCTAGGCTTATTAGGCTCGTTTGTTTTTTAATATTTATATAACTTTATTTATAATTTTTGAATTTTATATAATTTATTTTATTAGTATATATATTTTTATTTGTATTTTTGAATTTTATATATTTTCAGATTTTTATACTTTTTTCAAAATTTAACTTTGCCTAGCCCTATCTAGCACGCCCGTGAGCCTATCGTGTCATGGTTGGGTTGGTGACTTAGCCTATGGGCCAACACGGTATGGCCCATCTAAGTAATGGGCCAAATAGTTCTGTGTCTAAATGGGTTGTGCTTATATGGGTCTGTGCCGTCCAATTGGCCACCTCTAGAGCGAAGCATGAATTTCAAAGGAAATAGTTTAATTTGTACATAAATAAAAAAATTGTGTTCTACGTAGGACCTCATTTTATGTAGATTTCTCTAATTCTCACCTTTTCCTTATCAAAGTCTCGGTCCAGATGTGTTGGACCGAAATGGCGACAGAGGGGGTGAATGTCGACTAATTAAAACGACCCCTCGAAAGAATCTCCTTCCAATAGCTATAGAGAACTATGAAGATGATTTTAAGTGCTCACTGAAAATTCACATCACAGAGGAGAAGTTGGAAGAAGAACCATCAGAGAAGACGCAGAAACCAACACAAGGCATGAAATGACATCAAAGCAGCAGGGGGCGGTCTGACCGCAATGGGATGGGCAGTCAGACCGCTCAGGCCGGTCAGACCGGCTACCACACCCCGGTCAGACCGCCGGCTAAGAACCGGTCTGACCGGCTCCTCTGTCCAGGCAGCTGCAGCTCGACTGAAAAAATCAGATTTTTTGCCAAAATCAAGGAAAAGAGATATATGCTTCTAATCTTTTCAGACCAAGACATCAAGGAGCTATTCTAAACATCACAGAGGCACCAAATAACCAGGGAGTTCAACTGAAACTCAAGGATTTCAGATTGGAGCCCAAAATTGAAAAAGTATATAGACAAGCACCAAAAACCCAATTCCCAACCAATCCTTGGTTCTCTGATCGTGAAACTCTGAGATTAGCTCAGGAATAGCCTCAAGATTCTGAGACTCAACTTTGAGCTCACTCTCTTAAGGGAAAACAAAAATGTCACCAAACCCTAGAGTTGAAACTAAGAACACAAGGAGGCTAAAATATGATTCTTGCAAATTAATCATTGTGCTCTTGGAATTAGCTGACCAAAGGGTCTAGAAACACAATTACATCACAGAGCAACCCATTTTGCCACTCCTCAGCAAGAATCAAGCCAAAACCCAAAAACTCAGAAATCACACAGAGAAGAACATCGAAGAGAAAAATAAACAGAGAGCATGGAACTCAATCAAACTCAAATAAAACCATCTTCGATTGATAATGAGGAGGAGAGATACATGATTACATAGAGTATCAACTCACATCATCCCTACAACCCCATACATGCTCGGAATCAAAGAGATACACTACATTCTTCTCAAGAACACTCAAGAAACACACGAACACAGAGAAGGGCAGAACAACCCTCTGCCTCCTCCACCCACTCTCAACAACTAAAGCATAAAGACTAAAGCTCAAAGCAAAACCCTCATCCAAGACATGAAGACCATGCAGGAGACACCCTCCTTTTATAGCCTCCCACTAAGTGGATTTTCCTCTCTCTTTACCCGCTAAGCCCAACAACCTGGTGCTTTATCCATTAACTCGAACCGCATCCGCTTCCACCTGTGCAGCATTGCGCTTTCACCGAAACGCCCCTCGTGCACCTTCCGGGAAGCTTCCGTGTTCCTTGTCGTCCAAGCCTCGCAACTAGCTCGAGTCTCCGCCGTCTTCGCCACATCTCGACCGTTCTGACCTCAGCGCCACCTGCGCCTAGTCCGGTCACCTCGTGTCTCGCCACGACTCCGCCTCGACGTCCTGCAGCCATCACAGACAAGAAACACATCACATAGCACCGCTCGATACATGAAAGCATAAATAGCATCAAAACATCATACTTACGCATGACGAAGTCCAAACCTGTCGAATCAATAATGGGCCAAATAGTCATGTGTCTAAATGGGTTGTGCTTATATGGGGCTGTACCGTCCAATTGGCCACCTCTAGAGCGAAGCATGAATTTCAATTCAATTTCTTAGGAAATAGTTTAATTTGTACATAAATAAAAAAAATTGTGTTCTACGTAGGACCTCATTTTATGTAGATTTCTCTCATTCTCACCTTTTCCTTATCAAAGTCTCGGTCCAGATGTATCAAATCAAGCCCTGTTTACTTGGAGAAGCTAGAATTTCCCTAAGATATGTATGGATAAAATAGTTAAAAATACCACTATTTTTAAAAAAACCAGGCAAGAGAGTTGTCGTATATTAAATCACCAAGAGAAAGAACTACAAAGTTAGGATTGTGGACAGACAGGGGGAGGGGGAAGGTGAGGGACACAAGCACATAGAGGGATAGGGGAAGGCGAGAGGGGCCAGGCCCAGCCAAGCCGAATAATCGATTAAGATGCTATAGGGCGATTGATAGCTCCGCTAGTCTATTAGCCCCCGCTAGGACCCAAGCTCCTGCCTCCTCTTTTATGGCAGCAATCAATTGTACCAGTGGGGTGATGGTGGACCAGAGGATTCGTACGTTCCGCTCCTTCCATATTTGCCAAGTGACAAGTATTATTAGCGTTGTCATTGCTTTGCACGGTGTGTTAGGTGTGACGAGAACCGATTCCCACCATTCTCAGACCGAAGAGAAGGTGCCCCATGTGATCGGATTAATAAAATCGCAAGCAGTTCACTACACCACGGAGGTCCTTTTTTTTGTAGCGGCATTCAATTGAAAGGTGAATGGCAGACTTAGGCACCTGCGTACACAGAGGACAAGTGAATTGGTTTGGCCATCCTCTTATGTACAAATGGTCTGCCATCTATAGTCTGTTATGAATGGCCACCCGGGAGAAAATTTTGCATTTTTGGAGAGACCAAATAAAAATACCACTATAAAGTATAAAGTAGTGTTGTCATGTACATGTAGCCACAAACCAGTGGCTTTACCTCCAGATAAATAGAGATATGTGGTGCTTTTTTTCAGTTGCGGCTAATGGCTTATGGCTGTGGCTGATGGCTTTTGGTTTTAGCATGGTTGTTTGTGCAAACAAATCGAATGCTGATAAACCGCTTTGAAAATGTTGTCCTGATAAATCGCTTTGAAACGGCTGTGAACAAATCGTCCCGTTTGTTTATTTTGGAGAAGACATAAGCCATAAACTGAAAAAAAAAATAGGACCATGGCCAGCATTGTGCACCTTCTTTTCTTTTCCTTCTCCTTTCCTTTCTCTTTTCGAATAACTAAGGAGAAAAGAAGAGGAATGCAAAGAAGTGTTTTACAATCAAATGCTAACATCACGAAATGTTTTCTCATTCACTCGTAGAGGCACGTTAAGTTAGATTTAGTAGTGCGGAACTGGCAGGGTACCGCTGAACGCTCATCACCTTATTCAGCTCGTCAGCTCTTTCTTTCTCAACAAAACATGTTAGTTAAACGTCTTCTATGTGGCATTGGCATGGAATGCATTATATTCAAATTTTGGGATTATAGTCCTGAATGCCTGGATCAGCCCATTTGTTTCACAAGAATCAACATTGTCACTAGACCACCGATGGTTATAATATATTGGGCTATTCTTTTTGGCTTTGACTTATGACTTTTAGTTGCGGCTTTTAACTTTTGGTCTGTTCGTGAGAGAGAGTATGAAGTAATATAAACTTACATATAGTTTTAGCCGATATAAATAAAGTTGCTACAGTGTTTACTACAATTAACTTATAGACTCCGCCTTAAAAAGACACTCTGTTTGAGAGCTAGATACTATGGAAAAACCGAAAAGCATATTTTAAAAGCTAAAAAAAGAGGCATTTACAGGAGGAGCCAAGGAGGGCAAGACGAGAAGTAGGAGGACGTCGAGGTGACAACCTTTGGCCTAAGGACATGAAGGATGGTTGTCTCCTAGGCCAAGCATCGTGACACCGAGCTGATGTCCTTTCAGATCGACATGGGGATCACTGTCCGCAATGAGGCAAATCGCAAGACATCATTCGACCACTTTGGATTAGTCATGTAGGTTCTTAGTTTAACTCTGCTTTCTGAGCCAAGCTACGTGAATGCACCATACAGCAAGAGACTCAACCATCTTTCCAGTGGAACGACGTGAGAACCTATTGGTACATGAGGCATTTGTGGTAAACTTCCACACCTATTTTCATAACAAGGAGTTGATGAAGAAATTCAAGAAGCTTCGCATGTAGAACTAGAGATGCAAATTCAACACAATATGGTGAGAGCTTGACGAAGAGACCTCAAGGCATGTGAGGGAGTCACAGGGAGAAAAACCGACCACAGCTCAAGCCGCTCCCACAGCAATGGGTAAGTTCATCTAATGGATCAACTTCCATGCCCCCCGACCTGGAAAAATAGTCCCTGCTTCATGACATAGATGGTGCAAGGTACAGGATTATGATGACCAATATGTCCGATGTGTACAATGGTGTGAAGGGTGTGCGTTCTCTCCCGATCACAGTAATTTTGGACGAGAGTTAGAACCTCACTATCGATTACTTTGTTAACAAAGCCATGATTGCAAAAAAGCATCTGGATGAAGGGAAACAACTCTCAGAAGTGATACAGGTATACGTGGAGCAGAAAACTGGGAAAACTCATTCGCACATCACTCGGACTATAGACGGGGTAAGGAAGAAGTTCGAGATCCATTTAAGGGAGAGGTACATCATGGGCCACAACAGAGGTGACCACAAGCATGCATGCACCATCAACAAAGTAGCGATCTACACATGCAACAAGCCAAAGCTCCTTCACTAGCTTTGCTCGCATGTCTATGCCACGTGCGCTGCATGGCAGCAGTACTCTGTGCAATACATTTCGAAGTACTACGGCATCCATCATTTGTGTGCGACTTGGAATACTGAGTTTAACTCCTACAGGGTGGACACGCATTACAGGGACCTTTGGCAAGGGGAAGTGAAGTGGTTATCAAACACCGCCCTGAAGTAGACCGAGCGCAGAAGATGTCAGCCCTGCCATATCCGCAATAACATGGATGGCATTCAATGTGGCCAACTAGCAAGACCGACAGTGGGGCACTTCATGAGGAACTGCCCAAATAGGCCCACTTCATCAGCCGCCCCATAAACGTCGTGATTTGTAGCACCTATACCTGTGTACTCATTCATGCTTTTAAGGTCGGTATGTCGTGTAATGTAACTCTCAATGAAGTAATGTTTTGCAAGGTAAATTTCCGTGCGTTTTACATTAAGTTCAGTGTAATGTTGTCATACTCTTTTCTGTAACTTTTAATATAAATTTTGTATAGCTATTGACATATTCTTTTAATGTAAATTTCATGCGAACATGGACACATCCTTTCCTGTATTGTAGGGAATCACACTCCAACAACTAAAGCATGACAGACAATGGGCACGGGCTAGGTTTCGAGGCCATGACCCTTATCTCAAAGATACAAGCATCTACAATCCCTTGGACCTCGACCCCAAGCCCCAATCTACCGCTCGAAACTAGGGAGTTGTACACGCTTAGAAATCCCCTCCTTGACTACCCACCCATCCTGAGCTTTGGTCGTAATGCAAGCACCAACCTTCATGTGGTGGTGAAAGTTTGTGATGACAACACGTACTTAGGACGTTGATTCTTTTGCTACCCTTTGTTTATGGTAAGCGGTTCATTACCTACCTATAGTTGCACGTATGGATCGCTTGTAGTCATCTCGCCTTGCTTGCAGTCACCTCACCTTGCTTGCAGACCACAAGTTACAAGTTTATCGAGTGGGTGGAGACTACCATAGCTGTAATAAAAGAAGAGAAAAGGTAAGAGGAAATTATACAGGCTTGCCTACAATCCCTTTCCTTGTCAGAAAAGCAATTTCACCCCTAACTTAAGATGCTTACCTACCACTACTACTGGCTGGAGGTAATGGCTTTAGGATATGCCCTGACCGAGCTACGTATCTTTCGGCCCTACCAGATTAAGAATGCGAAGGCCTTTCCTTCGAAAGGAATTGACCGACCCTTTTGTACTTACTTTGAATCAATAGGCCTATCTGGGCCCCTGATCCGCGTAGACCAAGGGCGAACACTCATCGTTTACGGCATGGACTACCAGGGTATCTAGTCTGGTCGCACCCGAACAATAATATTCCAGAGGGAATGATCCACGGGCGGATTCAAAATTAGCCCATGGTCTAGGATGGGCCAATGTATATTGTGGACTAGGTCCTTTGTACCATGTAAATTATATATTTTTATAGTGCTTTGTGGGCTTTTGGTTCTAGGCCCAAGGCTAAAGCCCTGGTAGCCCTGGGCCTATATCTGCCCCTAGGTGAATCCATCATATTCAATACCTACCCAAATTTGCATCCACACTATCTAAATCCACCTACAAGTTGCGGGAGGAGCTCTAGACCGAGAGGACCAACAATGACGAGCTCCACAGGTAGAGGATCAGATAGAAACAATGATGAGATGGTCCACCTCAGTAGTAAGTACCACCCGTATTGTTGTTATGCCAACCCGAGCTACAATTATATCTGCCACTACCGTGATAACTAGCCACATCCACACCGCCCGGAGTTTGGCCACGCCATGTCGGTGCCCTACGGTTTCAATATTTTGCTCTAGGGTCCTTCTCCATGAGCCAAACTATAACAGTTTCGGTCAATGTCGTTTCTATTAGACTAGGCCCACAAGTGTCTCACAGTTAGGGCTGTAAATGAGCTAAGCTCGAGCGAGCCTGAGTTGGGGTCCGAGCCTGGAGCTCGGCTCGGCCCAAGCTCGGCTCAAATAAGCTCGATAACAGTTAAAATAACTTAACATACACTAATTTTCAACAATAAGAAAAATTCGAGTTCGAGTTTGGCTCGAGTAAACTCAATAATAGTAAAAATAATAATTCAACATACACTAATTTTCAACAATAGAATAGCTCGAGCTCGAGTTTGGCTCGAATAAGCTCGATAAGAGTTAGTGTGTAGGTGGGCTATAAAAAAAGCATGAGGCTCATGAGCTATTCGAGCTCGGCTCGTTGACGCTCGTGAGCTTGGGATCAAGCTCGAGCTCGGATCGTTTGGAGCTCGAGCCGAACTTGAATTAAGCCTAGAACGAGCCAAGCTCGAGCAGCTCGCGAACCTCGAGCTTCTTTTTACAGCCCTATTCATAGTGTAGTTGGGATTGATGGTCCGTGCATACTGGCATTTGTATCGTGATGCTAATATATGCACGTAACAAAACTCTACGCTCCATGTAATTCACACCTTCATTATGAAGTGTTATGTCAGGTTAGACATGGTCTAATACAACAATTTTTTACAATAAATGTATCCATACTATTTAAAAGAGAGAGTTGATGGTCATGATTCATCTGCCCGCCCCAACTCTCCTTTCACCTTCCTAAAAACATTTCTAACAAAATAGATGATTTTTTTATCCATAGCAAAACACGAGCATTCAACCAGTCATTATAAAAAGGGCTAAATGGGGCAAGCGGCCTCCGGGGGCCGGCACCCGCCGAGCCGGGTAGCTCAATAGCCCTATATGCCATGCCGACTCTCGCGCCCTGTCGTCACTTGCCATGCTCGGTCTGCCTGCTGCTATCACAGTCTCCTGTCGAGCTCTGGTAGCGCGGTAGAAAACACGTGCCTCTTGTCACACCTGTCGAGCTCGAGAACGGGATTAAATTTACAAAAATGTGCCTGTGGGCCTGATGAGGCGATAGGGTCCCGATCTTCCGATAGGATGGTAACTATTGATTTTAGTGGAGGTGACTCTCGCGATCCGACTACAACCGTACGACGTCGGTTGCGCCTTAGTAATCGCTAAACCAACCCCAAGATGTTATCAACCGTGCCAAGAACGCGGTTGACCTTACCACGAAGGTCTATTCCTGCATGCAATCGAAGAACACGCAAGAACAAGATAACAAGTAATCTAAAATTGCAAATATGTATATTGAGTTCAAAAGGTGGGATTCCGAAGGCTGTCTTAACAGGTGGTCGTCCGACACAACTGAAAAACAGAAGTTTGCATAATAGCTAAACCTAAACTCAACGAAATCTAAGTCCTAACTGAGGACATGGCGGCTATTATATAGAGAGAACGACCAGGGGTGGCGGCCAAGGTGCACGCCCCTAGGGTTACAAGGCCCAAAGGCCCAAGTGGAGGTGGCGCAGCACCCTTTTGACTCGGACTCAGAAACCAACGCAGACTTTTTTGACGATTGCGGCCGGCTCAGATAGAATTTGAAGATGGGGTTGAATCCTTTAGAACGTAGACTTGATACAATTTCCATCAAGTCCAAGAACGTCCCAAACGGAGTCCATATGAGAAAGTTACGTCCGTTTAAACTTGCACCATTGCAGCAGTCCGAATCCGATTCCAGTACGTGCCCAACGTGGACTCTTTTGATGATTGCGGCCGGATCAAACAGAATTTAAAGATGGTGTTAAATTCTGTAGAAAGTAGACTTGATAAGCTTTCCATCAAGTCCAAGAACGTCCCAAACGGAGTCCGTATGAGAAAGTTACGTCCATTTAAACTTGCACCATTGTAGCAGTCCGAATCCGATTCCAGTACGTGCCCAACACGGACTCTTTTGATGATTGTGGTGCGCACAAAAGGAATTTAGAGGTTATACCAGATCCATTGGAAAGAGGATTAGAAAAACTTTCCATCAAGTACTCGTGGACCTCAAACAGACTTCATATATGAAAGTTATGCACATTTGAAGTTGGGCCTGTCAGGCTGAATCCGAATTGATCTGGAGGCCGAATTGGATTCTAAAATGTGTCCATCTTGAACTCTTGCTTGAATTGGTGTAAAAATGACATGGTGTTGTAAAAATATATATTTTCATCATTAGGTAGCATCATATTCTCATTTAAAATATGTTAAGGCTGAAGAAACGAATTCACCTTTAGTTCAATCTTGATATTGGACGCTATTGTCGTATGTGTTTGTGGTGTGGCCACATCAGGGCCAAATTTGGAAAAATCATGCTACAATACCAAATATATGAACAATTTCTAGTTTTGCATCCTGCGGACCAAACTCTTCAACAGCTACACATACACAATAAGCACGAGAAAAACTAAAGACCAGGAAACAAAAATGGATAACATTATAGAAGATGACACTTCATTTACAAAGATAAGCATGATGCAGTAAAAAGGGGACTAGTAAGTCCTCAAATATATAGCGTTATATGTACAGAAGAAGCAAACAAAAGAAAGGGAAGAAAGGAAACGGGAGGAAAAGATAGCAACAGGTGTTACAATTTCACCTAGAAATAAACCATATCGGAGCAGTAGCATGAGGAGTTGGGGGAGGAAGTGAAGCAGAGGAAGATGCGGCATTGTTGCTAGTGGCGGTGGTGGCGATTGGATCTGCTATCGATGACTTGAGGTGTTGTGTTGCTGTCGGTGATTTGAGCCGCTCGATGCTGCCGGTCGGGCGGACGGGAGAAGGGAGCAAGCAAGCGAGGGACATGGCCACATGGGGGATGGGAGGAGGGAGGCGGCGGGGGACATAGGAGATGGGAGAAGTGGGCCGGCGATTTGAGCTGCTCGGTGCTGTCGGTCATGCATATGGAGGAGGGACATGGCCATAGGGCATGGGAGTGAGCCGGTCGGCCGGTAGTGAGAGGAGGGTGAATGGTGGACGGCGGCGCTGCGCTGGGAAAGGAAGTAGGCAGACGCAGGTAGGGGAGATGGGGGATGGGAGGTGGGACGTGCGGTCTTGAGTGAGCCGGTCAGCTAGAGCTAACGAAGGGAGGAGGAGGTAGCCGCCAAGGGCTAATAGGGAGGAGCCGCCGCCGGCCACAGGAGTCAAGTGAGAGTGAGAGGAGGGAGGGAGACAGATAGAGGAAGAAGGGAGTTGACACAGACACGTGGGCCACGAGCGTACGAAATATTTATAATTTTGATTTGCTGAGTCAATGACACACCCACAGCCACATCATCTGTCATGGTGGCAAACCACCAAAAACAGCCTTAGAGAGTTATTTAGATAGGGCTGTAATGAAACCTAAAAGGTTCCACGCAAATACCTGAACTACCCTACGAAGTTTAAGTTATAGTAGAGAGACATTGTATCATATAAAGAGATCTGAGAATTAATAAAGTCTTTCTCATGTTCTCTCTTATTGGTGTCTCCTATGTATGATCTATTCTCGGTGATTGATCTCGTGGACTGTATTGCCATTTATCTACTCTTCGTCAATTTCTTAACATGTTATTAACACGATTCGCTCTATAAGATATACTGTATACAAATCACGGACCAATCTCTTGTACATTGACTCTATTATTTCAATCTAGATTAATTCCAGAATAGTTAGGATGACATACCTAGATTGATCTTATGATTAATTTCTCTTGGTCATAGATTGATCTATAATCTGCGTATTAGAGCTAGAAATCTAGTAGATTGATCATCTAGTCTATAGATTAGATCGCATCTCAGATCAGAATCTAGATTGAAATCGAAAGAAAAATTTGCAAACAACCATCGGTCGCCGCACAGTCTCGGACGCCACCGATCGGCTACTTGAAGCCGCTGTCGTTTGAACCCACCGCCGATCGTCGTGCCTGAAGCAGATCCTAGTCGCCGCACTGCCCGAAACCACTACTCGACCTGAAACTATTGCCGCCACCTCGGCGCCTCCGCGCCCCTGCGCCTAAGGTCACCGGCCGGAAGCTGACGCCGCCTTAACACCCAAGGTGCTCACTGCCACGCGCGCGTCCAAAGCAGTGCTCCGGTCGCCACTCGCCCTTCCCCTCCACCGGCGCCCGTGCCCGGCCACCGCTCCCGTAGGCCACCATCGTCCGGCTCCACGGCTCGCCTCCGCGCCTGAAGACGTCGTGCCTGGAAACACTGCCCACCTCCGCGCCTTGCTCCCAGCGGCCACCCCGCGCCTCACATCTAGCACCGTCGCCAAGTCGGGAGCCCGGTGGCTAGGGTTTAAAACCCTAGGCACCGACCGACATGGGCCGTGAAGCCAAATGGGCCAATGGACCCAATTCGGGCCAAAAATAAAAAAAGAGGGGAAGAGGAAGAAAAAAATGAATTTCCGGCCGGCCATTTCTCAATTTGGCCCCTGGAGTTTAGGCATATTAGAAAGGTTTGCTGAAAAGAGCGGCAATATTATAAATTTGACCCCGAAGTTTGTCAAAATAACAAATAAGTCCACTAGACTGAATTTTCTCCCTCAAGAATTTAATTCTTGGATTATATGAGTTTTATTATAATCTTGTTGGCACTTGATATTATCATGTTTTCTGGATTTATTTTCTTCACTATATTATTTCTACTTATTAGTAATTCCAAAAATTGCTTATTAATTAGTAGAAATTCATTAAAAATTGGTAGAAAATCCTAAAACATGGTTTTAGGTATATGAGCTTCCGTAAATTTGTGAAGCCTTAGACCTAGTACACCTTGGAAGCGTCATATTTCCTTTATGGTTTATTTCCTAGCATTGTATGTTTGGAGATTTATTTAATAGGTTAGTAATTCTGAAAATTACGTAAATGCCTTAATAACTATAAAAAATCCCAAAGGTTGCTAGGAAAAATCTAGAAAATGATAAATTATGTACTGAATTGACAAAAGTAAATCTTTACTATTTGCACTCATTTCATGCACTTGAAATTACTTACTAGAAATAAATAAGTAGGAAATTGCATGAATATTGTAAGACTTGGGAAAATTGAATATATAGGACCAAGTTGAGATGGTTTTAGTAAAATAGGACTAAGTTATTTGCACTTGTAAATATAGGACTGAGTTGAGCACCCCTTTGAAAATATGGTATTTTTTCTATTTTAATTTCATTTTCATTTTCCAGCCCTTTTTCTCTACGCAAAATGACCATTTTGCCCCTCCTCCCTCGCCTGGCTCGCTCCCTCGCCGCCGCTCCCCCGCGCCTCCCCGCGTCGCTCCAGGCGAGGGAGCGGCGGCGCGGCGCGGGGAGGCGCGGGGGAGCGGCGGCGCGGCGCGGGGAGGCGCAGGGGAGCGGCGGCGCGGCGCAGGGAGGCGCGGGGGAGCGGCGGCGAGGGAGCGAGCCAGGCGAGGGAGGAGGGGCAAAATGGTCATTTCGCGTAGAGAAAAAGGGCTGGAAAATGAAAATAAAATTAAAATGGAAAAAATACCATATTTTCAAAGGGGTGCTCAACTCAGTCCTATATTTACAAGTGCAAATAACTTAGTCCTATTTTACTAAAGCCATCTCAACTTGGTCCTATATATTCAATTTTCCCGTAAGACTTTGGGCATCACTAAGTTGATATTCGCACGCCCTAAATGGCTGCAGTTGTATCACCCAAGCTTATTTCATTATCATATAGTCATGCTAATGTCATGCCTGACGCTGACGTAGCTGTACCCTTTTACCGCTGAAAGGTAAAAACTTTATAGTTTATGAGGTATTGTATCTACTCTACCTTGAAGAATGACTATATGATTTAGATCCGTTGGGCATAAGGGCATTCTCTAAAAGAATGGCCAAACCTATAAAAAGTTACTAGTATTTCTGTTTCTAAGATCTGAAGTCCCCACGTGAGTGTTACTCTATCTTGCACCATTTTGTCTATAGACTGAGTTTAGGTAACCCGTATGTTACCAATAAGTAGGTGCATTTATAAGAAAGAGTATGCCATGGTGAACAATATGGAAACCAGTAGCATTCTCCCAGTTATCCCTTAGCTTCATTTAGATGTCATTTTTCCTACATGAGTAGCATCAATAGTATAGATACAACTTCCTATCAAGTTTGATCTTGCTCATGAAGAGCACCTCTTATCTTTTGCCTTAGACTAAAATTGGGCATTAGATAATTATTTTCCCAGATGCCATAAATGTGTTTGGTCTAAGTTGTTCTATTAAAGCCTTACTCCTGCTGAATAGTTGCTCAATAGAACACATTGCCAATAGCATATCTTACCTGCAGTTAAATGATTAATTATGCATGGAATAACATTTGTAAATATTATGCCTGACATTTGAAAGGAATGATATGCCTCAGTTCATTATTGCCCAGATGGCAATAGGAAAAGTGTCCTTAAAGACACAAGGAATCTAGTCAAATGTTAAATCCCAAAAGGATCACCTCGACTAGAAAATGCTATGAACCCTAAAGACTTGAATTCTATATATAACACCACCTTCCAAAGTGTATGTTGGTTTTACGCCAAATAAAATGTTACTCTTGAAGTAGTATAATAGCAATTTATTGCTAAAACTCTAAGATAATTCAAAGCAAATGCTAGAAGTAGGCGCTCTCACTCAGAAATTTACGGTTGGCGTGAAAAGGGGGAGGAATTGGGCATATGATGGGCATATGAGAAATATTGAAACCTTTGAGGCATATCCTAGGTCAAAGTCAGAAGCAAATAAGCTTGAAGCTATAAATAATCTAGTTTATTTGAGAGATAATTGAAACTGTAATCCACATTGTTGGCAAACAAAAATCATTACAACCCTCAAAAGGTAATTGATTTATCCCTAGTAATATGTTTGTCGCCAGCATGCGACCACATAAATGGGAATTGCACGGTAACATGAAGCTGTCGTACATATGCCACCAGAAGCTATAGCCATTTTCCTGAAAAAAATATAACTCTCAAAAATACTATATGACCTATTGGATTTTAATGATCCCAAATGATCTAAATCTGTCATACTTATTTGGCATCATAAATTATGGCAGGCATATAAATAACCTCCCAATTAATCACACATATTTCTGATGAATAAGTGTTCCATCTAGGAGGTTAATCTAGAATTATATTCCAGCAGAATATATTATATTCCATGTAGATTAATGTATGGTCTTGTTTTATATGGCAGTGTTATATTTATACTCTTGTGAGCATCCTGAAAATGTATATCATGCTGTCAAAACATAATATTCTTGACCAGGTCAAAACATGCTGCATTAATACAAAACTTGAACTTTTGAGTGATCCAAATTTTAAATCAGAAGTATGAGTAATTGGATCATAATATTGGGCAATATATAAGAAGCTAGAATATTTCTGTTGTCACAGATTAATAGCCCACAAGATATTTGGGATAGTCTACCTATAGTAGAGATGTGCATTTTTCATGCAACTGCATTAATAAATGTCTAGCTCACTCATTAAGAAAAAGTACCTCAATCAATGGATTAGTGCGTATTAGAAGAACCAATCATTTTCCATATAATATCACCACTGTAGAATACACAATTTGGGCCACCACCAGCAGCTGGGATCAGATTGGATATGACATTCTATCTATCATGTGTCCATACTAAAGGGATTTTGAAGTATGCTATTAAGCAAGATCAAATCTCGGTATTAGGGAGAGAGAAAATTGCCCAAAATCTTTTAATGTTGTGATATTTCCTGAAGAAAGATCTTTGGTATAAGATTCACACACTAATCAAGCTAAATTTAAGTTTAGTTGATACTCCTATATGCCAGAAGCGAGGAGACTGCCAGATTTCCTTTTCCATTGCATGGAGGAGTTGTATAGTATTTACTTAAGTAAATATATCGCTAAGTTTGGAATACCCCGGATTGAATAGTATATCCATCTTTACGAAATTGACTTATTGGTCATTGATCTAGAGTCCACGGGGATACCTGTAGATCTAAGGTCTACTGACACTAGTCAAGATAATCATTAAACACTCCTTAAATGCTCTAGTAGAGAAATCACCTTGAAGGTGAAATACCTCATGAAGAGGCTCATCATGAAGATGAAAACCCCAGTAATTAAGCGCACATATATTTCCAATACTCGGAAGCATGGAACGACCAATAATCTTTCGTTTGGGAAATGACGAAGATTTGGTTAACACTAAAAGACACTCAATTATGAGAATATTTGGAGAAAAATTTGTCAACAACCAGTTTACCTCTAAAATTGCTAAAGTTACTCATATGAGAACATAAATCTGGAAACAAAGTTCATGGGCGAGCACCTGAAGTGTTTATATCGAGTAAAGAAAATGAAAGGAAGCAATTGAGGCCGAACCATAATCACAAATAAAAGTCTTGGAACTTGTTAGTTCAGACTTGATGAGTCATTATGAGATAACGAGGTGGTGAAAGCGATGGTTTAAGGATCCTGAAGAGATCGATATTCTCCTGTTATGAATGAAATAAATGTTCCGTTATATAATAACTCTGGCAGATGACATGACTAAGATATGCAGTTATTGGATTCTAAAAATCCTTGATGAGATCCCTGAAGCGACTCAAAGCTCGATCCTTGAAGGACTTGGTGTTTCAAACAGAAAGTAAATTGCAACATGTATATATGTATATAAAACTCATACCTGATAAACTCTTACTCGAAAAAAGAGTGTCTTCTAGAAAAGCAAATATCTCACAGAAGAGAGAACATCTCCCTGAAGAGAAATTAAATCACCAGTTGATCGAAAATACAACAACGATTATGCAATTCCTAGAAGTGGATAAGGACCCATCCAAGACCCGAGAGGATGGAATGAGTAAATTAATAAACCAAAAGTACGCCACATAAGCACATATGAAGTGCATCTCCTACCAGAAGCTTATGGAGTGGTGATATCCTTTATTACCATGAAGGTATCGTATACATTGGTGTTAATGACAAATTTATTAATCTCCTAAGTGCCAAAATTAAGACTGGTTATATTGATTCTGTGGTGGTATGACCATGCTTTTAGTTTTGCAGAATAGACTTTTGGTTGTATAGTACCACTCAAAGATGGTTGCTAAATGTTAAGACCCTGAAAGATTTTGATAAGTCACATCCTAAAGAAATGTGGCATTAGGGTTGATTACCCCCATATCCTGATTAGGATAAATTTTGCTTGTGTTGCACATATAGATAAGTGATATTTTTGGAAAGTTAAGTATATTGCTCCCAAATTGTTTTATCGTCTCTTTATCTAGAAGAATAATGAGACAAATGTCTAAAAGACTATACATTGTGGTAATCCAGTAAATATACTCACAATATATACTGGCTTGTACTTATTTCTTATTAAAGGCATTGGAATAATGAGACTTCACCAGAAGTGGTCTTTAGGGAGAACATATACTGAACCTTTATAGTTATGCACGAGATTCAGAAAATCTCGACTTTAGTCTAACCTAGAAGGTATTGACTCGATGATCACTACCTTGAAGGTCTTTACCACTTATCGGTATAAGTCTAATCGATGGACATGATAAAAGTCCTGAAGATCATAATAAATGCTAAATATAAGCATTGTACTCTTTTTTCCCTTAGTAAGTTTTTCCCGTTGAGTTTCTTACTTGAAAGTTTTTAATGAGGCAACAAGTGCAATACAATTTAACGTATGTTGTGTACTCTTTCTCCTTTTTTCCACTGGGTTTTTGGAATGAGTTTTTAACGAGGCATATGTATATCATGGTATGAAGCCTCACCAGAATATGCTTGGCTCAAGCGAATGATTAGCCACATCCAGAAGTCATGTGGAATAAACACTACTGATAACCCCCACTATTATCTCTGAGGATAATGCAATTTGTGTGGCACATATGCAAATGGGCTATGTTAAGGTAATATCACGAAGCATATTGCTCTTAAATTCTTTTATCCTCATGAGCTCCAGAAGGATAGGGAGGTAAAGATATTGAAAGCTAGGTCTTGTGATAATCTGGCAGATATATTCATAAAATCCCTTGCAACCTCTACCTTCCAGAAGTACGTACGAGGCATTGGGATGAGGCGACCTAGAGAGTTACAAGGTTCAGAGGGAGCAAATCCCCTGAACCATAGCCCTTATGTAAGACCAGAAGACTTTTCCCTTTGTGAGTTTTTTTTGAAGTTTTCTCACGTAAAGGTTTTTAATGAGACAACAAGTGCGACATAAGGAACGGATGCGATGAACTCTTTTCTCTATCCTTTTTTCTCACTGGGTTTTTGGGAGGAGTTTTTAATGAGGCATGTGTATGCCATGGAATTCGCCCAGAGAGGAGTATTACGAAACCTAGAAGGTTCCGGCGTGGACAAATACCTGAACTACCCCTAAGAGGTTTAGGCTATAAATAGAGAGAGATTGTACCATGTAAAGAGATCTGAGAATTAATAAAATCTTCCTGGTATTCTCTCTCATTGGTGTCTCATGTGTATGATCTACTGTGTTTCTTGATAATTGGTCTTGCGGACTGTATTGCCATTCATCTATTCTTCGTCAATTTCCTAACAAGTTTTACATAGTTCAACGGGTTGTTTAGATGGTTTAATAGTACAGAGGTAGATTAGACTACCCTCAAAGTTTAGAAGGTAATTTAGACTTATTCCTTTCACCTATGAGGGAGATATTCCTTTGAGCTTAGTTTGTACAAGCATATAGAAACTTCAGTAGCGAACTCGGAACACAAGATTTCCCCGCTACTGCTTCACTTTGTGAAATGTGGGATGAATTGTCGGGACAAATCCCTGATATGCCCATTTTCTGGCTCAATAAGACGAACAACCTCTCCCATAGAAGGCCGCTGTTCCGGGTTTGTCCTGACACATAGATACGCAGTTCTGGCTAGATGATACAACCCATATGTATCATACATGTCGGCAATGCGCTCATCAATTAGTTCGTGTAGTGCAAGACTCTCAACCAAAGGCTCTGCCTGAAAATTTTAGATGTGTCAGAAAATGAATGCTGCAGGTGTATTGTAAGCAGGTTGATATAACAACAATAAGAATTTACGAAAAGGAATACCCATTGCAATATATGCGTGCTCTGTCCTCCACGTTCGTCGAGCACCTTGCGACCAGATATCAGCTGGAAAAGAACAATCCCAAAGGCATAAACGTCTGTTCTAACAGAAACTACGCCGTATTCAGCATACTCGGGCGCCAAGTATCTGAAAGACATGACAATAAATTGCTGGCATTGTCAGAAAGACAGCAGCAAAAGAGTAGCATAAAATGGAAGAATGAGTTGATAGCAGTGCAAGAATTAGAGTTTGTCCCAACCCTGATTGCCCCAGAATCCTTGTATGGATAGAAGCATCGTCAGCTTTCCATTTTGCAAGACCAAAGTCCCCAAGCTGTGGAAGGTATGGTGTATACAATTACAATCAAAGAGCAAAAGGCATTTGCATCTTGAAATGTACCTTAAGTAGTGAGGTCTAGAACTCTCCAGCTTACCATAGGAACAAAGTCATGTGTCAACAGCACATTGCTTGGGCGCAAATCCCGATGAATGATTGGACCGGCACGGCACTCTTCATGCAGAAAGCGCAGCCCTTTTGCTATACCAAGGGCAATAGCATATCTCTTGTGCCACTCCAGTAAATTTGCCTCCTTGTCTATTTCACCAAGTGACAACCAAAGTAATTGGTCCGTCACCACCTTCTCAATATGAAATCATTTCATGAATATAAACCAAACACGTACCAAATAAATGCCACTCGAGGGATTTGTTGCATATATACTCATACACCAAGATATTGTAGCTTTCTTTGCAGCAATACCCAAGCAGCATGACGATGTTTCGGTGCCGGGCAAAGTGGAGAACTTGTACTTCAGAGAAGAACTCGCTATAGCCCTGTGAGCTAGCTTCTTTGCGCAACTTGGCTGCAATGACCTGGCCATCCTTGAGCTGGCCCTTGTACACATGCCCAAATCCACCCTCGCCCAGCAGATTCTCGTTTGAGAAGTCAGATGTTGCAGCTTGAATCTCTGAGAAGTGGAATTTCATAGATTCCTTGATGTAAAGAACTGTTCTTAGCCCGCAACTAGTGCATAGAACTGGTCGTTCTGATAGATCATAGTGGGGGATCATGTTTCCTTCAATACATTTTCCTGAAAGGATCACAGGAGTACAAATATCATAGATAAATTTGACATGGTGCATGGCCTGTGTAACATCAACTATCGGAAGGTAAAACTGCAGTTAATTTTTAGTATAAGCTCCCGAATTCTGTCTGAGTGAACTACCAGAACAGCTTGCTATATTTTTTAGGCATTACTGAGCAGAAATAGTTTCCTTTATTCCTTTCCTTTTTCTTTTCCTTTTCAGTGCAGTGTCCAATTTTAACATTTAATAAAAACATAACCTGCTTGCGCTTGTATTCTTTTGCTTTGTTGTAGAAACATTTCATACCATTAGACAAGGATTCAGTCTCGTCGATCATTGTGAGAGACATGGCGCTCGTTGATGGTGTGAAGTATGGCATGCTGCTCCCAATCACACTTGAGGTGTCGTGGATCTCGTGATTGCTTAGAGAGGCTAAGTAACTTACAGGAGATGATTTGATCGACATGCTGTTAGTATCAGTATCTTGTGTCTTGGAACTCAGATCAACCAACACCGCTAAGACTTGCATAGCCTTCACTTCTCCCACACTTTTGCTCGATGGATACGTTCGAATCGACTTCAAGACCCGCACTGATAAGTTGTCCTCAAATACTGCAACTTTGCAGGCAATGTGCTTTTCTAAGTGCTTGAAATCTCTCCTGAAGTGCCTAAAATTTTCATTATAAAATCAATACTTCCTCAGGTACTAAACCAACACAGGCATCAAAACTTCCATCAGGATTAGTCTGCTAACAATGATTAAAGAAGAAATGATCCACGAACCTATCAAGTACAAACCAATCAGCTTTGCTGGAATTAACTTCATGGATAATGACAACCTTTGCGGGTGATCCAGGAGATACTTTCAGCGTTACACTAATCTGAAATAAAAAACACCGAGCATCAGAATATAACTACAATTTTCAAGAATGTTGCTAATCTCAGTAACGAAGCACTTATTATCCTGTCAAAAAAAGTGAATGAGGATTCGGGGTAAAAATAAATATGGTTTGTTCCTTAAAAAATGACTTTTATTTCTGTATGAAATAGATGTTGGTATTGTTACCCCAACTTTGTGGAACCCCTCCACAACATGGCGGAGCTTGTTTTGGTAGAATTCAGCTTTCGTCCTGGCCTGATCACGTATGTATCGCGAGCCCGTCCCGCCAAAAGAATCAGTACATGCTTTGGTTTGGTAGCCCACTAAGCACACAAAAAAGACAAAAGGGATAAGTTTATAGTAAATGCAGATGTTAATTTGAAATAGGAATGCTCATCTATATTATGAATAGCGCTTCTATTCATTATGAGGCCAATAGGCCAATATATATACATGTACAGGTGTGGCAAATATGCAGAAAACCCCTCATACAAAAGGATAAATACACAGCTATGTATACATATCTAACACCCCCCCTCAAACTTATGGTGGATCAACAACATGAAGTTTGGAGAGGTGAAAACTATGCTGGGCCCTGGTTTGTGCTTTTGTGAAAAAATCTACCAACTGAAGCTCGGAAGGCACATACTGAAGAGCAACAATCTGGTCTTGCACCTGTGTCCGCATGTAGGAAACATCAACACCAATATGCTTTGTAAGTTCATGCTTCACTGGATCTTTAGCAATGCTAATAGCACATGTACTATTAGACAAAAGAGGAGTCGGTGCAGAAACAGAAACACCAAAGTTCTCAAGTAACCACCGTAACCAAGTAACCTCCGCAGTCAACAAAGCCATAGCTCGCAACTCAGCCTCAGCACTTGAACGAGAAACTGATGTCTGCTTCTTAGTCTTCCAAACAATGAGAGAACCACCAAGAAAAACACAATAAGCAGAGATAGACCGGTGATCAGAGGGATCACTAGCCCAGGTGGCATCAGAATATGCCTGGAGCTGTAAAGAACTGGAGCGAGGGAAAAAGAGACGACGAGAGATAGTTCCACAAAGATATCGTAGAACACGAAGAAGATGACTATAGTGGAGCTGAGTGGGAGCAGAAACAAACTGACTCAAGATATGCACGGGATATGAAATGTCAGGATGAGTGACACCAAGATAAACAAGGCTCCCAACAAGATGACGATAGCGAGTAGAATCAGCAAGAGGCTCACCATCAGTAGGACAAAGATGAACATTAAGCTCCATGGGAGTCTCAGCTGTGCGTTGATCAGTAAAAGAGGCACGATCAAGAAGATCCTGGATATACTTTTCTTGGGACAGATAGAAACCCTCAGGAGTAGAAATAACCTCAATCCCAAGAAAGTAGCAAAGAGGACCCAGATCAGACATAAGAAACTGCTTATGAAGACGCTCCTTGACAAAAGAAATATACTGAGAATCATCTCCAGTAATGATCATATCATCAACATACAAAAGGAGAAGTGTCGACCACGAGATGAAGTGTGAATGAAAAGAGCAGGATCATGAGCACTGGCCGAGAAACTAGCTGCAGTGATAACAGAGGAGAAACGATCAAACCAGGCACGAGGAGCTTGCTTGAGGCCATAAAGAGATCGGCGAAGACGACAAACCATACCCTCGGGAACAGAATATCCAGGGGTGGCTGCATGTAGACCTCCTCACACAACTCGCCATTGAGGAAGGCATTCTTGACGTCCAACTGAGAGATAGACCACTGTCGAACAGAGGCCACAGCAAGAAGAGTGCGAACAGTGGTCATGTGAGCGACAGGAGCAAAAGTCTCATCATAGTCACGACCGTGCTCCTGCTGAAAACCACGCGCTACAAGACGAGCCTTGTAACGCTCAAGAGAACCATCAGAACGAGTCTTAACCTTATACACCCACTTGCACGTGATAGGAGTAACACGCGAAGGAAGAGGAACAAGATCCCACGTGCCAGTATGCTCAAGGGCAGCGATCTCCTCCGCCATCGCATGCTGCCACTCCTGGTGAATAACAGCATCACGATAAGAAGTCGGTTCGGCAAGAGCAACGGCGGCAAAACCAAAACGCTCAGGAGGCCGAATAGACTGGCGATCACAAAGAGCATAACGAGGGGTGGCCGAAGAAGATGACCCGTTAGAAGGGGATGGCATATCAGAGGAATCCTCAACTCGCAGGCGACGAGTATAGTAGAAATGATAAGAAGGAACAAGATCTGGAGCAACCTCGGGAGAGGATGCCGGTGGTGAAGAAGGGGCTGACTGAGAAGGAGGCATTGGAGAGACTAAAGGCTGTGGTGGAGTGGTGACTATAGGGCTGGAAGGAAAAGCCAGAAAAGAAAGCGGCTCAACAACAGATGCTGAAGTGGAGGAAGGAGAAGGACGAGGATAGAAAGGACGAGACTCATCAAAAGTAACATCCCGAGAAATCCGCATCCATCGGTCAACAGGATCCCAACAACGATATCCCTTGTGCTCAGCACTGTAGCCCAGAAAAACGCACTCAACTGACTGAGCAGTCAGTTTGGTGCGCTCACGAGGTGCAAAAAGAACATAGCACACACACCCAAAGAGGCGAAGTCTGGAATAATCAGGAGTCTGGCCACAGAGACGCTCAACTGGGATCCCACCCTGCAGAGCAGAGGAGGGCTGAATGTTGATCAAGAAAGTGGCAGTAGAAACAGCCTCAGCCCAGAAATGTGGTGGAACAGCATAAGCAATCATGAGAACACGAGCTGTCTCAAGAAGATGACGATGCTTGCGTTCAGCCACACCATTCTGAGCATGGGCACCTGGACAAGAAAACTGAGAGAGAGTGCCCTGCTCAGCAAGAAAACCACGAAGGGCTCCCAACAAGTACTCTCCAGCGGAATCGGCGCGAAAAATACGAATAGGAGAGTCAAACTGAGTGCGAATCATGGTGGCAAAGGTCTTGTAGATAGATAAAACCTCACAACGAGATGACATAAAGTATATCCATGTATGTCTAGAAAAATCATCAATAAAAATGATATAATATCGATGACCTCCTTTCGAAACAAAAGGAGCTGGTCCCCATACATCAGAATGAACAAGATCAAAAGGACGCTGAGACACTGACTCACTAGAAGGATAAGGGAGTTGAAGTTGTTTGCCAAGCTTACAACCCTGACAATTTAGAGAAGCATCACCAGACACAGACCCTAAAAGACCTCGACGAAGTAAGGAAGACATACGGGAATCACAAAGATGTCCTAAGCGATGATGCCACTGAGCAAACGATGTGGTGGAGGCAACAGCAGCTGCAGGGGCAGTGGTGGAGGCGAGAAGACTGACTGGGGCAGCGGAAGGAAGACGAAGCCAGTCAAGCTCCCAGAGCCGTTGGGAGTCACGGCGGCGAGGGCCAGTACCAACCAGAGTCCTCGTGCGATGATCCTGAACACAACAAGAATCAGAATCGAAAATAACACGACAACCATGATCAGTGAGTTGGCCAGCAAATATGAGCTGCATGGCTAGTTTTGGAACATGAGAAACAGCAGGAACATGAAAAGAGGAATTTGAAAGAGTGCCTCGTCCTGTGACAGAAAGAGAGGTACCATCTGCTGTGTGGACAGTGATAGGAGCAGCTAAAGGACTAATGGAAGTAAGACAGGTGGAATCAGATGTCATATGAAAAGAAGCACCAGAATCAAGAATCCAAGGTGATGTACCTGAGGAAGGAGAAGTAGAAGGTGGTCTCTCACCGGAAGACTGAGCAGCAAAACCAGCAGAACCAGACGATGTAGAAGCAACCATGCGACCTAGCAATGTGAGAAGCTGCTGAGTGTCAGAGGTACCAGAACTCTGCTGAGAGGAGGAACCTCCAGTACCCCTCGGAGGACGAGCACCACGACGAAGATCATTCTTCTTCTTGTAGCAAAACTGTTCCACATGTCCATCTTTGTTGCAATATGTGCAGTGAAGGCCCTTACCAACAGCAGTTGTCACTGGTGGAGGCACAGCTGGTGGAGGCAAAGGCACAGCAGGAGTAGAAGCCGGAGAAGCCACCAAAACCGAAGGAAGTGATGATGATGATAGCAGACCTGCTCCACGAAGTCGAATCTTCTCAGTACGAACAGCTGCAAGTAGGGCTGTAAATGAGCCGAGCTCGAGCGAGCTTGGCCTTCCAGGCTCGAGCTCGAGCGAGCTTGGCCTTCCAGGCTCGAGCTCGGTAGAAGCTCGAGCCGAGCTCGAGTTGGGGTCCGAGCCTGGATCTGGGCTCGAGCTCGGCTCGTTGAAGCTCGGTAACAATTAAAATAATTTATTATGCACTATTTTTCAATAATAAGAAAATTTTAAGTTCGAGCTCAGCTCTAGTAAGCTCGATAACAGTCAAAATAATTCAAATATACACTAATTTTCAATAATATAAAAAGCTCGAACTCGAGTTCGGCTCGAGTAAGCTCGGTAAGAATTAATATGTATTGCTATTTAAGCTCGAATCGGGGCTCACGAACTATTCGAGCTCGGCTCGGTGAAGCTCGCGAGCTCGAAATCAAGCTCGAGTTAGGCTCGTTTAAATCTCGAACCGAGCCTAGAACGAGCCGAACTCGAGTAGCTCGTGAGCTTCGAGCTTTTTTTACTGCCCTAGCTGCAAGGGCTTCCAACAAAGTCACACGAGGATGACGAGCCAGCAACTGAGCACGAGTCTGCTCAAACTCAGACCGGAGACGTGTTAAAAAATCATAGATGCGGCGAAGCTCCATGTGAGACTGCTGACGCTGGCAACATTGACAGGTGCGGCAAACATCTGGCCCCAAAGAGTCAATCTGACGCCATATCGTAGACAACTGAGCATAGAACTCATCCACAGTAGCATCTCCCTACTGCAGTGACTGCTCCTGTCGCACAACAGCAAGATATAAGGAATCACCAGATGGCTCGTAGCGGCTGCGTAGATGCGTCCACATCGCATGTGCAGAAGCCAATCCAACAACATCACCAGTGAGATGCACCTCCATGCTAGCAACCAAAATAGCAGAGGCACGAGCATCTTCATCAATCCATGTCTTGTAAGCAGCATACTGAGTCTAAAAAGTCTCCATGACATCCTCAAAAGCCTCTCTTTGTACAAGCGTCTTCGGAAGCATCCCTCGGGAGAACAGGCTCAACAGGTGGAGTAGGATGAGACGGGCAATGCAACTCGCCAGTAAGAAAGTCCTAAAGGCGCTGACCACGCATGTGGATGCGCATGTGCTGAAACCAGTCCCGATAATTGAGACCATCGAAAATCACCGGGCAACGAGGAACAGAAACGGTGCCTACAAAAGAAGACATTGTTTTTTTTGGCTCTTTTTTTCCTTTTTTTTTGCTTTTTTTTACACTCATTCTATTCGGTCGGTCGGTTTACCCACCAACCAATAGCCTGGCCGAAACAACCGACCAACCCAGACGCCGACCGACCGACCGAAACAGAGGAGCGGAGCGGTGGCCTCGGACAGGGAGGTGGAGCAACAGCCTCGGGCGGGGAGGCGGAGCCGCGGCCTCGGGCGGGGAGGCGAAGCGGCGGCCTCGGGCGGGGAGGCGGAGCGGGATCCCGGCAGACGACGGTCTCGGCGGGGTCGGCGACGGCAGACGGCGGTTTCGGTGGAGGTCTGCAACGGCTGCCTCCTTCCGCGCGTCAACGGCAACCTCCTTCCGCGCGTCGGCCGGGGCAGACCGGATCTCGGGCGTAGATCCAGATCTGGCAACGGTCGGCAGCCCCCCCAGACGCCAACCTCGAGCGATCTCCGAGCCCCACCAGGCGCCGTGCGACGGAGGATACGAAGAAGCAGCAAAGTCCGGCGGCGGCTGGAAAAACAAACCAGCGGCAACCAGCGATGGCTTGACAGGCACAGATCCCTAGGTATAACGAAACCCTAGGTTTGGCTCTGATACCATATTATGAATAGCGCTTCTATTCATTATGAGGCCAATAGGCCAATATATATACATGTACAGATGTGGCAAATATGCAGAAAACCCCTCATACAAAAGGATAAATACACAGCTATGTATACATATCTAACAATCTATAGTATTCAATTTGAAAAATGACTCCACATTTCCAAACAACTTCGATTAGCTAGGTGGATGAGATTGCACCAGCCGACCATTATTTTGATCTAATTATAACAGCTTCAAAGTATAGACTTTGCAAAATTTTATATATAATGGAAGCACAGCTAAATATAATTTTGGATACAGTACATGATAGAAATATTATCATTGAAATTCAATGTCAGATCACACAAATGCTGGACATATCATCAGTTTGCCGAATGCCTCTTGGATAGGAGCCTATGCCTGAAACAAGGTAGGAAGGTTCTAATTGTGCCATATCAAATCATATGTTTCCAAATGAAACTTTGACTTCAATAGTTTGTTGAACAAAAGGCACTTAATTTTCCGGTTCTGTTCTTTTGTTCAGTTTTTTCTTTGTTCCCCTTCATTGCCATGTTGTCATTACACCATTTGTGAAGCCAAGAACCTATGACTTCCAAAGTGAGGCCAACGAACAATCTCTCTGAACCAACGGCCAATACAATGGCATTAGGCACATTATGCAAACATCTCTCTGACATGAATGCAAAGTGAACTACTACCTAGCTGCAGTGTAGCAGTTTTCTCAATGTTAACATATGCATGAGGGAAATTAAGCATCACTTCCAATGGTTTCTTAGAGATAATGCAGCATCACTTCCACTGCGACACTTAAATTCTAGTACGCACGATAATGTAACAAGCAACTAGGCAGCATTGTGGGTAGTTTAACTGAATTGGAAGCTTCTCAAGATATTCTTTGAGTTGTAACATTAGGGAATTAAGTCGACTAAAAGGGCTGAGATGGCAACGCGATGGGAAAGAACGGCCTATAAGGGGAGCGTGGCCCTCACTCGGATTGATGATGGCGTGGAGCACCCCGAGCACGACGAGGGAGTCGCCGCCGCGGAGTATGTCCCCACGCGCGACCAGCCCCCTGAGCGCTATACTGATCTCCTCCTCCCGGTGGTCCCGCGTCGCGTCCAGCGCCACCACCACAATCTGCGGCGGCGGCAGCGGCGACAAGGACACCGGCGCCGCGGCCCCGCCTTCGGGGGTGGCGTTGTCGTCCCCTGCGCCGATGACGGAGTACATCGACATGGGCGTGCTGACCGGGGTGCTGGTGGCGCTGCTCCTGCTCCGGTCGTCCCGCCGCTGGCGCCGCGAGGCCCTGCTGCCATTGTGGCCGCCCGGGAGAGAGGCTATTAGTAGGTCCAGACGGCTGAGCGCCGCGGAGTATATTCGGGATAGCACAGAGTACATTCGGTGCTGCGGCAGGCGCGGGGGGCATCACGAAGGCTCCGGGAGCGAATATATTCATGGGGCACTCATGCCCAGTGCTGCGATAGGGACCTGGAGGGGCCACCGAGGCGGCGGCGGCGAGCCGCAGCAGGTTGCGCTTGTCGCCTCGCGGGCGGACGGTTGCGCCGGCGGAGGCCGCGATGGAGCCGGACAGCGAACCTGGCCACGAACGCGGTTTCCCGGTTCCGCTTTTCCTGTTTCCTCCGTGTTCCCGTCTACGTGGCTGGAATCTGTTTCTTCGTTGGCTATAATGTAGGACCCACAGACAGAAAACTCAGGAGGAAGGGAACAGGGAAGCCTGATTCGCTAAGTAAAGGTTGCCAAATGGGCCGTGTTAGCTCAGGCACGGCACACCTCACAACTTAAATAGGCCATGTTTTTCTGATTCGACACGACATAAACAGTGTCGGACATGTCATGATATAGTCTGTTGGGCCGTTTATTTTTTAAATATTTTTATATAATTTTATTTTGTAGTTTTTAAATTTTATATAGCTTATTTTATAACTATATATAATTTTACATTGTCCTTTTGAATTATATATATTCTAGGATTTTTTAGTTTTTTCAAAATTTAACTATTTCTGGGCTGATCCGGCACGATCTGTGAGGTTATTAGGCCATGGTTTGGTTGATGCCTCAGCCCATGAGCCGGCACGACAAGACCTATCTAAGTAACAGACCAAATAGGTTTGTGCCTATATGGGTATGTGCCGTGTCGAGCCGTGCCGCTCATTTGGCTACCTCTAGAGCAAAGCATGAATTTCAATTGAATTTCTTAAGAAACAGTCTAGTTTCTATAAAAATCTAAAAAAAATCTTGTTCTAAGTAGGGCATAATTTTATGCAGGTTTCGCTAATTCTCGCCCTTTTCCTTATCAAAGGCTCAGTAAGTATCAAATCGAAGCCCTATTTACTCTGAGAAGCTTGATACATACGGATAAAATACTTAAAAATACCACTATAAGGTATAAAGTAGTGTTGTCATGTCCATGCAGCCACAAACCAGTTGCTTTACCTCCAGAAAATGGAGATATGGTCAGCATCGTGCATCTCCTTTTCTTTTCCTTCTCCTTTCATTTCTCTTTTCAAACAACTAAGGAGAGAAGAAGAGGAATGCAAAAAAAGTGTTTTACAATCAAATGCTAACATCATCAGACGAGATGTTTTCTCATTCACTCGTAGAAGCATGTTAGGTTAGATTTAGTAGTGCAGAACTGGCATGTTTTGTTGAGAAAGAAAGAACTGACGAGTTGAATAAGGTAACGAAGGTTCAGCGGCATGGAATGCATTATGTTCAAATTTTGGGATTATAGTCCTGCATGCCTGAATCAGCCCATTTGTTTCTCAAGAATCAACATTGTCACTAGACCATCGATGGTCATAATATATTTACAGGAGGAACCGAGGAGGGCAAGATGAGAAGTAGGAGGACGTCGAGGTGATAACCTTCCAGCTCAGGAGATGAAGGATGGTCGTCTCCCGGTCCAGCCATCGTGACACCGAGCTGATGCCTTTGAGATCGGCATGGGGATCACTGTCCACAAAGAGGCAAATTGCGAGACATCATTCGACCACTTTGGATTAGTCATGTAGGCTCTTACTTTAACTCTGCTTTCCGAGCCAAGATGCGTGAATCTTGATTATTTATTTTGTTGCAACGACCATGATGTTAGAAAACAATGCATTTTACTGATTGATTTAAACAAATAAACAGCAGGAAATACAAATTCGCATATTGCAATACATGTATAATGCAAGTTCTCAACAGATTACCAAACAACAAAAATAATAGCATGGTAATTTTGCATATATTAGACAACACATCGAGTAAAAAATGACATTTTACTCAAAGCGGGTGCTGGGATCAATCAGAGAATTGCAAGAAGCAGTGAGCAGTCGCGCAGAGCGCTTCCTAAAAACCTAATTCGCCCCTTCCCATGCAGGACTTAAGTGACGACAGTTTCGGAGTCATTGCTCTTCGAACACATGTGCACACCAACGTAAAGCAGCTAAGTGCAAAAACAGTGAGAATGAGAGGGGGAGAGCAGAAGATTGTTAAATTTCCTGGTCATCTCCTCCATTTTAACCATGAACTCATAACTGACACAATAAACATAATTTACTGTGTTGTAATGTCTGCACTAATGCACGCGTTATCAGTGCAAAAAGACAAGCAAGACGAGACAAGCAAGCCCGCACATGTAGTCTTCTTTTACTTTTATTCACCATGGCCATACCCACTCTTCCGTGTAAATGGGTGTGACTCTCTTTTGGTGAGCAAAAGGGATTATTAGTCCCACCACTTGCCATGCATAAGTGGGCCTTTGTGATTTGTGGGAATTATTATTTGGGCCATTTTAGTTGAGGACCAAATACTCTAACAATCACCCACCAGATCTCAATGGCACCCGGAGATTTCTCACTGCGTTAAACATTGTTAATATACCAGTTTTCTGGTGGAGACCTGATTAGGGTTGAACATCCACCTAGAATCCCAACCTACACTTATCCACAACTAGACAAGGGACTAGGCCTTGAATTGATAGTTTTGTGCAGACAAGTTTCACTTAGGATCTAATATGATACTTGGCAGCTGATAGGTTACTCCTCGGGTGAAGCATATAGGTCAAACTTTTACGTCTCTTCATGAGCTTCCTAGAGAGTACCCACATTTATGGACTATGACCAATAGTCGGGCTTATATAGGTGTGTTCTTACAAGAATTCCCTACAGGTCAGTATCTTGCTCTTTAGAGCCTCAAAACACATTAAGATAAAAGTCATCCTACCATACACTAATAAGAGTATTGCATCTCCAACTGAGTGGTTGATTAACATTAAGGTGTACTCTCTAGTTACACAGATAGCTTATTTTCCCCAAGAACCTACTTTGTGGGATTTTCCGATCATATAGGGTGGGTTACCAATGTGTGTAACTCAAATAGATCTCAAACCCATCTTCTTAGATGTGTTATCAATCACGTTTCGCGATAATCGCTTTGTAAAGGGATCTGCCAGATTTTTTAGCTGTCTAAATAAAATTCACAGCTATCAATACAGAATTTCTCAATTTTCTGGCAGTCTTTAGTCGCCTGTTTCACGTGTCTTGAGGACTTCATGTTATCCTTAGCACTTATCACCTTTACGATAAACATTTGGTTATTGCAGTACATAAGGATAGCTGGAATAGGATTCTCCACCACCGACAAGTCCATCAATAGCTCACACAACCATTCAGCCTCAATGGTTGTTGAGTCTAGCCCTGTGAGTTCTACTTTCATGGTTGACCTTGTCAAAATGTTCTGTTTACACGACCTTGATGAAACAACAGCTCCACCTAGAGTGAATACATATGCACTCATAGATTTAATCTTATCAACATCTGATATCTAGTTGGAATTACTATATCCCTCGAGTACATTAAAATACCCTATATAGTGAATTCTATAGCTCATTGTGCCTCTCAAATAGCGCAAAACCCGCTCAAGTGCACACCAATGATCATCTATCGGATTATATTTAAGCCAACTTAATTTGCTCACAACAAAAAAGATGTCAGGATGGGTAACACTGGCTAGGTATATGAGTGAACCAATGATCTGAGAGTATCTTAATTAATCTTTTTCTAGTCTTTTGTTCTTTCAAAGTATTAGACTAGGATCATATGATGTTGAAGAAGACTTGTTGTCTATATAGCTGAATCGGCTTAAGACCTTTTTTCACATAATGGGATTGTGTAAGAGTAATCCTATTCTCACACCTGATAAGTTTGATGTTCAATATAACATCAGCCTCTCCCAGATCCTTCATGTCAAAGCTTTGTGATAGAAATATTTTGCCCTCATTTATCATGTCAATATCTGTCCTAAAAATAAGTATGTTATCAACATACAAACATAGAATTACTATATGGCTAACAAATATCTGTCTTGATAAGCTGTTTCAAAATGACGATGGAGAAGATATCCCGTTTGTTTGTTTGAGAAAAACCATAAGCCAAAAAGAATTTGACCTAAACAATTGTACAGCTAATAACAAACTTGCATGTCCACTCTCAATAATTTTGGTTGAGCTACTTGCCTTTGGCATGTCCCTTTCCCCTTATGGAGGCTCGTCCCTTCCGTCCTTGCTTGCATGCTTAGCCGAGTAGAAGGCTTCAAAGTTGAAACACACATTGTTTCAACTGCATTAGAAGTTAGAACAATTTTTTGCATTGCTTGGGGAGTGGCTACCTCCATGGCTCCATCCTACTTTCTTTCTAAAAGTTCCAACTTTCACCTTGAAAAAACAATCAAACTTTTAACTTGGAAATTTTGACCTTCAACTTTAGACAATTGGATCACCCAGCTTTTGCTAAAAACTAATAGCAGTGTCTTACAAAGGAACAACAAAAGGAGGCTAGGATTACCGAGAAAATTGATCATTTGCCACTTTGAAGAGTGGGCTTCGCAAAATTGCCACTTTCAAGATTGGCTTCGCAAAAATGCCATGCAGTACATTTACCTCTTGATTACCATGCCATTTGAGCCATTTAACTCATTTAATATTTTTTTCTAATTTCAGGGGCTGGAAAAGACCTTTCTACCCTTGCTAAGTTTTGCACTGCATGGACTTTGGATTGGAAGGTGAAACGTCGCCCGCCGAAGCAACAATCTGCACTCCCCGCGCCGCCCTCCGCGCACGGCGGCCTCCCCTGAACATGTGCAGACTGAACCTGATCCGCGCAAGGGGAGGATCTCCCGCCCAATTGCTTTCTCTTCCTGAAATAATAATGGAACCACTTGTTACAGAAAGATCAATATGTAGAAATAGCCAACGAGATTTTGTGCCAATTAGAAGTATGGGATGAAATGGCGGCCTGGCAGGTGGTTATTTTCAAATAGACGGTTAATTATGAGTATGAAGATCTGTTGTTTTTTCCCCCTCAAAACAGATAGCAAATCATTATCTGAAACATATTTCTTCTACGAAGGGACAAAAAACATTTGCAGACTGAAGGAATTCAGAGTTAAGTCATTCATAAGCATAAGTAATGAATCTAGCATCTTGATGCCCCCATTGTCCCCATGTTCTGTGCTGCAATTAGATATTTCCCAGCTGTTCCAAATGCTGGTATTCAGCACTAAACTATTGCTCAACATATAGTATTCGGTACTAGAAGGATAAATAAATGTGTGCAACAGCAAGGTTATGTACTTGTGTCTGTACCTGATAATGGAAGCAAGCACCAAAGTCATGTGGTGTAACAAAGAAATGATCTGCCCCCTCTGATCTATTCCAGTAAGGCCAATTTGTGGCAATCAGCTGAATCGCGCTGCGCATCATTCGTGGAGACTTGAAGGGCAAGGGAAGACCAGAAGGAGTCAGATCGCATGTCGTGTACACAGGTGTGTAGAACCAATCTGCTTCCTCAGGATTGAAAGTTCGGACAGCGCTTGACAAGAGGAACCGATGCATGAAGATCTCCGCGGCAAACATGTGGTTCAGGGGAGGCCGGCCGGCGGGGAGGCCGCCGTGCGCGGAGGGCGGCGCGGGGAGTGCAGATCGTTGCTTCGGCGGGCGATGTTTCACCTTCCAATCCAAAGCCCATGCAGTGCAAAACTTAGCAAGGGTAGAAATGTCTTTTCCAGCCCCTGAAATTAGAAAAAAAAATATTAAATGAGTTAAATGGCTCAAATGACATTGTAATCAAGAGGTAAATGTACTGTATGGCATTTTTGCGAAGCCAATTTTGAAAGTGGCAATTTTGCGAAGCCCACCCTTCAAAGTGGCAAATGATCAATTTTCTCCTAGGATTACCATCGCCAGGGTTGAAGAATACGCATGTGATGCCAAAAAGCAGGTACAATAATTGAAATCTTACTCGATGGCACAACACTACAACACATCTTTCGTAGTTGAGGAACAGTATTGCCACGCTGAATCTGCCGCTGATCAGGTATAGCAATTGAATGCCTGACCACAGCCATGTGTTCAGGACATTTAACTCACGATCGTTGAAACAACCCAAAAATTTAAAAAATTATTGAATTTCATTTGAATATGGTTTTCTTTCCCAATTTAGCAAATCCCTTGAAAATGCGCTTTCCCTTTTTGGTTCCCTGCGTTGACGCCTTTGCGTGCTGCCGTCTCCCCACCGACTCCTTGTTTAGCCACCTCCACTTGCCGCGCCGTCCCCGCCCAGGATTGCGGCCGCCTCCACCGCACGTTCACACCGAGCTGACGTCGGGTCCTACCTATCAGCCACCAACTCTACTTCCCTCCTCGCTTCGCGCACCGCTGGCTTGCGCCTGTGCTCTCTCCCCACCACGGCACACCGCCTTTCTTCTTTGTCGTGTGCGCCCGTGTCATACCGCAGCCTTTACTTCCTCGTCAACGCTTGTAGGAAGCCAGTGCCACCTCCCCCTGCTCCCTGAGCATCAGCAGACCCCTGCCTCTTTTCAGTCACGCGCAAGAGACACGGTCGAACCGCCTCACTGTTCCCACCACCTCTCCTCGCCTTTATATCCCAATTGCTATCACAAAGAGCCCCACGTCACTCCTCACAACTCATCAGAACCACCTAATCGTCCATCGCCACTCTGCATCGCCCCATTTCTCTCCCTTGCATCGGTAAGCCTCTCCACCCAATCTCGTAATTCAGTTGATGCTTTTTCAATTCCTAGCAACCAGAGGACCTTTAGGCCACTAGGAACTCATAGCCTAAATCACCGAGCTTTTTCTTGATCTCTTCCTTGACAGCACCGTGCACCACCGCTGACCATTAGGGGGTCACCGTGGACAACCCAGCGTAGACCATCCTAGTTAGAGCCGCCACCGCCACCGAGTTCGTCTTGTCTCGTAGATGGTTTAAAACCCTAGCATCCCGTTGGAACTTCACCGGAGCCACCCTGTGCCATGCCCCTGCCTGTGGAACCGATCCTCGTCGCCAACCAAAACCACCACCTCTCAATCCCGGCTAACCTCAAAAATGGCACATGACTGTGGTTCGAGCAGCAGGAGGAGGCAAGCACGCCATGGCAAACTATCTGCTGATTGTGCTCGAAGGATCTGCTCAATGTTGGTCGCTCAACCAGCCATTCAAGTCGATCTACTCATGGAAACACCTCTGTGATCTTCTGATGGCCAACTTCCAGGGTACGTACAACTGCCCTGGGCAGGAGGATGACCTGCTTCAAATGCACCAAGGCAGCAACGAGACCTTACAGTAGTTCATTAGACGCTTTAGTCAGGTTCGTAACTTGATTCCGGAGGTCTCTAATACTTCTGTCATCAGGGCATTCAGGCAGGCGTACGCAACAAGAGGTTCACAAAGAACATCACCTTGAATCTTCCGACTACATTGCTGAGCTCTTTGAGATGGCAGACCGCTATGCGACTGCCGTTGAAGTGGTCGAGCGGACCATGACTATCGATGAAGTCAATCCAAGTTCCAAAGGGCAAGATGAGGGAAGTAGGAGGAAGGAGAAGGCCAAGAAGTCCAAGAACAAGGCCAAAGGGCATAAACCTTTGGCTGGAAGTTCCAAGGAAGTCTTAGCAGTGGGTGATAAAAGAGCCACGCAACTCCAAGCAATACTCCGATAGTGGAAAAAACAAAGCACCCGCGTGAAAGAACAACAAGCCTAGATGGTGCCCTTTTCATAGGAAAGAGGGGCACAATTTTCGCAATTGCCGAGTTTTTCAGCAGAAACTCGAGGATTACTATTTTGGCAGGGGACTGCTTCCCACACTCTCGGAGGTAGGACAGTCAAGTGGTTGAAAGAACTTAGATGAGAATGACAGCATGCCTTTCCAGGATTCAAAGCACACCATCGAACTTAGATGAGAATTTTTATGAATTTAGATATTTGAATGGGTTCAATCGGAGCTAGGATGAAGGAGAACGGGCTCTCAGAAGTTTGAAAAGAGAGAAAAAAATAAATCAGATTTTCTGGAATTATTTTTCTAAAGGAAAAAATTATGATGTCATGATGATGTCAGCCCTAGGTTGACTATTGACCTGAGACTGACAAGTGGGCCCGGTCTATAGTGGACCAGGTCCATGGACCAATGGTCGCTGAGGTGGCAGGGAGGGGTGTGTGGCACCTACGTGGCGACTGACAGGGCTAATTTGATCACGTGGCATGCCAGGTGGCTTCTACGTGGCAGATGACAAGGCGGAGGTGTTGATGCGGCACAGTTGAGATGACTAGGCGGCTAGGTGCTTGCGTGGCATATGGCACTGTGTGGCCTGCCACGTGGGCTGTGCCGTCTGAGGTGGCCGTGGGCGGTGGCTGCACACGAAAACTGATGGTCACTGGCGTTCTCGTGCACAGCAGCGGCTGGCGAGTGGAGGAGGAGAGAGAGGATCACGGCAGTCTCGGCTATACCTCGCGCGAGGCTTGGGCATTGATGACAAGGACCGACGATGAGAGTTGGCGGCGGTGATGTTCGGCTCCCGACAAAGACGACGCTCTGGCGACGTCTTTGCACAGCAAAGGGGTGGGCGAGGTTGGTGCTGCATGGGGAAGAAGATGGTGCTGACGGCAGGGTGTGATTGGGCTTCGGATGGCTAAAATTGCTCACTGGTGGTGAATCGAGCTAGGAAGCGAAGGGCGCACAGCGAGGGAGCACTTAGGCACATGAGGGAGATGATTAAGGGAAGGGTTTGGGGTGGTGTGAGGAGGGGGTGCTTAGGTGCCCCATTTATAGCCTCGAGAGTGAGCTCATCTGCGGCAATTTCTCACCGGATTTCATGTCAGCCCTGATTCAGTTAGAGAAGAAATGGAAGGGAGGGGCGAAAGGAAAGGAGGCGCGAGATTAAGGGGATTCGACCCCGTGCGGCGTGCGACTTCCGAATCCGAAGAGCGAGCAAAGAAGGAAGGGCGGCTGGGGGTGATTCGGGTGGTTAGCAGTGGAAAAGGAAAGGGAAGAAGGAAGAAGAAGGAAAGAGGAAGGGGGTGGCGCAATAGGGATGACAGGCGGGGCCCACGCGTTGATGCGAGAGAGGGAAAGGAAAGGGTGTGGACGGCGAGGATTTTGGAACGGCACGAGGTGGCATGATCTGGACCAGCCACTTGTCGACCCAACGAGGATGGAAGGGGAGTTGAAATTAAAATTTTATTTTTAATTTGCAGAAAACCCAAGAAATCCATTAAAGGCTCAGAAAATAGCAAATAAATTCTAACAATTCTAGAAAAAATCAAAGAAATTCCTGGAATCATTTTGGACTTAGGAAAAATATTTTCAACTTAATTTGGTCTTAAATTTTTATACTAAAAATACTTTTTAATTTTAAAATTGATTTTAAAGTTTAGAAAATCATAGAAAATCCAGATAAAAGCCAAATAAACTCAAATAATTAATTTTAATTAGGATTTTTATAAAAATTCAAAATATCCTTTATCTAATAATAGTTTTAGTTTTTTACTTAAATTATTTTTCAAATACAAGCCTTTTTAAAAGCAGAAAAATAGGGCAATTCAAATTTAAAATTCAAGCAACCAAAACACAAGTTTTTATTTCAAATAAAATTATTTTTTACTCACTGAAAATTTGAAACAAACAGTTAAACTATTACAACTACAGCTCACGACCGGTTCACTGTTCGAGGTCAAAGCCTACTGATTACATGTCGTGGTCGTTTTGGCGTGGTCAAATGCTGTGATCGAAGACAGACGTGGTCAAAATACCTTGGTGGACATGTCGTTCTTCCGTGGTCGACATGTCATGGTCATTCTTTCATTGTCGTTTTGAAGTGATCGATGCCTGCCATGGTCGATTTACCATGGTCTAATTACCGTGGTCGTTCTATCGTAGTCCTTTAGCCATGGTCGAAGTATGCCGATTCCAGTGTTGCAAAAGAGCACCGACTGAAACTTTCACAAACACAAATTTTAAAACAACTCATATGTCAATTATTCATCACTACTAAATTCACGACCTATTCACATGGTCTAATAGAATTAATACTTGAATATATATATATTGAAGCTATAATTACTTATAAATTAATAAATAAACTCATATTATTTATTTAAAAGACATAATTAATTTGTGTTTTAATCCCCCGCTTGATCCCTATGGGGTTGGATCCCCATGGGGACCGGGACAGAGGAGCATCTCCCCCTGAGAGGCCTAGCGGGGCCAGAGTGGGGCTGTCCTAGCAGGGGTGCAGAGGCGTCCTGAGACCCTCCGTCTCTGTTGCCACTACTAAGTTGTCTATAAATAATATGGAGAGGATATTGTAGACAACAATTGTCTATTGTATATGCTTGAAACGAAAAGGGGGTAATTGTCTTAACTAGTTTTTTACAGTACAAGGCAGACGCACATACTCAACACATATCACACTCATAACATCCACGCATACACATGTGTATGTCCTCTACACAAGTTTAAAATTTATCAGGTGCATCTAAGGCCGGAGCGCATATATGGGAAGCAACTCCTCTGGGGTCAGACCCCATTGAGGCTAAATGAGGCCATCTCAGGGATGGCCGACACGTCGTCCTCCTCCGTCCACGCGAATCTCTCCGCGCGATTCTCCCGTGCCGTTTCTTCTCTCCTGTGCAGCCGGGCTGGTGGGGGGATTGGCGTCGGGCGCGTCGGCGGGCTTGATGGCGGAGGGCGCGGAGCAGCTGGGGCGAGTGCTGGTGTCGCTGTCCGAGCTGCTTCACCACCCGCAGGCGCGGGAGCCGCTGCGGCGCCTCAGGCGGTCCCCGTTCGCGGAGCGGTTGCTCGACGACTTCCTCCACCTCGCCGACGTGCACGGCAGCTTCCAGGAGGCGCTGGTCGCGCTCGCTGCGCTCCATGCCAAGGCGCGCGCCGCGCTGCGGCGGGAGGACCCGACCCGGCTGACGTCCGCCGCGCGCGCGCTGCGCCGTTCCGGGCGCGACCTGCCGCGGATCGCCTCCTCCGCGCGCATCGTGGCGAGCAAGGCGTCGCCTCCCCCTCCCGCGGGCATCCCGGTAGACGCGACCGCCCTTGCTGCCGCCATCGCCGACGCGGCCGCCGCCGTCGCATCTGCCTCAGCTGCCGTCTTCTCCGGCTTGTCCTCCCTCTCCATCGCCGCCGCCACGGCCCGTGTCGATGTTGCCACCACGCCTTGCTGGATGCCCTCCCCCGCAAGATTCGCCACCCAATCGGTCACTCCAAGAACCAGCCACCACGTCATCTCCACCAAGCCCTCGCCCCTGCGCATATGGTGGGTGGCCGACCTGATGCGCTGGATGTCGCGCGCGAAGCGCCGGTCAGCCAAGAAGCAACACGCCGATGGCTGCACAGGGGAGAAGAAACGGCACGGGAGAATCGCGCGGAGAGATTCGTGCAGATAGAGGTGGACGACGTGTCGGCCATCCCTGAGATGGCCTCATTTAGCCTCAATGGGGTCTGACCCCAGAGGAGTTGCTTCCGCATATATGCGTTTACCCACTGAATTGTCAGCATTTTTTTACTAGATTTAGATGTGAATGCCTAAAGAGGCCAACGACGCAAAGCTTTAATTTGTTGTAGGTTCGTGGTACAATCATTGATTAATTGTGATCTTTCCTTTTCTAATTAGCCATCAGATGGAGGCTCGATCCTGCTGTTGCTTGCATGTGATGAATTCATCGGATGGGCCCGAAGTTCAGATCTTTTGTCGAACGCATACCAGAACGAACTGTTCTTCTGTAACAGCGCGGAATTACTTGTCTTTGGAGAAGATCCAACTTCCAACCCTCCCTACTGTCTAGTATAATACATTTTTAACTCTTAAGTTCCATATGGAAAACGAGAAACTTGGCTTGCTTTCAACACAAAATGCACAATGATCCTACGTCGTCTGTTAACCATCTCTGGCCCTGACTTAATTGAAAGCAAAGATGTTCTTACACACTGGGGATACCAGTATTTACAAGAAAGTAGTACTGACAAGCAACCATTACACCACACCAAAACGAGCTAATTCCAAGTTACTAGTCAGAAAACGTTCAGGGCTTCGCCCGTTATATTTTCAGCTTGTCACTGGTTGGACCATGGGCAAATTTGCAGGAAGAAGCTGGCACCGCGAGAGGTGCTGCCTGGAGGAGCAAGCCGTGTCGCGCGACAAATGGTGGCAGAGATCTTCAGCAGGATGCAAGGTTTGTGCCCCGTTGACAAGATTTAGCAATGCACAGCACAGGAGTAGGCCTTTTTAGTGATAACACATGAACAGTTGCCAAGCCAGAGTAAAGTCCTCTTCATTTTTGCTACGGCTGATAGCTTTTATCTATACTTTTTGAGATAGTAACAGATGGCAGAGACGTCAACATGGACAACACGTATAGCTTTGGGATTAGAAAGCCGTTTGGAGAATCCACTTAAAAAAATCATCCCATTTATTTTAATTTTCGGAGAAGTCAAAAGCCAAAAGTGCATAAGAATATGGCATAAATATGAGTGAGTATATTCGGCCCACCCTACCGGAAGGTTGGGCCTGCTTGTTTGCCCGGCTGGGAAAGTCTAGTTTTACACTAGAAATAACTAACTGCCTGTGACCTACATGTGGTGAAACTCTAGTTGACCCCGCCAGTTGCCTCGATGCTAGATAACAGTGATGGACCTGGATCAAAATTTAGGAGAGGCTAATGAGACTTGCTTACCGGTTTACTGAATACCGAGTTACCGGCATATGGTAGCCTAACGTACTGCTGGTGAAAGATAGAAAAACGCTATTGCGGTTATAGCGGGTTGTGGTGGTAGATGGCGGTAGAAGGAGAATAGAGAAGGGAAGCGGTGGGCTATAGAGGGAGATGGGTAGCACGAGATGAGAGGCGCGGTGGAGGTGACCGATCTGGTGGCCATCGACGAGGTATGGCTCAGCCTACACTCTATAATGGTAGCCTACGTTGCGCTAAAACGTACCTCCACACATGGTAAGTGGATTGAGCGGCATCAAAGAGATGCAAATCGCTGCCCTATTTATTTGAATCAAATTGTGTTAAGAGATCCTGAAATTCGATGGTTTCCGCTGCTTTCAAGTCCTACTTGCAACAACAATCACACTGATCGCACCAATCTCACAATCTTTTTGATTTATTAGTTTATTACCAGCTAGCTAGCTAACGTATAGCTGAATGCTGATCATCGAAAGTAGACGGACGGTGCAACCCAAGTCGACGCTCAACCCCTTTCAGGCTCGTCGCTATTTTTGCTCGGCATCTTAAGGCTCCTACTCTTCAAGTCAAAAGTCCCCACACGCAGGAACGTCCGATCGAACTCCTGATCCCTGTAGCACTGACCATAGTCAGGGAAGTAGACGCAGTCACCTCGGATCATACCATCGGCGCGCACGGACACGGTGCTACCGTTCCCGACGAGCAGCGTGCGCCGTTCCAGATCGCCGGTGATGCGCCAGCTGAGGGTCTTCGGGTCGTGCACCAAGACGGCCATCCCGTCCCTGCAATCAAGGAACGCTTGTGGATGTTGAAGAACCGGAGCCGCAGGTGCAACCCATTGTGGTTGCCAGGAAGGCGCCAGCCCCGGCTGACCCCGGTTGGTCCGCCCCTGCTAGGTAGGACCGGAGAGAGCCAACTGGCCGGCCAAGTCCATACCGAAATGGCCGCGTAGCGTGGACTCGCGCATCGTTTCCGTTCACCACTTCCTCCTCGACGACGTCGCCGTCCTCTCCGCTGCCCCCTACAGTCCAAAGCGCAGCGAATGCGGAGCCCGAGCCGCTCGTGACCTGGCCGGAAGGGCGAGCCGAGCCTCGCGCGCGCGACGCCTTCCACTCGCCGCATCCGGATCTCGCGTCGCATGCGCCGCCGCCGCCGCCGCGCGATCTAGCGGCGGAGCACCCCGCCGGAGGTAAGGCTTCCGGGGATTTGGGCGCCGGGTGGAGGGTATGGCGACGGAGGCGTCCACTTCGGCCGCCGCGGGCGCGGGGGGAGCGAGCTGGGTGGAGTCGTACACCGGGATGTCCACGGACAACATCAAGGGCCTGGTGCTCGCGCTCTCCTCCAGCTTCTTTATCGGAGCCAGTTTCATCGTCAAGAAGAAGGGTCTCAAGAAGGCCGGCGCATCCGGCGTCCGCGCAGGTGACTTTATTGCGTTGCTTTCAATCGAGACATCACTAGTTTGCTTGTTGTTGCCCGATTTGTGTGTTGTTCGTGTGCTCCGCTTGGTGCCCCGACCTGAGCGGGCGGACGCTGGGGTCTCGATTTTTCGTATGATCTCCGTTCGGATCTGTAATAGAATTATGGATAGGGAGAGTGCACGGGAGATTGGGTTGGTTATCGGCATGGAATTAGATGGTCGGTTTTTTACCTCTTTGGAGGGTTACAGTTAATGGCAATGACGCATTGTTATCTCTTATTCTTCATTACTATGCTATGCTGTTGCATACTTGCCTTGCAGTTTGGTTGGTAAATAGTAATTGTTAGAATGCATGTCCTGTGACATCCACAGCTAGTTCAACCAAAGATATTGAGTGATCAGAAGCAAGTTCAGAGCGTTTTTCTCCCATACTTTGATGACATTAGCAGGGTGCCCCGCGCACTTGCGCGGCCAGACATTTTATAGTTTTTAGGGGATTGATACTACCCTACTCCGTACCATTTGAAATGCATGAATGGCTCATAAAATTTTGTATGATTATTTTACCCTTTCTTTAATTTTGTAGAAAAAATCCATTGCAACCTAGCTTTCACTCGTAGGATCAAGGCAGCGCACGAGACCTACTTCTGTTTTTATAATTCTTACCACAATTTTCCATATTTTCCTACCTCCTGTCCAAAAGGTAATTCTTGTATTTTTTCCCCTGTGTTTTCCTATCCTCTGTTTTCCAGTTGTGTTTGTATAAAATTTCTTTATTTTTTCCCTATCCCTCTATCTTTTTCAATCAAAAGTTGTAACATAGTTGCTTTAGAGTTTTTTTTAAAAATATTTTTAGGTTATTCAAGTTTTTTGAATTATTTGAAAATGTTAATAAATCTTTTTAGCCAAATCCTCTTTGAGGAATGGTAATTGAAGTATGATCTAGCCGAATGCTTCTAGACACACCAAAATTTTGTTTACATGAACGCCAAGTTTTAAATTTAGTATGCTAGCTGAATTTGCCACAGAACTGCGCGCTAGATATTAGATTGCATATATTTATATTTGGAAATAGAGTACAGAGTTGTTCCGCTTACTGATCTTTTCCTTCCATGATGTTTTTCTTTTGACCGCTTCCTACTGCTATCTAATTAAATGCTTCTTCTTGTCTATTGTGACTGACAAGATGATCAACTTAGATCTTTGTAGTTTGTCTTCTCAGCGTATGTGGTCATATTTATCTTGTATCTAGTGCTGCAATGTACATGTGAAGCAGTGGCGTAGCGAACCTATTTCTGTGAGGTTAATTGACCCCACAGGTTTTTGCAAAAATGCGTAATTAGTGCTAATATTTACAAGTTCATAAAAGTCTAAAGATTTTATAATAGTGACCCCACAGATTTTGAAACCTGGCTACGCCACTGATGTGAAGGATTGGAGTTATATATATTCGTTACCAAAGTCTACTATTCTTAAAAGCTATTCCACACGTCCAAATAAAGCTACAATGAGATTTCCACATGCTAAAATAGGTGGTGCAAATCTTTCTCTTTTCCTGAAAATTAAAAAGCATTGTTATGCCCTAAATCCTAAGCCAAATTTTGCATGATAAATTGTATATAAAGATCTAGTGGAGTTATTGCGACGAAAGTACCAAGAATAATTAATTAAACATGCACTTGTAAGATATATACCTCTTCAGGGAACACATTCGTATAGGCAGACTTGACATTGACCAGACGGCAGCGGCTCATCTCCATCCACCTCTGGTCCCACCAGAATCAATCCTATTCCTATCTGCCTTTAGTCGACTGCTATTCACATTGTTGCATGCAGTACTACTCAGGCTCTATCCCTTAGGGATGGCAAAATTATCCGTGGAGCCGGGTATCCGCGGGTATCCAACCCGAAAATAGTGGGTTTGGATGGCATTTTCTATCCATGGATAGTTCGGGGCGGGTACCCGATAAGAGTTCGGGTTAGATTTGGAGGGCAAACTCTACCCATGGATATCCATGGATACCCGACGTGTGTATGACATGTGGTAGTTGGTAGTTGGCACATGCATGAAGACAGGCGACAAACATATTTCACTTGGCAATTTACAGCTATAACCTTATATAAGCATACAACATGCATAAATGAAATCTTCTTACCACAATCTTGAGCTGAATTTTGCTTACCACACCGCAATCATGTGCTTAGCTGTGGCCACGTTTGCTGGCTCCAACGGTCTAGCTAGCATCATCATCATACATGGTTGATTGGTGATTAGGCAAGCGCACATACGGAGTTGCTAAGCCTATGACATGCATGCTTCTGATGACATGCTTGTCTAGTGCACTTGAGAGATCGTCGATCGGGGCCAATGGCACATGGGAGCCGTGGATGATTCCGGCGACTCAGCTGGGGAGCTCTTTTTTTTTTTTTGCTTTCCTTTTCTGTCCTGGTGCGCGTGTATTTCTTTAGGATTCAGCCTTTTCATGGCACATCCATAGGAAGCTAGCACATGTAAATATATATTTGTATTAGAATAATAGAGTTGTATTCATACCTATATCTATAAATCTACACCGTTATAATTTGAACCCACCAAGGTAAACATTGTAGATATTTTTCTTTTTACTCCGTTTAACGTGGTAATTGTATCCTTTGAGAGCGAACGAGGTGTCTTCTTTTTGCCTTTGTTTTCATAATATAATAGATTTAACTTAAAAGTTTGGTCAGTACTAAGCATTACATGACCAGCAAAATTCTGCAGTGCTTTCTCTGCTGACGCAAAAGAATAGAACTGCTGACTCTATCTCCAAAATCCTTGTCGTACACGACTCTAACAGTAATCATTGCTTAGCCACTTAATTTTGTTTCCTGTTTGAGCCCATGTCCGCTGATATAGAGGCTCGTCGTGTACCTGAACCATTTATTGTCTATCTTAGTGAAAATGACACGCAAAGCTTGTGCATGTTCTCAAAAAATATTTATGAGAGGTGAATGGCATTAGCTTCTTAACATGGTAAAAGAATATCGCTCTGTTATTTAAATTTCTGAGAGGTTGTTGGCTGCAAGTATGTGTGGACTGTGGAGCAATGACCTAATATTGCCTGTGGGATATATGGATTGTTAGTTTGTTACCTTTGCTGGACAGTTGTTCTGTTTCCCTTTTACTTCTTAAACTGTTTAGTTCTGTTCAGTTAGGTGATTTTTCAAACACAGTTTGTTCTCATTGGCTGACCGTGTTGACATTGGGGTTTTATTGTAGGTGTTGGTGGTTACTCTTACTTGTATGAACCATTATGGTGGGCAGGAATGATTACAAGTAGGTCTACCTTTCTGATACAGGGCCTGTTCTTTTCGGCTGCGGCTTTTGGCTTTTGGCTGAAATTTTTGAATTTTGGCTGTTTGCGGTACAGATTACGGAGAGACAGATACTCACTTGCGATTTTGGCTTGTACAGATATTGAGCTTTTAACGTGTAGATCGTTTAACTTGTAGACCTCGTCTTGAGAAAATATTCCGTTTAAAAGTTAGGTACTATAGCAAAAGCCAAAAGCCGCCGGCTTATGAGATAAAGAACAGGCCGCAAGCAGGTCTTCATGTTGTGCTAGTACTGAACAATGTGATATTGACAGTATCCAGTGTTGTTTTCCAGTGATTGTTGGGGAAGTTGCTAACTTTGCAGCATATGCCTTTGCTCCTGCTATCCTGGTAACGCCACTTGGTGCACTTAGCATCATCGTTAGGTAATAACTAGAATTCACACGGTCCTACATGATAATCTTGAGAATTTCTGCTGCTTACAATTCCAGAAGTTTGTGTTTCCCTCATTCTAACATATTTCTCTTACAGTGCTGCTCTTGCAGACATTATGTTGAAGGAGAAGCTACATATATTTGGTATACTTGGGTGTGTTCTCTGTGTTGTGGGTTCAACAACTATTGTACTTCATGCCCCTCAGGAGCGTGAAATTGAGTCTGTAGCAGAAGTGTGGGATCTTGCTACTGAACCCGGTACTCTTCTTTCTTTCCCGGTTAGATGTTGACAAGTTAACTCTCACACATTAGTGACTACATTTTTCATATATTTATCTCATCAAGTAGACAATTACTAAGGTTTTAGTTTTTTGTCTTGCAGCTTTTCTATTTTATGCAGCCATCGTGCTTGCTGCAACTTTTGTTCTCATATACCGCTTTATCCCACAATATGGTCAGACACACATCATGGTGTATATTACTGTTTGTTCGCTTGTAGGATCTCTGTCGGTATGTGTTTCACATGCGAGTGATTCTCTCAGTGTAATATTCACATGATACTGTTGAGTAATTATGCTCTAATTCTCTTTTCCTTTTTTGATGTGCTGGTTTTGGCAGGTCATGAGTGTGAAAGCTCTTGGAATAGCATTGAAACTGACCTTTTCCTGAATGAACCAGCTAATCTATCCACAGACATGGGTGTTCACAATCGTTGTTGTTGCGTCTATAGTAACACAGTTGAACTATCTGAACAAGGTAACACTGATTTCTGTGTTAATGGAGAGTTTAAGTGCTTGGTTAGTGAGCATACGTCAATATCTGATAAGTTACTTTAGTATCACATATATTTTATAACATGTTTAGCACAGAAGGAACATGACAATGTACTAGCCACTAGCCAGTATGCTTCTAATATGTCATAATGAGCACTCGAGTGCTATTGAGATTAGCACATCACTACCTGATTCTGCTCGTTAAAAACTCAGGCTTGATATTTTTGTACATCACTCTTTAATGTTCTAGAGAACTTCGTAAATGCCCTAAACTTACTATATTTGCTTTTTGCAGGCTCTTGACACATTCAATACAGCAGTTGTTTCACCGATATATTATACAATGTTTACATCGCTAACCATACTGGCCAGTGTGATAATGTTCAAGGTAACATCTTTGGGCTTGTCCATTTTGTTACATTGTTATGTGTGGGACTTTCTTAGTCTAGTTTTTTGAACTGCAAGTCTGATACAAAATTAAGTACTGCTTGCTTTTAAGTACTGCTTGTTTAGGCTTAAAACATGCATTGAAGTTGTTTTTAGAAACGTCACTTCCTAAAGTTCTTTGATTAAGTCAGCTACTTGTATTAATGTCGGACTATCTTTTTTGAACTTTGGTTGTTTGCTTGCACAGAGGTACTCTTGGCTGCATTTTGTCCAAAAAAAAAAGGGTGCCTAAAATTTTTTGGTTGCCATCTTTGTGTGACAGATAGGAATTATTACAATTAAGGGAGATACCTGTGTTACTCGCTGGAGTCTTGCTGTTGGTGATAGCAAGATCCTTACTCTCATCGAGAGGATGACACTTGGGGATGGGGCAATTTTCTTGTTTATTTCTCACACAATGTCATGCCAACCTGAGGGGTTGGGGATACAAATTTATAGGCTGCTAACCAGCCAAGCATATGCTAAGATGCTAGTCCTAGATGCTAGTCAAAAGCTGTCCTAAAGCTAGTCTAAGATGCTAGTCTAAAGCTGTCCTAAAGCTCAAGATGCTAGTCTAAAGCTGCTGTACAAGAACCATGTGCCCACCCCACAAAGACCACAGTACAGGGACTTATTCATCATTCTCCCCCTAAGTCTTGTGCGTCGTCTTGTGGGAAAGTTGAACCATCCCGATCCTAGAGCAGAGCTCGAGGAATTTGACCCTCCCAAGAGGCTTGGTGAGCAGGTCCGCAAGCTGATCCGTGGTGTTGATGTAGCTCGCCTTGATGCTGCCTTCATCCAAACAGCCTCGGATGAAGTGGTACTTCACCCGGATGTGCTTGCTCCGTTCGTGGAAAACGGGGTTCTTTGCCAGAGCCAGAGCGGACTTGCTGTCCACCCTGAGCGCCACCGCTTCAGTGTCTCTGCCGAGGAGATCACCAAGCAGTCGAGCGAGCCAGAGCGCCTGAGTCGAAGCGGTGGAAGCCGCTATGTACTCGGCCTCATAGCTGGACAGGGCCACCACCTGCTGCTTGACTGACTGCCAGCTAACGAGGCACTTGCCGAGGAAGAAGAGAATCCCGCTTGTGCTCTTGCTGGTGTCGATGTCGCCTGCGTGGTCGCTGTCGCTGTACCCGATGAAGTGCGCCGCGCCGGGACACCTCGGGTAGTGCAAGCCGTAGTCGGAGGTGCCCGCAACGTAGCGGAGGATCCTCTTCACGGCCTGCTGATGCTCCGTCGTCGGTCGCTGCATGAACCGACTGACGTAGCCGACGGCGAACGCCAAATCTGGACGCGTGTGGACGAGGTAGCGAAGGCTGCCCACAATGCGCCGGTACTGCGTCGCGTCCACCTCCTCCGCCGTGCTCTCACGACTCAGCTTCAGCCTCTCCTCCATAGGAGTGTGGGCTGGGTTGCAGTCGGTGAGCCCGCCCAGCTCGACAGTGCGCTTGGCGTAGGCGGTCTGACGAAGGGAGATACCGGAGCTGTCCTGGTGGACCTCGATCCCCAGGTAGAAGGAGAGGAGCCCCAAGTCGCTCATCTGGAAGGCGGTCTTCATCTCCGCCTTGAACGCCTCGACCTCGGCCTCCTTGGAGCCGGTGATCACCAGGTCGTCGACGTAGACGCCCACCAGCAGGGCGTTGCCGCCTTTGCCCCGCCGGTAGACCGCAGCCTCGTGTGCGCTCTGCTGGAACCCCATTTGCTTGAGGGTGGAGTCCAATTTAGCGTTCCAGGCTCGTGGTGCCTGCCGCAAGCCGTAGAGGGCATTGCGCAGGCGGAGAACCTTGCCCTCCTTGCCGGGGATGACGAATCCCGGCGGCTGACAGACGTAGGCCTCCTCCTTCAAGTCGCCGTTGAGGAAGGCGGACTTGACGTCCATGTGATGGACGCGCTAATCCTCCTGGGCTGCAAGTGCGAGGAGAAGACGAACGGACTCCATGCGCGCGACGGGTGCGAAGGCGTCATCGAAGTCGACCCCCTCCTGCTGCACGAAGCCTCGTGCCACCAAGCGAGCCTTGTGCTTGACGATGGCGCCGGCTTCATCCCGCTTCAGCTTGAACACCCACTTAAGGGTGATCGCGCGGTGACCGGCAGGAAGATCCGCCAGCTCCCACGTCCGGTTCCGCACGACGGCGTCCATCTCCTGCTTCATCGCGACACGCCACGCCGCGTCTCCCTCCGCCTCAGTGAAGGAGCGGGGCTCGCCGTCGTCGCACGCCAAGTGCAGCTCCGCCTCGAAGTCGTGCTGCGCCAGTCCAGGGACGGGCAGCTCGCCGAGGATGTTGTCCATGGTACGATAGCGCAGAGGCTCGTCGTCGTGGTAGGCGTCGACGCGGTCCTCGTCGTGAGACAGCGGAGTAGCGAACTCCACCATGCGCTACTCGTCGTGGACCGAAGCTGTTGGGGCCGATCCCGGTGGTGTGGCCGCCGGTGCAGGAGAGTGGTGAGCCGGTGCAGGAGAGCGTGGAGTGGCCGGTGGTGAAGAGTGGGGCGTAGCCGGTGCCGAAGGTGGTGGAGCACTCGCCGGAGCTGGTGGCGAGCAAGGTGTCGAGGTGGACGAGCTCGGTGAAGACGAGCTGCTAGCTCCCCCGGCTCTCTCGAAGTGGACGTAGTCGACAACAAAGTCCCTGAGAGTCGAAGTCGAACCGTCGTCCACCGCCTTGTCCCACGTCCAGCCTCGCCCTTCGTCGAACACAACGTCACGCGAGATGCGGACGCGCTGTGTGACAGGGTCGAGGATGCGGTAGGCCTTCGAGCCCTCCGCGTAGCCGATGAACACTCCCGGAGTGCTCCTGTCGTCGAGCTTACCGATGTGGCCAAGCTCCTTGGCGAACGCGAGGGAGCCGAAGACCCGCAAGTGGGAGACCGCCGGCTTGCGCCCATGCCAAGCCTCGTACGGCGTCCTGCCGTCGAGCGCCTTGGTAGGCGAGCGGTTGAGGATGTAGACGGCCGTCACCACCGCCTCTCCCCAGAAGACAGCTGGCATCCCCCTCTGCTTGAGGAGGGCCCGAGCCATCCCCACAACCGTCTGGTTGCGCCGCTCGACGACGCCGTTCTGCTGCGGGCTGTACGGCGCGGAGTAGTGGCGCTGAATGCCCTCATCAGCGCAGTACGACGCGAATTCAGCCGCCGTTGTCTGTGCGCAGCACGCGCAGCTTGCGGCCGCACTCCGCCTCCGCAGCAGCCTGCGTGCGCCTGATGGCGTCCGCAGCCTCTCCCTTGCTGCCGAGGACCATCACCCACATGTAGCGGGAGAGGTCGTCGACGAGCAGCAGGAAGTAGCGTCGTCCTCCCGGTGTGGCCGGTGTCACCGGGCCACACAAGTCCCCGTGCACGAGCTCGAGCCTCTCCTTGGCTCGGAAACTCGCCCGCTGGGGAAAGGGGAGTCGCCTCTACTTCGTCAACACGCAGACGTCGCAGAACTGCTCCACATGGTCAAGGCACGGCAGGCCTCGCACCATTTCCGTGGCACTGAGCCGCTTCAGGGCCTCGAAGTGAAGGTGCCCAAAGCGCTCGTGCCACTGCCACGCCTCGTCGTCCCGACGAGTAGCGAGACAGAGGGGTTGTGCCACCTGCACGTGAAGAATGTAGAGTCGATTTGTGCCTCTGGTTACCTTGGCAAGAAGGCGGCGGCGAAGATCCCAAATCCGCAGCACCCCGTGCTCGATCTCGACACGCGAGCCGTTCTCATCCAGCTGCCCAAGCTGATGATGGAGTTCCGCAGATCGGGGATGTAGTAGACGCCGGTGAGCAGCCTGTGCTCACCAAACACGGTGGTGAAGATGACGGAGCCGACGCCCTTGATTTCCACGCCGGAGGCGTCCCCAAACTTGACTGAGCCTCGGACGCTAGAGTCAAACTCGGCGAAGAACTCCCGTCGACCGGTCATGTGATGGGTGGCGCCGGTGTCGAGGCACCACCCGTCAGTCTTGTCGTTGCCGGAGCCGTAGCCGAGGAGGGCATGTGCTTTTGGCTCGTCAAGGTGGAGGAGAGCCACTTGTGCCGCTGGAGGTAGTTCGATGCTCGCATGAGCAATGAGCAGAGCCGGCTGCTCCTCCTCCTCCGCCTGCGCGACGTGGGCCTGGCCGCGTCGTGGCTGTCGACAATCCCTGGCCCAATGACCAAGCTTGCCGCAGTTGTGGCAAGAGTCGTCTCGTGCCGGCTTTTGCTTGCCAGCGGCGCCGCCCTGGGCGCCTCCACGGTCATCACCCTCGGCACGTCCTCGCGCCCCTGCCTGGGCGTCTTTGCGTGGCTTGCCGTGCTTGCCGCGCTTGCGGCCGCCTGTCGTGGAAGAAGGCTCCCCCTTCTTCCTGTCACCTTGGCCGGCAGCCCACTGCTCCCGAGTGAGGAGGAGCTTCCCGCCAATGGTGACGGGTCCCGAGAGGCGCTGTGGCTCATCGCTGTCAACGACCTTGAGGCGACCCAACGCCTCCTCGATCGTCATCGTGGAGAGGTCCAGCAGAGACTCGATCGAGCGAGCCATCTGCTTGTACTTCTCGGGGACGCAGCGGAAGAGCTTCTCCACAGCTCTCTCTTCGCCGTAGGTGTCGTCACCGAACTGCACCAACTTCTGCAACAGAGTGTTGAGACGGAGAGCAAAGTCATCAACGTCCTCACCTGGCTTGAAGGCCAGGTTCTCCCACTCCGTGCGTAGTGCCTGCAATGTAGACTTGCGGGCGCGGTCGCTGCCGATGCGTGCTGCAGCGATGGCGTCCCAAGCCTCTTTGGCAGTCCGCTTGTTGGTAAGCGAGAACTGCATCTCGGGCGGGACTGCAGCGATGAGAGCATCCAGCGCCCGTCGATCCTGGTCGTAGTCGACGTCGCCGTACCGGACTGCATCCCACATATGCCGCACCTGGAGCTTTACCCTCATCACCGCAGCCCACTCGACATAGTTGGTCTTGGTGAGGGTAGGCCACCCGCCGCCGGGGCCGACGTCCCTGACGACAGCCTGGTACTCGTGGTGACCACGGTACCGAACCGGGGAGAGAGAGCCGCGTCGCCTGTGAAGGCCGCGCTCTCCGTCGACCCGTACGCCGCCGCCGTGCGCGCCTCCTCCAGGAGCGTCACCGGCGCGTCCGCGCCTGTCTGGGCTGCCGCCGCGCTCGTGGGCGTGCGCGGCTGCCCACTGCGCCGCTCGCCCTCGCGCTGCCTCCCTCTCCAGCGGCTCAAGATCCGCGTCGGCGCTGTCATCAGCAGAGATGGAGCTGCTGTTGCTGCCGCGCAGAACCTTGACCTCCGCTGCTGCCGCACGCGCTGCATCTGCCGCCGCCGCCGCTTCCACCTCCGCTCTGGCTGCTGCCAGCTCCGCCGCTGCAAGCCTTGACGCCCTTTCCGCCGCCGCAGCGGTCTCTGCCGCCGCTCGCTCGCGCTGCTCTGCCGCGGCGAGCTCGGCCGTCTGCTGACGCCGCGTGCTCGAGGCGACCGAGCGCTGAGACTGCCCTGCGGACATGGCGCGCTACTGGGGTCTGTTGCGTGGAGAGAGGACTGCTTCTGACGAGCTGCTGCCCGTCTCCGGAGAGGAGTGAGCGGGGACAGCCGGAGCTGCTGCTGCTACCGGCTGGGGCTGCTGCGAGGCCGGAGAAGGAGATGAGCAGGAGATGCTCAGGCTACAGGATAGTATAGCTCTGATACCACTTGTTACTCGCTGGAGTCTTGCTGTTGGTGATAGCAAGATCTTTACTCTCATCGAGAGGATGACACTTGGGGATGGGGCAATTTTCTTGTTTATTTCTCACACAATGCCATGCCAACTTGAGGGGTTGGGGATACAAATTTATAGGCTGCTAACCAGCCAAGCATATGCTAAGATGCTAGTCCTAGATGCTAGTCAAAAGCTGTCCTAAAGCTAGTCTAAGATGCTAGTCAAAAGCTGTCCTAAAGCTAGTCTAAGATGCTAGTCTAAAGCTGTCCTAAAGCTCAAGATGCTAGTCTAAAGCTGTTGTACAAGAACCATGTGCCCACCCCACAAAGACCACAGTACAGGGACTTATTCATCAACCTGAGCCTCCTTGGGGCAGATAGGAAATTAGGAATCAAACTTTTAACACTTTCTTGTTTCTTATTAATTGCACCCGTTCCTCCAATAATTTGATCATATGATGTTGGACAATTGATTCTTGAACATCTATTGCCTATTATGACGTCGACCCCAGTGTCTTTCTTTTTTTAAAAAAAATGTGAGGCTTCTATTAGTAGTACCACAATGAATAATACCATGCTGGAACACTTTTTTGCTTATTGTAGCATGCAGTGCTAAAAAATGTGACCGTGTTCCTTCATTGACATCTATTCGCTGGAAAGAGCTTGTATGCTCTCCCCACAAGACAAGCGCAAAGTTTTGAAGCAGCTAACTGGCGATTGAGGGCTTGATTTGTGCTCAGCTGGATGATTTTAAGATCTATGCCGTTCTCTTTAGAAGAGTATAGAAATGCTGCTTCTATTCACTCCATACCATGTTTTCCAAGTTAGGGTCTCCTTGGGTGATCAATACACAGTGTCAGTGATGCCCATTTGGTTCATGGCCAAATTTGCGATGACACATGGGTCATGGATTCATGGAGTTAAGAAAGTGTAGCAAGCCACAACTATGGCAACGAACCAAGTACTTGCCTAAGAAAGTGTGGCACAACTAAAAGCATGGGCAAGTTAGACATCAAACTAAAGTACTAAACACCCCCAATGTTTCTTTTTCTGCTGTCAAGATCAGTCAGGCGCGTAATTGTGAAATTAGATTCAAGGGAAAAAAGACATTAATGTTTTCCATATATTTAATGGTTTAAATTTGATTGCATGAGTGTAGACATCGAACCAAGGGCACCTAACATGACCCATGCCGCAGTTGTTGTTCTTGAGTCCCCAAGTCAATCCAAAATATCTATGTTTGTCCTTCAGAAATGACTGTTTAGCTTGATTAACTTTGTAGTTGTCTTGTCAGTTGATTTGGCTGTTGTTAGAAATCCGTTGTGCTACATGACAATGCTCTGAGTATATTTAATCATCTAGCTTGAGCCTTGTGTTCAATATTCCATCATCTAGTCTCGAGCCTTGATTAACTTTGTAGTTGTCTTGTCAGTTGATTTGGCTGTTGTTAGAAATCCGTTGTACTACATGACAATGCTCTGAGTATATTTAATCATCTAGCTTTGAGCCTTGTGGTCAATATTCCATCTAGTCTCGAGCCTTGTGGTCAATATTCTGTCATCAGGCTTCAAGTCTTCTAATCTGTCCAAATTATCTAACATATGTTTGTAGTCCATAAATTGTTCTGTTAAACTTGATAAACTGCCACCATTGTCTTATCAGTTGATACAAATATCGGTAGAAACCTGCTGTGATTATTGAAAATGCTCAACACATATTATGGACAACTAATCTACTTGCATGCAGGACTGGGATCGTCAAAATCCAACTCAAATTGTGACAGAGATGTGTGGTTTTGTTACCATCCTCGCTGGGACATTTCTTCTTCACAAGACAAAAGATATGGTTGACGGTATGATTCCACCCCCCCCCCCCCCCCCCCCCTTCTCTTAATTCGCACAGATTCTGTTGGTAATTTTTCTCACTCTCTGACATCATAGGTCTCCCACCAACTCTACCTATCCGAATCCCTAAACATGCAGATGAAGATGGCTATGCGGCTGAAGGAATTCCTCTCAGATCAACCGCTGAAGGCATCCCGCTGAGGTCACCAAGGGCAGCAGAATCATTTTGACCAACGTGATATGCTTGGTGATCTTTGCGATCATGCTCAGCCATTCTTTCATTCGATACCCTTTGTAGATTGTACTCTAGGTCTTAAAAGGTAAAGGCTCGGCTCCCTTTGTAATTTTTGAGACATCGGTACAGAGTATTGGGGATCCTTATTATGCATCTCAAGATGCCCAGAATGGGCTAGAATCAAAAGTTTTTAGATGTAAATCATGGTAACTGATACAGGCAATTATCTGGAACTGTCTTTCAACACAGCATTTAGAAAATAGGAAAGGCACATGAAGAAGATACACTTTCTGGCAAGAACCTTTGCCTCTCCCTTTCACTTCTGGTTGTTGAGCGAACCTGTATACATTAGTTTCTCAGAGTCAAGAGATACTGCTGTTGTCGCAATGTTCTTTGCTTGTGTGATGTGGTAAGGTTCAGTTTGCCTCGTTGCACTTGCGGAAGCAATCCTTTCTTCCATATCCACAGCCATGAATACCGAAAGGTGGATTCTTTTCAGCTTTTGCTCATCTTAGCGCACTCTTTAATTAGCCTTGTCACGCCTCGTCTCGTCATCCCGAGTGCCCAACCATCTCACACGCTCTTGCAAACGCACTATCAATGGCTGAGAGAGGAACGCAAGGTGCTCATTGAGCAAACCAGTAAGGACGTTCCTGATCCACACCAAGATGAAGGCTTCTCGTCTATCTATGGCGCTGAAAATTGGGTTGCAGTGGTTACACGTGCATCTGAATTCTGAAAGGCCTCACATTGACAGTATGAACACACAAGTAACCATGATCTGTTGAATTTATCGTTGTGAAAGATTTTATACACGATTCTCCTCTGGGATTTGAGCCAAAATGTATATGTACATTCTTTTCCTTGCCTCCTCTTAAGCACAAAGCTGAAACGAATGTAAGGCGCGCGGGAGATGAGGCGCGACTTGTTTGTAGTTGCGGCTGCTGTCGACAATTGCTTGCTCATTGAGATGGGGGGAAAAAATCAAAATACAGAGTTGAGTGCGGTGCCGATCGGGTAGTAAGCAAGCAAGAGCGAAATCAAGACGTACGTACCTTGGCTTCGATGATCCAGACGACGAGTCCTTTTGCATCCGGGTGCAGCAAGCTGAGCCTGTAGTCCACCTCGGGCGGGAAGTACCACCTCGCCACCGGCTGCCTCCCGAGGCTAGGCTGCAGCAGCGCTCTTCAACACCCCAAGTCAGGACAGGATCACAACTAACATGAACAAGCAAGCAGAAACTGGGATTGGAATCGTGTTCTGACCGGGCAGACTGGGCGGATCTTGGTGAGTGTGGTCTCGGGGTCGCCGGGGCCGTGGGCGGAGAGGTCGAGGAACTAGTAGCCATGGTAGCGGAGGCGGTTGAGGTAGCGGCCCTCCTAGCCGCCCTCGTGCAGCGGGTAGATGGCCAGCGCCTTGTGCTTCTCCACGTCGTCCAGCCACCGCCCCAGGTCCGGCCGAGCCAGGTCCCCGCCCACGAAGTCGAACAGCCCGCTCCGCACCGACACCGTCGGCCTACACGACCGTCCCGCGCCGCGCCGGCCGCCAGGGACGACGGTGCGGGGAGCGGGGACACCGTGGGCGCTGCTGCAGCCGCTCCCGACCACATGGGGTGTGTGGGTCGAGTTGCAGAGGGTAGGAAGAGTCGTTGGTCCAGCGGCAGCCTGTGGCGGGAAGATAACTGCAGGGGATAAATCTCGGCGCTGCTCTGCGCGTTGGGCGATCCGTCGGCGATGGCGTGGCCGTGGTGTTCGGCCGTTCAGTTTCTTTCCCAGTTGGGGCCGCACGGCACGACTCGTATATGGGTTGTTTCGGCCTCAGTTTATGTGGTTTTACAGGCCGATCCCTCCGAATTCTACGTGATCCGAGTTTTTGGATCCCGCGCGCGGAGCCGTGCCGTGTTGCCTTGCCGTGGGCCGCGCTGATTCGCTCGGCTGATTCCGTGAATTCCACCGAGCCGTCGTAGTTTTTGGTGAGGAACTGGTGAGTTCAGTCTGCGTAATTTCACCTTGACAAAAAAAAGATAGATTAATTATAAAATAATATAAGAAAAAACAATATTAAACAAAAAGAGCGATAGAAGAACTCCTTCTTTATTACTTTATCTTTCATAAGTACATTTTACAATAATTGGGATCCCCTATTTATCGACTAAGTAGAGGGTGTCCACCAATGGGCCAGACTTGCAGGTGTAAGCCCAATTTTCCCAATACTCTCCCTTGAGCACTTATCTGATACGTTTATGCTTTATCAAAACTCCATAAAAACACAGTGAAAAAAATTAGAGAAAGAGTATATTATTATACTTTGTAATTGATATACTTTGTAAGATGACTCTTCACATAATTTGTCTGCACTTGCGCAACACAAACTGCATTATCTTCATAGATGATTATGGGATTTTGTACGATATTCAATCCATACGACTGTTGGATGTGGTGAATCATTCGTCAAAGCCAAGCACATTCTCGTGCGACTTTGTACAATGCTATGATTTTCGAGTGGTTCGTTAAAGTCGATACAAGACTTTGCTTAGACGATTTCCATGAAATTACAGTTCTACCACATAGAAATACATAGCCTATTTGTGACCCAGCTGTATGCAGGTCTGACAAGTACCCTGCATCTGCATAGCTAGTCATATTCATATCTTGGTTCTTTCAGTAGAACAGTCCAAGGTCTTTACTTCCTTGAAGGTATCGGAAGATATCCTTTATTCCCTACCATTTCCTTTTGGAAGGTTCTGCATTATGCCTTACTAATAGGTTTATGACAAATGTGATATTCGGTCTAGTGCAGTTTGCTAAATATATAAGTGCTCCTATTGCACTTAAGTATGAAAATTCTGGTCCCAGGATTTCCTCTCCCTCTTCTCTAGGTCAGTACAGATCTTTATTTTTGCTATAAAGATCTCTTGATCATTAGTACTTTTGATGGGCACGTCTTTTCAAAGCCGAACATTTCTAATACCTTTTGAGTGTATGCTTACTGACGTATTAATATTCCTTCAGGGATATACTCAAGCTGCAAGCCTAAGCAATATTTGGTTTTACCCAAATCTTATACATGAAGCTCCTAGCCCCTAGAGGGGTCATCACGGTAATTGACGACCAAGACCTCACATGGCAAATCGAAGTGGGCACGCCGAGTCCACTTTAGAATGTGCATGCATTAAGCGAGGGCCTTGCCCCTTCCTTAGGAGCACCCCCTCCCTCCACTGCAGGGTGGAAGCCGAAGCCTAAGTGGGGTGGCGAGGTAAAAATAATACTGCTCAACAGCGATGACTTGTCAAAATAGGTCTTAGTGGGGGGCGATCTGGCCTTGGAGGCAGAGCGAAGCCTGCTCGAGGTCCTCTAGAAGAACACAAACGTCTTCACATGGCCGCTTTTTTCAAAACTTTCCATTGCTCTAGTGATTTCCTGTGGATTGATGAGTGTGCGCAGCCTTCCATGAACTGATGGAATACCTTGCAAACCTCCCCAAGCTTGCACGCTTGGCACCAGAGGTTTTGCTACTACTGTATCTGGCAACAACTCCACAAGTCATCAACGCGGTGCTAGTGCTGAAGGAAGGACGCGCTCAACTCACGGTGTATTACGTGTCCGAGGCATTATAGGGAGCAAAAGCGTGATATACCGAGCTAGAAACACTAGCATATGCCTTGATAACGGCTTCGCGGAAGTGGGCCCGCAGGGAAGGCCACCCGGCTAGTGGACACTGGCGCACGAGATCCAACTGTACTCCTCGGAGGTGCCTCGAAGGAATACACATATGACAACCTACACAACGCAGGCATACAATATCTCAAGGATCACAAAGCACGAGCAACATGGTATTGGTCTAGTGGTTACGAAGTCCTTCACCATGAGAGGCTATTGTTGAGGGAGTGGTCCCCACCTTGGCCCAATTAGCTCACCAGGGCAAAGGCACATTATGCGTGTAATTAGAAGGTATGCCCACTAAGGCTATGCTAAGGAAAGTATGTATTTGTCTTTGGTAGTAAAGACCTTAAGCGAAATATTTGTGTAAGCAATCTCTCGTATAGCTATAAATATGACCCCTAGGGCGCCATGGGGAGAGAATATTTTAGACATATGTAATAGACTTGAGCTAAAATTGAACACAAACCGCATTCTATACCACTCTCCTCTTTTATGTTATAGGTTCTGGGCACCCTTCTCGGGCCTCCCGAAGCCCCTGTATCCGCTATTTGGTGCATAACCACAACAGAGAAAGGAGGGGCAAAACGGGCATTTATTCGCCAAAAGGGCAAATGATCAAGTGGTTCAAGAAAGATGGGATAAATAATCAATTACCACGAACTTAGTCCCATATTACCTATAGCACATGTAACATGGGGCATGTGATTAATTTTCCCATTTACATTTTGCATACTGCAGTGAAAATGCTGAATGAAATGACATCCGCACCAAATCAAGTTTTGTCACACTGTTTTAGTTACCTATTCACTGTCTGACAAATGTGGTGATTACACAAACATACAGTACCAGGTTACTGATATTTCAGCTCCATTGCTGGTGCCATCAAGTCATCAACAATGGGGGCAGACCGGCAGACAGCGTGTACTAGGGCTTGACTATATCAGCACATCAAGCAATTGACATATAACTTGTTCAATTGTTCATCCAAAACGTGAAAAGAGAGATACAGTTGGCAATGCATCAGGACATACAAGCTGGTGGTGATAATATCATCCGATGAAGTGACATGGAGATTCAGCAGCCTAGTTGTTCTCCTGCAGGTTGGGGTGGCTGGGCTGCACACGGAAGGTGATTGGCATCTGGGCTGCAAAGTCCCTATCTGGATGGTACCCAAGCTCAAGATCCCTCATGCTCCCGCTCAGCGCAACTTCTTGCTGGTGCTGGATGAGAAGGAAGAAAAACAGTGGCTTTTCAACTTACAAAATTACTTATATCTTGTGCTGAAAACCTTTGGATAACATTGTAAACCATAAAGGCTAATTTATGTGACCACACCAATTTATATAGGACCCCTGGTATATAGGCTCTCTGGTGATATACCGATAGTATAAGGCAACGAAAAAAATCAGTGCTGGAAATGAGTAATAACAATCAGGAACCAATAAGTATTGAAACCTTCTGGTTGGTTAATCAGGTGGTATTACAGTATGATTGCTAACCTTCATCATTGACGGAAAGGTATTTATGTGCTTTCAACTAATTAATTTAAGAAATTTCCACGTGTTCCTTCTAAAACATAAAATTCACACTGAAGAGTGTTCATGCAAATATTGATGAAAACAATCATATGATCATCTAGTAAAAACTTCAAAAATTAAACAGACATTACAGTGTAGCGGTAAACTACAGTAAATGAAACAGGATGCAGGGCTCTAGACCGCATGGGACACCAAACCTAACAAGTGAAAATGTATACAACTTATTCAAGTAGAAGTTCAACAAGTGAAAAGCCATTCTTCAAGGGTTACTTACAAGTTTAAAAGTGAGCAACTTGTTCTCGTCTTCCAGCATCTTACCCTGCAGTAAACAAAGAAAACAGTGGATGAGGACAAGTATAAAAGAACTGTCCTATGATCAACAAAAATGCATGGCCCATAATCATCTATTCAGAACTAGGTCATACATTTCTCACGAGCCTTTCCCAGTGGTCCATCTGCACCAACAAAACAAAGCAACATCAGAAACCTAAACATTTCAAGAGGAGATAATACTATGAGATCAAAAAATTGAGCAAACATATTGCCAGTTTTTCGTTCAGGTTCATAATCCCATTCTCAAGTGCCTTCTCAATCGTGATCAGCTCTTTAGGTTGCAGTGAGTTCAAATCTTCGCCTTTCAAGTGCCTGTACCATCACAATGGGTGACCACAATCACCGTAGACAGCCATACTGAACTTCAAAGGGAAAAAAAAGCAATCTATTCCAGGCTGAAGCATTTACCTGAGCTCGATCTGCATGCTATCGTTCTCTTTCTTGATTCTATCAATCTCCGCACTAAGGCTCTGAAATGTTTCATGTGCTCATCAGTGATAAATCATTTTGCTCAGTTGATTCTATAAGACTTGAAAAAGTGTGGTATTCTAGCTCTAAAAAGGTATATTCATTTGGTTTGGAGAGCGAGAACTACCTTGTGCTTCTCATCCCACAGTATCTTCCCGGAGTTGGTCTGGTACTTCTCCAAGATTCTTGATAGCCTGTCCCACCAAAATGATACACAAATACAGGTTGCTAAATGTGTCAGTTCAGCAGAAACTGAGTAATTTAAGATACCGAAATACATATCGAATTTAGGAAAAGAGAAGTACGACTTATTTAACCGCCATTAGAAGCAGACTTTAAAGGGGAAATTGCACATATACCCCATAGTTAGTAGGCACTTGTAAATTTGCCCCACATTTAAGTGGCTTTGTAATTTTGCCCCATACTTGACATGCCCCCTTATTATTTTGCCCCATTGCCCATTTAGCTCCTATTTTAATTTCGTTTTTCATTTTTTGGGGCAGGAAAAATGCAGTAAAAAATGAAAAACGAAATTAAAATATTTTAGGCATTTAATGGACAACTTTGTAAATATTTTTTACTGTATTTTTCCTGCCCAAAAAATGAAAAACGAAATTAAAATAGGAGCTAAATGCAGTAAAAAATGAAAAACGAAATAAGAATGTTTTAGACATTTAATGGACAACTTTGTAAATATTTTTTACTGCATTTTTCCTGCCCAAAAAATGAAAAATGAAATTAAAATAGGAGCTAAATGGGCAATAGGGTAAAATAATAAGGGGGCATATCAAGTATGGGGCAAAATTACAAGGCCACTTAAGTGTGGGGCAAACTTACAAGTGCCTACTAACTATGGGGTATATGTGCAATTTCCCCGACTTTAAACGGAATAAAACACAATCAAGGCAAAAACTTTAAGACCGACACAATTCCGTTCATGCTAAGTTGGCATGATATGAATATCAGCGGTAGTGGTTAAAATCCAATCTTGTACCCCCCATCTATCTCCCTATCCAAACACCAAGAAACAGCTAAAAATTGCACATTTGCCTAACAGCGAAGCCCAACAGCAATTTTTCTTTTTCTGTCGAAATTTCACCTCAAAACTAAAACACCCACAGCCATCACCAAATTAAGAAAGACTAGCCAAGAAGAGAGAGGAAGTGGAAGGTACGGCACGCACGAGGTCTTGGGGGAGCAGTAGTCGTAGAGCTTGCCGCCGCTGGAGAAGATGACGACGCCGACCTCGGCGTCGCACAGCACGCTGATCTCCCGCGCCTTCTTGAGGATCCCGTTCCGGCGCTTGGAGAAGGTCACCTGGCGGTTGGTGGAGTTCTCGATCCTCTTGATCTCGATCTTCCCGCGCCCCATCCCTCCTCCCTCCTCCAGCTAGCAACGCACAAGAAGGGGCTAGCTCGCTTCTCCTTGCGTTCTTGAGGAGGCTGGATCCGCTTGGTTGGTGTCGGTGTGGTGTGGCTGGGAGAGGCGTTGGTGGCGGGGGGAGGAGTATAAAGGAGGACGCCATGGGAGGAAGCGGACTGGTGATGAGGGAGCTTTCGGGTTAGTTCAGAGGGGCAAGCCGGAAACGGCAAGTGCTCTGTTTGGTTTGCCTCCGTTGGCTAGCTTGCTTCGATATCCGATTTGATTTGGTTGCGAAAGGCCCAAAGGCGGGGACAAGGGTCTAGATTTGATTAATGACATTTGCTTTCTTCTTTACGGCTTTTAAAAGTAGTTTTTGATTTTTACTATAATATCTAACTTTTAAACAGAGTATTTTTTTTAAAACGGGGTCTACAAGTTAATTGTAGTACACGTTAAAAGCCTAACATCTCTATCAATCAAAATCGCGAGCGAGTATCTCTCTCTCCATAATCTGTCACAAACAACTAAAATTCAAAATTTTCAACCAAAAGCCATAAATCGCAGCCTTATCAAATAGGCTACCAGCCCACAGGCACTGTATTTCGTGTTGTGTCTTATCTGAGCTGCTGCTTGCTGGTACTCCCTACTTAGAGTTGCTCCATACATTGCGTGGTTCAGCAACAAACGAATAGGGGTGAAAACGGGTCGGGTTAATCCCGACCGATCCGGCACCGAATCCGATTGGTACCGAATCCGACTAGTACCGAATCCGGAGAAAAAAATATGGGTTAGGATATGGTAACAGCAATATCCGTCCGAATCCGAATATCCGTCCGAATCCGATACATCTTCAAGTTTGATTTCAGGTTAGTGCTACTATTTGACGTTTCATTTTCTTTTGCAATGGTAAAATAAAATCTTCCACATCAGCTATTAAATAGTAACATCAAGTCAGTGCGTCCTACTCCATTTACTGCACTGTATGCATTCCTTACAAGCAAGTAGGGGTGCAAACGAAATGGGTTAATCCCGACCGATCCGACACCGAATCCGATTGGTACCGATTCCGATTGGTACCGAATCCGGAGAAAAAATATGGGTTAGGATATGATAACAGCAATATCCGTCCGAATCCGACCCGTTTTCACCCCTACAAACGAAGAAGGCAAGGGCTGGCTCATAGGTTTGAGGTCCAATTCCAAGCAATAAAAAAGACGATGGGCCCACATGTCAAATGCGTGAAGGGAAGCCATGGTATCATGGTCGTTGTCCACCGTGATGCACGGTAGGACACTCATGCCGTCGGGGAGGTCGAGGGACGAGCGTCGTCTCTGGATCTTTGGCTCTGAAAGGGTGCCGCCGTCAAGAGGTTGAATCCGTCACCATCGGATGAAGTTAGAGGAAGATAGGGTATCATGAGAGGGATAGGGAAGGCATCCTCAATAGCTACCCGTGGATGGGGAAGGCCGCCAGGAAGGATGTGGCCGTTGGGAGGGTGTGAGATCTTTGCTTCCTTTTCTTCCTTTCGCTGCTACGGGGGAGTGAGGAGTGTCGCGGTGGTGGAGGCTGATTGTGGTGGTGTCCTTGGAGGGGGTCGTGGTGGTGCAATGGTGGAGGCCGGTAGGTTGGATCTCGAGAATGGATGGCTGAATGGAGGGGTGGGGACTAGCGAGGGGTTATATTGTATTAAGTTGTAGGCTCTACCTTGGTACTCATTTGAGTTCTATACACCACAGAAAATAGCATTAAGCCATGTCATCTCATCTTAGGACCCATTTGGGCTCTATATATTGGAGATGCCTTAAGGGTTTGTTAGAAAAGTGTAGACTTTATCATGGAATAGATAAAATTCTATGGAATCAAATTTTGACTAAGCTTAGACATGTTTGGAATATGGAAATCAAACCGGATTCAAGCGGACATTGAATTGTCTTGTGTGAAAGTCCATGCGCGAGGGAAGGATACAGACTATTGGTGTGTGCTAATCCTTTCATGTGCCCAATTTTTTTTGGGGCAGCTTGGCAATACAATACGAAATAAATAGATTTCTGCATTCTAAATAGGCCTACACAATCTGTACGTGTTAGCCGTCCGATGTCAGCCCGCCAACCATGGAACAGACCATGGGCCAACTCAACTTCAGCAAAGCGAAAACTACCAATGGGCCATAGACATCATCACCCAAGCCAGTCAGGGGCCCACGACCGCCCAACAAGGGCACTGGCCGGTCGCTCCGAGTTCCGAAACGAGGAAGGTAAACGGCGGCGAGCCAACGGCGGCGAGGAAAATCTACGGCGGGTAACCCACCCCCGCCTCGCCGTTCCGCGTTCCCATCCCGCGCGACAACCCGCCGCGTCCTCCCCCAACGAAAACCGAGGGCGTTCTGGCAATCTCGCTCCCTTGCTCCTCCCAGAGACCCAGACTCCCACCTCCACCGCTCTCCAATCCAGCCCTCCAAAACCCTAGCTTCCGCCCCTCGATCTAATGTTGTGACCTCCCAGTTCCCTCCGCCTCGCCATGGAAGACGTCGTGGCCGCGCCCTCCTCCTCCGCCTCCGCCGCCGTGGCCGCAGCAGCTAGGGTTCTGGCGGCCGCGCCCTCCCCCTCCGTGGCCCCGCCCCATCTCGCTCCGCAGCAGATGCCTGCCGCCCCGGCGGTGGGAGCGGCTGCTCCGGAAGCCGCGGCGGCGTGCTGGAGGCAGGTGTTCTCCGTGGAACTCCGGCCCGGGGAGACCACCATCGTGTCGTGGAAGAAGCTGCTGAAGGAGGCCGGCCACGCGGCCACCTCGCCGCCACCACCGGCAGCGGTGGCGGCCGAGCCGGCGTTTGCTGCGCAACACCCGGTCCCGCCTGGTGCGGTAAGCAGTACTCTCTTGCCTGTTGGTTACCTGTTGTAATTTGTGCGCTGCTTATGATCGCTTTGTGAGTAGATGCAAAGTTGCAACTAGAAAGATTCGCTGAAGCGTTGATGTTAGATCCGGAAGTGGAAAAGTGGCCCTTTTGAGCTTCTTATGGGAAATTAGCTTTGTTAGGTTGGGGGTACAGGGCATAAAAGCTATGACGTGTTACCCTCAAGAGGTCTGGTAACCTGTTCAGCGTAATTATGGTGATGATAATGATACATTCTTAGTCAATTTCAAAAAAAAAAAAGATAAATTCTTAGTCAATAGCCAGTAGCTGATTTATGAGCACATGGTGGCTGTTTTTATCCCTGGTTGGGTAATGGTGTTCTCATTTCATATTTTGCTATGGTATTGGTTGTAATGTCTGTTTCTGGTACCTTGGGATTAACCTTCTGTTCGAAACTAATGCCTAACTCTTACTGACCGAAACCTCTTTAAGGACGCTGTTCTAGAAGCAAATTGTGCCATAGTTCATTGGCATTGCATCCTGTCTTTGTAACTCGTGGTAGTTGTTTATGCCACAACCTTGTTATTCCCATAGGTGGTGCTCTTAATCAAACCTTTTGTTTTTGCATGTAGAGTGCATTGAATAGGTGTATGCTGGACATTTGAGAAGTGCTATATTTAACATTGTGTTTATCATATTATTTGAATCAGGAACACCCTGCAGAAAATGACCCAAAGGATCCGGCGCAGCCAAATCGGTTCAGTGCAGTTATTGAGAAAATCGAGCGCCTTTACATGGTAACAAATGAATGATATTAATGTACTCCATATTCATCATGCATTGAGTTTTGCCTCTGTATTCAAATTGCCAGGGTAAACATAGTAGTGATGAAGAAGATCTTGATGATGTACCAGATGATGATCAATACGACACTGAAGATTCTTTTATTGATGATGCTGAGTTGGTTAGTTTTTCAAATCTTTTTTAGCATCATCTTGTACATATTGTATTGTGGGAACAACTGTATGGTTTTGTTACTTCTGAATCTTTCTGATCCCATCTGTGGCACTGTGCTAGTTAAATGTTTACCATGGGACTTGCTGTGTACTGTAGTGTGATGATGCAGACTACATGAAATAATATGCTAAGATAAACTCTTGTTTTACTGTCAATGTCCACTCCATTTTTACTACCAATGTGCACCCCATTTTTCTTCTCTGTTCTGCCTGTCTTCACTCTGGGTTTGCTGCTAAGAGAAATTCTTTTTCCGTAGTTTGATATGGCATGTCTGCTTCAGCAGTACAAATAGTTGGTTCTTTGTCTACACATAATGTGACTTATATGCCTGGAAGATTGCACTCAAATATTCACAGCATATTAGATAACCCTTTGTCTAATTACTTACACTGACTAAGTTTATGTGCAAGTCATAGTGCCAGCTTATACGTATAATAGCATGCCTAAAAGAATTTATCCCTGTGAGGTGACATGCCTGCTCAAACACTTTTCTGCATTGCTAATTCGTTATATGCATTAAGAATGAATTGTCATTGGTGATTGCTTATATGTTTCTTGTCTTTGCAGGATGAGTATTTTGAAGTTGATAATTTGACGACTAAGCACAATGGGTATTTTGTTAACAAAGGGAAGTTGGAACAGATGTAAGGTTCCTCAAAACTCTGTAGTTTGGAGTCGATAGAGATGCAAAATTCATGCTCTATTTTTTTCTACTAATGCTGGTAGAGCGCATCCTGTCATGCCATCCTAATGGACGTTTAATTTCTTTAATATGATATCTTGTTGGATGACATTGGGGTCGCCTGCTTGATTACAAAAATCTTTCACCCTTGAGTCTATTATACCATGTTGAGTTTGCCCATTGTTTGATTTATCATAGAAACCGTGGCCGTGGGAGCACTTGTGGCTAATCTTGACTTTTGAGCTATTCACTATAAAAATTTGTGCCAGTTGACATAAAAACACAGTATGCCTCAACTGTGGCATGTAAGGACAAGCTTATAATAATCAAAGCTACATATCAAACTAAAAGCAACACATGATTGTGCACACGTATTCATAACTTCATATATGACAGCATGGATGATTTGTGCCAATTTAATTGAAGCAACGGATCAAAATAACAGCAACACATTTTTACTTATGCACATGCATTACATATATGGTAGCATGGATGATATACGTCAATCTGACCATCTTTTGCAGTGAACCTGGTACATCAACGAATGTTGCCCCAAAGAAAAGGAGACGAAAAGACTCCTCAAGTTCCTATATTGAAAATAATCTGGGTGCCCCAGGTGATTATTTGAGCATCAGCAACATGCCTGGAAAATCCTCTGCAAGAGATGCTGCACATGTAGGAAAGAAATCAGCTAGTAGCAACTTAGGTTCTTATGGTGAATATTATCATGAAGACAACAGAGTGGTGAAAAATAAAAACAGAGTGGTGAAAAATAAAACTAGTGCCCCAGGAGGAGTCCCAAGAAGGAAATCTACTGATTTTGCCATGGGTGTTGATACTGCAGTACATACAAGGATATCTAGTAAGGATGTGTCATATTCTCCTTCGGAGCTAAAAGACCTAGAAAAACATAAAGCTGCAACACTCCAGCCTACTGATTTTGCTCATAAGGCAAGAACCAGTGAAACATATGACTATGCTTATTCAACATACAGGGATAAGGATACTTCAATGCCACTTGATTTCCAACAAAAAAGGGCTTATAGTGGGGAGAGTCAAGATCCATCAAACAAAATACATCGCAAAGAGAAACATGCAATGAGTGAATTTTCTGGCATGGCTATGACCGGTACTGTCTATTCTACACAAGCAATGGTAAGAATTCTTTTCTGCTAGTCGTATCAGCAACACATTTACACAAAAGATAGCCATCAAACCACTCCCACATACTAGATACAGTTGTATCAAGGATTGAAATATCGATATGGGGCAAATCCCACCCGGGGACCGGTAACGGTAACCGGCCAGTTCCGCTGAAAACCTGGAGAAAAGCTGGGCAAAATTCGTTAAACGAAATTCAAATTTTGGTTGGTTTGACGGCCGGTAACCGTCCAAAAACCGGTGGAGAAACTAGGAAACCGGGTTTGGGTAATTAGAAATTGGAATAATGCAAATATTAATTAGAAAGTGCTTAATGAAGTAACAAGCCTAATACATAATTAGAAATTGTTCCTTGCTAGCTTGACTACGATAATATTCTAGCTCTAGAGCCTGCATTGCCTCATCGGGTGTGTCGGTTATTTTTTGAATTGCTTTTGTCAGCGAAATAACGAGGCATGCATTCTTCCTCAAATCATATAGGTTGTGGCTCTGTGGGTTCAGCAACGATGCTGCCCAAACACATATGGTATGTTAGACAAAATGTAACAAATATATTTTACGTGTTAGGAATTAGGAAAATATCTACTTGCCTGAAATCATGTAGATACGGTTCTTCATCATTGCAATTCTTTATATTAACTAGCTCTATAACACAAGCATAGGTAGCCTCATCTTCTTTCAATACATCTTTAAGTTCATATTGAAGTTCATATGTTTTTGCAATCATTCCTGCCACTGTTGTGGGTTTCTTTTGATTTACAAATCCCAGCAGTCGATAAATCGGTTCTACCAATTAAATGACCCAATCCATACTGGATCACCATTGTCTATTTGTGAGACAGGAATACATGTATTTTTCTTCGATCATGCACAAATGGTTGGAGCTCCACACATTTGATACCATCAACTTCATGAATTTGTCTTTTCTATCCCAAAAACTCTTCAAGAAAACAAATATGGTTTCAAACCTTATGGTATTTGGACGAATTATCTCTCCTCTAATTTGTTCTCGCATTTCATTATAGAGGCGAATGTGGTTATATAGGAACCGACAAATTCTTTTAGTCGCCTTAACAACTGAGGCAACCTACTACAAAATGTGGGGACATCTTAAGACAATAATTCATGTATTTTTAGTTCATACAATAGTTAATCTATCACAAACAATGTCTAATCAACCTAGAAAGTGCATTATGCAGTCATAAATTCAAATTTGCATTTCAAATTTTTCGGCCGGTATTTTGACTGCCGGCACCAGCCGGGCTTTCCAGTTACCGGCCGGTAACCCCCGGGTTTTTGACCTCTGGTTGTATGCATGGTTGTCATGGCGTCGCCTATGCGACGCCTAGGCGTCCTGGTGACTGGAGGCTGACGTCGAGGCCACTCGCCTAGGCCTTAGAACTTAGGCGAGCCCATGGGATCGCTGGGCTGTGTTGCATATTGAATCAAAATAGCAGATTTTGCTAACATTATTTGTTCATGCTATTAAATATTCGAGTTGTGATAGTTTAAAAAAAATGTTGATTCAGCTGTTGAATTGTTGGATGGTTAGTAAAATAGCATGCCTAGTGATATTGATCTACCATGGTTGTGGTTTAGTGATGTTCAATACTTCAATGTTACTTGCATTAATTTGTGAAGATAGAATGATATTGTGCATTACTGACTTGGGATACTATTGAATTATTAAAACCTTGAGGGTGTGTTGTGTACTAATGTTACTTAACGTAGTTGTTATTTGGAGAATTGGTGATATGCTTATTTAATTCCCTGCCAGATGATGTATTATATGAGGTATATTTATTTAATTATCAGCCATATAAGATATTATTTGTTACTTTTATTACTACCGTCTAACATTCGCCATGGCGGGCATCTAGGTGTCTAGGCGCCCCGTGCTCGCCGCAACTTACCGGAGCGCCATGACAACCTTGGTTGTGTGTTTACAGACATGCACGCTAACTTACATTTTGTATCTATTGTTCAGCACCCAATCACTGCTAGGGAGGGTTCAGGTACCAAACCTAAAGGCACCAGGCTTGAGCGAGCCATTCGGGATCTCCAAAAGATTGTTGCTGAATGTGAGTATTACATAGCATCCCCCTTCTATGCTGGAGTCTTTCTGTTGACCATGGACTCATGGAGTAGTAGTGCTGGAAGTAATTTCAGATACTTGAATTTGTCCTTGCAGACAGACTGCCAGCTATCGATATTAATGAGGTAGACCCAAATGGTCAGGCAGCAGTTAAAAGACGGTTGCCTCAAGAAGTAAAACAAAAGCTTGCCAAGGTTGCAAGGCTATCGGTATGTAGTAGCGCAATCAAATTTATCTGTGATTCAAGTGCATCTGAAATTCTGAATCTTGTATGCCATGTGATTTCTTATGTGTACATGTTCTTGACCAGTGAATGGACATCATGTGAGTACATAATTTCTTCAGCCTTGCATCTTAGAAAATTCTTGTTTATATAGCAAACATATATATATATGCACCTGTCTTATGCAGTTTTATACTTTTGCTTTCTCTGAAGTTATATTTAAAAGGGGGCCTTGGACTAGTGGCAATTCTTCAAAATTCTTGTGATACTGCTATCGATTATTTCAATACAGAGTTAGTGGGATATTAGTTCGTTGGTACTAATCACTGGTGATTTCAGTTTATCAAACTTTAAACTATCAGAACCCTTTTGACTGCTTATATTGATGAACTTTTAGCCTGTGCCGCCTGACTTTAAATGGTATAGCACCTGCCAGCTGTTTGTAATGCTGTCGATTTGTGCAGGCAAATCAGGGAAAAATCCAAGAACATGAGTTGATTGATCGCCTCATGGGCATAGTTGGACACCTTGTGCAGCGTAGGACACTGAAGGTGAGTAATGGAAGTAAACAAACATGTCCTTGGCACCTGACTTTTTGGTAGAGTTGGACACTGATTGATTGCCTCTTTCTATTTGGCTGATTGCTTTTGTATATTTCAAATTTGAAAAAAAGAAAAAGAAGGTTACTTTCTCTGTTCTAAAATATATGTTATTTTGGACACTGGCAGTGACATGATCTCCAATAAGTAACATAAACCATCAGTTTTTATAGTAATGTAATAGCAAAAAATCATAAGGTATTATATTATGAAAGTGCATTTCATGACGAAACTAATGTTATCATTTTCACATGATCAATTTAAATAGTTTTGTATATATTAGTAATCAAAGTTAGAAAATTTTGATTTCACACAATCTAAAACGTCACGTGTTTTTGAACATAGGGGGTATATGGCAACTAATTTTGGTAGTATATTTCGATTTGGTATTTTCATCAAATTAGATAAGAGTATAATTAGGATGAGAAAAACCTTTTCAAGCACACCTGAACAAGTCCTTACTATATTTATCTTTAGTACTCATTTGGCCTTGTGAAATTTTATGGTAATCAGAGAAAATGAACCATAATTTAGCTATGGGAGATCCTTTCAAACACCACAACCACCACCATGAGGTCAATATGATATGTTGGCAAAAAAGAAGAACAACTGAGCAACAAATCTACTTTTTTATGCATCTGCAGTAAAAAAACAAACTTGAGATGTTGCTAGCAAGAATTTCTTTTTGTCCATTAGTTTGTAGTTTCTAAGTCATGCTTATGTTGATATTCTATGTGGTACACTGATCCTGTAGAGTGCCGATTGACTTCACTCAAACTACATGGCCATGAGAATCACTCCTTTGTGCACCGCATGTCCCTTTCTCTAACTCATGTTATTTTTGAACAGAGAAACATGAAAGAAATGGTAGAATCAGGTCTTTCTGCTAAACAAGAGAAGGCCGATAGGTTCCAGCTTGTAAAAATGGAGATCAATGAAATGATTAAGGCACGTGTGGCTGCCAAGGTCAAGGTAAAGAACTAGAGATATAGCATTTTGTAACAAGTATGAAACTTTTGTCTATCTTATTGAAGTTATTATTCCTGTCTTTTACTTTTGATGTTAGATGTTCTGTTATGTATGTGCTACCAGGTCAATGAACAACAGGATGGCTCAGCTGATGATTTTCAGGCTGTCAATGATGAAAGAAGATCTTTAAAAGGAAAGTCTGTAATGGATACTGTATTGGAGGACAGGATATGTGACCTGTATGATCTGTATGTTGAGGTAAACCTGTAAATATATAGGTTTGGACAAATTGCAATCGTGATGATCATTTTTTTTTTGTTTATTCACAAGGATGCCAGAAAGGGCTTTAGCACCAAGGGTACCTTTTATTTAGAGTTTATTAGGTTTACCATTTTGGTGTTAGTGAAAGTAGATATATGGGTATATTTGATTCTTGTTTATTCCGTATCATTTTATTAGTGAAACATGTAGCAGAGTTGCTTTAGAAGAAAAGCGGCTTCATTGAGACCCTAGCTTCATTCCTCCTTTAGCTTGTTTGGCTTAGTTGATAAATGCCTGTCTGCATGCATGTCAGGGTATGGATGAAGACAAGGGCCCTCAAAGCAGGAAGTTATATGTAGAGGTATTAGCCCTGACCCTTAAAAACTTTTTCTCATTTTTCCTTTCTTTTTAAAAGATTCTTAAGCATCTGAATTTGATGAAGTAGTCATGCTTGATTCTTTTAAGTCACTGTTTAAAAGGACCATTGAGATGTATGTTATCAAACTAATCTATTTAAATATTACTTTTTGTGTGTATAGGAGATTCCTTTGCCTTAGTCTCCCTTTCACATTGTGCTCCAAAGCTTGTCACTTCTTCAAATCTGGAAATCTTAGTCATTACTCAGTAGCATTTGTGCCTCTTCTTGTAGTGCTTTCTTTTGGCAAAAAGCAAGGCAAAACTGCCGTTTTGTTTATTACTTGATAGACTGATAGTGTCTTAAAGCTAAATTCAAATTTGCCTGGTATCCTTGGTCTTATGTTGAAGACAGATGATTAATTCAGAGTTGTCAAATAATGCCTTTAACTGCTTTCAGATGTAAATTTTAAATTGGCATTTCTTCAGCTGTATTGTTGTGTATGTTGTGAATAGTTATGTGGATTGTGGATCATGATTTGTGAAGTGGGCTTTCAATTTAGTTACTTGCTTTGAGTAACAGAGCAAGGGATGCTTTTGATGGAGCTATTATTGTGGGTGCACCATTTATCTCGTGGGCAATCTGCATTTTTCTTTAGTATGCTTATATATTATCATTTCTTTTTTTGCACCAGCTTGCAGAGTTATGGCCACAAGGGTACATGGATAATGTTGGAATTAAAGATGCCATATATAGATCAAAGGAACGAAGGAGATCACTACACAACCAGCAGAAGGTCACCGTTATACAAGTCCTTTTTCCTTCTTCAAATTATTAAATATACATAGGTAGAATTAAAAGTTAAAGCAGATGCACCATAATGATGATGTGCGGCTAGAGATTAAAGGTATCCTGTGATAGTATGGAACCTGCTATCTTGACAATTATCACATTGCAGTTGAATAGTTAATGTAACTTTTGCTAAAAAACCCATTTTGTGATGTAACCCCTTTGTAGATGCTGTTCTTCAAAGTAAAGTGCACATGATGTAGCTCACTACCTTTTCCTTTTCAATTAAACCAGGTTCGCAACGAGGAGAGAATGAAGAGGAAAAGGCTGGCTGCGGCGGCTAAACAGCAAGATGGCTATCCTGTTGTAATGCAAAGTGCACTGGCCCTGCCAGTCGCACAACCACCCATAACAAACCCTATTACCACACACCCTGTGACGGACTATGGACAGAACCAGGGATCAAAAGATTTAGAAAGGGTTCGTGAAATAGGCGCCGGTGCAGTCCCTGACGACAGCAACAGAAATGCTGGCGAGAAGAAGAAGAAAAAGAGAAAGTCGGAATCTGATCTTATAGATACACAAGCTAACCCACTGAAGGCTACCTCGCAACATGGTAGTGAGAAGCAAAAGCCTCCGAAGCATGCAGATGAGGCAAATGCTAGTAGCCTGCCCTCCAAGGCAACTGTACCCGTGCTTGGTCTCCCTAGCTATGACCAACAACCTAGCTGATTATTTTCGATGTGACATTGGAAAATTTCAATTCCCCTCATAGGCCCTTGTCGGCTGCTGTAACAAGTATCTTAGCGGAGAGGATACCGTTGGTCATTTGTAATTTTTCATGATTACATAGTTCCTTTCCACCCCTAATGTTGGCTGTATAGTATGCGTTACTTTCAGTTTCTGATCGTTGGGACGTGTTTATTCAGTGTGATAGAATACCCGAACACGCCTGACGGTGATAACTGTCTCTAGTCCATTTGTCGAAGTCAGTTTGATCACGCTCATCACGAGAATCATATAATCTCTGCGATTGGCACACCCCACGAAGATCCAATGAAGATGTAGCAGCATGAGTCGCTGTAGAGGAAGTAGGTGATACAAGCGTCGCAGATCGGTCATCGTCGGCGTCCCGACGATGACGCAATCGTCGACACCGGTGAGCAAGTCTTGCCGATGAAGAGAAGTAGAGGTGGGGATTTGGGAGCTTAGATTTGTGGAAAGGAGGATGCAGGCTAGGCTGTGGTGGTGGTGCTCGGCGCTGGTACAGCCAGTCTTCGACAACGGTGGCGGCGAAGAAGGCGATTAGAGTAAGGCTAATAATACAACCTTCAGCTGGCTATATGGACACTTACAGCCCACTTATCAGCCCATTCATATAGTAGTTTACAGCCAGCTGAAAGCTGTATGACCCACCCATTTCTCTCACAAAGTTTCTTGGTTCTTGTGCTTCAGCTGGCTGTAAACTTACAGCCCACCTCTCCTCTCTCTCCTCCACCTCAGCATGCAGCCTACTAACAGCCTCTAATTATACTTGCTCTTAGGAGGTGGCGGCTCTGTGGTGGCTTGGGTTTTGGGTTTTTTTTTTTCTCTGCTTTGACCGATTTCGGAGAATTTGGCTGTGCGGTTCGGGGCAGGCTGAAGATGAGCCAAAGCCTAACGAAGTCCACCCAATGGCTCCGCTCATGGGGTCTAGTAATCAGGCGTGCTTTGGTGAGAGATTGCGTCGGTTTTTGTGATTGCATGGAGACGTGATTAGGGGCTTGTGCTATTGCGTGATTTTTGGAGCGCTTAGCGCGCGCAGGGCCGGCCGTGCCGAACAGATTTGTTCAACCACATACTGCTGGAGTAGTTCCTCAAGTTCGTTGTGTCTCGCTAACCCTTTTGACACTAGCGGAGAAGTGCAAATATTTACAGTGGGGCTAACAGATCCCCTCTACACTAACATCGAGTTGCAAAACCTGACAAGGCTACAGATAGCCATGATTCTATGTACGTAGGCTCATCAGCTACAAATCAGGCATGGTAGCAATACTTTCCTTATCTCTAGGTTTTGATCAGTGTGGAGTTGATATATTTGGTTGTTTCCCTTATCTTTTAGGATTTGATTGTTAAGCCCTCTATTTAAGACGACATAATACTCAATGGAAGTAAGCAAGGAATAGGCAATCTCTTTCCGATGTATCTATATATCTCTCTTTACCCTTGTCCAGGATAGAAATCTCAGAACCGGTAGAAAACCCGACCAGTGGGTGGTAACGGTAACCGGCCGATTATCTACAAACCTAAAAAGGGGATGAAATTTATGTTTCAAACTTTGAATTTGGGCGGTTTGAAAACCGGTAACTGTTCCGTTACCGAAAAAACCGCTAAAAATCAGAAAAAAGCTAGAGAAATCTAGCACAAAATGTCGAGACTACCTTATTTATGCATATTTAGTTCATACAATAGGTAATCTAGCATAAAAAATCTAAACTAACTTAGAAAATGCATGTGTAATCATCGGGATTTCGGCCGATTTCCCTCTCGGTACCTCAAGCATTCCTAGTAACGGACAGTTACCGACTGGTTTTTTTTATCCCTGCCCTTACTGCACCAACCGATAAATGTCAATTTTTTTATCCCTGCCCTTGCTGAACCCTCCTGCCATGACAAGCTAATCTTTTCCTCTGCCCCTTTTGTTTGACTCCTCCCTACCCTCTATTTTTACCCGAAGGGATCCAGGACCTCACGCTAGCCAATGATAGCTATCCCTTACATTCTTTACCCAAGCACATAGTAAGTTCTAACAAGTCTCATGATATATACGACTTTTGTTTTTGGCTTCAGAAACACGTTGACTTCTTAACTTTGTCTTTTTTAGCCTTTTGGTTTTTTAGACTTTTTTGTTTTTCCCCCCTATTCATCCATGATGATATAACTTTTTAATTTTTTAATTTAATTATTCAGAAAAAATTAACAGCCTCTACAGTGCATTTTTAACCAGATGTTATAAGCTACATTGAGCACTACATTATGCTGTAAGAGCTCCTCCAAAAATAAAAATGGGAAAAATTGTATGGCAAAGATAAAGAAAATCTAATGACAAGAAAAGAGGGGCATTGTATTGTGTATTTCATTTATCTATTTTTCAATGTGTATTTTTTCTAGTTTCATTAGGTAACTTAGTTTTTACTAAACATGTGTGAATATTATTGGTTTCCCTTAAAAATGATGCTATTCTACGAGCTGTTGCGCTTATTTGCTAAATTATCAATGGAAGGGTGAATATGAATAACCGACCTAGCGGTCAATGATAAATTTTTGTCTAACTAAAAAATCTGTCTTAATATTTATCTAGTTTTATATTGGCGTTCATTGTACTGTTAGAAATTGGCCCATTTATTTATGACCCATTTTCTTAATTCCAAAGTATGCATAGTTTAATACCATATTGCTAAGGAAGGTGAGGAAGACCGATTTATAAGGTGGAGTCCTCACCACTTCTTGAATATGGATAGATATGGTATAAGGAGGGTTCTGTCTAGTCACACACACGCACGCGCGCGCGCATATTCACGTATTTTCGCGTGAAAATCGCGTGACTTGTGCCGTGACGTGGCGCGCCACTTGGCAGACTCAGTCCATCTTTATTTTTGCTGAATCCTGCACCTCGATCTCTCTGTTTGAATGAGACTCAAACGTTTTATTTTGAGGCTTAAATGGGTTTTGGATGACAGGCAGTTATCAGTGGGTAAATCATTGGTTAAATGTTTTCAGTTACCAGTGAATTATTTCAGTTCAATGGGGCAGTTACTAGAGAGTAATTTGCATATCTTTATATATCTGGAGACGTCCAAGGTATAGAGAAGAGAGAATCCCTCACTGCCTGCATCTCGTACTTCTGTCTTCTCGTGCTGTTGTACTTCGCCGTGTAAACCTCGTCGATCTTTCTTCCCGGCGTGCACCTGGAAGGAGGGAGAGCGACTATCTCCGAACCGTTGCCGCAGAGAGTACCGGCACGGGGCGGCAATAAGGTTTCTGGGCAGCACATCTGCGCGACCGCTCACTGCACTGCGTCATCTACGTTCTGCACTGCGTCAAGCCTGCGCGGCTTCCTGTTCTTCTTCAGGCTAACAAGTAAGTCGTTCACGCGCACGTACGACTTTGTCACTATATTTTTCTTGAGTATATTCTGAAGTATGATGGGTAGCCTGCTGTTAGTAGTAAGTTTTGCATCACTAGTTTATTGTGTTTGTCTTCTAGTAAAATTTGGAATTAAAATATCGCCCACATTTTTAACAATTCAGAAACCTTATTGTGAATTTTGTTGCAATACAGCAATGGTTAGTGCTTCTGATGCAATGAAACCTGAGAGGTTTTCTCATCAGAACTTTCGTAGATAGTAGATTAGAGCTAAGTTTTGGCTCATGTCTTTGGGCTGTGGTGGGTTATCCACCCGCAGTATCCATTTACGATTGAGCAGTACATGCAGTTTGAAAATGCAAACAATACTGCTCTTGGATGCATTTTGACTGTTCTGGCAGATCAGCTCTATGATGTGTACATGGACTACAATTCCGCCACAGAGTTGTGGGATGCACTAGAGCACAAATATGTAGAGGCAGAGACAGGTCGCTGGCTCTATATATGTGAGCAATTTTTTGACCTTAGCATAGATGAGGCTAAGTCCATAGTTGGACAAGCTCATGACCTCCAGCTACTAGTCGGTGAGATTGCACACCTGGGCTGTGTGTTGCCTCCAAAGTTTGTGGATGCGGGCATTGTTGCTAAACTCCCTACCTCTTGGCGGGATTTTGCTACTAGCTTGAAATATAAGAGGGGAGAGATTTCTGTTGAGGATCTCATTGCAGCCCTCGATGTGGAAGAAAAAGCAAGAGCAAAAGATGCACCTAGCACATCTGGCCAGAACAATGCAAATGTCATACAAAAAAAGACTGTTGCTAAGAAGTACAAATCCAACAAACCGAACAAGACAACTAGCTTTAAGAAAAAAACTGAGAAAAAAGATTTGAAGAACATCACCTGCTTTGTGTGCGGAAAAGACGGTCATATGGCGAAGGACTGTCGTTTCCGCAAGATCAAAGATGGTGAACAACCTAAAAAGAAGGCTGTTAACGTGACCATAGGCGAGGCCTCGACTTCAGAAGGGTATGGTAATTCATCTGTTGTCTTTTCAGCTTGTCAATCCACTGATTGGTGGGTTGATACTGGAGCTAATGTTCACGTATGTTCTGATATTTCCTTATTTTCTTCTTATCAGACAGCAGGGGCTTCCTCCGTCCTAATGGAAAATGGGTCGGATGCTTCTGTTCTTGGTGTTGGCCCGGTGGATCTGAAGCTTACTTCAGGGAAGATTGTCCACTTGAAGAATGTGCAGCATGCTCCTACAATAAAGAAGAACCTCGTAGTGCTTCTCTCCTATGAAGGGACGATTATAAGCTAGTTTTTAAGTCAAATAAAGTTGTAATGTCTAAGTTCAAAAAATTTGTTGGTAAAGACTATGAGAGCGGAGGCTTGTTCTGCCTAAGCATTTTAGAGTCGTGTTATAATCTGAATATTGCAACTGATTTAAATAAATATGAGGCAAATATTTGGCACTCTCATTTCTGTCATATTGGTTTTGATAGTATTGCTAGAATGTCCAGATTAGATATAATTCCAAAATATGAAATTATCAAAGTATCAAAGTGCCAGTCATGTGTGCAAGCAAAGCAACCTCAAAAACCCTTTAATGGATTAGAGGATGAAAAGAACTTGGCACCTTTAGATCTTATTCATTCAGATTTGTGTGAAATGAATGGATTATTGACAAAAGGAGGCAAAAGATATTTTCTAACTTTTATTGATGATGTAACACGCTACTGCTACGTGTATTTGCTGAAAACTAAAGATGAAGCTTTAAACTATTTTAAAACTTATAAGACCGAGGTTAAGAACCAACTAGAAAATAAAATAAAAAGATTAAGGTCGGATCGTGGAGGAGAGTATGTCTCTCTTGAATTCTCCCGATTCTGTTCTGAGCATGGAATAGTCTAAGAATTTACACCACCATATTCACTCCAATCAAACGGGGTAGCTGAGAGGAAAAATCGGACACTAACAGACTTGGTTAATGTCGTGTTAGAGAGTGCCGGTATGCCTAAGACACGGTGGGGGAAGCTATTCTAACAGCAACTTTCGTCCTAAACAGAGTAATTATCAAAAAGAGTGAGATTACTCCGTATGAGGGATGGAAGGAGAGAAAACCTAATGTTAATTTTCTGCGAACTTGGGGGTGTTTGGCAAAAGTTAATATACCATTGCAAAAAAAGAAAAACTTCGACCAAAAATAGTCGATTGTATTTTTCTAGGATATGCTCAAAATAGCACGGCCTATAGATTTTTAGTAGTTAAATCAGAAACTCCTAAGATTATTGCTAATACAATAATGGAGTCTAGAGATGCTTCATTCTTTGATAATATCTTTCCTATAAGAACAGCAGGCAGTACTTCACGAACAGAGAATGTTCAAACTGATAATATTGAAAGTGAGAATAATCAAACTTCTGAACTTCCCACCATTTCTGAACCAATATGTGATATCCCTGAGGAGGATAACAATCTAGTCGCAGAAGCTCCTCGCAGGAGCAAGAGACAAGGGGTTGAGAAAACCTTTGGTGACGACTATATTGTATACCTCGTGGATGATGTGCCAAAAACTCTTTCGGAGGCTTATGCATCTCCTGATGCTGAGTATTGGAAAAAGGCAATCCATAGCGAGATGGACTCTATCATGGCTAATGGGACTTGGGAAATCACAGATCGTCCTACCGGGTGTAAACCTGTAGGATGTAAGTGGATCTTTAAAAAGAAACTAAGGCCTGATGGAACTATTGAGAAGTACAACGCCAGACTTGTGGCCAAGGGTTACACCTAGAGAGAGGGAGAAGATTTCTTTGATACCTATTCTCCTGTTGCCAGACTAACTACCATCAGAGTGCTCCTTGCGTTAGCATCTTCCTATGGTCTACATGTTCATCAAATGGACATGAAGACAACTTTCCTTAATGGAGAGTTGGAAGAAGAAATCTATATGGATCAACCAGATGGTTTTGTGATTTCTGGATAGGAAAATAAAGTATGCAGATTATTGAAATCTTTGTATGGCCTAAAACAAGCACCAAAACAATGGCACGAGAAGTTTGACAAAACTTTAACATCTGCTAGCTTTGTTGTGAATGAAGCTGATAAATATGTGTACTATCGTTATGGTGGGGGTCAAGGAGTGATCTTATGTCTGTATGTAGATGACATACTTATATTTGGAACAAACACTCTATAATTGACCAGGTCAAATCTTTCTTATCCCGGTGTTTTGATATGAAAGACTTGAGACAGGCAGATGTCATTCTGAATATTAAATTGATCAAAAGCAAGGATGTGATTATTTTGAATAAATCACATTATGCTGAGAAAATATTAAGCCGGTTTGGTTTTGAAAACTGTAAAGTTTCACCAACACCCTATGATGCGAGCATTAAGCTTCGAAAGAACCAGAGGTTAGGAAAAGATCAATTAAGATATTTACAAATTATTGAGTCACTTATGTATTTAGCTGGTGCCACAAGACCTGACATTTCATTTGCTGTGAGCAAATTAAGTCGGTTTACTTCTAACCCAGGAGATGATCACTGGAAGACACTTGAAAGAGTGTTGCGCTACTTGAGAGGCACAACATCTTTTGGAATACGTTATAGTGGACACCCTTCTGTATTAGAAGGATATAGTAACTCTAATTGAATCTCTGATGTGGATGAGATCAAAACTACAAGTGGTTTTGTATTCACTTTAGCTGGTGCTGCAGTTTCATAGAGGTCTTGCAAACCGACCATATTGACGAGGTCAACCATGGAAGCAAAACTTGTAGCACTTGACACAGCCACAGTTGAGGCTGCATGGGTGAGAGAGCTTCTATTGGACTTGCCATTGGTTGAGAAACCAACACCTGCAATCCTGATGTACTGTGATAATCAAACAGTGTTGGCCAAAGTCACAAGTACAAAGGATAATATGAAGTCCTCTAGACATGTGAAACGTAGGCTTAAATCTGTCAGAAATATGAGAAACTTCGGAGTGATTGTTGTGAACTATATTCACACTGGGAAAAATCTGGCAGACCCTTTTACAAAGGGGTTAGCACGGAAAATGATTTCTGTTGCATCTATAGATATGGGAATAAGGCCCATTTAAGTTATATCACAATGGTAACCCATACCTTCTTGATCGGAGATCCCGTGACTTAGGCAATGGTAAAAACAAATTGATGTTGTAACAAGAGAGTATATATTTAGTATACCCATGTCCTAATAAACAAAGTATTCTCGACTGTATGGAAGGTTGGCATAAAGTCTGTTGTCCAAATAAGGAAAATGTATTAGCCTACAGGATACCTAGAAAGAATACACCTACTTGAGCTTAACTGTGTGGTCGCAGTTCACGAGAACGGGGCATTCTCTAGAAAGCTCATGAGCAGATAAGGGAGCATGACCATATAACGCTCCGTTTAGGCGTGGTTCATTGGCAACCTAGTACCAGTTGAAATTTCAAGTGAAATCTGATTACAAAAATCTGTGAATTCAATGCATAGTCCATTCATCCGCTGTGAGAAGATGAATCTTGTCATTCTAGGTGCAAGTTCAACCCGTACGGGACTTACACTAAAAGACTGGAATATTAACAGTACTTCAGCACAATATCTTTGTCATCTGTTTACTTCTTGCTTTGAATTTGGTGGGGGATTGTTAGAAATTGGCTCATTTATTTATGGCTCATTTCCTTAATTCCAAAGTACGCATGGTTTAGTACCATATTGCTAAGGAAATGTGAGGAATGCCTATTTATAAGGTGAACTCCTCACCGCTTCTTGAATATGGATAGAGATAGTATGAGGAGGGTTCTGTCTAGTCACACGCGCGCGCGTGTTCGCGTATTTTTGCGTGAAAATCGTGTGACTTGTGACTTACGACGCGTGACTGTGCCGTGACGTGGCGCGCCACTTGGCAGACTCAGTCCATCTTTATTTTTGCTGAATCCTACACCTCGCTCTCTCTGTTTGAATGAGATTCAAACGTTTGATTTTGAGGCTTAAATGGGTTTTTGATGACAGGCAATTATCAGTGGGTAAATCATTGGTTAAATGTTTTCAGTTACCAGTGAATTATTTCAGTTCAATGGGGCAGTTACTAGAGAGTAATTTGCATATCTTTATATACCTGGAGACATCCAAGGTATAGAGAAGAGAGAATCCCTCACTGCCTGCATCTCGTACTTCTGTCTTCTTGTGCTGTTGTACTTCGCCGTCTGAACCTCGTCGACTTATCTTCCCGGCGTGCACTTGGAAGGAGGGAGAACGGCTATCTCCGAACCGTTGCCGCAGAGAGTACCTGCACGGGGCGGCAATAAGGTTTCTGGGTAACGTATTTGCGCGACCGCTCACTGCACTGCGTCATCTACGTTCTGCACTGCATCAAGCCTGCGCGGCTTCCTGTTCTTCTTCAAGCTAACAAGAAAATACGGTTCGGTATCGGTAAATCCCAATTTATTTCGGTGCAGTATCGGTAAATACCATATTTACCAAAGTTAACGCAAATTGCAAACAATATAATGACTAGCGAGACGAGTAAACGACAGTATATATACTACGAGCCGTCACCACGGAGGCAAACAAACTTGGCTGTGTTCAGTTACTGGTGTGTTTAGTTTCTAGTTTTCTGATTTTCCGTTCAGTTACTTGGATGTGGGGTGCTCTAGTCCAAAAACAAAAGACAGTATATATACTACGAGCTCTACTGTTGTAACATGTGGATTGTGCTCTAGTCTAGTGTTGTTTATTTGGGATTGGGCCAACTCCGTCCATTCCCATGTAAATAAGTAATAAGACGAAGTAGCTGCAGCACTGCAGGGAGGGCCCATTGGCCCAGCTCCATCCACCCCGAGAGGAAAGTTTCAGTTTTTAGTCGGTTTTTTGGAAAAAAAAACCGAACACCAAAAAAACCTGAAATATAAAAACCGAACCGAATACCGAAAACCAGTCAAACCGAGTTGACCTGTTCGGTTCGGTTTTTTTATGCACAGCCCTGCCCTGAAGAGGAGGACAGGATATTCTTGATTTGTGGTTACTCTCTTTGTTCGTACAAGTACTACCACATCCGGTGCTTAAAGTCTAAGCAGATTGCAAGCAATGCGCAGCGGGACAACCCGTGCTGGTACTGCCCATCTTGCCTTTGCCGAGTTTGTCATTCTGACAAGGACGATGATCAAGTCATCATGTGTAATGGCTGTGATGAGGGCTATCATCTGTACTGCTTGACATCTCCCCTTACCTCGGTACCCAAGGGAAGGGGGAGTGGTATTGCTCATCCTGCATTGTGGAGAGACCAAAGGAGGGAATGAGAAAGGATGAGCAAAGGATGCTGAAACTCCATAGAAAGGATGATCCTATGCTCTTGCCCGGTTTTCAAAAGAAAAAAAGGATTGTAGTATGCTGAAAAACGCTAGGGTGAAAGAGCAGTTGTTGACTTGTGACAGAGTAGGAAGCCTGGAGATCTGGAACTTCTTTGCACTGTGGCTGCGGCAATATCAGAGTCTCAGTGTTCTTTTGGTCAGTAAGTGGATTCGTATTCTCTGCCGTGAGTTCAAGCGGCACAAATTTGCTGTTCGGAGAGATTTAGCTGTCCACTTGAAGAACTGATGGTCAGGACAACGGCAGATGAGAAATTTAGCTGCTGATTTCTGATTGAGAAGCTGAGGGTCTGCCAACAACATGTGCCGTTTGAACTAATCGTAGAGAATAAGAACCCGTTAGGTTGTCGCTCTTTTTTTATCGTTTCATTAACCTCCTCTGTGAGGTCATATTTAAAGAACTTGTCAGCGTCTGAACTTCAAGGATGCTTAGTGCAATATCATCCTCTTAGGTGGATATTACCGTCGTTTTTTAAAACGTTGGATATTACCATTTAAAATACCCCACGAGTCATTAGGAATGGTGTAGTTTCTATCTTGTGCACTTGTTTGCAGAATTGCAGGTACAATTTTGTAAGAACTACACATGAGAATCTCGTGGGATTCCTACGAAATTACCGCGCTGCAAATGGGGCCGGAGTGAGTGGACTTGTAGGCCTTTTCCCGAAACCTGTGAGCTTTTTCATGAGGTGATTGACGCAGGTTGCAGAGGACTGGAATGCTCCATCCTGTACCAGGAACTCAGCGGGCCAACGGAAGGGGGAGCATGAATGGTGACTAGTACCGGGAACCATGCATGCCAACGCGGTGACGCCATGGAGAACCCCCACTACTGTCATGTCGCCCAGAAAAGGCGAGATGACCTCGCTGTCCTGCTCACTGAGCAGAAACACCGTGCGTACGACAACTCCTATATGAAAAGATCATCGTGAACAACCATCTGGACGCGCGACTGCACCGGCACTGAGCCCGAGTAGTAGTACTCCGGTCTCTTCCTCTGGTTGTTTCGATTTATGTCTTATATCTTATAATTTTATATTATAGTTTTTAGATTATTTATGAAAGATTATAAAATAATAGAAATTCTAATGTAGTTTTAGCTGATATAAATAAAATCACTATAATATAATATAATTAATTTATAGATCTTACTTTAAAAAGATATTTTGTTTAAAAATTAGTTATTATAAAAAATTTAAAAAAATAGTGTTTAGAAATTGAAAAGAAGAATGCCCACTAACCATGTTCCATAAGGAACTCCTGCTCACTCACTCTATCATTATCCCGTGTCCTGGCCTCAATAGTCACAGAGCCCACCACTCGCTTTAAGGCCACGTGAAGGCGTCCTTTTGTGAGAGTTGGGAGAGTAGGAATGGACTAATTTGGGCCTAAGCCCAGACCCACCAAGAGCCAAGCTGTAACAGAGACGGTTGCCTTTCAGGTCAGATCAGCAGCAGCAGTTGTTCATCTCACTCGGCAGCTCAGGGGATCGGTCTGCCCCGGAAGTAGCAGCCGTCAGCTTACCTTTTTCTCCTCACAGTGATTTGCCCTCTGCAATGGCAGCACACACTGATGAGACGCCCAAGCTACCTCTCTTAAGTATCTGTCTTTTTTCCAGTTTTTAGCTTTTCTATAGTAATTAGCTTTTAAACAAAATATCTTTTAAAAAATATTTTAAACGAAATATTTTATTAAAAAATGAGGTCTACTAGTTAATTATAGGCGACAAAAATCACATGTGAGTTTTAGTTACTCTATAATTTCTCGCACGAGCAGCTCAAAAAACACATGTCGCAACCAAAACAGAACAGGCCACTAATCATCTCTTGGAACGGAAGTGCTTTGAAAAGTCATACTGCCCATTTAATTCGTCCACTAGCTTAAGCTTTTGACCGATTAATTTCATTTTTTCCCCAACTTTTAATTTGGGGGGGGGGGGTATTTTTGTTTTTTCTTTATCTATTTGTATTGTCCGTAATAATATAACTATTTTTCTTTGTTAAATTTTTTTAATTTTAATTACGCTAAAAATCATCAATAATTACAGTGTAAAAAACTATTACAATAACAAAAAAACTAGAAACTTAAGCTTGATAAACCCAAATAAGCACCGGTATTTAAAAGAAAAAACTAGCTACAATGCCGTATATGAGATGGCTTCATGCCTCGAGACCATCTGGGAGCTAATGGCCCGGCTTGACAGGACAGGGCGCTGTTAGTGTGGGCATGAGTGTTTTTGTGACAACTGTTATTAGCAGCCAAGTACCGTGACATGTGTTGCTTCCTGATTGGCTGGCTGCTGGCTGCTCCTTATTGGGCAATGCCTGCGGAGTAGTCGCAACTCGGCTCGCTTTCGGATCCGGCGCCATCGAACGCACCGGCTCTTTTGGTTTTGATCATCCGTGACACTGTTCACTACTCTTTCGTTCCGTATTTCGGTCGAGTAAGGGCATCTGTAGTGTATATAGCTTGCTGACTCTTAAGGTGAATCCTGCATCATTCTTAAGACCGACGCTGCAACGTTTGAGGCCACCGTCGGCTCTTAAGGTGGGTCCACTCGGCTGTAAAAAAGGGATATGGCAGTTGGAGAGAGAGAACAATAGATGTAAAGAAAATTGTATTTTAATGCTTGTGGTCAGGTTTTTAGCTTGAGGACCAGCCTCAAGCTTTTTTTTGCTTATGGCCTGCTTAAGGTCACCCCTGTAATGTATAAGGTCGACCTTAAAGTGGCTTATGACCCTCTATTTTCATACACTACAGATGCCCTAAGTTTGTCAGGTTGTAGATGCATGATCTGGTCTGTTCTTTTTAGCTTCTAAAAATTATTTTTCAGCTTTTCTATAATAGCTAGTTTTTAAACGAAGTATTTTTTAAGATAGGGTCTACTAGTTAATTGTAGTACATAATTTACTGACTTTATTTATATCTGCAAAAACCGCACGGTAGTTTCTGTTACTTTGTAATTTTTCGTACAAACAGACTAAAAACCACAAACTGCAACAAAAACCCATAAACCGTAGCAAAAAAGAACAGACCCTAGTTCCTCTCTTCTACCTACATCCTATACCATTTTTTGGTAATATCTAGAAGCCTTTTAATCTGGGATGTACGCGGGATGCCTCATGCCTCTAAAGCCAGAAATGAATGCACTGATATCCCTCCTCGTAGCCTCACATTTCATATCCTTTGTAACTGCAAGGGATATCTAAACGGCTCGTTAGTCGGACAGTCCATGTTTTCGTTCCCACGAGAAAATAATTTTTGGTTATTTCACATCACTAAAGGGCCCATATAGCAAATATTTAAACTACTAGATGGTCTACGCAGCAAATATTTACTTGATTTTTCCTCAAATATCATGTACATTTCTCACCTGCGATTGAGCAAATTAAACGCCCAATTAATCCTAGATCTCCACCTATACATGCCTCTTGTACCCCCTCCGGCGCCACCACTCTCCTACAGCCTATTAGATTCCGCTTCTGACTTCCGCTTAAAAAAGACAATACGAACATCCAACTTCTCAAATCGGTTTCTTTACTTCTCTTACTACTACCTCACTCCAGGAATAAAATAGAGGTCACGGTGCATCATGCACTCTATTTCACCCACTCCCATTATGCGCATGCATCACTCCTTCAATTTTTTCCACCGCCCGTCTCTTTCTTCTAAAACCCACTTCTTTTATATATTACTATTTATTTTCAACTAACTGCTTTCTCATCATCACTGTTAACCAACCTTCCCACCATCAGGCACCATGCCTGTCACCAGCAGCGAAGCTAGGAATAAAATTGAGGATGAGCTGAACTATTTATAGGTTTAAACTAAGTTAACATAAAATTAGTCTTGTACTCTTATAAAATTTTAAATTCATATAGAAATTATAAATTGGATGGAGAAACAATAAAAAATAGAGAAATAGAAAGTAGGTACCTCGATAATAGAAAGTAGGTACTTCTCTCTATTTTTACTATGTACAAAGTTACCACCGGGGGAGGTGAGGCTCAAGCCTTACTAAGCAACATCGGTGGCTGGCCCTGCTCGTTTGGGTTTCAACTTTTGGTTTCTGGTTTCTAGCTTCTTAATTTTATCTTTTTCTAGCTTTTTGACTTTTTTGCCTTCTTTTCCTGTATTCTTTTGCATTGTCCATGATGAAATAACATGTTTTTCTATTTTATTTTTTTTAAATTTAATTATACCTAATAAGCTACCAGCTGATACAGTACAACATAAGCCTCAAACAGTAAAAATAAGCCATAAGTCACAAAAATGTCCAAATTAGTAGGGGCTCCCCAGCTTTTGTTGGGCTGAACTAAAACCTCAACGCATCTGTATTTTTGGTAGTTTTTTTGTAGGGTCTTTATGGGTTTTTAGTCTTAGATTTAGGGTTGAAGCTATTGCTACCGCGAGCCTAAATCCACCCTTGATTATAAGTTTGTAACATAATCTGCTCCTGTTGTTTTACAGTGTCCCGTCGAGATCCATCCCGAACAACGGGAAGTAGGATTGGTCGACAGGAGTTCAGGCACCAACACTGGCGGCCGCGAGGGGGGCATGCACCAAAGAGCAGGTGTGGGCAGCGGTTTGAATTTTCTTTCAATAATTGGCTCAATAAGTTAAGAGACATGTAACCCTGTTTATTTCGGTTTCTCCATTGAATTTTTAGGTTCTAGCTTCTAGTTTTTTAATTTTATCTTTTTCTGGTTTTTTTCCTTCTCTTTTTTCCACGTATTACTTTTCACTGTCCGTGGTGGGCTAACATATTTTTTATTTTTAATTATTTTTAAATTTAATTATAATAAAAAGCCACTAGCAGTTACAGTACAAAATAAGCCAGTTACAGTGTCAAACAGTGAAAAGTAAATTACAAATCATAAAAAAAAAGTCCAAAAAAACTGGGCGGGATCACAATAAGTAACACAGTAGAAAGTAAGCATTACTATGTAAGTAAGCATTACGATGTCTCATAATAATCCTGGATATGCAAATGCGCTGATAAGTTGGCACGGAAGAAAATGGGTTAATACCACGCTAAAACTAGAAGACAAATGCAACTCTAGCTACTAGCTTATCCGTGTATGAAAGATAGGATTCTTTTAGCGTAAAGCAAATACAAAAAAAATACCCAGAATCAAAAAAATACCCGGTGAGAGCGAGGGCAAGATGGAATTTTCCCGGCCACTGTCGCTACAGCCGTGGCAGGTCGGCTTGGTTGCACAAGTTGCAAGCACAAAAATTAAGAGAGCAATGTTGCCTAGCTAGATGTTTTCTAGTATGGCCAGGGGCCCAGGCCATTGTTGATCATTTGTCCTCTTGGCAGCTCCTGTAACAAAACTCCTAAACGCATATACACCGCATGCATCTCGGACAAAATCATCGGCACAGAAAAAAAAATGGTTCAACACTAACGAACTAACTCCTCGCACGAGTCGCCGACGAATAGTCCCGCCGAGCTTCCACGGTCACCGGGGCTCGCTTGTCAGTGACCCATGCCCTACGCTAGTAAGGATTGGTTTTCGTCTTCGGCACCCCTCCAAAGATTAGATGGTATAGGACATGGCAGGGGACGCCATTTTTACAGTTAATGGAGCTCGGCGTTTTCGATGGCTCCACACCGCGTATGGCACGTACGGTGGTGCCGCATCCGACATGCGTGTACATCCGACATGCGTGTACAGCCGGAGAGAGAGGAGCGCCACAGTGCATGGCTTTGTCCTCAAGGACAGGGCAGGTTCGGGTCGATGCGCATCCAAGAAGCACGGACGGCGCGTTTCACATGCCGCTGCCGTCTAGTTAAGCCCGAGGATTCGTCGAGGCTCGACATCACTTGGCCTCTAATACGATGGAAACATGGCATTACTGCACATTAAGATCGATCTCTTCTTATTCTTCTTGCCTGGCCTGGCCTGGATCTATCGATGCTGCCAAGTGAGAATCTAGCCATCAGTCCTGCATCTTGTACTGCTATCCGTCAGGATGCAAGCCAGCAGATAGTGTGTATACATAATGCAGCAGTACGTACCTTGATTTGTTTTTTTTCTCAAATCAAAGGTAAGAGCTCTTCCATTTATTGCAACAAAAAAAATTACGCCGACTCACGAGGGAGAAACAACAGAACGGCAACATCAATACTAACAGCCCCAACAAAAGAGGGACGACAATACCAAAGGCCCCAACTGGGATTCCTACCAAGTACCTAATTGTTGGCAGCCACCATCGTCCAAGCACCACCATGCGCTGCCCGATATGCTCCATCTAGCCCTGCCAACCACCGATGCTGCACATCATGAGTCGCCGTCGCCACCCGACGCATGCCATCCACCCGTGCCATCCACCAACACTGCACATCACTAATCATCATCGCCACTCATCACGCCCACAATGTGACCTACCTAGTAGATGCACAAGGCACACCACCCGATGCGCCAAACATGATGGTCCTGAGTTCGCTGTCGTCGCTTGCGCCCCTCAAAGCCCTGCCACGAGGTTCATCGTGTGTCATCGTCGTCGCTTGTCACACACCTGCGACATGGCATTTTTTTACTTTCCCGCAACAAGCATAACCGAAGTGTCTAAAGCGACACCTGAAGTGACGCCTTAGCCAAGCCATAGTGAAGCCCAAGCCTAGGCTGGGCCTAAGCTCACCCGAGAGCATTGAAGCTACTACCTGCGCGCCCCGACGCCCTGCCACGACACTCATCGCTTGTCATCGTCGTCACCCATCGCACATCGCGACGCGGTAGGTCTGAGTTCACCGCAACAAACATCGCCAAAGCATCCAAACAAACTCCAGAACCAAAGCTTAGCTGAGACGACGAGTGACGACAATGCCCAAGCCCTGGCCAGGCCTGAACTTGCCCAAGACCACCGAACCACCGAAGCCATGGCCACCTACACGCCAAACACCCCATCGCGATACCTGCCACATGTCATCATCGTCGCCCATTGCACACCCGCAACATAACAACTCTAACTTCGCCACGACACACATCACCAAAGTAATCAGGGCGACACTTGTAGCATGCCGAACTGAGTTGACAACGATGCTCAACCAACTGCAACTTGCCGATCTAGCAACACACGATGAAGCTAGGGAGGACGGTGGCGGAACCGGAGAGGGAGAAGGTCAAGAACAACGAAGAGGCTCTAGATTTGCCAGGATCTAAGGGTGACGAAGACCGGAGGTGAAGAAGAAGGGTGCGGGGACGCCACAGCCACCAATGAGAAGGAGGCAAACCAGATCTGGCAAGCTTAGGTGATGCTCGGACGACGACGATGGGAATGGCGATGGATTCGAAGAGAGAAGGCCAAGGATGATGGTGAGGCTCTAGATCCATCGAGATCCGAGATCGGTGGTGATCAGAGGAGAAGAGAAAAGGCGCGGACAACACAAAAAAAGAGATCTAAAAAAGAAAGGAGGAGGGAGAGGGAGGGAAGAAGGGGTAGTTGCAGTCGCTAGTGACGGCCGGCAAGGAACTGGAGGCGCGGGGGCTGAAACAACCTAGATTTCTAAAGCAAATTGAATTTTAGTAAATTTCATTTTCATTTCAATCTGTAGCCAATTTGGCACTTCTTTCAACCAACTTCACCTTTCCTATTGATCCATGCCTCCTTTGACCATTGGCGCATTTCCTACTTCCGCCATGAACACTGTTTATCATCTGACAAATCACCACCATTCACACCCGAGTCAAAATATTGTATGCCTCATCCTTGGAACCCTGGCACCACCTGCCAGCGAGCTCTAACATGCCTTAATTCCCTGACAACTACCTAACACGATGGGTCAGAGCTCCTCACCGCCACCGCCTTTGCTTGTCTCACGGCCGACCCGATGCCGCACTACACACTTGACTACCATACTCCATCGCCTGAAGAATGTAGAGCCCAAGATGCCAACTCATATGCTGATCACCCCCATCGCCTTTACCGAACCACCCCGAAGCCTCCCGCGCCTCCCCTGCCACGGCCACGCGCCAAAGCCTGAATGGCGCTCACCCCTACACATGAAACACCTTAAGCACCTATAAGAAACCTCGAGCCCTTCCTAGCGCATCACACCACCGCCAAGGTAAGCCGCCACCCCTAATTTCTTCCAACGATCGTGACATCGCCAACGATCATCAGAATTCTCCAAGTATGCCTTGTTTGCAATTCTTCTCATTCAATCTATTTCATTCCAATTGCTCACTCCCGTACCATCCTTAAGCCCCTAGTAACCCTACCGAAGCACCGCCACATCTTGCCTACCTCGTAGCTCACCAGCAGCATTCACCGCCGCACGACCACACCACCTAACCGAGGGCAAATTGCCACAAGCCACTACAGGCCGAGCCACCACTCCCTTAAGCTTCCCCTACTCCTAGAGATGCCCAACTGCTAATGCTATTGTCCTATTAACCTCCCAATAACCCCTGTGCCATTCAAAAGTCCCGAGGAGGAGGAACATCGCTGCCGGACATTGCTTGTGTTTCAACCGCTCCTGACCCCAAAAAATGGAACCCTCATAGTACAACCTATCCATGGTCCCTGATTTTGTCGCAAGTCACATTAGCGCCACCAGTTGCCATTGCCGTGTTGCTTTATTTGGCCGCTATAGTGCTGGCCAATGAAAGAAGATGACTGTTCATTTTGGGTTGGGCCGAATAGTAGAAGCCTAAGGATTTTAGTGGATCGGGCCAACTACAAACACTATTCACACTATTCATTGCAGGTTCTATACTGTAGCAAACCCGACCCATTAACCAATAGTAAACATCTGACACTGTGGCAGAAATCTACAATGAACAGTACATGCCAGTTACTGTTCATTCAAAACCCAAAATACATATTTATACTCATTTTGACCGTTTTAACCCCATGAAGCCCATTTTCAACTTTGTTTCGCCAAATTAGCTACCAATAAAAGCTTAATTAGCTCAAACACCATTCTAAACCCAAATCCAAATACTCTTCAAGCTATCTCTATTCACTAAAACCTATAAAATGTATATATTCATTCCGATCATCTTAAACCCCTTAAAACCATACTCGACTTCATTTAACCTAAATGAACTCCAATAAAACCCTAGCCCACCCAGATGTTATATCAGACCTAAGTCCAACACAAGCTAGACTCACTACAATTCACAAAAAGCCTGTTAACACCTATATATCTATGCCATTCTTCTTATAACCATTTATGTCATTTTCATCTCTATTTCATTAACCCAAACTTTGAGAAAACAAAAACCCTCTTCTAGCTAAAGCCCAAAGCTAGTTTAGACCCATAGATCTGACTAGTCACTGTAAAAGCCGATACCGAACCCCAAAAACTCAAACAGCATAATTATATCCATTTCGACCATCTCGGGCTTGTCTAACACAATCCCAACTCCGTTTAACCAGAACAAGCACTACCTAAACCCTACCCACCCAGACCTATTCTTTTTGTCTTTTGGTTATTTATTATATTTTGTTCCCAACTTGCACTCTACAGAGCAAGAACTTATTTATATTCATCTTCCATGCTAGTATTCAGACCACACGAGCTGGTCAATAGAAGAGCTATAAGAGCAATTAAAAAAGTCAATATCCAATCTGAAGACTATAGTAAGATAATCAGAGACTATGGACAAAGAGGCAAGTCACATGTTTTTGATCATGTTGAACCTACATTTCTTTAATTATTTAATTATCAATATTTTCATTATATTATTTATGGGATAATATTTTGTGTACAATAAATGCTTTAAATGACAAGATATTGATTATGTCCTACTACCTAATAAAGCCCAGTTTAATTTAACGACCATATTCACCTTAACAAGACTTAGTAATGTTAAATATACTATTTAAATAAATCATGGTAGACCAAGAACTCAATATTTTGACACTACTACGAGATTTGGTATTTTGTTGGTAGAATTTTAAAAGTGGTTCTAGGATAAGGAGGTATCACGGGAGGCCACAAGATGGTTGGGTCCCATGACCTTATTGTAGGGTGGAGGCTAGGACTAGAAAGGTGGCAGTGCGGATGGGCACTGAAACAAAGGGTATAATAACAACATTGTTATTGAAGTGTATAATACCAAAAGGGAAAGAATAACATTGATGTGAAAATGGGGGAAATTCTTTATCATATTGCCAAAAGGGGGAGTAGAGTGAATAGTAGCATTGTTATTGAAGTGTATATTACCAAAAGGGAGAGAACAACATTGATGTAAAAAGGGGAAAATTCTTTATTATAATGCCAACAGGGGGAGAATAAGGACTAGAACATTTTGCTAAGTAAAGAACATAGTGATCGCTCAACCACAAGCGTTGATTCGTCAAACCTAGTTTAGTACCTGCTCAAGTTCGATTGAATATCTACAAAGAATGGGGGGAGATGAGGAAGTTTATTGTATGGAAACGGTAAGGACCCCTTCAAATTTGTTGGGAGGCAAGGACATGAGCCACTCGAGTTCGTTGGGAGGTAGCACCTACTGGGTGGAATCATACTTAACAACAGTAAGGTCCCCTTCAAATCGGGTGAGGCCGTAGGCCACCCGAGTTTGTTGGAAAGCAGCACCTACTAGGTAGAAGCTATACAAAGAATTGAGTAGTGAAAAGACTTATTTTCTTAACCTAGTCATGAGAGTTAAAGAATCTTGTGGGTAAAGTTGGGTAGCTCTGCAAAGTCATAAATTAATGCTATTCGAATACACCGTGCTTCCGGTAAATGAAGCTATGTTTAATGGATGATTCCAACAGCAAAGTATAAGTATATTTGAAAATGATTTGAAAAGGTTGAAGTCTGATAATCATGTTTTGAAACCCCAATTTGTTAAGAAGTTATTGTTCTTTTATGTTTAAAAATTTTACAAACAACACATTTTCTATTATGCGTTAATGGTGAAATTTGGTAATTGATGGCAACTATTTTGTGGAGTAACATTTTTCATGAGTTGGATGAATAGGTTAGCTTCCACAGATGAGGATGACTTCATGGGTTGAAGATCATCAAGTCAAAATGAAAGATGGCATCATGTGTTGAAGGCCATCAAGAAGAAGATGCATCATGAGTTGATGCATGTCCAAGAGAAGATGATTATGTGTTGATCATCAAGTCAAGTAAAGACCCATCATGTGTTTGATGGAGTTGAAGTAAAGCATGCATCATGAGTTGATGCATGTCAAGACTATAACTCAAGGCAAAGGTATGGCTAGTTAGGGCTAAGGATGTGTTCCTAGTCTCTTATCGGTCTTGGTGTTTGGTTAGAAGACCGGATTGCTAGTATATGTTGTCGTACTGTTAAGAGGGGTCATGTCTAGTAGCTTAAGTCTCATTATGTGTTGATAGCTCAATCTCACTTGCTCTTCCTCTCCTTGGCATGAGACTTATATTTGTGAATGTGTTTTGCAAATAGTTGTGGGTCATGTGTTGAATCCTTATAACATGGGACTATACATTACAAATATATTTTGCAAGTGTTTGAATCCATGTTTCCATTCTTTGTAGTATGGGGCTGACATATTGCAAATGTGTTTTGCAAATAGTTGAAACTCATATATATAATCCGTGTGTGATAATTGATAATTCTAAAAGTGTGCAAATATGTTTTACAACTTGTTTGCAATCATGGAAATCCTTGTGTGTATGATACTGTAGTTTGCAAATGTGTTTTGCAAAATCTGCTGAAGTATATGCACTTCTCAGGGAAATCAAAACTACCGTAGTGTATTATGCGGTACTACCGCTAGTCGGAATTACCGGTGTTGCAATCACAAAACTACCACGTCTGTTGGTAGTCGAAAGACCTGTGTGGTCGATAACCATTGTGGTTGAAACAATGTGGTCGAAGATCTGTGTGGTCGAAGATCAATGTGGTCCAGGATTAGTATGGTCGAAGCCAACATAGTCAATCCAATAAGGTCAAAAATCGACGTGGTTGATAACCTATGTGGTCAAAGATCGACGTGGTCGAAGATCGAAGTGATCGAAACCAACGTGGTCGGAACTGACGTGGTCAAGATCTATGTGATCAAAACCAGTGTGGTCAAAACCGATATGATTAAGATCTGTGTGATCAAAATTTGTATGGCCGAAACTAGTGTGGTCGAACCAACGTGGTTGAAATCTGTGTGATCGAGCTAGCGTGGTCGAACCAATATTGTTGGAACCGAAGTGGTCGAGACCTATATGGTCGAAACCAACGTGGTCAAAGATCAATGTGGTGGTTGGAGATCTATGTGATTAAAGATTGACGTGGTCAAAGATTGACATGGTCGACGTGGTGGAGACCTAAGTGGTCGAAACCAAAGTGGTCGGAGACATGTGTGGTCGATCCGAACAACGTGGTCAAAGACCAGCGTGGTCGGAGACCAGCGTAGTCCGAGACCTGTGTGGTCGAACTGAACAACGTGGTCGAGGACCTGAGTGGTCGAACCATCCAACCTAGTCTGGGACCAGTGTAGTCGACGATCGATACTTTCGACCAGCTCTGTGTGAGCAATCCGATCGGCTCTATGTGAGCGGTCCAATCAGTGAGCGGTACTTCTAAGTTTCAGAATGACTGATTTGTGTAGCAGTACGTTTTTTTCTAGAGAGACACATGTGTGGAGTCTTCTCGTCCCCGAGGAAATCGGTAGTTCCGCATGAGTGCTGCGGTCCTTTGATACTCCTTTGAGCTAGTGTGAGGTCCTCCTCTCAATTGTGCATGTATTACACCTTATGAGCAAGGAGGAAGGTTCTAGATTGCATGTGTTGCTTCTAGAGGTGGATTCAGTATCCACTCGAGCTTGTCCATTCGTTGCATGTGGTGAGAGCTTGTGCATCCATGTGTATGTGTGAATGAGTATTTAGTACCACCTTGCTAATTTAGAGAGATAAGCACCAACATATAAACCTTGGGTGTCCAATGGTAGCAACCTTCGGTTAACTATTTTGCACAAAACAAGGATGAAAGTGCAAGTTGGTTGCTACATGTGCGTGGCTTATTTAGAATGGAGTTAGGTCTAAGTCAGTTTGGACTCTAGGGTGTTACAAAATGGTATCAGAGCCGACCCTCGTGGTTACACGGGCACGTGCGGGTCAGGGGCGTGGGAATATGACGCATGGCGCGTGTGATCCCGGAGTAGACACACGGCATGTTATATGTACCAACATTGGACGCACAGACGTATGCTAAGAGGGGAGGTCCTGGTCATTTGCCCAGTGTGGGTATGTTGGGCCGACGATGACGTCGGGTTCTTTGAGGGGGTGTATGTGACACCTCGGTCCATATGAAATTAGGCTCATGTGTGGCCCATGAGTATGTGTGAATGAGTGTTTAGTACCACCTTGCTAATTTAGAGATATAAGCATCAATATATAAACCTTGGATGTTCAGTGGTAGCAACCTCCGGTTAACCGTTTTGTATAAAGCGAGAAAAAATACAAATGAGTTGCTATATGTGTATAGCTTATTTAAAATAAAGTTAGATCTAAGCCAATTTAGACTGAGGGGGTTACAGGGGCTCTCCGGGTGTATGGGTGAATTTTGGTCATTTCTACCCCCTGTACCACGTTAATACCAAATTTAGCCCCCAGACTACCATAATATCAAATCTAGCCCCCTTCCCGACCGCACGACTCCAAAGGCGTGACACGTGTTAGTCGTGCGGTCAGGGACCGCACGACTACACTGTTCATGATTTTTTTTTACCGAAAAGCAAATAAAACCCAGCTGTTCACGTGAAAATAAAAAATAATCGTGAACAGTGTAGTTGTGCGGTCGGGGACCGCACGACTACGATGAACAGTGTAGTCGTGCGGTCCCCAACTGCATGACTAACACGTGTCATGCCCTCGGAGTCATGCGATCAGGAAGGGGGCTAGATTTGGTATTACAGTGATCTAAGGACTAAATTTGATATTAACATGATACAAGAGGCTAGAAATGACCATTATTTGACGCCTCCCGGGTCACCCACAAGAGAGACACGGGAGTCAGAAAAGGTGTACCTTGATTTGTAGGCAAGAGAACAATCTTGTACCGTAGCGTGCAGTATCTCAAGAAAATATATCGTACCCCTCAGAGCTCAGAGCGGACAAAAACAAGATAAAAACAAAAGGCAATATGTATGTCTATTTATCAATTATTCGTGTATAACAAATGGGAGATTAGGAGAGAGAGAGAGAGTGAGAGCAGCAGCGAAGTATGGGGCACATCGAATGAGCTTGCAATAAGCAGACACCTCCATGAATTCCAGATTGCGATCGTAGGTTGTGGCTTAGCTGCCTTGACCCACCATGGCCCTGCATGATTGAAGGCCCCCCACAGATTTATCCGCTCACTCATGTTTAGTTAGATCTAATCGCACGTTAATCTCAGCCAGATCCTCCAAGCCGGTCGACTATGCTGTAAAAAGTTGTTGATGTGCCCTACTCTCTTCCTCCTGGAAGACAAGTGCGCGAACTGTGTAGCGATATCTGAGGCGCTTGTTGCTGATAGGAACCTAACCAACTACTGGTTACTATAACCGCGGTCGCTTTATGATCACGCGCGGATTTCTCTTTTGAAACAGCACCGAAACAGTCTTGTAAAAGTTTTAGTCGGGCATTATTTGGTGGCTTTGTTTAAAGGACTAGGGCAACAAGGATGCTTGCCAAGGCCTCTAGAGCAGCAGAGCTCCTATGACGGCTCTCCCGTGAGCTCCTATGGCAGCCAATCGGCGACCAGACGCAGATCGAGCTAGCAGCAGCTAGGGTGGATTCACGGACGTGTATAGAGCCGTGACAACTGACAAGAGGGGGACGCACCCGTCTGAGGGCCTGTTTGGCGCGGCTGAGGTGTATGATTTTTAGTTGAAATTTTTGAATTTTAGCTGTTTGCGACAGAGATTATGGAGAGAGATACTCGCTTGCGATTTTAGTTGATACAGATATTGGGTTTTTAACATGTACTACAATTAACTTGTAGACCTCGTCTTGAGAAAATACCTCATTTGAAAGTTAGGTATTGTAACAAAGCCAAAAGCTGCTAGCTTCGGTCAAAAAGAATAGGCCCTGATTTAACACACACACGCACGTACGTACACACAGCAAACAGCATATTTGTATGAGAAAATAGGAACCTCACATGAGGCAGGTTGTATCTGTCTCTCCATGTGTGGTGTGTGTGTGTGGGTGTGTGTGTTTCAGTGTTTGCCCACTTGCAAGCTCAACAGGAGTTCAGGGTTTGGGAATGATCGATGGTACCAACACCACGTTGGGAAGCTGAATGCTGCTTGACGTTTTCCCCTGCCTTTTCTCCTTGATCTTCTCCGAGGGGAGGAAGAGGAACAGATAAGATCACTAGGTAGCAAGAGCCGGTTCAATCTTGAGTTCTCCGTATCCATTTCGTCGGCATTCGTCGAGCTAACCGGGTGCACTATAAAACAGCAAATGTAGCGAAGTATGTATACTACTCGCAAGAGTCAACTTCTTATATTCTCTATGAGTAAACGTAGAAATATTTAAGTTTGAAGGAAATCGATTATAAGCCTCAAGAACACCAAAAACTCTAAAATCAAAATTACTTTTTTACTCGTGTGGATCTAAGATATGAGGTCTTCCAGATTTACTACCACATGTCCTAGTAAGATAATCTGATCAAGGATTCAGACTACACCTACCTAGATCACGATTTCAAATTTCTTACTCATGAACATGAAAACCAAGAAAAGAACAAGTGATACACCAAGAAAGGATCAAAGAGTTAATCTATTACCAGCAGGGTAGGTGATTTATGAGTACATAAATGGTTACAAGGTACTCCCAAAGCACCACCTTTACTCACTCAAATTTTCTTGCATAGCCTTAGGAGGGAGAAAAGAAACCACTAAAACTTAGCCAAAATCTCCTTAACCCTAGCTCTCCTCTCTCCTCACTCATGTAACTTGAACCTCTTTATAACACCTTGGCCTATGTCGAATTAGGTTCATGATAACCTATATGTGTGTGCGTACATTAGGGTATAGGTTAGTCCCACCTTGCTAGTTTAGCTTGAGAATCACTTACATATAAATCTAGGGCTTCCAATGGTAACAACCTCCGGTTAACCGTTTTGCGCGAAGTGAGGATGAAAGTGCAAGCGGGTTGCTACGTGTGCGTGGCCTATCCAGAATGGGGTTAGACCTAAGCCGGTTTGGACCCTAGGGTATTACACTCTTAGTGGGTCTTGACCTGCTAAGCACATGGGGAATTTGTCAACCCCACTAAAATGGGTTTTATACACGCTTCTCAAAGAGTTTACAGGACTCAACCCGCTAAACCATTAGCAGTTAATCCACTTAGCCATCCCAGCTCATCTTGACCTAAACCATTTCTCCTTTGCGCTTCCTCACGGCGCTGTTTTGTCCAAGGCTCAACTTGATATTTGGTAAACTACTAAAATATCCCTAACGAAGCTTTCGGGCACCTTCTCTTGACTATCTTCATCCTCACATTAAAACATCTCCGCATGCTTTGACACGTAGCTCATGGCATCCAATGATTTTGTCGTCCAGTCTTCACGCACCTGGTCTCCTCGAATCATCTCTACTTGCACCGGCTCAAGTCACTTGGCACACTACATGCACCAACTCAGCTCTTTACGATTCTTATCTTTCATGTGCTTCCCGCTTGATCCACATAGCATCACCTGGACTTACCCGACCGAATGGACCTCAGTTCTCCTGCCTAGTCCCGATCACTTGTCGTCGACTGCTAACATTGTCCAAGCCACCTGTACATTCAAAGACTAAGCAACCATCTCAAGCACAAATTATATGCACTTAATTCACGTTAGTCAAAATAATGTATCACGCAACACAACACAACCAACGGCTCACATGCCATGCACATACTCAAATCATTCAAGAACACCTCTCACTGTTCTTTGGCCGTAGTCACCGGCCTGACCATCAACCATTGATTGGTCTGACCGGCCTAAACTGACTTAAAATCTTCCCCGATAACAGGGCACCGATATGACCTTATCTCTAATGTCGGTCACACCACCCAATTCAACTCCGGTAAGACCGCCAACAAGCGGTCGGTTTGACCACATACACCTAACAGTTTGACCGGTCTCATATACTAGTCAGACCGGTTACACTGATAGAACACTAAATTCTTCCCAACTTTTATAAAATTAAAATTTAACTTCACAAGTGTACAAATTGTTTAGCACTAATTATCTATGGACCTTTCCACGTCATCCTCCGAAGGCTCCATTCTTTTGAGATCCGTTGGACCGTGGAGGATGTACTTCCACTGAGTAAATACATAGATGAACAAGACAAGGACAAAAGAAGGAAAAGAACACAAGTACAGGTGCAAACGTATGGTGGTAGTGCAGGTAAAAATTTCAGTGAAAGTTTGGGATATAGCAAGCAACTCATTGCAAACGTCCAAGTCAGTGCCAGGAGTATCGTATAGTGTTTTCTGGGTACCCGAGATGCTCCCATCGCTTATTACAAATTGTGGCGGTTTAAATTGGACTGGAACACCTATCCAGTGACTTCTTCTCATAAAATTAGGATCCATTTGGTTAGAATAGAGATCATATAGTCATAATTGGCTTCATATACGAACCACCTAGGAGCAGCGAGGATCCTATCTGTGTATCAGGCACATAGATGTTGCAATTGACACGTAATAGCGTTTAGAAATTGCTGACCTTATTTATGCTATGATCATCGAGTAACGAAATCTTACCTAGTTGAAAGTCCAGCGCCCGAAGTATAGTCTTATTTTTTTAGCTTATAATTTATAGTTTATAGTTTTTCTTAAATAAACAAATATAACGGACTCTCCGTTAACTTTTTAAAATAATTTATCGGTATTCGACTCATTTGTATAAACACTCATTTTAAAGATAAAAATCATTAAACACAGCCGTTAGCCCTGAAATGAGCATACCCTATATCTAACCATTCACCTGTGTCGTCTACGTGAGCTAAGAGCATGCGAATATTCGCCTCATTTTATTGGGAATAGAGATCGATGTAATTATGTGACGTGGACATGTCCCTAACACTATTTAAAAAGCACGTTGGCATTTCGAATATAATTTTTATAATATAGCGTCGATTCAGGTAACACTACGTTTTATTTTAGGCAAACCTAAATGATTGAGAGAAGGAAAGTGATGTGGCTCTTGGTTTTTCGTTATAATTTTTGACTTTTGGTTGATTGCAAAAGAGATTGAGAGAGTAAGAGATACTCACGTTGAGAAGTCACTTCATTCAAAATGCCTCCTACAGATACTCCTATAAATGGCTCATAGAAACCATATTGAGAAGTCACTCTATTCAAAAACCGATTTCTAAAAGCTAGAAGTCAGAAGCTACTTGGAATAGAGCCTAAATGACAAGAAAGCTTTTCCTAGTAAGGAAACCAAATGGGACATCTCAGGCCTGTTCTTTTGGCATGTTACTTATGGCTTATGCATTTTGGTCCTAGTATAAACGTTTATACGAACGAACTAAAAACCGATAAACTGCTTCTAAAAGGCTATCATGATAAGCCGTTTCAAACGGTGATGGAGAAACCGTTCTATTTATTTATTTGAGGAAAGTCATAAGCTATAAACTGAAGAAAAAAACAGACCATTTGTGTGGCTTCCCTCGAAACACCAACCACCAACTCAACGGTACACCAAGCAAGAAAGATCTGAGGTAAAGTTAAAACAAGGAACATATTTGCTCAATTCTAGCTCCAATTCGGCTCTCAAACAACTAGTGGGCAAGATTCCCCATCTCCTGTCTTCGACCTCTCCAATGCGTGCATATTGGTTCAACTCCCTCCCTTTCAGCCAAAAGAGAAAAAAATAGTAGCACTAGTTATATATGAGGTTTCAGACAATAAGTACGTGTTTCTACGTGGCAACACGCAGATGGAACGAAATACGGAAGTACGTGGATTAAACCTCTGTCACATATGCTAAGCTGTAGATCAGACGTTTTACCATGTGTCGCCGTAAAATAGACCGTGCAATACTGCTATTGGTGGAGTCAGAATTTGGTTACGCCCTAGACTCAATGATAGAATAATCTAAGTTATTCGGGCTAGATCATGAAAATATTACCCAGATCAGGCTGAATTTACCCAGACTGTATACTAGATATTTCTTCACATCTCGAACCGAAGTCTATCATGTCCGGAGTATGACTTCGTCCCTAACTGCTATTGAACACGGCTTAGACAAAGCCTGTAGCAGCCACCTTACGCTCGAGTTACCGCGCGAATTGCTGCGCAGATCGCTGATGGCAGCAGTGGATGCTCAAGGGCTTCGACGGCCGTGGCCGGCGCTCACACCCACCACCACACCGACGGCTCGTCTGCCTGCCCGTGCTTCCATTTTCTGAAGGGGAAAAGGAAAGGAACTCACCGCCACGCGCGGTGTGCATCTTCGTGCTCGTACGCCGTACTGTTTTCTCGTCGGCGTGTGTCGATCGGCCGGCCGGGCTCGCGCGCGGCGACGACCTGCATGCTCCGAGATCTTGCACGCGCCTGCATGCATGTACGCGCGCGCTGAACGCCATCGCGCCCAGCTCCAGCGCCTCATGCATGCGTTGATCATGCAGCGCACGCTGGGTCGCTTGTTGACTGGTCAGCGATGCTCGATCGAATGCATTATGCATGGGCAGGCCACAACCAGGGATAAAACAGATGGAATATGATTGAGATAGTCTCAAATACGAATACGAATTTATATTTAAAAATAAATATGAATATAGATATGAATTTATATTTTTAAATTAATATGATTATAAATTCGAATATTCTCGTATATAAATACGAATTGAATATCATAGCGAATAGGAATTTAAACCAAATATGTACTTAATTAGATCGAATGTGAATGTCCTAAAACTTTCATGATAAATCTCGGTAGAATAAATTTATATAATATGACTACACGTCTATATAAGCTGGTAGTGTAGTACATAAAACTGAAAACTATGCAAAGTAATTTTCACTTCTTACTTGTAAATCTTGGTTTATCAGAAAATTGATTCCTACAATCATCCTAGGTAGATCGCTAGGGATGGAAACAGATTAAATACGAATCGAATAGTCTCGAATACGAATACAACCATTCTTGAATACAAATATGAACATTCTCGAATATGGATATGAACATTCTCGAATACAAATACGAATATTCTCGAATATGAATTTTGCTTACCATATTTATATTTTCTCGAATACAAATATCGAATAAAATATATTATTCTTTACCATTTCTCTTCCCTTGCCACAACCTGCGTAGAAATTAACCCCATGCATGCGTGGTTGACCAACTTTTTATTTTTGGTTAACGTATAGTGTTTCAACAATAAATTGGGCATGTCTGGAATTGCTGCAAATATTTCACAAAAAAAAAGGTCAAAATGAAGCCTTTTTATGCGTAGTGAGAGATCATTCACAGCAAATTCTTAGCCCAACATGATTTTTGGGAGCGGACATTGATCGAGGGCCATTATGCTGCAAGCGAATGGCGTTCATGTTTGGAGATATGCGTCGTGCATGGTACTTCCAGTAGCTATAGTTCGATGATACGCTTTCCGCATCATTGGACTGTAGTAACATTTGGGTTCCGTGGCAATCATGCTATTACAAGTATATATATGTTTTTTTATAAAAAAAATGTATAACAGTAGAAAACCTATTGCAGAAGTACGTCAATAATCCTACGGAGCTCGAAGAATATGGAACATAAAAAAACAAAAGAGAAAACCTCCTGGGCAAACCATACTAGGAAAGATACTGAGTGCGCAGGGTTTCCTATTCCGTCCCTCCTAGACCAACATGACTGGACCTGAACAGAGAAAATTGATGATAGTAGAAACAATGGCTGTGGAAAGGAATTTCAAAATAAATTATAATTAATTCGAGATTTTCCCATTTGGTCTACTTGCAGAACCAAAAAAAAAAACGGCTTAGTTAGCGCCCTTTTTTGGATACAAAAAAATGGAAATGGATGGGTTTAGCGAGGCCTGTATGCGCGTTAAGAGCATGTGCATCTCTAGATGCTAAGTTAATGCTATAGAAAAGAGAAATTTTTTACCACCAATGCTAAGAGATATGGAAGTATATGTTAAACCCGAATTGTATAGGGCTGGAGCAAAGCTTAGCAACTAGTATTATATCATAAAAATTAAACTTTTAGGGTTCAAGTACCTATCAATGATTTTATAAAGAGAAAGGTGATACGTCTATTTTTATTATCTATTTTAGATGTAGGTCTGATCAATTCGGCTTCGGCTTCTGACTTCTGTCTTATTTTTCACTATTCATAAGTTTCGTCTTTTTCTGAACTTTTGGCTTTTTGTTGAGCTTTTTTGCTGGTTCTTTTTTTTCCTGTATTTGTTTGTATTATACATAATGGACTAACATATTTTTTTATATTTTAAAACTTTTTAAATTTAATTATGCTAAATAAGCCTCTGTCAACTACAGGGGGTGTTCTTTTCAGCTTCTAAAAGCTGCTTTTCGGCTTTTCTACAGTAACTAGCTCCTTAAACGGAGTATCTTTTTAAGATAGGATCTACTAGTTAATTGTAGTACATACTTTACTGATTTCATTTATATCGCCAAAAACTGTATGTGAATTTCTGTTACTCCGTAATCTCTCGCATAAACAGCCTAAAAGTCATAAGCCGCAGCCAAAAGCCATCAGCCGCAGCCAAAAAGAACAGGCCCACAGTGTTTTTTTCAGTCAGCTACAGTGTTTTCAGCCGAACCGATCACCTAAGAATGTACATGGTCTAATCAATTCATCTCCATGGTGTGGTGGCCCCGCGGTCGCCTCCCTCCAAAAAATTTCTCCCTCCATTGTCTTCTCGCTGCTCTCAAGCATCCTCCCTCCCTCTCCTAGCTCCCCTATTACAAATAACCCACCAGCCCAGACAGCTCCCCTGCACACTCGCAGCTAGCTAGCTCACGCATCTCATCTCATGGTGCCCCAGCCCGCAGAGCAAGAACCGTCGCTGCCGCCTCCTCCCCGCCGTAGCGTCGCCACCGACTGCCCAGCTGTGGCCATGGACGCCACCAGCCCCGCGCCTGCTCTCCTCCGCCCTCCCGCTCCCAGCATTGAGGTCATCCCTGCCACTAAGTACAACAAGGGGGCGGCCGTGTACGACCTCCAGCGGGAGCCCAAGGTCCCGGCTCCTTTCGTGTGGCCGCACGCTGACGTGCGCCCGACATCGGCCGAGGAGCTGGGCGTGCCGGTGGTCGACGTGGGCGTGCTGCGCAATGGCGATGCCGAGGGGCTGCGACGCGCCGCGGCGCAGGTGGCCGCGGCGTGCGCGACTCACGGGTTCTTCCAGGTGTCCGGCCACGGCGTGGACGCCGCCCTGGCGCGCGCAGCGCTGGACGGCGCCAGCGACTTCTTCCCGTTGCCTCTGGCCGAGAAGCAGCGCGCCCGGCGCATCCCGGGGACCGTGTCCGGGTATACGAGCGCACACGCGGATCGGTTCGCCTCCAAGCTCCCCTGGAAGGAGACCCTCTCCTTCGGTTTCCACGACCGCGCCGCCGTGCCCGTCGTCGTGGATTACTTCACCAGCACCCTCGGCCAGGACTTCGAGCCAATGGGGTAATCCATTCATCACTGTCTTGTCAATCGATCGATCTTGGCATTGCATTTTTTCGACGGACGCGTACGTACTAGTACTGATCGAATACGTGGTATGAATCACGTACGTACGTACGTACACGTACGTATACGAATCGTTGCAGAAGGGTGTACCAGAAGTACTGCGAGGAGATGAAGGTGCTGTCGCTGACGATCATGGAGCTTCTGGAGCTGAGCCTGGGGGTGGAGCGCGGCTACTACCAGGAGTTCTTCGCGGACAGCAGCTCCATCATGCGGTGCAACTACTACCCGCCGTGCCCGGAGCCGGAGCGCACGCTCGGCACGGGACCGCACTGCGACCCCACCGCGCTCACCATCCTCCTGCAGGACGACGTCGGCGGGCTCGAGGTCCTCGTCGACGGCGACTGGCGCCCCGTCCGCCCCGTCCCCGGCGCCATGGTCATCAATATCGGAGACACCTTCATGGTAACTACCACGCTCGATCACCTTAACTGATTGCTACTTAGCGGTTGGTTTACCCTATCAGTTAGCTAGCGCATGCTGCTCTGTTATTGTCCCTGCCTGCTGATCTGTTTCCTAACAAGAGAATCAACTCTTTGAAGACGCTGTTTTGGAACGAAAGAAAAGATTGCGGTAGGACTTCAGCGGAAAGCACGGGACTGACATGACGTGGTTTCTCTGTTCCAAACACGGCTTCGATCGATTAGACAAACTGAATTAAATGTACCATACAGGACACATATGTTACATCAATTATACCGTAAGCCATTCAAACAATGTTATACAATGTTACAAGGGATCATGTACGATCCTAAAATGATGCCTAATGCCACACCAGCTTCCCTAGCCAAGGACACTACGCTTAACATTCTGGCACTTTTAGCCTCGCCCTTTATATATTGATGGAACCGTTCACGATGGAGCTAGTCTGTTAATATTGATAGAAGGGCGATTAGCAACTCAACACATCCAGTGAAATGTAGACATACATGTGAGTTGCTTCCATTTCGAGTGGGCTCTAACCTCTCGAAAAAGTAGGGTTCTAGCTATCCATCCACCATCCATCCGAGAAGGCTGAGCCTTTGCCAGAAAAGCTGCCTGCCCTCTGAGCACTTGAGTCGAGAGATAAGCCATGTATGTGTGTAGCCTTGTCGTCTGTGCATTTTCTTGGAGTTTCATGAAGCGTCTGCACGGTAGCGGCGATGTGGATGGACGCGGATGGTGGCGCTTTCGGTGGCGGGCCCACCCACCCAGGTGCGCGCGCTTGTCGTTCCCGCCTTGCTGGTATGGAGACATGGAGTTGGTCTTCTCTGTTCTGTGGCCTGTGTCTGCTTGTTCCGTCCCGGCGGAACCTATGGTGTCGGCTATAGCTTCTGATTTTTTGAGTGAATTTGTTTGTTTTAAAATAGTAATGTTAAAATTAGGGTGTGTTTAGATATTATCTAGATATTTTTTTCTAACAATTATCCAAATTTAAGATCATTGAATTAGAAATCCAACGGCCCATTTTTTTAGAGGGGAGAGATTTTTTTGGACACGGGGAGGGGAGGAGAATTCATGGCTGTTGGATCTCTAATCCAACAGTCACAAGTCTAGATGATAGTTAGGAAATATTAAAATTAGGGTGTGTCTAGATATTTTCTTTCTAACAATCATCCAAATTTAAGATCATTGGATTAGAAATCCAACGGCCTATTTTTTTTAGAGGGGGGAGATTTTTTTTGGACACGGGGGAGGGGAGGAGAATTCATGGCCGTTGGATCTCTAATCCAACAGTCACAAATCTAGATGATAGTTAGGAAGAAAACATACAGATGATATTTATCAACACCCAAAGTAAAAACAGTTAAAAGTGGTAGCTGCATAATTTAGCTAGAGCTTTTGGTTTTTGGATGAGCTCATTTAAAAATATCTAGATTACCTCTAAGACCAAATGATAGCTTGTTTGATGTTGGTAATTACACTAGTAAATCTTAACAACAATCATCACATCACATGATTACACAACTAATCAATTTAATTATTACACCAGTAATTAGTCTATATCAGAAAAAAGTGAAAAAAGAGAAATAGCCAAGGTGCATGAAGAAATAAAAGTCACAACAAATATCACTATCATTGCCGCCGGTATGTGCTCTCTATGGCCTCTTAGGCTGCCACCAGGATGATGGATCCGATGTGGAGACCATGGATCTAGTGAAGGAGGACGACGGTGGGGAGAGTCTAGCTATGACAGAGGCAGAGCTCACGGCGACGCTGTCGGCCGGCAGCGGAGCTCGTGGTGGCGCCTCGGCGTAACGACGGAGCATGTGGTGTCGCCATCGGGGGTGGAGGCGGAGGCGAAGCTTCTGACGACACCTTTGTGCGCCGGCAAAGCGTGGCGGCGCCGTCAACCGATGGCAGGCCGCGTGGCGTGACGGTGCAGCGAAGACAGATAATAGACTTCTAAATACCGTTTTCAAAAGTCGAGCGTTTGATTTAGCTTTCGGCTAGCCGCGCCACTTGTAACGTGCTGTGGTGCGCTGTGCGCCAAACGTACAGGTACAGGCTCAGGACAGGGTAGGTTCCTCGTCATCGGTATCCCTTCGTCAGTACAACTGTACAACGTACAGGGATAGCCATTGCCTCCGCATTTGTCGCCATCTCTCGCGCGCACGCCCGTCACGCGGCGGCGACGCCATACCGCGCTCCCACTCGCCGCGCTTTCCATACGTGGCCCGCGGGATGCACAAAAAAAGATTGGCTTTTTTGCTGTATACATATTTTTTTCCTGCATTTTTTGCAAGCTTGAAAATTGTTAAAGAGAAACGAAGAAACAACAAGCAACGATGTAATTAGCCGTCGGAAATGGTACGTGAAGTCCGTCGTGAAGTTCAAGGCGTCTAACCGGCCGGCGTTTCTGTTTCCCTGATGCATGCAGGCACTGTCGAACGGGCGGTACAAGAGCTGCCTGCACCGCGCGGTGGTGAACCGGCGCCAGGAGCGGCGGTCGCTGGCCTTCTTCCTCTGCCCGCGCGAGGACCGCGTCGTGCGCCCGCCGCCGAGCGGCGCCTCCCCGCGGCAGTACCCGGACTTCACCTGGGCCGACCTCATGCGCTTCACGCAGCACCACTACCGCGCCGACACCCGCACCCTCGACGCCTTCACCCAGTGGCTCGCGCCGCCGCCTCCCGCCGCCTCCGCCCCCCACGGCCCGGCCGCGACGGCCCAGGAGGCGGCTTGATTACGATCGATCCGCCCTTCGCTCTCCTCCTCCCACGATTTTTGTCGAAATTGGCCACGTGCGCCCCCAGGTGCGGTGGGCCCGTGCGGAGGTGGCGCCCACGTGGTCAGCGGGCCCCGCACCACCTTCCATTTTTGGACGCTGCCACTCTACCCGGCGTCTTCTGAATTTATTCTGATCCCGATGCCTCGTCTCTCGTGTACATATACATATATTCTCTCTTCCGTTTTCTTCTCCTAGCTGCCGCATATGAACAACAAGAATATATGGATGGATGAATGTTCGTACGCAAATAGGCTCTTGAAATTTCCAATCTGGACGGACGCCAAGCTCACTTCACTTGCTTGATGATGCCTTGTTCCGTAGCGCTGCACTGCACTTTCACGGAGTCCAAATATATTTGTGGGCCGCATGAGAATCATTTTTTCCGTTTATAAGAAAGACGCATATGCATTAGCTACTAGAAAAATCGAGACAGATAAATCTACAACCTCACGAAATTTCTATTAAAACATATTTATATATATATATATATATATATATATATATAAAAGGTGAACATCAGAATTTAAATCTAGATATGGAGAGTCATATGCACCCATCACCACCCAGCAAGCGATGGTTCCCCGGATGAGAATCGGTTTGTTCTTCTTGGCTTGACATCAGTGACGGACCCAGGATTTTATCAAAGGGTATGCCGCACCAAAATTTTTATATACAATTCGGTAAAACAATTTGCCAATTCGGTAAATAATTGTAAAGTTTACACCGTAATTCGGTATACATGCACTAAATAATATGATAAATCTTAAATTTAAGGATTAAATTGGAAACTTACATAAATTACAATATAAATACTTCTCTTAAGTGTAACATAGAAGTTAAAAACAGTTATGCTTATGGAATAGTGCCATTTCGTCTGCTAGATATTCTTGACTTATTACCAGCCTACAACTTATGGTTGAGTGTCTTGGCTCATGAAGTTCTGGTCATGCTTGTTTTTTCCTTTTCCTTTTCCTCTTCTTTTGTACCTTTTCTCTATATATTTATTCTCTTTTTACAAAGTTTCAGTAAGGTCCCCTGATTGTCTCCCTCAAAATAAATTGCAGATAGTAAAGTGTGTATGAATCTATATAATAGAAACATTCGGGCCTTCCTTTCTGAGGAAAAAGTAGCCGCAATGCAGAAACAAATTAGCTTTGCTGAAGACTACACCAATTGAAATTATTTCTTTTGAAAGGACTTAGAAAGTGTGAACCATATCCAGCCAAATGGTTATACAGAATAGACATTCACAACGAATTGACAAGTGAAAACAACTCACATATAATTCAGATTATGGAAAGCTAGCAATCATGCAACTGGGCGTATTCATACCAGAAAGCAACAAGCACCTTGACCTTAGCCAACAGGTTCCGCAATACAATGCGCAATTCTACGAAGCTGGGCGTAGCAAGTACTAATGAAACAAACGTTTTATTACCTACCCATTATCCCAAGAGCACATCATCAGTTGTCTAACCATCCCGACAGAGAACAAAATTTCCCCCTCTATGTTTTGTTCTCCAATAACCAACAATCCGGTCAAAATATTAGCTAATGAGATGGCCAAAATTGAAATTTTGACTGGAATTTAACGAAGGGATTGACATTTGCACATGCCAAGATTGACCAAAAAAATATAAACCCGTGACTCACTTGGTTAGCAAATCCCCAGAAGAGGACCGAGATGACCACGCTGCCCCACAGTTCGGCCATGACATAGAACAAGCAGAAGCTCCAAATCCTCAGATCTCCACGCTGCTCCCTTTGGCAGTGACAACCAGCACGTCCTTGATGTCCCGCAGGATCGTGTAGTTGAACAGGATGCAGAAGAACATCAGGCCCAGCGGCACGATCTTCTTCAGCATCTGCACGTCCACGCCGAGAAACTTCTTGCCCTCCGGCTGCGGCACCGCCGCCGCCTGCGCGCTGCAAGACACACCACCGCTAGCACTAGTCCTCCGTTTCAACAATCCATACCCCAGGACGGCATCCTGGGAAGGGTAGCTTCTTGATGCGAGGAGTGGGGATTGGAGGGTGGAATGCTTGGAGGCGGGGGAGAAGGAGACGAGAGGGGCTCTCGGGCGCGGGAGGGGGAGGCGGAGGCGGAGCCCGACGCGGAAAGGGAGGCCAGCGGACTTGGCGTGGAGGAGAGCAACCGACTCCATGGGTGACGGCGCTTCGCTAGGCTCCGCCGGCGCGTGCGGCAGGCCGACTGGCGCCGGTACTGCGGCTGGGCCCTAGGGTATGCCGTGGCCCACCCGGCATACCCTGTGGGTCCGCCCCTGCTTGACATGAAGAAAAAATTACGGTCCCATTTTTTTAAGGTTTTTTTGGGGTCTCTCTCGTATGGAACGAAAAATGGAAATTGTTATTTGCTCGCGCTTATATCTACATCAGAACTGCTGTTTTGGAAGGGAGAGTCAGTGAGCCAGCCAGCAGAGTTGACGAAGACGGATCATGCGTGGTGTTGTTTGGTTCGGAAAATTGTAATCGCGATTGATGTGTCTCGGCTCCATTCGAGCTGTCAGGTGTGTTGGGGGTATCATATCATCCGCAGAAAGCAAATTCAGGACATGAGTGAGGTTCAGTGCAACCAGATGCATTTCAGTTGGAACCTGCATGGCTGGAACATGGCAAATTTCTTTTGAGATAGAACCAACTAGATTCCTAGATTTATTTAAGGAGGTGAATGCGGGGTGGAGGAGAGTAATTTTTGCATGCTTTTAGACTTTGCAGAACAACGTAAATCTACGAGTATAACAAATCTGCCAACAATAGAGAGATGCCTGCATCTCCCAGGAAAAATCCATGCTTGACACAGAAATACATATCTTAATGCAGTTTGATCTCTTCATTCAACCACTTCCAGCCATGCCACATCCTGAATATTTGTGTACCTTTCCTACTGTTCACTTGTGTTCTCACAGCCAGCTGATAACTTGTACCACCCTAGCTTCAGCTGCTCCACTAAATTCAATGTCCATGTTAAAGTTAGTAATCTTGTTTGCAGTTTATGGGTCGTAGTCATGTACGCGTCAGTGATCATAGTCGTGTACGAGTACGAGGCAGTTTTTTGAGTTTGTGTCGTAATTGTAGAAGTCGAGTCGTAGTCGAGTCCAATTCCAGTCTGTTTCCGAGTTACATGCTTTTCTGTTTTTTAGTCGTAGAGTCAGGTATAAAAGAGAGCAATGTAATGAGAGAATAGTGAGTCGAATTGATCGGTGTGATCGAATCAGAGGAGAGAGAAATAAAGAAGAGAATGAGCGGTTTTGGGTTCAAAAAAACTATCGAGTATCGAGTTCGATGTGTTCGCAGACGTGGTCATAAATAAAAAAGAGAATGAGTGGTTTTAGGTCTATAAAAACTATCGAGTATCGAGTTCGACATGCTTGCAGACGTGGTCGTAAATGAGTTATGATCACGGCGATCGAGTGGAGGTGTCCACAGGAGATGAACATGTGGTCGTAAACGAGTTACAACCACGGTCACGGAGCAGAAGACGTGGTCGTAAGCTTTACGACCACGACTACCGATAGAGTCACAACGTAGTCGTAATCGAGTTACGACTACGGTGATCGAACATACTACGTGGTCAAAGGAGCGCAGCGCAGCGTGAACGTGGTCGTAACTTTTGTCAGCTGAAGTTACGAGTACGTGGTCGAAGCTAGAAGACGTGGTCGGAACAGCCACAACGTGGTCGTAAGGACTGATAGGGTGGTCGTAAATTACAACAAGTGGTATCAAAGCCTATTGATCTTGATGGTACCTGAAGAACATGGGAGAAGCATTGGCTTTCGAGTGCTCGGAGTGGGCTGATCTCTCTCCAATACCCTCTCTTGACGACTGACAATTACCTGGTGTGGGTAATAAAGATGAATGCGAACATGTGCGCCTAGGGTGTTTGGGGTGCAGTCGATCCGAAGGAAAAGGACAAGGACATGGACGACAAGGTGGATCATGTAGCTTTAGCCATCATCTACCAGGCGTGTGTACGACAAGAACAAAGATCTGTTGATGAAGGTGAAAAGATCTCCAAATCGGTTGTACAAGATTTCTTTGAAAACTTGTATATCGGTTTGTGTGAAGAGCGATCTGGAGGAGCTAGAAGATGGTGGACTTCACGAACGGGCAGCAGGAGGCAAGCATGGTGCACATGCAGGCATGGCATCCCATCGACATGCAGAGTGAGGCGCGCACAAAGCTGACGAGGCATGCATGCATGCAGGTCTACATGCTAGCGCAGGAGGCGCAACATGCAGCAATTCAGTTGCAGGCAACAGCAGTTCAACGTACGCAGATGCGCCTACAAACAACAGCGAGGACGGCGGTCCAAGTGGCGGTGCCCACGGCCATGCAGCTGGCATGGCCGCAAAAAGTCAAGATGGCGGGCCTAGCTCGCATGCAACTGTCACAGGATGCGTGCACACTGCAGAAGGTAGGCAAGACTCCCGTGGACCCCACACACAAGGTGGAGTGCATGTAGCTAGTGCAACTCACGCACACGCAACGCATAGGGAGATCAAGGCGAGGAGGTGCATGAGGCGCTGGAGTGTTCCAGGCCAAAGTGGGATATGTGGGAGCGGCATCAGTAGGACGCACAAACACAGAGACTGGAGGTGGTGTGCGAGAAGCTCAAGTAACGGTGAAGCCAACTTGGCTGTGGAAGCAGATGCTCTAGCCCAGGCAGGCGTGTAAGGAAGGACGGGATCAGTTCAGGTGCGAAATGTGGTAAGCGTCGGATTGTGCAAGACTCAAGAAGGAACGGCGCACAGGAGTACAGGTAGAATGAAGAAGCAGAAGTGAGAGAGAAGATCAGCGTGATCAAGATGGAAAAACAAGATTAAGGAGGTGATTGTTAGAGTTAATAATCTTGTTTTCAGTTTGTAGGTCGTAGTCGTGTATGAGTCAATTTTTCGAGTTCGTGTTGTAGTCTAGAAGTCGAATCGTAGTCGAGTCCTGTTCCAGTCTGTTTCCAAGTTACATGCTTTTCCGTTTCTTAGTCATAGAGCCGGGTATAAAAGAGAACAATGTAATGAGAGAATAGTGAGTCGAATCGATCGGTGTGATCAAAGCGATCGGTGTGATCGAATGAGAGGAGAGAGAAATAAAGAAGAAAAGAAGGAGCTGTTTTGGCTCCAAAAAAACTATCGAGTATCGAGTCAACGTGTTCGCAAACATGGTCGTAAACGAGTTACGACCACGGCGATCGAGTGGAGGTTTCCGCAAAAGCTGAAGACGTGGTCGTAAACGTGTTACAACTGTTAGAGATATATGTATAGTTTGTTATTCCCCAGTGTTATGAGGGGTTCTTTGCATATTTACCACCTGTACTTTGTGTATATATACCGGCCCATTGGCCTCATATGAATACAAGCGCTATTCATAACATGGTATCAGAGCCAAAACTAGGGTTTTGGCTTACCTAGGGTTCCGTGCGCCCGTCCGCCGCCGCCGTCGCCGACTCCCGGCCTTCGCCGCCGTCGCCGACTCCTGGCCTCCTCCGCTGCCATCCACACCGCCCGCTCGGCCTTCACGGCCTCCTCCACCACCGCCTGTCGGCCTCCTCCACCGCCGCCTGTCGGCCTCCTCCGCCGCACCGCCGTCGCGCTGCCCGCGTCGCCGTCGCGCTGCTGCTCCTCCGCCCGACGCCGCCGGCCGCTCCCTTCGCGCCGGCCGCTCCCTCGCACCGCCAGCCGCTTCTCCGCCGTTGCGCTGCCCGCCGCCTCGCCGCTTCTCCACCCGAGGCCGCTCCTTCGCCTGAGGCGACTCCTCCGCCTCCGGCTGCCGTCGCACCGCCGCTGCCTCGCCGGCTCCTCCGCCTGAGGCCGCCTCCTCGCCTCGAGCCGGCCGCCGGCTTGCCGAAGAGAGGGGCGCCGCCGCCGCCGCCTCCGTAGCGCCGCCTCCCGCTCCCGCTCCCGATCTAGGGTTGGGGGTTGGGGGTTTTGGTTCGGCCGGTCGGGTGACTCGGGTCGGTTTGTAAACCGACCGAAAAGAAGAAAAAAAAAGCAAAAAAAAAGCAAAAAAAAACGTCGTTCTAACCGCCGCGCCGTCCAGCGCCGCCTGTTAGACTTCGTTGTCTTGGTCGCCGCGCCGTCCAGCGCCGCCTACCAATGGGCACCGTTTCCCTCCCTCGCTGCCCGGTGATCTTTGATGGTGTTAATTACACCGACTTCGTGTCTCACATGCGCATCCACATGCGTGGTCTTCGTCTCTGGGGCGTCCTCTCTGGCGATGTCACCTGCCCGCCTTGCCCTATTCCTCCGACGGAGCCTACGCCTGTTGCTTTGCCTTCGACAGCCGATAAGGCTGCTACTGAGGCCGCTCGCCTTGCTGATGATGACGCTGCCTCTACCTACCAGGAGGATCTGGATTCCTACAAGGATCGTCTGACCGTCTACACTCAGTGGTACGATGACGACGCTCGGGCTGCTGCTATCTTCATCGCCAGTGTCCAGCCTCAGTTCTCTTCTGAGGTGGTGGGACTCCCTTCGGCTTTCCAGATGTGGACTCATCTTCGTCGGCGCTACGAGCCCTCTGGTGATGCCCTGTACCTGTCCGTGGTCCGCTAGGAGCACTCTCTTCAGCAGGGTGATGCTACTGTTGACGCCTTTTACGCTCAGAGCTCTGCTGTTTGGCGTCAGTTGGACTCACTTCGCACTGCTGGCTGTCGTACCTGTCCGTGCTGCCTGGATGTACGTGCTGACCTGGAGTTTCAGCGGGTTTACGAGTTCCTTACTCGCCTTCGTCCTGAGTTTGAGCAAAGGCGTGCCCAGCTCCTTGCACGCCACCCTCGTGTCACTCTCCTGGAGGCTCTTACCGAGATACGCGCAGAGGAGACTCGTCTGAGTGGTGCTGGTCTGATGCCACTCCCCTCTGTGCTCGCCGCTCGTCCGCCTGCTACACTGCCTCCTCCAGCGGCTACCACAGGTGGTGGTGGCCGTCCTCCGTCTGGAGGTGGCCGTCCTCACTGTTCCTACTGCGACAAGGATGGCCACACTGAGTCCCAGTGCTACAAGAAGAAGCGGCATCTGTCACGCCGTTCTTCTACTGGCACTAGTGCTTCTACGACGACGTCTGCCTCGACTTCTTCAGCAGCTTCTCTCACCAAGCAGGAGATAGCCAGACTTCGACGCCTACTTGCCGCTTCAGGTTCTCCCTCGACAGGTTCTGCAGGTTCTGCTACTGACTCTTCGGGCACTGAGAGACCACCTCCTACACAGTCAGGTACCTCCCCGTGGATTCTTGATTCTGGAGCATCTTTTCACATGACTCCTGATCCTTCCACTCTGTCTTTTATTACACCTCTTGATTCTCCTGTCAGTGTTCTTACTGCTGATGGTACATCTCTTTCTGTCTCTGGTCGAGGATCTCTTAGCAACTCCTCTTTTCATGTTCCTTCTGTTGCTCATGTTCCTCGCCTTACCTTGCAGCTTCTTTCTGCTGGGCAGATTACTGACCTTGGTTATCGGGTTGTTCTCGAATCTGACTCTTGTTGTGTTCAGGACTGCCACACGGGAGCTCTGGTTGGTTCTGGCCCTCGGCGCCGTGACTCACAGCGTCTCTGGGAGCTTGACTGGCTTCACCTTCCTTCCGCTGCCACCATCGCTGCCAGTCTCTCCGCTTCTGCCACTTCATCTACCGGCTCTTTCCAGCAGTGGCATCATCGTCTTGGCCATCTGTGTGGATCCCGTCTGTCGTCCTTAGTTCGTCGTGGTCTTCTGGGGTCTGTCTCAGGAGACGTGTCTTTAGATTGTCAGGGCTGTAAGTTAGGTAAACAGATTCAGCTTCCTTATCCTCATAGTGAGACTGTGTCTCAGCGTCCTTTTGATCTTGTTCATTCAGATGTTTGGGGTCCGGCTCCCTTCGTTTCGAACGGGGTCATCGTTATTATATTATTTTTATAGATGATTTCTCTCGTCACACTTGGATATATTTCATGTCTTCTCGTAGTGAGGCCTTGCATATCTATAAACAATTTGCCACTATGATACACACACAGTTCTCCACTCCTATTCGTGTCTTTCGTGCTGATTCTGCTGGCGAGTACCTCTCTCGTCACCTGCGCAGCTTCCTTGCTGAGCAGGGCACTCTCGCTCAGTTTTCTTGTCCTAGTGCTCATGCTCAGAATGGTGTCGCTGAGCGTAAGCATCGTCACCTCCTTGAGACGGCTCGTGCTCTGATGATCGCCGCCTCTATTCCACCTCACTTTTGGGCCGAGGCTGTTTCCACTGCCACCTATCTCGTCAACATTCAGCCCTCTTCTGCTCTTAAGGGTGCGATCCCTGTTGAGCGTCTCTGTGGTCTTCTTCCTGACTACTCTGCCCTTCATCTGTTTGGCTGCGTTTGCTACGTTCTCCTCGCCCCTCGAGAACGCACCAAACTGACCGCTCAGTCTGTTGAGTGTGTCTTTCTGGGGTACAGTGCCGAGCACAAGGGCTATCGGTGCTGGGATCCTGTTGGTCGTCGGATACGGGTTTCTCGGGATGTGACTTTCGACGAGTCTCGTCCATTCTACCCACGTCCTGCCTCTCCTTCGGCTTCCTCTGTGGAGTCTGTCTTTCTTGACCTTTCCAGATACTCCTATATCTGTTTTGCCCTCGTCCACCTGTCCTACTGAGTCTCCACATATTCCCCCAGTGGCCTCTCCGCCGTTGTCGCCGCCTGTGTCGTCTCCTACGACTCCCCAGGCTCCTCCTACTATCGTCTACACTCGTCGACCTCGTATTGAGAATATTTCAGATGAGCCATCTTCTCCTGATGTTCCATCTTCTTCTGATGCTCCATCTTCCCCTGATGGGTCATCTTCTCCTCGCTACGCTCTCCGCGATCGCCAGTCGATTCGGCCTCCTGCCCGTTTTGCCTTTGCTAGCGCAGCTACTCGTGAGCCTGTCTCCTACCGGGATGCTGTTACTCACCCTGAGTGGCAGCTTGCCATGGCCGAGGAGATTGCTGCCCTCGAGCGTACTGGTACTTGGGATCTTGTTCCTTTTCCATCTCATTCTCATCCCATCACATGTAAGTGGGTCTATAAGATTAAGACTCGCTCTGATGGCTCTCTTGAGCGCTATAAGGCGCGTCTTGTTGCTCGTGGCTTCCAGCAGAAGCATGGTATTGACTACGACGAGACGTTTGCTCCTGTGGCCCACATGACCACTGTTCGCACTCTTCTTTCGGTGGCGTCTGTTCGCCACTGGTCTGTTTCTCAGCTTGATGTCAAGAATGCCTTTCTTAATGGCGAGTTGCGTGAGGAGGTCTACATGCATCCGCCACCTGGGTATTCTGTTCCTGAGGGCATGGTCTGTCGCCTTCGTCGCTCTCTCTATGGCCTTAAGCAAGCCCCTCGTGCTTGGTTTGAGCGCTTCTCCTCTGTGGTCACTGCTGCTGGTTTTTCAGCTAGTGATCATGATCCTGCGCTTTTTGTCCACACTTCGTCTCGTGGTCGGACTCTTCTTCTCCTGTATGTTGATGATATGATCATTACGGGAGATGATTCTGAGTACATTGCCTTTGTCAAGGCTCGTCTTAGTGAGCAGTTCCTTATGTCGGATCTTGGTCCTCTTCGTTACTTCCTTGGGATTGAGGTTACTTCCACTCCAGATGGTTTCTTTATGTCCCAAGAGAAATATATTCAGGATCTTCTTGATCGCGCCTCTCTCACTGATCAGCGTACTGTTGAGACTCCCATGGAGCTCAATGTTCACCTCCGACTCTCTGATGGCGAGCCTCTTTCTGATCCGACTCGCTATCGTCATCTTGTTGGGAGTCTTGTCTACCTTGCTGTTACTCGTCCGGATATCACTTATCCAGTTCATATTCTGAGTCAGTTTGTTTCAGCTCCCACTCAGGTTCACTACAGCCACCTTCTTCGAGTTCTGCGATACCTTCGTGGGACTATCTCTCGCCGTCTCTTCTTTCCACGTTCCAGCTCGTTACAGCTTCAGGCCTATTCGGATGCTACTTGGGCCAGCGATCCCTCTGATCGCCGGTCTATCTCTGCTTACTGTGTTTTTCTTGGTGGTTCTCTTATTGCCTGGAAGACGAAGAAACAGACTGCAGTGTCCCGTTCGAGTGCAGAGGCTGAGTTGCGAGCTATGGCTCTCTTGACAGCAGAGATTACTTGGCTACGGTGGTTACTTGAGGATTTTGGTGTTTCTGTCACTACACCGACCCCTCTCTTGTCAGACAGTACAGGTGCTATCAGTATTGCTCGTGATCCTGTGAAGCATGAGCTCACCAAGCACATTGGTGTTGATGCTTCTTTCATGAGGACTTGTGTGCATGATCAGGTGATTACTCTTCAGTATGTGCCTTCAGAGCTTCAGATAGCGGATTTCTTCACGAAGGCCCAGACTCGAGCACAGCACAGCTTCTACCTCTCCAAACTCAGTGTTGTTGATCCACCATGAGTTTGAGGGGGGTGTTAGAGATATATGTATAGTTTGTTATTCCCCAGTGTTATGAGGGGTTCTTTGCATATTTACCACCTGTACTTTGTGTATATATACCGGCCCAATGGCCTCATATGAATACAAGCGCTATTCATAACAACAACCACGGTCACGGAACAGAAGACGTGGTCGTAAGCTTTACAACTACGACAGTTGATAGAGTCACAGTGTGGTTATAATCGAGTTACGACTATGGTGATCGAACCTACTACGTGGTCAAAGGAGCGCAGCACAGCGTGAACGTGATCGTAACTTTCGTTAGCTGAAGTTACAAGTACGTGGTTGGAGCTAGAAGACATGGTCGAAGCAGTCACAACATGGTCGTAAGGACTGACAGGATGGTAGTAAATTACAACAGTCCATTGACGCAGTAACTTGTCACGCCGCTGGGCAGAATATAACCATAAGAATGTCATTCAAACGCACCAATTATGTACTGTAGAGTGTTGTGCGAGAACTCGTGAAAGAATTCAAAGATGCCACGAGATCAAGAACATTGGACTGCTATAGCACCTGAAGTGAGGTTTTCCTATAGAACAGATGCCCTCTGGCTCTACCTGTTGACTTCCAATCTTCCATATACAACCTGGCAGCAATGTTGTGCAAGCACACAAAGAATGAAGAGTGCATTCATTTGGCGAAAAACCATACATTATTCTACAATTACACCAAAGCTTTTGCCTTTCAGCATCAACAAGAATCATATGCCTACCTAGAGCCAAAATTCAGTCTAATGTACCCCTAACCGGTAATAGTTTTCTTCATCATATATTTCACATGCTTGCTTCAATTTCCTTGGGCCGCCATATGGACTTTTGGACGCAGAGCAACCCCTCGTTACCATTGGTGTAGGTCATGCGTACCTCCCACTGCAGGGACTTCGCCATGCCTTCCAGTCCAATTATTGTCTCCGCATCATCCCTCACAATCAGTTTGCCTTCTGGCCTCAATATCCGGTCAACCTCGGCAAATACTGCCAACAATTTGCATCTGCAAACAAACAATACAGTTGCTTAAGAAGATTCAATTATGCATCGAGTATAACACGCACAAATATGCCGTCACCACATATAGAAGAACCCTGTAGGACTGAAATGCTTTGTGTTTTTAGCTGAACTATTGGCATCAGTCCATTTGGACTTCAGACTACCATTGCTCGATTAGTATATATATTTACAGAAGAATACACTAATAACCAGTCAGTGAAGTAAGGTCTTCTATTAGCTAGAATTATAAATTCTTGTCCAACGCCAAGCACATAAATCCTTCACTGCTTGCTTTGGTTAAAGCTAAGCTACTGGCAAGCATGAATCAACTGTGATCACGGAGGCAATAAAACACTGACCTCTTTTTGAGCTTTGAGAACAGATGGTCCGCATGCAGGAGGTCATATGTTCTCGGGTAAGTGCTGAAAGATTCGCACCAGTCATGATACATACCAAATAAACCACGCTCATAAATAATGGGCAGTGTGTCTGGTGAATCAATGGGCACAATATTCATAACCCAGACATGTTGGTCTCTCAGAGCTGCAGCAAAACTGCAATGCAACAATGCAAAACATTAGCTAAGAAATAAAAATAAAAATGAGGTACCAAAATGCATTCTCATTGTCAGCGATCTCCAATAAAACATTGTGAAATGAATGGGTTTTGAAATCCAAATGCATCATCAGGAAATAAACAAATTGGTTTTACATTTTCCCCTGACTTAGAATGAAAATAGCAAAATGATTAGTGACACACGGACAAGTTTCCCATATGTTTGCTGCTAGCACAGTGCCACTCCAATAGCAAAGTAGCGCAATCTGAATTTTTTTTATTGAGAGTGCAATCGGAATTAATAATTTTTGCAACTCAGCTAAATTTGTAGGGGATTTACCTTTCACTGACAAATTTTTCTTTTTTTTTCAAGCTGTTCGGGCCAAACCTTGGCTAATGCATTTCCATATACATGTTATCCACTCATCTGTAACTTGTAATGATTCTACCCAAAATATTTGTTCGATAAAATTGTGAGAACAAACCATTTACTTACCCTCCATATACAGCTCTCATGTCCATGACATTTCTCACTTTAGACCAGTCGATTCCCATGCCATTTATGTATGATTTACTTACAACCCGTTTCCAGTGTGCATAATCTGCCTGAAAGTCTTCATTTCCTGGTTTTCCATAGACTCCAACATGAGAACCATCTATCCAGTAGGGGGTCTTGTCAAGCCTTTGTGGCCATGTCTCTGGCCACTTTGATCCCTGTACTGATGGACCAACAGGCAATTTGTGCATGCACGCTTGTAAAGGTACATTCCTGCATAACACAAGGTTGTTTAAGCAAAGTAGAGAAGTACTTCACGCATGGAAATACAGTCCATTGAAAGAACCTTAACCATACCACGCGGCATCTGCATCATCAGTTTCCTTGCATAATGGCGGGTTATCTTCTGATCTTTTCTCATAGCAATTGTTGTCCATTGGCTTCTGATATATGGCCATACCAACTTGATTTAACTTATCCTTTGTCTTGTTAACCATTTTCCAGCACATGGATTTTGTCAGAGAAGACATGGCTGAAAAGAGTAAGCAATTGTGTGTTAAACCTAGTCCACCAGGAAGAAAAACTTTGCAGCTGGCTCGTAGCATGCGTTTATAAAAAAAGTACAAGCCTAGCCCATTCATGACATTAGGTGCATCAAATGCTTAGCACTGATTAATTCTATTTGTGATAATAAGATCAACTTGTGTCATAAGTAGGGAAAACTAAAACAAAGAGGATTTACAACTTGTGAGCTTTTGTTACAAGCAACAGCATGATCTTTCTATATATGTGGTGCGGTATTTGAAAGAAAATCTAGCATAACCATTAAACTTGGATGCTGTATTAGGCCTCAAAAGCAGTAAAGTCATTTTGTTCTGATGGATACTCATTCACTCTACTCATGGATCTAAACTGTTCATCGCAAAATGAGAAAAATAAAGGATCTTTCTTTTAGCATGTCGGCATTGATATTGCAACATCATTAAGTACGAGTGAAATTTTAAGAGGTGGTAAGTACAATACCATTCCAAATCTCAACATCTTCAGGGAGCTTTTGGTAAACAGGAGTGGCAGACCAGATGAAGTAACCACCAGGACGTAATAGGCGGTTCAATTCCAGTAAAAGCATGCCACCTGAAAGTAACCAGTTGTCACCAACAGTATTTAGATTTACAAAAGAAAGGAAAACATGTCATTGCCACCAACAAGACAAACCTTCAATGTGCCAAGGGACTCTGCAGCGAGCACAATGAATGACATCAAAAATCCTGCTGGGGTATGGAAGTCTCTTGGTGCCCATTACAGCTGATATTGCTGGAATTCCTCTCTCCAGTGCAAACTGTACTTGAGCTTCATGCTCATCTTTTGGAGCAAATGACATTGTGAGCACATCTCTATCAAACATGTAGCCTCCAAAGCTGGCAACTCCACAACCAACATCTAGAATGACACGGCTTCGTTTGCCCCATGCAATATCAGGTAATGCCTGCACACAGCAGTTTGATCAAACATCAGGAAATGCAAAGTGTGAACATATGTGATATGGTGATAATATCTTCTTCGAAAAGGTTCAATACCCTGTTTTTTTTATAGATTAAAGGAAGACGCTTATGGATTACAAAAAAACAAGTACTTAGGAAGACGATTATGGCTTACAAAAAAAACAAGCGCTTAGCTGATATCCTAAATCCAACTTGGAATGCTATTAGAATTTAAAAGGGACGCTTGAAAGTACAAGTAATTAAGTTGAATATATTCAGATTTTCCTTCAACTAGCACAAGCTTCTTTTAGGGAGTAATAGTGGCACTTGCCTCTAGACTTATGTATGTGAAATGGTATAAATAAATCATTAATGCATGAAAGTATGAGACATTCAATATTTAACTAAGGGATGACACATAATAAGGGCAGCTGGGGAAATGATAATAAACCTGCTGAATAGTATCAATGTAATGTAGTGCACCGTTCTTGAACTGAGTCCCACCCCCAGGAAACATAAGATAATCCCCAGAAACTTTAACCCAGTTTTGGTGCCCCTTATACTCTGCAAGCTTGGTATGAGGGACGTTGCTATACCATACCTGCAAAAACAGTGCCACTTGTAATAATCAAAATGGGATCTTGATCAGCTAAACATTACTCAATGGCTCAATGCTGTGAAAACATTATGAAAAGACAGAAGCACCTTGTCCCTGCTCTTGGGCCACTCAATTGGGCGCTTATATCCTTCCGGAAGTGGAACAAGGCAAGTAGGAGGCTCCTCGGGGCAATGCCTCTCACGATGTTCATAATGTTTGGTAGATCGAAGCTTCTTGATAGCCTTCTCATTATCAAGGCAAGGTATGTAATCTGTCGCAGCACTGCTATTGCATAATTTCCAGTTATAGGTGGTTTCATCACCTGAAGATTTTGATGATGCTTGAGCTTCCTTCTCATTCTTTGACTCTGCAGCCTGTGTAGAGAATAAGCCATTCTCGGTATTTGACTCCTTCAGAAGTTCTGATTGAGATCCATCAGGAAATACCTCATTAGTCTTTGCAGCCTGTTCCTTCTCTCCACCTTCTTCCACTTTCTCCTCTATTTGAGGCTGTTCAGTTGTATCCTGTGCGACATCGCCATCAACCTTTTCTTCTTGATCTTCTTTCTTCTCTCCATCAGATTGATCACCATCATTCTCAGCTGTGGTCTCATCATCTTTCCTTTCCTCGCTCTTCTCCTCATCGCCACCCTTTACACCATCAGACTGCCCAGCTCCAGATTCAGCATCCCCACCCTCCTTGGCACTCTGCTCTTCTGATTTTCCATTTGCATCACCAAACGTATCCTTACTCTCCTCCTTTTCCTTTTGGGGTTCCTTTTCTTCAGTCTTCTCCACAGCCTTCTCCGTTGTGTTCTCAGTGAACTTCTCTTCCTCAGGAGCCACCTTGTCATTATTCGACTCATCTGAAACTGCATTATCGTTATTGTCGGTATCACCAAATTTCTCCGCACCTTCAACAGCATTGCTGGATGCTGCCTCCTCGGATGCACCAAAGTCAACTGCTGGGGGCTGCTCCTTCACTTCCGACTTCTTATTCGACAATACCTCCAGTGGGAAGACAGTGGACGATGTCATCATCCACGCACCGACCAGGCAGAGCGCCACAAAGACGACGACCGTGGTCGTCGTGCAGAATGAAGAGGACGACGACGATGGCCGCCTGCCATCCATCTTTGCACCCCGGCCAAATGCCATCGATCCCACTCACATGTACAGAATCAGCCCCACTCCACGCGGTTCGTGATGTCTATATCAACTCGATCGACCAACAACCCCAAAGGTTGCGGCTCCGCTGCTTTCGGTCACACCAGCGCGCACCTAGAGCAAACTACACATTGTTAAAAACTGAAAGCCCTGGAAATTTATATCAGTAGATCTAAAGAAGGAAACAGTAGATCTGCTAAAGCAATACCAACTCAACGTCGTAAAAATCCTTTCTTTTTTACTATTTGTTTCCTAGTAAAGCAACTCTTTCCAAGAACAAAAGCCATCCAAGAGTAAAAAAATCTCCTGATATGAGCAAACGTGGAAACGAAACTACGAAGCGCGTGCATTAAAACACCTAAACACATGGAAATCTGACAAGTTATATGGAGTATATCCCTTGCACAAGTCGCAACCGGATCTGTGACTTGAGCTGATTCCGACTCCCGACCTGGGTACAAACGCAAACTAATTGTGGACTCCAGAAAAAGAACCACTAAACCACTAGCTAATCAGTGGAACGAACGAACAAGCTCAGCTAGATCCGCGCCTGCAAACGGATACAGGGAAAAGAGCGAGGCGGCAATGCAGAGGCGGTGGATTCGTACCTTTGCCGGGGTTGCGACCGTGGGAGCTGGGCTCCGAGCGGATCTCGCGGTGGAGCGAGGAGGAGAGGAGCGGAGGCGGCGTTGGGCGCTGCTGGCTTCGCACTGGCCTCGCCGCGTTATAAAGGCCCCAACAGCTAGCGCAAGCGAGGAGAGAGCAGTGGAGTTAGTGTTAAATCAGTGTGAAAAAATTTACTAAAAAAGTCGGATTCCTGGATTAACTTTTTTTGCATATTTGCCCCTTCAAGCTCACATTATTACAAGCAGCATTGTAATTTTCTCCAACCACAGCCAACCAGCGGTGCTTTTCCTTTCTCATGGCCAACTATAAAGAAGATTGAAGGTAAAATTTATTTATGCATATCATTAAGAAGCAAACGTTATATTGATGTAGAGTATATGTGTGAAAAGGCTAGATCAACTGTTGTCTAGTTACAAACATTTTTTTGGCGCATTTGAGTTGTTTGTGAGGTGTGTTGTCGGTATGAAGGGAGTCGTAGATCTATACTCAAATCTCTTGTTAGTTGTATAGATACATCAATAATTGTGTGGCAACGCTATTAAAAGTATAATTAGCACTCGTGTTGCGAACTATAGTAATAAAGTCGTTGATTCCAAATCCCAAAAGACTTAGGAAGCATCAGAGCATTGAAGCAAGATAGATTCGAAACTATGCCACGTAAATTGATTCAAAGCAAGTTTTTTTTCAAGTGTGTTGAATCAAACCCTTGCATTAGACGGACCCACTATAAAAATAAAATAATCATTCGGCATAAATTTTTCCTAATTTCTGCCCTTGGGCTAATTCACTTAATGATTGGCTAACTACCTAGGAAAAGCATTATTTTATTGAGTTGTATCCAGATGCAAAGTTTGCGTCAGCTCTCTATAGTTTCATTTTGAATCGATAGATTTCAATGTATTGAATCGGTTCCCAATATTAACTCTAGTCTATTGAACCGGTTAAGCAAATACATTGAGGATGATCTCATGTGTAAGATACTAAGATGCAAAATGAGCTTAGTACAAGGGTTGGGATGCAAAGATTAGGCCGCTTTCCTCTCACCGCAGCGCGGAAAATAAGGCCGAAGACATAAGTGGGTGGGAGCAAGTGCAAAGGGAGGCCCACTGCCCCCGTCCGTCTCCCATCCACGGCCCATCATCCCCCAGGCACCTCGTCCACGGCGCCACCCCCGCCGACATGTAGGCCCGCCGCTCTAGAGACCAGGCAGCATGCTCACAGAACCGGGCGCACCAGCGTTTCCCCTGCGGTACAACCCCCACAGCGCAGCGTGACAACTCCCCTCGCGCGGCCGGTGTCGGTGCCGCGGCCAGCCCGCTCGCCGGCGCAGCGTTGCGGTGGTCCCGTGCGGTGGGGTCGGCCGGGGTTGGGGACAAGGCCACCCGGCTCGGCTGCGGGATGGTCGCGTTCGCGTGCGTCGGCGAGGGGTAGAGCGTGGGCGGTTGCCTCCCTCGCTAATGCGGCGCGGCCTACCTACCTACCCGGCCGTGGTGGACAGACACTGCATGCTACTCTCGTCTGCATGGTTGAGTTGACACACCAAACTGCTTGCAAGTCGGACTTCGAAGTCGTCGTCGTAGTAGTACTATATCTGCCGACTCACAGAGAGGCCATTGACTTATAAGAGCTAGAATACGTTCGTTGACTAGCAGTCCGTTCGTTGACCTCCTAATTAGGCTGCACTGCATTGTGGTCAATCGCTGGACAGTATCCTTTTTATGCAATGGCGCATGTTTTTTTCAGTATTGTGCTACTGCATGGAGATTTTTACTGCCCATTTTAATTTCCAATTTAGCTCCTTAGAGCACCTCCAGCAGAGCCCCTACTTAAACCCTCATCCTACTTTTGAGGGCCGAGGGGTAAAAAACTCACTCCAGCAGGGCCCCTACTTGAGCCCTCAAAAGTAGAGAGCACTCAAATCTCCCCCTCGAGCCCTTATTCCTAGGGGGTCAGGAGGGAGCCCCTACTTTTGAGGGCTCAAGTAGGGGCCCTGCTGGAGTGAGTTTTTTGCCCATCGGCCCTCAAAAGTAGGATGAGGATGAGGGTGGGTCCTATGTGTCATCCCATCTAAGAATGAATTTGAGGGTCCTGTTTTGAGGGCTCCTGCTGGAGTGTAGCTCAAAAAACAGAGCCCTCAAAAGTAAGGAGAGCCCTCAAATAAAAAGTAGGGGCCCTGTTTTGAGGGCTACTGATGGAGTTGCTCTTAGGATTTTCTTTCGGATGTAGTCCTCTCCCGAGCGCATGATCTCTGGTGATAGACATGTGGCTATTTCTGCGGTACGGAAGCACTGGATGTCACGATTGGTGGGGCCCACGGAATTCGGCGCCGCTAGAGCGCTGGATTTCCGATATCAAGTGGTGGGGACCACTTGATGCTACAGTACCCAAATTCATCGGTCCTCGACCACTTGATGCTACAGTATATACATCCGTGAGAAAAATGTTGCTTTATGAATAAAATTGAAAAGAAAAATATGGCTAATTAATTATTTGTAAGACAAAATTAATTTTGCCTAATGAAATAGAAAGGAAATTTTATGTGGGCTCACGGAGTTCGCCCAGCCAGAATTGAAATTTACGCGACACGGGGGCTAGATCTGAAAGTTCGGATGCATAGGGGGCTAAATGCGCCAAAAGTTCAACAAATTTTCCTTTTCATTTTATTACGCAAAACTTATTTTAAAGTTCATAAGTCAAATTTTTTTCATATGCAAATAAATTAATCAGCCACATTTTTCTTCTCATGACACCACGCAAAATTTACTTTTTTTATAAGCCGTAATTTTCCCACACGCAAATAAATTAATGAGCTAAAATTTTCTGAACATTTCATCACGCAAAATTTCTATAGTGCAGAAGGCGAACCAACACAGACAAAAGTAGTGGATCCAGCCATAGTTGACTCTGAAATATTCTACGACTATGAAGCAAGCTTATTCTTTGATCTGTTACCTAGTTATCTTACTTGGTAAGAACTAAGTCACTGTAACATATATTATTTATGTGGATCAAAAATCTATTTCAAAATCAAATCAAATGAAAATATGAAAAAAGGAGATAAGAGAAAAAGAGTAGTCCAGCCCAGAGGGACAATTGGGTTGTATAAGTAAATACTAGAATGGTAAAGAGTGCTTTACATATAGTTATAACATAAGGGTAAATAAACTTTTGCTCGAAAAGGAGGCCATACTCAAGTGTTAGTCGTATTCCCGTTTTTGATGGATTGAAAAAGGTACCCTGGTACATTACTATTTTTCTCCACAATGGATAAATAGTTTAATTAGTGGAGGAACCCAGAATCGGTAGATAGTCTGGAAGCTGGGGATCCAAGGTGTATATATTAGCGCTGGTGGAGTGTTGGGTGAAGGGATAACCAGCCCAACTAACATCTATTTGAGATCAATGTGCGCCAGGTGAGGGTGAGAAACTGCCTCGGGTCACCGACGGAGAATAAGTGGGTGGATATTTAATAACATAACACTGGAAAATATTTTATACTTTGGACTTGGCACCACATCAAAGAAAATACGGGATACCTAGTTTCAAGAGAGCTCAAAGTAGCTACAGGTACAGCGGCATAATCCTGCATGGTGCAAAATAAAATCATAAATTCACGTATGTCTCCTGTGTTGGAGGATACGGAGACCACTATTGGGTTTTCTTCTCACCGAGTGACTAGTAGTATTTCCAACAATTAAAATATGCAAGTCTATTTATTTTGAAAAATTGCTTTCTAAAGAGAAATAGATGAGTCATACAGTATATTTTAACTATTAATGCCTGTTGAATACATAAGTACTCACCTTTATTATTACTTCCCTTTGTTATATCCCAGTTCGACTAGGCAGTATCTCGAGTGGGACACGGGATATGCTGATGTCAATGAGACCACATGGGATGAGGGCGATGGTGCTGAGAATCAGGATGAAGTGGACGCCCTATACGACAGCTAGGACGAGTGGGGGACTGGTGGAGATGAGTTGTCGAGAGATAAGGTATATAATTATCTGTATCTCTTTTTATTTAATATTTGTATTTAAGACTATATCTACGTGTCACTAACTTATTATATTAAAGCACAATATCTAATAATACTTTTGCTATGCAACTATGATAAATTATATTATTTCCTAATTCGTTGGAATTAAAGAATATTAATACGTTGTCAGTATCATATTCTGACAATAATTTAGGGGCCCAGCCTGCGAGCATCAGACGAGGCGCCTAATCATGCCTGTCAGCTCATCATATTCCCCAACAGGATTCATTCGTGTTCCAAGCTTGTGCAGTGCTCGTTGATCTAGGACTCACTTATTTTAGTTTAAATTTTTAACTTTTAAATTATTTCTTATTATTTATAGATTTTACTTTTTTTGATTTTTTATTTTTTTTGCGGGTTTTTTTCCCGTATTCATTTGCATTATCTGTGATGTGCAAAACTGTTTTTTCTATTTTTTTAATTTTTTAAATTTAATTATGCTAAATAAGTTACCATCAACTACAGTACAGTTTCAATTAGCTACAATGTAATTTCAGTTATAAATCATTATTTTTAGCCTAAATGAGCGGCACTACTCGTTTAAGCTTATTACACGCAGATCAAACCGATGATCACGTGAGAACGCTGTACCGTAGTGCAGTGTATGCAACGTTGGCTACGACAATCACAGAGGAAGCTCGCCAGCTAGCTAGATCCTAGAGATGCCCGCAACTAATTAACAAAGTATGCATTCTCAGTGAGGGTTTGTTTAGAACGTGGGAGTAGAAAATACAATAATAATTATGTTCACTTTATCTATCTGGTAGTAGTGGAATGAATCTATTACTAATTGTGCATGATGGAACAATTAGGTAGCTATTGAATACTTAGCTGCAAAAAGATTACAAAAGAAGGGTGCGAGGTTTCAATTGCTTGAAACGCACTTGATTGTGAAGTTGGGCACTAAACAACCGAGCGCCATGTTAAAGTTTCTTTTAACATAACGACCACCACCAATCGCATATGCTTGGCTTGTCTTTTACTGGCCTTCACTCCGTCAGAAACAGGAACAGGAAACATACCGATCTGCGACCGTCCCTTGGCTGCTTTACTTCCATCCGAATTTTAGCTTGGCCAACGCACTTCCTTCCTTTCGCCAACTCTGACAAGACATTTGCGGGTTTCGACGCATCGCTTTTGATTGGGACAAGCCATTTGGTGGTGATCGGTTAGGCTGAAAAGCTCATGACTTATGGCTAAAAATACTGTAGCTAGCTGAAAAAAGCACTGTAGCTGACAGAGCCTTATTTAGCATAATTAAATTTTAAAAAAATTAAAATATAAAAAATATGTTAGCCCATTACGTATAATACAAACAAATACAGAAAAAAAGAACCGGCAAAAAAGTTCAACAAAAAGCCAAAAGTTCAGAAAAAGACGAAACTTATGAATAATGAAAAATAAACCAGAAACCGAAGCCGAGTTGATCAGGACCGCAAGGTCTCTTCTTTTCTACTTATAGTTTATGGCTTATTTTAAATAAATAAATAAGATAATGTATTTATCGTTATTTTAAAATAACTTATCAAAATAGATTTTTTAAATCGATTTATTGATATTGGATTCATTCGTATAAATACTCGTATCAGATTTAAAAATCATAAATCACGCCCACCCGTATCTGGACTGCGAACCGAACTAGTGTTAACTCTATCCGTGTTATCCAAGTGCTCCAACGCTCTGTCTGAAGTGTGGGGAAAAAAGAAATTGCAAAACAGGTCGATTGTCTTCGGTAACCACCCACCAATTTACTGTTGGAGCATTTTACTACTGAATATAGGATGAATCGAGCATGTCCTAGCTAATACTGAACCAGTGGGCAGCCGTTTACTCAAAATTAACGCCATCTTGGCCAACGAATCCATGATGGATGATGACATATCAAAGAAATCACTAGGGTTTTATTCGTCAGAATGCGGCTCTATTTCAAACAGCTTCTGACTTTTAGCTTTTAGAAATCGGCTTTTGAATAAGTTAGCTTCTCAATATGATTTCTATAAGCCGTTTGTAGGAGTCACTGCATGAGCTTTTTTAAACAGAGTGATTTCTCAACACGAGTATCATTTACTCTTTCAATCTCTCACAACTAAACAAAAAACCACAGCACTTTTAAACAAGCGCCACACACGAAATGGGCCGCAGCCTGGAGAAATATAAGCGGGCTTTTTCAGATGGACCGTGGGCATCTTGACCCAACAACATAGGGGGAAGCAGCCATCAAAAACAGAGTCGATGTTTGCAGAATGGGCCTACTTTTTGCCCAGCCCAATACAAACTCTAGCTTCTTGGACTGGTCCATGGGCCTAGGAATTTTATTAACACAGGTTTGTCAACCTTTCTCTGGTGGAGTTTGAACTTAACAGTTAGCGCCGCCTTTCCCTCTAAAAAAAAATCATTCCAGAAAAGAAAAATAAATTAGCGGGAACCGGTGAACAGTACCGGTACAGGATTGATAAAACCGCTTCCGTACAAATCTAGAATTCCTGCCAAGATGGTGACGCGAGCAGAAAGAAATGTACAAACTGGAAACTTACCGTAGAATTCCTAGCCCAACCGGACAAACATGTCACTCGAAAGTTCGAGGAAAGTGACACATGTCACCATGCTGTCGCTATGCACTAACATTTACCTCATCTTAGCCGGAGCAGTCATCTTCTCTGTCTTAAAAACATTTTTGAGATCTTCTTTGTCCTAAAACTGCGTTCAGGAGTTAAAGCAGTGTGGTGTGCGTGCATACGTAGCAGGATGATCTCCGCAGAACTGACCAGGCTTTTTCGCTGCTGACAATTCCAGGTTCTAGCTGCCGGATTGTTCAGGCTCTCAGTACTGGTTGATTCAATGGACAGCAATTCGTTGACGGGAGTATGAAAACCCTGCAGTAGTAACCACGTTGTTCCCCGCTCAAAAAATTTAAAAAAAAATAACGTTGTTGGAAGGCTGCCAACTCTGAATGGTTCCCTCCGTTATGCAGAAGCTGGTACAAATTGGTGACACAATTCTACCTAACAAATGGACAGCGAGACGTTGCACCGTACGGTGTTTGGTTCTAGCTAGCTGTAGCTTGAAAGCTTCCTAGATGCCAAAGTCTGATTTTTTTAATTTAGTCTTACATTGGTATGATATCTAGTTTCGTTTATTTCGGCTTAAGTTTTGGCTTCTGATTTATTTTTCACTATTCCTAAATTTCGTCTTTTTCTAGCTTTTTGGTTTTTTAAGTTTTTTTGTTGGTTCTTTTTTCCGTATTCATTTGCATTGTCCATGGTAGGCTAATCTATTTTTTCTATTTTAAAATTTTTAAATTTAGTTACACTAAATAAGCCACCATTAGTTACAATGTAATTTCAACTAGCTACAAATGCAACTTCAATCATAAATCAGTTTATTTCAGTCTAATCAAGCGGCACCTTAGTTCTAGCTAGTTGTAGCTTGTATAAGCTTCGAAGTAGTAACAAACCGAGCCGCAAGCTGCTTTGGTTCGACCTGATCAAGGTTGGTTAGCACTCCCAATCCCACCGTAGCGCAGACGGCGGCGAGATTAAGCCATTGACCGGCGGCAGGCGATAGGCACGAGGCTGGCACCGAGACGATCCGCCCGTCATCCGTGTGAACGTGCTGCACGCACGCCGCGCCGCCCGTGAATTCTCCGCACCAAACTGCCCGCCCACGCGTGCACATTGACCTGCCGCAGCTCATCGACTGAACGTTCAAAGCGTACATATCCACCTGACCTCGGCGCCTGCAACTCTAGTTTCAGCACGTTTTACCCCTGCATCTCCCTATATGCGTCCCGAACCGCCGTGTCGCGCTTTCGTAGATACACGTTCTCATCGTGAACGTTGAATACCTTTCAGCACACACCTTTGTAGTTATCAATTTGCTGTGCCACCCACATAAAATTTTTAACCGAAGGTTCATAATCTATACTGTCAAATTTTCCAAAGGTTAACTATTAATATGTTTGACACTAAATAATAATATCAAAAATCACGCCTTGTAGACCGTAAAAAAATTCACTTAAGAAGGAATAGAGGAAGTAATAAAATATTAGCACTAGATAAATTCAAATTCAATTAGAATATATAGCAAGAAAAAAATATACATAATTTCTATAAATTTTAGAGATACCGTGCATACCGGGCACCTCTAACTCTAAGCTCCGGCCACGTTCGTACGCAAGCCTATCTCGCCAAGCTGGAGTGCAGCCGATGGATGCGATGCACTCAGAAAAAATATCACAACAATGCTGCTCTTTTCCCCCGGCATTTCTTCAGTTGAACAACCACAGCACGGTTTATTCCATTTGATTCGATGAATCTCTTTAACACTAATATTGGACTATATCTTAGCTATCACCATTACTACACTTACATACTACTGCCAGTATAGATTAAGCCCTTAAACAATTGAACCAACGAAGAAACAAAGAGAAACCCCTGCACCGAATGAATCATGTATATGTACACACATGCTCCACGTACACGACCACCAATGCAACGCACCATCTCGACGTCATCGTCTCCGATCCTGAGTGGCCGGGGACCCACGGTCTCATCGCCGCCTTTCGAGTCTTCATCATCTTTTGTCTTTAATCCTTCTTAACGACTTAATCTTATCTCTTGTTCATCAGGTCAAAACTCCGGCGGCTCGCCGGAGTCATCACCCCAAGCCCACGACACACGGATTCCTGTCCAATACAGCAGCGAGGAAAATATCTGCTTCGCTTAGAATGGCTTGCCCCAGTACATGAGGATGTCCTGGAGCGGGTCGCCGCCGAGGCCGGAGCCGAGCATGGAGCCGGCTACCGGGTTGACGGGGCCGGCGGTGGCGAAGGTGCGCTCCCACTCGCCGATCTTGGGCTGGCTCTGCACCTCCGCGCGCTCGGCCGCGAACTCCGGCGACAGCACCTGGTCCGAGCAGCTCGAGTCCGCGTGCAGCCGCGGCATCGAGTCCGACGGCCGGTCGTAGTACGCCGCGATGTCCGGGAACGCCGGCGGCGGCACGCCCCCTACCGGGGCCACCCCCACCAAGGGCTTCTGCTCCGGCGGGGAGCCCACCACGGCCCCCTGGCTTGCCACCACCGGCTTCCGGTCGGCGGCCGCCGTCGGCTTATCCAGCCCGCCCTTCTTGTTGTAGATGCGGCACAGGACCCAATCATCCAACTGCGCCGATACAAATCACGAACATGTCAGATGACCACAAAACAACAAGTAATTAAATTAATCCGGAAGATTTCGATTTTTTTAGTACCATCTATCAAAGCTTATCAGAACAATATTAAATTTGGCACGTTGTTTTCTAAGTCCAGTCTCAATGGATGTTTCATGTCCTAGTTTTCAACACATCCATATTTTGAAAACAGTACAGAAGAGTTTCATCCCCCATGAAACTCTCTCTACTCCCATGAAACTTTTATCATCTCTCTTCATCAATACAGTATCATATCAGCATATTTAATGCCTATGAAACTCCATAAAACCTCCACTGAGACTGGCCTAAACTTTGGCGTTGTTTCCGTGGGCGTCGCCGTCGCCGGGGCGCGTAGGCCCGAAAATTACTGGTCCCCGAAAGGGGCGGGGCGATGGTATCTAATGCTTTCACACCTGACCCCTTCCTGACCCACACCGAGGAGAAGATGGCAACTCATCAGGCGCGAATCAACTTGCACCCGGTGCGGGCCCCCTGGCCCATCATTCCCATAAAATTCTGCGGCCCACGCTTATCCTCCCATTCACTTCGAAAGCAACAATTCACCGGACCATCTTAAGATTAATCCAAGGGAAAAAAAAAATCTAAACTAGCATCTTCGATTTCAAAGCGTGCAACTGAACGGCTGCAAGTTTGCGATCTTTTTTTGTTTGCAAATTCGCGAGCCAAGTCCATCGGAAAGCGTGATACGGTTTTTGGCCGTCACCATGGTGCATGCATTCTTACCCTGAGGCTGTTCTTCTTGCGGGCGGAGCGGTCGACGTCGGCGAGACGGTACTCGTGCATGATCCAGTTGGTCTTCTCGCCCTTGGGCGCCTTGCCGGCATAGAAGACGAGCGCCTTCTTGATGGCCACCGGCTTGGGCGAGCCCACGGGCTTGTCGGCGCCGGTGGCCTTCCAGTACCCCGATCCCGCGGTGCGGTTGGGCCTCGACCCGTTCGGGTACTTGCGGTCCCGCGGGGAGAAGAAGTACCACTCCTTCTCGCCGTACAGCGCCATCCCTGCATACGCATCAGTATACACATCACGATCAAATAAATCACTCGGCAGATGCTACAAGATTGAAGCAATAGGCGAAGAAGAAGAAGAAGAACGTACTTGGGAGCTGCCATGGATTGAACTTGTAGAGGTCGATCTCGGCGATGATGGGGACGGCGATGGGCAGGCCGGTGCAGCGGCGGCAGAGGTAGTGCATCACCAGCTCCTCGTCCGTCGGGTGAAACCGGAACCCCGGCGGCAGCTGCAGGTCCTGACCGCCGCTCATCTTCTCTTCCGATCGACCGATCGATGCAATTAAAAAAAAGCGTCTCTCAAGCAGCTTGCTGCTCTCTGCTCTGTATTCTGCTGTGTTCTTCTCTTCTAGTGCCTACAAGAGGAGAGGAGGCTTGAAACGTGTTCCGAGCGAGGAGCCGGGCATTTATAGAGGGCAAGGACGCGACACGTGTGGCCCGTGCGGCCGCCTCCGCGATAGCGCACACGTGGAGGGGCGCGCTGACCGTTTGACCCCGACACGTGGAGGCGCTGAGGCGGCGCCCATCCTGTCACTGCTTACGTCAGCCTCCTCGGATGGGCGCCCACGCCGGCGGACGGCGGAGATGGGGCCGGGTGGAGGGGAAGGCTGCTGACGTGGATGGTCGTTCCGTTTCGGGAAGGGCCCGGGGACGTGGTGGATAAGGATGACTCGGGGAGATGACGAGACGATGAGTTATGTGTGTTAGGTATCTAGTTGGGCCGGGGTTGTTAGTCGTAAGTACAAAAAAATAAGGAAAAATTAATCAATTTGTAGGTAATATAGTGAGGGAAAATCAAATTTCCACAGATGTGCATATGCACCTATTTTAGCATATGCGCACACATATAGGTGGAGCTAGCGGGCACTGGACGAGCCCCAAACACGCACTCCACACGGGATCCTAGAAGTTCTAATGCCGCACACAAAAGAAGAAGATAAAGGTCACCGGGGAAGCACTTGGGTGTTGAATTAGCATATAGGACACGTGATGTAGAAATGTGTGCAGAATTGCACATAGATGGATAGGATAGATAACATTTTAAGAAGTGATGTGGTTTTTGTTATAGTTTTTTTATTTTAGTTGACTGTGAAAGAGATTAGAGAGTAAGAAATATTTGTACTGAGAAGACACTTGTTAAAAATAGATTCTATAATGACTCGTAATAACGTTTTGTACAGATCATCCTGGGAAATAACTCTATTTAAAAATTGGCTTCTAAAAATTTAAAGACAAATTATTTGAAACAAGGCAGCTCAAACAATGCTCCTAGGCTCTGTTTGGATACGCTTAAAATCCGATTCTGGGTAGAATTAAGCGAGAATCCCACCCAAACGCTTTGATTATTTTTCGATTCTTTCAACCGCCGCGGTGGGAAAGATCGGCATTTGCACTGGGAATCCAAAATCCTGTACCGTGAGCCCGAGGGGTCGTTTCTTCCACCGCGACGATTCTTCAGACTGCAGATTCTTCAGATCGTGACTTATCAGAAAATCCTGATTAGATTAAAATCGATTCTCAGATAAGCGTATTCAAACAGGGCCCTAGCTAGAGAAGGCGATTAGGTTGCATTAGATTCCGATTGGGTGAGGTGTTAGTTAATTACATCACCTTTTTTTTCCCTTCCCTCTCTGTTTCGACGGCCAAACTTTGCGACTGGTTGGACGCACGGCCCGGGACCTGTCGCTTTCAGATCGATCAATCGCCATTTGGTCAGGACCAGCGCGTGTCCGTACCTTTCCTTTCTATCTGTCCAGCTTTCCAGCCAGCCATGCATGCAATATGCTTAGACGGAATTGTTCTAGATTCTCCGTTGAGCTGTGGGACTTGCATTTGCACAAATGTGAGGCCTCTCATCAAGAATTTAAAGGTGACGTGTGTCAGGTCCCTCGAGAAATTAAAGGTGGCTTAGGTCAATCTCAGTGGAGGTTTTATGGACATTAAATAGTTGACATGGCACTGTATTGATGAAGAGAGAGATGATAAAAGTTTCATGAGAATATAGATGAAAATCTTCTGCACTGTTTTCAAAATATAGATGTGTTGGAAACTGGAACATAAAACCTCCACTGAGACTGACCTTATGTAACTGGCTTTGTGCGTTTTTTTTCGTGTGTGAGTTTGATTGATCGATGGCGATGGTTTAACCAGATGGAGATACGTGCGTGCATCCAACGTCCGATCGACCACGCACGTACGGCGCTAACTAAGCCTGCAGAGCTATTTGTTTCGTGCTTAATGCGTGTCCAGGATGCCCGGCTAATGCTGCTTCGGTTGCCATGTGTAGCGTAGAAAGGTCAAAAGTTTTTTTTTTCTTTTAATGATATTCCTTCGGCAACGTGGACAGCGTGCTTATCTCTTCGATCTACCCTGGTTCCATTCTCAGTTGAAATTTGGACATGCAATGAACCTGCTGCAAAATGGATGCTGCGTCGTATACCTGATGCTGATATACCAAATCAGACTAATTAAGTTATTTCGGCCATGGCTTACTCACCTTTCGACTGGTTATTTACAGTACAATAAACCTTAGTTAAAAGTACTACTCCACTGGGTGCTCTGATCATTTTGACTTCAGCTTTTAACTTCCAGCTTATTTTGCACTATTCATAAATTTTGTCTTTTTCTGAACTTTTGGCTTTTTGTTGAGCTTTTTTGCTGGTTCTTTTTTCCCGTATTTGTTTGTATTATACGTAATGGGTTAACATATATTTTTTATATTTTTTAAATTTAATTATGCTAAATAAGTCTCTGTCAGCTACAATATTTTTTCAGTCAGCTACAGTGCTTTTCAACCATAAGCCAAAAAAAAAAACCAAATGATCACCACCTTAGTATGCACGTGCTTGCAATGAAACCTGCTGCAAAATGGATGTTGCGTCGTATAGTACTATACTTGATGCTGATATACCAAATCAGGCTAATTAGGTTATTCAGAGCATGGCTTCGTCACCTTTCGACTGTTTATTTACAGTACAATAAACCGTATGTCTGGCAGTTAAAGAACTACTCCACTGGGTTAAAGTGCGTACGTACAGAGAACCAAACGCAAAAAAGTAAAAAATAAATAAAAAACAGTGGCATCATTCTTTACAAATTAATTGACTACATGTTTACGCATGCATGAAAGCAGTATCAGGCATCATCAGCACGCATATCCAAATACTGATTTAATTTATAGTTATGGCTTGGTATGATCCTGAAACCTGAATAGATTAATCTGTAACCTAATCTGCTTTTTAAAGTCTCTTTCGATCGATGCTTCTAAAGATGAAAACAATCAGGCGTTTAGTACTATCTGCACCTGTTAGTTTAATGCACACACCCAGGCTGTCTCTTAATCACTCGGCACTAGAAGTAAATTGGCGTCTGGTTCCAGAGATGACACTCGCTAACCTAATTCCATGATCTCACTTTGCAATACTGAGTTGATTCTTTTTTGTTGTAACCGATAGCTTTTGGTCGTAATGGGAGGATTTATATGAATAAATCAAATATTAATAAATCATTTCGAAAAAACTATTCTAATAAATCGTTTCAAAAAAATTATGAACAAATCATTCCATTCGTTTTTTCGAAGAAAGTCATGGTCATAAGCTGATCAGACGGAGACCATTGGATTGGCGAATCTGGATGGTTCCATGACTTGTTTATGCTTTGGTTGCCTTGACGAGCCAATCGGATTAATATAGTCAATTAGTACATTGCTTCAATTAGTGGCCCATTACCGAATAATCTGTGTGCATACATGATACATGGTACCGAGCAGGATGATAATTATGTGTCCTGATTCCTAGTATGCAGACAGCAGGTTCAACATTCTGCGTGTACGATTGGACTGCAGGGATGCTAGCTTGATCAGCCACACCCACTGTTAATTTGTTCCATCTGGGATTAATGTTAATTAGTAGCCCATCATTGCAAAAGCTACCAGGAAATCAAATTGTTCACAAAGGGATATACATCTTGTTCATGTCACCCTCATTCCTTGTTCAACAATTAATCTATGTGGAAAGTTCAGATGACTATTGCATACAACCCGATCCAGCGAGGTAATAATAACATACCAAAAATTCCATGCCTAATCGAGTTGTGATGAATTATACTAATGTATAGTGGTAATACAATCTGATCATATAGTGAAGCTCATATTAGACGAATTCCTGATAAACAACCTTATGCCAGCATAAGCATGGACAAAACCAGCATCATTTTTAGGCTGAATTTAGTTGTATTATTTTCGATTGTGACTTATGTCTATAGATCATGGTATAAGTGTTCGTACGATCGAATCGAAAGTCGATTCAAAAGATTATCTTAATAAACTGCTTTTAAACAATGATAGAAAAATGTTTCGTTTATTTGTTTGAGATAAATCATAAGGTATTATCACTATTATAAAAAATTGAGTTGGTGGTCATACGTTCCTTCTTCTCCAACAGTCTCATTTTCAACTTCTCATCACTCATCACTTTTCAATTGATCAGAATAACGCTATTTCATAGCATAATTTTTTATATATCTAATAAAATTTATTGTAACGTAACAGTGTTAATGCTATGCGCATCAACACTTGTTTTTCTTTTTTGAAAATTCTACTACGATCACTGGCATGTGGGCCGAGAACTCAGCCAACTTCGCCCCGGCCCACCGGTAGTCACGTACACAAACCTCGGTCCGTACCCAGCGCCCACTGAATGTGCATAAATAAAAGCGAGCCGTGTGGGCCCCACCCTACCGAGGAGAAAACTCTGGCCCCACCTTCCAGTTCCCGTCCGTGCTGGTTCGGTACAACCGCACTGCACTCGGCGGGCCCCGCTCCTGAGCGGAGCAGTTGCTGCCGTCCCGCGGACGCATCCACCCTGCCCGTACACCTCTCCCACCACACCCCCACCTCTCCCACCACCGAGGACCCACCAGTCGGAGACACTAACGCTACCGGTGCACCGTGCGCCCGTTCCATCACCCCTTCAAAACGACCAGCTCGCTGGTCGCTGCCGCCTCGTGTTCACACTCCCCTCCCTCCTCCAGTCATCTTCTCGTCTTCGTCTCCGTCTCCTCCGAGACCCGACGCCTCCGCCTCGCGAGCCGCGATTAGGAGCTCGCCGCGACCCCCTCCCCCCCATTGGAGGCGTCGGAGGTACGGTGAAATTTCCTCCCTGCTCTTCGCCTGTGTCGTGCTCCGGTTGCTGTGTCTAGCCGTGTACTCACGCCTGGCCACCCTGGGATTGGGCCGTGCGGTTCGTGCTGCATTTGTGCTTAGGTGGTGGGAAGCGTTGTGCTTTGAGGCGATTCGAGCTTAACTTGGTGCGCAGATGCGTAAACCAGTGCGCGCGCCGCGCCGCGCCTTGCGGTTTGTACTGCGAGGCTTGGGACTTGGGAGAGGTGTGGTGTGAGGTGTCGAGATGCTCCTATGCAGTTAGGGCTTGTGATTAGGAGGGGTAGTAGTTGGATTGGGGAAAAAAATGGGATTTTAGAAAGATTTTTGGTCTTGTTTGGACCAAGGAGTTCTGATCAGTGATCACCCCTTGTTTGGCGACACTGACGATGGTATTTCGTTGCTGCCACGCCTAAATTTCTCAGTTTCCAATGGTCAGCACGCAATTCTGTGTATCGGAAGATCACATATATTAGTTTATAAATTGCAAGGCGATACGATTGATCTTTGTATGCTAATGGCGTTAGGTTTGACGTTAGCATCTTATTTTACAGAAATGCGCCTGGTTGTGAGTTCGCGCTCATCTGTGATTCTTACATAAGAACCCCAAATGGCAGTGCGAACTCCAGTTTAGTCGCACCGAACCTGTTTGGGCTATCCAATTTCTTTGTTTGCTGCACCTGAAATGTACTTGTTTTTGTGCTCTTCAGACAGGTGATGGAGGAGTCGGTGTCAATGTCAATAATCGACAGTATTTCGAATTTCCGGGTGTTGTCTTCCAGCAATGCTTCAAAAACTGAGTTAGTTAAGAGATACTGCCGGAAGATTGATGAAATCCTGGATCTTATGAAGATGGTCCTAGATGGACCTTTTTCTCAGATCATTCCAGATGATAAACCAAGCAAGGTGCTTGAGGAACTTGATGCTACCATCAATGAAGCGTCTGAGCTAGTTGGACGCTGGAATCAGATGATGAGCAAGATTTATTTTGTAATTCCCTTGTCCTTTCCTCTTACAGCTTCCCTGTACATTAGTCAAAACATATACAATGCTTTCAGTAATTCACTGTATAATACATGCAAATTATTGCATGCAGGTTACGCAGGTTGAGTCAATTATTACCAAGATGCAGACCTATGTGCTTGAATTATGCCAAGTTGCCAATTCTCTCATGTTACCACCAGAAACTAGTTCTGTTTCAATGTATTTGGAGGTAATGAAAAAGCTTTTCTCATCCTGTCAGTGACACTCTTGACAGCATCTAATTGTCGTTATCGCTGGGCTTCTTGTAATTTGCAGAAACTTGAACACACTTACTGTGAGAAAATTTCGGTTGTCATTAGGGAGGCTTCCAGGGATATAGCAGGGGAAGTTGTGCCAAAGTCAGAGACACTAGCAAAAATTCAAGCCACTTTGAGCTTGTCCACAAATCAAGAGTTGCTGATGGAGGCTGTTGCTCTTGCTAAGATTAAAATGAAAAGCAATGGTGAAGATATTGCAGAATTGGATGCTATTAACGATATTATTGAGTTAGTCAACCATGTGCTTGATAAACATGTGGAAGAAAAGCAGATGCATAGCATTAATGGAGTGCCCATTCCTGCTGATTTTTGTTGCCCCCTTTCCCTTGAACTAATGTCAGATCCAGTAATTGTGGCATCTGGTCAAACATATGAACAGGTTTTTATCAGGAAATGGCTTGATATGGGCTACAATGTCTGCCCAAAGACCCGTCAAACATTGGGACACACCAAATTGATTCCTAATTACACTGTCAAACAGTTGATAGAAAATTGGTGTGAGATACATGGTATAATGCTACCAGATCCTGTGAAACTCTTGCGTTTGAGCTTTCCTGTTTCCCTCAACCCTACAAATGGAAGTACAAGTGATAAATCTCCTTCCTCTGATACTTCTCCGAGTGCAAACAGGTCTGGATCACCAGAACATAACGAGATGTCTGCATTGTATCCAAAAGCACAGTGCTTGTCGGATGATAGCCATCATGATAATTTGATACATGAGGATTCCGATTCAGATGATAGAGTCTCATCTTTTGAAGACACAGATGATTCTGAATCTGATTCACTGAGATTACCAATAGCAACTACTGCAGCAAAGAAATCTCTACTTGATGAAAGAACTGATGGTTCTGAAGCTCTTAAGCAGTTGAGAGAGGGTGGTCTTCAAGTTTCTGATGTGGAGCAGCATCTCAAAAGCAATGACAGCAGCGATAGCAGCAAACATGTTGAACTCGGTGAGGAGAACGTGAGGGCACAGGTCTCAAGTGACAGCAATGCATCAGAAGTTACACAAGATGCTCCAGTAGCCACATGTTCAAAGGTAGAACCAGATGTCCTGCCTAGATTGGGTGGTGTTCGTTCTCGAAATCAATCTATCTGGTGGCGGCAATCAGATAGAACTGATCCTAGGATTGCATCGTCAACTTCAGTGGATTCAAGATCTGATTCTCCTGGTATTGAGTCTAAAGTGCGTGAACTTATTGAGGATCTGAAAAATGATTCTGCTGAGCTCCAAAGGTCAGCAACAGGAGAGCTCCACATTCTTTCTAGGCACAGCATGGAGAATAGAATTACCATAGCAAACTGCGGAGCTATACCCTTCTTGGTGAATCTTCTTCATTCTGCAGACCCCAGAACACAAGAGAATGCCGTGACAATTCTCTTGAATTTGTCGTTAAATGACAATAACAAGATTGCCATAGCAAACGCCGAGGGCATTGAGCCTCTCATCTATGTTCTTCAGGTGGGGAATCCTGAAGCGAAAGCAAACTCAGCTGCAACTCTGTTCAGCCTCTCAGTCATTGAAGAGAACAAGATCAAAATCGGACGCTCTGGTGCCATCAAACCGCTAGTAGATTTGCTGGGAGATGGGACCCCACAAGGGAAGAAGGATGCAGCTACCGCTCTCTTCAATTTATCAATACTTCCCGAAAACAAGGCCCGCATTGTTCAGGCTGGGGCTGTCAAGCACCTGGTGGAGTTGATGGATCCAGCCGCTGGGATGGTTGACAAAGCTGTTGCCGTCCTGGCAAACCTTGCCTCGGTTCAGGAAGGAAGGAATTGTATTGCTCAGGAAGGAGGTATCCCGGTACTGGTTGAGGTTGTTGAGCTGGGCTCAGCACGATCAAAGGAAAACGCCGCTGCTGCCCTGCTACTGCTTTGCACAAACAGTAACAGGTTTTGCAGCCTAGTGCTTCAAGAAGGTGCTGTGCCGCCTTTGGTAGCATTGTCACAATCAGGCACGGCCCGTGCAAGAGAGAAGGTACTATAAATTTATAACAATCTATATCATGTTGGGCATAAACTAACATTTTCAGTTCGAGAAACAACTTATTTTACACCTTTCCAGTTCACCAATTTTGTTATGTATGTGCAGGCACAGGTTCTTCTTAGCTATTTTCGCAACCAACGCCATGTCAAGGTCGGTAGAGGCTAAGTTTTCCCAACGATTTAACAATGTTGTATTCGGTTTTACACTTTCTGATGTAATAATATGATTGTTCTTTCATGCTGCTTTGCCCGTCTTGTCTGGGCAAATGATGTAGATCCCATTTAGTCGTAGCGATACTTTGCTAGTAGTGATTCGAAGTGATTGGTGTGGCGAGTGCTTCCTGACTTTAATAAGACGTCTCTATTGTATCATATATGGTGACAACAATGTGTAGCTCTCTTCTATCAATGGGAAGGAGGTACGCATGCTAAATTAATAAAGGGGTGTATAGGCATCATCTCAATATTTTCTTTCTAATTATCATCCAAATTTGTGACATTTGAATTAAAGATCAAGAGACCCCTTGTTTTTATAGGGGGGAGATTTTTTCCTGGGGGGAGGAGGGGAATTCATAGTCATTGGATCTATAATCCAATGATCCTAAATATGGATGATAACTATAAAGAAAACATCCAAATGACGTTTAATAAAACCCATTAATAAAACCACAAATCAACAGAAGGAATTGTTGAAGCCGTGTCTGCCCTTCTATCCAAATCTAATCTGCATCATAATATATATCCAAATTCCAATGCTACATTCCTCACCCGGATGACTTGAAATTTTTGTGTTCATTTCTGTTAGTTTGATGGGATATTGACATCGGAATCTGCTAAAGATGAGCGAGCTAAGTGTTATATGTAAAGAAAAAAAAAGGGAGAAAGAATTCCACTATAAACCACCTCCGACCAAAACTAAACATTCACATTAATTTAAACTTCAAAGATGCCCGCTTCAGTTACAGTTGGGCAAAGCACCGAACAAACACCATCTCCCCCTTGCAAAATGGCCCAAGGGTGTTTACCAGGCAAGACGAGGAGGAAAAGGCGGGCGCTGGAATGTAAGCCCCATGGCATCAGTGAGCAAGATGGCTTGCTCCACTGTCTGGCCTGTCCTCCACACGATGAAGTCCTCAGAGAAGAAGCCACTTTGCTTCCAGTGCCGCATTTGATTCATTGAGAACGGCCCTCGCGCTTGTCCCTGAGGATCTAGGTAATGCCACATGGCTATACCCTCGGTGTCCATATTCATGGCTACCGGAGCATGGCGATGGCGTGTAAATGCAGTGACCCCATTCTTGGCTTCTGAAGCACGGCGTGGAGGCGCAGCGACCCCATTCATGGCCTCAGGAGCACCGCGTGCTACACGTTCTGGTTCAGGGTTTAAATCCTCGTCTCCATCGGTGTCAGAATCGATAACAACTATATCACCACCTTTGTGATGACTGGAGCCGTCCTCAGCCTTTTCATTGTCCGTAGAAATGGCCTGAGCTGTGCCACCATCTGCATTAACATTACAAGATTATTTTTGGTATAGATAAAGGGGAAACTGATAGAAAAGCAATCAGCAATCACAGGGTTGAGAATAGCATGACAATGCCTTCTGTTTGCATCAGAAAAAAAAATCATTAGGATGGAAATAAATAGCTGTTTCATGTGGTGATATCTGATCAACCCCAGGCCAACCAGAATAGTAATCCAGGCATTTGAATGGGAAAAATGCAAGCTAAGTGCAAAACTATATGTTTTCACAATGCACTGCCATCTAAATTCTACTTGACACACTATAAATAGGACCAATCTTGAAAATTAATGAAAAATGGTAGCTCAACATGCAGCATAAGACACCTCCAGAAAGTCATTAGGTTCATCATAATTAGCAAAAGTGGTGAGTAGCAAACCTTGAACGTTGTGCATTTGATTATCTAGTCCAGGACCAGGAGTACCACCATTACAAAGCGCTTTACCAGCATCTGCATGTATAAACATAAAGTACATGAATATCCAAATCAAACAACAGGAATTGCATACAATCTATATTTCAGGAGAAAGATTGTGATTGTGGAAGATAGATGTCAAGAGGACAATCAGCTGAAAACGGACATGACCGTGAATCCTCATTAGCAGATAAAACTATATTCATACGTTGATATGCTTATTATACTCACATGCAAATACACACATTATATCTGCATGTTACACACAAGAAAATATTACTGCTGTTGTAATCTACTGTTACATGGAGGTTTTCTACCTGTTTGTTGCTTTGCACCACCGAACTAATATCTTTAAGGGGATATATCTGTTGGAATGAAAACTTGTATTGTAAAGAGACCCAAAGCCCATACAAATGTGTACAGGTAAATATGCAAATAACCCCCTAGACTCTAGACTATTTATATGTCTAACACCCCCTTCAAATTCATGGTGGATTAACAACATTGAGTTTGGAGATGTAGAAGTTATGTTGAGTTCTAATCTGTGCCTTGGTGAAGAAATCTGCTAACTGAAACTCTGAATATACAAATTGATGAGCAATAACTTGGTCTTACACCTGCAATCGCATGTATGTAGCATTCACCCCAATATGCTTAGTGAGCTCGTGCTTCATGGGATCTCAAGCAATGCTGATCGCACCAGTACTGTCTGAGAAGAGAGGAGCCGGTGCAGTAGCAAAAACACCGAAATCCTTAAGTAGCCACCGAAGCCAGGTGATCTCAGATGTCAACGACGCCATGGCTCTCAACTCAGCCTCAACACTTGAACGGGAAACAACAGTCTGCTTTTTGGTCTTCCAGGCAATTAAGGAGGAACCAAGGAAAACACAATGGGCAGAAAGAGACCGATGATCAGAATGATAGCTAGCCCAGGTTGTATTAGAGTACGCTTGAAGCTGCAAAGAACTGGAGCAAGGAAAGAAAGGGCGACGATTGATGCTCCTGCGAAGATATCGCAAAATACGAAGGTGACTGTAGTGGAGCCGAGTAGGAGCAGAGACAAACTGACTCAGGATGTGAATTGGGTGGGAGATGTCAGGGCGAGTGATGCCAAGATAAACAAGACTCCCGACAAGATGACGATAGTGAGTAGGATCCTCAAGAGGCTCACCATCGATAGGTCGAAGGTGAGCACCAAGCTCTATAAGAGTATTCACCACACGTTGATTAGTGAGACAAGTGCGAGTAAGGATATCCTAAATGTAACGCTCCTGGGAGAGATAGTAGTCCTCGGGTGTAGAAGTGATCTCAATCCCAAGGAAGTAACAAAGAGGACTTAAATCAGACATCAAGAACTGCTCATTGAGACGCTCCTTCACAAAGACAATATACCGAGTCATCGCCAATAATGATCATGTCATCCACATAGAGGAGCGTCCGACCCTAAGAAGAGGTGTGGATAAAGAGGGCAGGATCGTGATCACTGGCGGAGAAGCCGATAGCGGTGACAATAGAAGAGAAGCAGTCAAACCAAGCATGAGGGGCTTGTTTGAGCCCATAGAGAGCGACGAAGACGACAAACTGTACTCTGAGGGGCAGAATACCCAGGAGGCGGCTGCATGTAGACCTCACGCAGCTCACCATTGAGAAATGTATTTGTTAAAGGGGTAGCCCCCATCTAAGCCCATCTGGCCTGCTAAAGAGTTGCAAAGCCTAAAATGGGATGTGTGTAATGACATAGATACCCCTATGGAGGGCACATGAATGTAAGGATAGGATTGTAAAATACACTTCATGGAAATATATATACATGCCCTGGACATAGGGAAGGGGCAAGCATTGTCCATCCATCATCTCCACTACACTACTCTCCTACTTTACTGTTTGGCCAGTAGCCACAACAGTTGGCACCGTATGTGGGGACGACGGAGAGTAACCCTTGAAATTTGAGAAGTGATGGCACCAAAGAAAGCTTCATCGACAGCAAGGAAGAAGAAGAGCGCGCTGCCGACGTCTACGTCAGCAACTGGCGCAAGTGGCAACGCTGATGTTGCGAGTGCTGACGTCGATATCCGTGGCACAGCGGCTAACCCCGCCGCTGGTGCGGCGGTGAGCCTCGGTAGTGGTGCCTGGGTCGGCGGGAGCAGTGGCGCTGATGCACACACTGGCATGGCCAGCGACTCGACACCTAGTGCGGGAGCGACAGGTGGCACCGGCGGCCGCACCGGTTTCGTCACTGACCTAGGGGCCCATCGCTCCGGCGCGCTGAACAGCTCCGGAGGACAGGCCGTAGTCACCGCCAAACTGGTGGTTCGCGCCGGCGCTCAGGCTGGTGCAACTACTTTGGCGGTGGAAAACGCCCTGCTGGCGGCCCTCGATACGCTGCAGCGCGAGTTGGCAGACCTCCAAGGAGCTGTGCGGGAAATGCAAGAGGCTCGAAGCCAGCAGGAAGCGCGGAGCCAGCAAACCCCGCCGGCAGCGGCGACAGAAGCTACTCCAGATCGGGTGGACATCCGCGACGCTCCCACCTCCAATCGTGTTGCGCTTCGACGTGTTGATCCGGAGTCCCCCCTCTCCGCTGGCCTCCAGTAGTCGGCGTGGCCAGAGGACTTCAAGTTCCACACCATTGAGCCGTACAAGGGCGATACGAACCCTAGGGAGTTCGTTCGCGTGTACGAAACCGCCATTGAGGCCGCTAGCGAGGACAACTCCACCAAGGCGAAGGGATTGCCGCTGGTGTTGCAGGGAGTGACGCTCTCTTGGTTTTTTTACCATAGAACCGAACTCCATCTACGCATGGGAGCAGATCCGAGACCGTCTGTATAACAACTTCTAGGGAAACTACGTCGAGCGCGTCAACGCAGATCAACTCTTTGCTATCAAGCAGAAGCCCTCGGAAAAGCTCCAAGAATACTTCAAGCGTTTTGCCAAGGTTCACTACCAGGTCAAGGACGCCAATGAGACCACCATCATCAACGCAACGATCCAAGGCCTCCGCCCAGGGCCGCTGGCTGAATACAACGCGCGTAAGCCGATAAAGATGGTGGCCAGTATGCTCCAAGGCAGCAATCTCCTCAGACATTGCGAGCTGCCACTCAAGGTAATCAGTAGCCTCGTGGTAGGTCATAGGCTTAGAAGAGGCAGCGACTGCCAAACTGAAGCGCTCAGGCGGCCTGACAGTGTGGCGATCACGAAGATTGTATATGGGAGGAGGGTGGAGGACCTAGCAGGGACGGAGAAGAAGAACTGGGAACAAGACCCAGCAAGATGGAGGCTCAATTGGAGTAGGTCGAAGACGACGAGAGTAGTGCAGAGGAAAAGGTGGAATCTCAACAACAGAATAGGAAGTAGACTCTGGCGGACGTGGAAGAGGTGCAACCGGAGGAGGCGAAACAGGAGTGGAAGGCAGTGAGCAGGAAAAGTTAGAAAAGAGGTTGACTCAACAAGAGACTCTGACTTGACTGCGGGGGACTGAGGGTAGTAAGGTCGGGACTCGTCAAAGGTGACATCGCGAGAAATCCTCATCCTACGAGCAACAGGATTGTACCAACAATAACCCTTATGCTCAAGACTATAGCCAAGGAAAACACACTCAACTGATTGAGCAGTCAGCTTGGTGCGCTCACGAGGTGGAAGGACGAAATAGACAACCAAAACTATGAAGGTGACCGTACTCTGGGGCTCGACCGTAGAGACGCTCGACAGGAGTAGAACCCTGAAGGCAGCGGAAGGTTGCATGTTGATGAGAAAAACAGCAATGGAAACAGGATTAGCCCAGAAGTGAGGGGGAACAGAGAAGGCAAGCATAGGAGCACGAGCGATCTCAAGTAAGTGGCGATGCTTACACTCAGAGACACTGTTCTGGGCGTGAGCACCAGTACAAGAGTACAGGGGAAGAGTACCCTGCTCAGTGAAAAAACGATGCAAAGCAGCAGAAAGATACTCCCCAGCAGAGTTAGCATGAAAGACACGAATGGGCAAATCGAATTGAGTGCAAACCATAGTGGCGAACATCTAGTAAATAGAGAAAACCTGACTGCGAGAGGACATAAAGTAGATCCAAATATGGCGAGAATAATCATTAATAAATATCACATAATATTGATGGCCCCTTTTGAAACAAAGGGAGCTAGCCCCCAAACATCAGAGTGTACAAGATCACAAGGACGAGTAGAAACAGAATCACTAGAGGGATAGGGGAGCTGTAGCTGTTTGCCAAGCTTACAATCCATACAATGTAAAGACGTGTCCCTAGAAACAGACCTAAGAACATTATGACCAACTAGTGACAATAGACGCAATCCGCAGAGATGACCAACTAATGGAGGATGCGGCCAGGGCAGAGGTAGTGGAAGGGGCTGATTGGTTGGTGGAGACAGCGGAAGGCAGATGGAGCTAGTCGAGCTCCCAAAGATGCTGTGAATCATGGCGTCGAGGGCCAGTACCAAGCAGTCCCCGTGCGGCGGTCCTGAACAGAACAAGAGTCAGACTCAAGAACACGACAGTCATGATCAGTGATCTGACTAGCCAACATAAGCTGCATAGTAAGTTGAGGAACATGTGAGACTATAGGAACATGAAAAGAGGAAGTGGAAAGGGTATCCCGACCTGCAACAGGAAGAGAGGTACCATCTGCAGCCTGAATAGTGGAAGAGAAAACTGTGGGATGCAAGGATGTGAGGTGGGTGGAATCTGGTATCATGTGAAAGGAAGCACTAGAGTCCAAGATCCACGAAGATAGAATACCTAACGAGGGAGGAGACGGAGACGTGGAAGACTGCTAAGAAGCAAGAGTCAGATGAGTCGATCCCGAGGAGTCTGAGGACGAGCCGACACCAAGGCACTGGAGAAGTGAGAGGAGCTGTTGTGTGGCATCACCGGAGTAGTCCTGGCGAGAGGTGCTAGCTCTTGAGTGGGAGGAATTGCCAGAGCCCTTCAGGGGACATCCACCCCGACGACACAGGTCCCTCCTGGTAGAAGTCATCAACAGTGACATCAAGCTGCTGAAGAGAGTGTGCATGGTGCACAACTGAAAGGTACATAGCATCACTCGTCGGTTGGTAATGAGCTCAAAGGCGCTCCCACATAAGCTGTCATTGGCAACTCCGCCACATCCATGTAGATGGCCATGGTAATGCTACCCACCAGGATGGCAGTAGCATGGGCCTCGGCCTCTTGCTAGCGCTCGTAGGCGTGCAGCTTAGACTAGTAGAGCCCCAAGGCCTCTTCCAGTGCAGCGGTGGCCTCCTCCTGAGCGGCCTGATCCGCACCAGCAGGTAGGGGTGGAAAACGGTAACGGATAATTAGTTTTATCCGATATTCGTATTCGAGAAAACGCGAATGTGGTAAGCAAAATCCGTATTCGAAAATGTTCGTATTCGTATTCGAGAATATTCGTATCTGTATTTGAGAGTATTCGCATTCGTATTCAAGAATATTCGTATCTGTATTTGTATTCGAGATTATTCGATTCGTATTCGATCCGTTTCTAGAACCCATGAAAAATTTGTACGAATTTTGTGATTCAAAATTTGAATTTAGGTGGTTTAAAACCGGTAACCAGTCAAAAACCGGTGAAAAATCGGCAAAACTGCTAGGAATCCGTTTTATCCGATATTCGTATCCGAGAAAATCCGTATTCGAATATATCCGTATTCGTATTCGAGAATATTCGTATCCGTATTTGAGAATATTCGAATTTGTATTCGTTTTTAAAATATGGATTCATATTCGTATTTAAGACTATTCAATCGTATCCGATCCGTTTCCATCCCTCCAACAGGAAGAGCGGCTGGAACAGGTGGCTTTGACCGAGGCGGACAGGGGTTCTCGATAGTGAGGTGACCCCATAGACGCTATCTATTGAGGTAAATCCTCAGGTGCACACCCCACTCCCGGAAGTTCGTTCCATCAAAACGAACCGGGGGAAGCGGGATGGCAAGGGAGCCATCAGCGGAAGCCATCTGGTGATCAGGCCGAAGCCAAGACCGAGACAGTCAGAGAGATGTGCCCATTGGGTCGACGGGCTACAAAGGGGTGGCCAGAGCTGGACAGCGTGGCTAAGCTCGAGGACGTTGGGTCAGGCACTAGAGCTCGGGCGCGGAGCGCTGCCAGCTGCCGGCTGGGGCGGGCCGGGGCGACAGCGTAGGCGGCGTGGCCGGGGAGACAGCGGCACAAGCTAAGGCGGCGTCGGTACTCGGTAGAGGCAAATCGGGGCGGCTGCTTCGTCGATTCGACGGCGGGGCGGCGGATCCAGCTGCGGGGTGGCAGATTCGACGGCGGAGTGGGAGCAAAATCGGGTGTGCGCGGAGAAAACGTAGACAGGCGCGCGCGGGGAGAGAAGAGGGAAGGGGGAAGAGCAGACGAACGGGGCGGCTGCCGCCGACAGCGGCAGCGACGGAAGCTGAAGCCTAGCCCAAGCCTTACTCTGAAGCTATGTTAGAATGAAAATTTGTATTGCCAAGCCCAAAGCCCATACAAATGTGTATAGGTAAATATGCAAATAACCCTCTAGACAACAATATCTAGTGCTAACCCCTCATTAGGTGCTATCATCTTGAATTAGGTGCTAACCCCTCATCGGAAGACATCGACCACACCTTATGGTCGTAAGTCGAAACACATCGACCAGTGTTCATGGTCGTAAATTAGAAACCGTCGATCACACCTCGTGGTCGTAAGTTAGAAGCCGCCGACTATCACACGTGATTGTAGGTCGGAAGCGGTCGACCATCGCTGGTGGTCGTATGTTGGAAGGCCTCCGGTGCGCTTGTGCCCTGTCGCCCGATTGTCGGCGCCAGCCTGCTCGGCCCCGACTTCGACCACGGCCTCGACTTTGACCACTGCCCCCTTCGACTTCGACCACTGTCCCTTTCAATCACTGTCCCCTTCGACCACGACCCTTCGACGTTGACCACTTCCCCCTTCGACCATGGTCCCCTTCAACCATGGTGCCGAGGAGGCGGCGCAGCACAAGGGTTTAGGGGAGGAGGCGGCGGTTACAGGAAGTGGTGGTGGGGAGGCGGCGGCGGGCAAATGGGGAGAGGGGACAGTGGGCAAATGCGTTGGGGAGGCGGCGATGAGGGGATGCGACGCTGCTGGGGGAAGTTGGGGGACTACAACCAGACGCTACTGTATGGGGAAGGAATTGGTGGCGGCACTGAGGAGGAGGCGCGGCACGAGGGTTCGGGGGAGAGGAGACGACGGTTGCTGGAGGTGGAGTGGTTGTGTAAGGCGGAGGATGTGGGGGAAGAGAAGAGGAGCGCGGCCCACACGTCGGCCCGACCTTTTTTACGAGGAGCAAAAAAACTACCTACATACGGATCTGGATGGTTGATATTTGATCAGACGACTGAGAAGAGAGGAGGGAGAACAAACCGACGACCACCAACTCATATTTTTATAATAGTAAAGATATGAATCAAATAACTAGCATGATAGCACTAAATTAGGTTAGCACTAGATATGCCCCCCTATCTTAAAATAGATAGATTTTTTGGCAGGCGGGCCACTCCACAAGAATAGATATCCCTTGGTAAATGACTACTAGTACTTCAAAAGATGCAAGTGAGGAGCTGAAAGGATCATTGTAGAGTACCTTCAGAAACAACTTTACAAGTAGCAACACCTCGCTCCTCAGATGCACCTGGAGACAGATGGAACAATCCAAGTAGCCCATAAATGGCAGTTAGTCACCAAAGAAAAATGAAAGGTAAACACAGGAATAGTTCTTCTAAACATTAGCTACCCAAAACATCATATCTGATTACAAAAAACAGACCTGGTGATTCCTCAGTAACTACTTTCAAAGAATCAGCTATTTGCTCTATAGAACCTGGAGAAAAGCAAGGTAAGAAGGTCTTTGTATTAAAAAGAGAGCAGTAAAACTTGCCATTACCTCCATCTAATACTAAAATTAAAGAGTTAAGAACAGCAATTATTTTAAGGGAAAAGGCAGAGGCGCAGAATAGCAAATTATTAAATAGAATGGAACACTGATGAGAAAAACATGATAAAAACAAATTCAATCGCACTGGTATGAAACAAATTAGGAGGTGCACGGCACCTTAAATTGAGAATTGGCAAAATTGCAAGTCAAACAGATGAAAAACAGATAAGAGTTATTCTTCTAAGCATTTGCTACCCAAAAACATCATAGCTGACTACTACAAACAAACCTTCCGGTGATTCCTCTATAACAACATTCAAAGAATCAGCCACTTGCTCTGTTGCACCTGGAGACAAGAAAGGTAAGCAGGTCTCAGTATTGAAAAGAGAACATGCAAACCTGCCACTAGTTCCACCTATTACTAACAACTTGTTACGGATGCTTATTGGGGGAAACATTATGGCAGGCGGTCCAAACAAGCAGTCCAATCCAAGTTGCAGTAGCAGTTTTACCCGGTTTAGGAGTCCAGTCTTCTTACGGATTGCATTAGGAAAGCTTTTGGGTTAGATAAGAAGTGGGTTAGGATTCGGTCTCTGGATAACAAGTAGGTTAGGATTCGGTCTCTGAGAGGAGAAGAGATTGTAACATATATATATCTTCCTGCGTTTGGGCGGAAGAGGCAGACAAGTAATAAAGAGTTCTTATTTCCCTAAACCCTATACTCTGGTCAGCAAATAGCAATCACGGCGAGGCAAGAAACTGCTACTTCCCTGGCTACCCATACATACAATCTGAGATCCAAAACTAAAGTTCACAACAGTTTGGTATCAGATTCCATGGCCTCTGAGACAATTAAAACAAAGCTTCAGTCACTGATGTGAAACAAATCATGGGGTGCGCCTTAAATGGAAAATTGGCAAAAAGAAAAAAAAAGACAAAACACAAGAAAAACAGGTAGAATTATTCTTCTAAGCATTAGCTACCCAAAATGTCATAACTGATTATTAAAAACAAACCTTCTTGTGATTCCTCTATAACAACTTCCACAGAGTCAGCTACTTGCTTTGTTGCACCTGGAGAAAAGAAAGGTATGCGAGTCTTAGTATTCGACAGAGAGCAGGCAAACATGTCATTAGTTCTATCTAATACTATCAACTAAAGTTCATAATACGAACTATTTTCGAGGAAAAGGTAGAGGTGCAGAATAGTAAATTATTAAATGGAATAGGACTCTAAGGGGAAAAATATGGCCAAAAGAAAATTTTCAATCGCGCTGATATGAAAACAATCTTCAAGGTGCACCCTAAATGGAAAACTGGCAATAGAAGGGTTCAGTCCCTCACACATAAGCATTACAAACTGGCTCATAATATATAAATTAGCACACAGTTCCTTTTAGAAAAAGCACAATACAAGCAAATGCTCCAAAGGGCTCTAAAAAGTACTCAATAAATTCAGCAAGGACTGGATTCAATAAACCTGATTAAGTAAAAAAAATTTTGGACGTACTCAAGTTTCACTGAGCTACATATATTTAAAATATTATATATATATATATATATATATATATATATATATATATATATATATATATATATATATATATATATATATATATATATATATATATATATATATATATATATATATATACACCTTTTTGTTTAAGTGATATATTGAAAGTGGGAGTATGTACTCCCGAGAGTACTGAAACGGCTTCATATATACATACTTTTTGATGTTTTTCATAAAACTCATATTGGAGTATCTTATAATCGTCATTAAAGTGTGCTCAAAAGGATAAAGAGATGTAACATTATTTAAGCAGTATATAAAAAGTGAGAGTACGTACTTCTAGGAGTATGGAATCATTTTCCTTAAGAGTATGGACAAGACGAGGTCACGTGGGACATACAAGAAGATATCCCCTGGTGTATGCTTTTCTCTAATAATATAGTGCTAGTTAATGAGAGTAGGATAGGTATCGATAGGAAACTAGAGTTGTGAAGATTTTAGAGCCGACAGGCTTTAGACTTAATAGGACTAAACCTAAGTATATGAGGTGTGATTTCAGCGGTGCCAGGGCAGATAATGGAGATGTTAGTCTAGACGGAAAAGTAGTGCTTAGGAATGACACTTTTCGATATTTAGGATCGATGCTACAGTAGGACAACGAGATTGATGAAGACATGAGCCTTTGGATAAGACCGAGGTGGGTGAAATATCGCCAAGCATCGAGTATCTTGTGTGATAAAAAAATTCCTCAAAAGTTAAAGAGTAAATTATATATGACGGAGATCAAACCTGCGATGCTATATAGAGCAGAATGTTAGGCGACTAAAAGACAACACATACAGAAGATAAGTGTAGCGGAGATGACGCTGCGGTGGATTTGTGACCACACAAGGCGGTCGAATCCGCAATGATGATACACGTGATAGGGTGGGGATAGCACTAATTGAAGCGAAATTTGTCCAACATCGCTTGAGATGGTTTAGACATATCCAACGGAGGTCTTCTGAGGCAACGATACGTAATGGAATTTTAAGACGTACCGAAAACATAAGAGGCAGATGTCTACCAAGACGTGTGAGAAAGCAGTTAAAAGAAACTTAAGTGATTAAAATGTATCCAAAGAGTTGGCTTTGGATAGGAGCGTACGGAAGTTAGCGATCCACGTATCGAAACCATGACATAAGAAGATTTAAAAGCAATTAAAAGAGACTTAAGTGATTGAAATGTATCCAAAGAGTTGGCTTTGGATAGGAGCGTATGGAAGTTAGCGATCCACGTATGGAAACCATGATATAAGAAGATTTAGAGGCGTAGTTTTAGACTCTCGGTTCATATGACAGGATGTAGAGTTTAGGGTTTTAGTCTTGTAGGTTTTATTACAAGACTCTCGTTTCTATAACCTTGAGGAGGTTCTATTCCTAGTCTATCTTAACTTGTTTTGGACAAAAGGTTTTGTTGTTGTATATATTGGACAAGACTAATATACACTCACCCCTTTACCTACATGTGTCTAGTCAACCTACACGTGTTGTTTACCTAATCGTTGACTCACCACTGTCTCCAGTCCGCACCTTGCTCTGCTCACTTGGGCCAAAAGAACGGTTGGGAAAAATACTTTCTATTACGGCGACCCGAGGGCTCAAACCCATGGCACCTCCCATGCTATCCCAAACTCCCACCAGCTGCGCCAAAGCACTATTTTGGCTAGAACGGGAAGAAAATTTATTTAGCTTCATATGGCAGATTACTACTAGCTGTGACTAGGATATGCTACTAGCTACTCTTTCTAGATTACTACTACCATGTATGTGTGATGCATGCATGCATGTGTACTAGTATCAATTAGTACTAGTAACTAATGTGTACACGATTGATAACCATAACCACGGAATCCATTAGTACTAGATCTTTCTTTTTCATAACTTTTGATTTGCAGCTCCAATTCACAAATGGCTTTTGCTGGTAGCTTGCCAACGATGAGGGGAATAGATGGATACGTGTTTCACCCATACACACTTAGTAAAAGGGTATGTGCATATTTGATATAGTCATTTGTTCTACAGTAAAATTGCAAGAAAGATGCAAAATCCAGCAGCAAGTGCGCTAAAAAATGTTTACTGCACCATTTGACTGAGATTGTTGCGTTCTTGTGTGTTTATTGCTAGTACAATTGTTGCATCCTCCTTAGGCGTTTACTGCATCTTTATTGGAGATTTTACTGTCATGCCCGAGCGCGGAGGGGGTCAACAAAGAGAGATGTGGGTTGATTACAAACTTTGAATGGCAATATCTCTTAAATCAATTATCCAATTCACATTTTTTTTAAAAAGTGTTATCCAGAAAAGAGTCTAATAAAAATTGATCCGTGTTGAATATACTCTAATGATGTAAGCGTTAGATTACTGCAACAAAAGTGTGGATCCACTTGGGCACAACATTTACATGAATTTTCATGTGGATGAGATTGATCAAGTGGTCTCATCTCAGTCGGAGATGGGTATCAAAGGAACATAAGGTTTCCAAAGCTACTAGGCAACTCCAAAACCAATGGTTCAATTTTGATTCCCTAAATCGTTTATCTAGAAGTTGACAAAATCTGCACCCAAGCCCTTTGCAACATCTTCATAAACTTGAATAATAGACCAAATTACACTGATTTATAAAAATTACATTGAACAATACCAACCAATTTTAAATTAATTATTGGAATGAAAAAAAGTAACAACATATTTCAAAAGTATGAGGAATGAAATTCAAGAACCAAACATCACGGTCCCATCATTCCAAGTTTCCAACTAAACCAAAGTATCATTAAGATTTCTGGTGGTAACTTACAATTATCCACTCATATGTGTAATTTATAAGAGAAACAATGATTTTTATTATTTTAAAACTGATAATCCGAGAGGAGTTCTCAATGTGAAACAAGGTTGAAATGTTTTTATTTGGGTCCAATAGAAGGATGGATAAAATTCCTTCCTTTTCTTTTCTGGTTTTTATGAGAATTCCTCGGCTTCTTGTGTGAACATAGTCTCCAATCTCACTTGCCTTTGCAATCGTACACATGGAGCACACCCAGCTCAACTTAACAGTGGCTAGCATTAATTAAAGAATTAACTTCAACACATGCAAAATGAGCAAACCTTTATAATTTTCTTCCAGATCCTTCGGACAAGCAGCTCTGCCCATTTTGCTACCTGCACAATGATCCGATTTCAGCTTCTCGTTAACATAGGCACATAGCAAATCAAGAATCCATGACACTATTAAAACGATGAACAAAGGAGCTCTCATGTCCACCCTTAGGGGCTAGAAATTACCATATTAATCAGAGTAGCAAGAGAAAAAAAAATCAAAACAATCAGTTACAGTGGGCCCAGATTATAATGGTGTACTTCTAAAAAAAGGATTATAGCGGTGTAGATTAATTCAAGTACTTTGAAATCTACAATAGGTATCTAAATTAATAAGGAAAGCATAATCAAATAATAACATGGAAAAGTTTGGCGTCCATAATGTGCACGCAATACCTATTTGCTTACAAATAGGATTTATTACTTACATCACATGCAAAATTGGAGCCTAATATGCCTATATATACAAGACTAGATGTTTCATCTGAGGGATGTGATTGAAGTCCCAACGACCATATGGCCACGTTACAAGCTACAAAACATCAACAACATATTATGCCAATCCGGCCCAAACCCACTAATCTAATTAAACGTTACACTATCAATTAACTTGCTAGGGCAACATCAATGTCTTTTTGGTTGCTTCAATAAAATTTCATAAAAAATTGTTTTTTGGGGTTATAGTACAGTTTAGTCATTTTGATTCGTTTCTATATTTGTTTGATCATTTGGATGGTAGCTAAAAAATTGTTTGACCAAATCATTTGCCTCAATAGCTAAAATGTTGATCAACCAAGTTGTTTGAGCATTGTCCCCACTTGCATGCGTTGGTGCACCACTGCTCAATATGATCCTCCATTTCAACATCCTGGAAAATCAGTAATGCTGCGCATATGCTCTCCTGCAAGCAGCCAATTTCAAGTGTGGTTGTTGCACAAGTTTCGCAGGGATCTCCTCTTCATGCAAAAGAAGCTAACGAACCTAAATTGGTTTCTATGGGCTACTAGCCGATGGAGAGAGCACATGCAGGTGGGTAAGCACGATCCTTTTTCCCTCCCAGTAGACTCATAAACCGGTTGGACAGAGGATCCACAGCAATCTTTATGGACTATTAATTGGTATATCCTAGGAATATACTCTAGGACACGTATCTGCATCCTATACAACCAATTGATGTATATCAGGTACTAACTGATTAGGACTTAAGAGAAAATTACTAAAAATGTTATTAATTATCTAATTGCGGTACTATATCCTCGTTAGTCGTCTTCACAACACTCACGGTGCATCCATAAAATGATGTTGAAATAAGTTGTTTCAGAAGGTAACATGCATTTTTAAATCCAGAAGATATGTGTTATAACATGTAGCCACGCAATTACAGAAACTAGTCAGCTAGTTCTGTATATTAGGAACTTTGATATAAAAAAGCAGTGGCCAATGTACACACAAGTTGTGCAATCAAACAACCCACAATTTTTTTAGACAAATCCAGCACAAGTAAATATATATACATAGAAACCTGTAGAATTCCAATATTTGAAAGAATCCAAATATTTTTCAAAGAAATAACTGGGTACAACTTTTGAAACATAAGATCTGCATTTAATTATACTTTGAACACACAGGTACACATTCTGTTTCCACCATGGGAAAATAGGAGATAACAACTCCTTTTTTGACAAAAGGATCATTGAAGAAAGGTGTCTTCATGGAGGTAAAATCTCAGGATCTTTCCTCTGAAACACCTCTGCACCTAAATAAGATGCAGTTTATTGACCATGACCATAAATGTATGAAACAAACCTTTTAAAGCTCAAAGTTTAGTAACAATGGTTCGGGTTCAGGAATCAGAGTTCAAACCACAAACAAATTCAGTGGTAATAAAAACTTCCAGGCAACATATGGTTAGGTCAGCCAAGAGATCGAACTAGCAGCATAAACTACACTAATGCATTCCAGCTGAATGGATGGGGATGTGAACATTAAAATTGCATCCTATGTTTGGGAGTTGCTATTTGACATTCGCTTTATACTCATATTATGTCAAACGAATTATATACAAAAAAAGGGTTGTATCCATAGTGGTTTTTCAAAGCTTATTTGTGTGCTCATATCCAATATATACCCAATCCATAAGCATATTATCTGCATTCACAGCCACACAAAGAAATTCATATACTGATTCGGTAGTAGCCCTACCCGCTCCAAATCCGCTTATCTGAACACTACATTGCAAGTACTTGCTAAATGCCAAACCAGTCTTTCCAGACATACAGTTTCCATGTAATAGATATTAAGCTTCTACAAGGGCAAATATATGTTACGAATATTGTGTGTATATTCATGAGGCCTAAAAGGCAATATATATATAGAGTACAAAAGAATAAATAGAGAAATATGCCATATACAGATAAGAAAACCAAGGTATATAAGGAAACGAATAACAATCTTATTCTATTTTTAACACCTCCCTCAAACTCATGGTGGATCACACATACTGAGTTTGGAGAGAAAATACAAAGTTGTGCTCTAGTTTGTGACTTCTAAAAAGTCAGCAAGCTGTAATTCTGATGGCACAAACTGTAGAGCAAATACTCGTGCACCTGTGAGCGAGTATATGAAGCATCCACACCAATGTGTTTGGTGAGCTCATATTTCACTGGATCACGAGCAATACTGATAGCACCTGTACTGTTAGACATAAGTGTCATAGGTCCCCTCACAGGTACTCCAAAATCTGTAAGTAGCCACCGCAATCAAGTAATTTCTGTTGTCACTGCTGCCATAGCTCTTAACTCAGCCTCTGCACTCGAACAGGAAACTGCAGTCTGCTTCTTTGTCTTCCAGGCAATCAAGGAAGAGCCAAGAAAAACACAATAAACAGAAAGAGAACAACGATCAAAAGGATCATTAGCTCAGGTTGCATCAGAGTACGCCTGAAGCTATAGTGAGGTGGAATTAGGGAAAAACAAGCGGCGAGAGATTGTCCCACACAAAGAGCGAAGAACATGAAGGAGGTGACTGTAGTGAACATGAGTAGGACGGGCCATGAACTGACTCAAGATATGAACAGTATGAGCAATATCTGGGCGAGTGCTCACAAGATATACCAGACTCCTGACAAGATGGCGACAAGAGTGTGTCAGTCAAACTAGACCGATCAAGACGATCCTGGACATACTTCTGTTGGGAGATAGTAACCCTCAGGCATGGAAGAAACCTCAATCCCAAGGAAATACGTAAGCAAACTAAGATCAGTCATTAGAAACTGCTCATTGAGATACTTCTTCACGTATGTGATGAATGAGGAATTGTTACCAGTAATGAGCATATCATCTACATATAGGAGTGTCCCACCTCGAGATGAGACATGGACAAAAAGAGCAGGATCGTGGGCACTGACAGTGAAACCGACAGCGGTAATCACTAAGATGAAACACACAAACCAGGTACAAGGGGCCTGTTTGAGGCCATAAAGAGCACGACGAAGACAGACATGGCCATCTGGAACAGAATACCCAGATGGTGGCTGCATGTAAACCGCCTCATGCAAAACACCATTAAGAAAGGCATTCTTAACATTCAGCAGAGAGATAAACCACCGGCGAAAAGAAGCAACCGCAACAAGAGTGCGAACAGTGGTCATATGGGCAATAGGGGCAAACATCTCATCGTAATCACGATCATACTCCTACTGGAAGCCACGAGCCACAAGACGAGCCTTGTAGCACTCTACTATCAGACCTGGTCTTAATTTTATACACCCATTTGCACGTGATAGGACGAGCATGCACAAACGTCGGTACAATATCCCAAGTCTCCGTACGTCTAAGAACATCAAGCTCCTTTGCCATAGCGAGCTACCACTCGAAATGAGAAGCAACCTCACGATAAGAACCAACGATAGAGAGAGCATGAGCAGTCGAAATAAAACTAAGACAATCAGGAGGTCGAAGGGATGTCCGGTCACCAAGGGCGTAACGAGGAGCATTATCAGAGGAATCAAACGTCGGTGTCGACAAGATACCAGAAAATGAGTCTGGTGAAGAACGAGGACGTCTGAAGTAGTGCACGAGAGAAACGAGACGGTGGTGCTGCAGGAGCAAGAGACAGTGCTACAGAAAGCAACACGGGAGGTGAAGGTACAGAAGGAACCACTGGAGACAAGCTAGAGGAAGGCTATGAAAGGGGAGAAGTGGGTGAAGACTCAGGGAGAGACAACCAGGAAATCGTCTTGATGGTGGAAGTAGGACGAGCTAAATCTCAATAGAAGGTCGAGATTCATCAAAAACAATGTCTCGTGAGATCCTAATCCGTCGAGCAGAAGGATCATAGCAGTGATAACCCTTATGCTCAGAACTGTACCCAAGAAAAACACACTCAACCGACTGGTCTGACAGTTTGATGCGCACACGAGGCTGCAGCAGGACAAAACAGGTGCAACCAAAAACACAAAGGTGACTGTACTGGGGGCCTCTAGAGTAGAGACGCTCTATAGGACTGACACCCTTAAGAGCAGTGGAAGGCTGTATATTGATGAGATATGCAGCCGTAGAAACACAGCTTACAACCCTGACAAAACATTAACGTGTCAACAGTAACATGTCCAAAAACACCCTGACGAACTAATAAAGACGAGACTCACACAAGTGTCCTAAACGGTGATACTACTATGCAAAAGCTCCAGAGGTGGTGGCAGTAGTGGCGGTAGAGGCAGACGTAGTAGGAGCAACTGAAGTGGACGGAAGGTAGAGGCGGTCCCTACGGCGTTGGCCAGTCCCAAGTGTCGTCCCTGTCTGTCGATCCTGGACGAAATAGGTGGAGTCAAAAACAACCCTACAACCAAGATCAGTGAGCTGTCCCACCGAAAGAAGCTGCATGATAAGTTGAGAAACATGAGAAACAACTGAAACAGAAAAGTCAGTGGACAAAAGAAAGCCCTGACAGCTGACGGACAAGGAAGTACCGTCAGCTGTCTGAACAAAGAAAAATCAGGAGGTCCTACTGAAGTGAGAGGCACCAGAATCTAGAACCCAAGAGATACATGGAGGAGACGTCTGGGCTAAAGTGGTAGAACCCGCTAGGCTGTAAGAGAGCTACTAAAGTAGAGCCTGGCAGAGCTGCTAAACAATCACCTTTCTTAGCAGAAACTGATGAGCTGGTATGTTCTCTTGTGAGGAAGGGCCTCCTTGCCCCCCTTTGGTCGCCCACCCCCACATGCCATGTTCCGCTTTTTCCGCACCGCACAAATCTGGTAGTCATGCCCCAAGTTCTTGTAGTAATTGCACTGAACTCCAGTTGATGCAAAAACAAGAGCGGAGACAGACACCTGGAGAGAGGCCGTAGTCGAACCATATATCATTGTCGTAGTCGAAGAAGAGGCAACAAGCACAGTCAGAACAAATTGTGCTGCTAACCCTAGACGAATCTCTTCAGCCCGAAGCATCGAAAGGGCCTCTGTGACGGTCGGCCGTGGAGTTGCTCAGCAGCTGAGCTCTGACAGGCTCAAACTCTGGGCAAAGACGGCAGACGAAGTCATAAAGGCGAAGGCGATTATGATCCGCCTTTTGCAATTTGTGACACTCCTGACAAAGTGGAGAGGTCAGTTCATCTAGCTGGTGCCAGAGACTTGCCAGGGCCCGAAAGAAGTCGTCAACGGAAGAATCTCCCTGGCGAAGCGTCTCCAACTCACGATGAAGTGAAAAGAACTGAACATCACTACTCTACTGGTATCGCTCACACAAGTACTCCCAGATTTGTCGAGTAGACCGTCAACCAACAATGTTTGGCTGGATGGAGTCGTCGACGCTGACCACCAGGATGGCATGAACACCGGCCTTGTCAGCGCACCAGCGTTTAAAACCGTCAATGGCATACTAAAAAGCCTCATCAACAGCGTCAGCAGCAGCCTTTGCCTCCTTGGCAGCCTCATTTGCTGCAGAAGGTGCAGAAGTAGACTGCCTAGGAGGTTGAACCGACGGTGGCGGAGAAGGGCGTGCATCGGTGCCATGTCCCCAAAGGCGGAGACCGTTAAGCTTGATCTCCATGAGAGAAGACCACAACCTGTAATTCGTTCCATGGAGCTTTGTTCCCGAGAATGAGATCGCAGCAGATGGAATGGAAGCCATCGGTAGACGGCATTGGACAGCGCGGCGACCAAGGCAACGAAGTCTAACAGGCGGCGCTGAACGGCACGACGGTTAGATCAATGTTATGTTTTTTCCTCTTTTTTTGTGCTAATACAAAACTAAAAACGTCGCTCGGCCGCTTGACCGAAACAGACAGCCGACTCGCTCGGGTGTCGCCAAGGCGACAAGCGGGCGAACGGCAGAGCGGGTGGCTGGCAGAGCGTCGACCAGCAGCTCAGGGGCCGTCGGCAAAGCGGCGGCCGACAGCGATCGAGTGGGTACCACCGGATCGAGTGGAGACAACGGCAGCGGCCCGGGTGGCGGCGACAATGGATCGGCCGGATCTGGCGAGCGGCGCCAGATCGAGCGAGGTAGCGTCGGATCTCGGTGGAGACGATGGCGGCAGCTCGGGCGGCGATGGCCTAGGCGGCGGCTCTGGCGACGGTGGCCCGGGCGGTGGTGGCGGCTCGGGCAAAAGGTGGCCCGGGCGGCGGCGGCTCGGGGGGAGGCGGCACGGGCGGCGGCGGCTCGGGCGGAGGCGGCCCAGGCAGCGGAAGAACAAGGTCAGAGCCCTAACTCTGATACCATGTTATAAATATTGTATGTATATTCATGAAGCCTAAACGGCAATATATATAGGGAGTACAGGGGAATAAATAGAGAAATATGCCATATACAGATAAGGAAACCAAGGCATATAAGGAAACGAATAACAATCATATTCTATCCTTAACAATATACACCTAAGCTAAAAAAAATGTTATCAAAGACCTATGGTGAGGCTTCACACGAAAATTTTGCACTGACAAAATCAAATAGCTGCTGTGACTATAATTAAACAGCTAACAATAAGGGAAAAGTTATGCACTTCACTTTATCTAACTAATTGTGTTTGAATTTTCCAAATGTCGGGTTATGAACCTCTGTAATGTTTATTTCTATAATAGGAACCAGAGGGAAGCTGTTGGATGTTGCCTGTAACACCTTGGAGGTACTTGGCACCAGTATGAACATAAAACAGATGGAAAGGAAGGAAAAACTGCTATATATTTAAGAACGAAAAATTCAAACATTTGTACCTTTATTCCCTAGCATAGGTTTTTTTGCTGCAGCTGCAGCTTCAGATTCAGTTTCTTTGCTGTCTTCTGTATCTGGAGTAACTTCAGGGACCTCCTCAAGACGACGCTGTCTTTCGGCTGGTGTGCTTAGAAGCTTTTTTTGATCCATTAGGTCAAACATTGTATAAACAGGACCAGTCAAGGAACTACATAAAATTTTCTTTCCTTAGTTCCAAGAAATAAGATGGCAATAGTAAAATAAGAAGATAAGACAGCTTCTATAAATAACAAGCATTGTTAGTTTATTGCTACATGATCATCAGTCAATACAGAAAGGATATTCTTGGCGCCATCCCTTCTCATTAGCTCTTTCAATCTCTCTCTCCAATCTCTGAAGTTCCTTATCAAGCCACTGAGTTGTAGAGAAGCATAAGAGCAAATAAACATATAGAAAGGAAGAAAATATATATTAGAAGGGACGACAAAAGTATTCAGTTTGGCATAACTAATAAATTTGCTTTCAGACTTCAAATGGTATCTAACAAATGTACAAAATTTGATATGCAATGAAGGTAGCATGCCACTCGAACCTCTAACAACTTCCAAATATTCCTCCTGCTTAGCTTAGTCACGTTCTAAAGGAAAGTCCAAATAAACCCCTGAACTTTGAGATGAACTCCATTTAATCCACCGAACTTCAAAGAAGGATATCCTGCCTCGTATAGGTGTTCATGGTCCGGGCCAGCCTGGCCTAGGCCGAAGGCCAAATTTATTTTATTTATTTTTCCCAAAAATAAATTTATTATTTTATGAATAAAATGATTATTTTTATTATTATATATTTTTCGTGCTTCGGGACAGGCTGATGGACTGACATCTTGAGTCCAATCTCAGAAAAATCGGGCAAGGCTGCCCGTGAACAGGTGTACCCTAAACTTACAATACCATAACACTTTGAGTTTTCCAAAGGTCATTTTGCCACCATGGACAATATGTGTATGCATTATCCACCATGGACGCTGATGTGAACATTTCAGCTCTTGATTTAGCAAATCAAATTAGAATTTTTTTTATCTGGATTTCTTTCCACAAAAAAAATGTAATAGATTTTATCTTTGCCTTCTACAGGACAAGATTAGGGCAGAGCGGAACAATATATTCAAGCATCAAACCAAAGAGAAGGGCACAACATTAAATGATTAAAACTAAGCTAAGGTTGATAATTCAATACTCTGCTCTGCAATTAAGAGAGGAGATTCAAGAATCTTTTGCTGAATCATGCACTATGTTGTTCAATAAGATTTAAAGTCATTTGACCTCTTTCTAAATTGCTACAGATAACCAATTAGTTATGAAGCTTTTCCCATTTATATATCTACATGTATTTTTATTCAAAATATACCAGAATAGAGTTTCAAATGAAAGGCAATTCAGAGTGTGCTTACATGATTTACTATGTCCGCATGTACACTTGCCACTTTTTCCTCTAACTCAGCCTGTCAAAAAGTGCAAATTTAGAGCACTAAAAGGAGCTTAGCATATGCACATTAGATGCTTAAGTAAACAAGATACTGAGAGAGAGAGAGAGAGAGAGACTGAATGAACCATTTTTAAGTATTTCACAGCTAACAGAAACTAACGAGCACAAACTGGTAAACCAGCTGGCTTATATGGCAGGAAGATATTGGGCAATATTGCTCAGTACCATCGCAAAGATCGTGGAATTGAAAAATATCATCCAATGTGGCACTGATAAGTGGCCCCGAACCCCACATGTTATTCTTACAAGCGATGGTATTTTCCAACTCCGTGATCTTTGCAATGATACTGAACAAAATAATTAAAAAATTATTTGTTCCCAGATACATACCCCCTCCAATCAAATAGAGTGTCACCATGGGAAATGTGGAGTCTATTTAAATTTTGGCTAATAATGTAATTGTGAATATCTAAATTGGTATTAAAAAATGGTATGAGTAGATTTGTCTCAAAAAAAACTTTCATTATGGTATAATTAAATTTGGTTTTACAACATATATTACAGTAGAAATTGGTAGTCTGAATTGCATTTTGGAGACCACATTTCTTTTATGACCAAAGGGAGTAGTGGAAACACATCAATGATCAACTATGAACAAGCATAGCAAATGGACAACCCATGACATGACTTGGCATGAGCTGAGTAGGTAGCACTCTCCTCATGCAACACTCAACATGTCAATCTTTCTGCTTATATGACATGCAAATTTCAACTGGCTGTTAAATTTTGTGGAAAAGAGAGGAATTAGGGCTGAATAGATGGTTGTATTGCAAGAGCCCAAGGGGCTAATATATAGTATACATGAGTGAAACCCTAGACTAGACTACAATTCCTTAACTACCCCTAGCACCCACATGACTATTACACTTCTACCCTTGACATATTACACTACTATCCTTAACCCTCCCCCCCCCCCCCCCCTCCCAAAAAAAACTCAATGTGTATGCAATAGCATTGAGTTTGAAAGGGATAACACTAAAAAAGACAGACAAAGAAAAAGAAATAAATCCGAAGTTTGAGCTTGAAGATGTCGTTGAAGCGTGCAACCCTTGAACAAAAAATCTGTGTAGTAGCAAACAATCTCCTACTTGACCAAGTGGTACCTCAAAGCCTTCAGAAACTGTTCTTCAGCTCATCACACACCGATGACAGCTATCCACAAGGTGGTACCTCAAGCCTTCGCAAGCTGTTCTTTGGCTCTTCACATGCTCAAATGGTTCACTGCACATCGAGTCTTGGAAAAGAGATGTTATACCAATAGGAATATTGAGATGTGTGAATCAAGCCGATGAAGAGAGAGAGAGAGAGAGAGAGAGATCAAACCACGCCCGCAAGAACGCAAGGCAGAGAAAGCCATGTGATGACGACAAAGAAGGCTATTGGTCAAGAGTTGCAATGAATGCGAAGATGTGTAGCAAGATGGCTACAAGAGAGGACCAAGAGGGCAAAGGTCGCATCAACAATGACGATGACGTGGGCGACCACAATCGATCTAATTGGATGGACAACGACAGCCCAAAATAGAAGAAGCAATCAGCTGATCAACAAAGAATTTGATGGACTAGCACAGCTTCATCAAACTGGAAGAGAGATGCAACAAACTTGGATGAACTCGATGGATATCAAAGGAAAAGGGCAAAAGATTATAGCAGCAGCAAGCTAGCAACAACCAGACCAAGACAGCAACAAAACACCTCTCCTTGGCAAGCAGTAACCCACAAGCATCATAGCACACACCACTTAGCAGCCAAACAGCAGCACCTTTGCCCACCTGTGTAACCCAATCAGCAACACGAAGTAGCAGCAACAGTCCAACAGCACACCACCAAAGAGAGGCCCAAGCACAACAACAGGCACACTCATGTAGCAACAATAGAGCATGGCAGTGGTAGAGACATTGGTGGTGAAGCTGCAGCTAGAGGTGGTGAAGCATAGGCAGAGCAGAGGATACCGCCACGGTGAGAAGATCCGAGGGTTGCGACGCCATGGAGAGCCATGAAGGAAGAAGGCCTCTGGCTTGGACGTCGTCGCCCTGACCTCGGTGTCGATGAAGGCCCGATGAGGATGAAGAGAGAAAACAATCAGGCCAAACAATAAGCAGATCGGGCCAACGGCCCAACAGTGAGCTGATCTGATAGAAAACTGGACTCAGATTTTGTGCTGCGATCAAGCTACGGCTTTTCTGTTTCTTCTTCCTGTTCTATTTATAGCAATAAGGCCTAAGTGGCCGGTTACACATGATGCTAATGGTGCAGTACTAAGTGCCTTATTACTCAGTCTAAATGCCCTGAGTCCATGCAGTACTAACTGCCTTATTACTCAGTCTAAATGCCCTGAAAACCGACTGACTCCTAAACTCCTAACTGACACATGACACACACACAGGATTACTCTAACAATACTCCCTCTAATCCTTGTGTGCTAACTCTGAATTTATTCGGACCATTCCAATTCTTGCACGTAGCTCTTGGAATTTGACTCGCCCAAGTGCCTTTGTTAAAATGTCAGCGAGTTGGTCCTTGGTGCCGATGAAATCAGCGCTAACGCTCCCATCCTCCATGCAGCCTCTGATGAAATGGTAACAAAGGTCGATGTGCTTGCTGCGTTCGTGGAAGACCAGGTTCTTGCTCAGTGCCAAAGCGGACTTGCTATCCACCTTCAGCTCGACCATCTCGGTTTGTCTCCCATGGAGTTCACCAAGTAACCGAGCTAACCAAAGTCCTTGCGTCGCAGCAGTAGTGATAGCTACATACTCTCCCTCACAAGATGACAGTGCCACCACCCTTTGCTTGAGTGATTGCCAACTCACCAGACTGTTACCCAAGAAGAACAGCGTGCCGCTCGTGCTCTTTCTTGTGTCGATGTAGCTGGCGTGGTCGCTGTCGCTGTAACCGATCAGCCGCGCCTCTCCATCCTTCCGCCCATAGTGTAGTCCGTAGTAGATTGTGCCGACGACGTAGCGGAGGATATGCTTCACGGCTGCCATGTGCTCCTCCGTTGGTCGCTCCATAAAACGACTCACAAAACCAACGTGAAAGCCAGGTCTGGCCGTGTGTGGACGAGGTAGCGGAGACTGCCGACGATGCACCGATACTCCGTGGTGTCTACCTCCATGGCCGTGCTGTCTCGACTGAGCTTGAGCCTCTCCTCCATCGGAGTGTGAGCTAGACTGCAACCTTCCATACTGCTTAATTTCAGAATCCGTGGGGCGTAGTGCGCCTGGCCAAGACTGATGCCGTCGTTGCCCTGCTGCACTTCAATTCCAAGATAAAATGATAGCAAACCAAGATCACTCATCTGGAATTTGATCTTCATCTCGCCCTTGAATTCCTCCATCGCCTCCATGGATGACCCGGTAATGATCAGATCATCCACGTAGACCCCGACAAGCAGGATCGTGCCACTGCGGCCGCGCCAGTAGATAGCATGCTCGTGTTCACTCTGCTTGAAACCGAGATTCTTGAGTGTGTGGTCGAGCTTCGCATTCCAAGCCCGCGACGCCTGGTGCAGGCCATAGAACGCTTTGCGCAGCCTTAGGACCTTCCCTTCTTCTCCAGCGGCGATGAACCTCGGCGGCTGCTTCACGTACACCTCCTTCAGTTCTCCGTTGAGGAATGCGGATTTCACATCCATGTGGTGGACAGGCCACCCCTCCTAGGCAGTAACGGTGAGCAGCAGCCGAATGGACTCCATACGGGCAACGGGAGCAAACACTTCGTCGTAGTCAATGCCGACATGCTGGACGAAACCCCTCGCAACAAGCCGTGCCTTGTGTTTGATCACACCGGCCTCGTTCTTCTTCAGCTTGAAGACCCACTTGAGACCGATCGGGCGGTGGCCGCGCGGCAGATTGACGAGCTCCCATGTCTTGTTCCGTTCAACAGCGTCAATCTCCTCACGCATGGCCGCGCGCCACGCCTCGTCTTGTTCAGCCTCGGCAAACGAGCATGGCTCGCCCATGCTTGCCAAATGCAGTTCAGCATCATCCAACTCTCGTAATGCGAACCCCGGCGGCACAGCTTCACCCCCGATCAGATTTTCCACGGTGCGGTACCGCACCGGTGTGTCGCCGTGCGCTGCGTCGAGCCTGGCGAAGTTGTTTGCTGGTGGTGAGACGAATTCTGGCGCACGCGGGGTCGAAACAGGAGTTGTTGTCGCCGGAGTGCTTGGAATGGCTATTGTAGGCGATGCTGGAGCTGGCGGTGAAGAAGTCCGAACTCCCTGCGCCGGCTGGACAGGCTTGTCTCCCCCATCACTCGGCACAGGAGTCGCAGCAGTCTCAACATGGGCGAAGGTATACTCGATGGTGAAGTCACTAGCGGGATGCGCGCCGTCACAGTTCTCCGCCGCCCAATTCCAACCGTGATCCTCGTCAAACACAACGTCGCAGGCGATGCACACGCGCCGCGTCATCGGGTCCAGAAAGCGATACGCCTTCATCCCCTCCTCGTAGCCGATGAAAACGACAGGGGTGCTACGATCGTCAAGCTTGCAGAGATGACCCTGCTCCTTCACGTATGCCAGGCAGCCAAAGGTACGGAGAAATTGGACCGCCGGCTTGTGTCCGTGCCACGCCTCATAGGCCGTTTTCTCGACGAGGCTTTTGGTGGGGGATCGATTGAGGAGGAACACTGCCATAGCCACTGCCTCCCCCAAAATTCGGCCGGCATGCCCCTCTGCTTTAGCAGTGCGCGCGCCATGGACACCACGGTCCGATTCTGCCGCTCGATGACACCATTCTGTTGCGGGGCGTAGGGTACGGAGAAGTGGCGTTGCATTCCTTTGTCAGCACAATAGGCGGCGAACTTCGGAGACGTGAACTCGCCACCATTGTCCGTACGGAAGACGCACAACCGTCGTCCGCTCTGGAGCTCCGCCGCCTGGATCCTCTTGATTGCGTCAGGCGCTCCGCTCTTGGCTATGAGAAGCGACACCCACATGTATCGGGTGGCATCATCAACTAGCAACAGGAAGTGACGCCTCCCGCCCAATGTCGCCGGCGTTATGGGGCCGCAGAGATCACCATGGACGAGCTCGAGTGGCTCCTACGCGCAGTACTTGGCCTGTTTCGGGAAAACCCCACGCTGGTGCTTGGTGACGACACAGGTGTCGCAGAGCTGCTCTACATGTTCCAGCTTCGGCAGCCCATGCACCAGTCCATGGCAACCCTTCTCCAGAGAGTCGAAGTTGACGTGCCCGAAACGACCATGCCAGCGCCAGGCATCATCGTCATGGCGTGCGGCGAGGCAGATTGAGTGAGTGACCTCTGGACAAAGCACGTAGAGACGATTACGGCCCCGCTTGACCTCGGCGAGGAGGCGGCGCTGCTAGCCCAGATCCGCAGCACGCCGTCCTCAATCAATATGTGCGAGCCACTTTCGTCGATCTGCCCGACGCTGAGAATGGAGTTCCTCAGCTGTGGAATATAGTAGACACCGCTGAGTGCTTTGTGCTCGCCATTCTTGCTGGCGAAGATCATGGTGCCGCATCAGCGGATGTCGACGAGGGAGCCGTCGCCGAACTTGATGGTGCCAGCCACCGCGTGGTCGAGCTCAGCGAAGACGTCGTAGTGGCCCGTCATGTGATTTGCGGTGCCGGTGTCGAGATACCACCCTTCCAGGTGGTCGCCGCAGTCGCTGATGTCAAGGAGTGCCTACGCTCGTGGCTAATCGATGTGGAGTGGTGCGGCGGCTCTGGCTTGAGCCATGAGGAGTGCTGGCTCTTCATCCGCCTCCTCTACCTGGGCAAGATAAGCCCGCTCCTTCTTGGGATGTCGGCAGTCCCTGGCCCAATGGCCACGCCACCTGCAATTTCGGCATTTATCATCGCGTGGTACTTCCTTTGCATCAGCGTAGCTGCCACTGCTCTTGTTCCGCGGCGCTCGTGACCGCCAACAGCTCCTGCCACCGCCGCGGCCAGACTTGGTGAGGTAGAGCTTGTCAGGCTCTTGTGGCGGCTCCAACAGCTCGAGGCGGTCTTCTGCCACCTTCAGACGCCCGGTGACTTCCTCCAGCGACAGCTCGGAGATGTCGAGATCGATCGACAGCGCGATCTGCGAGAACTTGGGCGGCACAACACGTAAGAATTTCTCGACTACCTTTGATTCATCGATTGATTCTCCGAGTGTGGTGAGGCTAGTTACAATATTGGTGAGGCTGATAGATAAGTCTTTGTGTTGTCTTTGTGTTGTCTGCACATAGTGTACATGGTGCTTTTGTTTTTTGCTTTAACATCTAGGACTTGCTTTTGCTTTAGCATCTAGGACTTGCTTTTGCTTTAGCATCTAGGACTTGCTTTTGCTTTAGCATCTAGGACTTGCTTTAGGACAGCATCTTGGACTAGTCTAGGATAGCATCTTGGCATATGCTTGGCTGACTAGCAGCCTATAAATATGTATCTCCAACCCCTCAGCTTGGTATGGCATTGTGTGAGAAATAAACAAGAGAAAATTGCCCCATCCCCAAGTGTCATCCTCTCGATGAGAGTAAGGATCTTGTTATCACCAACAGCAAGACTCCAGCGAGTAACAAGTGGTATCAGAGCCATACTATCCTGTAGCCTGAGCATCTCCTGCTCATCTCCTTCTCCGGCCTCGCAGCAACCCCAGCCGGTAGCAGCAGCAGCTCCGGCTGTCCCCGCTCACTCCTCTCCGGAGACGGGCAGCAGCTCGTCAGAAGCAGCCCTCTCACCACGCAACACCCCCCCAGTAGCGCGCCATGTCCGCAGGGCAGTCTCAGCGCTCGGTCGCCTCGAGCACGCGGCGTCAGCAGACGGCCGAGCTCGCCGCGGCAGAGCAGCGCGAGCGAGCGGCGGCGGAGACCGCTGCGGCGGCGGAAAGGGCGTCAAGGCTGGCAGCGGCAGAGCTGGCAGCAGCCAGAGCGGAGGTGGAAGCGGCGGCGGCGGCAGATGCAGCGCGTGCGGCAGCTGCGGAGGTCAAGGTTCTGCGCGGCAGCAACAGCAGCTCCATCTCTGCTGATGACAGCGCCGACGCGGATCTTGAGCCGCTGGAGAGGGAGGCAGCGCGAGGGCGAGCGGCGCAGTGGGCAGCCGCGCACGCCCACGAGCGCGGCGGCAGCCCAGACAGGCGCGCACGCGCCGGTGACGCTCCTGGAGGAGGCGCGTACGGCGGCGGCGTACGGGTCGACGGAAAGCGCGGCCCTCACAGGCGACGCGGCTCTCTCCCCGGTTCGGTACCGTGGTCACCACGAGTACCAGGCTGTCGTCAGGGACGTCGGCCCCGGCGGCGGGTGGCCTACCCTCACCAAGACCAACTACGTCGAGTGGGCTGCGGTGATGAGGGTAAAGCTCCAGGTGCGGCATATGTGGGATGCAGTCCGGTACGGCGACGTCGACTACGACCAGGATCGACGGGCGCTGGATGCTCTCATCGCTGCAGTCCCGCCCGAGATGCAGTTCTCGCTTACCAACAAGCGGACTGCCAAAGAGGCTTGGGACGCCATCGCTGCAGCACGCATCGGCAGCGACCGCGCCCGCAAGTCTACACTGCAGGCACTACGCACGGAGTGGGAGAACCTGGCCTTCAAGCCAGGTGAGGACGTTGATGACTTTGCTCTCCGTCTCAACACTCTGTTGCAGAAGTTGGTGCAGTTCGGTGACGACACCTACGGCGAAGAGAGAGCTGTGGAGAAGCTCTTCCGCTGCGTCCCCGAGAAGTACAAGCAGATGGCTCGCTCGATCGAGTCTCTGCTGGACCTCTCCACGATGACGATCGAGGAGGCGTTGGGTCGCCTCAAGGTCGTTGACAGCGATGAGCCACAGCGCCTCTCGGGACCCGTCACCATTGGCGGGAAGCTCCTCACTCGGGAGCAGTGGGCTGCCGGCCAAGGTGACAGGAAGAAGGGGGAGCCTTCTTCCACGACAGGCGGCCACAAGCGTGGCAAGCGCGGCAAGCCGTGCAAAGACGCCCAGGCAGGGGCGCGAGGACGTGCCGAGGGTGATGACCGTGGAGGCGCCCAGGGCGGCGCTGCTGGCAAGCAAAAGCCAGCACGAGACGACTCTTGCCACAACTGCGGCAAGCTTGGTCATTGGGCCAGGGATTGTCGACAGCCACGACGCGGCCAGGCCCACGTCGCGCAGGCAGAGGAGGAGCAGCCGGCTCTGTTCATTGCTCATGCGAGCATCGAACTACCTCCAGCGGCACCGGCCGCAGTGGCTCTCCTCCACCTTGACGAGCCAAAAGCACACGCCCTCCTCGGCTACGGCTCCGGCAACGACAAGACTGACGGGTGGTGCCTCGACACCGGCGCCACCCATCACATGACCGGTCGACGGGAGTTCTTCGCCGAGTTTGACTCTAGCGTCCGAGGCTCCGTCAAGTTTGGGGACGCCTCCGGCGTGGAAATCAAGGGCGTCGGCTCCGTCATCTTCACCACCGTGTCTGGTGAGCACAGGCTGCTCACCGACGTCTACTACATCCCCGATCTGCGGAACTCCATCATCAGCTTGGGACAGCTGGATGAGAACGGCTCGCGTGTCGAGATCGAGCACGGGGTGCTGCGGATTTGGGATCTTCGCCGTCGCCTTCTTGCCAAGGTAACCAGAGGCGCAAATCGACTCTACATCCTTCACATGCAGGTGGCACAACCCCTCTGTCTCGCTGCTCGTCGGGACGACGAGGCGTGGCAGTGGCACGAGCGCTTTGGGCACCTTCACTTCGAGGCCCTGAAGCGGCTCAGTGCCACGGAAATGGTGCGAGGCCTGCCGTGCCTTGACCATGTGGAGCAGTTCTGCGACGTCTGCGTGATGACGAAGCAGAGGCGACTCCCCTTTCCCCAGCAGGCGAGTTTCCGAGCCAAGGAGAGGCTCGAGCTCGTGCACGGGGACTTGTGTGGCCCGGTGACACCGGCCACACCGGGAGGACGACGCTACTTCCTGCTGCTCGTCGACGACCTCTCCCGCTACATGTGGGTGATGGTCCTCGGCAGCAAGGGAGAGGCTGCGGACGCCATCAGGCGCACGCAGGCTGCTGCGGAGGCGGAGTGCGGCCGCAAGCTGCGCGTGCTGCGCACAGACAACGGCGGCGAATTCACGACGGCTGAATTCGCGTCGTACTGCGCTGATGAGGGCATTCAGCGCCACTACTCCGCGCCGTACAGCCCGCAGCAGAACGGCGTCGTCGAGCGGCGCAACCAGACGGTTGTGGGGATGGCTCGGGCCCTCCTCAAGCAGAGGGGGATGCCGGCTGTCTTCTGGGGAGAGGCGGTGGTGACGGCCGTCTACATCCTCAACCGCTCGCCTACCAAGGCGCTCGACGGCAGGACGCCGTACGAGGCTTGGCATGGGCGCAAGCCGGCGGTCTCCCACTTGCGGGTCTTCGGCTCCCTCGCGTTCGCCAAGGAGCTTGGCCACATCGGCAAGCTCGACGACAGGAGCACTCCGGGGGTGTTCATCGGCTACGCGGAGGGCTCGAAGGCCTACCGCATCCTCGACCCTGTCACACAGCGCGTCCGCATCTCGCGTGACGCTGTGTTCGATGAAGGGCGAGGCTGGACGTGGGACAAGGCGGTGGACGACGGTTCGACTTCGACTCTCAGGGACTTTGTTGTCGACTACGTCCACTTCGAGAGAGCCAGGGGAGCTAGCAGCTCGTCTTCACCGAGCTCATCCACCTCGACACCTTGCTCACCACCAGCTCCGGCGAGTGCTCCACCACCTTCGGCACCGGCTACGCCCCACTCTTCACCACCGGCTCACCACTCTCCTGCACCGGCGGCCACCCCACCGGGATCGGCCCCAACAGTTTCGGTCCACGACGAGCAGCGCATGGTGGAGTTCGCTACTCCGCTGTCCCACGACGAGGACCGCGTCGACGCCTACCACGACGACGAGCCTCTGCGCTATCGTACCATGGACAACATCCTCGGCGAGCTGCCCGTCCCTGGACTGGCGCAGCGCGACTGCGAGGCGGAGCTGCACTTGGCATGCGACGACGGCGAGCCCCGCTCCTTCGCTGAGGCGGAGGGAGACGCGGCGTGGCGTGTCGCGATGAAGCAGGAGATGGACGCTGTCGAGCGGAACCGGACGTGGGAGCTGGCGGATCTTCCTGCCGGTCACCGCGCGATCACCCTTAAGTGGGTGTTCAAGCTGAAGCGGGATGAAGCCGGCGCCATCGTCAAGCACAAGGCTCGCTTGGTGGCACGAGGCTTCGTGCAGCAGGAGGGGGTCGACTTCGATGATGCCTTCGCACCCGTCGCACGGATGGAGTCCGTGCGACTCCTTGCGCTAGCTGCCCAGGAAGGCTGGCGTGTTCATCACATGGATGTCAAGTCGGCATTTCTTAACGGCGACTTGAAGGAGGAGGTCTACGTGCATCAGCCGCCGGGATTTGCGATCCCCGGCAAGGAGGGCAAGGTGCTCCGCCTGCGCAAGGCCCTCTATGGCTTGCGACAGGCACCGAGGGCGTGGAACGCCAAGTTGGACTCCACGCTGAAAGGGATGGGCTTCGAGCAAAGTCCGCACGAGGCGGCCATCTACCGGCGGGGCAGTGGAGAAAATGCTCTGCTGGTGGGTGTCTACGTCGACGACTTGGTGATCACCGGCACCAAGGATGCGGAGGTGGCGGCATTCAAGGAAGAGATGAAGGCCACCTTCCAGATGAGTGACCTGGGGCCCCTCTCCTACTTAGGGATCGAGGTGCACCAGGATGATTCCGGGATCACGCTTCGACAGACCGCCTACGCCAAGCGCGTCGTTGAGCTAGCTGGGCTCACCGACTGCAACCCAGCTCTCACTCCGATGGAGGAGAGGCTGAAGCTGAGCCGCGACAGCACGACGGAGGAGGTGGACGCTACGCAGTACCGGCGTCTTGTGGGGAGCCTTCGCTACCTCGCCCACACACGACCGGACTTGGCATTCTCCGTCGGCTACGTTAGTCGGTTCATGCAACGACCGACGACGGAGCATCAGCAGGCTGTGAAGAGGATCATCCGCTACGTTGCGGGGACCCTTGACCACGGCCTCCATTACCCGAGGTGTCCTGGCGCGGCACACTTCGTCGGGTACAGCGACAGTGACCACGCAGGCGACATCGACACCAGCAAGAGCACAAGCGGGATTCTCTTCTTCCTCGGCAAGTGCCTCGTTCACTGGCAGTCAGTCAAGCAGCAGGTGGTGGCCCTGTCCAGCTGTGAGGCCGAGTACATAGCGGCTTCCACCGCTTCGACTCAGGCACTCTGGCTCGCTCGACTGCTTGGTGATCTCCTCGGCAGGGACACTGAAGCAGTGGAGCTCAGGGTGGACAGCAAGTCCGCTCTAGCCCTGGCAAAGAACCCCGTTTTCCATGAACGGAGCAAGCACATCCGGGTGAAGTACCATTTCATCCGAGGCTGCTTGGATGAAGGAAGCATCAAGGCAAGCTACATCAACACCACGGATCAGCTTGCGGATCTGCTCACCAAGCCTCTTGGAAGGATCAAGTTCCTTGAGCTCTGCTCCAAGATCAGGATGGTTCAACTCTCCCACAAGACGACGCACAAGACTTAGGGGGAGAATGATAGATAAGTCTTTGTGTTGTCTTTGTGTTGTCTGCACATGGTGTACATGGTGCTTTTGTTTTTTGCTTTAGCATCTAGGACTTGCTTTTGCTTTAGCATCTAGGACTTGCTTTAGGACAGCATCTTGGACTAGTCTAGGATAGCATCTTGGCATATGCTTGGCTGACTAGCAGCCTATAAATATGTATCTCCAACCCCTCATGTTGGTATGGCATTGTGTGAGAAATAAACAAGAGAAAATTGCCCCATCCCCAAGTGTCATCCTCTCGATGAGAGTAAGGATCTTGCTATCACCAACAGCAAGACTCCAGCGAGTAACAGAGGCACAGCGCAAAGTCATCAACGTTTTCCCCGTTGCGGAATGAGATGGACTCGAATTCCTTCCTCAGCTGTTGCGCCTTGCCCTTTCGCACGCGGTCACTCCTGACGCGCATGGCTCAGATTGCCTCCCACGCCTCCTGCGCGGTCCACTTGACGGCGAAACCGGACATCATCTCCGGGGGCACGGTGTGGAGGATGGCCTCCAGCGCCATGCGATCTTCCTGGAAGTTGCCGGCACCGTACTCGATCGTGTCCCAGAGCCCTCAAGCTTGCAACATCACCTTCATGAGGAGGCTCCACTCGGCGTAGTTCGTCCGCGTGAGTGTCGGGTACTTTCCGCCGCCGACTTCCTTGACCACTCGCTTGACGACAACTTCGCGTCCACTATGCTCACGGTGTCACGGTCGTCTCGGCGGCGGCGTAGGCGAACGGCGTCGGTTCTGGCGACGCGGGCTACGAGACTCACCGGGAACAGGCGCAGACATTTGCCCAGGGCCAAGGCAAGCTCTGATACCAATTGATAGAAAACTGGACTCAGATTTTGTGCTGCGATCAAGCTGCGGCTTTTCTGTTTCTTCTTCCTGTTCTATTTATAGCAATAAGGCCTAAGTGGCTGGTTACACATGATGCTAATGGTGCAGTACTAACTGCCTTATTAATGCAGTACTAACTACCTTATTACTCAGTCTAAATGCCCTGAGTCCATGCAGAACTGCCTTATTAATGCAGTACTAACTGCCTTATTACTCAGTCTAAATGCCCTGAAAACTGACTGACTCCTAAACTCCTAACTGACACATGACACACACACACAGGATTACTCTAACATGATCCAAGTTGGGATCGAGGTTGAAGGTGCCGGACATGAGATCGGCGCGGATACGGCGATGGTGTGCTCAAAGGAGGCCAGAGATGAAGTTGGCAACGACGAGCAGCACTGAATGAGGTCAGCGACGACAACCAACTTCAGATCCAATCGGTGATGGCGAGGGTGACGACGGAGAGACTCAAATCTGACTCTAGATGGTGGTGCTGCTGACAGGGATGCCCGGATCCAAGGCTGGAAGCTATGGGAAAGGCTCGATCTGGTGATGACCGAGGGCGCCAACAACATAAGAGCTCGAATCAGCCTGATTTGGCAGGGGAAGATGATGGTAGCCAAGGATCCGAGCGATGATGGTGAGGTTGAGGAGGCGACGATGACGACGAAGGGGAGGCAACAATCCAAATCCCGCCAGATTTGAGCTAGAGGACAAGGTGGCCACTGACAAACAAGCTGCATTGCTCCTAGCCGGTGGCGATGACGTGCAGAGGTTGGCAGTGATGGGGATCAACGGGCACAAGTGGATCTAGTTGGGGGTGACCGAATCGAGTGGATCCGGCCAGGATTCGGAGACGAAGGAGCTCTGGTTTCCCCCCTTGCTAGTGATAAAGACTGCTTACTGCTGCCACTGATTGAGGACAACGAGGCTTGACGACAATGCTTTTTGTTGCAGCTACTTGACGCTAAGAAATTGCTGATATGCTAAAGAATAAAACAAGATTGGATGCTTCCCATAGGAGTGGAGAATGCCGGCGGCAATGGAAGAAGTTGGATGCTAGAGTTTGGATTTAGGCTCTGATACTATATTAAATTTAGTAGAGAAGAGAGGAATTGGGGCTGAATAGTTGGTTGTATCGCAAGAGCCCAAGGGGATAATATATACTGTACATGAGTGAAACCCTAGACTAGACTACAATTCCTTAACTGCCCCTAGCACCCACATGACTATTACACTTCTACCCTTGACACATTACACTACTATCCTTAACACTGGTAACATAACCTACACAACATATTAACGTAATCCTTACATCATCTCTTAAAGAAACATTGTCCAACGGGACTGGTAAAAGCCCCTTGCTCATAACTAAATAATTTTGGTTTGTTCTTCCTCTTAAGTATTTGCTACAGTCCTTGATGCATCAAATAGGAACATAGAACAAAGAAAAATGCCTAAATCAATTTGACTACAGACACACAGCATAAGGAGCATAAATACTCATAACATACTCGTATAGTGAGTACTATCATTTTATTTGGAATATACTAGAACAAATTGCAGGGTGATTTGTTTGACACATGAATATGGTAACATAACAGTGTTGACGTTTGGTCATGTACATATGAAAGCATGATTGGGAGCAGCACAACATGATTCACATTAAATAGTTACACACATATAAGTAGACATGCAGATGCATATTACACATGCACCTTCAGTGCCCAACCAAAAAAACATGTATAAGTTAACTAGCAGCAGACCCAGGGACATACATAAAGGGTGATCCACCCAACATGACATGCACACACGCAAGTTAACTAGCAGCAGGTCCAGGGACCTACATAAAGGGTGATCCACTCAACATGACATGCACACGTGCATCAACAAGGTTGTCTCCACTGTTAAAACAACCCCAGAATAAACAAAAATTTCATTTACCACTAAAGCAATGTAAAAATAAGAATTTGTTTGCCCAACAATATCGTAAGTCTGCTGCACCCAGTACATCTCATGGTCAAGCATTGCAGTTAGGAAAAGAAAGCTTTACTGAAGGTGAACTTACAACAGTAGGCCTTTTGAAGAGTTCTTTCTTAACCAACAGAACAATATCATTACACTCGTCCTGTTATCAAGGGCAAAAGCAAAATTATGTGAGCATATCATCTATTCAGGAAAAATATAAGGCTATCTTTGGAGCAGGTCAGAAACTACTCTACCGAGTAATAAAAGCCTACTCGACAGTAATGTTAGCCCTCGTTCCGTTTTCCATCAGTAGTTTGGTACACACTAACATTAACGTTATGGGACTAAAAGAACCATACCTCCTCCAAGTCCTCCTCTGACAGCATTGAGATCTTGACTTCATCCCACATATCGGAAACACATAAAAGAATATTTGTACATGTGTCCTTTATCTTGTATTCTTCTGAAGATTTCTTAATGCCTGTTATGGGTGTTTTCATGAGCAGTTAAGAAAAATGTTTCCTTTCTAAAGGATAGATATTACAAGTAGTAAGTAGATAGGTCTAATGTATGAAATATGATCTACTTGGGTCTTCTACCCACTTTTCAGCACCAAAACGCTTTCATTCGCCGGTTAACAAGGAAAACAAAAGGATGCAACAGAGTGATTTTGCCTTCCACACTAATACTACAAATATGCTGGGCATGCTTGACAAATGAACTAGAAACCATCAGAATTAAAGACTCAGGAGAATGCTTGCAGTTGAAGATTACCTGTCACTAGCCCAAGCTGGTATAGTTTTTTAGACATTTGATAACTATAACTCTTGCGATCATTCTTGACTCTAACCAAACAGCCAACAACTTTCTGTTCAAATGTTTCTGGATGACTCAGAAGATTCATAACCAAAGATCTTTTCAAATAAATTAACTTTAAGTTATTCTGATTAAGAGCGGCAAAGCATCTCTTGTATCTTTCTGAATATCTCTTAGGAATCTTTGGCTCCAAACAATTCCGAGGCTTCTTTTTCACAATTGAGCCATCGTCATCCTCAGAATCATCAAGATTTTCATCATCTGAAGCAGCATTTTCAGCAAGATGTATTTCGAGCAAGCTATAGATCATATTGTACTTCAGTTTTCTTTTCCTAAATAAGGAATGCAGCTTATCATCACAAATGACAGATTTTTTCTTCTTGTCCTGGAATAGATTCTTCTGTTGGATGTACTCCTTGACAATTCCAACAACTCTGAATTGATCAAGAGGCTTTGTTGTATCCTTGCCGATACATGACAGGAATTCAATTAGCTCTTTTGAACCCCAGCCAACATATGTTTTCTTGTTTGACTTCTTCCTCTTCAGTGATGCTTGCACTTCATTTGGGTTGCCCTTTTTGTCAAACAGAAATGTTTGCTCAGCATCATCATTGTCACCCAATAAATGTTCATCTTCCTTGTGATCCTCATCTGGAACTTTCACTGGATCCCTTACTTGTTTACTGTTTAGGTTTCTTTTAAGAAGAATACTAGCTTCCTGCAAGTCAATCAATGCCAAACCCTCTTTGTCTTTAATTAGTTCCCAGTAGTCTTTAAATAAAAATACATAGGTCTTTGTATCTCTGAAATCATCCCTTGCCTGGAGATGCACATGAACTGTTGTCAGAAAAGACAAGGATATTTTCGCGCCGGGGGGGGGGGGGGGGGGTCAACTCGCATTCCGTTTAAACTACCCTGACATTCTTTATACAAAGAGTCCATCAATCCAACACAAATTATGCGGGGGAACAAAAAAAAGATTTACGGTAAGCAACATGCCTGCTAAATAATTTTTGCAGGATTAACTAATGGAATGGCATGGCGTTGCAGGTGGAAACTTAATACCACTTCGAAAAAAATGAAGCTCAACACTGTAATTCAAAAACTTGTTGAGGATGTGCATGTAGTTACCTCATCAAAATCAGCATCAGCATTCTTCTCAATAGATATTGCCATCTTTAAACATTTGTTGCAGAATCCTTTACTCTCATTCACTTGGACAAACTCAACTTTTCCAAGGCAGTCACCACAAACAGAGGAACTTGGACAACACAAGCATTGATAGTATGAATTCCTTTGGCAATTAACACATTTGTGCCAGTCTGTAAATAGTTAAAATTAGGCCCAAGAATCAATATCATTAATTTACCAGAGGGAAGTTACAAGAGGCATTTTGAAACAGATACTGAAGTTCTGAAAAAATTTTGAGCAATGTAGAGCTATATATAAGGCAGGCTTTCTTGATCACATGTCATATTCAATACTGAACTAAGACATGAACAAATGATGCAGCTTATTTGTGATCGTTTAAACACCCCGGTTTATGTCTACATCAGACAAAAGTTCCCAGACAATTAGCTATCCCAAGTTTTTTCTAATCGGAGATATTGAAGTGTGGTACACATTTCTGTGTCATGCTGCTGGCAGCCTGGAACAGAGAGCTAAATAAAATGCTCTAATAAATGAAAGGTTAAGCATCCAGCAGCTCTCCTTTTAAAAAAAATCAGGAACAAGGGGGATGTTCATAAAAGCAGGATATGACTTAGGATACTTGGCCATGACCAATGAATGAGCAATCAAACATGATCAAGCAGCACAACACGTGCACCACTGCAGTGCTAATTCCTTTAGCAGTCATGCATGGTACAAATACTAAAAAAGATAACACTTAAGTGCTCACCACAAATGAATTGGTCGTCTGAACCGTCTTCCTTTCCCACACAGCGTGGATGGTAAGCTTTGAGGCAGTTCCTGAAAGGCATAATTAGCGAAACTGTCAGCAACAATTAGAGTGAAACTGATCCAGAAGATGTTGTTTCCAAGCCACCACAGGCAGTAAGCAGATTGTATTCACCATGCAGTACCATTGCATGAGCATCTACCCGACCGCAATGCGCGCACTCCCAAACACACCGGAATAAGCCAACGACGTGCAATAGCAATACACAATCCACCAACCAGGCAACCACTACAAATCTAGGCCTTTTCCAACAGGAAAGGAGGCAACGACAGAAAACTAGAAGCAAAAAAGGGCTATAGCCTTTTACCGGAAATTCGACGCACATCGCTTACCAACACCAACAGAGCAGTACAATTGTAGAATCCGGGGGAAAAAAGCGAGGCTTACTTGAAGTCGCAGACGCGGAGGTCGCCGCCGTCCTTGCACACGAAGCATAACTCCTCGGCGATATCCTCCACGGTCTGCTTGGCCCTCCTGCCCATCGCCTCCCCCTCCTACTCCTTCCTATCCCGCGAGGCGCGACAGCGGGAGCCCGACTCGCTCACCCCCGGTGGGGAGAAAAAAAAACTCCTCGAAACCTCGCCCCCCCCCCCCCCAATCCCCCGCCGAGAACCTCCTCCGAGGCGGCCGGCGGATGGGGGCGCGGCGCGGCACTGGTCGCGGCGAATCCGCGCCGGCCGATTTGGGGGGGTTTGGGAACCGGCGGCGGCTGGAGAGAGGGTTTTGGTGGGACGGAAATGGAATGCGAGGGGGGAATTTGTAGGCAGGAGGAGGAGACGCATGCGAGTGAAGCGGCCAACTGGGCGGTGTCGAGGGGAGGGGAGGGGAGGAGAGGGGCGGGGAGGGAGACTGCACCCTCGCCCGCCTCGGGAACCTGAAGCGCTATCTCGCGCTGTGTTCTTCGTTGGTTGCTGACGTGTCCTTGCCTTTTATTACCACCCCTTAATCTTGCCGAGTGTGCGCGGCAGAGGGAGAGTTGCCTCGCCTGGGGCAGAGGATACACTGTGATGCCATTGACTCAATCAGTGTGTTACTGCTGCTAACTATAGCAAGCCAGTAAGATTATTTTCAATGTTGTGTTTTAACCGATTCAAATGAGAAAAAAGAAGACATTAAATTGATTTAATGTATTGGAGGATCGATTCCAACAAAAAAAATGCATAGAATTGGATTCTAATTAGTAGTCAATTCAAGGCATTAAGGCCCTGATCAATATGGCTTCAGCTTCTAGCTTCAGCTTATTTTTGCACTATTCATAAATTTCGTCTTTTTCTGAACTTTTGGTTTTTTTTTGAGTTTTTTTACCGGTTCTTTTTTTCCTCGTATTTGTTTACATTATACGTGATGGGCTAATATGTTTTTTCTATTTTTAAATTTTTTTAAATTTAATTATGGTAAATAAGCCTCTGTCAGCTACAGTGCTTTTTTCAGCCAGCTACAGTGTTTTCAGCCATGAGGCTTTCAGCCGAACCGATCACCACCAAATAATTCATATAATCATTAAACAACTACATAACAGAGAGTACAGTTGAGAGGAGATATTATTATTACTTTATGGTTTTTTAATATAACGCGGATCCTAATTATTAGTAGGAACTGGTTCAATACATTAGAGAAAAACAAGTTTAAGTTCCTAGAATACTTACGTGGTATGACTTTAAATCGATATCAGTTCAATACATTAAAGATGTTCTAAGGTTCATCAGTTCATGTACTCGGTCCGTTTTCTAATACAGGGCATTTATGACCAAATCTGCATTACCACAAGGTCAACATAAAATTAGATTAAATGTTACCAAAATATATTACCTTATATCAAACCGATGGAATGGGGAGGACTGGGAGCACCATGTCTCTGGTTTTGCAAAAACCTCTCATGATTTCTGAAATCGCGGTGAAGCCCCAACAAAACCAGCGGGCTGAGGGTTTACATGTGCTTTTTTACAAAGAAAAAGCTCGCGTGGTTTCTTATGATTACATAGCCAAGGGGCAAATCCGGTCCTCCGCGCGTGCCCCAGGCCCCGTGCCCTAGCTCCTCTTCCGATCCCCTCGCATTAATCATCGCCTCCTCTCGCTCTCTCCTTCCCTCCCACTCTCCCTGCATGCTCTCTTCAATGAAATCGAGTAAGAAGCAAGGGCTGCGATAGTCAGTGATGGAGACGAAGGGGATGGCAGTGGTCGAGACTGTGGCGGTCGGTGATATCTGCATCATCGGCGGAAAAGGCCGCTCTTGAGCCTCACGTCATCCTCACCTTGGCCTGCGTACTTTCCTCTTCAATGATGCTGGCACCGCCATCAAGCCTCTTCCTGTCCCATGGGAGCTAGGAATATAGCAGGGCCATCGACCTCAAGGTCTTCAAGCGGAGGCCAATAGATTTGACGATTGTGCCTTCCCTATCTGCCACAGGAGGTGGAGAGGGATCGCATCCATTCCCCCACATCGATGCACTTGTAGAGGCAAAAAAATCGACCAATGCAGAGCCCACCATGTCTCCATGATCCATTCCCGCTCTACTTGACCTAGGCGACGTCACCGCCCTGCTCGCTAGTCCTCGTTCTCCTTCTCCCTACACGGTGCTCTGCTATTTCTGTCTTATCGAATTCAGCCTGTCACCCTTCTCTTTGTGTGAGTGCCTTAGAGTTGGGGTGTCCACGTGGTTGCCTACACATGGCTTCGACAGCAGTGCTAAAAAAAATCTAATACCTCTATTATGAGTTAATGGTAGGTTTTAATAATTAATGACAATCGATTTTTGAGACTAATATTTTCCATGATTTAGTGAAATAGGTTAGGTCTCATGATGAGGATGGCTTCATGTGTTGATCATCATCAAGTCAAGGAATGAATATCTTATGTTGAAAATCAAGTTAAGGTTCGGGACGAAGAATGGCATCATGTGTTGATAGTCATCAAGTCAAGATCCCAAGTGGTAGATAGCATCATGTATTGATGCACAATAAGACAAGGATCTAGACTTGGAAAGAATGCGTTCGTTATCAAGTTCCAACTGAATACGCAAGGTAAATGTATAACTAGTATAGGTTAAGGATGTGTTTCTAATTTTTACCAATCTCATATTTGGTTGGAAGACCGAATTGCTTGCGTAGATTGTCGTACTATTAAAAGGGGTCTTATCTAGTAGTTTGAGTCTGATAGCTTAATCCGGTTTGTTCTAGCTCTCCGTGGTATGATGCTATTATTTGTTAATATGTTTTACAAATAGTTGAGATTCATGCATAATTATTGTAGCACATGACTAGAGTTTGCATATATGTTTTGCAAATAGTTGAAGTCCATGTAGCTACTCCTTGTGGCATGATGCTAAAGTTTGCCAATGTATTTTGCAAATAGTTGAAGTTTATACATAATTTTTGTAGCATGTGACTTAGGTTTGTAAATGTGTTTTGCAAATATTTTGATTCCATGTTGCTAAACCTTGTGTCATAATTCTAAAGTATGTGAATGTATTTTGTAACTTGTTGTGAATCATACGTTGACCTTTGGTTGCATGTCACTATATGCAAATGTATTTTGCAAATTTATTGAAGTACATGCATCTCCAAACTGATCAACAGTCTGAGCAGCTTTATGTGAGCAGTTTGACTGGCCCTCTCGTAGCGGTTTGATTGACCATGTTTGGCTATCTGACCGTTGGAGCGGTTCGACCGGGTTGTGTAGCTAGTACCTTTTTCCAGAGAGCATATTTTGATACATCTCTAAGGTTTTAGCCGAGCGGTCTTTACCGACATTATTTGTGCGGTCAGACCAGACCCTATGGTTCGATCGGACCCTGTGTGAGTGGTCTGACCGGCCTGGTATGTAACAGCTAGTTTTCTGGCTGATGCGGCGGGGGCCGATTCAACTGACCATACGTTGGCGGTCAGACCGATCCAAGCTAATTTTGCTGAAATCTTATCCCAACGGCTAGTTTTTGTATGTGGGCTATAAATGCCCACCATGGCCAGTTGGGACAAAGGTTGATGCATCTCATTTCTTTCTTTTTGAGCTAGTGTGAGCATCTTTGTCTTGAGCATGTGTTGCACTTTGTGAGTAAGAAGAGAAGTCTCTAGTTGCATATATGTTACACGTTACCCCTCTCGAGGTAGATTGAGTATCCACTTATGTATATGTTACACTTGGTGAGAATCAAGTAAGAGGCTTGACTTATTATTCTTAAAGGTTAATACTCCTAGACGACATGAAGGCATTGTGGTCTGATGATCTTCTCAAGAAGTTTGTGAGAAGGCCTAATGTGTTGTGAATGTTAGAGATCACCTATCCAGAGGGGAAAGAGCTACCACCTGTGGAATTGAGTGTTTGGATCAATTCATGGAGCCGATCTAATTTATTTGAACTTACCTCAATGTGGATTAGGGGAAACCAACAAGTTTTCAAACACCACGGTAAAACATCATATGTTAATTGTGGTTTGCTTTCTTGTGCACATTTACTTTCTTACAATTTACATTCCTAAAATTAAATTGCTTGCTTGTCACCCTAGGAGTACAAATCTTGATCTAGTTGTACCTTGTTGGTGCACTTAGTTGAAACTAGATGATTTAGGCCTTAATTGAGCAAAATAGATTTGATTTACATTTTTACATCTAAAATTAAATTTTATACAAAGAAAATTTTAAAAGCGTTTATTTACCCCCCTCTAGTCGGCCTCCTTGACCTTACAGTGGTATCAGACCATGGTCTCTCATTTTATTAGGTTTCACCGCTTAGAGAGTAAAAAATGGTGACCAGTGATATAGTGCACCTCGGTGAGATACCTCAATTTGATGGTACAAATTATACTCATTGAAAAATCTGCAAGTCATGTTATTTTAAGACCATGAGTCCTAAAATATTGCGGATTGTAGATGTGGGTTTTTCTCCTTCTATGGATCCTTTTGCTCCAATAAATGAGGAATGGAAAAGGTTACATCTCAACGCCCAACTAATTAACACTTTATTTAGTGCTTTGAGTATAGATGTGTTCAGTGATGTATTAGATCTCAAGAGAACTCATGATATATGGACACAACTTCAACAAATTTATGAAAGGTCCACACCAACCAAGAATGGTTGCATAGAAGTGTAGATGTCAGGGGAAGAATGCTTAATCCTTAGCTTCGACAATGATGAGTCTACAAGCCTATCCACATCAATTCATTGCTCTATGACAAAGGCACTGCTAAGGTAAATAATGATAATGAGCCTATATATGATAAGTTGATGGATATGCTTAAGGAGATTAATGAGTACCTTGGAAAGGAGAAAGCCAAATTTAAAGCTAAAAGAAGAGCACGAGGCTCTCCTCCTCAAGGATCTCACTAAGCCCAAGGTGGACATAAGCATTATATGTGATTTACTAGATAATATATCATGTATAGCTTCTAGTCCATGTATTTTATCTAAAATTAGCATATCCACATCTTGTGATGATTTGCTTGATATTTCTTGTAGCTCTAGTGTAAATGCTTCGACTTTCTCTATACTTGTTGAGACTAACCTTATAGAGAAAAACAAAAAGCTCAAAACCCAAGTCACCAAGTTGAACATAACTAGAAGATATGCTACAAAGAGAAGGCACATCTCCAAGAAGGAGAAGAGCAAGACAAATCACAATACAAGATACATAAAGAACATTAAGTGCTTAGAATGCAATGAGAAGGGACACTTTACCTCGGTATGCCCTAACCAATTAGATGACAAGTCAAGATCATCCAGAAAGAGGCAAACTGGCAAGGAGCAAGACAATAAGATAAGGCATGGGAGCAAAATCGTAACTTGCTACAATTGTTGAGAAAACAGACACAATGGTAAAAATTGTCCCATATGTAACACTCCTAAGCCTACCCTTTATGATGATCATTATTTTCTTAAGAAGGCTAGAGATAATAGGGTGATTACTAGATGTGTTAGTTCACCTAAGACTATTGCTAGGGCTATTTGGGTGTCCAAATCACCTGTGACTAACATTTATGGACCCAACTGAGTTTGGGTACAAAAAATGATTAAATGCTAAATAGGCATTTGGAAAGACATTGGAGGTTTGACTCACTTATAGAGAGCTGGATTTCACCATGTACCTAATTTGGAGTCAAGCATGAAAATGATCTTGTTATATCAAGCACCAAGGTCATTTCGGTAACAAGTGCTTACATTGAAGACTCTAGCGTCTAGCCTTATGTAGGTCACATTGCATGAAAATCTTTTTTAAAAATGGTGTTTTTGCTCTTAGTCAGAAACTTCATTTTTTCAATCTCGAGTAAGATAGGAAGTGGCACATTAAGAGAAAGTGCTAAATCATAATCTTGTATATCACATCCATAGCGTGCCCAAATTGATTAAGTATTAGTATTGTTCTCAAAATTAAGCATTTTAGCCTAAAGTCAAAATTTTTGAAATTATTAGTATATCTTTGACAAAACTAGTTGCAAAATGTATAACAGTGTGTTTCAAAGGTTTTGGTTTTAGAAAAATTATTTTCATGTAAAAAAGAGTTTCTAACCCAAAACTAGCTGTATAGTATCAAAAACCTAGAATTAGCTATCCTAAACAATTTTGGTATTCAAAAGATTTTGAAAAGGCCAACCAATAAAAAAATTATTTGGTTTTGAAACTTATCTAAAATCCTAGTTTGACCTAATTGGTCACAATCTAGCACTTAAGTGAGTTTTATCTCTTGAACCAAAAATACTGATACATTTAACCTCACAAGGGTATTTCAAACTCATACATGCAAATGGATATTTAAAATACCCTTGTATGCTCATTTTAGCAATCTTGTAGAAATTTCATTAAAAATGAATTTATTTTGCCAAAAAATGAGATAAAACTTTCAAAATGAGTTTAAAATGTTTTGAAGTCTTGCTTCTAGATTCAAAACACATTAATCATGCTTCTATTTCAATTTGATAAGATTTGGAGTTGTATAGAATCTCCTCTTGAGTTTCTCTCCTCAAATTTCATTCTTCAACGTGCAATCAGTTTGTGCCCGGTCTGATTGGATGCCCCTCAGTGGTTCGACCAATCCAGCATCAACAGTTTGACTACCCCCTTGCAAACGGTCTAACTGGACCTAAGAAGTTTGGCTGACTTTGTCCCATTTGTTGGTTTCCAACTCTTTCAACCATTCTTGATTTTTCGCTAAGTCAAATTGATCATTGTTTTCCTTGCTGGCTATCATCAAATGATTTTCTTGATTTCAAATGCCATCATGATCATATTTGTGATATTTACAAGTGGTATTCTCTCAAGTGGTAGCATTTTGATCATCTTGACCTCGACATTTGCTTTATCTGATTCTTTCCTTTTAAGCAAATTTCTTTGACCAAGCTCAAGGTCTCTTCATTCTCAAGAAGTTTACATGGGATATCCACAAGTGGTTCCCTCTTTGTTCAAGTGTTATCTTCAAAGTGGTGCTGACAAGTAGATTTTAACTTTTCAAGAGAAGATCAAGTGCGCAAAATCAATTGTCTCTACAAGTGGTATATGTGTCAAATTGGAAGCTACTTACAGGTAATATCTTTTACTCATGGCATCATATATAAATGGGTATTCAAGTGAGTTTTCATGGAAAAGAGTTTCATCCAAAAGAAAACTACCACAAGAATCGCTTTTGGACAAATATAGAGAAAATAAGAAGTTTTGGTGCTTGATGACAAAGGGGGAGAGAAATCTACAATTGCAAGTCTGTTATTAGTAAAGTTGAAATTGCAAATGTGATAAAAGGGGAGATGACAAGAGAGAATAGTCATCATGAGTTTTGGATAAACATATTTCAAATGAGAAATATATGTGTATCAAAGGATAAGAAAGAGATGACAAGAAACATTTGTGTCTGACCGCTCAATGGTTGGACCATCCAATTCCTTGTAGCCTAATTGCTAGCCAAGGAAAGTGCATAATAGCATGACACACGATCCAAGAAATGAACCAACTCTCAAACCATTGATCCAACACAGTGAAACTTAGCACATGCCCTTCCAAGGATGTTAGAAACCTATTCCATCATAAACCATGAAGATCGATGCCAAAATTCTAACCTTCTCCAAATTAAGGAGAGTTGCACCAAAACTGGGCAAAAGAGAGAATCCTTGATTCACTCTTACTCATGAGTCCAAATAGTCTAGATGATCTTAGATGTGTTCTTATATATTACAACAAGCTGAATCATAGTACAAACTCAATCCAAATAGCCCACAAGAATAAAACCACAACCATCTCTCTCTTGAGGAAAAGTAGGCAAACTCTCCCTACAAGGTGCCTAGATAAATGAGATCTAATCTCTAAAAGACATCTCCATTCTTATACGCCCTTGGCACTATGAAAGATCAAGAAAAGAGAAATCTGAATAAGAAAATCAAGCAAATCAAAAGTATAAGGAAGAATCCATGTCATAATTCACTTGGGTAAATTCGGATGTTCATTTTACTTAGAGAGAAATATTTTATAACCATTCCCTCAGGATAGCAGATCTCTAAGTTTAGAACACACACACATAAAAGGCTCCACACTTGGAAGCCCTAACTCTAGACTTGATACATTTATCAAGTCATACATGGCTTATATAGTGGAGGCTTTTACCTCACACTAAACCCTAAATAACTAGTCACTCCTTAGTGGATCACATAACTTACACATACACACAAATAGATTTTATAATTTACACACTTGCATGCTTTTCAAAGCATGACTTCACAAAAGCTCCAAAGCCCAATATGGTATTCCATCCTCAAAGACATGACCTAAACCACTTAGACCAATATCACAGTTTTGCAAACCACTCTTCCACCTGGTATTAGATAATTTTCTCAATTACCATACACCGGTCTTCACGAAGACGATGCAATGCCCAATACCTCATTGCCAAGATTATACACCTACTCCGAGGCCGTCATCACTTGAAACACCTTAATCCTATAGCACACCACATTACAACACAGTCTGTGATGCTCAATTACTTGCCACCAAGATCGTACGTCTCTTCTGAGAACCGTCACCACTTGAAATGTACAAGTCCAATTAGCACACCACATGCATACAATGCCTCCTCACAATCATTGTCTTTCTCTCGTGCTTCAGCACTTGAGATGATGTTCCACCTAAACTAAAGCGACACGCCATGGCTACCAAGCCTCGGTCTTGTCGTTGGCCATAACAATCATCAATCACCTGCACCTCAAAGAATAAGTAATTGATCCGAGCACAAATAATATGCACTTGACTTTCATTAGTAAAACATATGCATAGATACACCATGACTCACACATGCATGGACTACCCTTGACTAACACTTGCACGGACTCCCGCTGTGACTAACACAACGAATAAACAAACACAATGACTAACACTTGCATAGATTCTCGTCGTGACTAACACAACCAAGAAACCAACACAACTCAACCTCTCTCGGCAACAAGGGCCAGTTTGATCGCCCAGCCAACGCTAGTCATATCGCTATTACATGGCCGGCCAGACCGCTGGAACTCCGGTCAGATTGCCATGACAAGGCTAGTCAGACCGCTCTCAACGCTCCAATCAAACCGCCATAACAAGGCCGAGCCAGTACTACCACACCCCGGTCAAACCAAAAGTCAGTCAGACCGTTACACCAGGGCCGATCAAATCGCTAAATCTTGTGTCATGATTCTGAAATGTGCAAATGTATTTTACAACTTGTTATGAATCATGCTTCGACCTTTGGTTGCATGGTGACTTAGCTTTGTGAATGTGTTTTGTAAATTTATTGAAGTACATACATCGTTGTCTTTGCTGAGATTTCAAGGCAGTATGACCATCTCTGTGTGAGCAGTTAGACAGGCCAACGGTACGATCAACTCTGTGCGAGCGGTCAAACCGGTCGGAAGTATGAGCGGCTCTATGTGTGCAGTCTGACCAGCCCTCTCGTAACAGTCTGACCGGTGGAGCAGCCCGACCAGGTTGTGTAGCTAGTACCTTTTTCCAGAGAGCATGTTTTGATATGTCTCTGAGGTTTTAGCAGAGCTGCCTGACCGACGTTGTTTGTGCGGTCAAATTAGACCCGACGGTCCGATTGGACCCTGTGTGAGTGGTCTAACTGGTATAATCTGTAATAGCTAGTTTTTTAGCCATTGCGGTTGAGACTGGTTCGACCGGCCATGTGTTAGTGGTCAGACCGGTCCAGGCTAATTTTGTTGAAATCTTATCCCAACGGCTAGTTTTATGTGTGTGGATTATAATTTATAAATACCCACCATAGTCAATTAGGAGGAAGGTTGATGCATCACATTTCTTTCTCTTGAGCTAGTGTGAATTTCTCCTCTCAATTGTGCACGTGTTGCACCTTGTAAGTAAGGAGAGAAGTTTATTACTATTGGAGGTTACCAACTCTAGACGACGTGAAGGTGTTGTGGTCCGATGATCTTCTTAAGAAGCTTGTGATAAGGTTCAATGTGTTGTGAACATTGGAGATCACATACTCAGAGGTGGCAAGAGCTACTACTAGTAGAATTAAGGTGTTTGATTTAATTCATGGAACAGGTTCAATTCGTTTGGACTTATTTCGATCTGGATTAGGAGAAACCAACAAGTTTTCAAACATTACAGTAAAACATTATGTGTCAATTGTGGTTTGCTACTTAGTGATCATTTACATTCCTGGAATTATATTGATTGCTTGTTCCCTTAGAAGTGCAAATCTTGATATAGTTATAGCTTATTGGCGCACTTAGTTGAAAGTAAATAATTTAGATTTTAATTGAGCAAAACCAATTATATTTCCATATCTAAAACTCAATTTTAACAAAAAAATAATTTTAAAAGAGCGTATTTGTCCCTTTAATAAGCCCCCTCAACTGGTCCAACGACGACGACACTGTATACAGATCCTAGCGACCTTGTAGACCTCGGATGCAGATCTCGGCAACCCCTTTGGTCTTTGCCCATCATCTCCGCCCTCTCATCTGCCAGGTGATATCCATCTGTTGCTCTCTCCTCTCTCGCCCATCTGCTCTGTGTCTCTCTCCTAGCACCCAAACTCTACACCCAACACTTCAATTGTTCTTCTAGCTCCCGCCCAACTCAAGCTCCAGGCGTTCAGGCTCTGCCCATCATGGATTGGATCTTGCATGTTGTTTATGATGTGTTGTGCTTTCAAGAAAATGTTGCAATGGATGGTTATTTAATTATTTACACTTTATCATTCGAGTTTCCATCCGCTTTGTTACAGATATAAGAGAATCTTTTGTATACGCAACCTATAGGTTATAGATTCAGGGACATGGAAGCATTATTTATGTTTTCTACCAATTTCTTTTGATGGATTTATGTTGTGTGGAGGTGGAGCTAGCTTCAGATGCCACTGCTTGATGTTTTGCTTATTTACAGACTATGATGTTATGTCCTACTTTATGGAAAAAAAATTAGTTAGTACATTTGCTTGCAATTTATGCATGGTATCAAATATGTCTAGATCAATTACTTTTGCAGGTTGTGTTTTATGATCCACACCAGAAATTAAAGAATGCATGCAGGGATGGCATCTAGCAGGTGATTTTTTTCCTCTGTTTTGTACAAGTGTTTGCAGAGGTATACATGCATTCACCTAAGTTATCTTCATCCAGCTATTGTTTGTTGTAGCAGTTGGCTGTTCCAGAATCCATTGTGCTGACAAGGATGGATGCAGGGCTGGCATCTTGTAAGTGAGAATATTTTCTAGCTTTGTACGATGTTTGCATAATTTTACATGTGTTCGCTTAATTATGGTTGTGTGCTCCATACAGGCTATGTCTGCTAGCATGCTATTAGCGATTACAAACTAATGCTTATCCTTAAGTACTTCATTAGATTGATGTTATTCAAACTTTTAAGGAAATTATAGACCACCTATTCGCAAAAAAAAAAAATCACAGCCTTATCTGTTTATGTTTTTATCTCAGCATGTGGTTAAGTCATCGATCATTGATCTTTTAGGTGATTAATTAGGCCAAAAGATTAATTGTATCTTTAGATGTTGGGCTGTGGTTTTGAAATCTACTATTAATTAGAATACTTATCCACATGCCTCATTTTTGCTCCCAAACTCAAACAATGCCATATGCTAATACATGATGGCAAGCTATAGAATATTTGGCTGAGATCACTGCTCTAGACTTTCATGGAGATCTTTTCATATTCCCTGTTTTTTTACTCTTTAACATGTTTTTATATATTTTCTTCATGCAACGTTGAGTAAATATTTTCTTAATACAATGCTGAGATTCAGGAGCCATAGGCAATGTAGCTTACATCTTGAGACTGAATTTGAAGGAAATTCCCAGCTTACACCATGAATCAATTAGTAATTTTCCCTTTTGTTACGGATCCACAGGCAATGTAGATTATATCTTGAGAATGAATTTGAAGGAAATTCCCAGCTTCCACCATGAATCAATTAGTATTTTTCCCTTTTGTTACGGACCAATACCTTTGGATCTTGCTCGAGAATATTTATTTTGTTTTATGTTGTATAATAGGTTTTTAATCATGGGAAATAGATGCTTATTGTAGTTTGGTTTTTTCTTGGCTAATTCAGTGATGGGATCGATATGATGCTATCGACTTCAACGCCAGATTTGTTGGTGAGATGATATTGCACACAGAGAGAAGAGAAAGGTGGCATATTCATTTGCTCCCATATTTGACAGCCTATCAAAACTTTTCTACTGTAGAACTCTACGAGGAATGTTTGCATATGAGGTGAGCTTTGTGTTCAAGACTATTTTTTGGTTTATTGAGCTTTATGGAATGATCTACAATTAGTTGTTAATTATGTGTAGGTTAGACCGTACAGGATAGAGATACTTCTTTTAGCACATTACTTCAACTATCATGTCACCAAGACTGGGTATATGTCGTTTTATTTTGCATTTTTCTCCAGCGTCTAATGGTCAATTTATCAAACAACACAGGATATCCATGTCATGGTTGGCTTCAGGGCCGTCTCAACAATTTCAAGGGCCCTTGGGCAAGCAAGACAGCAAGGGCCCAGCAATCTAATTTTTTAATATGACGATTAAAGTATATAGTACTACTAATAAGAGTTAACTTGCAGCATATGTTTAGTTCATTAAAGATAACGATAGTCCAACAAAGAAACTAAAAGAACGGTAAAATAACTATTATGATCACCTCAAATAAAATATTTCGTTTAAAAATTAATTACTGTAGCGAAATCGAAGTTTCTGCCATGAATGCAGAGCGAATATATGTTGCTTCAAATACGGTTAGTCTCGGTTATAAATATTTAGTCGGATATCGTGTAAAAACAAAACCCATGTGTCACATATAAAAGGATCAATCAATCGTACTACATATCCAAAATACAACTCATTAGAAGTTTAACAAGCAAATTTGACTACATCAATTAAATTCAAAAGTATTTTTAAGTTACTTATGTTCAAAAGTACTTGCCTAAATTGTTAATTTTTCTGAGTTCATTTGCTATTTTTTCTTGATTTATTTTGGATTTCTTGAATTTTCCTAAAAATACAAAACTAATTTCAATACTGAAAATCCTCGTGGGTTGATTTTTCTCGCCAGCCCACTATAGACAAGTGAGAAGTTAGTCATGTACACACAGGCCCATAGCATCATGAGCTTGTCTATTGAGCTGACCAGCTAAGGATGACTTATGAGACTAGAGTTTATCGGATACTATCCGATTAAATTCTTGGATAGCTCTGAATCCGACAAATACTTCTATTCTGAATCTTTGTGTTGTTCTGTCTATATATTTCAATAGATAGTTGATGCATGCTTTTATAAGCAAGGCGACAATCTATTCCATTTTTTAGATGGGCTCTGTGGTGTTCTGAATCAAACAAATTACACCTTGGGGTCTTCGATACATGGTCAAGCATCTCTCTGTGACAAGGAACGCCTGTTATATTTATGCGCTGTAGGGCTATAATACCGTATTCGGTTCTTCGTACCTAGTACAGACTTCTAATGATTTTACCCTCTCCGGCGCGACGTAGAGTTCTTTTTTGCTGCGGCTTATGGCTTTTGGCTACGGCTTGTGACTTTTAGGCTATTTGTATGAGAGACTACAGAGTAACAGAAACTCACGTGCGGTTTTTGCCAATATAAATAAAGTTAATAAAGTACATACTACAATTAACTAGTAGACTATATCTTAAAAAATTATTCCGTTTAAAAGTTAGTTACTGTAGAAAAGACGAAAAGCAGATTTTAGAAGCTGAAAAGAACAGGGCCCTAGTAGCATTCAATGGCAATAAGGTGGAGGTAGATAGGTGAGTTGGTAGGGGTAGTTTGGGGGAAACGTGTTATGGGCACTGTAAAGAGCAAGAGAAAGTCATGGTTAAAGATAGAGGTGCAATCAGAGTAGATACGAACGGATTTCGTTTATTCCATATTTTTTTTGGAATCAGAGTCAGATATGGATAGTGCCGAATACGATTATGGAAGTCTCTGCCATGAATGCAGAGCGAATATATGTTGCTTCAAATACGGTTAGTCTCGGTTATAAATATTTAGTCGGATATCGTGTAAAAACAAAACCCATGTGTCACATATAAAAGGATCAATCAATCGTACTACATATCCAAAATACAACTCATTAGAAGTTTAACAAGCAAATTTGACTACATCAATTAAATTCAAAAGTATTTTTAAGTTACTTATGTTCAAAAGTACTTGCCTAAATTGTTAATTTTTCTGAGTTCATTTGCTATTTTTTTCTTGATTTATTTGGATTTCTTGTATTTTTTTCTAAAAATACAAAACTAATTTCAATACTGAAAATCCTCGTGGGTTGATTTTCTCGCCAGCCCACTATAGACAAGTGAGAAGTTAGTCATGTACACATAGGCCCATAGCATCATGGGCTTGTCTATTGAGCTGATGAAAGCATCTAGGCCCCCAAAAATGATTTTGGTAATTAATGAAATTATGTGAATATGGGACTAACGTGTTTTATGAGCATGTGAAGGATTAGTCCACATATGAGCGACAAGATGCAAGCCAAAGAACTCTTATGAAGATCCAAATTTTGGCTAAGGCAAAGGTACACTTAGCGTAGGATCTATTTTATTTTTACCGGTCTTGGAGAATGGTGGAAGACCGGATTATAGGATAGATGATCGTACCATCAAGGGGGATCTTGGCTAGTAACTTGAAAACATATATCTAGTGCCATTTGGATTATCTTTTGAATCTTGCATTCATGAAAATTCAATTTAAAAATTAAGTTTGTGCTCTGTCTGGACGAGCGGTAGTACCGCGTATTTAAAACATATATCTAGTGCCCAAATGCGGTAGTACCGCAGAGCGGTAGCTCCGCTTCTGGAGCGGAACCTTTTTTCCAGAGAGCACCCCTCGAACTCGGTTGAATTTCCGCGGAACGGAAGTACCGGTCATATTAACGTCGGTACTACCGCTGCGAGCGGTAGTACCGCATCCTTAAGCGGTACTTCCGGATCCTGGAAGAACCGGAGGTTCGAGCGGCATGTTTTTTCCAGAGAGCATCTCCGGTCGGTCTCGGATCTTAACCAGACCGGAAGTACCGGCATTCTCAACGTCGGTACTACCGCAGGAAGCGGTAGTACCGCACCCAGAGCGGTACTTCCGGAGTCCGGTTGATCCGGAGCCCAAGCGGAATGTTATTCCCAGAGAGCAGCTATTTTTGGACCCTTCGGAGTTTGGCCAGAGCGGTAGTACCGCGCCGACTTTGCGGAACTACCGGAGAGCGGTAGTACCGCAAATATCAACGGCGGTAGTACCGCGCCGCCAAATCCAACGGTCACTGCTCACGTCTGACAAAGCCGTTCTGACGCAAAGATTTGGTAGCGGTAGTACCGGCCCCAGAAGGGCGGTAGTACCGCTCATCCTGATTTTTGCGGGAAATTGTGCCAAACGGCTAGTTTGGTTGGTGGAGGCTATAAATACCCCCACCACTGCACAAGGGCATTTTTTAGAGACTCATTGCACAATTCTTGAGCCCTAGAGCATTCATTTCATCTCAATTCTCCCTTTGCACATCAAAGTGAGGTGGTTGAGCATTTAGTGCTAGATTTCAATTGCAAATCCATTTGGCACTAGGTTTGCATTCAAGCGAACATCGGGATCTATTTCTCTTAGTGCTTGCCGGCACTTGGACGATCCGGTGGAGGTTGGTTCGGTGATCTTCTCAAGAAGATTGTGAGAAGACCCGGCAATTGTGAAGGTTGGAGCTCGCCTACCCGGAGTGGGGAAGAGCTACATTAGTGATCGAGGTGCTTGGCTCAATTCGTGGAGCCGGTACGATTCGTCCGGGCTTACCTCAGCGTGGATTAGAGGAAACCGACAAGTTTTCGATCACCACGGTAAAATATCAGTTGTGTCTCTTGTCTTTTTAGCTCTTGTTTATTTGCTTCATTGTGATCATTTAATTGTTTAGAGCTAAGTTGGCTAAATTGTTAACTAGAATTGCATAGGATTAATTGCTTTACATCATTGTCATTTAAATTGTGAAGAATTAATCAAGTGAACAAGAAAAATTTAAAAACCTCCTATTCACCCCGCTCTAGTCGGTATCCTTGATCCTATAGCTGACCAGCTAAGGATGACTTATGAGACTAGAGTTTATCAGATACTATTCGATTAAATTCTTGGATAGCTCTGAATCCGACAAATACTTCTATTCTGAATCTGATCTCATATCCGGGAAAAAACTATATGGTTTCGAATCTAAAAAAAATAGCTGGATATCCGTTTTTTTGCTCCAAATTAGATCTAAATGCTTTCGGTTGAACGGAAGCCGGATATCCTCGGAGGGGAACGAGGATGGAGCTATAGGACTATAGGAGGAACGAAATAATAATTTATTGCCTGAGTCGTTTATAAGGTTTGTTCCTTTTTAGGAACTTTTTTTTTTGGGTAAACTTGTAGGCCAACACTTAATTTTCAGCACATTCGTGCAAAGTGTAAACTACGATAATTCATATATAGAGTAAAAGGTCACTCCAGGAAAATAGCAAAAGCAAAACAAAAACAGATAGCAAATGTTACATGGATAAAATTATGTTGGAGATTAGAAGGGCATATTTCGGTGGGGAACGAGGATGGAGCTATAGGACTATAGGAGGAACGAAATAATAATATATTGCCTGAGTCGTTTATAAGGTTTGTTCCTTTTTAGGAACTTTTTTTTGGGTAAACTTGTAGGCCAACACTTAATTGTCAGCACATTCGTGCAAAGTGTAAACTACGATAATTCATATATAGAGTAAAAGGTCACTCCAGGAAAATAGCAAAAGCAAAACAAAAACGTGGTCGGCAGGATTCGAACCTGCGCGGGCAGAGCCCACATGATTTCTAGTCATGCCCGATAACCACTCCGGCACGACCACCTTGCTGCATAGCTCGGACGCCAAACATAATTTCCCGTTTCTAAAGGAGCAGTAGCATTCTAGGCAGTCCAATGTTGAATCACCAGAGTCGCGGTGTCACCTGCTTTTTCTCAAGGGAGCGAGTTATATATCCTCTAATGTAAACACAGGAAGATGTCTCAGAAACAGAAACATCGGTTCATTTCATAGATATGGCTATTCTAGGCCTGTTCTCAATTCCCTAGTCAGGCACTTCTGGAATGACGAGATCAATACCATTCTCCACTGAGGAAACAATTAGATCAGCAGTGGTGAAAGGAAGCTCAGCACAGTTTCAAACTTCCATTCTGTAAGGATTTATGGATTCTTTAGTCATATACATCCACACTGTTCAAGCACATAAGGTAAATCAAGTCTACAGAAGAAAAAAATATATAAACACTGGTACAAAGGAAACATCAAGTAGAAAAGACCTAAACGGCATCCCGCATCAAGGGGGAACATAATATAAGGTGTCTTCCACAAGCGTGCTTCCAAGTAGCGGCTAAATTTTTAGGGGACTGTTTGGTTGCTCGCAAGCCAAGTGACTCTGGCCTCTGGGCAATTGTATTAGCTCTATTTCGTGGATCTCACCACTCACAGGTGCCCCAGAGCAGGCCACGGGGTCACTCCATTGGCAGGAAGTAAATGCTTTATGATTGGAGCTCGCCGCGCCATTGGGATGGATTCATTCAGACGTGATGCTTGGGCCTTGAATCGGGATGCCTTCTGCAGAGGTGATGAAAATCTCAGTATACATTTCGTTTTTCAAAAAAAAAAGGATGCTAGTATACAGTAAGTATGCGGATCACTGCAAAGTCCACACAGAGTTAATCAATAATGAGTTACACGAAGATATCCGGAACAACATCAGCAATGGTTATTTAAGTGTTTAAACCCAATACTCCAGTTAAGGATCAGTTGAATTGTCATCCACAAGTCACATGGTAGTACATAGAATTATTGTGGAATGGACTGGTGCTTACATACTACTGCTATGCACTTCCTCATCTAAGTCCATACCTCATCATGGCAGCAGAAACAACCAGAATTTCTTGTTTAAGACTAACGAGCATGACCGCTAGACAATCTCATCGAGATTTTTTTCCCTCTTTTCCTTCAGGTTAAACAATACAAGGAGCTTCCTAGAGTTTCTCCCCAGAGTGAGACTACACTAACATCATGTATTGTAGAAAACGAAAGCACCTAGGCTCTCAAGGAGCTGTTTTTGTTGCTATGTTCAGTATCAGATTGTAAAAGTGATACAGGAAGCAACATCTCAATAACACGACTGACAAATCAGACGCTTACACAAGCACAGCGGCACAAGGTTAAGTGATTAGCACAAGACATAGCCGGAAAAGAGGCGAAGGGCCTGACCTTCTCGTCGAGGACGAACCCGACGCGCGACACGGCCTTGCTCTGCCGCCGCATCCGGTACAGCCGCCGGCCCAGCACGGCGATGCCGAGCAGCGCGACGGCGACGGGCACCGACCACGCGCTCCTGGCCGCGCGCAGCGCCCACAGCCGCAGCACCTCCAGCGGCATCTTCCACCACCGCGACGCCCCTCCCTTCGCCACCGTCCCCTCGTCCGCCGCCTCCTGGGGCGGCTCCAACGGCTCGTCCGTCGCCTCAGCCTCCTCGCGCCTCTCCCCGTCCGACGACGAGTCCGACCACAGCGCAGCGCGGTCACGGGCGGGGAAGACGAGGTCGTCCGGGTCCGGCTCCACCCAGCTCGCGTTTCCGGAGGCCGCGCTCCTCGCGGCCTCCCCATCCTCTTCCTCCTCCTCCTCCTCCCCCTTGGTGAACGACGCCCTCTCGGGGTACTTGGCATCTGAGCCGAGGTCGAAGTAGTCGTGCTTGATGGCGCCGGCGTCGTCTTCCACCTCCCCGCCGCCGCCGGCGTAAGGCTCGGCCGCGGCGGTGGGGGAGGCGAGGAGGAGCTCCCACTCCTGCAAGTTCGCGGCTTCCCCGTCCATGCCGAGGGGGGCTGGCTAGGTTTTGGGTTTGGGAGCGGTGGGATTGGGGATTTGGAGGCAAAAAGGAAGAGAGCGAGGCGTCGTGTTGTGCCGTGTAGGGTGGGGAAGGGAAGGGAAGATTCGCGGGGCCGCAAGTTGAAGGTGGTTCTTTTGCAGCTAAGCTTGGATTCTAGCGTCTTGGAAGAAAGGGGAAGGAATAGAACTAGATTCTTTTTGTTTGCACCAGCAGTCTAGTGCTACTAAACTACTACTAATGAATCGCTAAAAGTTTCAAAAAAGGGTTACTACTAATGAACAAGTGGTTGCCAGTAAAACCCGTGAATTTACCACAATAGTGACCGGTGGCCATTCCATAGGTCATTCTTTTGTCATATGGTTTATAATTTATAGCTTTCTTTGAATATATAAGGCCCTGATCAATATGGTTTCAGCTTCTGGCTTCAGCTTATTTTTGCACTATTCATAAATTTCGTCTTTTTCTGAACTTTTGGCTTTTTTGAGTTTTTTTACCGGTTCTTTTTTTCCTCGTATTTGTTTACATTATACGTGATGGGCTAATATGTTTTTTCTATTTTTAAATTTTTTTTAAATTTAATTATGGTAAATAAGCCTTTGTCAGCTACAGTGCTTTTTTCAGCCAGCTACAGTGTTTTCAGCCATAAGCCATGAGGCTTTCAGCCGAACCGATCACCACCTAAGTAGGACGATTTGTTTATCACTTTTTTAATACGGTTTATCGGAATACACTTTTCGAATCAATTTCTCGATATTCGATATGCTCATATAAACGCTTATACTAGGATTAAAAGTCATCAGCCACAACAAAAAAGAACCCAACAGGAATATTTGGGAATAGGTATGGTGATTGAAGCCTCTAGTTTTCACTACAAAACACAATTATAAGCGATCCACCATAAAATGCAGTCCCACTTGTTAGTAGTACTAGCTAAAGTTTTGCTAGAAATTCAGGGCCTTTAAGGTGTTGCTCCAACTGGTTATCGGCTGTAGCTTCTAATTTAAAGTTAAAATTGTATTATAGCAGTTGTTAGTTTTTTCTAAATTATTTAATTAAAAATAAAAAAATAAAAACATCATTGTATCCGTAAAATAGAAAAAATACAAAAAAAATCAAAATTAGAACCTGACGTAATACAATGTGGTGATCAACTCGGCTTCGGCTTCTGGCTTCTGGCTTATTTTTCACTATTCATAAGTTTCGTCTTTTTCTGAACTTTTGGCTTTTTGTTGAGCTTTTTTGCCGGTTCTTTTTTTTCCTGTATTTGTTTGTATTATACGTAATGGGCTAACATATTTTTTATATTTTTTTAAATTTAATTATGCTAAATAAGCCTCTGTCAGCTACAGTGCTTTTTTCAGCCAACTGCAGTGTTTTCAGCCATAAGCCATGAGCTTTTCAGCCCAACCGATCACCACCCAAATAATTTTTGGTTTAAAAAAACTAAAATCCAAAGCAGTTTGGGACAAGACCTAAGGGCCCTATGCAGTAGATCGTACTGCACATGCCTTAGGTACGGGCCTGGTCACGGTGATACGCGGACACGTGCAACTAGTAAATGGGATGAAATGTGAAATGAAGCTAGATTTTTAGAGGCCTGCATGTCGAACTTACGTTTGGTGGCGGCTGCTAGCTTGGGATTTTCCTTGTTCTTGGAAGTGTTCGTCGATAGAGATTGTATTTCTTGTCGATTTTTCGGCCGGTCAAAGCCATATTTAATATATTTTGTTTTACAAGGATCTCATATTCTCATCTGACTGTCTATGTGCCCTCTATCATAGAATGTCGAGTGATAGCGAAATTCTGAAACTACTCATCATCATCATTTGCTAAAAACATCAGGGTTTGTCTATATAATTTTTGACTGTTTTTAAGGCAAAAATAGTTAGATTTTAGAACCGTTAGATAGAGATCCAATGCACCACATTCACTTCCAAATCCTATAAATAACCTAACCCTAACCTGCCTCCCCTATGCCGACCCCGCTGCCTCCCCCGTGCCGACCCCACAGCCTCGCTCGAATCGCCAATCCCCTCCCCCGTCATCCACTGCTGCCAATCTCCCCACCCCAAACCTAACTCCTCCTCCCTTCCCACCCCCATGGATCCACCAACGCTAGCCCCCAACACAGTCGTCATTGCCCTCTCCACACCGGCGACGCCCGCCTCCTCCTCCACCACCTCCAATCTTTTTCTCACCGAAGCAGCTCACACACCTCCTTGCCACCCTTCGCCCCCTCCTCCACCACCCACAGCCGACGGCGCTCCTGCTGCCTCGCCGCGCCCCTCCCCGCCGTGCCATCCCCGCCCAACCTAGAAGCTACTACCTTCCGCCGCCACTGCCCTCCAGCACCGCCCACCACCCTCCTACCCACCTGGCGCCCTCTCCGCCACCCACTACCGGGCCACTGCCTCCCCGCCTCTCTCTATGCCTGGGGAACGGTGAACCCTAGGCGCGGGAGGCGAGATTCCCCCCTTGGGCTCGCCGGTGAGGAGAAAGAAGGGGTCACTGGAGGGAAAAAGAATGGATCGCTGGAGAAGAAGGTGGAGGTTGCAGCACATGAATCTTCGCGCATATCTAAAGGTGAGAAATCCGAATGATTTTCTCATTATTAGACCATGTGGCTAGGTCTAGGATATTTTTGGTGATGAATAATTGACAATAGTTAATTTATAATGATGAATATTTGATAATATTTCTTATGGATGTTATGCGAGACATGTGGCATGTGTGGACTGATGTTGGTCAAGTTGAGACGAACTTATGCCGGAAAAATGTTGTTTGGTCTTTGTATGTGCAGGGTGAGCATGAAGGCGATTATGGTCGGTGACAAGGTGGACCAGTTTTAGGATAGGGAGATCTGAGGTTCGGACGGTCAAGGATGTCATGAGATGGTCGGGCTTATGCTTGGGGCGCGTGGAGATCAGAGATAGATGATACGCGTTGGAGCTACGGAGATGCTGTCCAGAGGCTACAACACGTGGTGGATGATGCGTGGAGACGCTACGGGAGGTGCGGTCCTGGAGGCTTCGACGCGTGATGTGTTAGAAAAGTTGGAATTTTGAAAAACTCGTGTTAGAAAGGATTTCGGGTCCCTTGAAAGGTAGTGGGCCGAAAGCCTGGTTGAGATGAAAAGACCTAGGTCCAGTTGGACGAGTTGTATTAGGGTTTTGCGTAGAGATTGAATAGGTGAGAGAATTGGCGGTGGGTGATTGAGTGAACAAAAAAAAAAAGAAAATCGAGTGCTGGCTTGCATGTGGGTGCTGATGGATAATTAGAGCTGGAGACTCGTTGATTGAAGAAAAGACGGCGGCCGACTTGTTTCGAGCGATCGGAAAAGAAGAAACAAAAAACGTAAAGGTGGCTCATATGCATGGCTGATGGATAATTGTGGAGTACTGAATCGTATTGTGTCGTATGAATAGAGAGAAGTATCAAGCGGCGGCGGAGACTCGCTGATGGTTATGAGCATAGGCGGGGTGGGATTGAGGCATAAACAAGAGATTACTCGCATGCATTGGGTCTGATGGTTGGTAGGCGTCGGTGACTGGTATTGGAAGATAGAGGAGCGTAGTGTTGATTGGTGACCCGAGCGATTGCCGAGACGTTCTGGCCGAAATCCTTTGTTGATCGAAGTTTTGAGCAGGCCAATTTTTTTTCCGTGATCGAGTTGAGGCCGTGACTCCTGAGCGAGAGATCGTTTTAAAAAACCAGAGTATAAGGCATTGCAATTATTTACCCCTTCTAATTACTTCTAATTAAAAAATCATACAAATGTTATATAGTACTTCCGAAAACATTAAAATTCTTATGTGCTTCGCCGATTTTACTGGCTGTAGATACTCTTCTCGTTTGAGTGATCCTGAAACGGTGGAGTTTGGCACTTTGAAAGGCACGACTCTGTCCACGTCGACCTTTTAGCTCTTCAGTTTTCAGGGCGAATATGAGGTAGCAGTTCTTCTGCTTTCTACCCAAACAGGCCCTTATATTTCTTCCGGGAAAAATAAAGGATAGTATGGTTCAGTTGCTAAGTTTGCCAGGAAAATCAGCTAACAAAAGTTCCTCTCTTTTGCAAAGTTTAGTTTCCCTTCGTCTAAAAAATAGGGTTTAGTTCCTTTTCCCAATGTGCTTATTGCAAAGTCAGCAAAAGTCAAGAGTTAGGCCGCCAGAAACAAATTGGTGCACCCATGAACTATCAGCAGGTGCTGCTGTTTTACGACGCATGTAGTTCACATGCATGCACTTGAGCTCTGTCTTCCCGTGGTTTCAAGAAACGTCGTCTTCAGAGAAGTGACACGGTTTATTATTAACCTGCGAACTACCATCCTGGTTAGCAAATCCAGTGGCATATGATATGACCACAGAGTTCACAAGGTTACCTTGCATGCCCATTATATTGTATTAGGCCATCTCAGTAATTCAGTCAGGATCGCCTGAACGAAACCCCACGAAACCAAGACAGATAGGTGTAGGTGCTCAGCTTTCCTCCAACCTTCAATCGAAAGCGGTTTCACCATTTCCACTCCATGGTTGGGTGCACTCGTCTCGTGTTGCACGACCAATATGTTGCATAGTACATATGTTTTTCCTTTTTTACGAAATAGATTGCCTGTGTTGCATGACAAACTTTCTTGTAGGCTGAACACCTAATATGAAGTTCATCGTGATCTTTCTCGAGCGCTTATCTTTTTGGAAAACCATATTCCCCCCACTCCATAGCATATTGCGAATGGCCACAGAAGAGAAGACCTCAGGGCTTCCAAGCTCCGTCTATAAGACGAGTCTGCAATCTGCTTGGGGCTTTGCTGATTTGGAATACTGGTTGCTGGTGAAATCTGGGAAAAGGATAGTGTGTTTCAGTGACTGACTAATCATTGGTCCTGTTCTTTTGAACTGTGTTGAATGGCTTTTAGCTACAGCTGATAATGTTTAATTACATTTTTTAGATGGTAGCGAATGACGGAGATGCCAATACGAATGATGCACATGATTTTAGTCTCATAAAACCGTTTGAAGAATTCACTTCAAGAAACCGCCCTACAGTGGCGTAGCCAGGATTTGTAGCTATGGTGGTCCATTGTCTAATTTTTTTTAACCGCTATAAACTTAACATGTCGGTACACAAGTATATGAATTACAAAACGCAATTAAGAAAAAAAGGACATACAATTAAAATTAAATAGTCCAATGCGACCGTGCATTCCAATAATATAATCTAATGACACAGAATAAAATAAGGTTTTGTGTACCTTGTGACTTGCGGCCTGTGAACGTCTGATGCCTGATGGTGGATCGCTGTCGCTGATCACCGGCTGGTGGCCACCAGCAATAGCTGATGCGTTCTGCTCGAGTTAGGGCTTATTTGCTTAGTCTCTAGCTCTAGGGAGAGATTGGGAGAAAAAAAGGAAACATGACTAAACGAGCAGGCTAATTGGATGAAGATTTTGATTTTTGAGACGTACCTGCAGAGGACTCACGTGTGCTGCTACTCGTTGTCCGGCGCCGGCCTGCCGCCGGCCTGCCGCCGCTGCTATCGTTCGTATAATCGTATTCGTATTCTATGAAGCACAACACAACAAGGGATACGAAGGGGCGCAGGCCGGCCACACAGAGAAATACGAAGGGTCACACAATGCGTATTCGCGAAAGGCCGCGGAAGCTCCCACGTATTCGATGTTTGGCTGCTGAAGATCCGAATTTTCCTATATCTATGGGCCTTGTATGGGCCGAGCGCAGGGTGGTCCGCGGACCACCCGGACCACCCTGTAGCTCCGCCAGTGCCGCCCTACTTGTTTTGACTTTTGAAGAAGTCAAAAGCCCAAAATAACATACCCTTGGCTTGCCAGGACTGACAAGCATAGCTATTCTCTATAATGCCTAGAGTAACAAGCAACTTCTCTAACGCCTCGCTATCTTGAGGTGGTGGAGGACGACGGTGACGAGGGGCGGAGGGTGCAGACCGGACGACGTCACCTTCATTGGTCTCCTGTTTGCATGTAGTCATGTTGGTCTGGTCGATGTCGGCTGGGCTCACTTCAGATCCATGGAGACCAAGCATGGCATTGCTCATGGACCGGATCACTATGCGTGCATGGTCGACTTGTTAGGCCAAGCAAGGCAGCTCGAGGAGGCCATGGACCTGCTGAACCGGAGCCCGACCGAGTTGGATGCCACGGTATGGAAGGCGCTGCTTGGTGCATGCCGGGTGCACCGAAACGTGACCCTCGCCGAACGGGCGGCTGAGATGGTGTGGAAGCTGGATCCGACAGACGTCATTCCATCGAATCTATACTCGTGAGTGAGGTGATGGGGCGATGTCATGAGGATCCGTGCGCTGATGAAATCGAGAGAAATCATTAAGGAGCAAAACCTGGGTGTCACTGGGTCGGAGTGGACCGTGGGCACCGCTAGTTTATTCGAGCTTCTGATTTCTTAATTTCATGTTTTTTTTTGCTTTTTGTATTTTCTTTTTTATATTATCTATGATGATATAACATTTTTAAAAATTTTAAATTTAATACGTTGAAAAAGTTATCATAGTTACAATAAAAAAAACTAATACAATATAAAATAAGTCAAAAGCTCAGACTTTAAAAGCCTCAATGAGCACCACCTTACCAGAAGGCGAAGGAGGTGACGGAGAGGATCCGCGCCAAAGGATAGGTGCCGGACACCGACTGGGCACCGCAGGACGAGGGGCCGGAGGGGAGGGAGAGGGGGATGGCTCACCACAGCGAGAGGCTCGCCGTGGCCTTCGGGCTGCTCGCCGCGCCGGCTTGCGTGCCGATCCGCGTGTTCAAGAACCTCCGGGTGTGCGGCGATTGCCATGCCGCGATCAAGATGGTTGCCACGGTGTACGGCAGGGAGATCATACTTGGAGATGCAAACTGTTTTCATCACATGAAGGATGGTGCCTGTTCATGCGGCGACTACTGGTAGATTCAGGGTTGGATCCTTGGCTCATTTTTGGTAGGTTCAGCGTAGGCATGTGTATCGAGGGCATGCAAGTATTTGACCACATCGAGAAGAAATCTTTTTTCCTTCCCAAAATTGCTTGTATTTCTAGTAGATTAGATTGCAACAAAGATGCCAGTGATGTACAATGTGCTAGTGTACTACCCGAATGGCCTTTTTGCTAAGGAATCCTACCATTCTATTCATCAATCTCCTTTACAGCATCCTGAAAAAACAGAGGGCAAAGCAGTTAATATTACCTTCGAAAAAAGTGAATAAAACCCTGAAGCAACAGGCCAACAGCAGAGGTTAAACATGCAAATACTGCTGACAAAATAAGCACATATGCAAAAGGTATTGTACCTTTGCAAGCCTTGTCACATAAGTAGCAGCAATGGCAGTAAATACTAGCCCTATGCCCAGTGTCAATAGCTGGCTGTTTCCTCCCAAACCGATTTCCGACTCATCTTGCTGTGAAAGAGAGAGCTAAGTCATGTTCTCAATATTCAAGTCACTAGATAAGTGTCCCTTCTTTCTAGATTATGGCTTATGCATTCTCTCAAACAAACAAATGGAACGGCTTTTCTATTGCCTTTTCGAAGCGACTTATCGGTATTCGGTTCGTTCACATAAGAGCTTACGCTAGGACCAAAACCATCAGACGCAACCATAAGCCATCAGTCGTAGCCCAAAAGAATAGGGCCAAGTTTTTTATAGGCCTTATGAGTTCTGCTGTTATGCATATAGAAAAACTAAGTGAGTGTTAATGAGATAGAGTTGTATTAGGATATAGAGTTTGTATTCTATTCCATATATGTCTTATCTCTATATGGCATATCCTCTTGTACTCTCCTATATATATGGCCCTTTGGGTCTCATATCAATACACACACAATATTCATAACATGGTATCAGAGCTTAGGTTGAAACCCTAACATCATCTATTTCCGCTGTTGATGCTGCCCCCGGGAGGATCGATCTCCTCTCCCGGGGGCGGCCACCTTGTTGCCCGCGTTCGCCGGCCGCCGCCAACGGATCTCGCCGGGCCGTCGTTGCATCATCTTCCACAGCACGGGCCGCTGGATCTCGCCGCCCCTCTGCTCGGGCTGGCCCTTCTTCGCCCAGATCCGGCCTCCCCGCCGTCTCCCGTGGTCAATGCCTCTACGGTCGCCGCCGTCCCGGATCTCGCCTTGCCCAGCCTCGAGGAGCCCGCTGCCGCCGCCGTCTTTTTGGTCGCCGCCCTGGATCTCGCCGTGCCCGGCCTCAAGGAGCCCTCTGCAGCCGGGGTTCTGGGCTCGGGCCTCTGGATCCGGCCGTCGCCGCTCGGATCGACCTCGCCCCGCCAAGATCCGGCCGCCGCGCGGGCTGTCTCCACCCGTGCCGCGGATCCCGTCGCCGCCGACGCTCTTGTGGTCGCCGCCGCCGGCGGATCTCGCCGTCTGGTGATCGCGCCCGCCTCTGCTCCACTCCGCCCGGCCGCGCCGTCCGCCACCACGCCCGGATCCGGGCTCCCCGACCGCGCCGCTGCCTTTGGATGCCGCAGTGCCTACACCCGCGCCGGCCTCTGCTCCCCGCTCCTCTTCGTCGCCTCGATGCTGCCACCCCGCCGCCGCTCTTCCCAGGCCGCCGCCCCGAGGAGAGAAAGAGGGAGGCGCAGAGAGAGACGGGAGTGCGGGAGGGACGGTGGGAGAGAGTAAAATCAGAGCGGGCGACGGGAGTGAGGAGGGGCGTGAAGAGAGAGAGAGGAGGGGATCTTTTCTTGGCTACTCGAGACCTATGATTTCTTTTGCTGATTTCTTTTCGGCAGTCTTAGGTTATTTTTCGTGAGTCTTATGTCACGTCTATCCAAGTCCGTAGTTTCTAATTTTTTCGTTCGTCCAAGCCGTGCGAGTCCACAAATTTATTGTCGATCATAGAAGTGTAGCAATTTTCTTTTGCATGGCAGCAGCCGCCGCTCTATTCTTGAGCCGCTGCAGATCGTAGAAGTCTTTATGATGCCGCCGCTTCTCTTTGAGCCGCCGCCCCGAGTTTTTAAGACCGCCGCGCTTCTTCTGCACTGCGCCTCCGTTGTGCTTCTTGTGCATTGCGCCGCCGCCATCTCGGGCTTCGATCTGCGTCGTCATGCTTTTATATATTCCTCTTCGGCTTGATTTGACAGTTTATTCAAAGGCTGCACGCAACGACGACATCATCAAGACTCGGACTTCGGATTTTTTCTTGTTTTAGTGTTAGCCCTTTTTCAAATGCAATGCTATTGCATACGCCTTGCATTTGAGGGGGGTGTTAAGGAGATAGAGTTGTATTAGGATATAGAGTTTGTATTCTATTCCATATATGCCTTATCTCTATATGGTATATCCTCTTGTACTCTCCTATATATATGGTCCTTTGGGTCTCATATCAATACACACACAATATTCATAACAGTGAGATCATTTGGCTAGTGACAATAACATTCTCTCCTCAACCAAGAAACTCTCTCTATTGTTCCATCGTCCTGACTATACAATAAATATTAACTTTCAGATTACCCAATGAAACACCACATTTATACAATAAATATTAACTTTCAAATTACCCAATGAAACACCACATTCTAATATTCTAATGAAATATTTGAACCGCTAAGCCCAAGATAAGAACAGACCGAACAGTAAGAGCAACATTTAAGTATATTGCAAGAGTAGGGGATGTCTTGAGTTGGATTAAGGTGTCCGCATTTGGATATATAAGTAACTGTCATTCTGTACACTTCACTAGAAAGGAAAGACCATCAACATATTGCAACACACTCCAAGGTACATGGGATGAACACAACTCTTATAAGCTACTATCCTATATATGTATTAACAAGTTAAAAAAAACACTTCCTAGAAAGGAGCTGAAAAGGGCTTGATGGCTCAAAAGATGTATGTATCATAGAACAGTATCATTGATGTGATAACAGAAGTAAGCTGTAATGAGTGCACCAAAAAAGATCGATGGTTTAAGAACTTACAATTATAGCTCTCCCAAATGCACCAGCACTGACATAAGCCCATGTTCCTGGAAGCATTCCCAACCAACTGCATGCCAATGATAAAAGAAATACCTGAGCTAACAAGGCATTATAGAGAACGACCGTACTGTTGACAATTTTTCTGTTTTTATTCCTTCACGAGATAAAGTTTCAATTTGTAGTGGACCAGAAAGTGGTTAGTTTCTTAAACAGGTATATGATATCTGCCAAACAGGTATATGATATCTGCCAAACAGGTATATGACGTCTGCCACTCTTTTGGTCTCACAAATCACACACTTCCAGAATATAGAATTACTATGCTGCATCATGAATCATGAAGACGAAATCACGAAACTATGGCATTAACATGTCATGAAGAACAGCCAATTTTCTGACTGAATGCAGCATGCTCTATGAAATAGAAGCTTACGACTTCGTGGTCTTTCTGTTAGATTCACAGATAATGTCATAATGGAATCAAGGAAGCGTGGAGGGAGTAGAAACTAACCTGCCCAACACGTAAGGCAAGAATTTCACTGAAGTCAAGCCGTACAGGTAGTTCCCAAGGGAGAAAGGTAATAGGGGACTCAAGCGAAGCAGAGTTACAACCTTAAATCCATTTTCACCTATTGCTTTATCAATTGCCAGAAACTTCTTATTTCCTTCAACCAATTTAAGAACACGCTCCCTGGCAAAGTATCTAGCAATAAGAAAGGACACCGCTGCAGCTAGCTACACAGTCAACAAAGTTCAATGAGAAAATTTCAGAAAAGGGCAGAAAAAATGCTCTTCTTGCTGGATTTACTTACTGTCCCACTGATCGAAACAAGAATTGTACCGGTAACACTACCAAGTAATAAACCCGCAGACATGGTTAAAGGTATTGCTGGAATTGCAAGAACCTGAAATCAGCAAACATCATATCGTTAATATCAATCCAAAGTTCCAACCCTCATGTTAGATATCTGTACTGTATGGCAAAAGTTTATAGCATGCATAGTAGTGGATCAAAGGTGGACCCACGATTTTATGTTAAGAGTTCATAAATAGGCAAATAGACAAAGAAACGCATGCCATCCCTTCAAACTGACTTACCAGTAAACAAGATATAAGTCTCTAGCGCCTAGGCACTCAAGTTACAGCTACATATGCAAAGTGGAGATCTGATACGTTTGCTGATGAAAGTAACTATTTTGTTCAAGATGCTAGATTGTTTACAGCACCATGATGAGATCAGATTATAACATTTCAAACATTTTGGACCAACAATTGCCCAAGTTTCCTTCTGAGAAGGTAAAAAAATATCAGACTCATATTATCTCCTGTAGTTGACAAGCTAGTTTAGGTGGAAATGATCATAAGCCATAACAACAAAATCGAGAAGAAAAGTTGATAATTTGAAAGCATACCTCCAATCCTGCATATACAAGTACGAACAAAGCATATCCAGCAGGGCCATAACCTGTCCATGTAAAGCTAGATCACAGTTTAGCCAAAAAATCGAAATGACATTTACTTGAATAATTCTATAATGGTTTTATTGATCATATACCCTCCCCTTAGATGGAAATTCAGGATTTACCCTCCTGGCCCACGCGTCAGTGACTTATGATGACCCCATATGTCATTGAGGTGGGAGGGTAAATCCTGAATTCCCCAACTAAGGGGATGGTATATGATCTAATCCCCCTTCTATAATAATCAAACAAGAAGCTGTGCAGATATGCAAATGTCCAGTTCTGGCACTTTTATTTTGCTACATAACACACTTCAACGACTTGAATTAAGCATACTGTACAATGCACAGAAATGAGGGGGCAAAGACCAAATGATATATTACATGCCAGGGTATATCAATTAAAGGTGCCACGCAATGAAGCTGAAGCATGAAGAATGATCTTATTATAACAGTCAATGTTCAGTGTATCTAGTATCCCATCCATGACATCCAAACTTTTGAAATCCCATACATGACATTCAACAACAACAACAAAACTTTTTGTTTCAAACAAGTTGGAGTTAACTATGAATAAAAGTTTCTTAAAGTCAAAGAAACAAGAGCTTTGTAATAAAACTTATAAGGCTAAAATCTTAAGCAATATATCCTGTCATATAAGCCGAGAGCCTAAAACACCGCCCTTAAACCTTCTACTTATGTCATGGTTCCAGTACATAGATCGCTAACTTCCATACGCTCCTATCCAATGCCAACTCTTTCGATACATTCTAATCCCACAAGTCTCTTTCAATTACTTCCTCTCATGTTAGTCCTGGTCGACCTCTACTCTTCTTTTGTTTTTGGTACGACCTAAAATTACACTATGTATTGGTTCCTCAGAATGCCTCCGTTGGAGATGTCCAAACCATCTTAAGCGATGTTGGACAAACTTCTCTTCAATTGATGCTACCCCACCCTATCACGTATATCATTATTACGCATTCGATCCCACCTTGTGTACATGTTATTTTTTAGTCACTCAGTATTCTGCTTCATATAGCATCGCAGATCTGATCATTCTATACCTTTTAATTTTTGAGAGACTTTTTTTATCACACAAGACACCTAATGCTTGGCACCATTTCACCCACCTCGCTCTTATCTTGTGGCTCACGTCTTCATCAATCTCACCATCCCACTGTAACATCGATCCCAAAGATCGAAAAGTATCATTCCTAGGCACTACTTGTCCGTCCAAACTAATATCTCCATTGTTTGCCCTAGCACTGCTAAAATCATACCTCATATACTCAGTTTTAGTCCTACTAAGTCTAAAACCATTCGATTCTGAAGTCTTCCCCCACAACTCCAGTTTCCTATCGACACATATCCTACTCTCACCAACTAGCACAACATCATCAGCGAAAAACATACACTAAGGAATATCTCTTTGTATGTCACGCGACCTTGTCGATCACTAAGGCAAGGGCTCAGCGTCGACTCTTGGTGTAGTCTTATCTTAATAGAAAAGTTATTAGTATCACTACCACATGCTCTGACGTTAGTCACAACATCTTTATACATATCTTTGATTAGTGTAACATACTTTGTTGGGACTTTTTCTTTTGGAGTGCCCACCCCATGACCTTTCTTGGCACTTTATCATAGCCTTTTTCTAAGTCGATACACATCATGCGAAGATCATTCTTTTGCTTCCTATACCTTTCCATCAACTATCGTGTGAAGAGAATAGCCTCCGTAGTCGACCTCCCGGGCATAAAACCAAATTGGTTTTTCGTCACGCTAGTCACTTCTTAAACGGTGCTCAATCACTTGCTCTTAAAGTTTCATTGTGTGGCTTAGGAGCTTAGTTCCTTTATAATTAGTACAACTTTGAATGTCTCCTTTATTTTTGAAAATTGGTACTAATGTGCTTCTTCGACACTCATTAGACATCTTGTTCGATCTAAAAATGCTATTGAACAAATTAGTTAGTCAGTCAATCGTCACATCTCCAAGGCATTTCCATACCTCGATAAAAATGTTATCAGACCCTAGCACCTTACCCACTTTCGTCCTTTTTAAGACCTCTTTTACTTCCGACTCCTGAATTCATTGTACAAACCTCCTATTAGTGTCATCAAAAGCATCATCTAGTTCAATCATACTATCTCCATTGTCTCTATTGAACAGCTCGCCAAAGTAATCTCTCCACCTATTCTTGATTTCGTCATCTTTCACCAAAAGTTTATTAGTGTTGTCTTTGATGCATTTAACTTGGTTGAAATCTCTCGTCTTCTTTTCTTGAAATTTAACTATCTTGTAGACATCCTTGTCGCCTTCCATTATACCTAGCTTCTAATAAAGTTCCTCAGGCTTTGCCCCGTGCCTCACTCACCGCTTTTTTGCATTCTTTTTTGCTGCTTTGTACTTCTGTACACTGTTGTCACACCAATCATGCTGCATGTGCTTGTAGCATGTCTTCTCCTCGATAGCCTTTTGCACTTCCTCGTTCCACCACCAAGTGTCTTTTAAGTTCGCAACTTGTCTCTTGGGTCACTCCAAACACCTTCGTAGCCACATTTGTAATGCGAGTTGCCACTATGCACTATTTGCTTCTTCGATGTTCCACATCCCTTCCGCGAACATCCTCTCCTTGAACGCCTATGAGGCATCCCGAGTTTCCACCACTTCGTCCTCATGGCTTTGGTGATCTTAGCCCATCGAACCTATATTCTAAAACGAAAGTCGGAGACTACCAATTTATGTTGATGCACAACATACTCTCCATGTATAATCTTACAACCTAAGTAGGCTCATTTGTCATCCCTCCTAACAAGGACAAAATTGATTTGGCTAGAATGCTATCCACTGCTAAAGGTAACTAAACGAGAATCTCTTTCTAAAAAAGGTATTAGCTATCATGAGGCCATAGGCTATAGTAAAGTTCAAGATTAATGTTGAAAATTAGAGAGACAGGGAGAAACAATTTTTTAGGTGGAAAACCCTAACGGAAAAATCCCAGGCGCATAAAGGCGGAATTCACTATATAAAGAGAAATCATAAGCATGAGATGATAGACTGTCTAAAATATGTGACTACAAGGGTACATATATAGGGTGAGGAAGACGAATCCCAAACAGAGAAGAAAACTGAATCAGAGTCGATTGCGGCGGGTTGAAATCACATCTTGTGCAGCCCGCACCTGGTCCTAGCACCGGTCATATCACGTTTGGCATGAGATGATGCAGTGTCCAACACAGACACGGTATGAATTCAGATAGACTTCAACAATCTCCATCTTGAGACTAATTCCCTCCAATAGTCGAAGAACGCAATAAACTCCTCCAATTAAATCAGGATGAAACACCCTGTGTGCTGAAAGTCTATAGGACAAGTGAGTGATACCAACAAAGTCTTACCAAAGCTCAAACTTAGTGGTAGGAATTGACTTTGTCAACATATCAGCCGGATTATCAGGAATATTTATCTTGCTGACTTTAATATCACCTTAAGCAATGACACCTAGAATGTAGTGATATCTGATATCAATGTGTTTTGTTCTCTCATGAAACATTTGATCATTTGTAAGTCAAATAACACTCTGACTATTACAAAATATTGTAATGCAAAACGTATTTTCACAAGCTTAGTAAACAAACATCTCAGCCAAACGACTTCTTTGTAGGCCTCAGAAATAGCTATATACTCAGCTTCTGCAGTAGACAAGGCAACGGTAGCTTGCAGAGTTGCTTTTCAATGAATGGCACATCTTCCCACAGTGAATACATAACCAGTAAGAGATCTTTCCTTATTCAAATCTCCAGCGAAATCAAAATCCACATAACCAACAAGTCCATCTCTAGTCTTCTCAAACTGTAAACAAGCATTAGAAGTGCCCTGCAAATATCTGAAAATCCATTGAACTCCTTTCCAATGCCCTTTTTCAGAATTTGCCATGTATCTACTAATAACACTCAATGATTGAGATAAATCAGGACGAGAACATACTATAGCATACATAAGTGAATCAACTGCACTCGCATATGAAATTCTAGACATGTACTCGACTTCATCATTTGACTGTAGACATGACGCTGAAGAAAGTCTAAAATATTTAGCTAATGGAGTACTCACTTGTTTGACCTTATGCATGTTGAAACGACAAATGACTTTATCAATATACCCTTTTTGACTTAGGTATACTTTTTCAAATCATCTCTATGATGAATTTCGTACCAAGAATCTTTTTTGTTGCACCGAGATCCTTTATCTCGAATTCATTGCTCAATTGTAACTTTAAAATTTTAGCCTTGTTTTTTTGCAGCAATCAACATATCATCAAAATATAAGAGCAATTAAATAGCTGAACAATAATAGTTTTCAAATAAACACAGCTATCATAATTGGGTCTTTTAAAATTATGAGAGATCATAAAGGAGTCAAATCTCTTATACCACTGTATAAGTGATTGCTTCAAATCATAAAGAGGTTTCTTTAACTTGCAAGCAAAGTTTTCCCTTCCCGGAATAATAAAAACTTTCAGTTGCTCCATATAAATGTCTTTTTCCAACTCCCCATGTAAAAATGCGGTTTTCACGTCCAATTGCTCAAGCTTAAAATCATGCATAGCCATAATACTGAGCAAAGTATGAATAGAACTATGGTTAATAACTGAGGAAAAGACATATGAAATCAATACCTAGAATTTGGTTATATCCTTTCGCAACGAGCCTTACTTTGTACCTAACCTCTTCGGTTGATGAAACGCCTTCCTCTTTCTTAAAAACCCATTTGTAGCGAATATACTTCTTAATTGGCAACTTGACTAACTCTCAAGTTTACATCGAACTCGATGACTTTTCTTCTTAGAGGCTTCAGCGAGGCTTGCGTAATGAGACGGCTTGATGTTGGAAACAGCCACATAATCGAACAACCATCTCGGATTCGATGGAGAGACGCCAACTCGACGGATTGAGCTCAAACGAATTTTCGGATCTCCTAAGCTATGGTACAACTTGTTGAAAATTAGAGATAAGGAGGCACAAATTTAACGTAGAAAATTCTTATGAAAAAACCACGGAACATGAAGGTAAAATTCACTAATGATGAGAAATTACAAGCATGAGACCGTATGCCGTCTAAAACATGCGACTACAAGAATAGATATATAGGGCAATGGAGAAAAGTCCCAAACGGAAAAGAAAACAGAATCCAAGTCGGTCGAGGCGGGTTGACTCCACGCATGGTGCAGCCCGCGGCTGGCCCTATCATAACCACGTCTGGTATAAGACGATAAAGTGTCCACTATGGACAAAGTACGAATTCAAATCAGGCTACAACAATTAAAAAGACCAGTACTCATCCAATCGTTTGCTCATGCCAGTGAAGCGACCAGTAGTATCCACTATCCAGCCAAGTTTCAGATTAGAATTCGCAAGAACTCGTAGATTTTTCACACCCTAGCTAAAACAAGCAAGCACAATCAATCAGAGGTGAGGAGCACAGCTCGATTAGCCCATTACCATCAATGAACCCGGAGAACTGCGTGAGGAAGGTGTTGATCTGGTCCTTGTACACGTACCCGGCCGCTCCGAACCCCCCTACGAGCACAACAAGCAGCGCCCCGGCGAGCAGCGTCCCGGTGACGGCCCCCGCGCCGCCGCCGTCCTCCGCCTCCGCCTCCTCGGCGGCGGCGGCGCGGCGGTCCTTGGGGCTGCCGCTCCCGCCCCCGCCGAACCGGAAGGGGACGTTGGGCGAGGCCTTCCGCAGCGTGGCCTTGTTGGGCTCCCGCAGCGACGAGAGCGGCGCGTGGAAGGCCCGCCGGTGGCGCCGCCGCCACGGCGAGGCCCCCGGCGCCGAGAAGTGGGAGGAGAGGACGGGGGAGGGGGAGAGCTGCTGCGGCGAGAGGAGGTGCGGCTGCCTCATGGGGGGCGGGCTGTCAGTGTGTGGGTCCGGCGGGTTCTTTAATGCGCGGGGGGTGAGGCCATTACAGCTCGGAAGTGATAAGAGTGGGGAGCACAAGGTAGTCAGGCGCTCGAGACGAGAGGAGAGGGGAGGGGTGGGGGCACGTGGCGGCACGTGGAGCAGTGGAGGCGCGGCCGAAACATATGGAGGCTGGAGCGTGGGCCCGCTTGCCCGGTCTGATGCTACTATCCCCTCTCCCAATTCCCTCAATCTAAACCACCCACATTTCATCCGATGGCTATTTTTAGGTGTGCAAACGGGTCGGATTCGGACGGATATTGTTGTTACCATATCCTAACCCATATTTTTTCTCCGGATTCGGTACCAATCGGATTCGATACCAATCGGATTCGGTGCCGGATCGGTCGGGATTAACCCGTTTGTAAGGAATGCATACAGTACAACAAATGGAGTAGGAGGACGTATTGCCAAGAATTTGATGTTACTACTTAATAGCTGATGTGGAAGATTTTATTTTACCATTGCAAAAGAAAATGAAACGTCAAATAGTAGCACTAACCTGAAATCAAACTTGAAGACATATCGGATTCGGACGGATATTGCTGTTACCATATCCTAACCCATATTTTTTCTCCGGATTCGGTACCAATCGGATTCGATACCAATCGGATTCGGTGCCGGATCGGTCGGAACTAACCCAACCCGTTTGCACCCCTAGCTATTTTTTATATTTTCACCATTTGCCCATCCATCATGAATAATAAAAAATACAGAAAAAATAAAATTTATTTTTTATTATAATTTTTTATAGAAAAAATAAAATTATAATTTCTGTAAAAAAAAGTATAATAAATTTTTTATTTTTTCTGTATTTTTATTTTTTTCTGTACTTTTTTTATTATTTATGATGGATGGGAAAATGATGAAAATATAAAAAAAACTAGCCATTGGATGAGATTTGAGTGGTTTAGATTGAGGGAATAGGGAGAGGGGGATAGGGAAGCCCCATTCGTTCTCCTCCTAGCGCAGTGCTATGGGGGCTTGTTCTTTTCAGCTCCTAAAAACTGTTTTTCGGTTTTTCTACAGTACTTCAAAATAGAGTCTACTAGTTAATTGTCATACATACTTTACCGACTTCGTTTATATCGGCAAAAACCACATGTAAGTTTTTAATACTCTATAATCTCTCGTAGAAATAGCCAAAAAGTCACAAGCTACATCTAAAAGCCATAAGTTTCAGTCAAAAAGAACATGCCCCTAGTGAGAGTACTTATGTGGTTATGTGGCTGTTCAGCAATTAAAACATGAATTCATATTTTGTAAATATAGATATTTATTCTAGTTAAATATGTCTTAGTGGATATGACACGTGTGTGAGTTAAGACATGCGCATGAGATATGTGCGTGTATAAGTCCACCATTGTACTTAAAAAATGCTCCAAGTGTGATTCCATTTCCAACTGTGGTTTTTGCTCGCTGCCATGGACTCTAGTATAACCGAGAAGATGCAGGTTTTCCAGGTTGAAAATCGAACTGTCAATAATCGAGCTGTCCGATGGAAAACAAACGCTCGTATAACCCTGTTCGTTTCAACTTTGAGTTTCTGACTTCTGGTTTATTTTTCACTATTCATAATTTTCTTTCTTTTTCTGATTTTTTGGCTTTTTAGCTTTTTGTCGGTTCTTTTTTCCGATATTCGTTTGCTTTGTTCGTGATAGGATAACCTGTTTTTTTTTTCTATTTTTAATTTTTTTTAAATTTAGTTAGGCCAAATAAGCCATTATCAGCTACAGTATAAGCTACAGTGAAATTTTAGCTATAAGTCACTTTTTTCAGCCTAACCAAACAGCACCTAAATCTACTGATTTCATGAGCTCTCTGTTGGATATTGATCTAAGGCCAAAACGGCCAGAAAAGGAAGGACGTGGGGAAATCCACGTCCCTGATTTTCAGCGCCCTGATCGGGGGTGCCTTACCAATTTTGGTTACGGTCCCCCGTTGCGCAGCGCAATATAAAAGGGGGGTTCCGGCCTCACGTTTTGGGTCACGCCGTTCCAATCCCGTGAGAGTCACAAACCCCTGATAAACCCTAACGGGACCCGATCTCCTAAGCGCTGCAAGCAACGGGAAGACCGTCGCCGCCGCTGCAGGACATCGCCGGCGACCATCTGGACGATCTGCACCGACTCGTCCCCACGCCTGCGTCACGCAGGCACGAGGTCTTCGCTCAAATGGCGTTCATCGGCGACCGTAAGTCATCCCCTAACTCCCCATGCCTAGGTGTTCATGTTCAGTTCTAGGGTTAAGTCTAATGCATGATGATTAAGGACCTAACATTTGGTATCAGAGCACCCCTAGAAATCTTCATGAACCCTAGTTGAAACCCCGAACTTTGGATTTCGGACTCGCAAGTTTAGATCCAATGTTTTTGGCTCGGGTAGCATGGGAGAAGGAGGGGAATCAAATGTTTTATGCAAGCCCTAAAGTTTTTCCCCAAAAATCTGATGAAACCCAAAATCCCCAAAATCATGATGGATCTTCGGATCGGGAAAAAAATCAAGGGGGAGGGGGCCTTACGGGTGCCGTCGCCGGTGTAGAGCGCCGCCGCTATGCGCGCGTGCGCCGTGCGGGAGCCGCCGCCCCGCCGTCACCGCGCCGCTCTGTTGCGCCGCCCGGCCACCGCACTGCGCTGCTCGGGCCGCCGCCCCGCGGCCTCTGCTGCCGCCTCCCAAGGAGCCGCGTGCGCCGCCGTCGCGTGCGCTGTTCAGCCGCGCCCCCGCCCCGCCGCCTCATGCCGCCGTCGCGCCGCGCTCCGGAGCCGCCGCTCCACCCCGCGTAGGCCCGCCGCAGCATCTCCGCGCGGGCGTCCGTGCGTGCCGCCACTGCCGCTCCCCGGTTGATGCCGCCGTCGCCGACACCTTGAGGGAGCCGCTCCGCCCCGTCGCGCGCCTGCCGCCCGCTGCGCGCCGCCGCTGCCATGTCGTGCCGCGCCGAAGCTTCGCGCGGGCGCTTGCGCGCGTGCGCCGTGCGGGTCCCGCCGCTGGTCGCCCTTCCCCGCGCGCGGAGAGCCGTCGTTTCACCTCCGCCTGGGCGCACCGTCGCCCGCTCCGGATTTTTCGGGTGGAGACGGCGTTTTTGCTTCTAGGGTTAGGGTTTTTTTGGGGGCGGGCGGCATTTTGTTCGGGCGAAAATCGCTCCGCACCGTCCGATTGAATGGATGGCTGTGATGAAGCAAGGGGGAAAGGGGGTCGCTGGGCTGGTTGGCGGCCACGGGCCAGGCCTGCACGGGCCGAATGGGCCTTGTGCGGGAGTCTTTTGCCGAATTTCGGCTGTTGGGCTATTTCCCTGTTAATCGTCTTATGAATTTTGTTTTTGGCCCAGCAGCGCATAACCTTATGTATTTCGGCATATTTTTTTTCATGCATATATTTAGGTATATATATACATGAAATTTATGATGTATACTTAAGGCTGTTGAGGTTTTATTTTTCAGTGTATATTTCATGTATTTATGGTGCATCTCATGTTTAATTAATGATGTCTCTTATGAAATTATTAATGGATAATGTTGCTAAGCTGCTGAAAATTATTATGCCCTTTTCCGCTGCGTAATGTTCTGCCCCTAATTGAATGGAACCAACGGGAAATTCAATTGGAGGGCTGTATTTAATTTTACATGCTATTACCTTTTGACCAAAGTTAATTGTAATTGCATGTAATCAATTATGTTTATTTTTTCGCCATGTTATTACTCTTTGACCAACGTTAATTGTAATTGCATGCGATAAATTATGTTAAATTTTTCGTTTCTGCCCAACGGTGATGCGAAAAATTCTTATGAGCATGTTGTTAATCATACCAACGTAAGATTAATTTTCATGCAAATTAATTATGCGTTTTCCTAATGTAAATTTTAAATTTTTTCAGCTGCTTCTGTTTCCGCTCATGTAAATGCTATTGAGCCACTTAATGGTAGTAACTTTCAGAAATGGAAGTTTACGCTTATGACGACTTTTCAGCTCTTGGATCTGGACTACGCGTTCAGATTCGATGAGCCTGTCGCTCCTACTGAAGGGGAGGACAATTATGATGAAAAAATTAAGGAATATAAAATTAATGCTGAGAAGTAGGAGCGGTCTAACCGTGTTTCACTTGCTGTGATGAAAAACTCCATCAGTGAGGCCATAAGTGGAGCAATCCCTGAAAAGGAAAGGGTAAAGGACTATTTGTCCTCCATCGAGGATCATTTTAAGGGGTCCTCTAAAGTTTATGCTACCACACTGATGCACAGGCTCATGAACACCAAGTACAATGGTACTGGAAATGTTCGTGAGCACATTATGACAATAATCAATATTGCTGCCAGACTTAAGACAATGGACATGGCTATTTCTGATGGTTTTGTTGTCCATTACATTATGATGTCTCTTCCCAAGCAATTTGAAGCTTTCAAGGTGAACTACAACACCATTAAGGACAAGTGGACCATGAGCGAGTTAATCGCTAATGTTTCACAGGAGGAAGAGAGGCTCAAGGCTGAGCGGGCTACTGATTTTGTGAATCAAGTCGGCTCCTCAAATAAGGCTGGTCCCTCTAGAAATAGAGGTGGCTACAAAGGAAAGGGAAAGAAGGAGCAAATCTACTCCCCTTATCAGAAGCCACAGCACCCACTGCATCCTAAGGCGTCTAAAAACGATTCAGGACCTGGGAGCTCAAATGAACAGAAGAAAAGTGGTGAATGTTATTTTTGTCAGTCGAAAGACCATTTCAAAGATGATTGTCCTGGATGGCTGAAATGGCTCACCAAGAAAGGTACTTATGAAATCACTTATGTTGATGAAGCATTTTATGCTGATTTTCCTATAAATTCTTGGTGGATTGATTCTGGTGCTTCTGTGCACGTTACGAATTCCTTGCAGGGATTCCATATGTTGAGAAGTCTCAGAGGGGAAAGAAGCCTAAGAGTGGCTAATGGGATGGAAGCCGAAATTCAAGCTATTGGATCAGTTTCTTTAGTTTTGAATAATGGTTTTGTAATGAAACTCAATGATGTTCTTTATGTTCCCTCGATGAGAAGAAACTTAATTTCCATTTCATTATTAGATAATGATGGATATTCTTGTAATTTTGGACACGGAAAGTTTCTGATTTATTTTAATAATGATAATGTTGGTTGTGCCATCCGACACGACAAGCTTTATATGTTATCCCTGCAAGATTCTCTTATATCCATGAATGTATGTGATGTGAAGAAAAAGCGTAAGCGAATTGATGAGACTTCGTCGAAATTGTGGCACTGTCGTTTGGGCCACATTTCGAGGGGGAGAATTGTACGTCTCATTAAAGAAGAAATTCTCCACCCTTTAGATTTTAATGATTCGGATGATCATTGCCTCGATTGTATCAAAGGCAAGTATGTAAAGCAAATAAAGAAAGGTGCTACTCAAAGCACAGGGATTTTGGAATTAATTCATACCGACATATGTGGTCCTTTCCCTATGACATCAGTGGATGGTTATGATTCTTTTATTACGTTCACTGATGATTACTCGCGTTATGGTTATATCTATCCTATTAAAGAAAGATCAGAGGCACTTGATAAATTTAAGATATTTAAGGCTGAAGTTGAAAATCAGCACAGTCTAAAGATTAAAGTAGTGCACTCGGATCGTGGGGGAGAGTATTATGGGCGACACGCAACTTATGGGCAGATTCCTGGTCCTTTTGTCAGGTTCCTGCAAGAAAATGGCATAGTCGCCCAGTACTCAATGCCTGGTGATCCCCAGCAAAATGGAGTTGCGGAAAGAAGAAACCGCACACTTATGGACATGGTTTGAAGTATGTTGAGCTACTCCACTTTGCCTGTAAAGTTATGGATGGAAGCATTAAAGACCGCTGCACACATACTCAATCGGGTTCCCAGTAAATCAGTGCCTAAAACACCTTATGAATTATGGACTGGGAGAAAACCTAGTTTGAACTACTTCCATGTGTGGGGTTGTGCAGCTGAAGCTAAAGTTTTTAATCCACAAATTGGGAAATTAGATTCCAAGACTGTGAGTTGCTATTTTATTGGCTACCCTGACAGGTCTAAAGGGTACCGATTCTATTGTCCAGATCGTACCACAAAATTTGTAGAAACAAGGCACGCTGTGTTCTTGGAAAATGATGGCATCAGTGGGGACTTGGAGCCCAGGAAAATTGATCTTGAGGAGAAGCGGATTTATGTTGCTTCACCGCTAATCCGACAGACTGTTTTTCCTATGCCCCAAGTGGTTATGCCCATAATTGATCCTGTAGTTGCAACTCCTGTTGCATCTCCAGTTAATTCTGTGGCTACTGCTTCTGTTGAGGGCTCTGAAAATATAAGTGCAGTACCTAATGATGAGCCTTCACAGCCCCCTGTGACAATTAATGAACAGCCTAATGAGCCTGCTAATGAACCTGTCAGGAGATCAGGACGAGTGAGGAGATCTGCTATCCCAAGTGATTATGAGGTTTACTTGAATGAGGATGATCTTGGGAAGGCAGATGATCCTAGCTTTTATAAGGAAGCTATGAAGAATAATGATTCATCTAAATGGCTAGATGCCATGAAAGATGAGATTGAGTCTATGGGCGCTAATGGCGTATGGGACTTAGTGGAAATTCCTAATGGAGCCAAAACAGTGGGCTGCAAATGGGTCTACAAAACAAAACGTGACTCCAAAGGGAACATCGAAAGGTTTAAGGCGAGACTTGTAGCGAAAGGGTTTACACAAAGAGAAGGCATTGACTATAATGAAACTTTTTCGCCTATCTCAACCAAAGATTCATTTAGAATCATAATGGCGCTCACAACACATTTTGATTTAGAGTTGCACCAAATGGACGTTAAGACTGCATTCCTAAATGGAGACTTGTATGAGGACGTTTACATGACACAACCGGAAGGTTTTGTTGTGGAAGGCGAGGAACATTTGGGATGCAAGCTGAGGAAATCCATATATGGCCTGAAGCAAGCTTCTAGGCAATGGTACCTTAAGTTTGATAAAGTCATAAGGAAATTTGGTTTTAAGGATAATGATGTTGATAATTGTACTTATATTAAGTTCAGGGGGAGTAATTACAACTTCTTAATTCTTTATGTGGACGATATATTATTGACCAGCAGCAGTGTGGACATGCTGCGAGAAACTAAAAAATTTCTCTCGTCCAATTTTGACATGAAGGATCTCGGTGAAGCATCTTATGTTCTTGGTATTGAAATTCACCGAGATAGGTCCAAAGGAACATTAGGTTTATCACAAAAGGCATACATTGACAGAGTACTAAAGAGATACAATATGCACAAATGCTCTGCCTCGCCTGCTCCTATTGTTAAGGGCGATAAGTTTGGGAAATTTCAATGCCCAAAGAATGACTATGAATCTGATCAGATGAAGGCTATACCTTACGCTTCTGCTGTCGGAAGTATTATGTATGCTCAAGTATGTACGCGCCCTGATTTAGCTTTTGTTACCGGGATGCTTGGCAGATATCAATCAAATCCAGAACCGGACCGCCGGAAAGCCGTTAAGAAAGTCCTGCGCTATATGCAAGGCACTAAATGTCACATGCTCACATATAGAAAATGCGATAACCTTGAGGTTGTCGGTTATTCTGATGCTGATTTTGCGGGGTGTAAAGACACTAAGAAGTCCACATCAGGTTACATTTTCACCCTCGCAGGAGCAGCAATATCATGGAAAAGTGTAAAGAAAACACTTACTGCATCGTCGACAATGCAGGCTGAATTTGTGGCATGTTATGAGGCTACCGGGCAGGCTGTATGGCTTAAGAACTTTATCCCGGGATTGAGAGTGGTAGACAGCATTTCTAGGCCACTCATTTTGTACTGCGATAATCAACCCGCAGTTTTCTATTCGAGTAACAACAAGTCAAGTGCAGCTGCCAAGCACATTGACATAAAGTATCATGTTGTGAAAGATAGAGTCCAGGATCAAACAATTAAGGTTGAGGATATTGGAACTAAATTTATGCTTGCGGATCCGCTCACAAAAGGCTTACCACCCAATATTTTTCGTGATCATGTTGCCGGCATGGGTTTATTGGAGAGCCTGTGATCCTGGAATAAGAGGACCATATAAAGTAACCAACTCCCATGAAGTATTATGTTATCCGATTGATATAGAATGGAGCACTATAAGTACTGTTGTCCAGCGGTATTTAATTGACCGTTGTGACGCATTATTTTGGTGTGAAGTTTTATTGAGAGAGGGCTTATGACGTTTAGCCTTACGATCAAGGGGGAGAATGTTGGATATTGATCTAAGGCCAAAACGGCCAGAAAAGGAAGGACGTGGGGAAATCCACGTCCCTGATTTTCAGCGCCCTGATCGGGGGTGCCTTACCAATTTTGGTTACGGTCCCCCGTTGCGCAGCGCAATATAAAAGGGGGGTTCCGGCCTCACGTTTTGGGTCACGCCGTTCCAATCCCGTGAGAGTCACAAACCCCTGATAAACCCTAACGGGACCCGATCTCCTAAGCGCTGCAAGCAACGGGAAGACCGTCGCCGCCGCTGCAGGACATCGCCGGCGACCCTCTGGACGATCTGCACCGACTCGTCCCCACGCCTGCGTCACGCAGGCACGAGGTCTTCGCTCAAATGGCGTTCATCGGCGACCGTAAGTCATCCCCTAACTCCCCATGCCTAGGTGTTCATGTTCAGTTCTAGGGTTAAGTCTAATGCATGATGATTAAGGACCTAACACTCTCATCTTCGAACATGACTCAAATACTAGATTGGACACTCTGCTGAGAGTAACAACAATAATACAGCTTATGCTCGGTAACCTGGAGCATCCAATCCTAAGGATGTGCAGTATGTTGTGGTCATTTTTCCTTTTTCTTGAGAGGAATTTTGCCCCTCTCATTTTTAGCGTCAGTAATCCTCTTTGTTTACAAGCATTTGAAACTCGAAACAGGTCTGGACATCTTACCAGACATATGCCCGGAAGGATTCGCGCGAGGCCAGCCCCTCCACGTCACCCCAGCGCTCCGTCGCCCGGCGCGTGGACGCAAAATTTGCGTACGGTCGGGGGAGCCATTTTCCCTGTATTTTTCAGAAATTACGTAAAGGTCCTTTTTCCTCGGGAAAAGGTCCCTGCCAGTTTGTTTTTTCCTAAAAACACCCTTTCACTTCACCGAAATTTCGTATCCTTCGCAGAATAGCGCCCCGCGGTTTTCTAAATTACGTACAGGTCCTCGTTTAGTTACGTACAAGTCCTCAATTTTTTACGAAAAAGACATTTGTCTTTTCCGAAAATACGCATGTGTCCTCGATTTTTTTAAAAAAGCTTCTCACGAATTTTTGTCTCTTCTGTTTCGGTCAACACGGTGGCTGGCGTGGCGTGGCGGCACGCCTACGTGGCTAGTAATCTCCGATGCCCAGCCTAGTAAAGTCCCAACTAAACGATGCCTAAAGGACTGAAGCCAGCTGTCCAAGGTCCTGTTCTGTGGCGGCTCCGTGGATAGTGGAGCTAAGATTTGGTTACGCTCTGGGTTTAGTGATGGAATGATTTAGGTTATCTAGGCTGGACCATGAAAATGTTACCTAGACTGGACTGAATTTACCTGGGCTGTACACTATGGGCCTGTTTGGGAGAACTCAACCAGCTCCAGATCCACGAAAAACAGCTCCACTCCACGAAATTTTACCCAAACGCTCCAGCTCCGCGAAATCTGGATCCACTAAAATCCTGGATCTGAGGGCCAGATCCATAGATTTCATGGAGCTCCTCAAGGGGTGCTCCACCGTGGAGTTGGGTGGTAATTACCCACCAATGCCATTGGTTACACACACCATCCCACCAAAAAGTTGACATTCCCACCAAAACCTTAATTTCGTGGATTTGGAGCTGTTGTACAAGATAAACACTCCATGGTGGGATCCCAGATCCACGGTGGAGCTGCTCCAGATCCACGTTTTCAGTGATGGAGCTCTCCCAAGCATGCCCTATATATTTTTTCCACACCCCAGGCTGAAGCCTACTCTACTCAGGGCTCAGGGTGTGGCTCCGCCCTGCCCGCAGAGGCATAGCCGTACATAGAGGTGCAGAAAAGCTCGTTAGTGATGCTCATTAGTTTGATTCAAAATTGCTTTAATTATATTTATTAATTGATTAAATATTAAAATAAGTTGATTTCAAATAAATTTGAATTTTGCTCTAACTTGACTCGGCTCAACTCGTTAGCTCGTTTATAAAAATATTTCCAAATTATAAATGATATTAAATTAAACTATATCAATTTTGAGAAAAGTTCGTTAAGACGAGAACTGGGTTCGATATTCATCCCTAGCCGTGCATGTTGTGGCTGCCGTGAAGCGCGTGCGGAACGAGCAGGCGCACGCCGGCCGCCGCGGTGGGCAGATTACGCTTGCGACGGCAACGGAGAGTCCAGCGGCGGAGAAAATTTCGCAGAAAGAACCCCCTCGTTGGCAATGGCCTGCGAAAGGAGGCTCCCTAATCGGATCGCGCACAAAACGCGTCATCTCCCGATCCGATCGAGAGATCTTGGGTCTGTTCTTTTTGGCTTTTGAAATCGGTTTTTGGCTTCTGCTACAGTACCTAACTTTCAAACGGAGTATTTTCTCAAGACGGGGTCTACAAGTTAAACGATCTACACGTTAAAAGCTAAACATCTGTACCAGCCAAAATCGCAAGTGAATATCTGTCTCTCCGTAATCTGTACCGTAAACAACCAAAATTCAAAAATTTCAGCTAAAAACCATAAGTCGCAGTCGAAAGGAACATGCCCCGTATAGCGAGACCGAGAGCGACGAAGGCGGAAGAGAATCTACAGCAGTGCAAATTCACAACGTAACCCGGCCCAACAAGGATACATCGAAAAATTGGGCCCACCCCACTCGTTGTCCACCGGACTCCTGTTTTACTCTCCCAAAAAAAATCTGACATGCAAACAACTAAAGACCCAGCCCAATTAACAGCAATATGGGCGTAATTGGCTTCCTATAATGGGCTCGGCTGCATGGAATTTTTCGAAAGTCGTCCGTTAAAAAACAAAGGGAAGGGATTCGTCCCGGACGTGATACCGGCGAAGGTCCCCCGAAAAAATAAGTCAGGAGGTAGGAGTTGAAGCTAAAATAAGTGGAGCCTAAAAAGGGAGATTGGATCATATACCCTCCCTTTAGTTGGGAAATTGAGGATTTATCCTCTACATCTCAATGACACGTGGGGTCATCATAAGTCACGGACACGTGGATCAGGAGGGTAAATCCTCAATTTCCATCTAAATAGAGGGTATATGATCAATTTTTTCGCCTAAAAAACCAGATGGATTACTGTAAAAATCGGAAGATAATTGCGAACGGCCAAAGGGGAGATGAACATGAATACATGATACAGCTTAGGTATCTTAAACCTCCCGAAATGGGCGAATATCAATGCTCTCATCAGATAAAAAAATATGGCAGCACTACAGTTCACCCACGGAATTAAACTCTTTTTGATACTGTATTTTCCTGAACAAACAAAACAATCATAGGTGAAATACTTCCCAGTTGTTAACTGTCCCAGTTCTCAACTGTCTTGTGGATGCACCCTGTCAAACCAGAGTAACCTCATGTCTACTTTTATGTAACTGTAACAAGAAGTGTCGCTCTTCATCGTAGGGCCACGGCAGCATGCAAGGCCCTTCAAGCTGTGGCGTCCTTGAGGTAGGCGATAAGATCAGCACGTTCCTGCGGCTTCTTCAGTCCAGGGAATACCATCTTGGTTGCAGGAATGTACTGCATAAGAAAAATAGAATAATTTTAGTGTTGTTTGGAGATCATATAAAACAATGAATGTAGTGTTCAAAAAGGCGCTAGATAGGTGGCGAAATGCAGCCTAGCGCCTCATGAAGCCTTTTTTAAATAGGCAAAATTAGTTCGCATCAGATAAGCTCTATACGACCCTCAAACTGGGTCAATTTTTGCCAAATTAGGTCCAAAATGACAGTAGCCAGCTAGTCAAGCCCATTGAATCCACGACCCTATATCCCACTTCTCATCCTTCCTAGCTGTCCGATCCACAGCAACTACGGTTCCACCCTCATGCCCACAACTATATAAAAACTTCCCTCAACGCCTCCTCCCAAAAACCCTTTTCCCCCACGTTGTCGTAGCCCACCACCACCGTGCCTTGCCATCGCCGCCGCCTCCTGCTTTTCTTCCTGCAAGAGCGCCACCACCAGCCACTGCTTTTTCTCCCTCTCCTTCAATTGCTTCCTTCTAGTTGGATCGATTTGATGCGCCAAGCAGAGCCGTGGAGGGAAGCGACGGCAGAGGAGAGGGGAGGCGAAGGGGAGGGAAGGTGGAGAAGACGGCAGAGGAGAGGGGAGGGGGTAAGACGGCAGACGGGAACAGGTGGAGGGAAGACGACGAAGGGGAGGGGAGGCAGAACACACTTGGGCGGCTGGGCAAGGCGGAATCCGGCGAAACGGCGTTTACCGGTGAGGCAGAATCTGGTGAGTCAGTGGTGGCGGCCCTATGCTCTTGGTCGCCGCTTTCCCTTGCTCTTGGTCACCGCCTCGCACGCCTAAATGCCTCACGACTATTGTGCCCGTGCTGGGCCTCGAGCTGGCACGGATAAGCCCGGCCCAAGTCCCAACTCTAGTGGCTGCTAGGCTGGTGGCTAGACTTCGTCCTAGAAGTCATCGAGCTGAAGGATAGGCTTCGTGTTGGAAGACCTTGAGCCTACGGCTGGACCTTGTCCTGTGAATCCTCGAGGCAGCTCGTCTTGGAAATCCTTGAGCCGGTTGACAGGCCTCGTCCTTGAAGTCCTTGAGGCAATGGCCGGGGTTCGCTCCGGAAGTCCTCAAGCCAACGTGCAGGCTTCTTCGCGAAAGTCCTCAGCACTAGGGCGCTATCGGCTCACAACATGACAATGGCGAGGGGCGCTAAAACTGCCGGGGGCCATCGAGGCGGGGTCCTCGGCTTGCGACACCGTTCGCTCTACCGATGGGGGCCTTCTTCGTCGCCTACTACTGTGCCGGGCGTGGCCACCCTGACGCACCGTTGCCACGCGGGTAGGGGGCCCTCAAACACCAGCTCAATCACCCCATGGTTGTGGCTCCTTCCTTCGCTTCAGGACTGACTCGTACGACTATAAAAATTTACCACGGGATAACCTTTGGGGTTCTTACATTCTCCTTCTGCTCTGATTCTCTTCGAATTTTTTTTGCCGCCAACCAAGCCATCTTCTTCCTTTGATTCCTTCTAAATCCAAACCAACCTCTAAGAGAAAATGACTAAGACCTTATCTAATTGGGCGGAGTCAGAGATGGATGCTGTCAAGTTGAAGGAATTGGTTGAGGTTGAGAAGATCCCTCCTCAAAAATTCATCAAATGGGCCGAAGCTATTGACAACACTGGCCATTGGGGAGATCGGATAAATCCTAGTGTTCCAGGCTTACTGTGAGTGTGGGCTTCAATTACCTGCTCACCCCTTTCTTATGGTCGTACTCGAACACTTTGGGGTGGAATTAGTGAACCTAGTTTCCAATTCCATCACTATGCTAAGGTGTTCATATACTTGTGTGAAGCCTATCTGGTGATGTGGGGTGCCCGATCTTCATGACGTAGGATCGATAATAATAACTTGGATCCGTGTAACCTGACGAACCGATAGCACTAACCACTCTCAGAACAACAACCTACAACAAAACAACTTGCCCAACCACACACTCGTGATCCCGTCTACCTAACCACAAAGCAGATGCATCGTAGCTCCTGAGAACCACAAGGAATCACAAGAACAACGATGTAGAGAAACGCCTAATTCCCCTCTAGGTTGCAATTAGATGGCAAACTCCAGAAAGAACAAGCGTATAACTCGCTTTTAGAAATAATAGATTCAATCATGGTCTCATAAAAAGTTATGTATTACAAGGTTTATATAACCCTCGGAAGGCTGCAAGGTCTTCTACACAATTCTTAAGTGTTTTATACTTAGACTCTCAAAAAAAGAAATAAAAATAAAAATCCATGATACTTTTGAAGATAAATCCTCATTCATTACATAGCCCTTGAAATAAGTTTTCAAACAAATCTAAGATCACCTCAATTGGACTTCGTATGTGAAAGTATTGCCTTTATACGCAAAGTATACAATCAGAGATACGATCATATTGTTCCAAGCACCTTTAAGTCCATCGAACTGCTGCAAGCATCTTCAGCCAATCCAACGGTAGGATCATTCAGCTGGTTCGAACGTTACCATCAATATTGACCGTCCAAAGTTGATTGAACGACGCAGAAGGGCGAACGTTGGAGTGGTCCGAATGTCTCTAAGGCAATCAGGCGGTTCATTGAAGATTGAACGACACGACTCATTGGAGTGACCCAAACGTTTCCAAGGCAATTAGGCGGTCCGTGGAAGATCGAGCGATCTGAATGTCTCCGAAGCATTTGAGCGTCCAATGTTGATCGGACGGTTTGGACAGTCGAAACCATTTGGACTTGTTCGAATGTTCCAAAGGTCTTGCGAACGCTCGATGTAGATCGAATGGTCCTGAATACATCTGAGGTCGACTAGACCGATCCAAAGGTAGTTTTTATACCAGTTGAAATCATTTAAATGTTCGGAGCATCTTTGTGAGTTTGATTGAACTTGTGGACGATCCGATGCGGTAATGAGGACTTGAACTTGTCTTTCCTTGCTTGGCTCCATGTACTTCTTCTCTGTTAGCTTCGCCTCCATGTTTTCAATTCCAAAAGTTTCATATCGTTCAAACCTGAGCATGCACACAATATTTTTATGAGGTAATATCCAGATCTCTTGTAAATTAAAACCAGAATCAATTAGGAGCAAATTCACTGGTTGATTAATTTGTTTAGCTCATGCTCGTGTAATCAGTCCAATTAGAATGTCCTCGTCATCTTGTACACAACGAGACATTTATATTGCCACATGATCAGCTAAAAAAAATTAGAAGATCTCCCGATAAACTAGAGCAAGCAATCTCCTTTCCACTGACCAAATCGAAGAGCGGTGCAGCTATTGAGCTTTCACCACAAAGAAGAGGAAAAAGAAGGGCAGCAAGAGCATAAAGAAGAAATCTTTCACCTTCCCACAAGAAGAGCATCCGAGAGAGGGTGACCCGATCCGACGCCCCGTCCTGGTCAGCGGCGATGTCGCCTTCTCCCGCTGCCTCCCCTTCTTCCAGAGATGTGGTGACTTCCAACGGAGAGTAGCATGAGGAACAACGAGAAGAAGAGCATGATGGGAATTGGAGGTGGACTCTCGAAGTTGTGAGCGTTGAGGGAGGGAGGGAGGGCGGCGGCGGCAATTTGGAGGCCGGCGTGGGAGGGCGGCAGCGACGATTTGGAGATTAGGTTTAGGGGGAGCGGGAGTGAGGACTAAGGAATCAAGGAATGCGGCCTCGAGATATTTTCTATTGGCTATTGGCTTCATTCAGATAGTTACTAGATATTTTTCTAGATAAGAGCAAGTATTATAAGAGGCTGTAAGTTGGCTGTATGCTGATGTGGAGGAGAGAGAGGAGAGAGAAGAGAAGTGGGCTGTAAGCTTACAGCCAGCTGAAGCACAAGAACCAAGAAACTTTGTGAGAGAAAGGGGTGGGTCATACAGCCTTCAGCTGGCTGTAACTATTATATGAGTGGGCTGATAAGTAGGCTGTAAGTATACATACAGCCAGCTGAAGGCTGTATTATAAGACTTGCTCTAACTCCGACCAATTTTTCGGATAGCTCCGAATTCAACGGATACCCGTTTCCAAATTTGTTTCCTTATCCAGCAAAACTATCTGGATCCGAATTTGTTATCCGAAAAAAACCCTATTATCTAATTTCATGCTCCAAATAAGATCCGAATTTATTTGGACAGTTAGGAATTATCTGATTCATTTACACCCCTACTTATACGTGTAACTTGCTCCCTCGTCCTTTTCAAAAAAAAAAAACTTGCTCCCTCGTCTGAATTTGCAAGCTCTTTCTTTTTTACTTACTTGGCTCAAATTTTGTAAGTTTAGAGTGTGACTATGCAAAGTTACCACCGCGTATGATTTCCTTACCACCGTTACTGTTGTCCAATAGGCAGGACGTTGGGACGTAGTCATTTGGTATATGCACTCGGTACACGGGCTCTTCTACAGCACCTCAACAACAACGATGGACAGTCTAATCGCTCTTCGTCAATCCAAGACCATTGCTAGTACTCCCTCGGTGCATGTACCATAGTTTTCGGGTACAGGAATGAGCGTGCACTACAACGCCAACTTGGAATGTTGCTGGATAATACAGCCAGGCAGCCAGGCAGGAGCAGGAAGTAACATGTGCACGCTGGAAACCATCAATTACTAGTAGCCTCGCAGAAGAAGATGATGAATGAAGCCGAATTTTGATTTTGGTCTTGTTCTTTTTAACTTCTAAAAACTGTTTTTTGGCTTTTCAACAGTAACTAGCTTTTAAACGAAGTATTTTTTTAAGATAAAGTCTACTAGTTAATTGTAATACATACTTTACCGACTTTATTTATATTGGCAAAAACCGCACGTGAGTTTCTGTTACTCTGTAATCTCTCGTACAAACAGCTCAAAAGCCAAAAGTCGCAGTCAAAAGCCACACGCCGCAGCCAAAAAGAACATGCCCGTTGACTTCTATCGATCAATACCATAAATACTATTTCTCAGACTTATTAACTGCAGTTAAGTCATCGGTCTAAAAGTACATAGCCGAAGAGGAGGTAGCTCACTTGCCAACTGCGAGTTTCTTCACGTGAGCTGCAGCTTCCGAAAACGTACATACGCGCTCCCATTTGTGCAGGGAGGAGACGCCTCGTTGCACCGCGCGCGTCGCTGCCGCGTTGTGTGGTACAGGAGATGGTTGCTCGGATGCAGCCGCGCTACCGCTGTCGCGACCCAGGCAGGCAAATCACTCGAGAATGTCGACAAGTTGGCACAAATTAACAAAGAAAGATTGCTACTCGTCCAAGTTTACGATGTGCAAGATGTGCGCCCAACTAGGAAGATTCTGCTGGAGGCTTAAAGGATGAGACGGCCTGTGATCCAACTGGGACCATACAATACAATAGATCATCAAACACTTCTTCTGTGTTTATATTAGACGTCTCACATTTGTTAAAATTTGTCACATATTTGCATACAGCGGTGTTCACAACCCAAAAAAAACTTTGCAGAGGGGAAGAAATTGTCGAAATGACTCGCTTATCACTATACCGAAGGAGCTGGGCCATCATAAACAAAGTAAAGTAGAAGAGGGTGTGAGTGGCAGGTTGGCAATGGGTTGTTGAAGCATTTCATTTCCCTTCAGAAGTTATAGATCAGAGAAAGGGCATTAGAAGCACCCAATCTGTGGAGTAGGGAGTACCAGTAACGTTCTCTTGCTTTGCTACAGTTCGAGTGAACGTGTGATTCCAAGATACCATCATTAAAAAAACGCACAAAACAGCAACCCCACTAATAATGACCGATCCCTCCAAACCCCAGATCACATGCATGATGTATTGTAGCACTGACAGCAAGTGCCACCAACACCAAGTAACACAAGTACCCATATTACCCCAACTTGAGGAATCCTATGTTACTACAAGCAACACAAGAAGGATTATAAGTCATTCTGAAGAAAAAAAGGGAGGGGGGGGGGGGGCAACAGGTGAAAGGGCAGGAAGTTCATAAAAACCTGGACCAACGCCAGTCACAAAAATAGCAGAACCACATTGTCCCAGTGGACTCTACGTCCAGAAAAAAAAAATCATGTTGAGCTCTATGCAGGGAGGCAAATTATAAACAAAATCACCTGCCCACAGGTGCATTTTAAAGGGAACATCCGCAGACCTATGCATTATCAAAGCTTGCAAGACAGGTGAGCCATGATAAAATTTCAGAGTAGCTAATGACAAAACCACCATAAAGACAACCCGTCAGCTAACAGCCATAGGATAGAGTTGGGGCCCTCCGGCCATCTAGTAGATTTCAAGCGATACATCCAGGCGAAAGCGAAACATACTAGGTGGGAAAAAAAATAGAGTCGAACCTCAATACCTATTTGACTTAATTTGGTTAAACATTTGTCTACTATCTTCATTGTTCAACTGTTTGTTTAGACAAGGCTGGATAGAGATGGATGGCAGAGGCCTTCGTAATTGGTGGTCTTTGTTCAGCATATACTACTGAATTTCTCCCTAGCCATTATATCTGACAGCTTCTTCTTTACAGACCTTTAATTCAAGACCAAGAAGCAAATATAATATATACTTGCATAGCAGTCATGGAGAGAAGCAGCTAAGGAATAGACGACAAGCTGAGCCCCATTCCAGCCTATGCCATGGTGGAACTTATTAGTTAAGATAATATTGTGGAGCAGCAAAACCAACCAAAAGTGAATTCCAACTCAGCCTTTTCGAGCCAATGCCAGGTGCCCAGCTCCTCAGCCTTTGCAAGATCTAGCTACTTGCTACTTTGATAAATGGAATTAGAGTACTGATCTAATGATGAGTCATGCTACTTGAAAACTTTACAAAAACCTTTTGATTGCCACAAAACTGTTATCATTAAGGTAGTAAGAGGAGGAAGAAGAAAAAGAAACGGGAGAGAGCATAGTAGAAGGGAAAAAGGCACAGGTGAATACTTCTTAGTATCTAGGAACTTCCTTGAGAGGCAGCATGGGCATCGCAGTACTTGGGGAAGAGCCTGAAGGTGGGGGTGATCCAATATGGACGCCACTGCGAGAGGAGAAGCCAATTTCATCTATACCGTCCTGCTGAAGCTGGTCTTCCCTGATCATTGTGCGGAAGGATATGGAGCCTCGCTTTGTTGATGTGTCAGAGTTCCGCTCAATTTCTCGGAAGCTCTGGTTGGCTACGAGCGACGCGCCTTCGTAATAGTAATCATCATAAGGCACCATCTCTGCTATTTCCTTGTGGCCTATCTCCTGGAGAGCCAATGAATCCGCTACAGGGTAGTACACCAGCAAGAGTACCCCAACAGTTGTGCAGGATAGCATCACCAAGAATGACAAGAAGACGATGACCTCAAAGGCTACATCTCCTGGATGAGGCAGGACTGAAAACCCAAGGAGAAGCACCCTGATAGGAAGGAAGAAAAGCACCGATATCATCAGCAAGGATACCCTCCTTCGCAGCGCCTTGTTGATGACCAAGGACAACACCCGACATCCAACATAGGAGACATAACTCATCAGGATGGCATCTATAAGTCCTAGAAAAATGGTGCCAAACAATGGATAGGTGCAAATACTGGTGTCTCCAACTGGCATGGATGTCCGTATGAAGTACTTAGAAATCTTTCTCCTTCCATGTGTATTGTTCTCATCTTTAACAAATGTAGGCCCAACAAATACAAGGAGGGCCTGCACGAAGAACACCGGAACACAGAAAACCAACATGTAGCCTATGGTCTTCCAATTCCATCTTTGGTTCAAAGCGCCCAACTCCCTCTTCTGTAACGAGCCGTGAAGAAGGAAAGCAAATGCAAAGAAGATGCTTGGCTCCGCAAACCCTAGATTGGAAAGTATGTAGGCGTCACATACACCCCTCTGCCATACTGTGCTGGAGAACAACTTTCTCTTCAAGAAGCTCAATCTCACAATCTCCCCTACTCCCCACCAAATGGTGATCAGAATCAGAGCAATGCGAGTCACCCAAGGGCCATTAAAGTACCCAAGCGGGAGGAAGGCCTCTCTCCGAATCCGAAGCCGGAAGTAGACTGACTGGATAATGCAGAATAGGCCCAGAGCAGCGAAGAGCGCAAACAGTGCAATTGTCACCACACCGAATGCATCGGCAGGTACTCTCGTCAGGGGCATCACCCGAAGCAAAGCTGCTACGCATGCTCTCTGCTCGCATCGACAGCACAATGGCCCACAAATACCATAGACTCAGCTGCCTTGTAAGTTTCAACGGTGTCCAGCTTCTATTGCACTGCAATCGTCAAGTAACCACATTAGATTGGGTGCAATAAGAACGCAAATTTGGTAAATATGGTTGTAAAAACACCCCCCCCCCCTTCAGTACCTCATATTCTAACCCTACAAAATTGGCTTGATTTTATTGTACCCTAAACCTCAGGCACATAGACGAAAATACTTCCATTCCATTAGTTTCTACATGCGCAAATAATACAGACTGAAATGCCGTAACACGCTTAAAACCCAGTTTAATCACCTAAATTAGCAGGCACACCACCAAGGACATGTAAGTTGGTGGCACATTACTTGCATCAAGCCATCAACTAACTAAAAGCTTACCATTCGAGCACTAAAAAGAAGTAAATTAACCACTAAACACTTCAAAAATAGCAAGAAAAGCACTTCTGATACCCCATAAGCAACATATTTACTTATTTCCCCCACTAAACAGTTCAAACCAACCCATTAAGCACCGAGGTGAGAAAAGATTACCAAAAGACCTGCCAGAAAAAATAGAGGATAGCGAAAGCTCTAAGCAAATCACCTCAGCAAAGGACGGGGGTGGTGGGGAGCGCCGCGTGGGACCTCCCTGCGACGGCCGGAACCCCCGATCGAATCCGGCGATTCGGAGGTCGAACGGGAGGCGGCGGCGAGGCGCGGTGGGATCTGGCTGCGGCTGCGGCGGAGGCGGAGGGGAATGGGAGCGCTGGCGGCGGAGGCGAGGGAGCGGGGAATGGGGGAGGGTGGAAGAGGAGAGAGAAAGAGAGGGGGAGGAGAGAGAATGGAGACAGAGCGAAGAAGAGGGGGGTGGGAGACAGGCTGTCTCCAGTTGTCTTGCGGCTCGGTGGGAGCCGAACCTCCAGCCTCGACAGTCCCCAACCGAGCTTACGTGGAGCAGGGCTAATGGGTGAACGCACCAACCCATTCTTCCACCAGGCTTGATCCTACATCTCTCGGGTGCACCGTCATGTTTCCTTTTTTTGCGTTGATGGTCGACAAGAGGCAACGGGAGTTTTGAGGCAAGTTAAGGTGGTGTTGGTGTCCTCTATTTAGCGGTAATTGATAAGTAGAGATAAAGAGATTGAAGTTATGACAGTTGAGTTGTTGAGAGAATTAGATATCGTCGAAGAAGATGAGAAGTGTTAGATAGAGCATACACCGACAACTATGATGAGAAAGAAATAGCTGAATAGGAGGAAGAGGGCAACGGACGGGAATAGAAGGAGGGGTCAACCTCGTTTCATGCCCTCAACTATTGAGTTATGCCTATTTAATGGTTAGGGCTTATGTAGGTATTTATACAGCAATCGTTGTATGGAATAAATTTTTTTAATAGTTAATTATACATGTTAGTTTAGATTTAATGACAAAACGAATATTTTTATTATGTAATATTAAGTCAAATCATGACATTGCAATACAGATTATTATTTTCAATATAAATTAATTATTTTTACTTACTCTCTATTCTTTTTTACTTGACCTTTTCTTACAATCTCTGAGATACAACTTTGACTGTTACTTTTTAAGAGCATCTCCAACAATCCCCCTAAATCTCTCCCTAAATCAAATTATTGGGAAATTGTGTAAAAAGTCTTCTCCAATAACTCCCCTAAACACCCCCCTATTTCTATTCCCCCCCCAAAACTCTCCCAAAACTTAGGTAGAAACCAGGAACTTTCAGGGGTCCCCTATCCTCGCTCCCGCTGTCACGCGCGCTGGAAAAAAAGTTCGCGCCACATTTTTCCTTGCGGGCGCCTGGCGACGTCCTTGCGGCTGATGGCGATGCGATGGAAATCAAAAACTCAAAGACATTCCCATCTCAATTACTGCATGTGTCTCACGTCACGTACATGCACCATCTCAATTACTGATTGCGGCTAATCACCGTTTGATATTTATACGGCGGCCGTCGTCCGCGTACGCACACGCACGGGATTGGTTCAATCTCCCTATTCTATTCGGTTGGATGGACCGACTTGATCACTAATAAAAATAGGTACGAGCAAAGTAAATGGACCGGTTGTTAATGTTGGGCCAGATTCAAAATATTATTAGGATATATTTAGGGGAGCTGTTGGAGGAGGGGACTAAAATAGGTTAACAAATTTTTTGGGCTGCCCCTAAAAGGTGTCTTTTGGGGTGGGTTTTTAGGGAGATTGTTGGAGATGCTCTAATAACTTTATATTAAGATGTATCTATAAAATTATAATATTATAGAAATGTTTTTAACTACAATAATGATATAACTTTTATATAGCCAATTTATATTAGCGATCAAACTATAGAAAGTTTAACTAAACCAATTCAAGGATTTCAAATAAAAACAATGGAGGGAGTACTATCATTTTTTCCACACCTTTGGCTAAACCACGTAAGTTTTTTATTTGTTTCTTTGTTTCCCTACACTCTGAACATATTCTACCTTTTCACTTGGGAAACAAATTTAGATATTGGTGCGCTCCAATAGGTTTCTTTTTGGATGTGGCCGCCAATATACGTATTACTTCAGGTTGACCCATGATCATATTCAATAAATTATCTTCACAGTATTTCAAGCTTTTCCCTTTTACAATATATGAATAATAAAATTATATATCCATGTCTAAGATTTTTCTTTCATTTCTAAGTACAACCTCGAAAGTAGGGTACTCAGACTAGAGTGCACCTAGCGAAATTCATGGCAACGCTTCCACAAGAAAACTGCTGTAAACATACCGACAGCTCTTGCTGGCCCCACCATCCAGGTGGAGACTTAAACGTAGGGCCCAAAGCTTACCCCCCTCGCTGCCTCGTCTCGCACGCTTTTGCCCACGGGAACGCCCCACTGACGCCCCGGCCCCACACGCGCTGCCCAGCACCGCGGACGTGGCGAGTGAAGGTGGTGGGGCCGGTTGCTTCGCTTCCTCCCCCGCAGCTCGTCCAAAAGCGCAACCCCTGAAACTTGGAATGACCCGTGGGGTCCAGATCACAGCATGGGCTATCCGGACCCACTTTCCAGTGACGAAACAGGAGGGGTTCGTCAGCGCTTTCGTGAGAAAGTGGGCGGGTTGTGTGTGTTGCCCGTTCCCGCGGGCAGCGGGTTGGCCGTATAGCAAGTGGTGCTACAGAAGCAAAGGTATTTGTGATTGATGGCAATATGCTTTAGCTTGAGTGAGGAGAGCAGGAAGAGTAGTTAGAGCCAACTGCATACACCACCAGTAGAGGATGGGTACCCGGTTTATTTGATCTATATTGTTCAATTTATCTGGTAAAAAATATCTTGGTTTTAAAAGTTGGTAACCGAATTAAGTAAACTAAAATAGAAAACCGAACCCAATTAACCGAATTATTTCGGTTCGGTTAATTCGGTTTTTCAGTTAACCAAAATATGCACAATGCTTTAATGTATAATAACATTCTTTAGTTTAGTGTTATCATACCGGATTTATTTTTGAGCGAATGATATCTCTAGAAACTACTAATGTTCTTTCTTTTGAGATGTTAAAAAATACCTACAAAATTAAATGAGAATAGCCTTTGTTTACTACAAATCACATAAGGGAAAATAATATTTCGGTATTTTGGTTAATTCAGTTTTCATGACTTAAAAACCATAACGAAAATCGAATAGCATGAAAATATAAATAGCACTGAATAGCATACACCGAATAAACCGCAAATTTCGATTTTTTCGGTTTGGTTCAGTTTGGTATTTCGGTTTCGGTATAAAAATGTCCACCACTAACCACCAGGATCTCAAGCATTTCCAAGGACTAGACACCATAGCAATATTCATAGTATTAAATGCATTTAGTTGTAAGTTGATTAGAATATGTGCAAAAAGTCACGTTCTTTTGAGTTGCAGTTGATAGTTTTTGTCTATATTTTTGAGACAACAGCGGGCAATGGAGATGCCCACATGGACACGAATACGGTTTTGGGTTCGAAAAGTTATTTGAAGAATCCGTTTCAAGAAACCGCACTGTTTATTTCAATTTTCGGAGAAGCCAAAAGCCAGACCAAAAGAACAACATGAAAAGATCTACCACAATGTCCATAGAGTTCACACATTTTGCACTTAAGAGATGCAAATTGCTTCAAAAGTGTGGTGTGCAATCCACCAAATATTGAGTATGACCAGCTTGACCTGAGCCCAAGATTAAGGTGGTCGATCAAACTTAGGGGAAATTAGAAGGCACCATTCACCTCTTCTGTTGCCATATTCGGTCTTTCATATTCACTCGTATGTGCAATCATTAAAGCATGCACTAACTGTGTCTAACATACTATTCACACGTATCGGGAATTTAGGGAACAACATCTACAACAACAATAGTTTTATTAGACGAACATGTGAAGCAACCAAGATTGAAGTTGTCCGAGAATTGGCAAGCAACAATAATACATGGAACAAGCTTAACATAGCAAGTAGGAAGCAAAAAGGACAGAACTATTTGGCATCTAATCAGTAATAACTTACAAGAAACAAAAGTAATATGCATTTCCATGTACCTTAGCATTCCAGGACACCACCCGCGAGTGTCCATTGGACAGTCCAAGAAGCATGCTTTTGCTATCGCATACAAAATTGCTCGTGCAGCATGATATGGCACTTACAAGTTAGCTCCCCTACAGGAATTTCACATCACATTTTGTGGGTAAGGAGTAGTGAATACCATATGTTATAGAAACATCATTGGTGAGAGGAACCTTGTAGGATCAAATACCGTAATCAGAGGGGGGTGAATGATTGCCCCCACTTTTTGAATCTCTTAGTGCTTGACAAAGGTTTCGACCGCTCGGCGTTCGACTGCTCGCTCTACCCCTTCGTACGTAGTCGTAATCTCCCTTCGCTCAAACGCATCAACACTGATGCTGTTGGTGACAATCAAGTGAAAGACTCGGCAAGCGATCTAATCGATGAAGGAATGCTATGAGCTACGCACGACATACTCATAATGAGAATGAGTCAAGGACGATGCCCAGAAAACAATGCCGTTGGTGCTGACGAACTTCTTAAGGAAAGATCTGATCTTTTATTTCTAAAACACATTCTGTGGCTACAAAGTGCCCCGACGGCACCTCTCAAACCCTAGCACAAAAGCTTTCTCTCCAAAGCCCCGCAAAAACCACACGTTAATCCTTAGCTTCTTCCTGCTTTTATTGGCTAACGCCCTAAACCGTGTCCTCAAAAACACAAACATAAAACTCTATCTGTTCCAAAAATCAAGGAACCCGAAACTCTTCCAAACACAAGTTTTCCATAATATCTAAGCATTCCTAGTTATGGACTCCTTCCATAACTCTTTCAACTCAGCACGTGTCGAAGCCTCCAAGACCGCACCTCTCGTAGCTTCTCCACATAACAACCACCTTTGATATCCACGTGCTCCAGCTTGAGCCCGACCACCTCGCATAACATCATTGACTACCTGGACCTCAGATTTTCCCTCTTAGTCATGATCCTCCTCGTCATCGATCATAATCGTCTTTATGCCCAACCTGCATATGCAAAGACCAAAAAACTTTCTCCCTGGCACAAGTTCTTCCTAACTTAACTGACATTAGTACACACATGCAAACCGCACTTTTAACCATCAATAAACGTAAACCAGACCATCCACAATCTCAGTTTTTATGCACTCCAGAAACCAACCTCCGACCACTCAGAAAGACCAGTCAGACCGCCATGCCTAGGCCGGTCAATCCGCTGATCCATCAAGCACGAGTACTCGAGGTACTTGAAGATTATAAGAATTAAAACACTTAAAGCCTATGAGTACCGACTGTAAAGCCTATGGCAACTGATCATAAAGCCCACGATCACTGATCACAAAGTCTTCGACAACCGATAACAAATTGCGAAGTCTATGTCTACAGCGACAAATCGCGAAGTCTAGGACTACGACAACAGATCATGAAGTCTACAGCTACCAATCACCGACCAGATACTGCAGCTACAACCATCAACAAAGCATCGAAGAGTACTATAGATACGACCACTGACCAATTACTGTAGCAGACGAGCTTACGACCTTCGACCAGTTCACTGTTGCTTACGACTGATTGACTGTGTGCTTACGACCGATTTGTTGTAGCTTACCAACACCTAACATGCATAGTCGTTCTTCCGCTGTCTTAATTCATGGTCGTTCTATCGTACTCGACCTGCCGTGGTCGATTTGCCATTCAGACCTGCTGATCGGACCATCCATCGTAAAGCCGATCGGTCTTCCATCTGTGGTCGAAGCCTGCCGATCACCAATTGTGGTTGACCAAAACTTTTACAACTGCAGATTTCAATAAAACCTAAAAGTCAATTATTCATTATAATTGTATTCACGACCTTCACATGGTCTAACAAACCTTCTTGATGATTACTAGGGATGTACTAGCGAGGCAAAGCCTAGGGAACTGCTTGCCTCCAATTATCAGTGGCTTATCCAAGAGCAGCGCACCTTGTATATGTGAAGGTAAAAGGAAAAGGTTTACACATAGACATAGCACACACCCGGTGAGTTGTTGTGCATAGAGAGCGAGCCAGAGCAAGGGGAGAGAGGGCAGTGGGCTGACTAGGACAACGATGGCCTTGGCGTTGGGGCTCTTGACGACGTGGGCGTTATGGCTGCGGGCATTGAGGGAGTCAGGGGAGTGATCGAGGCGGACCTTGTGGTGGTAGGTGGAGTAGAGGTGGAGGGAAGCCAGGCAGACAGCGAGGAGGAGGTGGCCGAGGACACGTAGGAGGACCACACAGTTGGAGTCGCCTAGGTCCAGTGGGATCGACTGTGGTCACCCGTACACCATGTACATCGCAGTGGCGGTAGCGGGGTGTTGGCGCCGGGCAGCCCTCACCAGTGGTGGTTGGACGAGATGCGGGGTGGGAAGATCTGATGGGGAAGGGAGGAGACTGGTAGGTAGGGGATGCGGGAGATGCAACAAATTTTTTGTGTTTGGCTTTTCTTTTTATTTCTTTTTTTGGTTGGCAACTGTTGAGAGTTCCTATCTTTTTGAGGGGTTGGCTTTTTTTCTTGTATGTGCAAAAATCGATGAAGGAGTGAGATAACAGACAAACTTTCTTTTTATATAAGTAAAGATTATTATCCTATAATTTCTCAACAATGCAAAATGGCACGATGCAGCCTGTTATAGACATTGGTATTGAATTTCTCGATGACCTGCTTGAATCTTGCACAAGACTAAGGTCAACACTACTAAATTGCACTGAGCACATTATCTTTTTTCCCGTTTCTTCCTATCTCTCTTTCTTTCGTTGGCAGTCTTGTGGGCGAAGGTCAATGATGGGCAGTTTGGTCTATTCTTTTTGGCTTCGAGTTATGGTTTATGGTTATAATTTATGGCTTTTGGTTTATTTGTAAGAAAGAATATAGAGTAAGAGAAATTCACATACGATTTTGGCTGATATAAATGAAGTCATTATAGTGTGTACTTGTAGAATTGTAAATATAGAGTAAGAGAAATTCACATACGATTTTGGCTGATATAAATGAAATCATTATAGTGTGTACTTGTAGAATTGTATGTCACAATCAGACGGGGGTAAATGATTGTCTCCGCTTTTTATCACCTGAAATCAAAACACAATGCAGAGAAACAAAAACAAAGCAATCTGAATTACCAGATGACAATAATGACCACAACTGCCAGTTTGTACATGGTCGCAAGCCTCTATCGCCTAACTGCTTGTTACGACCACTCGATAGCCTCGGTCGCCCGACTGCTCGTTACGACCACTTGTTAGTCTTTGCTGCCCAAGTGTTCGTTACGTCCACTTGTTAGTCCCTGCTACCCAAGCGCTCGTTATGACCATTTGTTACAACCGCTCGTCCCGAACGTCACTTCGATTGCTTGCTTACGATCACTCGCATACGAATGCTCGATTATGAATGCTCGGATCGATCTTGCGTCCATTACAATCACTCGACATGACAATGGATCGAAAGCCTGCTCTATACGGTAATAGATCGACAGCAGTCTCATTCCGATCGCTTGGTACAACAACAGATCGACAATCTAATTGTTCCGATCGCTCGGCACAACGACGACGCACGTAGTCTTGACCTCCTTCTGCCTGATGTCCCCAACCGTTCGACCACCGCTCGAACGAGTATGTGCCAGTGCCAAAGACAAAACGAAGCACGAAGAGCAAAGGAACGAAGCGATGAACTGGAAGTCACCGGAAATCTTTCTCTGGAAAGAATCTGATCTATTATTTTCTTCATCAATCTTTTTGGCTACAAAGCGTCTCACGGTACCCCTAAAAACCTTCTCCACAAAAGCCTTAAAACCCTATGCACTAACCTACAGCTTCTCCTGCTTTTATAGGCCAGTGCATGTAGCGTGTTACAATCGAACACCTCAAACCGTGTCCTTTTCCACATGGACACGTGATCTTAACTCTTCTTCAAATCAAGGGATCCAAAACCCTTCCTAACACGGGTTTTAACCACTCATACAGATCATAGACTCCATCCACAACTCTATATGACACACACGACAAAGCCTCCAGGATATCCCCTCCTGTAGCTCCATCATGCACCATCATCGCGTGCTCTCGCGTGAGCCCGATCACCTCACATGACCACTTGAACGCCTGGACCTCATATTACCCCACTTAGTCCCGGTCTTCCTCATCACTGACCGTAATTGTCTCCACGCCTCCACGCAGCATCTACCTTTGACCTCCATGTGCTCCAGCATAAGCTCGACCACTTCGCGTGACATCCCGACCACCTGGACCTCAGATTTCCCCTCCTAGTCTCGGTCCTCCTTGTCACTGACCATGGCCGCCTCCATGCTCACCTGCACATGCAAAGACCAAAGAAACCATCTTTTGGTACAAGTTCTTCCCAACTTGACCGTAACCATCAAACATAAGCAAAACACACATTTGTCTATCCCCATACAAGAACCAAACACCTACGACCATCCCCCAAGTCATTTACGACCGCACCAGAACGCTTACGACCATCACTAACTGGAACAACCCTTCATACCACACACTACGACCGCTATCGCAGAGTACTCGTAACCCACAAGTACTCAAAAACCACTCGCACTGCTACTGACGACTATCGAGTACCGACTACTGAGTATCGATCAGAAAACACAGCCGTAAACACGTACTCGAAGCCTACTAGTACAGACAAACCACCGACATCCGACCACTCATCGTGATCGTGAAACAACTTTTATCGAGTATCGAGTCCTCTGACTACAAGTACCTCAAGCAACGACCATCCATTATCGACCACCACATCGACCAGTCAGCCACTGGCCCAACCCGAGTACTTGACGTACTTGATGATCTCAAGAGTGAAGCGCTCGTATCGACCAGGAAAGTCTACGAGTACCGACCGTGAAGCCAAAAGCAACCGATCGCTAAGCGTCCGACTACCGTAGGTAGAACAACAGACTGTGAAGTCTACAAGTATCGATAAGATTGCCAAATCTACGACCATGAAGATAGTCTGCAAAACCTACAACCATGAAGGTAGTTTGCAAAACTTACAACCATCGACCGCAAAGCCCTCGACTATCGACCAGTAAAACCTTCGACTATTGAGCACGACCAGTAATGTCTACGACTATTGAGTACTATAGCTACAATTACCTACTGTCGTGGTCAAAGAGCGACGGTTGCCGTGGTCGTAGACTAGTGTCTGTGATCTGAACTCACTTGTAACTGTGCACAACCACTAAAAGGCAACAACTTCAACTGCAAACGACTAAATCTTTTATAAACGTAAAATCCAAAGCAAACTAAATGTTAATTATTCATCGTCATTCTATTCTACCAGTATTATAAGTTGACACGCCAAGTTTACTTTAGGGAGATGATGAGATGGTGTTGTCGCGGCAGCCAGGAGCATCATCTTCATCGGATCCTCGCGCTCGCCGTGCGGCTCTCGCGACCCCCCAACCCAACCTCGTACCATCCGATCTGACCTCTGCTCCTGCTCTGCTCGCGTCCACTATCTTTTTTCCGAAAGCACTCGTCTTTGCCTCTGCCCTGCCCATGATCCCTCCCTCCCTCCCAGTGTTGTTAGCGCAGTGGATCATGCGTGTCGTGTCGGTACTTGCCAATCGTAAGCACCAGCGGCTCTGTTCTGTGCGTACGACGCCTTTAAAAGCCTTTGCTGATCATACACACAAGGGATGTAGTAGGATTACGTGCGTCGAACAAGCATACATACGCGCGTAATGTGGAGGTATGCAACGAGGGAATCCAGTGACAAGCTAGTTAGGTCCTGCAGGGCTTTTTTTTTCCCGATTCCCATATGAATCGAACTGTTTAATGTGAAATTTCTGTGAAAATAGGGTAGTTCCTCTAGAATTCCTATGAAACCGGGAGATTTTTTAAACAAGTTCAACATGAGTCAGACAAGCCCAGTAGCCCACCCGTTTACCATTGGACCTTCAACATTCTAAACAGATCTCCCTCCCCCTGAACTTGAACCGTGGGGATATACCTGCCTTCTTTGACAAGCAAATAACTGAAGTATGGAACAAAGCTCACTGACCAAAGAGCCAAAAGTAATTAACCCCAATCAAAACAAGAATGGACGACTTTCATTGCAAAAGATACAACCATAGAAAGTTCAGGGACCACAGATTTTCACAAGTTTTAGGCTAAACTTACTTTAGCTAAAACACCATTTATTTCAGGTATGTACACTGTTCTAAGTTCCTTGGACGATGAAGCAGGTATTGGTGGATACGATACACGTAGCTACATACACTACTCTTGGAGTAACTGAAAGGAAGAGCGAAGGGAAGGGAGGGTGGAGATAGTGATTTACAGACACATCATACAACCGGCGATAACACTGCCGATGCTTTGAGATGCGTGCAGCGGTACGACGTTTCGCAGATCCATCATTTCTGCAGGCCACTAGATTGAAGACTTCCTTTGCATCAATGCCATTTCGGTGCTGAGGCCCTGCATTGGATGGACGAGATGACCTGAGTTACTGTAAAAGTGCGTATTTGAGAAGCTTGCAGCGAGGCATCATAAGGTAACTTTTCAGTGTTCATGATGCGTGAGTATCATACTTCGGCTTTCTTCCACCCATCGATGAGTTACTGGCATTTGGTTTGTTCATTGTTCGTGATGGACGACGTGGTGGAGGTGGCGGTGGCGGTGGTGGTGGCTGCAAAAACGAGTGAGCGAAAGGTCAAAATTTCTTAGAGTTCTGGGAGGGAAAAGTCCCAATGTGAATATTTTGCCGTAAAAGGAAGACGTACATTTGGGGCCCTCGCCTTTACTTTTCCGGTCTGTGAAGGAGTTGTTTTCTTTGATGCAGATGCTCGAGATTGCATTGTCGTCTGAATGCCCTACACAAAAGTTCATGATGATCGTTAACAAGACCATTTTAACTGCCAATACCTTCACGACCTTACTTCAGATTTACTTGTTTCCAGTAGTATGATCTGTAAAGATTTGGTGGTACAAAGCACTATACAACATGATAATAAATCATCAGAATCCTAATGTAACTTGGCCTGTAGCCCTAGACTAAGGAAAGTTCAGAGTACAGGTGACTACCGAACACAACTGTTGGATTCCTCCGTATAGCTTAATATTCAGAGTTAATTTGTTTGCTGTGGCAACTGGAAGTGAATTTATAACCAGACTAATAAAATTTATCAGCAGGGGGGCAGAAACTAGCCCACTGGATTCAAACAGGGGCCATAGTATTACTAGTTACTCATAATAACCAGCAAATACAATAGGTATTTATGTGACCAAGGTAAAAGTTTGTTGAACCTGCTAACATTATCACAGGATCCACAGCTCACATACATAAAATGACAAGAATCATAAATAAGTTTATAGCAACTTACCTCTTTCTTTTTTGGCCTTGCAAAGGTTTCTAGTGCTGGTTCTCCGACACTGGAACTAAACTTTTTTCTCGGAGGAAGGTTAACAGAGCTACAAAAATAAAAAGTTATTGTCAGTAAAATAATGTAAAACCAAATTTGAATCATATTTTAAAAGCTCTATAAGACATTCCAACACTAATTTAGATTAGCACCTTGATTTCTGTTTGCCAGCCACTTGCAAGTCCATTCTTTTTGACCTAGTAGTATGACTGTCAAATGTTGAAGGCCCTTTCGGTCCTTTAATATTGCTGTTATCGAAGCAGGGAGAAAATGCAATTAAAGTCTTGCATGCAAAGCCAACTCTTCCAACTCCCAAGAAACTGTAGATATTCAGGAGTAACCTTTTTGTTTCCACCTCGCTACTTTTAGAAGCATTTGGGGTGGCTGCCATTTTCAGCATACTCTGCATGAGGAAGCAAATTTATTAGGACAGATCTGATGCCATCATGTTTTATGGTTAACCGAAGAATGGAGTAAAGAACAAATCCATATGATGCTACAATCATTAGATGAATGGTGCTTCGGTTATTGTTACGATAAGGGCTGGAACATACCGCTGTGGTTGTTGCACCCTTTGGATGAGCCACGGTTGCTCTCGAATTGCTAAGCGTTCCTGGATCCATTTTCAGAACACTATCCCTGGTAATAGGGCGTCTTTCTCCAGTAGATGGTCGACGTATAGCGGTAATATCGGCATGTTTTGCTGCACTTTCTCTGTTGACAGGACGTCTTTCAGAAGTCGAAGGTCGGCGTGGTGTGGCGACAGCTTGCTTCTGTGCACGCTCTCTGGTGACAGGGCTTCTTTCAGCAGTGGAAGGTCGGCGTGGGGTGGAGACATAAGTAGTAGGTTTCTTTACACTCTCCCTGGTGATGTGGTGCCGCTCTGCAGTAGATGGCCGTCGCGCCGATGCTGAGGAAGGTCTTCGGACACTTGTAAGCCCAAGAGTTTCTTTTGCTGTAAGCTTGTTCCTTCCTGTTGTGCCTGCCATCTTCTGCGGTGCTGCATTTGGCCTTTGAAATGAACGAGTATTGTTTGGCTTAGTCTTCTGGTTCATACTCATGCTGGCCTTCACTGAAACAGGCCTCTGAAATGGTTCATGCAAAATGTATTATGACTTTACCAAAAAGACTAATGTTCTTGGGCGTATAAAGTATCAACACAAAGCATATGCTCATGAAGCTAGCTATATACATTTCACAAGAGAAGGGTGACAGGAACAAGAAAAGGTTCAGTGAGTAGAAAACAGTATTGCAAACAATTAAGAAAGTAATTATGACAAACAAACATTCGTGCACTCATCTTGCTAGTCTGTAATGTCAGACAGGTAGTGATGTAATAGTAGATAGCAGCGAAGTTTTTGACAAGATAAAGACAACAGTGATTCAGAGAGTATTGCACCCAAGTTTACTGTGCTATTTATTACCTTACTAACAGATATGCGATCCAGAGGACTATCTGAAAGGGTTTTGACCGTCTTTGGTATTATCTTTGAAGCATATATAAGCCTGGAGTCTTTCTCAATAATTCGTTTAGGTGCCCTTACAGCTTCATATGCTGCTCCAAGACCATCATGACCAGAACTCACATTCTGCTGCACTATATCCATTCTGTTGGCAGAATCCGAATTATCACCACAAACATTTTTTCTAATATCCTGGTCGGTTTGCTGCAAAACTCCGGCTGATGAAGAAAGATTGGATGAGGAAAATTCTGCATTGAAGTTCTCATCTTCATGGTCATCATGGCATGGCAGTCCCTGCTCGGAGGTGGTTTCGTGTGCAGCTTGTTCCACATAATCATCAACACCCGTTCCAGATCCAGTGGGAGTTTCAAGCTCTGCAGATGGCTTATCTTCTTCTCTCTGGCTAGAATCACTACCATCACCGCTATATTCCAAAGAAAGTTCAGTTTGCTGGTTTTGCTGCTGTGAAGCCTTTAGGTCCCTGATCCTCTTGTAATACTCTTCAAAATATGCCTTCTTCTCAGCAACTAAACCATTGAATTTTCCAAATTCTTCATGACGCCTGTCATTAGTAAATACAGACCACTTCTCCCATGATAGCGACTCCAATTCAAATCTTCCGAAGGATATGGAACCATGATCTAATGTCTGGGATACAGATACTCCCTGAGGAAAGTAAAAAAAAAAGAAATAGAAAAGTGAGTGATACTACTAGCTGTCGGTGACGCTTACCAGGAACAAAACTGTATTGGTTCTTTATTTCAGAATACAACATTTCCATTTGAATAAAATCGATTTCACGTAGTACGAATAAATTGAAATGAAGCTGTTTATTGACTAAAATGCATCAGAAAACTTACTTGAGAACCATCCCGTTCAGTTGATTCTCCCTGTGACCATGCAAAATAAGTTTGATTGACCTCAGTCGCCAACATCTATTGTGTGGCTAATTCATCATAGTTGGGTAGATTCCATTGGGAAACCCTGCAAAATCAAATATGTTTACAATCTAAACACAATAAACTGGCTGAAGTTCATTCTGATAAGCAAACAACCAAAAAAGAAGTATGAGGACAGTTGGGTGATTAAGATTAGGAACATATTAGTAAGTTCACGTAACACCGAAGCCAGGTCACAAGAACATGTTCTAAAAAACATGGGTTATTTTGGGCCATGGCTTATAGTTTTTGGTTTAAAATTTTAAATTTTGACTGTTTGTGTAAGAGAATACGAAGAAAGACACTCGCGGGCGATTTTGGCCGATATAGATGAAGCCGGTACGGTATTTACTACAATCAACTTGTAGATCTCATCTTGAAAATGTTAAGGATAGAATAGAATTGTTATTTATTTCCTTAGATGCTTTGGTTTCTATATCTGTGTATGGCATATTCCTCTATATATCCCCTTTGCATTTCCTATATATATATATATATATATATAGCCCTTTGAGCCTTATAAATATACACATAATATTCATAACGTGGTGTTAGAGCTAGGGTAGTTTTTCGCACCCTTGCTGAGGATTCGCTGCCGCCACCAGTCACTGGTTGCCACCGCTCTCCCCGGCCTGCTACCCGCCATCCGTCGCCCTAACATTTCCGCTGCCGCTCAGGCCACTGCTGCCAAGGCCGCCGTCACCCAAGCCGCCACCGCCAAGGTCGCCGCCACTTCAAGCCACTCCATCGCCACTCAGGCCGCTGCCACCCAGGCTACCGTCGCTCCGAGTCGCTCCACCGGTTGCAGGTCCATCGTCCGTCGGACGCCGATCCGCCAATCTATTGCCCGTCGCTCACCGCTTGGCCACTTGCCGCCCTCCGCGTGCTTGGCTGCTCATCGACCGACGCCCGCCATCTGGTAGGCCACCTCTTGCCATCGCCCACCCGACCGTCAGCCGCCGCCCCCGTCGTCGCCCGTTGGAGTCTCTGAGTGCCTGAGCCGAACATCTCGGTTGAAACTTAGATCAGATCCGATTTGAAGTTTCTTTTGTATTAGTCCCAAAAAGAGAGAGAGAGAGAGAAAGAGAAAAAAGAAAAAAAGAGAAAAGAAAAAAATGCTGATCTAACTGCCGCGCCGTCCAGCGCCACCTGTTAGACTTCGTTACCTTGGTCACCGCACCGTCCAGCGCTGCCTACCGATGGCTTCAATTCCATCAGCTGCAATCCCCTTCTCGAGAACAAAGCTACATGGGACAAACTATAGCTTCAGTTCCATTGTCTCGTTTCTCTAGGTGCACTACTCCAGACGTCCTCATCCTTCACTAGACTCATCTCCTGGTATCTTGCCGACACTGATGTCTGATTCCTCTGATGATGCTCCTCGGTATGCTCTTTGTGACCGGACATCCCTTTGGCCCCTTGATCGTCTTAGGTTTGCTTCGACAGCTCATACTCTCTCTATCATTGAGCCTAGTTCTTATCATGAGGCTGCTTCTCATTCTGAGTGGCAGCTCACTATGACAGAGGAGCTTGATGCTCTTGACGTACGGAGACTTGGGACATTGTACCGACACTTGCGCATGCTCGTCCTATCACGTGCAAGTGGGTGTACAAGATTAAGACAAGGTCTGATGGTACTATTGAGTGCTACCAGGCTTGCCTTGTGGCTCGCAGCTTTCAGCAGGAGTACGGTTGTAATTATGATGAGACGTTTGCCCCTGTTGCCCATATGACCACTATTCGCACTCTTGTTGCGGTTATTTCTGTTCGCTGGTGGCTTATCTCTCAGTTAGATGTTAAGAATGCCTTTTTTTAATGGTGTCTTGTATGAGGAGGTTTATATGCAACCACCACCTGGGTATTCTGCCCCAGATGGCCATGTCTGTCGTCTTTGTCGTGCTCTTTATGGCCTCAAACAAGCCCCTTATGCTTGGTTTGCGTGTTTTACCTTAGTGATTACTAGTGTCAGTTTCATTGTTAGTGCCCATGATCGTGTTCTATTTGTCCACGTCTCACCTCGAGGTAGGACACTGTTTCTTCTCTATGTGGATGATATGCTCATCATTGGTAACAATTCCTTATTCATCACATACATAAAAAAGCATCTCAATGAGCAGTTTGTGATGACTGATCTTGGTTTGCTTACGTACTTCCTTTGGATTGAGGTTTCTTCCACGCTTGAGGGTTACTATCTCTCCCAGCAGAAGTATATTCAGGATCTTCTTAATCAGTCTAGTCTGACTGATACTTGAACTTCTAAGACTCTTATGGAGCTCTCCCTTCAACTTCGTGCTACTGATTGTGATCTTCTTGAGGATCCTACTCATTATCGCCATCTTGTTGGGAGTCTAGTATATCTTATGAGCACTCGCCCTGATATTGCATCTTGAGTTAGTTCATGGATCGTCCTACTCATCTTCACTACAATCACCTTCTTTGTGTTCTTCGCTACTTGCGTGGGACAATCTCTTGTCGCTTGTTTTTCCCTAGCTCCACCTCACTACAGCTTCAGGTGTACTCCGATGCGACCTGAGCTAGTGATTCTTCTAATCGTCGTTCTCTTTTTTGCTTATTATGTATTTCTTGGCTTCTCCATGATTGCCTGAAAGACAAAGAAGCAGACTACAATTCCCCGTTCAAATACAGAGGCTAAGTTGAGAGCTATGATAACTGTGACAACAGAGATTACTTAGTTGAGATGGCTACTTGTAGACTTTGGAGTACCTGTAAGGGGACCTACCACCCTTATGACTGACAGTACAGGCGCTATCAGCATTGCCCGTGATCCAGTGAAGCATGCACTCACCAAGCACATTGGTGTGAATGTTTTATACACCCGCTCACAGGTGCAGGAGAGAGTACTTGCTTTACAGTTTGTGCTCTCAGAGTTACATGTTGCCGACTTCTTTACGAAGCCACAGACTAGAGCGCAACACTTGTATTTTCTCTCCAAATTTAATGTTTGTGATCCACCATGATTTTGAGGGAGGGGAGGAGGTGTTAAGGATAGAATATGATTATTATTTGTTTTCTTATATGCCTTGGTTTTTTATTTGTATATGGTATATTTTTCTGTATATCCTCTTTATACTCGCTATATATATTGCTCATTGGGTCTTATGAATATATACACAATATTCATAACAGGAAAGACATATATCATTTAAAAGCCAGTTACTATAGATAAGCTTAAAATTCATAAGCCATAAGCCAAAAAGATTATCGGAAAGTGATTCAATATTTTCTATAAACAGTAATTTGGTAGACTGAAGAATTCTCCATTACTGGAAGCTAACCACATGATAAATTCATCAAGTCAATTCTACTTGAAGCATCCTTCAACACCTATCCTTTCCTTTCGGGTCAAGATTCCACGCACATGAAATTCCAACCTTCCAAACTGCAGTTCAATACCTCGAGTTAAAGCCACTTTTGGTACGTTTTCATATTGTATTTACAAAAATAGCCGTATGCATAGCGTATTGACAAAAATATCATTTATGCCGTCCGGTGGACGGGCGGCAGCGCAGTGCAGACAACGTGTGGCATCTGCCGCCCTGTGAGCAGATGGCAGGCGCCTACCGCCTGCTCACGGGACGGCATGTGATTAAGCCAGCTAATTATCCAGCTTAATTACGTACCTAATTCGTAATTTATAATTTTTAAATTTGTAAATATAGCAAATGAGCTAAAAAATTATGATATTTTTTATGGATCTTCTTGAGGCATCATGGTATGTTGTGTAATTTTTTTTGTAATTGTTTGAGGCCATTTGCTACCTCTAAAAATTCTTCCAATGACACATAATTAACAAGGCGATTAAGCAGTTATGCACCGCTCTATGAATTTTTAGAGATAGTAAATGGTCGTAAAAAATTACAAAATTTTTTGTGGATCTTCCGTATATAGTGACATGTTGTGTAATTTTTTCAACCACTTTGCTACCTCTAAAAATTATTTAAGCAGCTTTGCATAATTAAATGGGTAATTAAGAACTAATGGCCGGGGATAATGACCTGTCACCCGACCACTGTACGACAAGTCTGGTGCTGCCCAGTGGCTAGACGGCAGGTCATTAGGCCCAGCTCTATTAGTGCTTGATCATCTGATTTAATTATGCACCACTCAAATAATTTTTATAGGTAGTAAAGCAGTGTAAAAATTACACAACATAGCACAATATATAAGGAATCTCCATAAAAATTGTTATAATTTTTCATGATCATTTACTACATATAAATTTTTTTGGAGCGGCGCATAACTGCTTACTCGCCTCGTTAATTATGCGTCGTTCGAAGAATTTTTAGAGTTAGAAAATGGCCTAAAAAAATTGCAAAAAATTACACCACATACACGATGTCTTAGAAAGCTTCACAAAAAATGACATAATTTTTTGAGTTCATTTGCTATATTACAAATTTAAAAAATTATAAATTAAGAATTAGGCAGGCAATTAAGCCGACTTAATCATCTGCCGTCCTCGTGGGGTGACAGGTATCACGTGTCGTCTGCTCCACGCTGCCGCCCGCCCACCGGACGACATAAACGATATTTTTGTCAATATACTGCGTATACGGCTATTTTTGTAAATACAATACAAAAACATGCCAAAAATGGCTTTGATTCCAATCCCTCAACCCCAAACCATATACAGCCAGAAAAACCTACCTTCGTCTCAACAACCCAGCTTGTGCCATTATTCGTCCACATGCCAACCACTCAAACCAGTTGCAACCCGAAGGATAACAAGATGCCGAGATAAGTACAAAAAGAAACCAAGAACAGTAAATGCAACTGCAACAAGCAAAACGCAAAAGAAAATATGAAAGCTTTCTGTAATACCAAGAATCAGAGAAAGCACCGACAGCACGTCTAATCCATGAAACTAAGCCGCAGAGCCCCCCAGAATTTTGCAATTTTTGGTCTACTAAGACAGCTTCAATCAAGAGCATAATTGCCATTCCGCCAATAGAAAAATGGAATTCTTCGGACAAGGGAAAGAAGGGTCTGTCTCAAGGGAAAAATTTGCACGTCCTGGTCTTCAGAGTTGTGCACCACTAGCAAGCATCGCTGCATCAGTGACACTACACGGAAAGAAGGAAAGGGAGGAAATCAAGAAAACAACAAAAAAGGAAAGGGAAAAGGGGCGTAACTGACGGTAAGCATTAGAAACGAGAGATCCGAAAGAAAATTCTCGTGAAAGTAGAAAAATCAACTTGTCATAGGAAAGAACGGGAAAGGCAAGAAAAGAGGCAGCCGAGCAGTAACATCACAGAAAGATAGCAGAAAACTGGTTAAAAAGAGCAACTTCGATGAGCAGGAAAGATGCGCTGAACCAATCAAACATCACTGAACCAGAGGTAACCAGGAAGCCGCTCATGGAGCCCCAAATCCGGCAAAGCCCCCGCGGCATTGCATAATTCGGCACCAACGCCCGAGCATAACCACAGCCCACCTCCTGGAAACCTCGCCTTCGTCTCAAAAACCTCGACTTGTCTACGCAAAATCGTCATAGGAAACGGGCCTGAGTTCTGCATTACCTGACGCCCCGAGCCGCGAAGCAGCGACCCCCGCATGGGATCCCGCGAGCTGCCCGCCGTCTCCAGCTCCCGATCAGACAAGGCCACGAGATGCCCGTAGTACCGACTAGTACTAGCGATGCCACCGCCACCGCGGTGCGGCCACAGGAGAAGAACACACCAGCAGCACAGCACAGCACAGGTAGGTGCGAGCGCCAAGGGTTCCTTAATGGCGGTTCGATTGGTCTCTCTTGTAATGCCGCTACCCACGGTGGTGCGTGTGTTATCATTGCGGCGATTGATTCCTTGCGTAGCTACGCGCCGGCTTGGGTGTGGGTGATTAGTGAGAGTGAAGCATACCGCTTCATACTTGGCGTGTGTCTCTGCTTGTGGGCCCACGTATGCCTAACGAATGGTGGTGCGGGCTGCTTCAGTGCCACGTTAATTGCCGCATATGTGATTTAACATGACTGCCTTGGTAAGATAGTGCTTTTTTTTTTATAAGATGTAGTATTTAGGTTAGACATGGAAATTAAGGGGTTGTAAAACTAAGAGAAAGACAAGGAAATGATGGTACCATTCATGCTATAAATACATTGAAAATGTGAGGAAGTTACTTATAAATGCGGAGCGAAGATGTGATAAATAAGAATAGCCAAGGAAAACATTAATAAATTCACACACACTTTATATTTTGAACAAATTTGTAAAAAATATGTGTCACATATTTGAAACAGGGGAGCAGATTTCCTAGTAGTCCAGTAGATAAAATAAGTTTGGTGTTGAAAGCCTTTAGCATGGATTCAAGGCAATGGTAGCTAGTATGTTGGTAGAGGATAAAGAACCTTCCAATTTTTGAATCTTGGAGATGGAGGTGATGACAAATAGAAAACTTTTTACGCTTCCTTCATCAGCATCTCTCTCTGACTATTTTGAGCTTGTCTATTCCCCATTGTGGGGCACTCGTTAGTCCAGCTCCAGCACTTGTCTTGTCCTTCTCATTTGAGGGTAAATTACACCTGATTGATTTAGGACACGGCTCAATCAGGGCGTGGCTAGACGACAGAGATACCGTCCAAATTCCTTCCTAATGGGATTGGTATCAACCATTTGATCAAAACTAATCGGATGACCCACTCCACATCCTCTTGAGTGCTAAACCAATTTAAGTTCAGCTTTCACATTATATTCTTGGTTTAGACAAATAGAATTTGATAATAATTAGAAGAGAATTTTTAGACCGCCTATTTACCCCCTCTAGTCGGCCTCCTTGATCTTACAACCTTTTAAAACTTAATGAAACACCATGAAACTTAGACGTAAAACATCCTGAAACTTTATGAAACCTGGAGTTTAACTTAATAAATCTGTTACAAAAAATTTTCAACTTCATAAATCCACTACAAAAAACCATTATGAAATCTTATGAAACTTAGACATAAAATGCTATGAAATTTAGTCAACTTAGGCATGTAACCTTCTGAAACTTTATGAACTTAATGAAACACCATGAAATTTAGTCATGAAATCTCATGAAACTTAGTCATGAAATCTCCTAAATTTTTTTTATGAAACCTCCTGAAACTTAGAGTTTAACTTCATGAATTAGCTACAAAAAACTTTCAACCTCATGAATTCTCTACAAAAAAGACTTCATGAAACTTTAAGACAGTCTTGAAACCTCATGGAATTTTGTCATGAAAATCTTGAAACTTGATGAAACTTAGATATGAAACCACAGTAATCTTCATGCTATGTTTAAGTAAGTTTTAATAAATTTCATTGATGCTTTAAGTTTTAGATAAAAATTTATATAAGTTTTACAACAGTTCCAAAAATATAGAGTGAATTTCACATGATTTCAAGTGAAGTTTTATTCGTGTTTCAGTAAGTTTTAGCTAGTTTTCATGTTTGAAAATGCTAAGTTTCATAAGGTTTCAACTAGTTTCATGTTTGAAAATGTTATGTTTCAGCAAGTTTAATTGAAAGCAGAAACTTAATGGTTAGGGGTGGGCTTCAAGAAATTTTCAAAAAAGTTTTTTGAGTAGGTTTCAAGTTTCATAGAGGTTTAAGCAGGTTTTAAGGAGTTCCAAACATAAACCTGGAATTTTACAAGCTAGAGCCACCGCCTGCTTCCTTCGTCATGCCCACGTTGACCTCCACCGTCAGGCCTACATCGCAATCTCAGCCGCCACCCATGCACGCACCCATCGTAGTCTCCACTTTGCTTCTTGGGCTCCGCTGCCTCTGCACCCACTCCTCAGTCGCTGTCGGTAGGTTTGCATACATCACAGTAGGCCACCGCAGGGCACTACCCACTCGTTTGCTCCGTCATGAGTCATTTATGTACACCACCGTATGCCGGCGAGCCGTTGCCACTCAAGCCTGTTCACTGTCGGTCCCACACACGACGTCCACTCGTCGCCACCATACACCGGCCGTTGTGGCTCACGATCACTAGCGAATCAAAGGAGGGAGAGAGAGAGAGAGAGAGAGAGAGAGAGAGAGAGAGAGAGAGAGAGAGGGAAAAGCGAGATGCAGACACGTGAGAGGCATGCAAGAAAGGAAACTTTGTTGTGGATGCACGTAAAGTAAATGTGGAATCGGATGGCTCTGATACATTGTGTAGGTATAAAGTAGCGATGGATTATTACCCCGTTGGATGAGATCAAAATGCTATACTGTTCTATAGCATTTTTGTTAATTTATGGTCCATGCATCGATCTTTTAAAGGCTTTGGGGGTAAGGTAAGGCAAGGTGTGTGTCAACAAGGCAAAACTGGGTCCCATATGATTCCCCCCTAACTTCGCTAGATGGAGCTCATGATCGTTTGCCTCGATCAGATTTAACGTCCAAGATAAGAAAGATCGTACTATCTTGTAGGTAATCTTTCGCTGTAAATGTCGGACTAATCCCTAACTTCCGTCAAGAGACAAGATTAACCTTCAAGCTTTCCCATGCATTGGGTTGGAAACAAATGGCACAATCCGAACCGAATCTACCCCGAACTCCATGTGGCAAAGGAAACCATGGTCCTGTTCTTTCTATCTTTTTTTATCATTTGATTTCGATTTCTTTAGAAACTGAAATAAGTGATTTCTCTAAACTGTTTCTCGAACTCGCTTCTTTAAATGACTTCTCGAGTCTAAAATTGGGTAAACCATCCGCGTCGACGGTTCTATCGTCTAACACTATATTAAAAAATATAGACAAAAATTATAGGCTACAGTCCAAAATAACGTAGCCTTCTCATGCACAAGCACTCCATGCACAAGAGCACAGGAGTGAAATACTTCGCTTTCTCGTGCAAAGCACAGTAAGTAACCAACGACATCACGCGCCAAGTGCTAGCTAACCCACGGTACGGATTACACACGACTACCATGAGGATTTAATTTGGCTTCTTAGCCTTTAATTTGCTCGTGCTGATCGATCGATCGCAACGGCGAGGACAGAAGTAGCCTGTGGATTTGGATCTCGGCTGGAGCAAGCAAGCACCGTTCTTTTTGGTTGAAATTTATAGTTTTTGGCTGTGGTTTGTGGCTTTTGGAATGTTTGTGTGAGAGATTACAGAATAATAGAAACTCACGTGTGGTTTTAGTAATATAAATAAAGTCGGTAAAGTATGTACTACAATTAACTAATAGACGCTATTTTTAAAAAACGCTATTTAAAAGTTAGTTACTATAAAACAAATCGAAAAATAGTTTTTAGAGTTGAAAAGAACATGACCAGGAAAGGGGAGAAGGCAGCACGTCGACATTGCCACATGGAGCTGAGCTCCATGGATGGATGGATCTCTGACACGATCGAGCAGCTGTCGCCCATGTTACTCTACTTTGTATTTTGTAGGAGAAGAACTGAAGGAGACGTTTGTTTGGACTCGATCACACGGAGCGAGGAAGCACGCAGCCGATCGATCGGGCACTGCAGCTGCACGCGCAATTACGCCCGTCGTCTCGTCGTCTAATGCCGTATCCCTCCATCTCCTCCTTCCAGAGGACGGCCGGGCCGGGTCAAGTTGGTTATGGCCTTATGGGGGCTGAGCTGAGCAGCACAGTGGCATGCGATCATGCATGTACGTTCGCTTAGGCGCTTAGCACACGAGGGCGACGTCACATGGCGCGGAACACTCCTCGGCCACGACGTGCCATGTTGCACATTGGCTCCTGCTGCCTCTTGCCTCTTGTTGGGTTCAGTAGCCTGCCCTGCCTCCTCTCATCCGTGGATATTCTAAGATCGCCAGAGGTGGCACGCATGGTTTTTTTTTAACCTAGTTGACAGCCGGGGGATGTTCTGCCAACATGCAAATTGGAGTTTAATTTTGTTCCGTTTATTTACTATTAACTGCCGTTACCTTCTACCGAACAGCCCAAAGTCCAACCAGTAAGACAGCCTGGTTGCTTGGATGGAACCGAATCCTCTGACGTTGCGTAAGGCAACGTCAGAGTGCAGTTGCAATCTGAACCGCCCGATGAGAAGTGAACGGCTCATATCTGATTTTTGCTACAGTAAAAAGTACTGTAGGCACAGTAATTTTTACTGTAGCTACAGTAATTTTTACTGTAGCAAACCAGATCTGAGCCGTTCATTTTTCATCGGACGGTTCAGATTTTGCAACTGCACTCTGACGTTGCCTTACGCAACGTCAGAGGACCCCGTTTCCTCGATGGGGATTAGAGGTGGGCATTAGACTGTACCGTGTGGCTCGGGCTTATCGTGCTTCGGGCCATGTCGTGCCACGCCGGCTCGGCCTGGTCACCCTGCCGTGCTGGCCCGCCTCGCCTCCGGCTAGGTCCAGGCACAGCCCAAAGCCCGTTGTGCCGGCGTTCATACCGTGCCAGCACAAGTCTAGTCCAAAGTAACTATACACGGTGAAGGCGGTGCCAATAATGGTGGCGGCCGCCGCCATCTTCATTTCTCTCATACTCGACTCGTTAGAAACTAGTTAAAATTGAATTAGTTGTGTAAAAACATGGGTATGTAATGGTGTAAATATTTCGGAGGAAAAGCAACAACATGCGTACAATATACTAGTCTTGTAGCGTACATGTGTGCTTGCCAAATATAGGCATATACAGAATGGTACCATATTGTATGTTGTATATTTGTATAGATACTAAGAGTCTATCGGAGAGAGTGTGGAAATGGCAAGTGTGCCTTTCCTTGATGTAAGGAAGGTCCTAAAGTTTGGAACTGTTATTATATCTGTTAAACTTCAAACCAACAGAGTGGAAAAACAATACAATTAGCAATAGTTGCATGCAAGAACAAAAATAGTGCCCTTCGGTCAAGCACCTTGTGTCTGCATATGTGTAATGAACTAATGACTTGAAAAGCCCAAGTAGCTCAAGACACCTTGTACTCTAGTCCCTGAGAGTTTGAGATAATGCTACCAATCTATCATGGCTAGCCCTGCAATAAAAAAGTACGTATTTATGCGTTTGCAGTGTATACATGATGGAAGACCGCGTACCATGTTCCCTTTGCTTGTGTAAGGGATGATGTTCTAGACTAATAATGTAGGACTTCAGCTTTGACCCTTTATGTTGGAGACAAGATGAATGTGACAAGACGACATACACCATGCATACATATATTCTGAGATAGCTAGCAAAAGAGATGCACACATTAGCTATTTGAATGGCATCTGAATGTGACAAGATGGCACAACTAGCACTACAAATAAATTCATCGGCAATACACTATTTAATCGGTATGCGCTATGATTTAATCTATTGATGGCACTCAATTTATTCTAATAATTATTAATGGCTTTTAATGTATTTAAATAAGCCATGGAGTGGCTAAACGGTGTTATGATAATTTAAGTAGTTAGCCGTGTATAGATCATAGTCATTCGATGGAATTATTCATTCTAATAATCCTAAATAATTATTAGTGGGTTTTTACAGATTAAGTATGATTAAAAAATAATCTAGGTAATTAAATATGCACTAGAATAATATAAACGATGGTACATGAATTTAATCTATACATGTACAAGTTTTAATCTATTGGCGGTATCTAACTTATTTTAACAATTCAGAACAAAGCTTAATGGGTTTATATGATTTATAATACACTTAACCAAATTATCAGGCTATTTAATTACATGATAGAATAACCTATACCATGGTACGTGAATTTAATCACTGGAGCCTATCTCTCTCTTCCCAATCTGACCTCTCTCTCTCCTCTCCTCCGTCTTGTTCGGCCGAAGCCTCCAGGCCCTCCACTTCACCTTCCTCCTCTCCCCATCTCCCCTCTTCTCATTCCTCCCCATTTTTCTTCTCTATTTCTCCCTAAATCTTCCTCTCCCGATTTGTAGCTCACCTCCCCCACTTGCGCCTCCTGCCCTCAACGCCGTGCTGCCAGGGTTTAATCTTTCGGGGGGAAATTTTTTCGGCCACAGGCGAAACAAACCGAAAGAGCGAAATTTTGTTTATTTCGTTCAAATTTTGAACGAAAAAAGGCAAATTTTTGATGAAATTTAACCAAAATTTGAATAAAATTTGACCAAATTTTAAATAGTACCAAATCCGGCTGAATTTTAACCGAATAGAAGACATTTCGCTGGGGGACGAAAGGGACAAAATTTCGCTCGAAATGCGAAATTTTGGGCGAAATTGAGAACCCTGTGTGCTGCCTTGGTCCCTGCCTGGCTGTCGCCCTCGGCTCAGCCCCCCTGCTCGTCGGCCTCCTCCCTCTAGTGGGTCTTCCTCAATCTAGTCTCCACTCCTGCGCCTCCATTGGTTTGCCTCCCTGCTGCCTCCTCCACTTAGATCCGGCCGGCCAACCTGTACTTTTGGGCCCAGCCCCGACCGGCTCGGCTCTGGCCATCTGCTACTTGTGTCGTTGCCTGGCTCAGCCTCCCTGCTCCATGGCACAGCCTGGCCTATTCTCCAGCACCTCCCCTGGCGACCCCCTACGCGCTGTCGTCCGGGGGTGGGGGAGGTTGCCGCCGTTGTTCAGGGGTGGGCGCGAGGTCCCAGTTGTCGTGCGGGGGTGGGGGCCGTCGCGAGGTCTAGTGGTGATCGACGAGCAGGCAAGCTAGCAGCTGGTATACTTCTTCCCCGCCACTCCCTCTCTCTCTCCTATGTGATGTCTTGTGGGGAATCCATGGGATGGCATGGCGACCGGAGGGCAATGGGAGGCGGGAAGCCGAGGCCGAGGCGGTCGTGGGCGCTAGCGTGCCGGCCGTATTGGCCGTGCTCGCTGGGCCGGGCTGGGCCAGCCCAAGTATGGCACGATATGCTATGCCGTACTGTGCCATCCGACGGGTCAGCTTTCTAGGCCCGGTCCGGCCCACCATTCGTGCTGTGCCAGCACCGTCCATCTTATGGCATGTACGTACCGTGTTGATCGGGCCTTGGGTTGGTATAGATAAGTCTGGCTCGACTCCCAGCTCCAACGGGGATTAGGATTGAACTTGCAACACTCGCGGACTTCACTTGTTTCCAGTGTATTGGCGGTGAGATTTGATCTGCGTTGCAAGGTACACAAGCTCTAGCTAGCGAACTTCTCTTGCTCTCCTAGAAGCAAAAAAAAAAAAGGTTTGCCCACTGCCATGTGAACTGTACGCCTATCGAGCAAGCCCTTGCAGGAGCTTGGCTGGTCAGATCGATCGATCTGACGTGTGAGCATCACTGACATTGCCTTGGCTGGGGTCAAAACAGATGTGCATGTCGGAGTTGGACCCACCTGCAAGTAACGGGGAGCGCAGGAAGACGTGAGCTCGCAGAAACATCCAAGGAGCCCCCGCATGAAGGCCACATGGCTTTGCAAGGAATGCATCCGATCAGAGAGGCTTTGGCTTGGGGGTTGCTGCTCTAGGAATCTTTTCCTGAGGAAGTTTATAGATACTTTACTCATTATTCTTGTCTCGGGGCTACTACAAAGAGAATAAGCTCATGTTTCAGAGCACAAGAAATATTTCTGCCTCCTGTCTTCGATCGCTTCTGCATTCACCATGGCATCATGCACGATCAATAAACTGAAGTCAATACAATTGGACTCTTGTCAATCTTTTCACGAGAATTCACGCTGATTCAGCCAAAAAAAATGTTTTCCAATGACTGTGTTACCTCTCACTGGGGACAGACAGTGCTGTTCAACCAACTAATCAAGAAGGCGCCTTTGATGCTTTTTTAGGACAGTGCGGCCCAACTGCAGGAAATAGACGTGAACCAAACCATACGTGTCCCAGCCCCGAGAAAAGGGACCAAAAGGACCTGATATAGACTTCCATTCCTTTTAGTTTATAGTTTATAGGTTTCTCTAAATAAATAAATTAAATGATTTCTTTGTTATTTTTTAAAATGACTTATCGCTTATCGGCATTCGATTTATTCACATAAACATTTCCACTAGGGTTAAAAGCCACCAGCCGTAGTCATGACACCGTTCCAAAAAGTTTATGGTTTTAGAAGCCAACAACTGTTTTGAACGTGTTAGCTTCTTAATGTGCATTTTTCCCTTTTTTTCTTTTTCCTTTGCATTATCTATGAAGATATAGCGATTTTTTTTTTATTTTCTTTAATTGAATATCTCATAAATTTTTTTAACAAACACTATAATATTATTTCAGACAAATGCTAAAAGGCATGAGACTTTTGAACGGGACCTAAATTGGCTATGAACCACCTAAGTTTTATCTACTAGCCCAAGGAATTTCGCCAGTTGCAAGACGCTTAACTTGTGTTAAAATGGGGCCTCTAATCAGATGCATCTGATTAAAGCTCACTACTAGGTACCAAACTACTAGCCCAAGAAACTCTGAGATAGGGTTCTCACCTAGGAATATTCCACAGGAGGAACTAATCATCTAATAATTTGCCGAGAGAAAAGAACATTGCCGTGCAGAGGCATGGATGGCGATAGGTTGTTGGGCTTTTCCTTTCCGTCAGACAAGATGGGTCCCATGTATTTTTATTTCTGCGTACTGGAAATTTATCAGATCTATTCTATCTCCCTCCATTATCCCAGTACGAGTACAGAGGCGTATATAAAAAAAAGGAGTGTTTTGCCACAGCATTAGGTGAGCATCATCATTCTTGACACATCATCAAAACAAATCCCCTTGAAAAGTTTGCACTTGAAACTTCAAAGCATCTGCTTGCCTTGCCCCTTAAAACTATTCACAGGACGTGCTATTGGGATATATGATTTCATTAGTGTGGTCAAGTTCTAAAAAAGAGAAAATTGATTCTATGCCGCTGAATAGTATCCGTGATACGGGGTGTCCGATTTTCACAACGTAGGATCAAAGATAACTTTAGATTCGTGCAACCTGATGAACCGATGTCGGTAATTACTGTCTCAATATAGCAACCTGCGACAAAAGAATTCGTCCAACCACACGCTTCGATCTTCATCTACCCGGCCACGTAAAAGTAGATATGTTCTTACTGCAAAAACATGAGGAAATCACAAGAAGAACGACGGTAATATTTAGATTGAAACTCCCTGTTCTATTAGGGTTTGTAGCACAAGCTATAGAATCAAGAGCAAAATCTTTAATCTAAATAACGTAGTCTAGGGTTACAAAGAGAGGCGGCCGCTATATTTATGGGCGCCCCAACCCCATCACGCACGCATACATGGGCCTAAGGCCGGCTTGGGTTCATGTTCGGCCATGTTAACCGAGATAAACTCCAACCCATCTAAAGAAAACCGGAACAAGTTGCTCTGCTCATTTCAGCTATAGCTTCTGCTTTTATTTCACTCTTCCTTAATTTTATGTTTTTTGACTTTTTGGGTTTTTTGCCTTTTCTTTTTTTCCCCGTATTCCTTTGTATTGTCTATGACGGGCTAAATTTATTATTTTAAAATTTAATTACGTCAAATAAGTCACCTTAGTTATAATGAAAAATAAATCAACTATAGTAAAAAAAAAGCCATAATCTATCGCCACACTGAAGACTCCTTAATCTTTATCTCGAGGTTCGGACTTCGCAAATAACAATACATGGCCGAGTCATTGGGAGTTCGGTCAAGTGTTGGGACGCAAAGCATCTCTAATTCGAATTCTTTAGGGGGTGTTTGGGACTGCTCCACAAACTCTGCTCCACGAATTCTACCGTGGAGCAGCTCCACAAAAAACCTAGAGTTTGTGGAGCACCCCTTTAGGTGCTCTCACAACTCCACCTTTTTTCCTCGAACAGAGTGCGTGGAGCTGAACCTGTTTGGCTAAAAAATATAGGGCCTGTTTGGCAGAGCTCCACCACTGAAAAATGAATCTGGAGCAGTATATCCACCAAAAACAGCTCCACCGTGAATCTGGGATCCCATCATGGAGCTGGACAAAACTGTTTGGCTTGCACAGTAGCTCTAGATCCACGAAACTGAGTTTTTGGTGGGAATGGCCTGTTTTGCCCATGGATTTTATGGTGGTATGGGATGGAGTGTGTAACCAGTGGCAAAAGGTGGGTAATTACCACCCAACTCCACGAGTAGATACGAAATAAGGTTTCGTGGAGCACCCCTTGAGGTGCTCCATGGATTTCATGAATCTGAAGCTAGATTCAGTATTTTGGTGGATCTAGATTTCGTGGAGCTGAAACGTTTGGGTAAAAATTCGTGAAGTAGAGCTATTTTTGGTGGATCTGAAATTGATGAAGCTCTACCAAACAGGCCCATAGAGCGGAGCTGAAAAACGTGGAGTGGAGCAGTCCCAAACACCTTCTTAATCTGCACACACGCCTTGACGAGCTGATCATGCGTTTTAGCCAAAATATTATCCTTTCTTTTCTTATCTTGCATGCAGAACCTTCTCTTTATTTCTTTCTTTAACTCACGGGCAATCAGCCATGCATGGCTGCATGCATGCGTTGCATTTCCCTCCATGCATTGTTTTTTCTCATCCGAGCTGCATACTTTGCTTTTTTTCTTCATGCGTGAACCATATTTCATACGGTAGCTCTTTTCTTTAATGGGCAGCACCGTATACGCTCTTTCTTGCTTGTGTGGCACCATTTTAATTCTTATTTTATGTGAAGTCCTAAAATTACACAAAATATTTCTGTGAGGTAGTAAACAATTCTCTTATAAATAAAAATTAAATTTACTTCAGAGCGAGTTCACCTAATAATTTTGAATGCGGCTTAATAATTCTTTCCAGTTAAATAATATATGTAATTGAGAAGCGCAAGACATGAGCGTATCCGCATCATCCTTCCCTTCTTCAAGAAAAGCCATCCTCGGGGTAAAGCTGTCCTTTTTTGTCATGTCACTGCACAAATCTGCCCTCTGTTGTCATTTCACTGCGCAAAGCTGCCCTATGTTGTCATTTCTCTGCGCAAAACCTGCACTCTTTCATCATGTGGTAACTGGAGTAAGTTCTCTCGTTTGATATAAATAGCACGGTTGGGGTCCCATGACATTGTAGGCAGAGAACCCTGTAAATAGAACAAAGAAGTACCTTCTCTTTCGTGGTGAAACATACCATGTCGGAAGCCGAGGGGCCAATCGGATATAGGTCACCGAAGGAAGACCTTCCCTTGGAAAGGAGGGAGATCTTCGGTCCACACTACCGCTTGATACCAAGCCGGCGTGCTCAACCAGCATAGCCAAAATGCAGACACAATGTGGACGCGGTCGTGCAGGTCGTGGAAGGCCATTTCGATGGCGGACGACGTTTCTTCCGATGCCCACTCTCCGGGGTATAAATTGCTAATAGTACATTTTTTGTTATTGCTTACGGAGCCTCCATGTTTACCATCCTTTCCTGCGGATGGCGAAATGCGACTTCTCCCGCTGGATCGACCATCCTCATCAATCGTATATTGTCAATTATGTCGATACATTATGGGATCGAATATTTGAGATGGAGGAGTGAATCGGGACTCTCAATGAGGAGAACAACGACCTCCACCAGCAGATGCAACGTGAGAGGGGCAACAAGGAGGTCGTGAACATAGAAAGCTCGTATGATCCCACATGTTGCTGCGCGAACCCTAACTGCATATGTGCATGCCACTACCACGATGGCCAGCCACGTCCGAGGCGGCCCCCTCAGCAATACTCCATGTGGATGCCACGAGACTCGTTTGCATATAGGCAACGAGTGTATGGTTGTACCTTCTACCAGTACGCACTCTTTCTGCGATATGGAGTAGAGAGAGTGATTAAGTTAGAAATGTGTCGTATTTTATTTCTTGTGTTCATTGTTGTGTTGATGGTGTGGTGCTGGGACTGTTGTTTTGATTTATTTTCTTGCCTGTATTACTTTCTATATTTTTTGTATGTACAATGTATGTGTTATTTCATGTTGTTAGTGCGTGACGCCTTCTTATTCTGTGGTCTCTGTGAGTGACGCCCCCCATTGAGTCTATAAGAGAGAGCCATTCCACACCTAGTCTCTTGCATTATTCTCCCCCACCTCCAGAATTAGTTGTTCCCAATTTGTGTACTTTTCTTTCGTGCTCACTCCCCCGGACGCCGATATGAGTCAGCTCAGCACCTCTTCATCGACCACCGCATCACTCGCGCATGGATGGGACGGAGGCCGAGTGGTGCGGTCGGGCGATGGGACGGGGGTCGAGTGGTGCGGTCAGCCACCGCATCACTCAAGCAGAACAGTTACCGTGCAGTCGGGGACCGCACGATCTCGGTGTTGTGCTTTCCCCGGCCGCACGATTGCCACGCGTCAGCCCCGGGTAAATCGTGCGGTCGGCCGGCGGCTAGATCGGGAATTATATTGCTTTGGGGGCCATTTCTGGTAATGTCGGCATCAACAGTGTCAAAAGCGTCTAAAATTCGAGTTAGTTGGGATTTCCTGTTTTCTATGTTCAAGCAAAGAGGCTTCGGGGGAAAATGGATTGGGTGGATAAAGTGCCTTTTGAAAAAAGGTTCCATTGGGGTCAGAATCAACAATAGGAAGAGGTTTGAGGCAAGGAGATCCCTTGTCTCCTATTTTATGCAATTTAGTGGCTGATTTCTTTACAAAAATGTTAAACAAAGCTTCTGAGGCCGGGTTGATCCATGGCTTAATGAAAATGTTTACTCCTAGAGGTATCATCAGCTTGCAATATGCTGATGATACTCTTTTGTTTCTTGAAAACAATATTGATGCTGCAAAAACATTTAAAATGGTTCAGTTATCAGGTTTAAGAATTAATTTTCATAAATGTGACTTGTTTCCAATTCATGTGAATGATGAAGATATGAAACCTTTTGCTCAAACTTTTGGTTGCAAGATTGGTAGTTTTCTTTTCAAGTACTTAGGAGTTCCTTTACATTATGGAAAATTAAGGAAAGAAGACCTCCAACCTGTGGTAGATAAAATAATCAAAAGAGTAGCAGGGTGGAGAGGATCTTATGGGGGAAGGCTTGTGCTTATTTGGGCTTGTTTAGCTAGTATCCCTACTTACTTGTTATCTGTGATTAAATTTCCAAAGTGGGCTTTTGAATTGATTAATTCTCAAATGTCACACTGCTTTTGGGATAACTATGAAGGCCATCACAACTATCATCTTGCAAACTGGGGGTTAGTCAAAAGGAGTTTGGAGGTTTAGGTATCCCTAACCTTAAAGATCTTAATCTTTGGCCTTCTTCTTTCTAGCTTATGGCTTTTCCAGAACAAACAAATAGGGCGGCTTCGTAGTCTTTTCGAAGCGGCTTATCGGGACAGTCTTTTTGAAGCGACTTATTGGCTTATTAGTATTCGGTTCGTTCGCACAAGTGCTTGTGCTAGGATTAGAAGCCATCAATTACAGCTATAAACCATAAGCCGTAACCGAAAAGAACCCACTGCTTCTTGGGTCTGGAGGTATAGCAATGCTGATAATAAACTGTGGAGACAGATTGTAGACTTTAAGTATAATGCCAATAGCCCTAACATTTTTCATTGTTCTGATCTCCCAAGTGTCTCCTATTTAGCAGCAAAGCCTGCTAAAATGGGGTACCGATGGAAGGTAAGGAAAAAGTAATAAAATTAGGTTCTGGGAAGATAATTGGTTTGGGAATTCTAGCTTGGCCATTCAGTATTGGGAAATTTATGTCCTTATTAACGAAAAGAATGCTGTTATTTCAGATGTCTGGGATGGTACTATTCTTAAATTTACTTTTAGGCGCTGTGTAGATGACAGGCTTATGCATCTTTGGCTTGAGATTGTTACTTTTGCTGAATCCATTGCTTTTTGTGAGTATGAGGATACCTTAGTGTGGAAATTTACTTTTAATGGGGTTTGATCTGTTCAATCTTTTTATGCTGTAGTTAATTTTGGTGGCATTTCAAAATAGCTATCCCTCCCAGAGTTCAAATTTCCTTTGGTTGTTATTACATAACAAACTTCTCACTAGGGACAATTTCAGTAAAAGACAGAAAATTGCCATAGATTCTTGCTTGTTGTGTTCTGAAAAGAATCCATTAATCACCTGTTTTTTGGCTGTGATGTCATGATGCTTGTTTGGAAGGAAATTTCTGAAATGATAGATTTGAATGTAGGGGCAAATTTAGAATCTATCTCAAGGTGGTGGTAAGTAACTCTAAAAATTCAGTAAGAAATGTTCTTGGCTCTGCTGTGTTATGGAATTGTTGAAACCGAGAAATGACATTCATTTTGGAAAATTCAGTGGACAGTTTTACAGGTACTTTGGAGGAGGATAGCAAAATCTCTAGGGAGTTGGAAGCTTTTGTGCCCAGATTCACAATTGCCGAAGATGGAACAGTACATATCCAATTTGGAGCACAAGGCGATGGCAATTCAATTGATAGGCTGGGGGTGAAAAAATAGGACGCTGAGCCCTGAGAAGTGGCTGCTACCAAGAACAAAGGAGGGGGAAGAATCTCTGAAGGAAAATCTGAGATGATAAATGTGTAGGCTTTTGAACTGTTGAAGATATTGGCAAGGTGCTGCCGTGGTGAAAAGCTGACCAAAAATGTTATCGTAGGAGCTGTCTGTAATCTGAGCTGTAAACGTTTAAACAGCGGTTGCCCTGCTGAGACTTGTTTTGTGGTTTCGTTTCAGTAATAAAATGGAACCGGGGGTGACCCTCTGGTTCTAAAAAAACAGTATATGTTATTTATCAAAGTATCAAAGTAAAACAGTCTCCACATCAAACAACTAGGACGGAGTGAATGCCCTGGTCGGTGACCGGGTGAGATTACTCAATTATGTACAAATGGAACACAACAATTTTTTGCGAACAATGCTGCAAATATGCACTGCTTACGAGCCATCTTCCTTTGGTTTTTGACTCAACTCTGAGTATTGGCCTCCCATCAGCTGCAATATCTCACTCCACAGACAAGAAGGGTCTGTCGTCAAAGCATCGATGATCAGGCCCGAGCTGCAGGAAGTGACAACCCAGTATCCTGCATCAATCTCACTCAACAACTGATCATGATCCCAAGCAGAGTACCCTACATAGAACTTCAGGTCCTCGGGCTTAACTGCACCATTCTTCATCAGAGCATTAGCCTTCTCCAGGTCTGTTCTGAAACCAAAGCAGACGCCTGATGCCACTTCTTCAAACCCCTTGATGGGTCTGCCATCATTAGTCCTCATTAAGAATAAGCTTGTATCGACAGGGCCTCCAAAGTACAGGGAACAATCACCAAAAGGTGTTGCCTGGTCGCGGAAGGATGGGTTCACATACTTCATCTTTGTGTACAGTGGACGGTTCAGGATGACACCAAATGGGCCGTCATTGGCATCTCTTGAACCTAATCTGAGGAGGAGGATGACAGTTCTCTCAAAGGTACCGTTGCCATCAAGCTCCTCAGTTGCAACCAAAACACACCCAGATTCTGGCATTGGAATAGAATGGGCCCACTTCCGAGGAAGACTGTGTACTGGTCCATCCAACGCTTTCTGCGGTACAGTATTTGCATCTACTGTTTGCTCCTGGTTGCAAGACATAATAGAGAATAAATTAGAAAAAATATTTAGGGGCATCTCAATAAGAGATTAGGTTAACTAAAACACCAATTAGCGTCAGGTAGAGACAGGCTATTGTTTTTTTAAGGATAAAAAAATGAATCTGATATGTACATCAAGTATATAGACTGGATAAAACAGGCAATTTTCTGGACAAGCAAAAATGGTAAATAAGACATCGCTTGTGAACTAGCAGTTGTGCACTGAAAATCTTGTCGCACTACATAATGAAACACTCCTGCTGTATGATGTTGTTTAAAGGTGAAGAATTTCACTTCGCTCAATTCTATTGCTAAGATGTTTAAGAGGAACGAGGATAAAGAAGACTGAAAGTGAGAATGTCAAAGCAAGGCAGCACATATGTGATAATCAGCAAACGTTTCAGTCAATTTAGGCTAATCCCAACTAGGATAGAAATTGACTATACAATAATTAAAACAGAATGTGTGCTATCATGGACCATCCAATACAGTTTCCTCTTCTTGAGTTTTCAAATTCTCAAGTGGCCATTTCAACAATTGCAAAAGATAGTCATAATGCTGGGCGAACAAACAGGGCAACTGGAACTACAGAAATTAACCCATCTCTTCCTTTCTCATATGATGCCAACAAATAAGTGAAGCAAGATACTAGTCCAGCTAATATCCAATCCCATTTCAGATTTTAAAGCGCATTGCATAAAAACCATCCTAGTTGGGTCATTATGTAATCACTAAAAAAAGAGCTAACTTTTGCAACCCCCAAAATCTGTGGGCACATTATCTAGCAAGAATGAAATTATAAAGACCAGATCACCTAAAATTACATATGTTGACATCATTTGTAAGATAATGGAGAGCCACAGTTAGACTAAATTAGTTCAAAATGATTGGTCTTACCGACTTTGGAATCACAAAGCTTGCTCTCACGTCACGCCAATATGACAAGTTGCTGGGTATATACATTGTGTCATTGGATTTTGGTTCGCCCTGATTTTGGCTTATTCCATTGGAATCATCTCCACTGGGAGCAGATGCATCACCTTTTCCTGCATGAAGAAATCATCAGTTCCAACAGCCTATAGCTAGTTCATCAATCGAGTTCATGCCTTTCCACTAATAATACATGCATCCGAGGTAGATCGAAAGAAAGATTTCTTTTTTCTAGAACATAGAGTCACGGATTGAAAGCAAGATGGAAACTGCCATCACTGTATAACCCAAAAGTTTCCCAAATTTATATTCCATAAAACATGAATTCAGTTATACATGTTCCATTGTAATATTGTATGTACCTAGAAATAGGGATCAAACGTACCTTAATATGCTGATTCAACAATAAACATCTTCACAAAGCACCGCGGTTGGGGAAAAAAAAAACAAAGACAAATGCAACAACCAGAACTCCACAATTTCTACACCCAAATCAGTGCACATAACCATTTTTCAATCACAAACTGCACCAAAAAGATTTCAATCTCCAACTAGACCCCAAGAAGTGTCCATCCTTCGAGCTCATTACATATGCAATGCACCCAATACCTTGTCAATCAACACAACTACAAATCCATCGAAACAGGCATAAAAGCTCCCTCTTAAAAAAAAAGGCATAAAAGTTCCACGTTTCTATCACCAATTACACCACAACAAACACCATCCACAAATCGCGCCGAGATCCCACCTTTCCCACTCCGGTCGCACCGATTGACGCCAAAAGCACCGAAACTCGACCAAGAGAACCTACCGGAAGAAGAGGCCTTATTCTTGGGCCCGTCGCCGTCGCCGCGGCCGTTCTTGCTCTTCCTCCCGGACGCGCTCGCCGCCAACTTTGGCCACCGCGCCGCCCGCAGCCCCCACCTCCTAGGTTCCATAGCCAGCGAGCCGATCTCGCAGGCGGCAAGGGGGGCCCACGTCGCCGGCGGGGAGTGCCTCGGCATGAGGCAGGGCCCACAGGCCTTCAGGTTGAGGGCCCGCATGTCCATGGCTGCGTGAACGTTGGCTCGGCCTCCGGATCCGAGTGGAAGTTGAGATGCAATCATGAAAGGAGGGGAAGTTTTTAATAATTAATTTATTATTCAAAAAATATAAAAATATATGGGTGATTTAAATTTTTACACTTTTGACTACATATCGTTCAACGGTTGAACGACTTAGACTAATCGTCCAACCGTTGGGCGACATGAGGTCAAAGTCGTCCAACGGTTCGCCCAACCATTGGGTGACATAGAGCGACTTTCGCACATTCTTGAATTTTTCTAATTTTTCCTTCCTTACCTTTTCTCTCTCCTCTCTTTCTTCTTCACGCGTCGTCTCTGTCCCGAGCGAGCTGACTCCTTGGAAATTCTTTGAAGCTATTCAATCCTCATGTTTTCCTCCACAATTCTTCATACAATCAAGAGCATTCAATCCTTCTCTTCAAGACTTCTCCATTCCTAAACGTTCCTTCGCTCCTTCATGTGCATTTATGCTGGAATGAACTGTCACCCTGAATTGACGACATCGCTTGATCTCCCTTCCCCATCCTTCTTAGCCCCTATAGAAGAGAGCCCCGTGAGCCCCTTCTCATCCCCATCCATCCCCGAAAATCTCAAGTCATCTCTCCCTTCCTGTTCGCCGCAATCAACATTTTTCTCTTGCCATCCGAACGGCGTTCCTTGGCCGTTTGTGCCGCCTATAGTGAAGTCTTACCACCATTGACCATATCACCGGTTTCGCCTCGACGCGTTCTACGTCGTGCTTCCATCGTCATCATCTGAAGATTTCTAAGTCCTCACCGACCTTGCCGAGCCACGACACTAAACCGTTTTTTCGTGTACACCGCTTTTTCGGTTATTGTACAGATTATGGGGCTGTTCAACCCGGTTTTGAACGGGTTGACAAAAACCGATCCGACCACTTTTGAACAGCCCGGCCGGCCGGCGCCTCGACCCCTGCTATGCTTCGCAAGCCACACCGACGGGTCGGGCGGGTTGGCAACCCTGTGAGAAAAAACATCTAGTAGTAAAGATCCAAGCAAAATCAAACATATGTGGTTTATCACACAAGACAAGAACATTTGACGCATGACACTAGCTAGCTAGTTTGTTTCAGATTCACTACATAGCTAACATATAGCATGGTGGATCGAGCATCGAACTGGCCCTAAGTGCAACTAATAAGCTCACACAAGAACGACAAATTTCTACACCTCTCTTATGAGACCCTTTTTAGCTATTTTGTTTTTTTTCTACGAAACTCTCTTGTGAAAGTTTTGAGTTAGCCAGGCCATAAAATTAATTGTGATGTTTGTAGGAAAAACATCAAACTAGCTTCTCTTATTTGACAATTAACATTTCGTTTAACTAACTGTGATTCGATTCGACAACATCTGGGTCAGCATAAGATCGGCAATTGAGAGGTACAAGAAGGCCTCCGCGAGCACTTCAGGATCAGCTCCGGTGATAGATGTCAATTCTCATGTAAGCATTTATTCATTGATTCTCTCCATATACATGCCATTTATTTGCTAATTTCATTAGCTTGACCTTGAAAACTTGACAAAATCTCCGGTACATGTCAGGCCAAGATATGCTCAGGCAATACCTCCATGTACTTCGTCCTTTCTAAGACAAAGTAATTCCTGCCTACACACACACGTTTTCTGACAATATCACGCGAATTATCTGTTTATAAACTTTCAATCAAGATTACACAGCCTTAACCAACTATAGGCGGGAGAAACCTTCACTTTAACTATCAAATATATACGACACTATTAATATTGTGAGATTTGTGGTTTCTTCTACATGCAACTTAACTTCACTGGGTTTTCCACAGCAATATTTTCAGCAAGAAGCAGCAAAACCGCGCCACCAGATACAGGCCTTGCAGAATGCAAACAGGTAATAAGGCCATCTTGCTGGCTAATTATATGTGATCACTTAATTACTCGTCTCCAACATACTATATGTATGTGACGTTCCATTGTACGTAAAATGTCAGGCACCTGATGGGTGAATCAAATGGCAATATAACTGCCAAGGAGCTCAAGACCCTTGAGAACCGGCTTGAAAGGGGCATCGGTCGGATTCGATCAAAGAAGGTGAAGAACATCTGGTCATGATATATAGCATACCCTATCCTATATAATTGAGTTGAGCTATGATAATATGGTAATGGTCGAGCAATGAGCTAGTAGATCAGAAAATGTAGTCGAATGAACTCCATGGATGCGTGTTCGATTACAGAGAGATTGCTTGTCTAGTATGCTAATAGCACGTTTAATCTTGTGAATTTGACACTATAACGTACGGACTTTCTCCAGACAGTTTTTTCACTATATTTTAATTGTTTCCCTTCTCTGTGTTTCATTTTATCAGCATGAACTGCTGTTCGCGGAGATCGAATACATGCAGAAAAAGGTAAGTTAATTCGCATATAGTATTCAGTGCTGCTGTCAAATCTGCATGCTCTTGTTTGCTAGCTTGGAACATGCATATCATTCAATTTCTTGTCAATTTGGCTGACTATTCCTCGTTGAATTGCTTTTATCCATCCACACAGGAAGCAGATCTGCAGAGTGAAAACATGTTCCTAAGAGCCAAAGGTATATATTGTGGTCAAAAAAATCTGACTGGTTGATTGGTCTGTGTGTGATCATTACAACCAGTGTCTGCGTGATCGTAACGATCGATCTCTATGGGGTCGTAACGACCGGTGTCTGTGTGGTCGTTATAACTGGTCTCGGTGTAGTCGTTACCACCAGTCTATGTGTGTTCATTACGACCGATGTCCATATGGTTGTTACGACCAGTGTCTTTATGGTCGTTTCGATCAGTCTCTATGTGGTCGCACACAACGGGCACTATAGCAGTCGTTGGATTCTACAGCAGTCGAAGGTCATTGTAGTAATCGTCAGCAGGTTCTTGTAAAAGTCGGTGGGCACTGTAGTAGTCGGCGGCGAGTTCCTGTGGCAGTCGGCGGGCAATGTAGCAGTTGTTAGCGTTCTACGCGGTGTCAGTAGGCAGCGTGGTAATTAAGGCCGGAGAAACTGGATCTCGGTCGGTCTACTGTTTTGTAGAAAAAAATAAGTCTGTAATATAGTCGATAATGTAAGTTGCAGTTAAAAATTGATAATGAAAAAAATGCCCCAAACACTCCCTCTCAAGCTCTGAAACTTTCTTCATTCTAGTCCTTTGTTTTCTCTGTTCTTTGTTAGACAACAGAAAACTCCCGTTTAATTTGGATGTGATGATCAGTGGCCATATTCTGACGTATATTTATGTCAGAACTCAAATCAAACTTGGTCACCATGCACCATTGCTCAGCTCCATTGCTACAACATGCACAATAGCTTAACATTTTAAAACTCAATGTTAAGGGAGTGTCTATACAACATATGACTGTTTTTTAGGACAAAAATAGTCAGATTTTGAGCCGTTAGATGGAGATCCAACGCCCAAGATCATTTGTTTTGGAGGGGGGCTTGTATGGGTGGATCCGTTGGATGGAGATCTAACGCCCCAGATCAATCTGACTGTTTTTGTTCTCAAAAACAGTCAGATTGATCTGGGGCGTTAGATCCTCATCCAACGGATCCACCCATACAAGCCCCCATCCAAAAAAAATGATCCCCTCCAAAAAAATGATCTTGGGCGTTCGATCTCCATCTAACGGCTCAAAATCTGACTATTTTTGTCCTAAAAAACAGTCACATGTTGTATAGACACTCCCTTAACATGTTGTATAGTACTAATGGGTTGAGTAACTCCTACTATGAATTCATAGAGGAGATTCGGGAGCTCGACTACGTGCTTTTCAAGATCCCTTTGTTTCAGTGTCATTGGGTTCATCTTCCATAGGTGAAGGTCGACAAGTGTGGTGTCGCTACCGTTGACCTCAAATGTATCGGATACAAAGACGAACCATTCATACCCGCTAACCAAGTTGTTCAAATTTTCTATATAACTGATCAGACAAATAAGAAATATCACATAATTCTTCGTGGAAAAAGGAGGATTGTCAAAGCTGAGCATGTAGTAGACGGGGAAGAATACAATCAATTTGATGAGTTGCCTCCTTTCAGAAACAACATAAGGGTCGAGGAAGAACAATATGACGAAACTAACTACATACGCGTCGATCATCGTGAAGGGCTAATTTTTAAAGGAAATAAGCAAGTGGAATGATGAATGAAATGTTTATGTGTCATATATTCTGTATTTGCATTTATATATGTGTATGAGAATATGTGATGTATATGTGAATTTGCATTTATGTATATGAAAATGTGTTTTATATATATATATATATATATATGAATTTGCATTTATGTATATGAGAATGAGTCATATATATGTGAATTTGCATTTATGTATATGAGAATGTGTGGTGATCATCACAAACGGTTTTAAATTAAAATCGTCTGTGATATTTCTAATCATAGATGGTTCTAAATTAAAATCGTCTGTGATATGTTATTATTACAGACGGTTTTTATTTAGAACTGTCTATAATTAAAAATATCACATACGGTTTTTAAATAGAATCGTATATAATTATTCCCCCATATATTGCGCTCTAGGGTTTGTCCCCACTGTACCAACGCTACACCCCAGTCTTCCCCGAGCCCGTCGCTACCTCCCCCGACTTTGGTGGCCCTCCTCCCCCGCGCCCGGTGCCCTCCTCCTCCCCCAAGCACGTCATCTCCCCTAGGCCCGACACCGCCTCCCCGAGCCCATCGCCGCCTCCCCCGAGCCCAGCTACCCTCCTCCCACGCGCCCGGCGCTCTCCTCCTCTCCCAAGTACTCCGCCTCCTCCGAGCATGCCACCTCCCCAGAGCACTTCTCCTCCCTTGAGCTCGCTGTCTCCCCTGAGCCGCACAGTGAGCTTTACTTTACGTTATTCATTTCTCTATGAGATATGATTGTGCATTAGTTATCCGTGCTAGTCTCTGTTCATTATCAATGAAATCTGATTGTCGACTAGCACTGGAAGAACTATTGCATGATAGATTATGGGTTTTGATTGATCAATAAAGAAATTTGCTAAGATTGAAATCTCAGTGACAATCTAGGATTATTCTGGTAGTTTGAATTCACATTTGCTAGTTGTATACTTGTGTGCAGTGTAGTCGATAGCTTTGTCAATAGCTAGTGCTTGGTATTTTGCTCAGTATTGCTTACTGCTGTCCTTTGGCTTGTCCGAATATATGTTGGTTCTGCAGTAGCTCGTATCTATTACTTGTTTCTGATTTTTACTAAAATCTGTTGATTCTGCATGCTCTTGACATTGATACTACACTGAGATAATATTCAATTAGACAATCTAGCAGAACTTTTGAGGAATTGTCACTATGATCATTGAAATATTGACAAGAGTGGAAGAATGCCAAGTCTAGAACTTGTGCAACTCCTCACCTGAGAGTAAAAACACACTTTATTAATTTGTCTATTATATAGATTTTTAATGCCTACTTTTATGTACTATTCAGCATATTGCCTTATATATGTATATTCGTATAACATCAAAATGGAGTTCATATATGTGAAATTTCAATTAAATTGCTTAAGCTATAGCATTGGGAGATATTGCAAAGTGATCTGTGGGTTCGGATTGATAGCTCGATGATGAGAACAGTCGATCATATACTGAAATTGAATTGTTCAAACTTGAGCTCTAGTATATTGCTTTTAGTTTTTTTGACATTCAGTTTTATAGTCATTACTTTCTTTGTTAGTCAATTAGGTTTATTACTAAACTTGTTTCCGTGATTCGTTATGCTACAAATTTATCAAGTTTGTTAGCTAAACTAGAGTATTGTCTGGTGATCACATATGCACTGATTTCCTGTTAGCCAAAAGTCTGGGCTTTATGCTGAATTTAATAGCCCACATGTTCTATATATGTTTTGAGCATAATATATTGTTTAAATGACATGGATGATTTACATACCTATATGTTGATTTGGTTATCCAATTTTACCAAGAATTGGCTCAAGAATTGCCCATTTTTATTATCTTTTGAAGATGTCATCCACTCATTCTTTAACATCATCGCCGGATGTGTGTGATGTACCGTCCTTTGGAAAATTTTGAAAAGGAAGATGACCTTCGAAAAGGCCCGGGGCCGATTTACCATCATGGATGTCGATGTGTCTAGAACCCTTCTCAATCCTCGTCAAGCAGTGTTTGCATTCCAAAGAATAGTTGGAATAGTTGCACGGGAATGGATTAAGATCTACTCAAACACACCGAGTACTCGACTACGAAATGCAGTACTCGAGCACACCGAGTACTCAATTATGACTACGCGGTACTCGAACACACTGAGTACTCGACTACGACCACGCAGTACTCGAACACACCGAGTACTCGACTATGACCACTCTCAACAACAAGATTATATACACCACTATCGATTAATTGGCAGGCTATCCAGTCACATAAATATGAAACAACAGATTTAAAAGCTATACCTCTAATTGACCTATTCATTTGTTGGCCAAAAAACTCTTGAAGAAATCTGTACCAAGCATAAACAAAGACAAGAATAGAGGGGATGCATAGAAATATGACGGGGTGTAAAGACTGAGGGGATGTGTAGAGGAAAGGGAAGGGAGAATGAGGAGTGCACCAAGAGGATCGACGACCTCGCTGCAGCTGGCTGCCGGCGATTGTTGCCTCATCGAGCCACTACCTCCCATCAAGATCGCTGTGCCACACCAAACACCGAGCAGTCTTGATCTGCTGTCCACCTCAAAACTCCCCAATGGCAATGCATGCCAATAAATCCCAGATAGATGGCAAGGTCATGAGATGGGAAACATGAAAAGTACGCATGCAAGGACAAATTTCACAATTTGATGGCAAGAAAGAGGAAGAAGTCACCCTACTCCAGTGCTTCTCTATCTTAAAACTTTCCAAATGGCCATGCATGTCAATAAAATCTAGATGGGTTGCAAGCTTATGAGACGGGGATTCCGAAAAGCATATATGCAAGGATAGATTATAACTTTTAAGGGGTTGATTTGGGGAACAGGAACACACATTGTAGATTTATAGAAGGGCGGCAGACTACTGGAGAGCAGAAGGTGATAGTACAGGAGTACAGTCAAGCAAGCCACCATGGATGGGGGATGAGAGAAGGACATCGGCTGATAAGATGGGTGTCTGCACAAGAGCTTGTTGGAGTATCATTATGGTAAGCGAAGCGGCGATGGCGTTGGCAGCAGCTTGGGAGAGAGGAGAGGGAGAGAACGAGAGGAGTGAGCCGATCGAAGGGGAGGAGACAGAGGCACGGGCAAGGAGGAACGAAGTGGGCGACGCATGAGCAGTTTCACCAGTTGGACTCGCAGTGTCGAAGAGGAGAACACGGGTGACAAAAGTTAGTAGAACAGTCAAGGCCCGCTTTTTGCATCCATCTCCACCACGTGCTTCGCTCCACATCGACGCTCCCAATTAGAAACAAAGGAGGGAAGTGAAGGCCATGGCGTCCTCAGGTGGAATTGGGGCGCCAACAGAGAAGGCGAGAATGACGACTAGATCCAGCCACCGACAGGTCAGATTTGGCGAGGGTAGATGGTGATAAATTCAGAGGCGGCGATAGTGGGGGAAGGGAAGATATAGGGGTGGGGCAGCGCTAGGTGGAGGTGACGGGGCTAGCCGGGGTTGACCGGAGGTCGAGGGACACTAGGGGAGCCAGGGAGGCCACTGGCGGTGAGGGTGCGGGGTTAGCCAGGGCCGACTTGAGGTCGAGGGAGACCAAGGGGAGCCAGAGAGGCCGCTGGCGGCGAGGGGGCTACCGGTGCGGTAGATCGGGGTGGCGGTGTCTCCTTCCTGCTCGAGGAGGCCTCGGCGCTCGGGTGAAGGGGAGCGGGAGCGAGGGAGGGGCGAGCGAGGGGAGCGACGAGGATAGGGTAGGGTAAAGCGGAAGGGAGAAGGGCATCGCGTGAGAGTGAGAGGGAGAAAGGGATTCACCTGAGAGGGAGAGTTGAGGCGTGCCTAAAAGAGGGGGAGGTTTTCTAGTCATTGGGAGTGGTTGTGGAGGAGATTGCATGAGTGGGAGGGGGATCGTGAGATCGGATGACTACGAAGAGTCGAAGGAGAATGGGCGGCTAAAAGATGAAGGAAAACGGACGACCCACCACCAACTCCTCTTTATATAATAGTAGAGATAACTAGCGGATTTTTTGGGTAATGGTAACTTTATTATCTTTTAAGACATAGCTATATCTATTATATAATTATAATAGTTTTGATATGGATACTTAATTAATCTACATCGTTATAACTAGTCTAACCAAAATAAGTGATGTAAATATGTTCTTTTTATCTCGATTAATGAGATAATTTCTATATATTTTACTTTTTCTGAATTAAGGATTATTGTGGGATTTATACTTTAAAGCGAAGGAGATACATTGAATATTACCAATTATTTGTGTATATAGATAGATAGATAGATAGATAGATAACTGATTAGGCTATATAATCAGGTCGCTGGGACCATATAATCACTAGCGGGGGAGTGATCCAACAAATATCTGTTACCGACCTTTAGAACCTGCTTCATACGTAGGTTAGTTTGATTAAATCACCGGTTAGATATTTCAAAGAAAGGAACAGTTGAACGAAGCCCTGAATTTAAGGGGTGCATGCTTTCAAATTGTACAAGCATTTTCTCGAAACAAAATAGGGTTAAATTGTAACGGCTTGTTTCTTCCATGAAATTAATATTGTCAGATTAATGCATTGGAAGAATGGGTTTCTAGCTATTCAAATAGTATGATTTACGAGTACTAAGTACAATGAATGTTACGAGTGCTACTAGTACATAGTAGTAGTAGTAATAACAGAACTGGATTCATATCAAACATTAATGGATGTCACTCTGGGATAAATTGATTAGGTTAATAATTAAGTGTACCGGGAAGATATGTTTCTATTCAAATAAAAAAGATTGGATTAGCTGGGCAGTACGAATCCAGGTAATGAGGTAAATGCATTGAAAAGAATCAAAAGATAGGTTCCTCGATCTTCCTAAAGATAGGAGAGGGGACACACGGCTAATGCAACGGTCGTGTAAGATCTAAGATGAACAAGAGTGAATGCTTCCATAGTTCCATGTTTTTCCCATGGCACAAAACTGGATATACACACAACTAGGAAAAACAACAGATTAGAAGAATTTTAAATGCATAAATCACAACCCCCCCCCCCCCCAATCAAGTAATCTTTATATGCCGAACAAAATTAATTGTTGCTCGCTTTTACAATTGTCACTACGAAAAGTATTTTTGGAAATACTTTCAATTATTCCAGATTTTAAGCAATAAAATTTCTCCTCCTCCCCGTTTTGTTGCTTGCATAAGCCCGTCCCTATCGTCCAAGCTCAATACGTTCACTACACGATGCTTCTTATGATCAGAACCGACTTGTTTGGTCAGGCTTCAGCTGTGCTTAGCCTATAGTATATAGCCCATATAATAATAACAGCCATATTCCCGGGGACTCTCCGCGCGGAGAGTCGCCCACGTCACCCCCGGCGCTCCCTCGGCCGGCGCGTATCGACGCGTTTCACGTACTGCTGGGGGAGGCGCTTTCTCTCGGTTTTCTGGAAATTGCGTAGAGGTCCTTTTTCCTCGCGAAAAGGTCTCTGCAAGTTTTGTTTTTTTTAAAAAAATTAGATAGCGCCCCGCGGGTTTCCAAAATTACGTATAGGTCATTATTTACTTACGTACAGGTCCTTACATGTCCTCAATTTTTTACAAAAAAAACCCTTTAATTTTTTCGAAATTACGCATGTGTCCTCGATTTTTTTTTAAATGAAACTCCCTGCGAATTATCGTCTCTTTTACTTTGGTCTACACGGTAGCTAGCGCGGCGTGCGCCGCGCTTATGCAGCTAGTATGTGATTAAACCCCATATGATTGGCCATGATCCATACAAATCACACAGCTGTTCAATAAAACCGAGTTAAGCTCCAGTCGCCTAACTGGGACTCGTGTTTATGTGTGGTTGCTGCCCTAACACGCTCTGCGTGCGCCAATATTCTAATGCAAGCACTGCATAGTCCTGTTGTCTCCAGTGCATACGTGTACATGTACTCTATTTCTTTAATTTTGCAACCGAAATTAATAATGGTCAGACAACTCCTAGAGTTTATTCTTTTTAACTGAAGTTTTTGGCTGTATTTTATAGCTTTTGAACTATTTGTGTGAGAGATTACAGAGTAACAAAAACTCACATACGGTTTTTATCGATATAATTGAAGTCAATACAATATATACTATAATTAACTAGTAAATACTATCCTAAAAGATACTTCATTTAAAGATTAATTACTATAGAAAAATTAAAAACAGAAATTAAAAACTGAAAAAGAAAAGAGACCTTAGTAGTACAATCTTTGGCAGCAAGCAAGTAAGCAACTATCGATGTACAAAGGTCACAAATGTGTTATTGGTTGTCTGGGCCTAATTCCGGGCAAGCGGCGGCCACACTAAGATAAAATAAGCTAGAAAGAAGAGGAAAGAAATGGCTGATGTAGGTGGCCTCCGTGTTCCAATGATTGAGACAGCCTAAGGTGATCATTTGGATTTTTTTTGGTGGTTTATGGCTAAAAAGCACTGTAGCTGACAGAGATTTATTTAGCATAATTAAATTTAAAAAAATTTAAAAATATATAAAAAATATGTTAGCCCATTACGTATAATACAAACAAATACAGGAAAAAAGAACCGGCAAAAAATCTCAACAAAAAGCCAAAAGCTCAGAAAAAGATAAAATTTATGAATAGCGAAAAATAAAGCGGAAGCTAAAAGCTGAAGCCAAAACAATCACCACCTAGCTCCCTAAATATCGAAAGTCTTAAGCAGGCTACCAGCGAAATGGATGGCCTGGATGGAAGGGAGCAGCCCTGTTTCACTGTCCAGATTCCACTGCTTCTACAGGAGTCAACGCCGCCCCAACGGCCACCAAGATTATATGTTGACTCGTCAGTTCGGCAAAGCTTCACGGGGCATTTGGGTAAGGTTATTGGAGTTGAGAATGGGATTAGGATGACGGCTCTGCTCCAATTGGCTCAGACTTCAACTTCTAGCTGTCTCTTTTTATTTATAACTAAAAGTGCACTGTAGTAGTTTTAGTTTTTCTAAGAAAAATAAAGAAAAAAGTTATATCGTTATGGATAATACAAAAGAATAAAAAAGAAACAACAAAAAAATAAAAAATTTAAAATAAGTTGAAATTAGATGACGTTAAACCAAAAACTAAAATAAATTAAAAGCTAAATCTGTTTAGAATAGGATGATAAGATAAATTTAAAAGTTGGATCGAGCTCCATGACCCATTACCCAAAGGGCTCGTTAGGTACACGCGCAGAGGCCCTGGCATGTTTTCACTTGCATTGCACATGGAGTTAATTAAGTTTTAAAAAGTATACTCTGGTCCATGGGAGCCAGCAATGCTCTAGTTCACAATTTAAATTGTAGTTATAGACGAGGAAATCGTGAATAACTTTGTGTAACGGTCTTTTATATTCTACAGTAAAGCATTGTTACATATTGATTGCGAACATTGTGATCATTAGTGAGCATAAAGATCAAGGGTTATTTGTGGTGTCATGAACCCAAAAATACTAAAAGTCTGATGGTGCACCTAATATATTTTTCTATCTACAGTAGTGATCTGCCTTATTATTATTATTATTTTGAAAAAAATCAAATGGGCACACCTCCAAATAAAAGATAAAAGCAAAACCAAAAAAAGCAGAAAATTACAGGGAAACTCCAGAAGCAGAGAGAGCTCAATCATCTGGATTTCTGCGACATATGCTGCAGGGAGAGAGAATCCAAAGCCCTCCTTTGGGTTTGTCTCTTCCTCTCTCCTCCCTTCTCCCACCCACCCCTTCTCGCCCCTCCTGTGGGTGTTGTTGAGAGAGGAAGAAGAGCAAGAACCAACACCAAGAGCTGCTGCCAACCCTGCACAGCCTGGGCTCTGATCATTGATTTCCCAACTATTACCTTCCTCTTTTGTGATATAGAATCCCATCTATCCCTTATATGTTAATCCTCTTTGTTCTTGGCAATCTCTCTTTTCTTTTAGATTTCCTTGGCTTCAAGATAGGCCTCCACACCATAGCTTGCTGAGTAGTTGGTGTTCTTGGTTTTCTTGATTGCCTAGGGTATTGGATTTTTGGTTTCTTGGTCTTCTCCCAATCTTGCATCTTGTAGAGTATTTTGAGTTGGTTTTTGGCTGTTGGGAACCATGGATGAGAGGATTCCACCACCCTCCCTCTTGCAGTACTCACCGTCTCCTGTCCATTCTTCCCCTCATCACCTCAATTCTATGAGGTATTCTGCCTCTGAGAGAGAGAGGTGGGTTCCTGCTTCGCTATCTTGTTCTTATTATTTCCTTTTTATTTTCTGCGATTGCTTTTTTCTCTCTCTCCCTGTTTTTCGTTATCTCGGTCGAGTTTTGTTTAAGTTTTTGATCCAGCCTTTTGGAAATCTTTCTGAGGAGTACGAGATTTGATGCTGGTGGTGGAGAATTCTGCTTAATTCTGACCTTCTGGATGTGATGTTTGGCATTGATCAATGCTGCAATTGTGATGGAGGAGTGATCTGTGGAAATAGGGATTTCGGTGATTGCTTGCTGATAAATTTACAAGAGCTGTTCGCTGATGATGGCTATTAGGAATAAATAGGCGCTATATGTTTGACTTGTTGCTGATGGATGTAAAATTTTTGTGTAATAAATTGCTCATTGTTGATAGTCGCATGTAATTTTTTTTATTTTTGTGGATCTTGCTGTATAAATCTTATTAAAGTTCTTGTTTTTACAGTTTTTTTGTGGGCTTGCAGTTTTTTTGTATAAATCTTATGCTTCTGCTCTTTGCAATACTGTTTTAATCTCTCGTGTGAATAATAAAGTCAGATTGACTAATGTGATAGTGATGAGATTGTTTGTTTGTCAGATATCTGGCTGAGTTGCTTGCCGAGAGGCAGAAATTAGCCCCATTCGTGCAAGTTCTTCCCTTCTGTACCAGGCTCTTGAACCAAGGTTGTTTCTTTTGCTTCCAGACATTCACTATCACCGATTGCCATGTTTAATTTACCTTAGTTTGTCCCAAAGTCTTTTAGGTTATGGACTGTTAGTTATGAATTGCTGTGAGCCTGTGACGTTTTGATGACTGCCTCTGCTACATCTTTTCGGGATATATGATGGTTTTCCTGTCCAATATTGTTTGTATCATCTTATTAGTCGATCAGAAGAGTTAACCAGAGGATGTCTGTTACTAGATTTTGTTATTGATTGATTTCCCATATATCCTATTGTCTAATTCTGGTATAATTCGCGGCAAGGTAATAATTTGTCTAGTTCTTAGCCATAAAATAATAACTTTGTCCACGTAATTGACTTCACTCTCTGGAATGGATACTTTTTATGTCTATTCTTTTACTGAGTGGAGTGGTTACTATCTCGTTGCTACCATAATTCAAGGCATTGGGCAAATTTGGAAATCTAGCGTAGATAACCATTTCCCAAATTTAGGGTGGCATAAGTAGAATTACTGTCATTATTATACTATAGCTACTGCATTCCAAATAATATGTATTATTGTCTTCATGATCATGTTTTGTTTAATGCAGAGATTTTGCGGGCATCTTTTTTGCCACCTAACCATAATTTTGTTGATCCTGAGAGAATTGAGCATGGTAGCCCATTAAGGTTACCTGGCCACCCAGTGAATGGTCAGCCAATGGATCTGGAGGGATGGTCAGGAATGCAAACAGAGGTAATGCTGATCCAGGGAATCTTTGATTATCATGGAGGGTTTACCAGCTTGCCTTGTCATTGCATTTAAATAGCATGTGTGCCCTAGTAGAAAAAAGGAATGCATATGGATTGTGGACCTTGCATTTTCAGATTGCTGACTCAATGGAGGATGTGCGTATCTGTAGTCAATTTTGTCAAAGGTTGTGACCTGTCGCTAGTTCTCAGCAATTTAATCTATCAGTGGAGTTAACCATTGAAAGAATTAAATAACCTGACTTATGTCAGTGAGAGATCATGAACATTATTTCTCCATATTGGTTTCTCAGGCCACTGCATGTATAAATGTTTTGTCAAGGACCCAAATTATCTGTACTCTCTTCAATGATTATGTCATCAACTTCTCTTAATCATATTTATGGGGAAGCATTCTCTCTCCTTTTTTTCAGCATATGGGGGTTCTGCAAGCATCATCTATGGGCTGGAATGGTGCTCCAGCGCTTGCTAGCACCCCTGTTGTCAAGAAAGTTGTGAGGCTAGATGTTCCTGTGGACAAGTATCCTAATGTATGCATGGCTTTCTTTAGTGCTTTCCTTTAACTTTCTCCAATGTGCTTGGCCATATTTCAAATGATTTACATTCCTTTGGTTGTTACCAGTACAACTTTGTTGGCCGTTTGTTGGGGCCGCGAGGCAACTCCCTGAAAAGAGTTGAAGCTTCGACCCAATGTAGAGTTTACATTCGAGGATGTGGTTCAGTGAAAGATTCTGCTAAGGTAACTAAGCACATTATAATATATTGTTCTTAGTTCCCTAATTTAATAATATTATTTGGTTAAAATTATTGGACGCTTTTAGGATGAACTGTGTGTTATTATCATACTTATTATGTAGAATTAAAAGCTAAGAGGATATGTTTCCTTATGTTTAAATTATCATAAGCAACCAAACTTCAGGCTGGCCTGATTGATATGCAACCATTGCTAGGTTAGTTTCAGAGCACTGCACTATCTAAAGCTTATATCATGATTTCCAGACTACAATAGTAACACTGGAGGAAGTGTGGAACATGCTAGTTAAGGTTAAATATTCTGTTCCATTTTCAATATCAGCTACTTTAAGTTATTGTGGTATCATGAGCTGCAATCTAGGCCTCAGTAAGGATTTAATTTCTATTTAGAATTAGAACTTGTTACTACGTCGCCCATGAATATATCATCATTCAAACTTTCTTGAAGATGTTTACTATGGTTTGTTTGTTTCAGCTGTTGGTCTAGGTCTAATGGTTTAGTGGGATGCCGCACATTATCATTTAGACATACAGTTGATCGCAGTGAGCACCTAGTAGGCTAAGTAGAAATTTTGCTGTAATTGAGGTGTATTTTTTGCTTTATTTATTGGGCGATCTACTTCTTTTTTTTTACTTTGACTTTCTGCTTCCACTGTATCTTGTTGTTCACTGGATACTGGTGTCATCTTAGTTCTATCTTTGCATCTTATAATTCTTTACCACGCAAATCCATATTTAGGGTCATGAGCTTCAAGCATAACAGATTGCCATATATAAGCTTTAGAATCTGATATTTGTTGTACCCTTAGGCACTAAAAGATACCAACCTTGCCCTTTTAGGTGTAGACTTGATATTGGATTTCTCTCTTTTATTTGTCTGTAGCGGCTAAGATAATAAGACCATTGCTTTCTTGATACATGTAATTTGTAGTTTTGTTTGTTTGCAAGAGTTATTAACAAGATCCGGGTGCTTTTTTGTTTTAACAATTCTGTTTTGTCACACCTCCTATTGATGCAAATGTCCTAAAAAAACATATTATATTGTTGTTGTTGATAGGAAGAGAAGCTGAGAGATAAACCTGGGTATGAGCACCTCAATGATCCACTGCATGTGCTTGTGGAAGCAGAGTTTCCAGCAGATATTGTTGATGCCCGTCTAAACCAAGCTGTGACCATCCTGGAAGATCTTCTCAAGCCAATTGTAAGCACCCTCATTTCCTCTTTTGCTGCCATTATCTTAAGAATTTTTGTATGTACTGTTAATATGGTGTTATTCTTCTTGCTAACGGGGTGCTGTCGTCAGGATGAGCCCATGGACTACTACAAGAAGCAACAACTGAGAGAACTGGCCATTCTAAATGGCACCCTGAGAGAGGAAAGCCCAAGCTCTCACCTTAGCCCTAGTGTGTCCCCCTTTAACTCCACCGGGATGAAGCGTGCAAAAACAGGGCGGTGACCTCAGTCCCAAAAGCTTCATTCTCCAAAACCGGTCATGGTTCAATGTCTGATCACAAGCTGCTGTACTGCTGGAGATGATTGGTGATGCATATGCTGGGATCATCAGTGCTGGCCTATGCCTGTCATGATCTGCGCGCTTTATCAACCGTATGCCCTTGGGTGAATGGTCTCTGTGGGCTTGATGTTTGACGCTATTATTATTTATTCTTTTGTGCATCTGACTTCTCCTAAGTATTAACATTATTGGTTTGGGTAAGTTAACAAGGCCGGTTGGCCACTCTAGAAGTTGGGATCCAAAGTGTCGGACAATAATAAGGTTTTGTCGGTGTACCTGAGATAGTTGTAATATGTGGGGGGCTGATGCTTTTGTGTGCTAGTACAAGACAACCAGGCAAGTATAGTTGAGAGACAACCTCCATTAATGATTATTTTGCATTCATACATGTCTTTTCATTGTCCTCTTCATCTAGCGTAATCTGTCACTTGTGTTGCATAGCATAGGTGAGTAATGTGATGACTGTTATGTTGCATCGATTCTAGGTAATTCTCCATTGATAAATGGAAGCGGTTAGTGGCTGAGTTCTTTTTTATTTATGGTTTGTGACTTATAACTTATACTATAATAGGTAGCTTTGTGCGTTTTTTCGAGACGAGATTAATAGGAAGACTGTAGAAAAAAGTGTACTGAGGTCAGCTGTACCAGTCAAAATCATATGCAATTATTTTTCTCTGTGTACTGTCTCTCGTAAACAGTTAGAATTTAAAATTTTAAGTCATAAAAAAAGAAATTTAAGTCATAAGAAGAACACATCTACTATGGTGTAAATTTTAAGTCATAAAAAAAGAAATTTAAGTCATAAGAAGAACACATCTACTATGGTACTCTGTTGCAAACTGCCAAATGGTGCTATGTACACTTGCATAGTTGCACGGTAAGATCACTTGCATAACTTATGCTATAGTATGTAGCTTTTAAATGGTACGTTTTTTCAAAACGAGGTTAATAGGAAGATTGCAGAAAAAATTGTACTGAGTTCAGTTGTATCAGTCAAAATCATATACGATCATTTTTTCTGTGTACTGTCTTTCGTAAACAGTCATAAGAACACATCTACTATGGTACTCTGTTGCAAACTGCCAAATGGTGCCATGTACACTTGCATAGTTGCACGGTAAGCTTTTCTTTCCATGTTTGTTGGGCATGCAGATTGTACAGGTCGAGATCATGTGCACGGTGGCAGTTTAAGCCATTATAGTGCCGGCCAGGGCTGCTAGTGGGGTGAAGAGCGATCTGGCATGGCCACTAGAGAAAAAGCCCTTAAATCATTCGTGCAGGCCTTTTCACGCTCTTGCCAGGGCAGCTGCTCATAAAACGTCATGGATCTTTCCCTAGTTTGCCTGCCCTGTTGCAACCTTTTTCCTGTGGCCCCATGGGGAAAGTTGGAATGGAGAAGAGTAGCTTTTCTGTTCAAAGTCTCGTCGGTTCTGAGTTCTCTTACAACTTGTGCGTAACTGCTTCCAATTTATCCAGCTCGGTAAGTAGTACTACTTTGTGATGAAGTAGTACTGCTTTGTGGTGATATTGATTGCACTGGTATTGAAAGAGACATCGCCTTTTTGCGATTGCAGTGACCTTGAAAGACATGCTCCAATTTGGGCTGCTAATTTGAGCTTTTTTATGGTTTATGATTTATTTTATATTATATCTGATTTATTTTATACTATAGCTACTGGTATCTTTTTTAGTATAATTAAATTTAAAATTTTAAAGATAAAAAACAGATTAGCCCATCACAAATAATACAAAAGAATATGGGGAAAAATGGCAAAAATACCAAAAATTACCAAAAACTAGAAAAAAAACAAAATTAAAATACTAGAAGGTAAAAGCCAAAAGCCCAATGGAACAGCCGAAAAGAGCCTTATCCAACTCAGTGAAGTAGTGTTTTGAAAATTCTTATCCGAACGAGAGTACTTTTGATGATATTGATCGTGCTGATCTTTAAATCCATTCTAAACAGTGATGTCTTCTACTTTTATGAACCAAAAATCGTTTAGAATGTTTTGGCTTGTTAACGTAGCCATTTTTCTTTTCTCCTTGGCATTATCTGTAGAGATATAACAATATTTTTTATTTTTTATTTTTAATCAAATACCTTATAAAAAGCTCATGATACTTACAGTATTATTTCAATTAAAAGCCACGACACTTTATAATGGCACCTTAAAGGCATGCTTTTCGAGAGTTGTTAGGGAAGGGTACTTTGTTCAGTCCCCGGGACAATAGGCATTTTTTAGTTATAAAAAAAATCATCGGGTGCTTTACCAGTTGAACTACAGCTGTAAAATGATGACGGTTGAACATCGCGTAGAACAATCAAGCATGCTAGGAACTTGGAATTGTAGTCTCGTAGAAAATTTCCCTTTCTTGTTTAACACAACCTCTGTAACTAAAATGAGATCCTCTGATTTTAGTGGACCAAAGTCAGAGTGACTTTGGTGCATTTCAACCGTTGAATCTAGATTTGGATGGTTAGGATTGATGTGGAAGAGACATTTTGAGGCTTTTCAATTTCTCACGAGATAATCATAATGTCTCTTCCACATCAATCCTAACCATCTAAATCTAGATCCAACGGTTGAAATGCACCAAAGTCACTCTGACTTTGGCCCACTAAAGTCAGAGGATCTCATTCCAAAGTGGGACGTCTGCATTAACATGATATTTTTAAATTGCAATCTCACCGACGGAGTAGGAGGCATTGATTTAATAAAGTCACTAATAGCATTTCATTTTCATCTGACGTAGTAAGCGTTTGGTCTAGAACTGCGGAGCAACGCAATCTTGTTGAATAAGGATGCCCAAAATTTAGGACTTCCTTTTAGGGGTACAAATGGGTTGGGTTAATCCCGACCGATCCGGTACCGAATTCGGTCGGTCCCGGATCCGAAAAGGAAATTTGGTATTCGGTCGGATTCGGATTCGGATAATTCATGTCGGATTCGGTAACAAAATCAGGAGAGTTGTTATTCGACCGAATAGTATCAGTATTCGGATACCGGATAATTATCCGGTCGTATATCTGGTAAGAGCTAAGAATCCACCTTTTATTTTTGCTAGTATTTGTTTTTTGTCATGTTGGTTGGTTGAGGTGTGCAGTGTATAGAAAGTTTTACTGGATCGTGCAAGCTTAAGTTCTCTAAAAGGATATGACATTCAGTTGTGGCAACTATAAATATACAAATACTAAAATAGTGTTTTATTTCTAATTCTGTTGCTTGTGCAATTGGAATCCTAAATTTGCTCATTAAGATCACTCTTCCTAGGTAATGGAATGAAAAGTATGTAATCAAAGTATTATTAAACGATAAACTTTGGCATGCTTCAGTAAATGAACAGGTAAATTTGTCAAAAGTCTATTATCCCTAATTGTCTACTGTCTCTACCTTAATTTAGTAAAATTTCTTTAGCCTAGAAAAGAAAATGTTGTCCGTCAAGAATCAAGATTCATCTAGAAACGCCACACCTCAATGGGCAATTTTGGAGGAAACGCCATACCATTTTCGGCTGATGAATTATAATCACTATTATATACTTATGTCTAACAGTTTAAGGCTTGAAGTGATGGTGGTATGGTTTAGCATATGTTCATTTCCGTGTGCACGTACTATCCGTCTACATTATTCGTTTTCGATCCGAAACCGTCAAGTATCCGTTTCGGCGGCACCGTATTCGAAATTCCGAATACTCCGAATTTGTATTCGTATCCGACCCCGAATCCAAGAAAAAAAATATGGGTTAGGATACGGTATGAGCAATATCCGTCCGAATCCGACCCGATTGCACCCAGTTCCTTTAGCAAGGTAACCAAGCCTGTTCTCATTTGACCTTAAACTTCTAGCTTTTAATTTCTAACTTCTTAATTTCGTCTTTTTACGACTTTTGACTTATTTTCAAGTTTTTTATCTTTTTTCCCTTATTCCTTTATATTGTCCGTGATGATATAACTATTTTTTCCTTTTTTTAATTTTTTATAATTTAATTACACTAAAAAAGCTATCAGAAGCTACAGTGCAACAAAACAACATAAAAACCTAGAAGCTTAAGCTTCATAAGCCCAAATGAGCACCCTATAAACAAAGAGAAAATCTAGAAAACGGTATATTGTTTGTTGCGATTCGACGGTATAGCTCCGTCTTCGACGATCCAGCTCTCTTGTGCTCGAGCTCTGGCAAGAGGGGCACTGCCGCTGCCTTTCCCGAATAGGTTCACCACGTCCTCATACATAGAGGGAGGCCGCGAAGGCGGTGGCCCAATGGTGGGCAGTGAGCGGCACAACAAAAAGGTCACGATGAATTTTAGGTTGGGCAGGGTGGGGACGGCGGGGAAGGGGGAGACAACGGCGCAGCAAGACCGCAGGGTAGTTGCCAACCACCGGTGGTGGAGGAGAAGGTAGGGAGAGGCGGAGGAGGAGCGCAGAGCTGTGGCCAACGCTGAAGAAGAAGACAAGGAGGGCGACAGGCATAGAGAAGAGAGAGAGGGAGAGAAGAGTAATGGCCGGCACCAAAGCAAGAGAAGAAAGGGGGAGGAAAACGGCGGCGCTTCTCTCAAGGAGAGGAGAGACGGCGCAAGGGGGTGTGCCATCGGGATGCTTCCCGATGACATACCGTATGCTAGCAACTCACATAAACAAAATTGGCGACGAGATTAAGAACAAGATACACGGGCATGGACGCATAAATAAAAGCTAGAAGATTTGAGGCGACGTTCTGCAAGATATTTCAATACGAAACAGCGTTTTGCAGATGAGCATAGGATATCGACAGCGACGCTCTGCTGGATATTTCAATAAGAGACGTCGTCGGAATCACATGATGTTGCATCCTAGCACATGGTTGACAAAATAATCCTTCCAGGCTCCAAGAGGGTAGAGTATTGACAGCATATCTCATGAATCCCTGGAAATATTCGCTGTAACATCAAACAGGCAAGAGTTCACTTCAGTTCCGCATATGCACGTGCAGTGCCTTAAACTTCAGCCTGCTCATTCCTGTGCTGTTTACTCTACACCCGCCTCCACTTATCGATCTCCTTTGATGTTGCTTTGATCAGCTTCCTGGTGCTATCAATCAGCTCATCAAACAAAATATCGAACTGTTCACTGCAACGTTTTTCAACAGAGTTATGTTAAAGATGAGATAACATGTATTAGTAAATTATACATGTAGGAATAATCCACTATGCACAGCCTTTTAACCATAGATAGTCTTCTGCAAATTCACCAAGGCTCACATCGAATGTAGGCACTACCTTTTGACATATCCAATGACACATATAATCAGATTCAAGTCCAAACACAACCCCTCTACGGATAGAGTTATTGCTTACTCATAAGGAAGGCTCCTGGAATTCGGAAGTGATCTCCTGATGTTTGAATATCTCCCGTTCTCGTCATATGCAATTCCTTTTCCAAAACCATAACCAAAACCTATTCCTATTCCACATCCAGCACCAGCTCCAAATCCCAACTGTAAACCAGGGAATCCAGCTCCAATTCCTGCACCTGTTCAGCCACATAAAAAATGAGAAAGGAACAGAACATTATTTGTTGTGGTTAGCATATGCGAAACTAGATGTGTTCTGGTGTTCAGAATCACAGCCTACATAATTTGTTCTTCTCAATCGTACTCTCAGTATGAACACTGAAGAATTCAGGAAACCAACGTCTCTTATATTATTGTTATGGTAATTGATAGCAGCCAGGTCGCCTCAAGATCGCTCTCAAGAGGAGATTGATCCTTCACCAGCCGGTTAAGGAACTTTGATCTTTATTGACTAATCTCTGGAAAGAAACATTGGTTGCCTTTATATACTAGGCGCCTAAGACTAATAAAGAAAGACATATCATATTTAGGAAGGAAATACTATCCTAATAATAATAGGCTAAGTAAAGGAAACTAGTCTTGGAATATATGTTCGTTCAATCCAACACATCGCTGGCTGTATAATGCCCGAGTTGGACTTATCCATCTCTAGCTGTATCAATGTCGAATTGGACTCTCAGTTGAGACTGCTCCTGAACCAGCACGCCCTGTAGCGCGTCCGGCAGCATCTCCAACCGAAGCATCGTTCCCAGGAAGCTTATGCCGACGGCACTGGTATATCTTCCCCACAAATGCGTCCACAACAATTACATATTTTGTTACAACTAACACAATTGATTACAGTGAGAGGCACAGTTCAGAGCAGGAGCATGGAACAAGGCTTGCGGAGTTGCAGCTTTTTATCAAGGGTGAACAAAATGTATAGGAATCTAAATTGATGCATCCAAATATACAATCAAATATAGTGCAGAGGACCTCAAGCATCCATGCAAACATCTAATCTTGCCATCAAATACCAAAAACTTCTCTGCTCTTAGGAGGGCAATCTGGATTAGCAATATTGATTTTATTTTTTCAGACGTTGGAAAGTTATATGAGTAGCTGTCTCGTTTTCAAGTTGGATGCTCAGCTCTGTATGCTGCACATTATTTCACGGCAATCTCTGATTATTGATTGGCAGAGCTCCTGCCTTTCCCTTAAAAAGAAATCTCTGCTTATCAGGTCGGTTTGCTCGTAGATGGCTACATTTGGTGTCATCAAAAGTATGTCCCTTGTACATGTATAGCTTCACACGTTTAGATCGAAACCCTATGGCTCTTAACGAGCAAATTGTCACCAGATACACTCTACCAATCGTATTATGATTCTGGAGTCTTGACCTCAACTTCCTCTTTAATTAAGCATCAGAATGACATGTCAAGTCTACAAAGAATATTTCCACGAAGCGAACCTATTATTTTAGAATGTACCATGCTATTTTAGAGTTCCCATGAAGATACTGTAGGTTTCGCAACTAGCCATCCACAATCAAACTTTTGGACAGTCGGACTGTTATTTGTGAAGGGCAATGAAATCATTTTCACATGAACTGATTCAAGCCTGTATGCCCAATTTTGGAACGAAAGATTTTTCACAGGAATTCCATAGCAAGGGAAACATCCAAATTCCTACATATCAAACAGGCCTAAATGCTCATACTTGAACCCTCCTATCTTACTAGGATTAATTCGGCACAGTAACTGACAGCATGCGAGTTATTAGAAATGCAGAGATGTTTATAATACTCCAACAACTAATAAGAGAATCTTTAATCCAGTTACTTGAATTTGGCTAACCTGAACCAGATGGGTCCCAAATCCCCACCAAAAAATCCAAAATTAAACACCGGTCGACGGCCTACGTGCCGAACGAACCTAATTAATGGCAAAAAAATGGCCCATGTCCACCCCGGTTGAGCATCGGAACCACGCAAAGATAAGCACGCCTTGGCCGTTAAAACCCTCGCGAGCACTCGCTCCGAGCTGCTGGGTACGGTGCTTCGTGAACCTTATGGAGAGACGGAAAGGAGGAGGAAGAGGAAGAAGCGTCGGAGGGGTGGTTTCAATTCATGGGTGTGGATGGTAAGGTCCGTACCGCCGATGAGGCCGACGCCGACGCCGACGCCGCAGCCGGCGCCGACGCCGAATGAGGGGCCCAGCTTGCCGAGCGCCTCCGACCTCGCCACCGGAAGTCCCCACCGCGACGACCCCCTCCTCCCGCCAAACGCCATCTTTCTCGCCGCCTCGCTTCGTGCGCGCGCGCGCGCGCGTCCCCAAGGTTCAAGAGAGGACGACAAGCCGGAGAGACCTCCAGATTCCCAGTCTATCTGCGACTCGCGGCTCGCGGCACGGACGGAGACAAGAGGGGTCCGTTCGGCCGCACCTCGCCGCACGATTACCCTCGTGATTCGTGCACGCGCAGAGTTATCCTTACGCAATCATCGCAAGTGTACAGGGCCGACGCATCATGGGCTAAGGCCCATGCTGCATCTGCGCGGGCTGGAAACCTGGAAAGGTGTGGCGGCATACATGCCCAACTAGTCATTTGACCCCACAGCTTTTTGCGTAACAGTTCAAAACCTTTAAAATTTTACACGAAAGTCTAAAAATGGTAAAGATGATAATGTAATCGATCCTATAGGTTTAATATCCTGGCTGCGCCACTGTGTTTCTGTTTATGTAATTGTAAACTAGATATGAGATTCTGTCCTCTCAAAAAGGAGATGTGAGATTCCGAACCCACCGGATCTCTAGAACAGGAACCTCTGTAATTCAGATTACCAGAGCATCCCAAACTTGTACATATGTTACTGGGGAAATGGCGCCTGCTTATTATGTCAGGAAATTAGTGATCTTTAGTCCTTTACACCATTGCCAACAACAGTCGAAGTGCCCAGTGGAGCATCAAAAAGAACGGGAAACAGTTTACAAAGCAGGGCAGTTGCTCAATGAAAAAGGCAACTCCTGTTTACATGGATTACAGGTTACAGCACATGGCGCCCTAGACCTGCTCGTCAGAACTCAGCAGAAATAAAATAAATCACAGAAAATTTGGTTAGATAGGAAAGTGGGTGTGGGAGAAGACATGTTACACGATATATGTGAAGTTGGTCAGATTAATCACAAGCTAACAATCCTCGACAGCATGTATGCATCTTCAAGCTCCCCGGCCAAACCCTCATTTGTTTCCTGCACGTCAAAGCAGATATTAGAGGAAGCGATGCAAGTTGCAGGTTACAATCTTCCATTTCAATGTATAGTATCCACCTAGAAGGCTATAACATATGACCCCGCAACAAACCAAATATGAAAATAACTGGGAATTAACTGCTTTTGTTCTGTTGAATAATAAGGTGATTATTCGGTGTTACTGTAATTTGTCAGGCATCAAGCACCGTACCAGTGAATTCTTCATGTTAGTTCTTGTTATGTGTTGGTCCACGCACCGTCTCCCCGAAGAATTTTCGCCCCACATCCTGGCCTGTCAATAGAACCAATTGCCTCCTCATCCACCACAACAGCGTCTACTCGGTCGTTTCCGGTTTTCTCCTCTGGGATCTGCTGAAAAGGAGCGTCAGAATGTACAGCTCAACTTTGCATCATAATTACAGAACAATGCAAGAGGCCTACCTCCTACATGGCCTCGATAGAATGCTTTTTAAGATGGCTCTTAGACCACGTGCACCAGTGTTTCTGGCTATAGCCTTCTTTGCTACCATTCTCATGGCACCATCAGTAAAGTGCAGCTTAACAGTTAATAGAAGGTTAGAAATGACTGCATTCAAGGAAATATATGTGGTGCCCTATGTTATTATCCCGAAGATAATCACACAAAAGCGTACGAATTATTATTTACCTAATCAGTAGAACACTGTTTCGGCAAATAACAAGCCTTTACCAGAGTCATGCAACAGAACAATAATGTAGAAACTATACTTTTGTTACCACACTTACCACGAGGGCTATGGTAATTAATATAGATATATAAGGAACAAAAGATACAAGCTGATGCCCTAAGACTCCTGCTCAGCTCAGTGGAACGTCTACTCGTCCCAGATGTAGTATAGGGGTCCACCTCCCCCTGGCTCCTCGTAATCGCCGTCCTACCCGCCTGTGAACTCGACCGTGCCTGCTGCCCCTTCATCTGGTTCGGAGTATTCCCCGGTCAGAATGGGATCTAACAAAGGAGAACAATAGCAAGGGTGAGTACTAACACACTCAGCAAGCATATTAGCAAAATGAAATGTACGCCTCTCTTTATCCTTAAGTCCGATTCTAGTTATCTAAATTTGGAAATTAACTTTATCAAATTAAGTAGCATATTTTAATTGTGAAAATTATACTTTTCACTCGGCTGAAGAAAGATCCCTAGTGATCACCGTAGTCCCCAATCCAAGAGACTGGCATGCATTCATAATTTTTATTTAGCATTACGCAGATTTGTGCCACTGTACCCATGCTACTGTGAACAATCATAACTAAGCTTTCCACACTTCCTTTGGTACGGGGTCAAGTTCAAAGTACAGATTTTTTTTCAAGTTACGTTGCTCGAATCTCCAGCCCATTTATTTTTCACCGGTATACCAGGTCGCTAACCCAGGCTCTACCGACTTCAAATAATGTTTGGTTGGATAGGCTCCCGACCTAACACTCCACCTACGCGTATAGCATCTCGGCGCTTACTCAATTCCAGACTGACGTTACTGGTCTTGAGCTTTATCCATCTCTACTCACATATATTTACTTACCCAATGTGGAGGGATGAATAACATAACAGGGTACTAATTTCTGCCCGTCCGAGACATAACAATGGTTGACACTTTATTTACGGTCCCTTTTCCGAGTGAGAGCTTGGTAGATCCTTATATACTAACCATATGTAAAGGGATCCTGCCTTTCCTCTCTTTGCCTTTTCAAGGTCCCCTTTACCCTCCTTCTTACATATACTTGTAGTCCTGCTGCTCCTCTCAGCCAGACTACTACTTTGCTTCATCTCTTTCTATTTCTTTTCTCTTTTTTTCTCTTTTCTTTTCTCATTCATACCTCTTTCATATTCTTTAACGATTTAACCTTGCAAATACATTTTCTGATGCAACTATATTGTAATGATACAAAAAGTAATTTGTATATTTGACATAACTATATTCGTGATCAACCTAGTTGATTTCTGCATTACAGGTAGACGCGCCCTTATAAGAAAGTAGTTATTTAGAGTACTAATAGATTAGGAAAAAATTCCCTTGCCCATCTCAGTAGATTTCTAACCTATCTATTGGGTTAGAATCGAATCCTTAGCCTATGGCTTGAAGTGCTAAAATGGACTTAAAGGGGGCCAGGCTTTTCGCCCTGGATCTATTCTCGGCCTATGGTCAACACTTGATCCACAAGTTGCTCCACCTCTTCCTTTACTCGGTCGACGCTCCACACTCCTTTACTAGGCCGACTCATCGCACTTTTCCCTAATGCTCGACTCCTCTCGGTCGATGGAAATGCTCCTCTTCCTTTCGACCGATGCCTCAGCCTTTGGCTACTTCTCTCTTTCTCCTCTGTCCTTCCTTCTCTGTGCCGGTGATTGCTTTCTTCTCTCTCTGTTCTTGAGGTCTACTACTCCAACGGCTACCTTGCACACTCGCCCCTTTTTGGTTCAAATCCGGACGGATCTGAGCTCCTTCGAGTTGCTCTTCGCCAGATCTACCTCTATCGCTCCTCCCTATCACTTGATCTGGCTCCCTCGACCACTCGACTACTCCGGTTACTCGATGACTCTAGTCCAACTACGACTACACAACCTTCGACTATGACTTACTTGGGTACTTGACTTCCAACTACGACTTACTACTCAGTGCCGACTACAACTTGCTACTCGGTGCCAACTACGACTTGCTACTCGGCTATACCTACGACTTACTACTCGGCTACGACTACGACTTAATACTCAGTTCCGACTACGACTACTTACCGCCGACTATGACTACTCGGCTCTGACTACTACTACTCGGCCTCCGACTATGACTACTTGGCTCCGACTATGACTACTTGGCTCCGACTATGACTACTCGCCTCCTTCTCCCTTAACATCCTCTTCACCCTCAAGAGGATGTCGTCGATCAATGATTGTTACAGTGGGCTTGGGCTTGACCGGATGGCAAGGGCTGAGGCCAGATTAAAAACCATTTTCTTTTGGATTTATAATTTAACTCGTCACACGCGTACTAAATGCGAGAAAAGCATCGATACCAAAAAGGAAGAATTTGTTTGAATAATCCTTAATTATAAAAGTGGATAAATCTATATGCACCTATGATAAATTAAATAGGCATAATTGCATACACGAGATCGGCTAGGATTAATGTTCGTCATTATATTTGTACATGCATCTAGTTAATTCTGTGTAACCAAAAAATTGCTAGAAACCAACAAAACGCTGGGCATACCTACTAGATAAGCCATATCTCATAACGCTAGTACAATGATGTCAAACGACGAGTAGTGTATCGAAATTAATCTCAACTACTGCGATCGGGTTAAATTGAGCGAAGTCTTACCTTAGGAGCACAAGCACATCGACACCTCATATTTTATTATATTCTTGTAAATTAAGTCATAGCCGACGTATTTAATTGCAAGCAACAATCCAAGCTACAGGAACGACTGCACCTGATCCTACTTAAATCCGAGTATATGCTTAAAGCTCAAGCAAGCATTCCTTTGAACAAATATTCAGAGTATATTTCATAAAACAATACAAAGGGACAGGCTTAGGACCTCTATATAAGAATAGAATATAAGAAGTCACCAGCTTCATCTGTGTGAACAGACCGTACCAAGACGTATCAACCAACATTCCGTTCGAGGACGGACAGACTAGTAACTCTATCAAAGTATTATATTCTCCACATAGATAAGTATTAATTAGGGGAGGACCCACAAGAGCCGGACCAGCATCGGAGTGGGGGATCCACAGCTGTAGGAACCCAGAATTGGTAAGTAGGCCAGAAGTGGGGAACACAGATTGCAAGAACCCAGGACTGGTCAGATACTAGAAATGAGGTACGCAAATGCGATATATTACATAGTTGGGTGTTGGACGAGGGTCAAAAACTACCCCAGCCAATAGTTATATTGCTTTTGTTGGGTCTGAGTGAGGTGGTACACCGCTCCAGGCTGTTGCTTGTGAGTAACTGGGTGGAAATATAATATATTAAGATAGATGTAAAAGTACTGTACTCTGGCATGGTGGTACACCACTCCAGGCTGCTGCTTGTGAGTAACTGGGTGGAGATATAATATACTGAAATAGATGTAAAAATAATGTACTCTGATCTAAGCACCGCATCTAAGGAAATGCCGAGATCTAGGAGCCACCAAGATCAGAGTGGTGATAGGTAAAGTGACACAAGCTTGCGCAATGCTATACAAATCATGAATTCATGCCTGTCTCTGGGAAATGAGAATTACGAAAACTTATGAGGGTTTTTGCTGTTCATACGAATGTTTAGTAATATTCTAAATTAATAATTTGGAATTCTTTCAAAACATAACAACCAAACCTTATTTTCTATAAATCATGGGGGGGGGGGGGGGGGGATGAGGAAGAAAAAAGAGAATGAGAATGAGCAAGAGATTAAGGATAGGAATGGATATTCCTAAAAGTGTAGAAGATAAGCATTCCGTAATTTTGCTAATAACGCTTGATGAGTATTTCTGTACTCGCCCTTACTATTATCTTCCCTTGTTTAGGAGTATGTCAGTTCAGAGAATAGCTAGGGTCAGGTGGAATCTACCTAGATGGAATACCGTGGACTCGGACTGCAATGAGTACAAGGTGGATACCCCGTGTGGAGGTTGGGTGAAGTAGACAACAGTTAGAAAACGTCGCTGGTGAAACCGAGTACGATTAAGCGTAGTTTTATTGTCTTCGCTTTTGAATAGAAGGTAGTTATAATATTTTCTTTTCTGAAGATTGTGATAACTTTAGTCCTACGTAACGATATTCTTATAATATCGTGTTGTGTCTCTAATTATTGTTATATTGCAACACTCTGAGGAGTTTATTATTCGTTAGAGCGATGTTCTATCGGCTAAAACGAATAATAATCTGTTGCTTAGCGTTTTTATCGCACGATAAAATTACGGGCCGTCACAATTTCTCTCCTGCATCCGCACGTAGCCACGAAGCATTTGGCACGCATAAAGATACTGCTAAGGAGATCATGATGCATGCGTTTGGGTTGTGGACTCTGGAAATCGGAGGTGTCAAATGGTGTGTGCGGAGCGGCATGCCGCATGCGTACGGTCTCAGATGCATCTGCGTCAACACGCATTCGCAGCCGGCCAAACCGTGGTTTGGACTTGGGTGACTGTTTCAGATGCAGGCAGCTACGTCCGGCGGTCATGCCGTTCGTCTGGCTTGGCTTCGTCTCTCTCTCTCTCTCTCTCTCTCTCTCTCTCTCTCTCTCTCTCTCTCTCTCGGTAGTGCCGCAGAACTGAATTGACCATGGAAGTCAAGGAGTAGTAGTAAGAGATTGCTACGTGTTGGATTATCTCGCTTACTTTCCCCTGCATATTTCTACTGCTGATGATGATTACTAGTACAATTCAACGGTGACGGCATACTATATACTTCGTATATCAAAGTTGGGGGAGTTCTTCGTCGCTCGCCGCTGCCACGTCATGCCTATGCGCTGCTGGTTCGTCGCGTGTTTGTGGGCAGGTTCGCTCGTTCGGCCGCTACTTTGCGTTCGAGCCGTTTCAACGGTTTCGTCCGCTGGTTAGCACGTCGCGGCCTGCACGCGTTCGGCCCGGTTGTCTCTGCCCATTTTGTGGAAAGCTTCGAGGAAAAGGCTGACGCGCCCTATGGGGATTTTCGAGGTCAGTGCGGACTTTTCCACGGGATTCATTTACCTTTTGTCCAGCACAACGCGTCCATTCGCTTCGTCTTCTCGGTTCTTCTTGCGCCGTTGGCTCACGCATTTCTTGGTTTGCTTGCTTCGTCTGTACTGCTCGCTTTTCGCGCAGCGCTCGCAGTTTGTTTGTGGTTCCGGTTCGCTGCTCTGCGGTTTGTTCGTGTTTTCGGTTCTTTGGTCTGCGCTTTTGTCGAAGGTATGCCTTCCTTCTTGTTTTTCTTCCTATATTTGTACAATGGTGGCCGAATGCTCTTCTGTTGCCGTATGTATTTGTTTGCTTCTTGTTGTTTTTGCGTTTTGCCTAACGGTGGCTAATCTGGATTAGGTGTTTGACCTAGGATACTTCTTCTTAGGGTTTTGTTAGGGTTTACGTGATGCTGCCAGCTACAGATTTGTGTTAGTCGTTTTGGATTATGCTGTGTTTTCTTAGTCGGTTTAGCCACCCTACATTTGTGCTAGCTGATTTGGGTTACAGTAGGTTTTTTTGTTAGATTTGTTCTTGCCGTTTGTTAGATAGTCCATCTGTTCACATTTCTTCATTAGTCTGCATGTTGCTTATGTTTGTTTTCTTAGTCGGTTTAGCCACCCTACATTTGTGCTAGCCGATTTGGGTTACAGTAGTTTTTTGTTAGATTTGTTCTTGCGGTTTGTTAGATAGTCCTTCTGTTCACATTTCTTCGTTAGTCTGCATGTTGCTTATGTTTTGCTTATGGTTTCGTTAACTTATCTACAGTGAGATGTACATGCTTTGTGTTGTAGAGTATTCTTTTTGCTTCTTTCATCGCTGTTATTGCGCACATTTTTTCGTTACTATGCATATTAGTTCTCTTATGGTCCAGTTATTGTAGCCGATATGTTTCACGCAGATAGAGTGTCGCTGTTATTGCTCACATTTCTTCGTTACTATGCATAACGTTCACATTTCTTCGTTAGTTTGCATGTTGCTTATGTTTTGCTTATGGTTTCGTTAACCGATCTAGAGTGAGATGTGCATACTTTGTGTTGTAGAGTAGTGCTTGTTCTTATGTATTATGATTTGCTATTTTTAATTGTTATACAGAGATACTTTGACATAGCTTAGTGGATTGTACTATAGACGTTTTGTTAGTCGGTTTAGCCACCCTATATTTGTGCTAGCCGATTTGGGTTACAGTGGGTTTTTTGTTACATTTGTTCTTGTGGTTTGTTAGATAGTCCTTCTGTTCACATTTCTTCGTTAGTCTGCATGTTGGTTATGTTTTGCTTATGGTTTCGTTAACTGATCTACAGTGAGATGTCCATACTATACATATTAGTTCTCTTATAATCCAGTTATTCTTGCCGATATGTTTTGCGCAGATAGGATGTCACTGTTATTGCTCACATTTCTTCATTACTACGCATAACGTTCACATTTCTTCGTTAGATTGCATGTTGCTTATGTTTTGCTTATAGTTTCGTTAACTGATCTACAATGAGATGTACATACTTTGTGTTGTAGAGTGGTGCTTGTTCTTATGTATTATGATTTGCTATTTTTTATTGTTATACAGAAATATATATTACGCCCGAGGGGATTCCCGGCTCCTCCCCGCACCACGTCATCATTTTTGTGAAAAGCCCCCTGAGTTTTTGGAAATCACGTAAAGGTCCTCGGTTCTCGCGAAAAGGTCCCTGCCAGGTTTTTTTTCCTGAAAACACCCCTCCACTTCACCGAAATTTTGTATCCTTTGCAGGATAGCACCCTGCGGTTTTTAAAAATTACGTATGAATCCTTTTTTGTTTTATATAGGCCCTTATAGGTCCTCGATTTTTTACGAAAAAGACCTTTGATTTTCTTGAAAGTACGCATATATCCTCGATTTTTTTAAAAAAACTTTTCTGCGAATTGTCCTCTCTTTCACTTTGGTCTACACGGTAGCTAGCGCGGCGTGACGCCGCGCTCATGCTGCTAGTATATGTTAAAGTAGTACGCCGCGCTCATGCTGCTAGTATATGTTAAAGTAGTCTTTGTTCAGCCGCTGAGAATTACTAGAATGGATACCGAGATATGTCGCCTCTTTAGTATCATATACAACACTATGTCAGGAAATGCTAGATTATTTAGGAATTTGCTAGATGGTATTCGAGTGTTTTTTGTTTGTGAGCACTAAACTTTTTATCTATTAGATATTGCTTTGTTTGTATTTTATGGTTTTAACTTTGTGATTTTTTCTATGTCAACAATGTGATAAGGGAGTAATCAATTTGTTTAGTGTCGTCGAGAGCCACAACATAAATGATCAAGTAGGATTTTTGTATAGTTTTTGTTGTGTTCCTTATAGTTTATTTTGTTCCTCTTTTTTTTACAAAATATCACATCATTTTTTAATAATTTAATTTATGTAAAACTAGTATATAATTGATGTAAGAAGGGCATAAACAAAAGAATAATATATATTAGAGTGTTTCTCAATATATCATAGCACATGCTAATAACTAATTGGCAAACTAGTAGATAGAGGTAGATATGTATCTAACATCTAAAAAATTGTGTACTCCTTAACAAAATAGTACTCAAATAGGAGGAGAGAAGGCAAAATGATTTCACCCATTAAATTTAGATCTAAAAGTTTAAAATTTGAGTGTTGTTTAACAAGAAATCATTTCAATTCTCGCTAAACACCACCGATTATTTATCTACGGGAGGCTATTTCCTTTTGCATTGTATGCATCGCTTAACTCGAGGAACCTTGGACAAGGCGTGCACGCAGTGGAGAAAGACAATTTGTCATGAACTCCAATAATCCTATTTTTGTAAGACTCCAATAATCCTAATTAATGGTGTCGTCAAGCTCTTGTGGTCTTTGCAACGAGGCAACGCTTTCCTTTGTGACCCAAGGGAAGAAACAAAGGAGGTTTCGTTCTGATGACTCAATGACTAGTCATCACCCGCAAACAAAGTGTTCATCCTGATCTGGTGAACCGAAAGTCATAACCAGTAGCATCACAGGGCGCTAAACTATAGGTCACACCAAATGTGCCGGGCAGGAGAGTAGGCTAACCTGAAAAAAAGATTTGATCGTACCACTCAAACCAACGAATTCCTATACATGAGCTGGTGTTTTGATTTCTAAAACTTCGGGCATGTTTTTGTTTCGGCTTATATGGCTGCAGCTTATAGCTTGTGAACTGTTCGTAAGAGAGAATACGGAGTAACAAAAATTCACGTATGATTTTGGTCGATATAAATAAAGTCGCTATAGTATGTACTACAATCAATTTATAGACCCCTATCTTAAAATATGCTCTATCTGAAAATTAATTAGCATAGAAAAGCTAAAAAAAAGTTTTTAAAAGCTGAAAAGAATATGTCAATGTTCGTTCAAACGGAACTTAAATAAACACAGAGCTTAATTTATCTGGTTTTTGTGCGAGCCAAAGCAACGAAAACGGTACTGGCTAGTACTACCATGCAACGCAAGATCGACTCGAAGATCGCCATTAAACAAGTGAATCTTGAGCCGTAATGGGCACAAGAAGCTGATGAGCGGCCAACTACCAACGGCGACCGAGAGCCGAACCGGCCGGCACGGCCCGAGAGCGACGTGGGTGTATTTTTTCAGCTATGATTTATGGTTAAAGTTGATAAATTTTGGCTCTAGTTTAACTATTTAGTAAATAAACTGAAAGATAATAAATTAATAAGTCATTTTTAAAAAGACTACTTTAATAAAACACAAAAAAAACTGTTGCCAGACCGCGCCGCCGCGTTGTGTTGTGACGACGGGAGGAGGGGTGAAATAGCCGGAATACATGAGAACAAAAGGCGGCACTTAGCGTGTGTTTGGTTTGGAGGCAGTAGGGATAGAATGGCTCCATCCCTGTTTTTAAGGACGGGACTGTCCCCGTTCTTTGTTTGGTTGTAAGGGATGGGACCGTCCCTGTTTTTTGTTTGGTTCTGGGACATCAAAATATGGGATGAGTCATCCGACGTGTGGGGCCCTTTTGTCATCCTCTTGTTTTTGAGAGGCGAGGAAGAGGGACGAGCCCATCCCCGCGTTTTTTAGGGACGGGGCATCCTCGATTTAGGGAAATATTCCCCAAAGGGAATGGACTCTGTCTCTACTGACTCCAATCTAAACAGGTTCAAATCGGAGATCGCCCCGTCCCACCCTTGTACGGATAACCCATTTTTTATTCGAAAATACAGAAATATACCCGCGACAAAATTTTTTACACAAATAGGCTCGACTCGCCAAACCATTGGGCGATTTACGCTTGTCGCCCCACCAAAAAGCGACTTATAAAGAATCTGGTAACCGTTGGGCGATTAAATGCAATCGCCTCCCCGTTAAGCGATTCAATTGAATCGCCCCCCCCCGTTCAGCGTCATAAAGAAGAGTCGCCCAACGGGGGGGGGCGACTGCATGTGAATACAGCCCGACGGCTAAGCCCTCTTTTCTTACCCACGCCTGCTCGCCAATCTACCTCTAGGCGACTGCATGGTGATCCCGTCTTTCGGTTTTGTGAATTTTGTAATTTGAAACTGCACGTGCGTGAACTGTACCTGCAAGAAAGGCAAATTGTTTAGTACGACGATCGTTAATAAGTTGACTACGATAAAATAAAACTCACTCGTCGACGACACCAAATAGAACCCATTGTCGGCCGGTCGATGTCTCCCCCCTGGTACATCTCGGCCCCGTAGGGACCCATGTCGTCTAGTACAGGTCGTCCGAGACTGAAGCGCTCGAACGACCACAACTGCAGCAGCAGGGGACATCCCGTGAGGATCGAGTTCGCCTTAATCCTCGTGCACGCATCGCACAGGCCGCGGTACGTCGTGGCAAGTGCGGCCGATCCCCAGCTGATTTGGTCGGCCTCGCCGTCGGCAATCGCCCTCGCATAAGCGATAAGGCGCGCGTCAACGGTGTTGCTGTGGCTGGTGGTGAAGAGCACCCAACCAAACAGCCACAGCACGTAAGCCTCCAGGTGGCGCGCGACCTGGTAATCGTCAGCATCTGCAACCATGCGCTCAACCTAAATGCGAACAAGTTCTTATTAGTATGTAATTGCACAAATAAGAGTTTCGAAGACGCGATCGACTTGAAACACCACGTACCCGGTACTGTGCCAGCCACCTCAGCGTCGGTCCATGCTTCTGCCTCTCGTCGAAGATGTGGTGGTGACCGGTCGGTGGAAGGACCCCCTGGAATCTGCCGAGCAGGTCATCGCGCCACTCGGCGGGAGCCTCCGGTAGGAAGGCAGCGTCTCCCGCGACCGGAAGGCCAAGGAGTAGGGACACGTCCTGCAGGGTCGGCGCCATCTCCCCGACTGGTAGGTGGAAAGTGTGCGTCTCGGGCCGCCAACGGTCCACCAAAGCCGTCAGCAGGGAACGGTCGAACGGGAAGCGTCGTGATCGCTCCACGCCCGCCTCGTCCCCCCTCCCCGGCCAAGGCACCTCCGTCCTCATCCGTGGCCTGCACCATCCGGGCAAGAGGGAGAAGTCCCGCATCCCGCAGCCTGCAAATAAAGTGAAGGTCAGCATGAAATGTTCTTATGGTAATACTAAAACGTTGGCGTAGTGCAAACCTGGCAGTCCAACGGGGGTCGAGTCCCCAGGGCACACGAGGTGTGCGTGTCCGGACCACTCCCAGCTCAGTCGACTCGTCCGTGCCCCCCGGTGGCGGCGCACGACGGGAAGCGCGGTGCACGAGGTCCAAGTGCTCGTCCAACAGCGGGTACCGCCAGTCACCCGCCATAACTGCAAAATTATCTAAATGTAAATTTGTACACTACATTTTCTACAATAATACATGAAAAATAGTATACAAAATTTCGACACAACAATTTTCTACATTTAAATTTTCTTCATTTAAATTTTGTAAACTGCATCTACATTTGTACATTGAATGATCTACAATAAATTTCTAAAGTAAATTTTCCACAATAATGCATTACAAATATTATACAAAAAACTATATTTTTCTACATTTAAATTTCTACATCTAAATTTGTAAACTGCATCTACATTTCTAAATTTAATGTTCTAAACTAGATTTTCTAAACTAAATATTACTAAATATCTAAGCTAATTTTCTAAACTAAATATCTCAACTAAATATCTAAACTAAATTTGTAAACTAAATATCTACACTAGATTTTCTAAACTAAATTTATCTAAACAAATTTTCTAAAATAAATTTTCTAAAATTAGGAAAATACCTGCAAATCCCGCGGCTTCTTCTCCTCTCTCTCTCCTTCTCTTCTTCCCTCTCCTCCCCCTCTCCTTCTCTTCTCCCCTCTCCTCCTCTTCCTTCCTCTCTTCTGCTTCTGTCTTCCTCGCGCGGCCGAGAGTGATTGGCGAGCAGGCGTGGGGAAGAAAAGAGGGCTTGGCCGTCGGGCTGTATTCACATGCAGTCGCCCCCCCGTTGGGCGACTCTTCTTTATGTCGCCGAACGGGGGGGGGCGATTCAATTGAATCGCTTAACGTGGAGGCGATTGCATTTAATCGCCCAACGGTTACCAGATTCTTTATAAGTCGCTTTTTTGTGGGGCGACAAGCGTAAATCGCCCAATGGTTTGGCGAGTCGAGCCTATTTGTGTAAAAAATTTTGTTGCGGGTATATTTCTGTATTTTCAAATAAAAAATAGGTTATCCGTCCGTTTGCTGCGCCTCGACTCGCGAGGGTGTCTCAACGTGCGGCTGCCTGGCAGCATGGCTCCCGCCAGATTCGGTCAGGGCACACACTGTCATAGTCTCTCTCTCTCTCTCTCTCTCTCTCTCTTTCTCTCCCTCTCTCTCTCTCTCCCTCTCTCTCTCTCTCTGGGGCGCGCGCGGTGATAAAACGAAAGTGACATGAGAACAGGTTCCACGTCAGGATGGGGCAGAGCCTCGTGAAACGGATTTATGGTCGGTTTGCATTCGTGTGTATATTCCGCAAATCGTGAGGTAAATTCAAGGTTTTGTCTCGTCCGTCCTTGCATGTGTGTATATACTGGGTTTGTTGCCGAAACTCGTGAAATGATTCGAGGTTGGTTTTTATTCGGGTTTACGTATGTGTTTATTATGCTCACTTATTTGGCAATAAACTCGTGAAATGGATGCTTGTTTTACCCGCGCTTCGCATTTGTTTATGATCACTTTTGTTGGAAAAGTTGATTAGGATGCAATCTATTATAAACACGTGTATTATGAAGTGGTGCAATTTAACTCATTACTCCCTCTGATTATAAATACATATTATCAAAGTATAATTTTAATCACTAATTTCTATTATAATATATTTATAAATTTTAATAAAATCATGATATGATGAAAGCATTTTCTAAGACAAATCTACATATATGATTTTAATATATCTAATTTAAATATTTAAAAGGATATTGATGGTTAAAGTTTTAAAATTTTAACTTCATTTATATCTATACGATATGTGTTTGTGACTGAGTGGAGTGTTATTTTTAGTGAAATGTTGCTAACAAATTGACTATTTAATTAAAAAACATATAAATACACCAGATTAACATGTAACTGTGGGATCTAAGTTATGACATCTACCACATGCTGAACACCATACATGGCTTTTCAAACCCTCTGTCAGGGGCGGATCCAGCGGTGGGGCGGGGGGCTCGAGCCCCCCTACCGCTACCGAACCCTTGGAGCCCCCTATAAATTTTTAGCTATGGATGTATGGTGTAGGAGGGGCATAGTGAAGTTATGTCGCTGTATCGCTTTTGTCAACCCCTCCTAAAATCTTTCCTGGATCCGCCACTGCCCTCTGTCATGTACAGTACCAGCAAGTATTTTGATTCCAATGCAAAATCCTACTAGCGCTGGTACGAAACCTACGGGTTGGCTAGGAGATGGTTTCAACTTCGACGGCGCGCTCACCTCGTCCTTAACGCCCGCATGGGGGCAGAGGCTCTGGATTCCCTGGCCCACGGGCGCCGCGCAAAGCGAAGGAAGCCCATGGACCGACCCCACCCCGCCTCCAATTCCACCCGCGGTCCAGCGGCCGCTCGCCCACCTCCCCCCAGCCCTCTCCCCCACATGCTCCCCCAAAAAACATGATTCAATGACACGTGGCCCCAACAATAGCGCTACCCCACAAGCAGTTGATGGGAGTAAAAAGCAGGTAGCTAGCTGATGTACCCGTAGCCGTTCGAGTACCTGGCGCCCCACGCCACACTGGACCACCACGTTGGCGTCCTGATTATGTGTCCATGACCGGTGGGCCCCGACTTACCTGTCGTTGAGGGAGGAGAGAGCAAGGGAGCTTCTGGTCTCTCTCCTCCATCTTGGCGTTTATATAGCTCTAAGCTTTTTCTCTCTCTAACCAGTGCCGCGCCTTGCGTCGCCTCGCCTCTGTGTCCTCTGCGCCCGTCGCGACCACTCGGCGAGTAGTTTTTTTTTTCGCCGACCTGACAAGCCTCGCCCTCGCCCTCGCCTCTGCGCAGCCATGGCGCCGACGGTGGGGCTCAAGCGGACGGCCACGCAGACCATCACGCTGCCGCCGCCCGGCGCGCGCTTCGCGGTGAGCGAGGCCGTGCGCTCCACGATCGCCTCGCCGCCCGTCGAGGCTTCGCCGGCCCCGGCCAGGGTCGCGGCGCCAGCGCCTGCGGTGGAGGGGTTCCTGTGCCTCGAGGAGGTGGACGGGAGGCGGTGGAGCTACGTGGTGGATGGAGGTGCGGGGAAAGGGGGCAGGGGCGGGGCGGCCGTCCCCGTGGGGGCCTCCGTCAGGGCCGTGCCGCTCCAGTCGCCGCTGCCGCCCGCCGAGGTGAGCAGTTGGGTGAAACTGTGACGTGCTGTCATGTTTGGTGTTGGGTTTCGTTTTTGGTTTGGTGGCTCTGCGCTAGGCTTCGAGGGTCTGATTTGGGTCGCGGATTTTGGGCGAATTTCATGGTTGGATACTGATTTGCTGTATCGGAGGCGTATCCATATGCGGATTTGATTTTTCGGTCTCGATCCAATCGGGATTCACGAAGCTGCGCAATAGATGTGTGTGTGTTTTTTACATCAGGATGTGCGCTTGCTAATTCTGGCCTAGGAAACTTTCTGAGTGTACTGTCTCCATATATTCGAGGTAATTTGAAGTGAAATTGGGAGAAATTAGATTGAATGGTACTTCCGGGACTATGACTTTGTTTGTGGAGAAGTAATTTTAGTCCATATGATTTATTTCACCTTCAATTTACAGCTGGCTCGAAGGAATTCGTACAAAATTTGGCATTTCGGTGTTGCATGCGAAATTAAGTGGATTTCTGACTAAAAGGGAATTGATTTTTTAATGCCTGTGGAAGTTGCAGTCTTCAGTCTATTCTCTATGGTTTTTTATAGCAAAATCCTGGAATATTGGAATTGATTTTTGGAGTTAAGTTTTGTACCAGTTTTCAAATATTGAATAGAGGGTTCTCCATTGTTGTGGGAAGGTAGTGTTGTGTGAAAAGTTGAGATCATTCCTTTCAAATGATTATAGTTAAGGCATATAGCCATACAGCTTTATGAAATAACCACACTACATACTATGGTTGCAGGAAATGATGGCATTCATAAGATCATATGTCGTGCCTGAAGGGTTTCCAGACAGTGTTACTCCATCATACGTCCCATACATGACCTGGAGAGCTCTGAAGGTATATTTTAGAACTTGTGTTCACTGTCTTGATTCAAATATATCAAGCTAAGTTTCACTATTTTTTTCGCTGCTCAGCATTTCTTTGGTGGAGCAATGGGTGTGTTTACAACAAGAACCTTGCTGAGCTCCATTGGAGTCTCTCAAAGCAAGGTAACCCCAGGTGCCATTGCTATCAACTGGATCCTCAAGGTAAATAAATCATGCCTATCCAAGAAGCTATTTTTTCTGGTCACCATGCTTGTCTGTGGAATTTATCCAATTGATCAATTCATTTGAAGACAAGTGCAAATTCATGTAAAAGAGTTAAGTACTTCAGTCAATCCACTAGCAGGGGCACAACGTAAGTGGGCATAAGGAAATTACTGGGGTACTGGATAGGATAAAAAATCATTTCTTTGATTTACTACCTTCTCTCCAGAAGGTAGCTCTGGTCATAGAACAGCCTTATGAACCCCATGATAACCTGGAGAGTCTTATCCTTCTATAATTATTGACCATCTGATGTGCACAAAATAGTAGCAATATCTTCTGTTTTGCTGATGTACTTGTCTATATTCCTTATCCCTAGTAATCGAGTAGGTATCATCATCTGTCGTGTAAAATAATATAATTGCGATTGCACTTCTGCTTCAGGATGGTGCTGGACGTGTTGGAAAAATGCTCTTTGCGCGTCAAGGGAAGAAGTTTGACTATGACCTAAAGCAGGTGAAACATGTGAAACCATGTGTTCACTTTTGCAGTATCTACGTTATTTCCAATTTCTTGGTCCCATGTGCATGACTACCTGAAACTGAAATCTTCTGCAGCTCCGCTTTTCTAGTGATCTCTTGCTGGAGATAGGAGCGGGGATAGAGTTAGCTACCGCAGCATTACCTCAATTTTTCTTACCAATGGCTTGCGTAGCAAATGTTGTAAAGGTCAGTCCTCACCAGCTGTTGCAAGTTGCAACTATTGAACTTCAAATATATATACTCACTGCTCTGTTTCAAAAGCATTGATGAAGAACCTTCTCTCATGCAACATTTCAGAATGTTGCTGCTGTTACATCAACATCAACTCGCACTCCAATCTATAAGGCCTATGCAAGAGGCGAAAACATTGGAGATGTCACTGCTAAAGGCGAATCTGTTGGGAACATTGCAGATCTGGTAATTATTAATGCGTTGCCTTTACAGCGCCTTTTTTCTTAGTGGCAGATTAATTGGACATGCAGCTCAAGTTTGCTGGTTTGCAGCATAAGTTGAAGTTGTGTGACTATATTTTTTTGGTCTGACACTGTATGGCAAAAAAAGTGGCATGAAAAGAGCTTTTGCTTTATGAATGTTAGTGATCTCATTTGTTCACTTAATTTAGCAGCAGTTCTGACTTCATTTGTTGATTTCACATGAAGCTGGGCACTGGTTTGAGCATCTTTATCTCAAAACGGAATCCATCATTGGTGACTTCATTTGCCTTCCTGTCATGTGGATATCTCCTGAGTTCATACCATGAGGTTTGCTTCAATTCTTTTAGTTTATCACTTGACTGCTTTAGTCTTTTCTTACACTCTACAAGTCATATGTTAATACTGTTTCTCTTGCTAGGTGAGGTCTGTTGTGCTGAACACCCTAAACAGGGCAAGGTTTACCGTTGCAGTGGATTCCTTCATTAAGACTGGTATGTCACAAATATCTGTTTGAATTGTTCTGGAAGGTGCCAGAAATTGTTTATTGGACTAGTGAAGCAGAACTTCTCTGTGAAATAACCCCGAAGGTGAAGACAAATAATATTAATGTAATACTACCATGCAGCAAAGTAGAGAAGTTCAAAAAGCTTAGAAAGGACTTCATCAGCACAAAGTTCATTTTTGATCAATGCAGAAGCATGCTGACAACATAACCTTTTTTGTGTGTGGTGACACAATGCTTTGGATACACTAGAAAGCCACATATTGAAAGCAAATTCCAAATATACTCATATACACTTCTTTTTTCATTTACACAACGTTCACATAATTAAGTTTTAAAATGCCGAGCTGGGAACTGAAATTTCGACCTTTTAGAACCTGTGAAGTTTAAAATTGAAATCCTAAGTAAGTGCTTCTGTTGGTTTGATTTTGGTTCTGTCTAATACTTGAATCTCGAATTCTCTATGGTACAGGGCATGTCCCCCCATTGAAGGAAGGGAACTCACAGGAGACAATATTTAATCCACCTTGGCGGCATGAGCCAGTCGCAATAGGTCTGTACAAGTGTTCTTCCGATTGCGCTCCTTTCTTCCAAGAACCTGCTTCATCTGTGGCAACTTTCTTTCAGGATCACGATTTGGAGATGCATTTCAAGAACCTGCTTCATTTGTTGCCATAAGGCCTTTGTTTGAGGTACATCCTCTATCTCCCTGGACACCGCCACCAAAAAACACTTATTATTTTCCTTTTTTTTTTGGTATGGCCAATACTTTCCTTCTTAATAATAGGATGAAAGATACATGGTTACATATAACCCAACGAAGGATAAGGTATATGCTTTGCTCAAGGACCAAGCAAAGTCAGATGACATCCTCAAAGCTGCTTTCCATGTAAGCGTTTGTGTTCTCACTGCATTAGGGTGTTTTGGTTCCTTTATCCTATATTTTGACATGGTGTTCTGTCGTACAGGCTCATGTATTACTGCATTTTATTAATGCATCACATGCAAGGAAGCAGATGAACTCTAACCGGTCAGATCACTATGGAAACCTGTACCCACGAAACATGGATTTCCTGGCACACATTGCAGAATCTTGTAAAATTGTCTCTTCCTCTTATGGAACATTCAAGAAGAAAGCAAGGGAACAGGTAACACTCCTTGTCTTTGTGATAAATGCGCTATCAGTAGCATTCCAACTACAAGATATAATTGTGAAAGCCACTTGAATGAAACAATTGCTACATGACTAATCACATTCCTTTTTTTGTATCAGGGTTGGATTATGTCAGAATCACTGCTTAACCCTGGGAAAGCTCGATTATGTGGCGCAAAACCGCAATGATTTTACTATTTTCGTTTACCGTTGAAGGGATGATACCATCTCTTGCTGTCAGACTATCTAACGAGACCGGATGCTCAGTTGTTAGTAGCTGAACTAACATGTTGGAGCCCAGCACCAGGTGTGAATCACTGAACCTATCATCTCATGCTACCTAATTTTGGTGGGATTACAAGCTACCAAAATCCGGAGAGGCCAAGAAGATGTAACTTGTATGTTATTGCAAGTTCTTGCTCTTACGACTTGTAGCTCTTTACACCAAGCAAGACCGATCATTGTCAGTTTGAAACTGTCAGCTGCAGGAGGAATGCCAGAACGGCAAAAAAACGCATGCGTAACCAGGAGCGCAGATTCTACCGACGACGAGGGGACTTCCAACTGTTAACTGCACAGTGTAGAGGGACGTAAATTTATGTTTGCTGTGTAACGGACGTAGCCATCCCACTGTAAGTCTGTAACCGGTTTTGTATGCTCGTCGGCTGCGGTGTTTGTTTCAGGCTGTTTCTTTTTGCTGACCTGCTGTACTTTGAGAATTGAGATGTTCCCTATCCACCTTTCTTAGGGCCGTTTGTAAATTCCAGTTTTCCTAAATGGAGAGTTGTGTCCATGGACGGTATCCATCTTGTACATACATGCTTGTGGTAATTATTGGAAGCGTTTTTTTTTTTTTGCTGTGTTGGTTTTCGACAATCCTTGTGTGATGGGTGGGCTGCGACATGGCTGTTACTTTGCTGTGACTTGAGAAGCTGCTTGCCCTGCCTCTGCCGTAGTGTTCGGTGATTCGAGTGTGAGGACTGGGGAGGCAAGGGCCGCTGGTAGCAAGCACAGGAGTCTCTCACGTGTCCGGTTGGATCTTGGATGCGTTTGACGCTGCTTTTCTCCAGTTTTGCCCTTTTGCCTGAAGACCCACCTTGGCACGCCAATGTGGACTCTTCTGAATTCTCAGGCACGTCAAAAGATAAAGTTAACACGTTTTGATGTTTTCAGAATTCAAAGGAGTGCGCCCGGCTGCTGAAGAGTGGAGAAAAATGGCTACTTGCTGTTGCCTGCCATATGATTTTGTTTTACTGTATTAGCTACGTGGTAAAATTACTACTAGTATACTAAAATGTTATTATGAGAAGTGTAACATGGTCCTACATATATTATACGCATGATTTTTTCAAACCATTGGAATTTTTAACTTTGTGATCTGTATCATCATTCGTGCTTCTGCCACCTCTGTCTCCGGCGAGGCTCTGACGGTGATGAGTTAGGGCTCTGGTTTGCTGGATTAGAGCCTGGAGTTCACTAGGGCCGGCTATAGAGGGAGGTAGCGCCACCGGCCGCAAGTCAGAGGATGGTGGTGGATGTCGCGGGGGCAATGAGAAGCGACTGGCAATTAGGAGGCGATGGCTGCGGATCTAGCAGTGGTAGCTGTTGAAGACAAGAAAAAGGGCGCGTAGCGGTGGTAATGGGAGGGTGGAGATGCGGCAGAGAGGGGACGCCGGTGTGGGAAGGGGCTTGTTGGCGAGGCGGATGGGGGACGAGCATAGGGTGAAAGAGGGGCTGGCTTCTGGTGGTGGCGCTACGCTTGTAGGGGACAGGAGCAAAGGGGGTTGGGAAGGTGGATTGTTATAGGAAATCTAGGAGAGGTGGATGGCCCTTGGATCTCAATCCAACGGTGATAGAAACAGTATGACTCAAGATTTAGATATGAGATACTGCACTTTTTTTACACTTAGGGATGTTGGTATTGGCTTTTGACTGTTTCTAATGGCTAAAAATGAATACTAATGATTGAAAGAAGTGACTTTTCAAGGAGGGACATGCAAACGGTGGAAAAGGTGAGGAAGAGATACGTACACGCGATGGGAGCGAGAGGAATGAGATGTGTGATGTGTTCATGACTTTGTCTTATCCGCAGAACGAGACGGTAACGAAAGAAATGAAGAAACCGCTTCGAGAAGTCAGATGTTTGTATTGACTCTTAGTTTTTTAAAGTAAAAACAAAAAACAGAAGACAATACGAATAAGATCTTAGTTATATGTAAACAACTTGCATAGATTGCAACTACAACTAAAAAAATAAAAAGTACCAAATTACATGCTCGTACATATGCGACTTCAGCAGTCAAGTGATTAGCGAAGTCTATAATGTGTGATTTAAATGTCACACATGTGACGGAAAAAATAGAACATGTGGACGGCACAGATTGACCAGAATGTATACACAGGCAAGGCATCCTAGCTAGCAGTAGTACATCCCTTCCAGGCTTCCCACTGTGTCGCCTCTGTGCCGCCCATCGCCGCCGCCACCACCCCTCCTCGGCTCCTATTGGCGACCTACCACTACCATCGCCTCCGGAATGGAGCCCCGCCTCTGCCTCCACCTCCACGCGCGGCTCCCTTCCGCCCCGACGCCGCAGTCGCGGCCGTCGCCGCCGCCTTCCTCCACGCTCGCACTGCTCCCCGCGTCCCGCCGCGGGCGCCGCCTTCGAATTGGTAAGGATTGCTCGGTTCCTTCAGGCCAATCGCCACTTCTCCGTTTGTTTAGGCGCCTGTCGCGCTGTGAGAATTCGCGAATTCTGATTGGATTGCTCGTGGCTGTTGGGCAGGCGGGAGCTACGGGGTTGCTCTTCGGCGGTTCACGAGGCATTCGGATTCGGCTATCCATGCTGCCAAAGCGGACGGCGCGCAGGTGCGGTGGCTTTCAGAAGACGCGGCTGTGCGCGCGCGCGCGCGTTTTTGACTTATAGGAGTGAGGTACTGACGCGAGCTTTTGTTTCATCAGGGTGTGACCGTGAAGGAGAGGAGCGTCTCGGTGATCCTCCTGTCCGGAGGTCAGGGAAAGAGAATGGGGGTACTATTATCTTTTCTGCTTCAAACTTGCTTTTAGTAGTAGTGTTGTGTGAGTTGATTAATTTGATCCTTTTTGGGAAATAGAAGTTCTAGCTCAACATAGGAACACCATTTTCACCATTCCTTCTGTTGGAGTCTTTATGGCATAGTTCCTTTTAGAAATTAGAATAATAATTGCAATACATCAAAATTAATACACACTATTGAACATTAAGAATGGAGTTAAAGTGTAAAACATACGGAACAGACTGCAGAGCCATTCTTATTGCTTCCAATTTAGATGTGTGCAATGAATTGTGCTCGTTAACACTGTTAAAATAATTGCGTCCATTGTTCGCAAAAAAAAAAGGTGTCAGTTGGTAGTGAATTTAGCACATCTTTCCAATGAATGGTTGCTCTGTCTAAATTTCGCCTACCTTTTGTAACAGGCAAGTATGCCAAAACAGTATCTACCATTATTGGGAGTACCAATTGCACTGCACAGGTTCATTTCTTCAACATAGAGTTTTTTTGGAATTCCTTCATTCTGCAATTTGATGTAGACATGGAAACCTACATTGTGTACTACAGTTTAAAGACATTCTGTCAGCTGAAGGAAGTCAAAGAAGTTGTGGTGGTGTGTGATCCAGACTACAATAATGTATTTGAAGGTTCCGAAGTTGTCTGTGCTTATCCTTTCTTCACTATCTTCACTATGCTTTTATCTACTTAGCATCTAAACGTTACCAAAGTCAAATGTATGACTACATTTAAACATGGATACAATGGTGTGTCTGAGTTAGTGGCCAGTGAATTGTAATCTTCCATTTCCACAGATTCTATTGAGAACTTGCAAATACCTATTAAATTTGGACGCCCGGGAAAAGAGAGACAAGACTCTGTTTATAATGGACTTCAGGTTAGTGGCAACTTCTGTTGCTTTTGTGCATAAATATTGTAGAGATCCTTTTCCATTTTTCTTTACTTTTGTATTTTTTTTGTTGGCAGGAAATTGATGGGGATTCAGAACTTGTTTGTGTCCATGATTCTGCAAGGCCCTTAGTTTCCTCTGAAGATGTCAAAAAGGTTGCCCCTATGATTCAGCCTGAGTTATGCACCATAGCATTTGTACTGAGATATTTTCTTTAGTATGCTCTTATTTCTGGACTATTGATCAAAACATCTTTCACATCCATCAACCAACAGAAAACTCTCCCTTGCGATTTGCAACTGATGTATCTTCATGCTGATGAAATACATGCATGACTGCTTGGGATAAATTTCTAAACAAATTATCCAGCTTTGAACTTTTCTGTGCTGCCTTATTGAAGACTTTCTTATTAGTTCTTGTGCTTTTGTATTCCAGAACAAGTGTTTTTGTAGTGTGCAGGTAGCTTTGTAAAGAGAAAATAGAATAGCTCCAAAAGCTTTGAAGGTTGCTCAAGGAATAATATTGATTTTGATAATTGATATCATTGACTAGGTCTTAGAAGATGCTGCAGTGCATGGAGCAGCTGTTCTTGGTGTGCCCGTGAAAGCTACCGTAAAGGAGGCAAGTGTTTGTACCATCCAGATGACCATCAATATAGTGCTTGCAAATATTTTTGGCCAACTTCTTGCTGTCCAACAATTGTCAAATATTACTAAACTAATCTCCAGCAAACATCTTGCTGTGCAACTATTATCCATTAAAGCCTTAATAGCATTCGGGTAGGAAGTGTAATATTCCTTTTCCCTCTTTTTTTCTTCAGGCCAACAGCGATTCTTTTGTTGTAAAAACCCTTGATAGGAAAACTCTTTGGGAAATGCAAACTCCACAGGTAATCACACTAGTGCCTCTGTAATAAGAATATGTTTCATGTTTTTCATTTCCTGTTCACCTAGACAAAACAGTTTTTTTTTAAGCGAGGAACAATAGCAGATATGACAAGAAAATGTTTTCTGATTGTAGGTGATGAAGCCCAATTTACTCAAAGATGGTTTTGAGCTTGTTAAACGGTTACCTTTCTTTTCTTAGCTCATGGCAAATCCATTTCACTGATATGCTGGCTCTCAATTCTTGTTGCTGATTAAACTTTGCATTCGCAGGGATAGCCTTGAAGTCACTGATGATGTCTCCATCGTAGAATACTTGAAGCATCCTGTTTATATCACCGAGGGCTCTTACACAAATATTAAGGTATTCCAAATTAGTGATTTCAACTATGATATACTGAACTATTGAAGAGATTGACTGTCAAAATGCGAACTTATTGCAGGTGACAACTCCTGATGACTTGCTTCTGGCTGAGCGCCTGATGAACGAGAAATAGAGCCGATAGCCAAAACTTAATTGCTTACTTGATTTTAGAGGCACCAGTACGAGTAGCTCGTACACGAGACAGCTGACCTATATGTAATACCGATGAAAATACGGTAAGGCTTTCTGTAGAGTTCATACTTGGCACAACGAATGGAGCTTTGTTTATGGTCTTAATTTTCATGCAATGAAAGTAATTTAAACAAAAATGTATTTCATATTTAAATCGAATAGCTCCCATTTGTTTAAGACAACATCAAGATACGGCAATACTTGGAATTATAATTGTATGTTCATGCAGCAATTACAGCCGATACAATGAATACAGCCGTTTCACCCTTTCGGTGGCAAGTTAGACAGGTAGATTCCTCTGCAAAAGATGGTACCCAGGGTGTGGGATAACACTCTGGCCTATGTAAGATATAACGAAGTCACAGGTTCTGCGGCAGACAGGCTGGCATATTGCCCTGTATAAGGCAATCCTGGGTATATTCATATTCGTTGAGAGAAGGGAATTCGGATAAGCCCCCTAGGCATGCCTTCAAATGATGAGAGTTCTGAGCCACTTGAAACCTATGGCACAGTTGAAGATGAGAACATTGCACAGGATATCATTTTAGTGGCTTCAGTCCCTGCAGAGAGAGATACACAGTTACGGTGATGGTTCTTCATTAAAGTAGCTAAACACACAGCAAATTAAAGAACTTGGAAATGAAATGATCTGGCTTGACAGCTTGGCCAACACTCAAAACTCAGGACGTGCTGAGAGAGATACACAGTTACGGTGACGGTTCTTCATTGAAGTAGCAAAACACACAGCAAATTAAAGAACTTGGAAATGAAATGATCTGGCTTGACTGCTTGGCCAATACTCAAAACTTAGGACGTGCTGAGTAATAAATAACACAAATTGGCCTGTGGTTCAGCTAACATAGTTGCTAAGTTCTCAAATACTCTTCTATTTCTAAAGAATACTGTAAACTAGCGAATCATGTAATGGATCGACAGTAGTTTAGAGTTTAGACAATGAGCTCATAGTAAAACTTGGCTTGGTACTCTAGGTGACATGATCGGTTATTGCCAGGACTCCGGAAGCCTGATGTTTGAACTGTGGAATGTGCTGTTTGCTGTTCTCTTGTCAATGAACAAAGACATGTACAACCACTTATTTGCAGCAGGGTTACCTTGGAAGTTCGCAGTTCATTTGCAGCCGTTCGGAGAGAATCATCTGATAGAATCAACCTTGACAGAGCACCAGTGCTTAGGCTGCAATACGTTACATAGTTGAACAGAATATATATGAGGTGGCTTCATTGTAAAACTAGAACGGAATAAACATGTTGTGAGCCAGCATAAAATGAAATAAACTAAAAAATTTTGGCGCAATTACTAGATAGTGTTGAAGCAGAAGTCGGAGCAAACACGCACAAACTCAATAGTTGGATATGACTTCTGACCACATTTTGTCGCAGCAAGTCGATAGTCGGTTACGACTTACGACCACGTACTCGATTACGACAATGAAGTCGTGCTCAGATATGACACTCAGGGAAACACACGCGACACTCAGGGAAACATTAGGATTTGTGCTGCTCAACTACTGCAGCTTTTCTTAGCTTTCTTCTCTCATTTATAAGATCTGAATAAAAAGCAAAATCTAAACTTATTTCCTATTTTTACGCCATTATCCGCTTTAGCTGTGCCATCCCACGTCCGGTGAAACCATAGCTCCACTAACTAACAGACTAACAGAGAATCACGGCCACGACGTGAACTTGAACACATCTCAAGCCACTAGCTTTGACAGAGTAAAACGTAAATATGCAGTGCAACGGGCTTAAGTCCAACAGATAGAATACATAAAATCGTGCATTACCCTAAAATTGTTGCTGCCTCTGACACAGAACCTTCAACAGCAAATAGAAGATCTAATAAAGCTTGCATTCCCTGCCAACCGGAAGAGAAAATGGAAAAGGGGACATTCAAATTTGCAATATTGAGGAATAAATGAAATGTGTTTTGTGCATTAAGGTGAGAACAGAAACATACTGGAGAAAATTTTGGGTTGTTTGGACCAATTTGGGGGCCAACATCCTTTCCTCGGATGGTAGACTTCAGGGGCAATATCTGAAGAAGCTCAACTGGAGGACTGTAGTCCTCAAGGTTTATCGGCTTCCTAACTGATAAATTTAATTTATAAATGATCAAAGTGTTGCATGCCATCATGAAAAATTGAAGATAGAGTTGAAGCATCTTTAACACCACTTAGTTATTAGTACTTCTGTAATCATAGCTAAGTGCAAGCTGATCAAGATAAACCACTATTGAGACATTAGGCCGCCGCCATGAGCTTGTATGCAACTGGATATCTGGACTATGATGGGCAGCTTTTCAACAAACAAAATATAATTCCCCAGGTGTTTTGGTTACAATGTGTCATAACATTGTATATACATATAATTACGTAAGAGTTTCTTATCCAACACGCATGCATAACTTGAAGTACAACAGATTTACCTTTGAGAGCAATCAAGATCCGAAGCCGAGACAAAGCGGATGCTCGATTTTTATGCTGCGATCGATCCTCAACAGCCTGTGGGGAACCATAATGAGATTAAATTAACATGCAAAAGAGGGGAAAGAGCTAGTTCTACTACATAACAAAGCATGAGATGGCTGGCATGAAAATATGAAATATGATAGAAAACAAGAAATCAGGCCAAAAAAATAGACATTAGCTGATCCGGAGTTCAACGGGCTAGTGATTTCATTGATGTAATGTTACATTTGGATCATATCCTACACACTGTAGGAACTTAGGAAGCAATGTATAAAACGTTCATTTGATAAGGTCAGTGGATGGTGTGTTTGGGTTCAAGAGGTCCACAAAGGAGACCGCATCACCAACTGGAAGGACGATATATCTATCTTCATCATTTCTATTATTGGAAAGTTTCTCAGCCTTGGTAGGTAGGTATATTTGTGATCATGGACACACTATCACTATGTTACCGTTTACTCTTCTAAACAGGCAATGCGCCTGCAAATATCCCTCCTTTTCTTCAGAATTCATAAATGTAACAATGTTGCAAATGATACATGAACCGTAAAGATTTGACATTACACAGAATTCCACCTCCCAACAGTTAACAAGTCTACATCTAGAATCAACCACGGGTGTAGCACTAAAAAAATAACCAAATGGACGTCACAGCTAAATTAACCAAATCTATTTTGATCAGGACGCGGATTAACGGAAGCCGACCTGGGCGATGATGCCAGTGGGACGGTGGCGGAGCCGGACGGCGGACTCGCGCTTGTTGCGGTGCTGGCCGCCGGGGCCGGATGCCTTGAACGTGCCCATCTCGCACTGCCCCATCAGTTCCTCATCGCTCATCCCCAAGTAGTCGTCCCGGCCGCTCTTGCCATCCACCCCCTTGCCGCCGTCACTGGGACTATCTGAACTAGTGGATACAGCGGAGGAGGAGGAGAAGGAGAGGAAGCGGAGAGGTGGGGAGGCACGGCGGTGGAGCCGCGGCGAGAGGCGTGGGGAGGAGGGGAAGAAGAGCGGGGAGTAGCGGCTTATTCGGAGGAGGGCTCGAGCCATCCTTGAGGAGCAGCACCTGAGGCGGAGGAGCGAGAAGGGGGTTTGGATTGATCGGCCGGTCGTCTTTGGATGGAATTTTGATGGGTTTGGGCTTGACCGGAGGCCTCGTTTTGCTGTGCGGCGCTGTGGGCCTGGCCGTGTTTGGGCGGGCCGCGCGTGCCGTTTCGTCGGTGGCGCGGAGGCCATGCGGCCCACGCGGGTCTCGCCAGATTTGTGGGTTTTTGATCGGGAGTTGCCGGGGGAGGATCTGTTCGCGTGCTAATGCCAACCGGCGATCGGCCGCGGCGGCCGGTTGGTAAAGGTTGGAGGGAGGGGCGAGGCAACCGCGCCGCGCGGACTGGTACGTTGCCGCTGCCGGCATGCGGCGTTGTTAATGGTCCCGTGCCCGCAAGCCGCCGCACCGCACGCTGCTGCCTTGCCGACGTTTCCATGCGCGCCTCACGTTTCTGTGCTCATTTGGGCTTTTTTTTTTGCGGCTTATAGTTGAAAAGCACTGTAGCTGGCTGAAAAACACTGTAGCTGACAGAGACTTATTTAGCATAATTAAATTTAAAAAATTAAAAACATATGTTAGCCCATTACATATAATACAAACAAATACGGGGAAAAAAGAACCAGGAAAAAACTCAACAAAAAGCCAAAAGTTCAGAAAAAGACGAAATTTATGAATAGTGAAAAATAAACCGGAAGCTAAAACGATCACAGCCGTCTATGCTCGCTCGCCGTAGGCGCTGACATCAAGCGGCCATGCCGATGTCATGCCGCCCTCTGTCCCACCGCTCCTGGCCCTGCTGCCTTGGTGGTGGAGTGGTGGTTTGGTAATGCGTGTGATCGGAGGAAGTGCTCCGCTGCATGTGCATAGCAGCCAGAGGCTCCGTTGTTTTTTCATTATGGTTGGAAGGTGTGACGAATAGTACCGACTAATAGAAGGTAAAGCCAAAAAATATCTAAAAGCTATAAAAGAGCAAGGCCTGAAACTTGTGCGATTTTGCATAGGTAGGCGCACGGATAGGACGCTGAAGCACGAAACTGAAGGCTGCAGAGTGTTGAAATATAAGTGAATTAATTGATGTATACAATTTAATATAGTATTAGAACCAGTGGTCTCAAGTTTAAAACCTGGCTGGTGCAATAAAAAAATTGCAGCCCGCCAATACAATAAGCATTTGAGTGGCCAGGGTTCTCTTTTGCCGACTGCTCCGACGGCTGTCCAGCCCAATGTGAGTTACGCGACAGGGCCGCCCCCGCGACACCACCGCTAGCCACCACACCAGTGAGCGATTGCCCAACCTGCCGTGTTGGTCCACGCGGTGCGCTGCACGCGTCAATGTGCCATGCATTTTCGTCCTACCGCTGCCCCCTGGCGCGCGGCCGGTGTTAGTGTGACGTTGGCATGTTTGCCTCCATCCAGCTGCACTCACCGCTTAGCACCCCTGCATGCGGCCCCGCTTCGTCAACCCTGCCACCGCACGGCGGCATGGCACCTCGAGCGGGTGTAATCTTGACACACTTCCCATGATACCACTTCTCGTAGTTATCACAACAAATCCAGGACTCGCATTGGATCCACAAGTTCCACACACAGTGCTGTCATGCTCTTCACCCTCTTCATCTCCGTCGTCATCGCCACTCCCTTCTTTATCCTTGGGAGCTGATAGCCTAGCCTTTGAACAAGCTAGACTCAGCTTTGAACTGCCGCCTGCATGTGGACCCAGGTTTGTGTGTGTGTGTTGGGATCATGTATCGATCAATTGCAGGTTCATCGGAACCATGTATCGTACCCGAGTCCGACCCTAGCACGCATAGGTCGGGCAGTTTTCACTCGTCAACCCCGCTGTACATGGTGGATTGGTGATGGAGTCATGGACTGGTCGTTTGGTCAGTGTGAGTCTGTGCGGGCAGCTGGAAGCACTACTATAGAAAAAATTATATTGAATGCTTCATCATAAATGTTCCTCAAAATCCGTCAGTATTGTAATTATTATAGGTGGTTTTACAAGCGTGACCGTCTTTGTTACTAGTGATGACTAGAACCATCTATGATACACATCATAGACGGTTCGTATTAAAAACCATCTGTGATATCTGCAATTATCACAGACAATTCTTAATATGCATAATAGACAGCTCTTAATAAGAACTATCTGTGATATTATCCTATATATCATATATGGTTATTTTTATAAACTATCTATGATATTAATCTTCTATATATACAGAAGTGAAAACCTAACCCATTCTACTTCTGCGCATACTTAGGTTTTCCAATAACCCATGCGCCTTCTCATCTCCCACCTTCTCCACTTGCACTGCCGCCTCCTCCTTGACTCACTGTTGTCGTTGCCTCCTCCTTGGCTCCTCGTTGCGCGGCTCCTCTTCTCGACTCCTAATCGATGTCACGTCCTCCTCGGCTCCCCGTCGCCTTTGCCTCCTCCTCAGCTCTCCATCGTGCAACTCCTCCTCCCGGCTCCCTATCACTGTCGCATCCTCCTCAGCTCTCCATTGCCGTCACCTCCTCCTCGGCTCCCCCATTGCGCGTCTCCTTCTCCTGGCTCCTCGTCATTGTCGCATCCTCCTCGATTCCCCATCACCATTGCATCCTTCATGGCTCCCCGTCGCCATCGCCTCCTCGGCTCCCATCGTGTGGCTCCTTCGCTTGGCTCCCCATCCTGTCACGTCCTCCTGTTCTCCCCACCACCATTGGCTCCTCCCCAGCTCCTTGTCGTGTGGCTCCTTCCCCCAGCTCCTAGTCACATTCACATCCTCCTCAGCTCCCCATCATCATCATCACCTCCTCCTCGGCTCCCCGTTGCGTGGCTCCTCCCATCTCCTCATTGTCGTTGTTCAAGGTGTGCATCTCCATACTTATGTGAGTGCCATGACATATATGAATGGTTGATATGTGCATGAGTGTGATGCTATACATTTTTATAGGTAATCGAATTTAATAAACTGCCATGTAGTAATTCATTTGGGATTCCTTTGCTAATGAAAGGTAAGTAAAAAAATGAAATATTTGATATGAATAGATAATACAACTTGAAAAAAAATTCTACATAAATGTTATAGCTGTTCATAAATTAGAATCATAGGATTGGCATGAACATCAGTATGAATAGGGTTTTCTTTATGTCAAACATGTCCTTGAAGTTTATGAAATACTACATGATTGATTAATCAATTCTAAGTATAGAAGCATACTAGTATGATTCAATTTGCTACGCTCGGTTGTAGTATTAATTACATGCATATATGTGTTATAGTTTCTAAAGGAAAATGGCGTTCGTTGAAAATAGAGTGCAACCGATACCGGAGATGGCGTCCACACAATCTTCACTGAATGCTTCCGATGACCATCATAGAGGTCCTTTAAGATCGAAGAACATCTTCTCTTTTGACACCGAGATAGTAAACTACATAATATAAAGTCACAACTCACAACTTACTTGTTCTTAATTTACATGGATAATGCCCACATATTTTATGGTAACACTAAAATAATCTTGCACGCCCCACAATTTACATGAGTTAGAGACAAAATTAGATTGCATATCATACTTGACAGCTAAAATTATATCAATCAGAGTAGCAGTTATTTTAAAACACTCTTTCAATGAGATCTTGTAGCAATAATATATATCAAGATGAGAAAAAGAGAACCAATTGTCTACAAATTCTTTTGAAAAGTAGTCGAGCTGCTCATATTGATATTTCTTAACAACTACAAGAGAAACATTAAAACATTGTACACTAGGGCTTCAAATGGTATGAAGCAAATAACACACTCCAATATGTTAGGTTCTATGAAGTAGGTCATGGCTGCTATCTCTTCCTCCTTATCATACTGCGTATTCGGTTTAGTTGCTATCTTAGACGTACTTCGCTGCCTTCTTCACGATTATCCACTGGCTTGTTAGGACTAGAGATGAAGAAAAGGAGTGTGAAGAAGCCGATGGATAGTCACGAAGGAGGTGAGTACGTATAAGACAACAACCAAGCCAACACGCAGCATGATAAGGAGGAAGAGACAGCAGCCATGACCCGCTTCATAGAACCTGACATACAAGAGTGTGTGATTTGCTTCATACCCTCTGAAACCCCAGTGTATATTGTTTTAATGTTCCTTTTATAGTTCTTGAGAAATACCAATATGAGTAGCTCAACTACTTTTTAAAAGAATATGTGGATAATTGGTTCACATACAAGAGTGTGTGATTTGCTTCATATCCTTTGAAACCCCAGTGTATATTATTTTAATGTTCCTCTTATAGTTCTTGAGAAATACAAATATGAGTAGCCCAACTACTTTTCAGATGAATATGTGGATAATTGGTTCTGTTTTTCTTATCTTAGCATATATAATTACTACAAGATCTTATTGAAAGAGTATTTTAAAACAACTACTACTCCGACTGACATAATTTTAGCTGTCAAGTGTAATATGGGTCTGACTTTGTCTCTAACTCATTTAAATTATAAGGTGTGTAAGGCTATGTTAGTGTTATCATGAAATATAAGGTACCATCCATCTAAATCAAGAACAAATTGTGAGTTGTGACTTTATGCTGTCTAGTTTATGACTTTACTCCTTCCAATGATTGGGCATGACAATAAACTCAGGTACATTCGATCTTAACGAACTCTTCGACATTCAAGGGCGGCTCTCCACCTTTTTGATGAGGGAGGTCATTGACCCAAAAGGAGAGTTCAACTCCGACGATAACAATTAATAGACGTTCAAATATTTGATTTAGTTGTAATTCATTCAATTGGAATTTATTCAAATGTAAATTATTTGTGAGATATGTGTAATGATTATCGTATGCTATAGGATCTGTAATTATCTGTGATCTACTTACTTGTTTTCAGAAGATATGGCTAGTATTTCTTGAGGCTAGCCGAAAAATAGAAAAAAAAATTAGCTATACAAAAAACTACTACAAACGATTTTTTTTGTATTAGCCATCTATGGTAATTAACAAAACAGACGGTTATTTTCTAAAATCATTTATGATATCTGGCATATCACAGACGATTCGTAATAAAAACAGTTGGTATTGTGACTTATCACGGACGGTTTAAAAACCATATGTGATAACCACATATTATCACAAACACAATAAATTAGACAATTCAAAAACCGTTTATGATGAAGTTACGAAACGTCTATGATGACTTTACATGTGGTAGTGAAGAGACGCTGAAGCACGAGACTGCGGTGCATTTACAGAACTGTTCCAACGCCTGGCCCGATCGACCCGGCCGCGCCCGCCCTGGTACACGCGTTCACCGGTTCACGCTACCACTGGCGCTTTTGCTTTCATCCTGCTGTGCTCGTGGCCATGCTAGCTGCGCGCTCGGCTCACCACCCCCGACGTACGCACGCTGCAGCATGCAGTCTCATACGCCCTGTGAGGGGCCACCCGCGAGGCCGGGCGGCCCATTCGTCTTGCCGTGTGCGCCCATGCACGGCGCACGCTGAACCGCCCCGCCGTATCCTCGACCAACCGACCACGGGTAAGCAAAGTTATGTTGGTTTTGTTTTGCAGACCATTTATCAACCATCCAAATTCAAATTCACTGCAAATTCTGCCGATGCCAGGTAGGGACACAAAATACCAGGAGGCAAGAACACAAATAACAAAGAAATAGTCAGTGTAGCAGTATCTTCAGCTGACAACGTTTACAAACTAGCAAAGGCCGATGTCAACACACGAAAGATGGTTTGAGTATTAGGCACAATTAGGTCGAACAACTAATCGACAGTTATAGTTTAAATTTAAAAAAGGCTTACAAACTAGAAAATTAAGCCATAATAATATCTAAAGATCTTGACACCTGGATATTTTCACCAATGCTTGTTACTCATGCCCTGCCCTGGCCCTCTTGTTGGTGCAATCTGGGCATTTGTACTGCTTGATATGCTCAGCTCGAGCGGGTGTAATCTTCACACACTTCCCATGATACCACTTCTCGCAGTTATCACAACAGATCCAAAACTCGTCCTTGCCATCATTGGTTCCACAAGTTCCACACAGAGTGTTATCATGCTCTTCATCCTCTTCATCTCCGTCGTCATCGCCGCTCCCTTCTTCATCCTTGGGGGCTGACAGCTTAGCCTTTGAACGAGACTCAGCTTTCAACTGCTGCAGACATAAAGTGTGATTAGCAGGAATTCAGGTTGCATGCAATCAAAAAGGCATATACACTTACCACTTTTGAACTAGGCCTGTTGCTCTTGCTACTACTGTTGGGTGTCTTCTCCTTCGCCTGTTTCTTGGCAGCTCCTGTCACTACCTCAAATATAGTGGGCAAGTTGTTTATCATGTTGAAGAGTCGCCTCCTGCATAAGAAAATAAAGTAGCACAAAAATGTAACTTTGGAATATAGACAAGCCTAAGGCTTAAATAATCAGTGACTAAAGGTGGCTGTTTTCTAACAAGCAGAAAAAATCTAAACACACAGATTTAGATGGAGTCCAGTGTGATTAGGTAAAGACATAGCAAAGCAAGTCTCTGGCAAGGCACAAATACTCCCCAACAGTAGTAGCACAGACACAATACTCCCTTGGGAGTGAAGTAAGCAGAGATTTGTATTTCCAGCATACTCTAGCAAATTGTCATGCATAACCCATGTTCAAATCACGCTATAAACCTGGCTATTTTCCCTTGAAAGTTTAAGAGTGATATTTGGGGCAACTAGGAAAACATTCTCTTGTTTCTCTCAAGGTTATGAAGTTGTCTCGACTCAGCTAAACTATTGCGTTATCCTCGCTTCAATCCACACTCGGCATTGTTTTTACTTGGACACAGTCAGAACTCAGATACCACTATAAATGAAGACCACAGAACAAATTGAGTGCAATGAATGGTAATGTTCTTACTCAGGGGAATAGAGGTAAAACAGTATCCAATGGTTCACCCCATCACCCCATTCTTAAGTCTTAACCATTTGTCCTATTAGATCATCCAAACTGAGAACTAGTATACATAGGGTGGGTTCGAAAGGGCTTCTCGCATGGCTTATGGCTTTGGCTTCCGCTGCCTGAAGCCAAAAACCGTGCCGAATGCCTATGCTGCAAAAGCCAACAACAGCATAGAAGGAATCAATTCCCTACTGCACAAATCGATTCCCCATTCCCACTCCTCTCTTGCGCCCGTCGCCACCCCCCCCCCCCTCGCCGTGCCTTGTATCCTCTCATAGATCCACTCCTCGCCGGCACCTGTCGCCACTCCCCCCGACGCTCCACATCACCATGGGCCAAATCTAGCCCCAGATCCGCCACCCCTCGCCGCCCCACAGATCTAGTAGCAGCTCCACTCCTCTTCGCTCGTCATCGCTGGTGCCACCTCGTCCTCGCCGCTCCTCCCTCCCTCGGCTCTCCCTCTCATCGGCCCCCTTGCCTCCCCAGAGCTAACTCAGCCACGCTGGCGACCCCCTCTAAGCACGCACCTGTGTTCCCCTCTGAGCACGTGCCGCCTACATTTCCTTCTGAGCATGTGCCGACACCCTCCTCTGAGCCCGTCGCCTCCCTCCCCCAGTCGCAAATCGCCTCCACCTCCGACACGACCTCCGATGCCAGCACCACCGAAGTAAGCCTGTCCAAGATCTGAAGCACCGCTCGCGCCCTGTTAGAAGCGCTTGTTGCGTCACCGGCCGTCGCTCACACCATGGTCCGCGTCGTCACACCGGGCTTCGTTCAAGTTCTATTTCAGGCCGTGCCCGCCATCGTCGTCGACCCCTTGCGTATTGCCCATCAGGTATGCTCTGTGCCCTTCATAGCCATTTTGGTAACCACCTGTCCGACGGCAATGATTCATCCGTGAGTACATGCAGATGGAACCCCCACCGGCCAACACGAAGATTTGGGACGAGCAAGCATCATTGGCGTTCCTTGAAATCTAACATGAGCAGGTGCTTGCCAACAACCGGCCTACTAGTTGTCTCAACAGGTGAGGCTACATAAACCTAATTCGCAACTTCCAAGGAACGCACCGGTAGGGGCTATACACCCAAAAGCAGTTCAAAAACCACTGGTATGGACTGAAACGGGTCTACACCAAGTGGTGCATGCTGATGCTTAACGCCTCGAGGTTGGGCATTGATTCGGAGACCAACTCCATCGCCTCGGAGTCTTATTGGTGGGCGCAACAGGAGCAGGTATGGGACTGGCTATTTTCATATGGCAATGACATATGCTTCTGTTGTACACGTGGTAACACCGCCTCATCCCTTGTGTTCAGGCGCTTGGTTCGGTCCAAAGGTTCAAGAAAGCGCCAATACCACATGAGGCCCTCATGGCAGACATGTTCGAAGGTGCCCTCTGCATAGGACTATGCAATCAGTTTTTTTGGTTTAATCGGTTCGGTATATACGGTGTTTGTAGTTCGGTAACATACGATATTTTTAGAAGTACGGTTTGGTATCGGTAAATCCCAATTTATTTCGACGCAGTATCGGTAAATACCATATTTACCAAAGTTGACGTGAATTGCAAACGATATAGCGACAAGCGAGACGAGTAGACAATAATACATATACCACTGGCAATAGAATCATAATTTTAGAAACACTCTAATGGGGTATGGAGATTCGATGACATATGCATAAAGTAATAAAGCATAATAATTAATGATGTTCTCTGCTCGTTAGAAACATTTGTCTTAGTCTTATTCTGTTTGAAGTGAGCTATAACATTAAGTAGATAAAACCAAAACTTTTATGTACACTAGCTAAATGCCCGTGCGTTGCTACGGATTTTTAAAATTTTATCATACTACATGTTTTAAAACTCACGGGTGGTAAAAATTTTTAGAATATACATACAAACATGTTCTAAAAGTTTTTAAATCTATCAAATCGGAAGCCATCGATCACACCTCGTGGTCATAAGTCGGAAGACATCGACCACACCTCGTGGTCGTAGGTCGGGAGCCCTCGAGCACACCTCGTCGTCGTAAGTCGGAAGGCATTGACCATCGCGCATGATCGTAGATCTGGAGCGGTTGACCATCGCTGGTGGTCATAAGTTGGCAGCGGTCGACGATCGATCGTGGTCCTAAATCGGGAGACTTTGATAATGGCTCATGGTCGTACATCGGAAGCCGGCGACCATCGTTCGTAGTCATAAGTCAGAAGCCATCGAGGATACCTTGTGATCGTAAGTTAGAATACATCGACCAGCGCTCGTAGTCGTAAGTCGAAAGACATCGACCACACCTCGTGGTTGTAAGTCGAAACACAACGACCAATGCTCATGGTCGTAAATTAGAAGCCGTCGATCACACCTCGTGGTCGTAAGTTAGAAGCCGTCAACCATTGCGCGTGATCATAAGTCGGGAGGGTCAGCCATCGCTGGTGGTCATAAGTTGGCAAGCCTCTGGTGCGCTTGTGCCTTGTCGCCCAACTGCCGGTGCCAGCCTGCTCAGCCCCGACTTTGACCATGGCTCGAACTTCGACCACTGCCCCCTTCAACCACTGTCCCCTTCAATCATGACCCTTCGATGTCGACTACTTCCTCTTTCGACCACGGCCCCCTTTGACCATGGTTTCGACTTTGACCACCTTGTGGGTCTTGCCGTTGAGGGTGGGGAGCTCGATCTCGGGGGTGACTTGGGGTAGGCGACGGGGATGTCCAAGTGGAGGAGGAACTCGTAGCGGTAGAGGTTGTGGACGAACCAGAAGTGCTCTCCGAGTTGGCGCTACGACTACGACCATGACGGGCTCCGAGTGAAGAGCAGGAGGAGGTAGAGAGGCTCACCGGGCGAGTGACCGCTGGGCAGCAGCTGCAGGGGGGAGCCACATGGGTGGGCGTAGTAAGAGGAAGCCGCCGCCATCGCCGAGTGCCCTTCTCTCTGATCCACCGGCCGCTGTCACCAAGCGCCATTCTCTTCGATCCACCGACCACTGTCGCCGACCGTCATGCCGTTGGTTGGAGGGGCGATGGGAGATGGAATTCGTGGCGGCACCTTGGGGAAAGTTGGGGGACTGTGACCAGATACTGCCGCGCGGGGAAGGAATTGGTGGCGGCGCTGAGGCACGGCACGAGGGTTTAGGGGAGGAGGCAGCAGTTGTGGGAGGTGGAGGTGGGGAGGCGGCGGCAGGCAGATGGGGAGAGGAGGCGGCGAGCAAATGCATTAGGGAGACGGCGACGAGGGGATGCGACACTGCTGGGGAAAGTTGGGAGACTGCGATCAGATGATGCCGTACAGGGAAGGAATTGGTGACAGCATTGAGGAGTAGGCGCGGCACGAGGGTTCGGGGAAGAGGAGGCGGCGGTTACGGGAGGTGGAGTGGTTGCGGGAGGCGAGGATGCGATGGAAGAGAAGAGGAGCGTGGCCTACGCGTCAACCCGACCTTCTCTACGAGGAGCGGAAGAACTACCTACATACAAATCTGGACGGCTGGTCTTTGATCGGACGGCTAAAAAGAGAGGAGGGAGAACAGACCGACAACCACCAACTCACATTTTTATAATAGTAAAGATATGTAATATATACATTGAGTTGAACAACATAGCTAGCCTAACTCAGTTGGTAGAGACAACATGGGGGCATTTGGACCTTTGGTCGTGGGTTCGAAACCCATTGACGGCGCACTGCGCACTACTGTTTTTCGGTATTTTCGGTTTCTTCAATTTTTAGTCGGTTTTTCCCAAAAAACTGAATGCAAAAAAAAACCAAAATCTAAAAACCGTATCGAATACCAAAAACCAGTCAAACCGAGTTGACTAGTTCGGTTCGGTTTTTCCGCTTCGGTTGAAAAATGCACAGCCCTAACTCTGCACGAACAAGCGTGCCGCCACACCCGCAAGTAGACGACTGAACCGACATGTTAGCTCCGATGATAATGACGAGCAGCCGCTAATCGGGTCCCCTAGCTCTGTCGGTAGAAGGGCCGGCAAGCAACCTATTGTAAACCACTCCAGAGACACGTAAGCAAGCGATCAAAGAGTGACCATGCATTGGATTGCATGGAGCGCATGTGCAACTACTACGAAGCTCAATTGGCGGTCAGGGCGGCGAAGCAAGACAATGTGCACGTGGAGTACGAGGACCTCATTCAGTTGGTCATTGCCGACGGGTACCACGAGGGCTCGAAGTGGTTCGAAGCTACAATGCTGCTGTGGGAGAAGCGGAACCGCGACATGTTTAGGATGATCAGTACCCTAGAGCTCTGAGATGAGTGGCTTCACCGTCGCGTGGACGTTCAGCCGGTCTAAGTAATACGTAACAAAGGTAAAGAGTCCCATCGTCAAACTGGTTAATACCCTATCTTCCAGTAAATTTATGTTGTCGTGCAATAAATTGGGACGTCCTACATGTGGCCTGTGCTTTGAGCTGTTGCTGCGCCAATTCCGTCGTTCCAAATGTCTTGTGAGCGTTTTCGATCCTGGTAATGTCCTCAATCACGTCGACATGTGCTATTATTGTACTGTACTACTGGTTGTGTTGTTATTGTGCACTGAACGCGTTATTGTCAGTGCACATTTCGTTGTAGTACCGAACCTTCACCACTTAGTAGTGGGTACTGTCCAGTTTGCCATGGTAGTGCTCCTTACAATCACTACCCATGTTATAGCTGTTGTGTGTTACATGGTTCTGGACAACATGAATTATTGAGATGCTTGCTGTTGCGATGGATGTTCCATTGTTGAGATGGCTGTGAAGCTGTTGAGATGACCACGGTGAAGTGTTGAGATGGCTCTGTAGTTTTTAAATTGTTCAACTAAAATATTGATAACATTCTGTAATATTTTTAATTGTTGAGATGGCTCTGAAATATTTCTAAGATGTTCAACTGAGGAATCCTTGTGGCCAACCTCACATTGTGGGAAAGTTTGACATATGCATCTTAATGTAGATTTTTCTTCATAGTGCTTGTAGAATTTGTGTTACTATTTCAAAGATGATATCCATTCTGGTCTTGTCAGTTTTTAATACTAGCAATGAAGATTCACTTGACATCACACTGCAATATTTCAGAAATATTGTTGTAAATATTGCGGTATCAGCATGTATTTATATTTAATTCCAGCATATTTAATAAAGACGAAAGCATGATAGAAAAAGCATATAAATGACTTAATCAACTTATAATCACGTGAATTCTTTAAGTCATTGAAACATACACCTAGCAAATATACAATGTAAGAGTATAATCAGCATATACATATGTAAACAATTTAAGTCATTACACCAGAATGTTGATCTTAACAAAAGCATAACATGTATGACCAAACTCAGCATGTTAATAAGAGTTTTTAATGTTATATATATTGCTCTCAGAATGCTAGTTGCACAAGATTTAACCTACTGCCAAATCTCAGACGAGAAGGCGTAAGGAAATCGCACGGGGAAATCACAGAGAAGGCGATTTGGGCTCCAAGGTCACCAGCGCTGGTGACGATCACGATAGATTGGTGCCCCAAAACCAGATCAACGACTAGCCGAGAGAAGAGGATCAAGGGAAAAAGGAACTCACTGTTTCGGGGATCTCAAGGAGAGAGGAGAGGTCGCCATTTATACAGGAGAGCAGTGGAGGCCGACGGGCTGCAGCCACGGCTGGCGCCGAAACGCTTGCGCTGGTGGCGCCTCCGTCACCGTCGCCACCCCTTGACTCGGCTGCCGCAAGAACCGGTCAGTCGAAACCTCCCCCACTACGCACGCCCGAGACGGCTTTAGCCTTATCCCTCTTCTATCCCACCGAGAGGTGGGACCCCCTCTCCTTTCTTTTCTTTTTATCAAATTGGGAAATTACCAATTTGCCCTCAAAAGTCCAACAAATATTTCACTGATTAGGCTGCAGGTTAGGGAAACCTAGTTGTTTTATCTATTAGTAATATCTAATGATAGGCAACGGCCTTTGTTGTATGCATTATCTTTCAGCTTAACAACTTGAGTTATGGTTTGTGGAGGCATTCACCTGGAGAAAGTTAACTAGCATTGATTTTGCAGTATAATGTTCATTCAGCTACCATACCGTTGTACTGTTTTTCTTGGACCATTCATTGCATTCTCTATGTTGCTTAACTCTATGTAGTAATATTTCTGGATGATGCCGGCGTACATTCTTAGGTCGTCATTAAATTTTGATATTGTTGTTATACTTTGAGACGTCGGGCGGCACGTGCCGAATTACTATTTACACGCACTGTTATACTCTAAGCTGCCAGGTGGCACCTACATGCTGTAGCAGACGGGCGTGCCAAGGTCAGATTAGTTAGAATAGAGATAAGAATAGTTAGTTTCCTTATAATGTGAGTTTACTATCTTATAGATATATTCCATCTATTAGAGATAGATTTCCTTAGAGATAGAGATTATTTCTTAGAGGTCAAGTCCAGATATCCCTATAAAAGGGACATGTATCCATTATCATCAAACAATGAATAATAAAGTATTCCTAAGTCACCAATTCCTAACTCTGGTCTCTACCCTAGACTGGCTACTCTGGATCCGCTCCTTGCCCTAACTGGTGCCCTCCTTTTCCTAGCGTCATTCTATCTCAAGTCGTCATCATCCGACCTATCTCAGACGAATGTTTATTCTGTTATGAACTAAGGTTCATAACAATTGGTATCAGAGCAGTCGATCCCTTCCCACAACTTCTGCTTACCATGAAGCATGCAACTACTTTTCCATATTGGTTGCCCTCGTCACTGGAAACTTCCTTGACATCGAGCAACGCTAAGGCCATCACGCCTTCGCCATCAATTGTCATCAACACACTGTTGATCTCCAACACGACGCATCACAATTACTCGCCAGATTGGGTCTACCAATGGCTGCAACCATTGCCACCACCACAGCTCAAAAACAAGATGTCGTCGAAGGGGGGAGAAATTGTCACATACCGAATTACTGTTCGCGCGCACTATCCATGGTGTGAACAGTACCCACATACTATAGCAGACATCCGTGAAGGGGTCAAATTAGTTAGGATAGAGATAAGAATAGTTAGTTTCTTTATTATATGGATTTACTATCTTATAGATATATTCCATCTATTAGAGATAGGTATTATTTCATAGAGGTCAAGTTAAATCATCCGTATAAAAAGGACAGCATGTATCTATTATCATCAAGTAATGAATAATGAAGAAGTACCAAGTCTTTGATTCCTAACTCTGGTCTCTCTCCTGGATCGGCTACTCTGGATCCATTGCTTCCCCTAACCGGTGCCCTCCTTCTCCTAGCGCCGTTCTACCTCAAGCCGTGTCGTCCGACCTCTCTTCGACGGATGTTTATCCCGTTATGAACTAAGGTTCATGACACTGGATTACATTATGAGATGGCTATTAGATTTTGATATTGTTTTGAAACTATGAGATGGCAGGTTAAATTCTGAGGTTGCTGCTACGGGCCTGTTTGGGAAAGCTCCACCAGCTCCAGATCCACGAAAAACAGCTCCACTCCACGAAATTTTACCCAAACGCTCCAACTCTGCGAAATCTGGATCCACCAAAATCCTGGATTTGAGGGCCAGATCCATGGATTTCATGGAGCTTCTCAAGGGGTGCTCCACCGTGGAGTTGGGTGGTACTTACCCACCAATGCCACTGGTTACACACCCCATCCCACCAAAACCTCAATTTCGTGGATCTGGAGCTGCTGTACAAGCCAAACACTCCATGGTGGGATCCCAGATCCACGGTGGAGCTGCTGCTCCATATCCACGTTTTCAGTGGTGGAGCTCTTTCAAACAGGCCCTACATTTTGATATGGTTTTTGTACTCTGAGATGCCTGGTTAAATTCTGTGCACATTGCATGCAACCGTTGCCTGGAAAGAGTTCAGACGAAGTAGTTTGTGCTTGTAAATGGTGTGCATGTGTATACCAAGAAATGCCCTAAGCCTGCAATGATTTTGCTTTACTTTGAAAGAAGGCTGCCACTAAATTGTAAACATCTTACGTAGTTCTTACTTTCAAAGTTAAGATTGTTTGATTTAACAATCATTAAAATCGCAATGTTTCTACAAAGGAAAATTAGTTGCTACACACTAAGGTTACTTACTACAGTATGCCCATTACTAAGGTTACTTACTACAGTGTCCATTACTCCATTTTCTAACAAATTGATGAACACCCTCCTATAACATGGTGTATATTTTCTCGTGTCTGATGATATTTTACACAATCTAGTTTTGCAAGTTATATAATACGAGTAGCATTAGATGTACACCATGTTGTGCCAAGATGTACGTTATATTACAAAACGATTATAATAACTATATCAACTACTCTGAATAGTAACAAAACTATTTTCAAGTAAATCCATCTTTTGAACAGCCATATGAAGGTGTATGTCTTATCCTGGTTCACCAGAACATAATGAATGTTGAATCAATTGTGCAAAAGGAGTATGCAAGTCCAGTAAGATATTACAAGGGAAGATAAGAATGAAAGGCGGCAATCATGGAGCTTCACCTAAAGCTGATTCAAAAGTAGCAACCTAAAAGTATACGTAGTGGCAATAGCATGTGAATCAACATTAGCATCATTTGTCCATGCAGCAAACAGACATTCACATGTAGTTTTATCTTCTTGACAACCAGTAAATAAAGGTTGAGATACTTGATGCGCTAGTGAAGCAACGTCCTAAACTTCAAACCTTCTTCTTCAGGCCCAAAGTAGAAGCACAAAAGGTAGACATGTGATTTACTGATTTCTGTGATATTAGTCGTAATCAAGTGCAAATTCTGCACTGTTCTCACTAATAAATGTATTTAGCATTTTAAATATAGATTTGCCTTGCAGCATACATGAAAATACAGAACCAGGTATAGATTTAAGAATAGGGAGGTAAATAATACTATTTAACCTTTATGGATCATCAATATCAAAACAACCTATAAAAATTTTACTAAAACTATCCTACTCACTATTCAATAAAAGGACTTGGAATAACTGCACATGAAAAACCCAGAGTTTATACTAGAAAAAAATACACAAGTGCACTTAAAAAGTAAAATATTATACTCAAAATCCTGACCCTCCTGTTCGTGTTACAACAGACTAACAGAGGGGCTGGGAATTCATAACTGTAAAGGGGAACATAGACTGAGCATCAAATAGAACAACAGTACGAAAAATATGATAGAACAGCTGGTTCTAATTTTAAATAAATACTAAAACCGACTTAGGTATGATATTTCCCACTAGCTAACTTGCCAATGTACAATCCAATTAAGTTTACATGTTCTGCAGTAATAAAACATGCGCAGTACATATTCCATTTTACAGCCCCAACATTAGACGAAATACATTATTCCTGTTGTTCAGATAGAGTGTATGGGAGGAACAGTGAAATATACAAATCTTGACTACAAAAATTTTCCTCCCAAACTTACGTGGAATGTCTTTTTCCTTATTGATTGAAATAAAAGGCATATTAAAAAAGGGTTACTTAATACACCCGTAAAGTAAGGCGTAGTAGTGCTTTTGTGCTATGCCAGATAGAAAATTGAGTGAAAATTTGAGCAATTATGATTAGCACAGGGGCAAAGAATACACAAGTTTCACCCCATACTTTGATCTATTCATGATAACTTCAAGTATGTACTCATTTTACTTGAAATAGCAGTGCAGCACTCCATTAGGGTACAAAAAGAATCAGAAGCTGGCAGCCAGGAATTCCAGTATCTAATCCTTAAACACGAACCTTCTGGCCTATCGTTCACAATGCAATCAAATGACAGATGAAAGCGAGCACATGAGGAAAAAAGGAACCCTAGAGTCATAGAAGCATATATTGTCGATTAAGGAAACTGCAGAGTTCAACCGTAGTAGAAATGCATAATAATTACCTTGCTTCTTTGTCAAACCCAAACCGGGCTCCAAAGTAGAATGCAATGGACAGTAACCAGGAATCACTGTGAACTGCAACTAGCGCCAACCAGTCCTTCTCATTCATGCCATCCCTGGCAAAGTTGATTCCTAATGCTGGTTCAGGGATCTCTGGGGGCACTTCCTCAGCTGGCAAGGTCACCTCCCATGTCTCATTAGGATATCCATATAGGCACAAGTTCTCCTTTTCTGTTCAAAACCAATGGAATTAGTAATACAACGGGCATATTCTTTTCAGCTTCTAAAAACTGTTTTTCGACTTTTCTACAGTAACTAACTTTTAAACAGAGTATCTTTTCAAGATAGGGTCTACTAGTTAATTGTAGTACATACTGTACCGACTTCATTTATATCAGCAAAAATTGCACGTAAGTTTCTGTTACTCTGTAATCTCTCGCACGAACAATCCAAAAATTACAAGCCGCAGCCAAAAACCATAAGCTTCAGCCAAAAAGAACAGGCCCAACATCTGTCTGGGTAATCATGCCCAGAAGGGCCAAAGTTTTTACAGCTTAGAAGTTGGTCTACTACTATGCACAGTTGCTCACTACAATGCAAGGCACAAGCAGATAGCACCGCGGACCAAGCCATAATGACATTTAATAATGACAAGCAACCAAAACCTCACATTTATGGATTGAGATCCTCTGACTTCAAAGTCACGGTGCCTTTGTCACTGACAGGTGAGCCTGTGAGCGGAGGGGCCCACCTGTCAATGACAAAGGCACCGTGACTTTGAAGTCAGAGGAATCGCATCCCACATTTATTACCTGAATAGGATAGATAACGCAAGCAACCACGTACTACAACCAGACGCACAGCGCTATCAATGCAATGAGAGAAGCATTGCTAATTCTACTAGATAGTCCCCTCGTTATGTCACGACTCCACCAAATCAGGGGCTTTACAGTCAAGAATCCCATGGCACCAATTGCCCCAAAGATATTCTACAATTTTCAGTAAAATTGTCCACTTAAGCTACCAATCTCGGTCTGATGATAACAGACACAGTGCGAACAACCCAACAAAAAACGAAGACCTAGCACTGATTCCACGGTTCCAATCAACTCCCCCCAAAAAAACTTTTCCCCTGGAAAACTATAACCCCGAGTCCCAATCTCTCCCCAAAATTTAACAGAAGCAACCCAGCACAGCATTGATGAAAGACAAAAACCACCGATAATTGCAACTCCAAGCACCAGGAGAGCGAAAAAAAAGATAAAATTTTCCAAATTCAGCTTCCAATATCCCACCAAAGCAACCAAACCCAAGCAGCAAAAACACGAAAAGCTTCTCCGCTCGCAATCCCCAACACAGACGAGAAACCCGAAGAGATCGAGCGCACTCACCGGGGTCGCAGAGCTTGTAAAACTTCTCCACATCTGCACAGCAAAAGGAAACAACAGCTCAATCACACGAAACCACACAGCCACGCGAGAATCGGGAGTCGAATCGGAAGGCAGCGGAAGCGAGCGCGCGTACCGTGGGTGAGGGCCTTGATCATGCCGGCGCGGCGGCCGCGGAGGTCGCGGAAGACCTCCTCCGCCGTGCGCGAGGTGTTTGCCGCCCCGCCGCCGCCGCCTTCCATCCGGGCGCGGGCAATGGCGGCTAGGGTTCGGGCGGGCGCGGAGGCGGTGGTGGGAATGGGAGGAAGGAGGGCTACCTGGAGGGAGGTGGAGGTGGAGGCGGAGGAGTGGGGTGTTTATTCGCGGAGAATTTTGTGGGTGTTTTCGCGAGGATTTGCGCCCGCTTTATTTGATCCGTGCGTGCGTTGGTGTTCGATACGGAGGCAAACCCTTCGTCGTGTTGTTTTCATCCACGAAAGGTACAACCGGCCCACCGTGGACTCGGATGGTTACCTTTTGTTTTTGTGTTTCTCTAGATTATCTCGTTTTCATTTGGGCTCAGAAGTTCTTACAAAACATTGTTTACACTATTGTTATTTTGACTTATGATTTGAAATATGAAACTACATAGAAATAATTTAAAGTTTGTCACTAATAAATAATTCGCCACCTACATATTAACCGAGTTCCAAGTAATAATTATATGACGTGTTTACTAGTTCAGTAAATTCATAAGATAATTGAATTACAATCAAGAGCAAGCTTTCTAATTTTGGATGGTGACATAAATTCTGTTGGACTAGTTTAACTGTTTTAGACTGCTACACCTTGTTCTATACGGACAATATATGACATAACGAAGAACGGGGCTTCACTGTCCCCTCTTCCCTGTTCCCTCCCTGTCCCCTTCAACCTGAGCCATTCAAAGTTGATCCAACGGGTAGGTTTTTATATTTTCATTTTTATCTGAAATTCAAAAATAAAAATATGTTAATCTATAATAAAAAATAAAAAAATACATAAAAATAAAATTTATTTTTTCTGTATTAATAAAAAATACAGAAAAAATAAATTTTTTTATGTATTTTTTTATTTTTTATTATGGATTAACATATTTTTATTTTTGAATTTCAGATAAAAATGAAAATATAAAAACCTACCCGTTGGATCAACTTTGAATGGCTCAGATTGAAGGGGACAGGGAGGGAACAGGGAGCAGGGGGACAGTGAAGCCCCGTTCCATAACGAATAGATGCAGACGGATTGAGGTTATATTGCCTATCAGACTGCCTAGGCGCGGTTCACTATAAACCGTGATGGAGAATACACACGTCACGATATCGACGCATCTTTGAGCAGTGGTGGGAAAGAAACCAAACCTACCAACCACAAAAATGACCTGCGAGGTGCAGCCAACCGCTGCTCGAAGCAGGTAGGCTCGGCAATTCGCAGCTCCCCTCCCCTCCCCTCCCGGCCATTGGCAGCTCACCTCCACTCCAAGAACTCACCATGGCACTGCTCTCTCATCCATTCCCTCCACGTGAACCATGGCCATCTTCAGAGATGCCAATACATGTCCTTGCATTTGAAAAGCTGCATCACTTGGAGAGTGATGGACTGACTGATGGGCAAGTTCAGTTGGGTGAATAGCATCGTCAGTTCAGTTGGGCACTGCTGGCCGTGTGCAGGCCATGGCGCTGGCGAACACGGTCTTACCCCAAAAAGATTTAGATTCTGTCTTTTTTTTTTAGCTTTCAACTTATTTAAATTAAAAAAACATTTAAAATAATTGGCTTTTAATTTTTTGGTTTTTGGTTTTTTCTTTTTTCCTGTATTCCTTTGTATTGTCTTTAACAATATAACTATTTTTTAAAAAATTTCTCAATTTTGTTCTTATCTTTCTCATAAAAATTAATAGTTGTTATAATACAATTTTAGCTAACAGATAAAAACTAAAGCCTTAGAGCAACTCCAAGAGATTAGCCAAAAGAAGTATCTAAATTTAGTGATTTAGCTATTCTCTAAAATGAATCTCACCCAAAAAAATAAGACTACTCCAACAGGCTATCTAAACTAGAGGGCACGCGGTGGGTCGCGTACGCGCGGGAATGGGGCGCAACGTGCGGGAAGGAAACGCCGACCGCGCCAAGAGGTTGGATGGTGAGCGAGGTAGGCTATCCAAAAATAGAGAGCGAAGGAGGAGGGATGGAGAGTTACTAAATTTGGAGAGTCATTTACAGAGTCTATTAGAGACGTTTTTTCTCCAATAATAACCAAATTTACCTTTAGAAAATGATTTAGCTCTTCTCTTGGAGTTGCTCTTATGCTGAAATCTTAAGCCGCTCCACGCGTGTTTAGCTTCTCATTTTTCACGGATGTGGTAGTTGTACTTTCTTTTCTCTCGGATGTGGTAGTTGTCACGTAAAATGTCGGCGTGTTTAACTTCTCATTTTTCTCCGATCTTGCTCAGTGACACTGTCATGCTCCTGCTCCACTGTTTTGCTGAGCAGAGACAGGGAGAATCTGAAGGACATATCGCTTCTGTTTTAGGAAACAAGCTCGCTGTACGCTGTGGATGATTATTTAGTCGAGGTAATATATGCATGTCCTCAAACAGTAGCAGAGCCAAAAAAAATTTACGAGACTACTATAAATAATAAGCGTGAACAAGTCAATATATATATGACAAAGTAAAATTGATTACCGTAATAATTTTAAACTAAAAGCATGATCCAATATATATGTGAATATTCATACATGAAAAAAATAAGAAAGATACAAGAACAATTATGACAGTAATAATCATACACCCAAAAGAGAATCTACAAAATAAAATATATAGATTAGTGTATTGTATAATATTATAATATAATGTATTCACGTTAAAGAGAATGGAACATACTAAAAATGTGCTGATCACGCATCAATCGATGTCTTGGCCCAAAAAATACCAACATGACATGACAAGAACATATTAACATACACTCCCATTTAATCATCACCTACATGAATATTTAAAACCTATACAGGTAAGTATCACAATTCACAAATATCATATATATGAATCTATCCTTGAACAGTGATCATCAAGACAACAAGTCATCAACTACCTACTTAATTCTTCACTCGATTCTTCTTAGCTTGATCTGCTCCCTCCAATGCTTCCCGAACATGGCAATGAACTCCTCCGCCTTCAGCCTTCTTGAGTTATTGTCCCATTGTCCTCCAACCAGCTAGCCCCAACTGGCCAACCCCCAGCTGCTCTACCCACTTGGCAGCGTCGGCCTACCGGAAGTCCCGTCGCGACGCTGAGCCAAACCGGCCTGCTAGTGGTACGCCGTGCCCCCTTGGCCCCTTGCCTTGTCGGCTGCCGCCCCGCCTACTCTGTTGCTGCTGGCCTGCCTCGCGTTGCCTGCCTGCCTGCCTGTCGTCTCACCGCTCCGCCATCGCCTCCACAGGCCAAGGCTCCACCCATCCATAGAATCATGTTACCCTTTGCTAGTTGCCTCATCGCCCGCCCGGTGCCTGCTGGCCCGCCAGCCGCCGCGCGCCGCCTGTGGCTAAGGTCTGAAGGAAGGGAATCAGAGTGGAATGGGGAATTGCCGAACTAGGGAATTGGGGATCAATTCGTTCCATACTTCCATCGGGAATTCGGGATCGAGGGCGCGTGAGGCATGGGCAGCATGATGGATGCATGGGTGCCTCGTGTGGGCGGCAGAACTGGCCCATGTAACGGCCTAGATGGCCAGCTCCAAGCCCACCACGACGCTTGCCCGGGAAGCTCGCTCCCTTGGTGTCTTGGAAGTTTCATTGCTCGTCGCTGGCAAGCCAGGGAGTCGCCTAGGCTCGCTGGGCGGTGGCTCCCCCGCCGTCCTCAGATACACAAATGTGGGAGAGATGTTATGACTCGCGCAACAAGTCCATCGGAAAACAACTATCGGAAATTCAGAGCATTTGTGAAATACACTGATACATCTCCGCGTATATGTCATGCAGCTCGGCGTCGAGCACCACGTCGGGGATCCATCGGATGAGCACTCACGTGCATTGTGTGGATGATGTTGAGCATGCCCTCGAAGAATGGCAGCCGCCCAGCGATGGCGGCAACGTGCAGCGGCAGGAGCCCCCTGAACGCGATGGACGCGCCGAGGTCGAGGGTCGTGGTCACCACGGCCACCCCGCGCTCGGCCATGCGTGCCACCAACAGGCCAGTGCCACGGCCGATGTCCAGCTCGATGCGCACCGTAAGGTACGTGCAAATATCTTAGCTCTAGAAGTTTCATGTAAGCTTATGAGATGAACATGTTAATATCCAATAGATTGTTGTGAAACATTGCCATGCAAAATATCAAACTTGTAGCACTCAAGAAAAAAACAAGAATAAAAAAATAATAAAAACCCTAATCTAGATATGGCTTTAAAGGGAACGTCTCTATTCTTTCGTGCCAGTGGCGAATCTAAAATGAAAAATGAGGGTGGGCTGAAAATATGCATTCTTCTATTAGATTATAAGCTTTTTCTAAAATTATTGGCTCTACATGTCGAATAACTAAACTAATTTGTATTTTTATGCAATTAAATTCATAGTTTCATATACGAATAAAAGTAAAGAACAAAGAGACTTACAAATCGGGCGTCGGCCGTACGGAAGAATCCGGGAACAGTCTCGCCAAGCCAATAGCAGCAAACAGCAACAGCTTCACGCGACGCAACGCAATCATGCCTTCACTGCTTCAGTGCTTCACTTCACGGCCTCACACCTTCTTCACTTAATCCCAGCCCCCAGGCCCAGCGCACTACGCACGCAGCCGTGGCCCGCACCCGCAGAGGCGCAGAGCGTCCACCCTCGTTCAGTCGCTCGCCGCCTGGCCCGCCTCGCCCTGCCTCCGGTCTCCCCTTCTCAGTCCGTGGCTCCAGATCTCCCCTTCTCAGTCCGCGGCTCCAGATGTCGTCTCGGTGCTTCCGGCTCCGGCCTCCCCGGTCCCTGCCTCGGCGCTTCCGGCTCCGGCCTCGGCGCCTCCAGATGTCGTCGTCGGCACCTCCCCGCGGACCGCCTCCAGATCCCGTCGTCGTCGGCACCTCCCCGCCTCAGCTTGAGCACGACTGCACGGGCGACGTAGCACGGGTGAGTAGCCTCAGTCCCCAAACTTCCCACTTCTCACTGCCTCCGACCGTGCCTAGGTCAATTGATTGGGGATTTGGGGGAATGGGGATGGCCGGAAGGGAATGAATTGGGGATTTCGGATTTGGGGAATTTTCAGACACGGGAACAGGCCAACAGAGTACCATGTGGACCGGTGGGGGATGTGGCCATGTGGGCCGGTGGCCGGACCACGGACGTGGGCCGGGCTTCGGTGCTTCTTCGGCCTTGCTTCAGTTCTTGTTTTTGCAGTTCTTCATGTTCACGCCTTCTTCGGTTCGTCCGATGTTTGCAGTCGCCGGCGCCGGGGGTCAGGGAGCCAGGAGCCCGGGGGGTGTCGGTCCATCGGTGGAGGGTAGGCTTCAGCCTAACGAAGCCTCCCCGGTGGATTCGCCCCTGTTCCGTGCGCAATTTTTTTTTCAGATCCAGATTTCCCATCTAATCTCTCTCTCTCTCTCTCCCTTTACCCGTGCACATTGTGTGGGGTGGCCGACGGTGCTGCCGTCCTGGCAGCGGAGTCGGCGCAGGCGGCAGCGGCGGCAACGCACGCCATGGCGCGGTGGCAGCGGTGGTGCGCGTGGCCGTGGCGCGGGCGGCAGTGGTTTGATGGCGACGATCGACGGGTGGTGGCGGCGAGCGAGCAACGATGGGGCGCGCAACAGCAGCGGCGCACGCGCACACCATGGTGCAGCGGTGGTGGCGTGTGTGGCAACGGCGGTGGCCGAACAACGTTCTGCTTGGTCGAACGGCATTCCGCACGGCCGTGGGGACTAACAAACTCGTTTCCTTTCTGGCCAAATTCATCTCCTGTTGTTCCTTTATCAAATTTATCTGTATCTGATCAGTTGCCTTTCATTCCATCCTGTAGGTTTGCACGCAGCTGTTGAGGGAGCAGTTGGGCAGTTGCGCATTTCGGATTAATCGTGCAGCGTCGAGTGTACTAAAGGCAAGTACCTCACGGCCGTAACTTTTTCTTCCGCACATTACCGTTTCATGATTACTTGTCGCCATTAGCCTAGTATTCAATTGTTGCACTGAATTGATTACCAGTTGTGTGTTGCTTGTAGAATTAGTTATATTCTAATGCGTTGGGCTAGTTAGTATTGTACGCTTGTAGTTGGTATAACGCTCAACTATAGAATTTATGCTTAGTTAGGGACTGAAATAAATGCTTAGTTATGGATATGGTAGCGGATAAGCATGTTCAAATCTAAGGTTAACCACTAGTAATCTTTTAACATTTGGCGGCTTATATATACATATCTTGCTTCCATGACCTTTAACTGTTCATTATGGATTGTAAGCCTTGGCTGATTTAGTTGTGGTACATTAATCTGACTAATAATCACTTATCATATAATAAAAATTGCATGATTGACAATTCTTGTGTGACTCCTTCTAGTATCTGAAGGAACGCGCGTAGGCTACGATAGCAGAAAATAAAAAAATTTCTACCGCGCACACCAGGACATCATGCTAAGAAGGGATCATAGATCGTTATCACTAGACGCGCAGCGCAGCGGAAGAAGAGTTGGAGAAGCCGATCCAACCACGCGCGTCGAGGTAGTAGTGGAAGTAGCCGATCGTCCCGAACAGATCGTCTCCTCCACGCGATCAACCACACCACGAGCAGATCCAATCTGTAGTTTGTTGATGCTGATCAACGCCGCAACGAGCAGCGCCTCCACCGGTATCCACACGTCCGGGGCTGGAACTCCGATCGCGAGTGTACCAGCACTCGCGAGCGGCTAGGGTTTGGCTCGGGAGGTGGCGGCTAGGGTTTTGTTCGGGAGGAACATATATGTGTATCCCTCAGCCCCCCCCGCCTCCAAATATATAGACCTCCTCACTTGGGCCTCGTGGACCGAGGCCCAATAGGAGTCTATCCGGATCTCTATCCGAATTGAGCCCACATCCGAATCACATTCGAATTAGTGTTCCAACCCGTTAAGTGTGCGACCCTGTAGGTTCACGTATACTTGGTCGCGACCCGGAAACACCTTTCCGGTCACCCTGTTAATAGCGGCCTCTAGCAAGACATATTAACCCCAAAGTATACGTAAAGATCATATCGGCTGAACCTGTAATGTTCTCATGTACGAATCCTTTTGCCTCACGATATAGATTAAGCTCAAGGCGAGACCTGTGTCATCCTCTTAATGGCTCAATCACTCTCTCGATTCCGTGATGGATTATAAACTTGTGATTGACTCCTCAATCACATTGGCATGGCCATGCACTTTCATAATCCATTACATCGAGGGGCCCAGAGATATCTCTCCCATAAGGAGGGGCAAATTCTATCTTGATCATTCACAACCCACTACATGTTTCATAGCAAACCCGAAGACTACTTTTATGACTACCCAGTTACGGAGTAGTGGTTAGTAGTCCCAAAATAGGCTACTACGCATGTTGGGAACCATGATGATCTCAAGTCTAACGATTCTACATAAACACTACTTGAGACCAACTAATGACACATGGAATCTCTGCAGTGTCTCATGGCGGGTCTATCCAACATATGTTCACTAACACATGTCCATATTATTGATTTGGTATCTCCATACCATGATCCATGAGACATGATCATCAATCAATACATATGCTGATCTTTGAATCATATATGTTCCTCATATGATATATGATCAGGGATCATTTAGAAATAGCAACATTTTGGCATTAAGAGTCTCATGAATAAGTCACATACTCATTGATCAATAATGATAATGTCTATTTCAAGGAACAAAGCAATGTATCATAAACATAGTATGTGATATATTCAACATCTCCATGTTGCCTCTAGGGCATATCACCAACAGTCTCCCACTTGCACTAGAGTCAACCATGTAGGTATCTAATACCCATTGCCCTAGTGTGAGCCTCATGCTTTGGCTGGGGAAGCGGCTTTGTCAACGGATCTGCAATGTTCAAATCCGTTTGTACTTTGCATATCTTCACATCGCCTCTCTCCACAATCTCGCGGATGAGATGAAATCGCCGTAGAATGTGCTTGGACTTCTGGTGCGATCTAGGCTCCTTGGCTTGCGCAATGGCCCCACTATTGTCACAGTAGAGGTCCATTGGGCTGGAGGCACTAGCCACCACACCAAGCTCAGAAACAAATTTCTTGATCCAAACAGCCTCTTTAGCAGCCTCAGAAGCTGCTATGTACTCGGCCTCTGTTGTAGAATCAGCAACCGTCTCCTGCTTGGAACTCTTCCAGCTCACCGCACCGCCATTCAGGCAGAACACAAATCCAGATTGCGATCTAAAATCATCTTTGTCAGTTTGGAAGCTAGCATCGGTGTAACCATTTACAACGAGCTCTTCCTCACCCCCATAGACGAGGAACACATCTTTAGTTCTTCTCAAGTACTTCAAGATGTTCTTTACGGCAATCCAGTGACTTTCACCTGGATCTGACTGGTATCTACTTGTAGCACTTAAAGCATACGAGACATCTGGACGTGTACAAAGCATGGCATACATAATGGATCCCATAGCCGAAGCATATGGAATCGCATTCATTTTATCCCGCTCATCAGGAGTACTAGGACACTGACTCTTGCTAAGATGTATACCATGTGACATAGGTAGGAAGCCTTTCTTGGAATCCTGCATGTTGAACCTTTTCAACACCTTGTCAATGTACGTATCTTGGCTTAATCCAATTAGCCTTCTTGATCTATCCCTATAGATCTTGATGCCCAGAATATATGCCGCCTCTCCTAAGTCTTTCATAGAGAAACTATTTTTCAATGAAGACTTAACAGATTCGAGCATAGGAATGTCATTTCCGATCAGTAATATGTCATCCACATATAAGACCAGAAACACGAGTGCGCTCCCACTAGCCTTTTTGTAAACACAAGGCTCTTCTTCGTTCTTGATGAAACCAAACCCTTTGATTACTTCATCAAAACGAATGTTCCAACTCCGAGATGCCTGCTTTAATCCATAAATGGATCTTTGCAGCTTGCATATCTTTCCAGCTGATTGCGGATCGACAAAACCCGTGGGCTGTGTCATGTACACATCCTCACTCAGATTTCCATTAAGGAAAGCTGTTTTGACATCCATTTGCCATATTTCATAGTCGAAATATGCAGCAATCGCTAGAATGATCCGAATAGACTTTATCATTGCGACGGGCGAAAAAGTTTCATCATAATCAACACCTTGAATTTGTTTGAAACCTTTGGCCACCAATCGCGCTTTATAGATGTGAACATTTCCATCTATGTCTATCTTTTTCTTGAAAATCCATTTGCACTCAATGGTTTTAACACCATCAGGTGGATCAACCAAGTTCCAAACATGATTACTGTGCATGGATTCAATTTCGGATCTCATGGCTTCAAGCCATTTCTCAGAGTCTGGTCCCACCATCGCTTCTTCATAGGTCTTAGGCTCATCGTTGTCTAACAACAATATGTCCCGTTGTTGAGTAGTCAAGAACATGTACCTTTCAGGTGCACGACGTGACCTCTCTGACCTACGTGGTGCCGGTGTGTCCACAACAGGTTCTTCAACAGTTTGTTCATCCTGTTGTGGTTCTGTAGGAGCTGAAACGTTTTCAGGTGTTTCCCGAATTTCTTCAAGTTGCACCATGCTCCCACTATCCCTTCTTGAGAGAAACTCTTTCTCTAAGAAGACACCATGCCGGGCGACAAACACTTTGCCTTCTCCTTGATTATAGAAGTAATATCCTTTTGTTTCCTTAGGATACCCGATAAAGAAGCATTTATCAGATTTAGGACTGAGCTTATCAGATTGTAAACGTTTTACATAAGCCTCACATCCCCAAATCTTAAGAAAAGACAAGCTAGGACGTTGTCCTGTCCACATCTCATATGGTGTCTTTTCTACTGATTTTGATGGAACCCTGTTTAGTGTGAAAGCGGCTGTTTCAAGAGCGTACCCCCAAAAAGACAACGGAAGATCACTTTGGCTCATCATGGAGCGCACCATATCTAATAAGGTGCGATTTCTCCGTTCAGATACCCCATTCCATTGAGGTGTTCCTGGCGGAGTCAATTGTGGAACAATTCCACAATCCTTCAGATGATTGCCAAACTCATGGCTCAAATACTCGCCTCCACGATCAGATCGTAGAAACTTGATTGTCTTGCCTAAATGATTTTGCACTTCATTTTGGAATTCTTTGAACTTTTCAAAGGATTCGGACTTATGCTTCATCAGGTAGATATACCCATATCTACTAAAATCATCAGTAAAAGTTATGAAGTACTGAAAACCACCTCTGGCTGTTGAGCTCATTGGTCCACATACATCAGAATGTACGAGTGCCAATAAGTCACTTGCCCGTTCACCTTGACCGGTGAAAGGTGCCTTTGTCATCTTGCCAAGTAAACAAGATTCGCATGTCTCAAATGATTCAAAATCAAATGAGTGCAGAATACCATCTCTATGGAGCTTCTCCATGCGTTTCTCATTTATGTGACCTAAGCGACAGTGCCAAATAAACGTGGGATTCAAATCATTCGAACGTTGCCTCTTTGCATTAATGTTATAGACCGGTGACTCTTCAAGAGTAAGAACATATAACCCATTCACCAATGGAGTATGACAATAGAACATATCTTTGAAATAAAGAGAACAACCATTGTTCACAGATCTAAAGTCATAACCTTCTGCTTGCAAACATGAAGCAGAAATAATGTTCTTGGAAAGAGATGGAACACAATAACAATTATTCAATTCCAAAACTAATCCTGAAGGTAAAGACAATGGCATGGTGCCAACAGCGACCGCAGCAACTTTTGCTCCATTGCCAACGCGAAGATCCACTTCGCTCCTCCTCAAACTTCTACTTCTTCTTAGCCCCTGCAACGATTTGCAAAGGTGAGCAACCGATCCGGTATCAAATACCCAAGAATCAGTGGATGAAGTAGCAAGATTGATCTCTATAACATTTATACCTGGAGAGGAAGTCGTACTTCCCTTCTTCTTCTCAAGATCCTCCAAGTACTTTGGGCAGTTCCTTTTCCAATGACCTGATTGCTTACAGTAGTAACAATCTGCATTAGGAGCAGCGCCCTTCTTGACTTGCTTGGCCTTAGAACTGCTCGCGATCTCATCGGGAGCTAACTTTCTTTTGACCGCGCCTTTCTTGACATTGGGCTTGCCCTTGCCTTTCTGCATCATCATCACATGATTGCTGCTTTTCTTAATGCTTTCCTCGGCAGCTTTTAGCATCCCATGCAACTCTGCCAAGGTCTTGTCCATGTTGTTCATGTGATAGTTCAGTATGAATGGCTCAAAGCTCGGGGGGAGCGACTGGAGAATCACATCAGTAGCCAACTCTTGGCTAAGGGGAAAACCAAGCTTTTCCAGACTCTCAATGTAGCCAATCATCTTAATCACATGAGGGCTGACGGGATTCCCTTCTGCAAGCCTGCACGCAAACAAGGACTTTGAAGTGTTGAACCTCTCAGCCCTTGCTTGGTTCTCAAACATACCACGCAACCCCACAATGATATTGTAGGCATCTGTGTTCTCATATTGCTTCTGAAGCTCAGAGGACATTGTGGCAAGCATGAGACAGCTCACATCAAGGTAATCATTCGTTTGCTTCTCATAAGCTCTCCGTGCAGCCGCAGTAGCATTATCAGGCAAGTCATCAGGATAATGAGACTCAAGGACATACTCCTTGCGCTCTTGCTTGAGAACAATTCTCAAGTTGCGATACCAATCCATAAAGTTCGTTCCATTGAGTTTTTCTTTCTCAAGAATAGATCGCAAATTAAAAGAACTGGATGCGGCATTAGTTGACATGATCTACAACAAAGAATATGCAAAGTTTAGCACTATGTTTATGTTCATCTTTTATTAAACAATTTAACAAAAGACTCCCACTATGTGTTTTGCAACAAAACTCCCTCTAAGTTACATAGTGGGTCAAGAACCTCATTTCACTAATTCCTAGTGAGCTTTGGCATCACGGCTAGAAAACTAGTGACATGGGTAAGCAACACCTTGCTAATCACATCCCTATGTGACTCTTGCTTGTTGGGTGACATCAACATGCCCCGGCCCCAATCTATGCCCCAAGGTCCAAAACTGTTTTGATAACCTTGTTAAGTAAACCAAATGCTTCCGCATGTAGATGTCCGACATCTACCCCAAATAATGATGATAACCGACGGCACTCTACTTTGGTAGACCTACCATGCGGTGATCATTATCTTTTGGTGCAACATATGGAAGGGCATGAACACCTAATTTTATGAGGGATTCTATCCTACCAAAGCAACATATGACAAAAACATTGCATAAGAATAAGATAGATAATATCACAGATAAACACATTTAACTGTGAAGTAGTATGGCCCAAACAAATGGTGATCTCCATCTCCATGTAGGTGTAGACGATCTCCATCCTCCACATCACTCCTTTAGGCCACCATGCTTGAAAGCTTGTAACCTCAAAACTAGGCTACTACCTATAATAGCTAGAAATTGAAGATTACAAAGATAGATTCAAGCATTAAGGTCGACACGCAGGTCGTTAAATACAATATAGACAGCTAACAATAGCTGAAATAATCATGACACGCAGGCCATGAACGAATGTTACATGCATCACATACATCTCATACATTCCAATAAGATATAGGGCCATACTATTCACGTCATTCTCTGCAAAAACAAGTTAGACGTAGAATCGTATTCTACCTAACGATGTGAACCCAAGACGCTATACAAGGCGGGTACGCACGGCGGTCCCGCTGGCCGGTCAGCGGGCGGGGGGTCGAGGGGGGGGCCGCCCCCCGCGGGTTTCAGGGCAGCGCCCTGAACACCCTACGAAATTTACAGATCCAATCTATGAAATCGCAATGGAAAAACTATTCGGCACAACCACCTTATGCCGATCCGAGACATTCTCTAGGATGCTAGTTTTTCCACTGGGCCGAGGCCATCAGATCCGTAACCTACTAGTATTCGGCATAACCACCTTATGCCGATCCGAGACAATCTCTAGGGCACTAGTATTCCCACTGGCCCGAGGCTATCAGATTCGTATCCTACTAGTATTCGACATAACCACCTTATGCCGATCCGAGACAATCTCTAGGGCACTAGTAGTGATACAATCTGCGCCTCATCCAACCCCTATTCACCGATTGATCTCATCAACCCGTGCTACCATCGATTCATCACATGAACCGACTGATCTAGACTGTAATAGATCCAATCTACTACAACCGCATATCATCATATGCGCTGATCCAGATCGCAAACTAAGCAAGATGGCTCTGATACCACTGAAGGAACGCGCGTAGGCTACGATAGCAGAAAATAAAAAAATTTCTACCGCGCACACCAGGACATCATGCTAAGAAGGGATCATAGATCGTTACCACTAGACGCGCAGCGCAGCGGAAGAAGAGTTGGAGAAGCCGATCCAACCACGCGCGTCGAGGTAGTAGTGGAAGTAGCCGATCGTCCCGAACAGATCGTCTCCTCCACGCGATCAACCACACCACGAGCAGATCCAATCTGTAGTTTGTTGATGCTGATCAACGCCGCAACGAGCAGCGCCTCCACCGGTATCCACACGTCCGGGGCTGGAACTCCGATCGCGAGTGTACCAGCACTCGCGAGCGGCTAGGGTTTGGCTCGGGAGGTGGCGGCTAGGGTTTTGTTCGGGAGGAACATATATGTGTATCCCTCAGCCCCCCCCGCCTCCAAATATATAGACCTCCTCACTTGGGCCTCGTGGACCGAGGCCCAATAGGAGTCTATCCGGATCTCTATCCGAATTGAGCCCACATCCGAATCACATTCGAATTAGTGTTCCAACCCGTTAAGTGTGCGACCCTGTAGGTTCACGTATACTTGGTCGCGACCCGGAAACACCTTTCCGGTCACCCTGTTAATAGCGGCCTCTAGCAAGACATATTAACCCCAAAGTATACGTAAAGATCATATCGGCTGAACCTGTAATGTTCTCATGTACGAATCCTTTTGCCTCACGATATAGATTAAGCTCAAGGCGAGACCTGTGTCATCCTCTTAATGGCTCAATCACTCTCTCGATTCCGTGATGGATTATAAACTTGTGATTGACTCCTCAATCACATTGGCATGGCCATGCACTTTCATAATCCATTACATCGAGGGGCCCAGAGATATCTCTCCCATAAGGAGGGGCAAATTCTATCTTGATCATTCACAACCCACTACATGTTTCATAGCAAACCCGAAGACTACTTTTATGACTACCCAGTTACGGAGTAGTGGTTAGTAGTCCCAAAATAGGCTACTACGCATGTTGGGAACCATGATGATCTCAAGTCTAACGATTCTACATAAACACTACTTGAGACCAACTAATGACACATGGAATCTCTGCAGTGTCTCATGGCGGGTCTATCCAACATATGTTCACTAACACATGTCCATATTATTGATTTGGTATCTCCATACCATGATCCATGAGACATGATCATCAATCAATACATATGCTGATCTTTGAATCATATATGTTCCTCATATGATATATGATCAGGGATCATTTAGAAATAGCAACATTTTGGCATTAAGAGTCTCATGAATAAGTCACATACTCATTGATCAATAATGATAATGTCTATTTCAAGGAACAAAGCAATGTATCATAAACATAGTATGTGATATATTCAACATCTCCATGTTGCCTCTAGGGCATATCACCAACAGTATCCTCTTTAGGACAGGTTCTAGTACGCTATCACCGGATTACTTGACCCAAGATTACCCACCTATATGGGAGAATTCCACCCACCTGGTAACGTACGGGGAGCCGTATATTCTCGTTACACAGGATATTACATCCCATCGGCGGTTATACAGTCGAGGACAAGGATGTGCCTGACTATTCTCGTATAACTGGGTATGTGGGATGTGATCGCCGGCACCTTTGCTATAATTTGCTATAACTTGTCAAATAACAATTATCTTTAATTACACTGTTTCTGCGATCTCTGTCTCCAATCTATATTAGTGTTTCCAGTAACCTAAGTTCGTTGCCTTTAACCTGTGACAATTGCTTGCTTACATTACTTGCCCCTTATTTATCTTAGTTGCATTACCTATCTTTACTCTTTGCGTTGCGATCGTTCTTGGGTACTTGTTGAGATTTCTAAATCTTATGCTTGCTCTTTCTATTCTCAGGTAAAAGGCCAGTGGCGTGATAGCAACATGCATGGGTGAGAGCACTCGAGTTCAGCACCGTGGCTTGCCACTATTTTTGCCATTTTATTTTATTCTTCATTTGATTAGAAGTGGACCGGTCCCATATTTCAAATATTTATTTCAGCTTTCGTTGATTCTCTAAATAAAGTACCTTTAAGGTTTTAATTTTCTTATGATTTCTATTGTTACTTTTACTATTTCCTCTTTATTTTGACGATGACGTTCCATAGTAGTATCCTAGTTTAGCTGTATGTGGGATGCTACAAAACTACTAAATATTTTCTCATCTTCTAAGGTCTTTCTGTTAAAATATCTCTAGGCAACTTGTCGATTTGTTTAGAACCTCTTAAAGAAAAATCACTATCTCTCTCCTCCCTCTATGTGAGTGGGCCATGGCTATATTGAGATGGGCCAATATTTTTAGGGGAAATTGCACTTGATTCCTAATGAACTATTTTGTTTTATTTAATCAAGCCCTTTATTCTAATATTATTTTTTCGAGCAACAAACCATTTCAAAGTGTCTAAATAAACCCTTATACAACATGGATCATTAACACGCACGGTAGGCCCACCCATCACCTATACTGCCGCCCAAACCTCTCAATCCCACCTGCCATTAACGGCAATGCTTGATTAGACATTTTAAGTAGTTTAGGGGCTTAAATAAGAAAATTAAAGTGAGAAGCTTGATTGGATAACATGAAATCGTTCAAGGGATCAAGTGCAGTTTTTCCATATTTTTTGTATGCCCTTGCATTTGCTTCTTTTTGCAAGTACATCAAGCATTGAGCATTATACTTCAAATATTCCAATTTCTTTACTATTATAAAAAATGTGAGTTGGTGGTCGTCGGTGCGTTCTCTCTCTTTTTTTCTCAGCCGTCCGATCAAAATCAGCCGTCCAGATCTACATGTAGGTAGTTTTTTCGCTCCTCGTAGAAAAGGCCGGGCCGACGCGTGGGCCGCGCTCCTTCTCTTCTCTTCCTCGCATCCTTCGCCTCCCGCAACCACTCCACCTCCCACAACCGCCGCCTCCTTCTCTCCCCCGAACCCTCGTGTCGTCCCTCCTCCTCCTCAGCATCGCCACCAATTCCTTCCCTGTACGGCAGTGTCTGGTCACAATCCCCCAACTTCCCCCAGTAGCATCACATTCCCTCGTCGCCGCCTCCTCTCCCCATCTGCCCCCGGCCACCTCCCCACCTCCACCTCCCGCAACTGCCGCCTCCTTCTCCCCCGAACCCTCGTGTCGCGCCTCCTCCTCTTCCTCGGCGTCGCCACCAATTCCTTCCTCACGTGGCAGCATCTGGTCGCAGTCCCCTAACTTTCCTCAGGGTGCCGCCACCAATTCCATCTCCCATTGCCCCTCCAACCAGCGACACGATGCTCGCGCGACAATGGCCAGTGGATTGGAGAGAATGGCGCTCGGCGACAACGACCGGTGGATCAAAGAGAAGGGCACTCAGCGATGGTGGTGGCTTCCTCTTACTACGCCCGCCCACGAGGCTCTCCCCCGCCTCTGCCGCCCAATGGTCACTCGCCCGGTGAGCCTTTCTACCTCCTCCTGCTCTTCGTTCGGGAGCCTGTCACGCTGTCTGGCGATTTTGGTCTCTCAAGCTGGTCGTCGAAGTCGATGCCGTGGTCGAATGGGGCCGTGGTCAAGGGGTTGTAGTCGAAGTCGAAGCCGTGGTTGAAGGGGGTCGTGGCTGAAGTCAAAAATCCGTGGTCGAAGTCAAAGCCGTGGTTGAAGTCGAAGGGCCATGGTCGAAGTCCAAGCCGTGGTTGAAGGGGGGCAGTGATCGAAGTCGAAGGGTTGTGGATGAAGTTGGTTCGCGGTCGAAGTCGAAGGGCTGTGGTTGAAGTCATGCCGTGGTCGAAGTCGAAGGGTCATAGTGGAAGTCCAAACCGTGGTTGAAGGGAACAATAGTCGAAGGGGCAGTGGTCGAAGTCGAAGGGCCGTGGATGAAGTCAGTCCGCGGTCAAAGTCGAAGGGCCGTAATCGAAGTCGAAGGGTCATGGTCGAAGTCGAAGACGTGGTCGAAGTCGGGGCCGAGCAGGTTGGCGCCGGTAGTCAGGCGACAAAGCACAAGCGCACCGGAGGCCTGCCAACGTACGACCACCAGCGATGGTCGACCGCTCCCGACCTATGATCACGCGCGATGGTCGACAGCTTCTAACTTACAACCACGAGGTATGATCGACGACTTCTAATTTACGACCATGAGCACTAGTCGATGTGTTTCGACTTACGACCATGAGGTGTGGTCGATGTCTTTCAACTTACGAATACGAGTGCTGGTCGATGTGTTCCGACTTACGACCACGAGCGCTGGTCGATGTGTTCTGACTAACGACCACGAGGTATCCTCGATGGCTTCCGACTTCCGACCACGAACGATGGTGTCGGCTTCCGATGTTCGACCATAAGTCATTGTCGAAGGCTCCTGGTTTAGTACCATGATCGATCGTTGACCGCTGCCAACTTACGACCAGTCCACTAGTGATGGTCTATCGCTCCCGACCTACGATCACGCGTGATGGTCGACGGCTTTCCGACTTACGACGATAAGGTGTGCTCGAGGACTTCTAACCTACGACCACGAGGTGTGGTCAATGTCTTCTGACTTATGATCACAAGGTGTGATCGACGGCTTTCAGCTTACTTGACGGATTTAAAAAACTTTTAGAACATGTTTGTATGCATATTCTAAAAATTTTTACCACCCATAAATTTTAAAACATATAGTATGATAAATTTTAAAAAACTGTAGCAACATACAGATATTCAAGTAGTCATGTGTAAATTTCAAGTACGATACAAAACATAAGCTAAAAGGAATCCTGAAACCAAGCAAACAGTGAGACAACTGCTCCGCCTTCTGTATCAACTTTACGTCATGGGCTTCTCAAGAAGAGCAGAAATGTACCACTCGTCGGCCTTGGGCCCCTTGTCAAGCTTCCGCCCGGTGTCCCACCGGAGCTTCCGGAACCCGACCTTCTCGATGATCGGCACGTACACGTCGGTCAACTCTTTCCCGGTGCAGAAGAAGTGGTCGAGCCAGAACAGGCCCCCCGGCCGGAGCACGCGGTATATGTCGTACAGCTCGGCGTCGAGCACCGTGCCGGGGATCCACCGGCTGAGCACGTGCATCGAGTGGACGATGTCGAGCGTGCCATCGAAGAACGGCAGCCGCCCAGCGATGGCGCCGATGTGCAGCGGCACGAGTCCCCGGGACGCGACGAACGCGCCGAACGGTGCGCCCAGGTCGAGGGTCGTGGTCACCACGGTCACCCCGCGCTCCGCCATGCGCGCCGCGAACGTGCCCGTGCCGCCGCCGATGTCCAGCCCGATGCGCACCGTGCCACGGGGCTTGGAGGCGAGCACGGTGTCGATGTCGTAGTCGAGGTCCCTGCCCTGCCCGACCCACCGGCGCTGCTCGCGGCCGGTGAGGTCGAAGCAGCCCTTGCAGTCGTGGCTACCCGGGCGGCGAGAGCGGTTCACGAGGCACGTGTAGTTCTTGCATGTGTACGGGTCCCACACGACAGACTTTTCCGGTGGCATGGACCACAGGCTCTGCGGGAACGGAGTCGGGTCCGGGAACCCGGCTGGGCCTCGCGCGCGGCACCGTCGCCTCGGCAGCGGCTCGCATCCCTGAAGCATGAGCCGCTCAGCGAACGCCGCGTCGGACGGGCAGTCGCCACCTATGCTATACTTCATGTACGTCTTGAGCTCGTCACGGTGGCGGTGACACACGGCGCCGATCGCCGGGTACAGCTTGTCGGAGTCGAGGTTCGGGGTGTAGCCGAACGGGAGCGTGTGCGGGCCCAGCGCGAGCGTGAGCTCTTCCTCCGGTGTTAGCTTCGGTGGCGGCTGGGTCCGCCGAAGCTTGCCAGAGTTGGCTATGAGCCTTTTGATGACAACGTCGGTGGCGTCGACGCGGCGGTGGAGGTTCACGGCGAGGCTTTGGCTGGAGGCGAGTACTTTGAGCGCGACGTCAAGAGCGGAGTCGCCACCGAGGTGGGAGAAGGAGACGGCCAGGAAGATGGAAACAGAGTTGGTGACGACGAAGAGGAGAAGAATCTTGGCACGGTCGGAGTAGTGCCTCTTCTTGGCGGCGGCATGGTGAGGCGCCGGCGGTGCATGGTTAGTGCTGCTTGCGCCGGCAGGGGCGTCCATTTGAGGTTGGTGCTGGGAAATTTGCTTTCTTGGGTAGCCTTCCATGATGCCCATCTGCAGTTCATGCAAGAATGTGTTTGCTGGTTTCTATCTTTAGTTATAGATATCATAATCTCTAGCTGATTTGCGGTTTCTTTTAAGTTCTTCGAGACTCGAGAGAATATTCACTATTCAACAATGCATGTTAGCATTGCCGAAGTGTTACTCACGGTCAATGACGAGAGAACCTCTCGCTCATTTGTTTGGAGGAGCAGTGCAAGGGTGAGAGACTATCCTTTGCGTGTTTCCTCAGGCATGCACTAAACTTCGCAGTAAACAGAGCACTTATATGTTCCACTTGTGCCGATTTGACTGTATCATATGTCCTCTTGCGCCGGAAGAAAATTCTATGGGTGAGGGCCTTGAAAGCAGAGGCGTTGGGTTAGTCTAATTTCCCTTTTGTTTTTGTGTTTTTCTAGACGATCTCGTAATTTCATTTGCGTTCAGAGTGGTGCCGTGCACGCTGAAGCGGGCCGCTTTCCAACATGGCGCGGCCTTTTCTTGTAGCCCAAGCACCTAGCGGGCTATGTGCAGCATTCCCAACGATCCCTCCCGGAAACTACGCGGCCGGCCGAAGCGCATTCTCAGCCCATGTTCTCCATCCGACCGCTTCCCGGAAACTACGCTATGATCACAAGGTAGCTACAAAAGGAGCTCAGCTTATAGGGAGCACAGAAGCTACATGAAGCCTTAAGCCCTGCTTGAAGGCTAGCATCAACCGGAACATTAGGGTATTCTGGCGTGTTAAGATGCAGAACCTATCAACTAATATCATCATACTGAGCCGCTAGCACATATGAGACTAGGGCACCGCATGACTCAGTGTAAACGTGATCCGGGAATTGAACAAACCTCACACCTAGGATGAACCTGCCCCCAGGGCCTCCCTACTTGAAGGCCAGCATCAACCAGGACGCTAGGGCATTCCGACGTGCTAAGATACAAAACCTACCAACTAATATCAGCATACTGAGCTGCTAGCACATATGAGAGTAGGATGCCGCATGACTCAGTGGCAACATGACCTAGGAGCTGAACAACAAGCCTCGCACCTAGGACAAACCTGACCCATCGGGGCCTCCCTCTCGCGTGCCAGAGGAACCCCCCTTGGACGATCGAGCGTGGGCTTGGCGGATGAGCCCATTGAGGTAGCTCAACCTGTGCGAGCTCCAAACTCATGAGAAGAAAGAGTGAACATGGTTTGTGATGGAGAGGTCGACGCCCCATATGTAGGTGCCCTGAAAGCAGAGAAGTAGACAAGAGCTTCATGGAGATGCCCAAGTCCTAGGCTAGACCATGCATTATCTTCACCACAGAAATGGTAGTGGTGGTCACTTTGTCCTACTCATCGGCGGCTTGGGATAAGCCATGGTAAAGCTGCTCCACATCGGTCTCCTACTCAGCGAGCTTGCGATGTAGCTCAGTAATTGTTTCATGGGCTGCATCCAATTCCCACTGTGAGGCAGCCGCCCTACCCTCCGCTTCCTTTATGAACCTCTTGTTCTCCATTAGGATGTCGTTTTGCATAGAAGACAACTTGTGCATGGTCAAGAGGCTCTCTAATGGAAGAGGGTTGAGATTAGGAGCCGAACCCACGACCGTGTGGTAAATGGACGATCTAGCTACCTTCATTAGGTCGCGCTCCACCGAAGCGAACACCTATCTTTTTGTTAGAGGATGTACTTCGAGGGACGAGTCTAGCTCAGTGAGCACCGCCCGTGCGACGGCCTCGCTCAGGAACTTGGCCGTGGGCTTTGATAGAGCTAAATCCTTGGTGGTGACATGACCCCTAACCAGTAGGGGGCACTCAAGCTCCCGCTTGAGGTGTGTCTCCTCATGGCATGTGTGTGAGGATCACACACTTGAGGCAAGGGCCCGTAGCCATCTCGTCCATAGTGGCCTCCCTAGTGGTGACCGGGTCCACACCTGTTGAAGCCCTCGGGGAGTGTGTTGAGGTGGCACCCATGGTGTAAACTTTTGTAGCCCTGCCCTCGACATCCAGGCTCCCCACGAGGATGAGTCAGCAGGCAGCAGCTTTAGTGGGGCAAACGGACAAGGGATACTGGTGAGCACTAAGCCCCCATCACCTCCTCAACTTGGGGGAGTGTCAAGCCTACGAGTCTGACAAGTCAGGAGAATGTTGGGGATTGGATGGTCAAGTGGGTAAAAAAGCTAAGCAGGAAACTTACTTGGGACTTGACAAAACCGCGAAAGGCACAAATGCACCCCGATGCATCGCCCTCGTTAAAGGACATGTTCCAACTTGGCTCGAGGGGGGCGATCCTTAGCATGCAAAATTCTTCGACAAGATCGCACATGCTGAACTTTGTGGCAAGTCCTTGTAGTAGAAGCCGATTCGCTTTATCCTTTAAACCCATGGTGGGTGAGAAGTGTAGTGAACTGCCCATCAGAGGTTTTTTCCAGGTGCTAACAAGGCCCAATCCCTGGGCAGGGTAGTAAAACCACAAGTCCTTTCATGAGTTGCATTTGACCTTGTAGGCCTTAGCAGGGAACTCAAACTTCTGGCGATTGCCGCAGAGCTGGAAGGCGATCACCCCATACGAGGAGCGTACGCTTTATCCTTTGAACCCATGGTGGGCGAGAAGTGTAGTGAACTGTCCACCATAGGTTTGTTCCTAGTGTTGATAAGGCCCGATCCCTGGGCAAGGTAGTAAAACCACATGTCCCTTCATAAATCGCATTTGGCCTTATGGGCCTTATTAGGGAACTCAAACTTCTGGCGATTACCGCAAAGCTAGAAGGCGATCACCCCGTACGAGGAGCGTACACCGTCATAGGCATACACCACCGAGTGTGAAGCATAGTGGAGGAAGATTCACCCCTAGGCTTTATATCGCCCATTCATACATTGAGAGGCAGATTAAGGAGCCTAGGTTGACATGAGAGACCTTGAGATTAAATATGTCAAGTATGTTTTTCAGCAGCCCAACCAAAGGAATACAGAGGTTGACGTCGAATTGCGTGGCAAAAACAACGAGCATCCCCAGCTCCGGGTGGGGCCGGTCCTCATCGACCTTTCGCAAGACGGCCAAGTCGGCACTCTCGATCTTACCATCTTTCTCCAGGAGCTCCAGGAGGCCCCTTGATTAGGGATGGGCATTTGGTTTATTCAGTAAAAAATATTTTGGTTTTTGAAAGTTGACAACCAAATTAACTAAACTAAAATAGAAAATCAAACCTAATTAACCAAATTATTTTAGTTTAGTTAATTCTATTTTTTGGTTAACCAAAATACGCACAACGCTTTAACGCATAATAACATTCTTTAGTCTAGTGTTATCATACTGGATTTATTTTTTAACGAATGATATCTCTAGAAGCTACTAATATTCTTCCTTTTAAGATGTTGAAAAATACCTACAAAATTAAATGAGAATAACCTCTGTTTACTACAATTTCACATAAGGAAAAATAATATTTCGGTATTTCGGTTAATTCGGTTTTTGTGACTTAAAAACCACACCAAAAACCAAATAGCATGAAAATATAAACCACACCGAATACCATACACCGAATAAACCTCAATTTTTGATGTTTTTGGTTCAGTTCAGTATTTCGATTTTGGTATAAAAATGCCCACCCCTACCCTTGATGCATTTGAGCAGTCAAGAGCGCACTATGCACGAACCTGAGTTAGGAGGGGGACGAGTGCGAACCTGAGGTTGTGGCTAGCGGGCATCGGAGTCGGTGATGCATGAACCAAAGGACACATCTAGATAGTTCAATGCATGAGTTGAGCTCAGATGAGCCTCATAGAGCAAGTCGGGGTGGTGACCTAGGACCACATTGGGGAGACAAGGACAAGGCCCGGGAGGCTCGAACCAACTCCAGAAGTAGCATGAACTACCTCGGGGGGAGAGGGACACGAACAAGGCCTAGGAGAACTTTGGACGGGGATCAGGGGCGAGTCCTAGACCAACTCCAAAAGTGGCATGGACCACCTTAGGGGATGCAGACAAGGCTAGGGGGACTCCAGACAAGGTTGGGGACGAGTCTCGAACCAACTCTAGAAGTGGTGCAGACCAACTCAAAGTGGTGTAGACCACCTCAGGGGGACATGGACAAGGCCTAGGAGAGCTCTAGATGAGGTCAAGGGTGAGTCCCGAACCAACTCTGAAAGTAGCGCACACCACCTCGAGGGGACACGGACAATGCTTGGGAGAGCTCTGGACGAGGTCAGGGTTGAGTCCCAGACCAACTTCGGAAGTAGCATGGACCACCTCGGAGGGACGCAAATGAGGCCCAGGAGGGCTTCAAATGAGGTTGGGGGCGAGTCTCGGACCAACTCCAGAAGTAACCTAGACCTGCTTAGGGGTGGCTGAGCAGGCGAGCGCAGGAGCGGTGACGTCAACCCGATGCGATGGACAGGTAGAACAGAGTTGACCAGTGTAGATGGTCGGGGTAGAGCAGGAACGACGACATCAGCGATGTTAGGCCAGAGAATGCCCGGTGCAGCCGAGCGGATGGGGCGGACCTGGTGTGGCACCTCTGGCGAAGGGGCGAGCTAGAGGCGTACTGAGTGGAGTGAGGCCAGGGGAAGAAATGGGGATTGAAGGTGGGGATTTGGACTCTATTCACTGGTAGGGCAAGGATATTTAAAGGCAAAATGAGGTCCATGGTGGATCGAGTCTATATGGCTCCTCAAGGATATTTCGTACACCTGGTCTAAATTAGGCTCATAGCACAATGCACAATCGACTCATAGCATAGTGCGCATTCGGCTCACAGCACGGTGCAAATCTGTCTCATAGCACAGTGGCTTTACGGAGGTTTCATCACATAATGACTCCTGGAGCAAACGCCAAGCGGGTGTTCTTGTCTTGTGGAATATACAACTAGTACGGTCTCATGATTCATGCTTGCGGGAAAATGGCCCGGTGATGCGCATCACAAGGAACACTTCTAGTAATGCATGTTGTCCCTAGGCCGAGTCCGCCTCACCCCCAGACAAAGTCCATGCTATGCCCCGGGCAACCCCACACCATCCCCGGATCGGTTCCATGGCAGGTCAAGAACCAAGTCCGTGCCACTCTCGAGAAGGTGGTTCGCTACGCCCGCCACCCCTTGGCCCTTCCAACGTGCCGGCAAAGCTTTTCGAGTGTCTTGGGAAGGATGGCTAAACCCTGACAGGGCTCAAATTGTACTCAACAATTTTGCCTCAATCAAACCTCGCTCTATCTCGATGGCACATCCTCAATTAAGTGCTCCAGTTGGACTAATGACAACCTCAACAAGTGTCATAAACTAAGCATGTGGCACACCCCCTAGCTTCTAGCCCCATGCCTCAACAACTCAAACAGACAATGATCTATCACCTAGAATCCACATGAGGAATAAGATATTTTTTATATGTCGGAGTGCATTGCAAATTATCAGGGAAGCCATAGACCCAAGGCCACACGCTGACCCTTTTTACCGGTCGATGTGCCAGCTTAGGCTGATGATAACTTCGGCTAGGCAAGGCATGTTGAAGTGCGTCACAACAACCTCGACTCAGTATGGCACATTGGGGAAGTTACTCCGGACGAGGTCCAGGGACCAACCATGGACAAAGTCCAGAGACCAACCTCAGCAAGGTATGACATATTGGGGAACCCACCTTGGACGAGGTCCAAGGACCAACGTTGGCGATGTGTGACACATCAGGGATGGCCCCCCATGCTACCTCGGTTTGATGATAATATCCCTGAAGCGAAGTGCACCAGCATACCTCGTGTGGTGGCCTGGGCAAGTGCTATTCACTAGGATCTCGCCTTGGACCCAGATCAAATGTCAACCTCAGTGAATGGAAGTTCGGGGCCCACTTGATGTAATAGACAAAATTACCCTTAGGAGTAAGCTGGGCTGCAAGGGCACTTGAGAAATAGGAGGGGAGGCCACTTGTAACACTCACACCCACATACAATGCATTCATGCAATTGCTTTGGTGTGATTCTCATTGAGTCCCTCCTTTGCATCCTCAACGGTCTGCAAAGCCGACCAGGGGTGCCTACAAGTTTACTTTCCGATCTCATATCGATGACAACACTAAGATTTTGATTTTTGATGATTTATGTTAACTCAATTATGTCTACATTATTCACGTCCTTAATTTTCTCTACTCAATCTGTGAGACCATGTGGAGGTCACCTTATATGTTTGATGAGTATTTGACTTTAATGTGCAAGTTCTATTGAAGTTTGAGTTTGGTTTTGAAGCTTTTTAGTTTTCAAAGTTGCTATCAAGAGTTAAGCGGTCTGACCGGCTTGATAACGCTGGTCTGACCGACCTGGCATCGGTAGTCTGACTGACCTAGCATCGGTAGCCTGGCCTACGGCTATGAAGCAATCAGACTGGTCGAGTGGCCTTTTGGAGAATGGACACCAAACACTTATGTTGGTGTATTTGAGGATGTCTTTGTACTTGGTGTCACTTAATTGGAGTTTTGAACTAAAACTAGATAAAAATTAACTAAAATTTTAGAGAGGGTGTTTTTTGGTGCTCTTAAGTGGTCTGACCAGCCTGTAGCCGACGGTCAGACCGGGGCAGTCTGACTAACGTTGGGCCAATGGTCATATTAGTCCCATATTACCAGGGTTTGACTAGGTTGACTGGGTGGTCTTAGTTGGTAGTCTGACTAGCCTTTGCGGAGATGTGTGAGCTGAGTTTTATCTTAGTTGTGTTGTTGATCTATGAGATTTTCAAGATTCCATACAAGGTGTTAGTCATGGTGGGAATCCATGCAAGTGTTAGTCATGGCGGGAGTCTGCGCATTGTGATAATCATGGTCGGGAGTGCCATGTGGTGTTTGTTAATATAAGTCAAGTGCGTATCACTTGTGATTAGGATGATTGCTTATTCTTTGATGTGCAGGATGCTTGGTGATTGTTGGTGGTCAACAATAAGATCGAGGCTAGGGGAAGAGCTCGAGGCCATGGAGGGTTGTGTAAGTTCGAGTGAGACTGCATCTCAAGTAGAGAAACACGAGAGAAAGATAAGGTTAGTGATGAGGGAAGTGCATGCATGTGATGTGCCATTAGACTTGGTCCATTTCAGGTGGTGATGATCCAGGAGGAGGTCGGAGGTATATAGGCTTGGCGACAAGTCATTGGATATCGTGGACTTCGTATTGAAGTTTCCTTGAAGGAGAAGCATCATGAAGCCTGGTGGGTGAATATTGCGTAAATTATCCAATACTAGGTAGAGAGAAGGTTTGCCAAACCATGGCAGTAACCTAAGGTGGATTAGGTCACGTCAGAAAGAATGGAGCATCTTATCGGGCTATTGGAGCCATGTGAAAGTAGCGCTTTGAGAAGCGTGCATATATGTAAGTATAAAACCCATTTGTGTGTGGGTTATCATGTTTTTCTATTTGTGTGTAGTTGTATCCATTAAGTATGGTTGGTTGTTAAGGTTAGGTGTGAGGTGATGAATCTTCACTATATAAGCTCTTGTATGTGTTGAGAGAAAATATCTCTTATTCTTGGAGAGCCACTTTAGGTTAGGGTTTCCATGTGTTGGGAGCTTTGTGTGAGTACTCTAGGGTTAGAGCTATATCCTCCATGATGGAGTGGCAGTAAACATTCATCTCCAAGTATCAATAGATCCACCAAACCCATCCAAGTCATTGTTCTCAAGTTGAAGCTCTTGCGGCTTGGTTTTTGTTGTTTTCTTCGCCCCTCTTGATCTTTATTAGTGCTAAGGACGTGTAAGTGGTAGAGATATCCCTTGAAGATCAGATACCATCCATCTAGGCACTTTTTATGGAAAGATCTTGAGTTCGTTCGATTTGGCTCAAGAAAAGGTGATTTGGTGGTTTTGATCTTGATGCCTTTTGGCTTGTGTTATTCTTGTTGTTACACTTGCTAGGACTTATGGGAGCATATGCAAGATCATCTAGACCATCCTTTACCCACAATCATGTCTTGATTCAAGTTCTTGTGGTTTTGGTGCAACCCGCCTTCAAATGAAAAAAGTCAGAACTTTGGATGATGGTTTTTGGCTATAGCTAATGGCTTTTGGTTGAAAATAAATAGTAGCGGCTGAAAGAAGTGGCTTTTAGAAGGAGGGGTGAGTGGTGCAAAAAATGAGAGTGAGATGTGTGCGCAAGATGGGAGCGAGAGGAATGGGGTACGTGATACCCTCATGACCCCTGACTTATCCTCAGAGCAAGATAGGAGCGAGAAGAGTAGACAAACCACTTCAAGAAACCAAGTATTCTGACAAGGAGAAGCCAATACGAATAGGGCCTGACCTTCTTGATCTTTGATTGGATATGTTTATGATATTCTAGAGAAGGTGCATGCAAATTTCAAGTGATTTAGAGCAGTTTGAAAGTTGTGCAAGTTTCTCTCTCGTTGTAATACTGATTTTGTCGAGAGGTCAAACCGCCCATGTAGGATAGGTTAGACCGCCCAAGGCTGATCAGACAGCCTGGAGGAGAGGTTAGACTGCCCTTATCCAATCAGATTATCTATTGCACTGCTGTCAGGTCGTCCGGGCTAGTCTAGACTCTTTTCGCTCGGTTTTTATAGAGTTGGCTTGTAGGTTTCGTATGTTTGATCTCCTGCTGCGTGTTTCGAAGCCGTAGACAACCCGAAGATTCAATTTGATATCGAAGAAAAGTTAGCTCCTATTCACTCCTCTAGTCACCGCCTTTGGTCCTATACAATCAGTGGATAACTATGTGCGCTGACAAAGAATATTTGTTCATCACGATTCTCTTATTGTGTGTGCCAGACATATCGATCAAGCGGCGGGTTCCAGAATAAAGGAACTACTGTTCCATTTCGAGAACCTACTCGTTGTGATAAAACTTTATTTAACGACGAAAACGATTGATTGTACGATAATTTCTGGGTGATTCATTCATTTGTCGATGGAATACTAAGCTCTGTCCGCAGGTTTGACTCAAAACAGCCTGATTAATAAGTGTTAGTGATGTTGTTCGGATGAACTGCGTAAGGTAAATTTTTTAATTAAATAGTTATTCATCAATCCTCCAAAATCCTACAAGTTAGAATGTCTGTACTTTTCAGGCTTACCAACAAAGCTGCAGTACTACCCGCTTAGTAATATTTGTATATGCCGAGTCTGATCATGTATTAGAATTGGCAGGAGATTTTACAATAAAATTCTAATTTGCACTCACCCGTTGGCTCAAAAATAGAGGATATACTTACTAGAAAATGTTACATAAGTTAGGTTTCTTCAACTAGCAAAATCAACACATACTGAGTAACTGACAAGGCTGGGAGAAACTAAAGTCAAAACTGATAAGCTAGCTTCCAGTGTCTGCATGGAACTCCTCATCACATGTCTGATCTAATAGATAACTAACGTCTCGTGCATGCACTCCCACGCATGGCATGATCAAAGCCCCCCAAAAAACAAAAACAGAAACCCTCTTGTGAACGCGTGCATACACGAGCTGCTTCATTTGGAGCGAAGTGCTGCATTATGCATCGACTTGTCAGGAACATCACGTCCGTCCAGAAGAACAGTACATACCGAGACGTACAATTCGAACGCCGCTGCGATTGACTTCACTGAGTATACAGGTACAGATGTACATACAGACGTATGCGCATGTTGGTCCAGTCCAACAGTGCATATAATATACATACGCTGCGTGCATCTTAGTCTGCAGCTACGTACGAACGTACGTATAGAGAAAGAATCTTATAGACGACATATATGCATTATATTCAACTGTGTCGATGGACAGACTCAAAATATATATATGCAAGCACGAAACAAGCTCACGTGAGTGTACGTCCCAAGGATCGATCGTTCTGTACGTACATGTGTGGCAGACCTGGTCATTTGGATCAGATCTGAGTGTGAGGTCCAAACGAACACATGCATGATCAATCTGCATGCAGGATATTTCGTTTGATTGGAGCAGTATATACAAGTACACATGTTTTAATTAATTGATTGCTTACTTCAATTCTGCAGTGAGATGCATGCTGAGATAATTATTGATGATCGATCAGAGCATCAGATTTGGCCATCTTGTTTCTTGTTTCACGAGGAGCTAGTAGCAGCAGCAGCATAATTGAGGTCCCCTTCACTTACGTGTGTACAGACACTGTCGGGCTATTAGCGAATCTCCCAGGTAGGGTTCCGGTTTGTGACATGGTCACGTAGCTAATTAAGGGGCTTCTTTAAATGCGTGAACCCTGCAGAATTTGTCATCATATGAAATACTTATGTATATATGTACGTCTGCTGTTGGAGATGGTTGGTAATGAAGCTAGCTAGAAATCAGTTTGCTAATCCGTATAATTATTTCATAAAGAAGCAAAAAGGATGCACAACAATCTCTCCATGCATGGAAAGCTTGCACCACACACGTACATGCTTAGGTTAAATAATTTATGTGTATAGGTATCACCCGGATGTTTTCTTCCCAACAATCATCCAAATTTCGGACCGTTGGATTAGAGATCCAACGGTCTCTTTTTTGGAGGGGGGAGAAATTTTTTTGGAGGGGGTGGAGAATTTGTGGTCCTTGGATCTCTAATCCAACGGTCACAAATCTGGATGAAAGTTAGAAAGAAAACATCCGGATGATGTTTATCAATACTCAAAGTTGAAACATTCGTAATGCATGCATGCATGCATGCAGACTTGCTGAGTCAGAAATAATCAGAAAATGTTCTGGACTTCATCTAGAAGACACATTTTGTCCTCATTGTAGCAAGCGTATATGTGTTGTTTATATATATCACGCAGCCGGCCTAGAATACTTGATTTCGTTGAAATTTACAGGTCGATCGAATTGCGCATGTGGACATATTTCTCTAAAAAAGTGGCCGAGAATTGGAGATATATGAGAAGTCCATATGCAAAGCTCGGCAAAGTCGGCGGTTGTCGCCATCAAATTGCGACTTGTTATCTTGCTACTAGCTAGAATTTTTATCTCCACATGCAGTTTTTTCCAACAGAAAAGAAATGAAAATGAGTAAATGACAAATACACCACAATCTTCAGTAAATTATTGAAAAAAACTACACAAAAGGAAAAAAAATACTAGAACAGTCATCTGATTGTTGACGTGCACAGAAAAGCTAGATGAATCAATTAATAATGCCACGAAAGGAGACTAATCGAGGGCCTACTAGAAAGGCCCTTGTGTCTAATCTCATGATTTTCTATCTATAGCACCTTCTTTTGATGTGGATGTTTCTTGTTTCTTTGTTTAGTTAAAACAAATCAAGTCATTTTCATTTGGAAAACTAGCCCAATGATGCCGAAGTCTTGTTGTTTTTCCAGCAGTAAAATTCTACATGTAGACTCATCGTGGACTTTTTCCTGCTTCTTGTCAGTTCACACAAGCAACTTCAACTTAATTTTGGGAACAATTCTTATTATTAATGATGCCACCTGCCAACTTTTCTGTGATGTATGTGTGTTATAAAAATCACAAAGAGATTAGTACTGGTTTGAAAGTTATCTTCTACTCAACAACTAGTTCATCATCAATATGGTTAACGTAAGATGTACTTTCAGATTGTTGAAACAAATGGAAGCATATATGGATCTGCAGGGACAATCAATTCCAGGTCCAATTGGAGACCACATGGACATGTACAACTGAAGCTTGCAAATTGATAGATGATATAGGCGTGTGCACGTTTGTGCGAGTGGTAAGAGAGCAAAGAGATGCATGATGTGTAGGTGTGCCTAGAACTAGAAGAGATGAATCTGAGGTTGGATTTGTGTGACATGTACGTGTCGACTCGGCTTGCATTCCGACTTGTTTGTCATGGATTGCCCGTAATTAATGTAAAAAGTCCCAGTGGAAACACATTGTGTGAGCTAGAGCTAGTGGTCTCGACCAAAGGATCCATGAAAACGAAAGAGATCCAAACAAACCAAGAAAAAAAAGGTTCTCGCAAATAGGAACGTACTCGTGCATATCCTTCGATCGATCGAGAGGTCACGGGCCTCACTTGACTCCTCCGGCCAGTCACGTCCATGGCTCCACGCATGCACAGCTAGCATCATCACACCATTTGACAAACGAGTCCTGTTAAAAGTGCATCTTCTGTTCTAGTTTGTGCATATATATATATGCTAGCTAAACTAGTTTGTTCTTCTCATTGTGTGAGCTTGCTAGCTAGTACGTGCAGTACAGAGTTCAGAGAACATGACAGCAGGAAGGAGAAGAATGATGCAACAGCGATCGAGCCCTACATGCCTCCTTTTTGAGATCAAAAGGTGCGTCTTATGCTCTGTCACGAGGGACAACTTCTTCTGAGCCTTTTTTGTCTAGACGTATGCATGAGCTTGTAAGAATGATGTGTGAGTCGGTTAAAAACTACCAAACCATCTCATCCCTGCTTAAAGCTGGCTTTAGTAGGACCGGCTCACGTAATGCGGCCAATGGCCATCATATGTTGCTTTGTCGAATTCCTGCAACTTGCTAATCTGTCATTTCGACTCTTTTTTTACCATGAACAGTGTCTTTGTTTGACGCTTCGATCGGTTCAAAACTGTGAACTGTAAAGTAAATCTGTCTACTTAACACCGGTTGCACAAGGATACCTATCGTCCTATCATGTAAATGCAGTGTGATCCATCATAACATCGTACGCGCGTACTGATGACGTAGTACGTTCTTTTATGATCCGTCCTGTATCATTTCCTCGTCACAAGGCATCCACTGATCAATCGAAGCATCTGGTCATCTCCACGTCACTCTGAAGATCAACATCACACTATCACAGCACCCTTGCTCCATAGACTACTGCTTCCTTGTCCGGACATGCAGCTACAGAAAAATTAGGCCAGATATACAGTTGTACTCTTCAAGTTTCCGCGTATTATTTTTTTCTTTAGCTTTCAGTTTTTAATTATAGCTTATAACTTTTAATTGTTTGTAAAAAAGAGTACGAAATAATAGAAACTCTTGTGCGATTTTAACCGATACAAATAAAGCCGTTACAGTATGTTGTACAATCAATTTATAAATTTTATCTTAAAAGTTACTTTATTTAAAAATTAATTACTATAAAAAATTAAAAATAGCTTTTAAAAATTTGAAAGAAGAGACCGACCCTGACAATACTTTGCGCTTTCGCTTTTATGCGTTGCCTGGAGCTCCTTTTTGGCAAATGTGGCAGTGGAAAGGAATGTCACGGCAGCATCACGCTGGCATCCACATCCCCAAACACTGTACCTGCTTCATGCATATGCATCCGTCTGCACCCACAGTCACCGGCCGCCACAAGCATGAAAATTAAAGGGCGTGAGAGACCACGTAAAAGGTACGGTATATGTTTGTAATAAATAATTTTCATTTTAGTTAAGTTTAATTTTATAAAAGTTAAAAAAAATCAGATTTTAGTTTGTGTTGTCAGGGTTCAATCGATCTGACCATCATGAGGTCGGCAGTCTGATCGGCAGATGGTCGGCAGTTTGACTGCCATGGGACGAGCGATCAAACTGACTAGGGCTTTTGCAAAATTAAACACCAAACACTTGTGTAGGTTTTTTTTGGATTAGTTTGTACTTAGTGACACTAGAATTGAAAAGTGGACCTGAAACTAGATAGAGTTTAACCGAAATTCTATAGAGTGTGTTTTTTGGTGTTGTGAAGCGATCAAACCAGCCATGGCCGACGGTCTGACCGGGGCAGTCTGACCAACATGGGAAGTGTGGTCAGATCAGTAGGTGCCATCAGAGAACAGTGAAAATAATTTTTAAATTGGATGAGTGTGTGCATGACATGGGTGCTTTTGGTCGGTTGTGTGATGTTGTATGATTTTATCTAACATGAGTCAAGTGCATGAAATTTATGCTCAAGATACTTGCTTAGTCTTTGGATGTGCAGGTGGCTTAGAGAACGTTAGCGGTCGACGGCAATAGATCGGGACTAAGCAGAGGATCTAAGGTCTGAGCAGTCATGTAAGTCTGGGTGAGACTACATAGCTCAAGCGAAAAGCATAGAGAAGATAAAGATCGCGAAGAGGTGAGTTGGTGCATGTGGCGTGCCGAGTGATGAGGCCGATGCACGCAAAGACTCTTCGAGGGAGTCCGAATGCGTGAAAACGTGATGGTTAGTCATCGAGCACAACGGGATGTGTGTTAAAGCATGTGAAGATGTTTTGAGGCAAAGGTGAGGACAGAGTCAAGGGAAGGTGTCCAGAAGTTTCGTCGAGGGTATTTTGGTAGTTGGCCAAATACCGGGTTGGTGTCTTCATCCAAATCACGGTGCGGGGAGGCACAAAAGAGAAGTGGTTTCAATTAAGGAGAGCTAGAATTGACAAGTGGATCAATCACTAAAGGGTTAGCGGGTTGAGCGTTGTAAAATCTTTGAGAAGCGTGTGTAAATGTGTAAAATCCGTGTTAGTGGGGTTGATAGGTTTCTCTGGTAGGCTTAAATGGGTTGGATCCATTAGGATTATTGCTGATTATTAAAGGGGATGAGAGGAGGTGGTAGCGGGTAAGGATTCTAGGGTTTAGGTTTTGTTCTATCACCTTGTCTCCTTCCATGGTTATGAGAGGGAAAAACAGAGAGAGGAAAGACTGGTGCTTTGGCTGCACCTTGTAAGCATCCATGAGTATGTAAACTCTATCCTCCACTAGAACTAAATCAAAACTTTGTCTCAATCATATTCTTGTTTGTGTTTTTGTTTAGTTTTACTTGTTCTTAAGTTATATTTGTAATTTCATATTTGTAAGTGTTCTAACTCAAACTCTTGTTTAAATTACCTTACTAGGACATTTGAGAATAGATCTAGAAGACCTCATGCCTTAGATCCTTACGAGCAAGATGTAATTTGAGTTTTATGGTTATTGGTGTTCTTGTGCCATAGATTTGATTATCTTAAATTCAGTTATCTCGAACCCCAAAACCTCGTGATTCTTCATTGGTTTAGGTTTTTAATGCCTTGAATAAGTCTCATGCAAAATTTGAAAGTGTTTGGATGATGATGAGCAAGTTCTTAATATTTGAGTTTTGTTCTAAGTAGCTTTAAGATCGGGGAACAAGAGATCGGTCAGACCGGCCTCAGCAGTCAGACCGGGCTCGGTGGTCAAAACGGTTAATCCATGGCAATCTAATCGACCTTGTGTTGTTGGCGACTGATTTTATTGCCTTAGGTCTCCAGCCTTGTGTTGTTAAGTATGGTTGGTGCAATCTAAATTTGGTGACTCTTATAGTCACTTGAGTGAAAATTTTGAATACCATTAGAGAAAAAGTTTAAACAATCATTTATCTCTATTTGATTGTTGGCATTGGTCCTACAAGTGGTACCAGAGGGTAGTTAAGCTCTTCCTCATATATCTTAATCAATCTTAAAAGCCATGGCATCAGACAGGTATTCCACCAAGTCACCTGTCTTTGATGGGGTCGACCTCCCATATTGGAAGACGAGGATGGCTACATACATTCAGGCTCAAGGCTATACAATCTAGGAAAATATCAAGAGTTCCTGTGATGTCCCTATCGATGATTAGATCACTATAACAAATCTTCCTGACGTGGAGGCAAATAGCAAAGCAAGAAACCTCCTGATTTAGGGACTCGACAGAAACGCGTTTGACCATGTGTCTCATCTCACTTTGGCGCACCATATCTGGTAAACTCTTAGTGATTACCATAAGAACTCTATAGCTATCAAGGAGGTGCCTCAGAACTAGTTTAAGAAAGAATATCATAAGTTTGAGATGAAACTTGGAGTCTTGGGATGGGTTCTTTGCTTGCTTTCATTAGATCCTTAATAACTTGCATGCTGTCGGTGTGGTCTATCCAGACTCTAAAAATACAAGTCAAGTTCTTGGAGCCTTGGATAAGCTTTATTTAAGGTTGAAGACTCATGAGATCGACCTGCTCTCTTGCAAAAATAAGTCGCAGTCGATGGAACTTATGACTTACCATGCTAAGAGTCCTTCTTCTAGCTTACTTGAATCTACTTCTAGATTCTCTTTGTTTTCCTTACATGCTATGAGTGATGATCAGCCTGAATAGATTCCTGAGGATGAATGTTTAGGTGCATACATGTTGTAACCTTCTTTGTTTTGGATAAAGGTAGGAACTTTGATGCTGATATTGATGATCCACAATTGGAATAGGTTCGTGATATTCTAGAGAAGGTGCATACTAAGTTTTAGCTCATTTGAAGCTATAGATCAAAAATTACATTATTTCTTGGTTTGAAATCATGCTGATTTTTAGTTTTGTCCAGTTGGGCTGGTCATACCGCTCTTGGACTGGTTGAACTGCATGAGGTCGGTCATACCGCTAGTTACCCTGTGGCCATACTGCTTTCTAGTCATATTTCATAATCCCGATCAGACCACTTGGTACCTACGCTCATATCACTACCTGGTCATACTGGCCTGTGCATTGTGGTCATACCGCTTAGAAGTCTTGGATCTTTTTGCTTGGTTTTTCTTGGAGCTTTAATTGTGAATATTTAGTCTTTGATCTTCATAGCTTCTCTTAGCTACCAGAGTGAAGAGCTTGGCCATTTTGTTGGGAAAGATTTTGGAAAGCATCGGATTTAATTTGGACTCCTATTCACCCCCTCTAATCACCATCATCTGTCCAATAGCCTCTCAAACTAAATAGCTCAAACATGCTAATATTGAAAATGCTCAACTCAAGTCTAGCAAATTTTCTGTATGCTTAGAAGCTAGGGACATGAATGGTAGTGTTTTATCTTGCTCTAAGTGTGTTTTGCTAGATTTGAAGATCAAAAGTGGCATGGGTAAACTTCCTAAATTAACTGATGTGATGCTTCACTCTAGGACTCTCCCATGTTCAAATTATTCTAAATTAATTTCTAAAATTGAAACATTGACTAGCACTCTAAATAACATCACCAGTAAAGAAAAACATACTTCATCTTCTACATCAAAAAAATCTGGTCCTGTTGCATACATTACATGTGCATTTTGTGTTGAATAGGTTAGGATCTAGATGATATGTATGAGGCAATTAGAGTCAAGTTTGATCGACAGCTTAGGAATATTAAGACTGCATCATGTATCTCTTGTGAGTCTCTTATGCTTCAGGTAGCCATTCATAAGGAGGGATATGCTAGGGCGGTGGAGAAGCGTGACTATAGTTCATGTGCCACCCTAGCTAAGGAAAATGACTACCTCAAGAAAACCTTAAAGCGATTCTCTAGTGGTAAAAATAATCTCAATATAATCATAAACCAATCTAAGGTGGGTGTGAAGAATAGAGGTCTACGTTTCAATGGCTTAGAGTATTCCAAGAAAAATCCACCTAAGGTAGTGAGAGTTCTGAAGAGTGGATTGATTGAGTCAGAGACTGAACTAAGCAAGATTGTCGTCAAGTCTGTTGGCTTTGCACAATCTTCCTCTTGTGTAGTGGGTGCTTCTTCTTTAGTAGGTCCGATTTCTCATCTAGTCAAGTACTATTGCACCTACTGTGAGAGGGATGGCCACCTTTTCGTTCTACTTCAGGCAAGCCAAACTAGAGAAGAAGGATAGAGAGAGATCCTTGAGAGCTTGGTGAGTGCTTCTAGCCCAGAGTGTCCCTAGAGCTAGCTTTAGATCTAGATTTGTTAAGGATTTCTTTGATGGCTTTAGGTCAGCCTCTCATCTAGGCATAGGTTACCATGAGTAGGGCTGTAAAAAAAGCTCGAGGCTCGCGAACTGCTCAAGCTTGGCTCGCTCTAGACTCGATTCGAGCTTGATCCGAACTCCAAACGAGCCGAATTTGAGCTTCTTCTTAAGCTCGCGAGCTTTAACGAGCCGAGCTCGAATAGCTCGCGAGCTTGAGATTTTTTATTTCTCCGGTTTCCCCACCCCTCCCCCCGGCCCACAGCGGCACAGCCCCACACCCCCAGACCCCCTCCCTCCTCAGTCCTCTCCCCCACCCGCCTCTGCCAGACCGCCCCCTGCGGCCGCCCCTCCTCGCCCCCCGCCGCCGACCTCCTCTCCCCCGCCGCCGCCCCTCCTCCGGTCCTCCCCCCGTCCCCTTCCTCTCCCCCGCCGCCCCCCGTCCCCCTCCTCGCCCCCCATCGCCCCTCCTCTCCGCCGCCGCCACCGCCCCTCCTCCCCCGCCGCCCCTCCTCGCCTCCCCCCCGCCGCCGTCCCCTTCCTCTCCCCAGCTGCCGCCCCCTCTCCCGCCCCCGTCCCCTTCCTGTCCCCCTCCTCGCCCCCCGCCGCCGCCCCCCGTCCCCCTCCTCGTCCCTCCGGTCCCCCTCCTCGCCCCCCCCCCGCCGCCTCTCCTCGCCCCCCGCCGCCCCTCATCCCCCCGGTGCCCTTCCTCTCCCCCGTCGCCACCCCTCCTCTCCCCCGCCGCTGGCGCCTCTCCTCCCCCTCGGCGCCCCTCCTCTCCCCCGCCGGCGCCGCCCCTCCTCGACCCGGATCCGGCCACCGCAGCCACAGAGATGCCAGGCTTGGTCATCGCGCGGAACGCCGACGCCGGCGCTGTGGCCAGCTTCGCGGGTGTGTCCGCCACGTCACTGCGCTCCGCGACGCGCTCCAGGATGCTGGCAAGAGCGGCCACCGCGCGCGGCATGTCCTGGGCGCTCTCCACCAGCTCCTCGCCCTCAGCCATGGCTTCTTGGCCTCCGGTGTCTGCAGCCTGCAGGTACTCTCTCTCTACCCAGTCTCTACTCTCTCGGCACCGAGCCTACACGAGTCGAGCTCGAGCGAGCTCGAGTTTTGTCCGAGCCGAGCTCGAGCCCAGCTTGAAGTTCGAGGTTGATATTAGGCTCGCTCTAGCTCGGCTCGAGTTTCTACCGAGCTCGAGCTTGCTAGGTCAAGCTCGCTCGAGCTCGGCTCGTTTACAGCCCTAACCATGAGTGCAGAATATATCCACGATTGCCTACCAAACAAGGTGAGCACTAGGCTTTTGTTAGACATAGGCGAGAGTTCAGGGGGACTGTAGATAGAGCTTGTATGGGGGGTGCATTCTCATAGGGTCCATGCTTTGTGTAATGCCCTAGGGTCCAAACCGGCTTAGACCTAACCACATTCTGGATAGACCACGCACACGTAGCAACCCGCTTGCGCTTTCATCCTCGCTTCGTGCAAAATGGTTAACCAGGGGTGATACCATTGGAACTCCTAGGCTTATATGTAAGTACTTCTCAAGGTAAACTAGCAAGGTGGGACTAACCCAGAAATTCATGTGCACACATACATAGGCCAACATGGGCCGGGGTGTCACATACACCCCCCCCTCAAAGGACCCGACGTCCTCGTCGGACCAACATACCCACACCGGGGTAAATGATAAGGATATCCCCTCTTGGCACATGTCCGTACGTTCAATGCCAGCACGTATGCCATGCCGTGTGTCCACTTCGGGCCCACACGCGCCATGCGCCATATGCCCGCGCCCCTGACCCGCACGCGGCCATGTAACCGCGAGAGTCGGCTCTGATACCATTTGTAACGCCCTAGGGTCCAAACCGGCTCAGACCTAACCACATTCTGGATAGGCCACGCACACGTAGCAACCCGCTTGCGCTTTCGTCCTCGCTTCGCAAAACGGTTACCCGGGGGTGCTACCATTAGAACTCCTAGGCCGTGCTTCTCAAGGTAAGCTAGCAAGGTGTGACTAACCCAGAAATTCATGTGCATACACACATAAGCCAACATGGGCCGGGGTGTCACACTTTGCTTTGTTTTGCCCCAGCTTTAGCTTATGCTGGTTCTGCTTCTACTCTTCGTGTGTTTCGGTGTTGGATTCCAAAGTCTTTTATTGCTATCCCCAATATTGAGACCTCGAGGTTTTCTGTTTCTACTATGTAGGCCTCGTAAGAGAGGAAGGAGAACTTATGACTAGTGGTCTCCGGATGTTCTCGACCCATGACGAAATATTCAAGATGGTTCTCCTCCCTCATGCAAGCATTAGGTGATGAGTTTATCACATTCGGGGATGCTTCTACTGCGACCATAGTGGCTAAGGGCATAGTCAGTGTCAATGACAACTTCATACTCAAGGATGTAGCCCTGGTAATCAAGCTCAAGTACAATTTGCTTTTAGTCTCAAAATTAATTGATGATGGTCTTGAAGTGAGCTTTAGGAGGAGTGCCTGTAGAGTTCTAGATCAGTCTAGGGATCTAGTCTTTGAAATTTCTCATCTTGGGAAAGTTTTTAGTGCTGATTTTGCTGAGTCTTCCTCTTCTAGGCTTAGGTGTCTTGTTGCTTCATAGTCTAGAAATCTGGTTTTCTGGCATTGTAGGCTTGGAGACATTAGCTTTGATCACTTGGCACGGGTTAATAGCATGGATTTGATTAGGGGATTACCTAAGCTCAAGGGTGGAAATGATTTAGTTTGCTCCCCTGTAGGCATGATAAGATGGTTGTTGCTTCACATCCACCTCTTACCATAGTCATGACAGATAACTCACGGCAGCTCTGCACATGAATACAGTAATTAGCATGAGGAAAGTAGTATGTACTAGTCATTATTGATGATTACTCCAGATACTCTAGGGTTTACTTTCTGGCATCGAAGGATGAAGCATTTGGTCATTTTGAATTTTGCAAAAGTTTTAGAAAATTCATATTTCAATTTGTGCTGTCAGGGTTCAGACGGTCTGACCGCTATTGGGTCGGCGATTTGACTAGCAAATAGTTGATGATCAAACTACCATGGGGCAAGTGGTCAGATTGACCATGGACTTTTGGAAAAATTGAACACCAAACACTTGTGTAGGCTTCTTTAAGGATAAGTTTGCACTTTGTGCCACTGAAATAGAAAACTAGAGCTAAAACTACATAGAGTTTAACCGAAATCTCATAGAGTGTTTTCTGGTGTTGTTAAGTGGTCAAATTGTCTAGTGGTCGGTAATCTGACCATGGCGGTCTAACCGGCATGGGAAGTGAGGTCAGACTGGTGGGTGTAGCTAAAGAACAGTGAAAATGGTTTCTGAGTTGGATGAGGTGTGCACGACATGGGTACCATTGGTTGATTGTGTGTTGTTACATGGTACATGGTTTTGACTAATGTGAGTCAAGTGTATGGAACTTATGCTCGAGATGGTTACTTGGTATTTGAATGTGTAGGTGGCTTACAGTATGTTAGCAGTCAATGGCAATGGACTAGGACTAGGCGGGGGAGCTGAGGTCCGAGCAGTTGTGTAAGTCTGGGTGAGGTTGTCATACGCCAAGTGGCAAGGCCGATGCATGTACAGATAGTTCGGGGAGTCCAAATGTGTGATTATGTGACTGTTAATCATTGGCACTATGGACTGTGTGTCAAAGCATGTGGAGATGCTTTGAAGTGAAGGCAAAGACAGACTCAAGGGAAGGTGCCCGAAAGCTTTGCTGAGAGTATTTAGATAGTTGGCCAAATACCGAGTTGATGCCTTGATCAAAATTGTGACGAGGGGAGGCACAAAGAAGAAATTGTTTAGGTCAAGGAAAGCTGGAATTGACAGGTGGATCAATCGTCAAATGGTTAGCGGGTTGAGTCTCATAAACACTTTGAGAAGCATACGTGAATGTGTAACATCCATGTTAGTGGGGTCGATAGGTTTCCTTGGTAGGTTTAATGGGTTGGACCCATTTGGGTTGTTGGTTGTTTTTAAAGGGGATGAGAGGAGGTGCTAGAGGGTAAGGATTCTAGGGTATAGGTTTTGTTCTACCATCTTGTTTCCTTCCATAGTTGTGAGAGAGAAAAATTGAGAGGAAAGAGCGGTGCTTTGGCTGTACTTTGTAATCACCCGTGAGTTTGTAAACTTCATACTCCACTGAAAATAGATTAAAGATTTATCGCAATCATGTTCTTGTTTGTGTTCTTTCTTGGTTTTGCTTGTTTTCTGAGTTAGATTTGTGATTTCATGTTCATGGGTGTTCTAGCCTGAACTCTTGCTTAAATTACATTGGTACGACATATGAGAATAGATCTAAAAGACATCATGTTTTAGATCCTCGCGAGTAAGAAGTAATTTGAGTTTTAGAGTTTTTGGTGTTCTTGTACCCTAGATTTGATTATCTCAAATTCAATGAACCTGAGCCAAAGAATTTTGTGATTATTGATTGGTTTAGGTTCCTAATGCCTTGAACAGGTCTCATCACTACTAGAAAACAGATCATCCCTCACGGTCTTTAATTTTCCTGACGGGCCCACGTAGACCGTGAGGGATACTTTCATTTTCCTGACGGGCCCGTATAGACCGTGAGGGATATCAATTTTCCTCACGGGTCCACACATCACCGTCGCAAAAATTTATTTTCCTGTCGGACTTATTTATCACCGTGAGGTTAATTCCAGCCAACATAGCTAAAATTTCCCATTCCCCTCGTCCAGCCCGCCCGATCCCGATATTTTCGCAGCCTCCTCCGCCCCCATCGCCCCTCGCCCGCGCGCCCCCATCTGGCCTCGCCCGCCTCCGCCCCATCCGCCTGCCCCCATCGCCCCTCGCCCGCCTGCCCGCCTCCTCCGCCCCATCTGCTCGCCCGCCTGCCCGCCTCCTCCACCCCATCCCCTCGCCCGCCTCCGCCCCATCCGCCTGCCCGCCTCCTCCACCCCATCCCCTCGCCCGCCTCCTCCACCCCATCCCATCGCCCACCTCCTCCGATCCGCCGGCCTTCGCCCGCCTCGGCCGCCGGATCTGCTCGCCCCTCTCCGGATCCACCTCGGCCCATGCCGGATCCGGCTAGATCCGGTCGCCGCCACCTCCCGGCCGCCGCGCTCACGGCGCCGCCTCCCGACCGCCGCGCTCGCGCCGCCTTCGGACGCCGCCGCCGCCCCAGGCCTCCGACCGGATCCCGCCGCCTCCACCCTCCTCCCATGTTTCCCGTGCGGCTCCCCCCATTTCTTCCGCCCTCGCTCCTCCCCTCCCTCCTCCGCCGCCGCGCAGCCCTGGGACTCGGTCCTCAGATCCGGCATGTGAGGTGAGTATGGGCTGCGGTGGTGGCGCGGGAGACTCGGTCCCGGCCGTTGGCGGCGCCTCTGAGTTCTCAGCCCCTCCCTCTCTTGGCTATAAATTGAGGCCGGTTCCTTGGTTGGAGAAGTACGACAGTGAGCTCCTCCTCCTCTCTTTCTTTGAGTCTTTGCCTGTGGTGTTTGACGACGGTGGTTCCTTGGTGCTCTCCGGCGAGGCGCTTGGCCGGCTCCTCCCCTGTGCTTGTGCGGCATTCCTCTACCTCGAGTGATTTCGAGTATCGCCGGTTTTGTGAGTAAATCAGTCACTTGTATTTGCAATCTTTGTGTGCTGTGCTAGCTTGTTGATCTTTCATACATTGTCTAGCACTGGGAGACTTAGATTGCAGTGGGATTGGATTGTTGCTCGATGATAAATGAAATCATATTCTGAGATTGGTAGATTTAATCTTTGAGCTCTAACTTGCTGTCATTAGACTCTTGCTCATATTCTGTGATTACTGTTATTTGTGAGCTTTAGGCAAATATATTGTATGTGTGTGATTTGGTTGAAGCTGTCTTTAGCTTGTAGAAATCCCACATATATGCTGCAGATCTGTTAGAAGTTATATTTTGCTATCAACTTGTTTCAGTTGCTGCAATAGACATCTTATATGTGTTTTGGGCTTGCTCTAGCTGATTCTTAACTGTGAACCGAATGCACACATGTGAAGAATATATTGTTTAAATTGATAGTGTACAGTTTAAGAGCTCAAAGATTGAATGCTAATTTGGTTTAACCAATCGATGAAAAGTTTATGATTTAGTAGCGGGACGGCCGAGATTAGTCTTGTGCAACCCTACATTTGAGAGCACAAATAATCAATTAAACTTGAGCTTATTGCTAGTCTTAATTGGTACAAGCTTTATTCTTTGACATACATATTCATGTCTAGAATGTTATCATTTCTATTATTGAATATGTGGTATACCATGGATGATATGCTCAATTCATATAGATTCATATATGCTATGTCATTTATATATGAATTGATGTCTTTGATGTGCTTATATGATTATATTGGAATTATATTTATATCTTTGCTTATACCGCAAATATTACAACATCTCCAACCCCCGGCGCCGACGCCCCCACCCTCCTCGCCAGCCCACGCTCCCGCCCTCCTCCCCTCCCATGTTTGCTCTCTAGTATCCACTGATGTTTATGAAGTTCAGTGTGCTGGTGTCTGCAGATTTGTGCTTGTGGTCTTGCTTCCTGTATTCATGTTATAGTACTGCATCTTGTATTGGTGGATTAGGTAGCTTACATTGTTTGGATCTGTGAGAATTTTATCGGTAGTCTTCTGATCAACATTTAAGCTGGAAAACTATGTTCAAAATAACAATTTGATAATTTAGGACACTAACTTGATAACATCAAATGTTCAACATATTTTATCTTTTTATATATAAATTACTTAACATTGATCTGCTCTGCTGCATTGTGAAATGTAGTTTCCAATCATTGTTTAATGATGATTCTGTTTTAACTTAGGCACCTTCTGGAATCCTTTCTCTAATTAGTTTTGTTGGCTAGCCATGTTGTTGAATTAATCATTAATTCAGTACTATGAAAGCATTCCTTTGTAGTTGTATGTGGTAACTGTTGTCTTCTGATTGTAACAATGATTTCTTTTCTGATTTAAAGAAATGAAACTTGGCAACTATTCTGTTTCTTTTCGTCTATGGTTAGTTTAGTGCTATCATGCATGTAATACAGATAATCTGATATGCAATGTTAGAGCTATTATTTGATATGCAGGTTTACATATTGTCCTTTGTTTAAGTCAATATGCAATGTTGATATGCAATGTTTAAGTCAATATGCAATGTTGTTACTATTTCTGTTATGTAAGCCCACTTAGCTCAGAGGTTAGAGCATCGCATTTGTAATGCGAGGGTCATCGGTTCAAATCCGATAGTCGGCTTTTTTCTATACTCCATCTAAAATGTGATACAATTGTTTCCAATTTGTATCCAATTGTTTCCTTTTTCCTGTAGTGAGAGCTTCAATTATGAGCTTCAATGTTGTAAATATTGTTTCATCAGTGACACACTTATTGTTAGTGCACCGACTTTTTTGATGAAATAGAAGATGTAGACAAGAAAAAACCAGTAACAAATGCATGTGTATCACTTTCTAGATTGCAAGAAGCTGAGAACTTTATGTATTTTTTTTGGCATTTGTGCCAATTTTCCTCACGGTTATTCCCGTCAGGTTAAATCAATTTTCCTCACGGGCGGTTATTCCCGTCAGGTTAAATCAATTTTCCTCACGGGCGGTTATTCCCGTCAGGTTAAATCAATTTTCCTCACGGGCGGTTATTCCCGTCAGGTTAAATCATTTTCCTCACGGGCGGTTAACGGACCGTGAGGTTTTATTTCCCTGACGGGTGAAACCGTGAGGTTATATTTTCTTGACGGGCAACCGTCAGCCAAATTTGAATTTTCCTTTCCAGCCAGCCCTGACGGGATTTTCCTGACGGGAACCCGTGAGGGATTATTAACCTGACGGTTTTTTGTATTTTGCTGACGGTTTTTAACCGTGAGGGATGATCTGTTTTCTAGTAGTGCATGCAAAAGTTAAAAGTGTTTAGATGAGAATTGAGCATGTTCTTAGGATTTGAGTTTTGCCTCAAAAGGCTTTCAGGTCTAGCAACAGAGGACCGGTACTAAACTGGCCTTGGACCTACGATCAGAACGGCCTCAGCGGTCAGACTGCCGTTGCACTTGTGGTTAGATCGGGCTCAGCAATCAGACCGGCCAATCCATGGTGGTATGACTGGCTTTGCGCTGTTGGTGGCTGATTTTAATGCATGAGGTCTTCAGCTTTTTGTTGTCAAGTATAGTTGGTGCAATCTGAACTTGGTGACTATTATAATTACTTAAGTAAATATTTCAAATATTATTAGAGGAAAAATTTGAACAATCATTCGCTCTCTCTGATTATTAGTATTGGTCCTATAAACACACGGTGATCTGTGCACATCACCAAGTTAGCATTTAGCGACCACTCAAAAGAAAAGAAAAGATGTCCCTGTCGCATGAAAGAAGAACAATATCTGAGCATCTGGAAATTAAATTTCTTCCTCTTTCCAGTCCTTTTTCATCGTCATATATATATTTAACGTCTGGAAACTAAAGATATAGCGAATAGTACTTACTCCATGTGATCGACAAGACTATAAGCCAGGAAATCAAGATCACTGGAGACCACATTAATGAAAAAGAATGGAAATGCAGTCCATCCATCCGTCACTCGGATGTGCTGATGTACACAAATACAGAGATGCAAAGAGCTAGCTAGCGGCAACCGCCCATACCTGTACTCTTCCTGAGGCGTCCCTTTCCCCCTATTTAACTCGTATTTAACTCGGCTCCTCCGTCGCTTTCCATCTTCTACCGCTCGGAGGCCCCTCGTTCCCCTCCTCCGCATGCCCTCAACTTTTAATTTTTTTTTACTTTTAGTTTATTTAATTATAATGATTTTTCTCTTTAAAAAAAATTAATTAAATGGCTGAAAAAAGCTAACAACCAAAATTTAAAACCAGAAATTTAAGTTTTTTTAGAGCGGATCCATAATTTCTTATCTTATGCATCTCCCGTGTGTGAGATCGCTGTGGTGTGTTCCTGTGTGGTGGCGTCACGCTTGCTCATCACTCGCATTGCGTCTCGACTGAGCTGTGCGTATGTAGAGCGTAGACTAGCTAGTAGTTGCAAAGACGAGTAGCAATCACTCGGTTAATAGTTAATACACATGTATACTAGCTGGCTATATACGATGGTCGATTGATACTTTGCTTTTTGATCGACATATATTATCCCAAACTCTATAACCTCTTATCCTTTCCTCCTCTCCAATCCCCACTTGCACCCCGGGCTCATTTCCGAGAGGAAGCAGCCACGTAACTTGCTCGTGCTACTCACCTAGCCAGAGCCTGCCCTAGCAAGCTATGCGGAGGAGGACGACGGCGACGACCCAGAAGACCAAGCAGGCATGAGCAGATACGAGAACAGCCACGTCGCCGCTGCGGCAGCAGCAGGAGTAGGCAGTAAGTTGGGGGACGGCGGCGGCGACACGCACGAGTACGACCTCGTGATGCCGGGGTTCCGGTTCCACCCGACGGAGGAGGAGCTCATCGAGTTCTACCTGCGGCGGAAGGTGGAGGGCAAGCGCTTCAACGTCGAGCTCATCACCTTCCTCGACCTCTACCGCTACGACCCTTGGGAGCTCCCAGGTCCGTCTCAAGAATTGCTAGCTCGCCCTCTCTCTCTCTCTCTCTCTCTCTCTCTCTCTCTCTCTCTCTCTCTCTCTCTCTCTCTCTCTCTCTCTCTCTCTCTTGAAGCTCCTTGTTGATTTTCTTTTCTCCAGCAGCAACTGACATCTTTGTGTTTGTTGCTTTAATTTCTTGTGCACGCACAGCAATGACCGCGATTGGGGAGAAGGAGTGGTTCTTCTACGTGCCGAGGGACCGTAAGTACCGGAACGGGGACCGGCCGAACCGGGTGACGGCGTCCGGGTATTGGAAGGCGACGGGCGCCGACCGGATGATCCGGGCGGAGAACAAGCGGTCCATAGGGCTCAAGAAGACGCTCGTCTTCTACTCCGGCAAGGCTCCCAAGGGCGTCCGCAGCAGCTGGATTATGAACGAGTACCGCCTCCCGCCCGCCGACACCGACCGCTACCACAAGGTGCGTATCCATATTCTATCGCATCGTGATCCCTCAATTTGCACAAGCAACAAGCTAATTTGCAGGTAATTATGAATCCAAGAACTAGGGTTTGTGGGTTTGCTTTTTGTTGTCCGGTTTTGATTTGATTCTGGTAAATTTAATTTTGCTTTTGTGCTTTTAGTTGGCCTCATGGTTTTCCCATGAACGGTGCATGCGCCTTTCAGATCTACAAGTTAATTAGCTAGGGTTTCTTCTTTGGTTTTCCCATGAACGGTGCATGCGCCTTTCAGATCTACAAGTTAATTAGCTAGGGTTTCTTCTTTCTTTTGCTCCTTGGTATTCCTGCCATGGTTATGGCTAGAACCTACTCGATTAGGTAATAGCTCTCCCTATGTACTATCCTAAGCATGCTAACCTAGAATCCTAGATTCCGCAAGCCTTTTGACCGGAATTGTCACTTTGATTATATAATTAGTCAGATCTGAACTAAATTTCTGGGGAGATGCATCCCCTAATTCTTCGTATGCCATGTTTATTTTCTTGATTAATTGCAATCTATAAATCTGATTTATCAGCAACACATCTCCTCACGTCCATGAATTTGCAGACCGAGATATCTCTCTGCCGCGTTTACAAGCGCTCCGGCATCGATGACGGCCACGGCCATCTCTCCTCGGCGCGTTCGGCGTCCTCCCGCGCCGCCGCTGCGCCAAAGGACTGCAAGCAAGCGTCGTCGTCGTCCACGCTGACGCCGCCCCCAACTCCGTCCAAGCTCCACCTTCTACACGGCGAGTGCACGTCGCCGCCGGCCATCACGGATCACGCCCAGGGACAAAAGGAGGCGCCGGCACGGCAGCTAGCCGCCACAAAGCCGTCCGGCGGCTACCTGCTGTCCGCGGCGAGCTCCTCCGCGGCGGCCGGCGATCAGCAAGAGGGAACCGCGGCATTATTGTACCAGCAGTACAGCAAGAACACGAACGCCTTCTCCTCCACGTACTCGCTGCTCAACCTGGTGAACGCGGCCTCCATGGGCAGCTCCGCTGCCGCCATTGACGAGCTGAGCACACTGGTGGGCCACTGCGCCCAGCCGTCTTACCTTAGCCCGGCCGGCAGCCACGGCCACTTCCTTCCCCTGCCAACGCCGACGTCGCAACCAACAGCGCTTGGCACGCTGCCGATGTCGCTGGCCGCCATCTCTGACAAGATGTGGGACTGGAACCCGATCCCCGACGCGGCGGGTGGATTCAAGTGACGGCTCAAGAAAGAGGCCACAGTGCATGCACGCGTGCATGGCTGTGCGCATTCTGATTCCAGTGGTACCACCATCACCATGTAGCTCTCTCTCTCTCTCTCTCTCTCTCTCTCTCTCTCTCTCTGCCCGCGGTTCACAGTTAATTCTGAGGAAACGATCAATGTAGACCACTATACCCTTCCTATTTAGTCCATACATCATACCTTCTGAACTAGTACGATCAAGAATTCAGGATAGGTAATTTGTAATTCCTAATGAGTTGCATATAATAACCTCCCTTGATTGATGTGTCAGTCAATTTATTACTTCATTCACTTTCTTTTATCAGGACATATGTGGGTTACTAGTAACGTAGCACATGAGTGGCGCACGTACTTGTTTGTCTAGTCAAAAGTGCTTCTTTTTTAACTGTCTGACTTTTGACACTGCACTGCACATAAAATAATGCTGCTTGCATGATTGGGACATGACCATGGCAGAGATTGCGCTTCTCTGCAATGGTTGGGGGAGAGGATTTGCAGGGGGTTGATGTCGGGTGTATGCATGTACGCACAGCACAGGACTGTGTCAGAGAGGTGAGGATTATAGTCTGGGGCAATCATGTGAAGCTGCATTTGTCTTTTCTCTCGGCTTGTATAGTGTGTTCTCTTGTCATGGACTAGCCACCAGATTAAATGATCATTCCTCTTTGTCTGCTCGTGCTGGCTGTCAAGATCGATGAACTCATGAACTTGTCAGTGTGTGTCATGGACTCAGCAATGGTTAGAGTTTTGCCTGTTTTGGCTTCGCAAATGTGTGTGGGGATGGAAAGGAAGGTGAAACGCATGGGCGAGGCCGTGAAGATAAGATACCTTCTGTCTAGCTACATGCCGTGCTCATGAGAGGATCTTTCGGTCGATCGATTGGGTACGGACAATGCTGTATGTTTCCTGAATCCTGATACAGTATATATGTACGTAGGTTTTGGGTACTTTTGATTCTCTTCTTGTTATGCTAGGCTGCTAGCTGTGCTATGTAGATACCAAGTCATAGAGATCTACCTTGTAAGCTGCTTCCATGCATTTGTCTTACACTGAAGTACAATCTGTTTCAGAAATATCTAGTTGAATTACAATGCATTCCCCCCCCCCCCCCCCCTTTTTGTTTGCCAGTCTTGTTATAGCCTTATAAGCTGAGAGCGTACGCATGTGCCTACTTAATTAGGTATTCAATTTTTCATTGTGAAGTAGTGAGTAGTATGGATATATATTGCATGCATGCTTGCTAGATCAATGTGTGAGTATACATGGATCGCAAGTATAGTATGGCAGTGCGTCGGCAACGAGCTTAATTTATTGGTGTGATCAGCGAGTGAAGGAATGTGTCCGCGCATTTAAGGAGCTTAGCGACACGGTCGTAGATGATTGCACGCAAGAGAGGTGTAGGATGCGAGTCAGATGGGTAAATGACTCTTTAAAATCTTTTCCCCGGAATTTGCATCACTCATTTCTGTGATGTATGAAATATAAATTATGTATCATCAATCCTTACGGCTCAACAACCAAGAGTTCATCGGATCACATCTCGAAAATCCACAAATAAACCCATCTGATTAACCTGTAGTCGGTAGGGCACAAAGCGTTGCCATTTGTCACAAGACATCGATGCCATACCAGATGGATAAAACCAGCGGTTTGCTCTCAATGTATTATATCCATATAATATATTGATTTCTCTCACTTATGAATATATATAAAGCCTATTCTTATTTTATTAGAAATGGTGGAAAATCCCGCAAGTGTAATTTTTTAGCAGTTTTCCGTAGGTTCAGTGAGCTTGGATGACTACTGACAGTCAATTATCAGGTTATTACAGATTCCAGCTTTTTTCCCTTATTTGATATATGCTTATTTGTAATTTTTTAATTATCTCAACTATCATGGAAATAAGTAATTATTTGGGGAATTTTAATTTTTAAAGTTATTTATGTTTAACACTTGCTTAATGTACGGAAAATATCGAACAATACTTACATATGATACTATTTTATCAATCGTTATATTACTAGTATATAAAAAAATACGGGCAAGGCTAGATGGTAAAAGAGGCTGCAGGAAGCATAATGTGGGTTGATGGCTTGATGCCCAAAAGCGGATCGACAAAGGAAGCACTCAACATCGTACATACTTACGCTGAGCACCTTGGTGGATGACGTCATTCAGTGATGAGACTCAACGTACGGACTGGGAGAGCTTTCAGGTGACCAGGTCGATCATATATGCAACTCACAGGATGACGTCATATATTTGGTTAGTTTTTTCTTTGGTTTATCTATTGCTTCCGTAGTAACTGGTTTTTAAAAGTCCATCTTTTAAGACGAAGTCTATAAATAGATTATAGTAGATACTATATCGAATTTAGTTATATTGGTCAAAATCATATTCCAATATTTTCTTCTGCGTACTGTTTCTTGCGAATAGATAAAATTCAAAGTTCATAAGCTAAAAGATAAACCCACAGTTCTAAAGAACCCACCCTTTATATCTTGCACAAAAGGATCCCAAAATGCCCCTCACAAATTCCTAACGAACACAATTCATAGATAAATCACGACCATAGCTAGCTTCCGGTTACAGGTATATGCGTGCTAAGGTAGTCACTTGGCTTAGTGTACCGTGATAGAACGAGCAAATTAAATGTAGGTATCGTCATGCACGCACAGATGCATGTATCTTACATGTTCCTTTTTCTCCACTAATTAAGTTACATGCTGATAGACCACTGACATTATGGAATATGTTTGTGATCAATAATTAATATTTTAGTTGAGTTGAATTTGAATGTTATAAAAGTTTTAGAAAATTTAGACTTTAAAGTTGATGTCTGTTAAAGACGGTCTGATCGTCAATATGGCATGACCGGACTTGGGTTGTTGGTTAGACCACTGGTGCGGTGTGATCGGATTATAGTTGACAGCTGCTTTTTTAGAGAGCGTGTTTTGAAATTGAGCTCTTGCGGTCTGACTAGCCGTTGTTGGCGGTTAGATCGAAATTGAGTTGGGTGGTGTGACTAACATGGAAGATATGATTAGACCGGCTGTTACTTGGAGGTCTGACCGGTGCGGTCCAACTGTCATGTAGAGTGTGGTCAGATTGGTGGGTGCGGGTAGAGAGCAGTGAAAATGGTTTTTTAGTTGGATAAGTGTGTGCACATCATGGGTTCCGTTGGGTGGTTATGTGGTGTTATATGATGTATGGTTTTAACTAACGTGAGTCAAGTATATGGAACTTGTGCTCAAAATAGTTGCTTGATCTTTGAATGTGCAGGTGGCTTAGAGAACATTAGTAGTCAATCGCAATGGACCGGAACTAGGCGAGGATGCTGAGGTCCAAGTGGCCGTATAAGTCCGGACGAGGCTACGTGACTCAAGCGGGAAACACAGAGAAGACAAGGATTGTGAAGAGGTGAGTTGGTGAATGTGGTGCGCTAAGTGACGAAGCCGATGCATATAGAGACGGTTCGGAGGAGACTGAATGCGTGAAGATATGATGAGTAGTCATTGCGTACTAAGAGCTACGTGTAAAAGCATGTGGTGGTGTTTTGAGGTGAATGTGAAGGCGGAGTCAAGTGAAGGTGCCTGAAAGTTTCGTCGAGAGTATTTTGATAGTTGGCCAAATACCGGGCTGGTGTATTGATCAAAATCGCAGTACGGGGAGGTGCAAAGTAGAAGTGGTTTAGGTTAAAGAGAGCTGAAATTGACAAGTGAATCAATCGCTAAAGTGTTAGCAGGTTGAGTCTTGTAGATGCTTTGAGAAGTGTGTGTAAGTATACAAAACTCATGTTAGTGGGGTTAATAGGTTTCTCTGGCGTCTTAATGGGTTAAACCCATTAGGGTTATTGCTGGTTATTAAAGGGAAGGAGAGGATGTGGTAGATCTAAGAATTCTAGGATTTAGTTTTTGTCTTCTTTCATAGTTGTGAGAGGGGAAAGGGTAGTGTTTTAGTTACATCTTATAATCATCCATGAGTATGTAAAGTTCATCCTCCACTGAAAATAGATCAAAACTCTGTCTCAATCATATTCTTATTTGCATTCTCTTGAACTAGATTTGTGATTCGTGTTCGTAGGAGTTTTAGTCCGATTTCTTGCTTAAATTAACTTGCTAGTACATTTGAGGTAAATTAACTTGCTAGTATGGGCAAGAAGTAATTTGAGTTTTAGTATTTTTGGTATTCTTATGACTTAGATTTAATTCTCTTCGATTTAGTAAACTTGAGTCTAAATACCTTATGATTTTTATTGTTTAGGTTTCTAATATCTTGAATAAGTCTCGTGCGAAATTTAAAAGTGTTTAGATGAGAATTAAAGTTTTTAAAATCTAAATTTTGTTTCGATAAGCTTTCAGTTTTGGGATTAGGGGACCGGTCAGATCGACTGACCGGTTCCACCAGTCTTGTGTCTGTGGTCTGACCATCCTTAGAATGAAGGTTGCTGACTTTGTTGTCTTAGGTCTGAAGTCTTGTCGTGAAAAGTAAGTTGGTGCAGTCTAAATTTGATTACTCTTTTATAGTCATTTGAGTGAAGATTTTAAATATCATTGAAGAAAAAGTTTAAATAATCTATCTTCTAATAGCTGGCATCTGTCTTACATGCATGTATGGTACTGCATTATCGAAGAACGGCCGACGGGGAAGCACATGCGATCGGAACAAATCCCTGCTTTTATACACACGCGCGCGCGTGATAGCTAGCGTACGCGACACCACCGATGAAAGCCGCACCGGCACCGCACGATAAACGCTGAGCGAGCCGCGGGCCCGTGCGTGCGTGCGCTCGAGTTAGCACCCATCGGCGAGCTAGGTAGCGCCATGATGGTGAGCACCACAACCTCCGTCGCATTTTAGATCCGCCCTATTTGCTTGCCCTCGATAGCTTTTTGGCCCACACGAATGGCCGCGATCTCTGTCGCGCGCTCGCTCCCCTCCTACACCTGCACATGTGCCGAACCCGGCCGGTTCAACTGTTGATGATTAAAGTAAACTACGCGCAAGTTTAGGGGCGAAGCGCGCTTTTCGAGGCGATAAAGGGTAAGCTTTTGCGCACGCGCGATTACACGGTTACTGCTCTGCCCTGCAAGGGACATGATTTACTCGTTGAAACGACTGTGCACCCATAGTCGATCCCATGAGGGGCAAAAGGTTAGGTTGTTAGTTACTAATTGCAGCAACTTTTCTGGCGACATGGGTCACCGGTTGCAGCACTCCTGCTGCATTGTGGTCGTCCGGGGACCATGATGATTTGGCAATGACGGCTAAACTTGGGGAGCTAGGAAAGGAACGGAACGAACGGCGTCGTACGGGCGTACAGGGGAAAGTGTCTCGGGGATGCAGGTCAGGTGACACACACAGCACGCGCGACTTTTGGCGACGTTCGTGATCCCCGCGCGCGCGGTCGTGGGAAGGGAACGTCCCGGCTGATCCGCCACCATGCATGCGCGCGTGCGGGGGCAAAAGGATCCCTCCCTCCCTCCCTCTATCCGCCACAGCGTTTGATGGCTTCACCGCGCGCGGCGTCGGCCGTGCATGCGCCCCAGCACGTGCCGAGGCGGCGCGCGGTGCGGCCGAGCGGTGCGCGGTGGTGGTGGTGGAACCGTACGCGGAGGCGGCGGATTTTGGCGTCACCGCGCGCGGTCGTAGGAACCATCGGGGGCTTGCGCTTTTGTTGCCTCACGTCGTAAAATTGCATCGCAGTGCACGGGGCGTTTCTGATTAGTATCTGACTATCTGGTACCACTTCCGGAGTGATGATTATACGACTTTCCGGACCAAAGCCTGCACAGGTTCTGCACTTAACAAATAATTAGAAAGGACTCGAGGCTCGATCGTCCTATCATCTCTAGATCCTAGAAAAGCTAGACCACAACCTCAGCGCACTCTTTCACCCTGCCAGTAGATTAAATACTTGCGGGCATGCTAACACTAGGCCGGTTTCAGCAGCTAAGTCTCAACCAATACAGGTCACGAATGCATCAAACTGAACTACTACTGCCGAGTACTACAGTTTATTGTAACTTGCACTAATTCATAGGGCACTGATAACAGGCAGAGAGACAGCATTCAATTCCTGCGGTGAGATTATGTCACCACTTCTCAGCCGTGCAGTCTCAAATCAGTACTGCATGCCCAAGCAGAAATAAATGTCAGTTATTATAAGCAGTGGCTGTGCTGGGTCCAGCCACCGCCCTTCGTTTTAAGACAAGAACGCGCTATTTTGATCATTCATTCACCTGTAACGTAACTGGCCGCCAAGCTCTGGTGATGGGCTTTCTCCAGCTTGCTACTCGTGAAAAACTCGGTGCAATGTGATTCTGTCCATTCGCGGTGCAGAAGAAGCTTGCCAGAGTTCTGCACGAAGTCCTATCAGTTCCAGGAGAACCATACTCCTGATGTTACAGGCACCACACAATCTACTCCTGATGATCAGGATGCATACATGAGTATTAATATTGGAACATAGCTATTCATAAAGGAAAGATGATATGTACTATTATCGCTGGAGCATATTATTATTGGGCAGCTGAATAGCAGCACAGGAGGCATGGGTTCAGTTCAGCCTGCAAAACAGAATTATTCTCAGAGCAGCACTGAAGGGCACTGTCTAATACACTAGCGCTAACCTACTCGGTGAAATTTGGAAATAAATGATTCTTGCTTAATCCCCTCAGTTTTTGGCGTTGGATTGGAAACTAGGAACCCCTTATTTTTCACCTCTGGAGAGGAAACTTGGAATCCGAGAGGCGGATACTCTCCCATGCATAAATACCCAAATGATCGATAGCTGCATCCGTACAGATGCTACAAGCTTCTAGTCATCATATGGCCATCAATTAGGTCCCTGCATTTTGCAGAATAGGAATAATCAGTAAATTGCCCTGATGTCAATACAGCATGAGTACAACATTTCACATCACTGGCAACCATGGATACTAAAAAAATATTTAAATTGGAACAGAACAATGTGCTAGAACATGAAAGATCCAGTATATCCAATATCTATTAAATAATTAGGAAGTCGAGGGTCAGAAACATATGACACTTTACATAGGATCGACATAGTAGGAGAGGGGATGAATAGTGCATTCAAATTTTTCTCAAGTATTCACCGATTTTTCACTCCAACAGTTGTGAGAAGCTATAAAGATCATAAAACCAAAATTCCAAATATCACTATGCTACAGTAAAATCAGCTCGATAAACAGTAACAGCAGCACTATTTTAAATTCAGAAATCCATGTAACATTTGATCCGTAGATTAAAAAAAATATGAAATTTGAACCAAGACTAGATTATGACCTTAAAAACCTATCCCAACCAAAAATCTTGAAAGAAATAAAGAGAATTGGGATCTTTTGATTCGTAAAGCTCTGCTGCACAAAAGTGGGCCAAAATCACAAACTAACCCAACTCTCAAACCAAGAGTTCAAATCACTTAAAATTTGGTATACCTTCTCTAGAAAGTTAGAAACCTATTTCAATCAATGATCAAGAAAGTCATTGTCAAAATCCCGACCTTTTTCAGTTTGAAGAAAGGTTACATAAAAAACCGACAAAAACCACAGATGGTAAATATGATTTACTCGTGTGTGAATGATGGAGAAGATAGTTATAGATATATTTCCACATGTCATAGCAAGCTAGAACACCTAAGAAATCAAGGAAAAAACAACTAGATCAAAAAATCACTTGGAGAAACTAAATCAAGCAACAATGAGCAACTTCAAGAACTTGATAAACCTGATGGCTAGATAAATGGGGATTGATTTTCAAGATATATTTTCATCACTTACTCATTCATTGCATCCAGCAAGATCAAGAAAGAGGAGAGGTAAGATCAAAACCAACCAAAATAAGAGCAAATCAACTAAAATAAAAGGAATTCACAAGAGATAAACAAAGTTGATATATTGCTAAAATCCAAATTACTTCTTGATCGTGAGGATACATATCCTAGCAAGATAATCTGGTCAAAGATTCAGGCTAAAATCTCCTATATCATGATTCCTAATTTCTTGCTCAAAAACATGAAAACCAAGAGAAGAACAAGTGAAACATCAAGAAGGGATCAAAGAGTTGATCTATTACCAGTAGATTAGTTTATTCACGAGTACATAGATGGTTACAAGCTACTCTCATAGCACCACCTTTACTCACTCAAGATTTCTCACATAGCCTTAGGGAGGGAGAGAAGAAACTACTGAAGACATAGTCAAAATCTTCTTAACCCTAGCTCTCCCTATCCTCCCTCATATAACCTAAACCTCTTAGTGGGTCTCAACCTGCTAAGTGCATGGGGAAACTCGTTACCTGCTAAGCACATGGGGAAACTCGTTAACTCTACTAACATGGGTTTTGCAAACTTACACACGTTTGTCAAAGTGTTTTTGTCCAAGGCTCAACCTGGTATTTTTGTAAACTCCCAAAATACCCCCGACAAAACTTTTGGACTCCATCTTCATCTTCATATCAAAGCATCTCTGCATACTTTGACACGTAGTCTATAGCACCCAATGACTTTGTCGTCAAGTCTTCACACATCCAGTCTCCCTAGATTGTCTCTACTTGCACCGACCCAAGTCCTTTGGCATATCACATGCATCAACTCGCCTCATGATTCTTGTCTTTCATGTGTGTTCTGCTTGAGCTGCGTAGCCTCACCCGGACTTACATGACCATATGGACCTCTGCTCTCCCGCTTAGTCCCGATCACTTGTTGTCGACCGCTAATGTTTTTCAAGCCACCTCACATCCAAAGACCAAGCATCCATCTCAAGCGCAAGTTCTATTCACTTAACTCACATTACTCAAAATAATACATCATGCAATATAACACAATCAACCGAGGGCTCCTATGTTGTGCACACACTCAAACCACTCAAGAACACCTCTCGCTGTTCTCTGGCTGCAACCACCAATTTGACCACTCTTACCATGGCAATCGGACCGCCCACCGGTCAGACCGCCAACTATTGACTAGTCTGACCAGCCCAAACCAACTTAAAACCTTTACCAGTAATAGGACACTAGTGTGACCGCATCTCCAATGCCGCTCGCACCGCCCAACTTAACCCCGGTCAGACCACCAATCAACAGTCGGACCGCATACGCCCAGCAGTCTGACCAGTCCCACATACCGGTCAGACCAGTTACACTGAAAGCAACTTTGAAATTTTGCCAACTTTTTAAAAATCAAAATGCAACTCCACAAATGTGTGAATTGTTCATCACCAATTATCTAGAGAATTTCTCATATGGTCCTGCAATCTTTCCCTTGATGAACACATGGCAACTACTTCAAAAATACAAATTTGAGTTGGTTTTAGAAATTAGAAGAGATTTTTTTGCAAAAGAGAGGTCAACTTGGTCCAAGAGATTGAGAATAGATTGAAAATGACCATGGGCTACAAATAAAGTGAAGCAACTAGAAAGAGGAAGTTTTCCACAAAACACTTCAATTCCACGAAGAATTGGGAAAATTTTCACTCTAGGTCCATATGACAGAGCAAGTGTTCAAAATGACCTTTGTACTCTAACTTTCCACTTTAGCCCTTTAACATGCATTTTGCCCCCAAATTTCTCTGCCTTCGGCAATGAATTCATCAAGTGGAGAGGGGAAGAAACAAAAGAAGACTAAAGAGGAGACATAGCTATTTTGGGTCATTTTTAGATTTTTGTGACATTGAGAGCTTTAAAAATTTTCAACGTCTAGTGAACAAGTATTACACCAAGCCATGCTATGAAAGAAGCTTGCAAGATCACGTAAAGACAAGTACAGCAACGCAAACCAGGACTAGCTAAGTTATGATTGCAAGCACTGGATCATGTCAGGCTATATCAAAATCACAAGATTAGCTAAAGGCATCACAAACTGAGTCATGACTAGGCAAAGTGTCAAAGTGGAGAATAGAATTTAGATCAAGAAATGGGTGTGCTAACAGCTCCAAAGAGACTCACTTAAGCTTACAACCTATTTGAACATTGCATTTGACTGGATCTTAATATTCATGGCCTATCTTAGTAGTGCAAATTCTAGACTAAGAGCCATCTACAACTGGCCTCTAAGCTTCAACCTATTAAATTTTAGTGTTCATTTAATCAAATTTTAAAGATCTTAAGCCATTGTCAACCATATCAAGCGCAAGGATTAAGAAAATAGTCTTAGTCATACAAAACTCCCCTAGAATTCATGCTAAGTACAATGGCAAGCAATCTCATGAGAAAGAATTAGTGAGATACAATAATGAGCACAATGAGATCATTTAGGCAATGTTTTCAAAGGCAGAATCTAACAAATGATTCAGAATGGAACTCAAAAAGCTCTAACCTAAGGTTGACCTATGTTTATGACTCAACTAGCCAATTTGACATGACATGAGTCTAAATACGATCACTAAAACAAAACTATTCAAATTATTCATCCTTGACATGTTTTAGTTCAAGTTGAGCAATTTTATGAAACTAGTAATAACACACATTAAGCTACACATGTAAACACATGATAAAATGCACTCAAGAATGCAAAGAATGAGTGGATGCAGAGATGAGCAAGAATAGTAAACAAAGCTCCATATTATTTTACAATGCAACTACAGAAAGTAAAGATGCATTATATTACATATGAATGCAAATAAAGTGAAGGACCATGTGAGAAGGTCTAAGGTTTTGATTGCCAAATTGGAGGAGCTGGAGTTTTTATTTTTATGAATTTGCAGTTTTTTGGACATCTTGCAAACATGGAGGTCTGTCCAATCAGAGATGGTGGTCAGACTGGCCGGCACCAGCGGTTTGATCAGCAGCCACCAACAATCAGATCGGCTGCAGCTAGTGGTCTAACTGGCCAAGCAGTGTTTCTTCTTCCGAAATTTGGATTTTTGGGAAATTAAGTTGTGGTGTGTTTTGGTTCGACCAATGTCAATGCATATGTGTTACATGAAGCGTGTTTTGACAATGTGGGTCAAGTTGTGAAGAACTTATACCCATAAATGATTTCTTATTTTTTGGATGTGCAGGGATACTTTGAGTCAACCATGGTCAACAGCGAGGATTAGGGCTATGCTCATAGAGGAGCCGAGGCCCATAATGATCAAGGAGCTGGTTGAGATGGCTGAGCTTAAGCATGACATAAGGAAGACGGGAAATATTGAAGAAAAGTTCCAGTAATGGGTTGCACCATATGGCTTGGTTAGTCAAGTGAAACATGGTCCGATGAGACTAGAATGAGAGAGACTTGCTGACACATAGCAAGTCAGTGGTACACCTACACGTAGCAAATATGACGATTGCTTACAAGGAAAGATGAAGATCGGGTCAAGAAAGGGTATTTTGGTAAGTTGACTAAAATACCAAAAAAAACTACCTTAGATCAAACTACAGCGCTTGAGCAGCTCTTGGGAAAGTGGTATAGGTCAAGAAGAAACTGAGATGATAAAGTTGAATCAAAGACTAAGAACTCAGTGGATTCGACTCATGTGCTTTGAAAAGTGTGCATGAGTGTAGTGTGTGAGTAAAACTTATGTTGTGTGTGGTAACGGGTTTTTCCCATATGCGTTAGTGCATAGTATCAATTAGGGTTAGATGTGGGTTGGTTGTCTCATCTATTTAATGGGTTAGGATGGAGACTTACAAGTTAACCATCCAATATTTGCTCATTCTAGCCAAATGTTCTGGGGTTAGGATTTGAGAAATATTAGTGTTGTGTTGTGCTCTCTTATTCTTTAGGTGGAGTGGTTGTAAAACCTTCATCCTCAAGTAGTAATAGATCAACTTTGTTCTTCACTCATGGAGTCTTCTTGATTTGGTTATTTGCCCTTGTTCTTGTTGATTTTTATCTTCTCTCCTCCCTTCTTAATCTTACTGGGTGCTAAGGATATGACTCATGATAAATCTCCGTCCATTTAGGCATCATGTCTTGCAAGTTTTTAAAATTGTCTGGTTTTTCTTGGATTTGATCTTCTTGGAAAATTTCTTGATCCAACTATTTTTACCTCAAATCTGTGAGAGTTCTTATTTGTTATGACATGTGGGACTACATGTAGAGCCATCTTGGTCATCCTCCACCCACAAGCAATTCATATTATGAGTTTTTGGTTTTTGTCTAGTTTTGGTGCAACATCGCTTGTTCTTGAGAAAGGTCTGAACTTTGACAAAGATTCATGCATCCTTACATGGAATATGTTTTTGAAACCCCAAGCAAAGTGTGTACAAAATCTCATATCATTTGGACTTGGATTTTTGGAGTTGCACCAAAAGTTGCTTCGGTTTGTTTTTCAGTCTTAAAACAAGGGAGCGATCAGACCGCTACAAGATCGAGGAGGCCGACTAGAGGGGGTGAATAGGCAGTCTTAAAATTTCTGTTTCACTTATTTTCTTTTTCTATTTGGCTAGATGATATTTCTTTGTGTGTCTTGCATTGTGCCTTGTCTTGCTATTCTCCTTCTTGTTGGAGATGAAGCCAATACTCTCTTATCATTTGATTTTCTTTGACTTCCCAATATTTTGTGAAGAGAGGCGTTCTCTTTGTAACTTTTCTCCAAGTCATTTCTCAAAGTTGTGACTTGGACCTTGAGCTATTTTTCTCTACAAGGTTAGTCTCACAATGCATAGAGGAAATGGAAGCATCTAATTTAGAGCAACAAGGTATATCGATTAAATCCTCAGATGAGGTGGACATGCTAATTTAGATGAAATGCAAGAGTTAGAAGCTATACATAACATATCATCTAGTAAATAGCAAGTAATGTCTATATCCACCTTAGGCTTAGAATATTCCTTGAAAAGAAGAAACTCATATTGTTCTTTTAGCACATCATAATTATTTTGAAGAGAGATATATTCTTTCTTTAAAATCTTAAACTTAGTATCTTCTTTTCCAAGAAATTTATTAAGCTTTTCTAGCATGTCCATCAACTCATCATAAGAATATTCATCATTGTTATTATCATTATTTACCTTCTTATTATCTTTTGCCATGAAGCATCGAGTTGATGTGGAGGGAATTGTGAATTCTTCATCGTCAGAGCTAAAGGTTGAGTATTCTTCTCCCGACATCTACTCTTGTGTGCAATCCTCATCGGTTGAGATGGACATCTCATATTTATCTTGATTTTTGTCCACATCTCATGAGCACTCTCAAGATTGCATATGGTATTGAACACCTCTATACTTAAAGTACTAAATAAGGCATTAGTTGCTTGAGTGTCGAGATGTGAGTATTTCTCTTCCTCAATTGTTGGAGCAAGAGGATCTAATAGAGGAGAAAAGCCCACATCTACAATCCGCTATATTTTCGGCCTCATAGCCTTAAAATAACATATCATACGGATTTTTCAATTAGCATAATTCGTGCCATCAAATAGAGGTACTTCATCTAGGTGCAATGTATCTCTAGTTGCCATCATTTAACTCTTTAGGTGGTGAAGCCTAATAAATGAGAGACTAAGCTTTGATACCACTTGTAAGATGAGGCCAACTAGACAGAGGTGAATAGGCGATCTTAAAATTTTTCTTTCAATTATTTTCCTTTTCTATTTGGCTAAACTGAGTATATAATGTGGAATCTTAACTCAAATTGGTTTAGCACAAATAATACCTAAATTAATTAAGTTCACATATGTGCATCAACAATTCTAAGGCTGTGTCAAGGTTTCTAATCCTAGAAAGACAAGCAATTAAGTTAATTCTATAAATATAAATTTCTTGAATATAAATTAAACACAAGAGAATAAACCACAATTGACACGGTTACTTTTTACCGTGGTGTTCAGAGACTTGCCGGTCTCCCCTAGTCCACATTGAGGTAAGCCCAAACGAATTAGATCAGCTCCACGAATTAAGCCTTCCATCTCAAATCCACTAGTGGTTGTTCTTTCCCACTCCAGGTAGGTGAGCTCCAACCTCCACACTTCGCCGGGTATTCTCACAACCTTCTTTGAGAAGATCACCTTGCACGACACCTCTAACACCGTTTAGGAGTCGGCAACCTTTAAGAGTAATAAGTCAAGTCTCTTGCTTGACTCTCACCATATACAACGAATGCATAAGATCAAGTGGATACTAAATCCACGTTTAAATGTAACACATGCAATCTATAGCCTTCCTCCTTGCCCACAAGGTGCAACATATACACAATTGAGAGAAGGATATCATACTAGCTCAAAGAAATGAAATGGAGTGCCAAAGATCTTAATCCAACCAGCCATAAGGGGGTATATATAACCACACCACAAAAACTAGCCGTTGGAAACAAAACACATGAGAAATAGGATTTTTGGAAGTACCAACGTTATGTGACCAGTAGTTCCACTCCCCTCAGCGACGGTGAGAAAACTAGCCATTATCTGCGAATCTGATAGTTCCGCCGACAAAAGTCTAATACTTTCGATCATCAAAAGTACTGCTACGTTCATGCAGAACTACCGATTTCTACAGAAACGAGAAGACTCCCACGAAGGTGTCTCTCTGGAAAAAATGTACCGCAGTCGTTCTACAATTTAGAAGTACCGCTCACACAGAACCGGTAGTACCACTCGTCGGTCGGATGCTCACACAGAGCTGGAAGTGCCGCTCGTCAACTACACCAGTCCACAACCACGTCGGATGATTCGATCACCCAGGTCTCTGAACATGTTGTTCGGTTCGGCCACACAGGTCTCCGACTACACTGGTGTCCGACCACATTGTCTAGTTTGACCACATAGGTCTCCGACTACATTGGTCTCTGACCACATTGGTTTTGACTACACAGGTCTCGACCACGTCAACCGTGTTGATCTTCGATCGTGTCGATCTTCGATCATGTCAATCTTCGATCACATAGATCTCCAACCACCACATTGATCTTCGACCACGCTGATTTCGATCACACAGATCTCGACCACATCAATTTCGACAACGTCGGTTCAACCATGCTAATTTCGATTACACAGATCTCAACCACGTCGGTTCTGACCACATCAATTCAACCAAGTCAGTCTTCGGCCACCTTGGTTCGACCAAGTCGGTCTTCCGACCACCAATGAACGTGGTAGTTTCATGATTGCAACACCGGTAGTTTTGTCCAGCGATGGTACCGCACACAACACTACGGTAGTTTCAATTGTCCTGACAAGTGCATATATTTCAACAGATTTTGCAAAACACATTTGCAAATTTTAGTATCATGCACACAAGGATTAAACATAATTCTCAACAAGTTGTAAAACACATTTGTACACTTTTAGAATCATGTTACAAGGATTATATATGAACTTCAATCATTTGCAAAACACATTTGTAAATATATGCCACATACTATAAGGAGTAGAAAACATAGACTTCAAATATTTGCAAAATACATTTGCAATGTATAGTCCCAAGTTACAATGATTCAATACATAAGCCATAACTATTTACAAAACACATTCACAAATATAGGCATCATGCTATGGAGAGTTAGAGCAAGTAAGATTGAGCTATCAATATATGGTAAAGTAATGGTTTATACGTTGATCATGCTCATTTATGTCATTATGTTTATATGTTTTGCATGTTAACTATTTTTAGGAAAATACGTAAAAATAGGGAAAGCTTGGGAGTGATAAAAGTGTGGATGTGACTGTCCACTGGTTCGGTTAACTACAAGATAGATATTTTGAACTATGTGTCGCTGTCAAGAATTCTCTTCTGCTAGTTAGTTGTACTTTATATCCCGGACTTTTTGCACTTTTAGCATGTTTTAAATCTATATTTATAAAAATAACTATAGACAGAGCAGCAAGCAGGGAGCAGCATGGCCACGGGGCTCTGCTACCCACATGTCAGCTCCACACCGCTTCTGTCTAGTGACCGGGCAGAAGAAGTGTCATTTTTCCATTTCCACATGACTCCGACTATTTTTGCAAATACGGTTTTAAAGCATGCCAAAAGTGCCAAAAACTCTATATCCCGATGAACAAAATCATTAACTGTAATTTAGCTATTGGTAAATCTTGTGTTTTGTGAAACTATGGATGGTAAATTTGGTTGTGCACTTAACACCGTTTTAGTTCATTAACTTTATGTATTAAATAATTTGCAAGTAGAATCAGCTTTTCAAAAAGGAAAAGAAAAGGAAGCAAGTAGTAACATCGCATGAAATTGGAACAAGCTTGTTTCAATTAAATAGGCAGAGTTTGTTGCCTCAATCTTGCAATAGAAATCAATTTGGCACAGGTGTATCTGTAGTACTTGTTATTTAGTGTTTTGATTTGCAAGAAATACATCATCATAGTCTTTAAGCATAGCTATAAAATACAATGAGCTTGGAGAACGACTTTATTTTTCAGAACCAAACGAGTTTATTTTGATCATTTAGGCGGAGTTTGTACCTCTGTTTTACTCGAGAAATCTTTTTTTTGCACAGTTTTGTTGGTAGCACTATTTCTTGTTTACATTTGAAAGAACGCATCCATCTTAGCCTTTGAGCTCAGAAATAAAATATACTGAGCTAAAGTCTATTCTTGAGTTCAACTCTTTTAAATGAAATGTTAACAAATAATAGTCATCTTTCATCATTGGTTATTTTATTTTCTTCTTTGCATCACCATGCTCAATCCCGTGTATATTTATACCTCGCGCTACTTCTTACATACACTGTAGAATCAATATCTGATTCATGATCCATGTGTTCCTGATTTCCTTTTATATAAAGAAAACCTAGGAATTATTGAAATATGACATTGCCTGGTGAAATCTCTGTAAGCAATATATTACGCCTCCAAGGCCTTGGTAGTAATATGGTAAGGACCCTATGAAATGCTCGTGGTTATGAAGTATGTTTCCTGTCATTACTGTGCTCGTACGTGTCAATTCTTTACATAGGGAAAAAGAAATGGTTTCATCGCTGCAAGGAGACCTGGGTTGAGAAGGTTGCGAATGGCTCAACATTGCTTCCACCAACAACATCTTTTTGTTGGCCAAGTTGAAGTTATTAACTTATACCGTAAACCATTTCTTCAAGAGAGTGAGATCACTAAGCTACCCAAGGTTTCTGCTAATATTTTTTCTATAAAAACTGAACAGTGCTTCAACATTCAATTGGATAGTGCACTAACTCCTGAGAAGCTTGCAACACTTCGGTGGCTCTTTAGCAGAAACTTATGAACCTGATAAGTTATAAACAGGGAGCTTTTTGGAGGAGGAAGTCTCTAGTTCTAATGTTCTTTTGGGTTGTGGTTTATGGTTTAAATTTTAATTTCTAGATATTCGTGAGAGAGAGTATGAAGAGAGACACTCGCGTAAGATTTTGGCCAATATAACTGATGTTAGTATAATATCTACTACAATCGACTTATAGACCCTACTTTGAAATGATATTTTATTTGAGAACTAGTTACTATAGTAGAAACCAGAAGCCGAAAAGAATGACCACTCTAATTGTTGAGGTTGGTCCACGGATGATGTTTTCAACAGCGTTCTCAACCAATGGTGTCTCGATTTGTAGATCTCCCTCACTAACAGAAATAAATTGCTGGAGAGGTCAACAAGATACCTTTTGTGCCTTGAGCCTAGCAGTGGCCCACTTGATGAAAGCCAGCTTGGTGAGTTTGCTACATTGGCTCATGATAGAATGACAGTGTGTGTTTATCCTAACAAGCTCACATCATTTCAGTAAGGTGTAGGGTCTATTTATATTAGCTGTTGCTAATGGTTTTTTATTTTGGTTTATAAATAGTAACAACTTTAGAGGAGCTATACGGAGAGAGAGAGATACTCGCATGCTATTTTAATCGATATAAATAAAGTCATTACAGTATTTACTACAACCAACCAGTAGACACTGCCTTGAAACGACACTCCGTTTGATAGCTAGATATGTAGAGAAGTCATTTACTGTAGAAAAGCAGCTTTGAAAAGCCAATACGAACAGATATAGTTCCTGAACCTATCTGTGTTGTTCTAGTTATTGAAGGAGGGAGGGAATCATTGGAAGAAATAAATGTGAGGATAGGGCTTGCTTTTGATGAACAAGATATCAAGTACTATTTTGTAGGACTGAAGATAGCCACTATATTGTAGGACTGAAGATGGCCACTAAAGTAGGGTGAATAGGAGCCAACAAGATTACAAGACTATTTCAAATCTTTTTTCAAAGCAGAAGTATGACTCTAAATTCTTCACTCCTAACCATAATCCTAATCTATCTCAAGTCTCCCAAGTCCCTAAAGACTCAACTCAACACAAGGCTTATATAGTGGAGGTTTCCACCTCACATCAACCAGCCATGTCTTAGTGAATTACACCACTTACATATGGAGAAACCCAGTAACCCATATACAAATGGGTTTTACACTCACACACTTGCACGCTTTTCATATCATGACTTTCCAAAAGCTCCACAAGCTTGATAAGATATTCTATCCACAAAGACGTGACCTAAACCACTTAGGCGCTGCGGTTTTGCAAACCACCACTCCACCCGGTATTAGATAATTTCCCAATTGTCACACCAGTTTCATGAACGATGCGATGCCCATGACTTGTTGCCAAGATCGTATACCTACGTCAAGGCCATCACCACTTGAAACACCCAAATCATATGGCACACTAATATCACTTCATAGTCTGTGATGCCCAACACCTTACCGTCAAAATTGTACGCCTGCTCCGAGGAACATCATCACTTGAAATGCACAAGTCTAGTCCCTTCTTGATTCTTGTCTTTCTCCTTGCTTCTCGGCTTGAGATGTGATCCACCTGGACTTACGCGATATACCATGGCCTTAGGACCCCTTTTATAGTCTCGGTCTTGCCACTAATCGTAACAATCATGAAAGCACCTACATACCAAAAAGCAAAGCAATCAATTCAAGGACAAATGGCATACGCTTAACTCTTATTAGCAAAAACATATACATCGACACACCATGACTCATACACGCATGGACCCCCCCCCCCCCATGACTAACACTTGCACGGTCTCTCGTGATGACTAACACCACCAAAACCAACACTCACAACCAACTCGGCACAGGGGTCAGTATGACCGTGGCACCCATGCCAGTTATACCGCCAACTCCACACCAGTTAGACCACCTTGCCAAGGATAGTCAGACCATTACTTCAACGTCGGTACTATCACCAATAGAAACTCAAAATGCAAATGCTCAAAATCAAACTCAAATAATAAAAGCAAGGCACAAGCAATGTCAAATACTCATTACTCTCATGGAGCTGCCACCACATGGTATTACATATACCCACCTCTTCAGATATGACATCAAACGCAACCTAACTACCGTGGAACTCTTTGATATTGCACAATCCAATAGTAACACAACATACTTTGGTTTCTTTAATGGAAAGCTTGTGATAGATAGGGAGACCATGCTTGGAACTTTTTTTAGTTAGTGAAGAGTCCCCTAAAAGCCAACCCCAAAAACTGTATTATTGGATTCAAGGAACTCAAGTGCAATAAAAGGATACCCAGTAAATCAGCTACGCCCAACAATTTTGGTTTCCACTTCACCATTATCCGTTATGATCCATAAGCTTGACATTTTATTTACAGCAGAAACCCATGATTTTCCATGTGATGTAGCACCTTACCCAGGAGCCAAGATAGATGTAGGTGGTCGCATAATAGATGCACATGCCACTGGAAAGGGTTCTTTAGTTGTTGCTTTAATTGCTGGTTATGTGTTGGTGTAAGTTCAAGCTCCATTAATTTAGTCTTGATGATTAATGATAAATCTAAATGTGAGACTAATGCTTTTATTGACTATGCTATTGTTCAGTCTCATTCAGATGGAAAGATGAAAATATTTGGAGGTATGCATTCGATGTCATATTCTTATGTCTTATTCCATTCCTTAGATCCAAAATACAGTTAACTTCACAGAAGTTTCAACTTGAATATGTACATATGCTTTTCATACAAATCCTTGTATGCACACATTTAGGGAAGTTCACTCTATGTTTTAAGGTAGAGGTGGTAATGGGTACCCGAAACCCGAGTACCCGATGGGTTTTACCCGATAAGAAGGTGGGTATGGAAAGATATCTTCACCCGCGGGTATACTGATGGGCAAAAATCTCTACCCATCGAGTAGAGCGGGTGCGGGTACGGCTGTATATTACCTGTACCCGCATACCTTATCAATTCAGCCTAGTAGCCTACTCATGGAGGGCCCGGTGAAAAGTGCAAAAACAACTTATTAGATGTTAATACGTCTCTACTCCGAAACGTTACACTGTTTCTTACATTTACATATTGCCCATAAACAAAAGCAAGCTATATATAGGAAAAATACCTTTTACTCCCGGGTGTAATTACTCCCACCTCTAATATACCACCTAAACAAACTTGAAATACTCCTTTATCAGTTTAGGTATACTCGTATACTAATTATAAGATACTCCAATGTGAACCACATGAAAAAATTATAAAGGAGTTTATAGATTTTAGCATATTTTGTAAATACCTTCATATACGCACAGAAAAAGGAGTATGTCTAAAAAATATACATACCACCTCTGAAAAATTGTACATACCACCTAGATGGTCTTAAATACTTGTATAGTACACGTACATACTCTCCGTTATGTGAGATACTCCCTATGTTGTGAGATACGACATAGGGAGTAATTACACCTGGGAGTAGAAAAGAGGTTTCCTATATCCCTTGCTTTACCCTTCCCTTCAAATCTGAGGTAGGGACACCATCTATTCTTGTAGAACAGAGACTACGCTAGCATACAGTGGAAGATCATAGTAGGAAATTATGTGCTTCATGGTGGCGAATTTACACATTACTAAGAGAATTTTGTACCATATTAATCATTTGGCATCAACATTAAGGAAAAGAACTCAACAAATAAGTAGCCAATACTCTGGAATAAGCTAAATAGAAAGAGGAAAATTTTAGTTCCAAATTGCACAAGACGATACTTCAGCAAACTAATCGGGTATGGGTTACCTGTCGGGTATAAATACCCGCGCAGGTGCGGGTACGGGTAAGTTTCTATACCCGTGTGCGGGTACGGGTATCGTAGCGGGTAGAGTTATATATGTCGGGTGCGGGTATGGGGTGGCTATACCCAGCGGGTATGTACCCGTTGCCACCTCTATTTTAAGGTTTCACCAGTATTGATCCATGTTGTTTATCCACACATATTGAGAATCTTTGCTTTGAAACCCATCGTTTGTGTATATAATGCTTATGTATTTGACATATACTCATAATTGATTTAAATTCTATTATTTATAATTCGGATGTCATCAATTACTAAAAAGGAAAATTAAAGGATCCTGTCCTTCCAACTTCATGCTACGGTGAGTTTGGTGATTGATAACAACTAGGTTTGTGGGACTAACATTTTTCATGAGTTAGTAAAATAGGTTAGGTCCCGTAATGATGAAGACTTTGGATGATGTCATGTATTGATGGCCATCAAGTCAAGATTCAGGATGATGGATGACATCATGTGTTGATAGTCACTAAACCAAGATCCCGACATGAAGGGAGTTTATCATGTGTTATGAAAAAGACAAACGACCCAAACTTGGAGAGAAGATGATCGTCATCAAGTGAAAGCTCCATGTGGATGCACAATGTAAAGATATAACTAGCATAGGATAAATATGTGTTCCTAGTTTTTTACCGGTCTCGGTGCTTAGTTAAAAGACCGGATTGTTAGTGTAGGTTACCGTATTACTAAGAGGGGTTGAATGGTTAGTAGCTTGATTAAAATCGGTGTCAAGAAACTCAATTGAATGTACTTCATATCTAGCACCTTGGCCATCATTTTGAGGTTGCTTTGTGCACAAATAGATAATCCTTGAGAGAGCCTAGTTGAGCGAGAGCATAGGTGTAAAATTTCTCAAGGGTTAGGACAAGTCCTAGATATATAAGGGTTCTCCTAAGTAAGGGCTAGAAGTGTGTCTTTAATCCCGAAAGTAGTTAGGACAAGTCCTAATGTTAGTCAGGACATGTCCTAACTAAGTATATTTCAAGAAATTAGACTTGCAACCGAGAGCAGTTCAGACAAGTCCTAAGTTCAGTTAGGACATGTCCTAACTAGTGCATTTTCAGCCCCAACGGTCACTGACACATGAACAGTGAATTAGCCATTACATATGGAGTTAAGGCAAGTCCTAATTGGTTAGGACATGTTCTAACTATTGTAATTTTTCTGAGTTTAACTCTAACAGCTAGTTTTTATGTGAGGGCTATATAGGACCCAAGTTGGGATGTTTTGTAGTTGCTCCTGATCATATTAGAGGTATACACTTGAGAGACAACCCCTGTGAGCTTATTGAGCAATCCAAGAGAGAAAGAAATGTGTTTGAGCTAAGAGCAAAGTCTCTCATATTTGTTCATGTGTTGCACTTAGAAAAGGAGAGAGGCAAATTCTTGTGCATATGTTGCACTTGAGTGGTGGATTATGCATCCATTAAGCTTCTAGCACTTGATTAGTTCAAGTGATCATTTTTAACTTATTACTCTTGGTGGTTGTCACCACCTAGACAGCTTGGAGAAGTCTTTCGCTAGTGATCTCTTCAAGGCGTGTGAAGAGGACCGGTGTGTTTGTGAGTGGCTTGGTACTCGCCATCTCTAGAGTGGGGAGAAGAGCAACTCTAGTGGATTGGATGTGTTGGCTTAATTCGTGAAACCAGTTCAATTCGTTTGAGTTTATCTTAATGTGAATTAGGAGAGACCAGCAAGTCTCCGAACATAACGGTAAAAAGATCATGTGTCTTTGTGGTTTGCTCTCTTGTGCTTTATACTCTTGCAATTTATATTTTCAATGGAGTGGCGTGAGTGGCTGAAGCCGATAATGTTCAATGGAGCCATTGGGCAAATTGACCATGCACACATATCGAAGGGGAATCCAGAAATTGGCATGCTAGTTGTGAAGATTGGTGGTCCAGCATAGAGAATTGGTATGGGTGGTGGTGCTGCCTCAAACATGGTTAGTGGCCAGAATGATGCAGTGCAGCGTGGAGATGCTGAGATAGCACAGAAACTGTATCGCGCGGTCAGGGCATGTGCAGAAATAGGAGAGCGCAACCCCATCATCAGCATTCATGGCCAGGGAGCTGGAGGAAATTGCAAATGAAGTGAAGGAAATAATCTCCTAAGGGTGCTGAAATTGACATACGCTCAACTGTTGTTGGTGATCATACATTGTCTATCTTGGAGATCTAGGGTGCCGAGTACCAGGAACAGGATGCACTGCTGGTGTAGCATGAGAACAGAAGCCTGTTGGGAGTCGCTTTGTGAGAGGGAAAGGGTTTCAATGGCTGTCACTGGGAAAATTGATGGCTGTGGGAAGATTGTTTTGATTGACAGCTTGGCAGTGGAGCATGCCAAGTTGAATGGCCTTCCTCCTCCAATCCCTGTTGGAGAACTTGAGCTTGAAAAAGTTCTAGGAGACATGCCTCAGAAGACCTTTGAATTCAAGCGAGTTTCTCAGTTGAGCGAGTCCTTGAGACATCGCACCTGAGGTCACACTAACGGATGCTCCGAAGCTTGTATTGAGGCTCCCCTCCGTAGTTCAAAACGTTTCTTGGCCACAAAGGTTGACAGGTGTGTGACAGGTCTAGTTGCACAACTTCCGCTTGCTGATGTAGCTGTGATTGCACAGATATACACAGACCTAACAGGTGGTGCTTGCGCCATTGGAGAACAACCAATAAAGTGTTTGCTTAATCCCAAGGCCATGGCAAGACGTGCTGTTGGGGAGGCATCGACTAATCTGGTTTGGGCTGAAGTTACATCCCTTGCCGATGTCAAAGCAAGTGGAAACTGGATGTATGCTGCAAAGCATGACGGAGAAGGTGCAGATACGTATGATGCTGTTGTTGCATTGGCTGACTGCATGATTGAACTTGGTATTGCAATAGATGGGGAAAGGACAGTCTTTCCATGGCAGCTCAATGTTGTGGTGAGGTTGTCAAGGCTCCTGGAAATCTGGTCATCCGTGCTTACGTGACATGTCCTGATATAACATTGACGTTAACTCCTGATTTGAATCTTGGTAAGGACAGCATTGGTAACACTGACCTGGCTGAAGGACAGCGCCAGCTTGGTGGTTCTGCCCTAGCACAGGTATCAGGTGGCGGTGTAACGTACAAATAATGTCAAAAGACGAGCAAGTTCTTGTACCTCAGGGAAACGGAATTAAATCATTCAGACCGAGCCTGGAGGTGCAGTTAGAACTGATTAGCTAGGGCGAAAGAACAATTTTACTTCAGTTGACTGCCAAAAAGCAAGAAATTTTACGTTGTCTTTTAACTACTTAACAGGTAATCATGTCGAAGCATCGAGCGACCAAAACTGCGAACAAAAATACAAGCATAACGTTTGTTCTATAACAACTCAGTACCGCGCTATTACAGCCATACCAAATGTACGCTCGACCTATCTTAAAAGATTTCCTGCTATAAACAGCACAGACCAACCATCACCATTTGCATGCCTGCCTCTGGATTTTGGAATTCATGGTACCCTTCCCCTTGTCCTTATAAGCATTCCTCGAGGACAGAGGCCTTCTCCGCCCATGAGCAGCTGCTATGGCCCTTTTCCTCTCCTTGTTCAGTTGTCTTGTGAGCACAGCATCATCGCCATAATCAGGATCCTCCGATGAGCCATCATCATTATCATCATTGCCTCCTGATTCATGTGATTCCATAGCATCCCCGTTGCTATCAGTAGGTGGATTTCTCAATTTGTTCTCACAACTGCGACTTGTGCTTGTTTCATGCTGCGAGGTAAAGCAACGTAAGCAACATCCATTGAAAGTTTGTCTAGGCACGCAGATGAATATACTACTAACCTCTTCAGAAAAAGTTTCAGGTTCATTTGAATCCCTTGCAGCGAGAGTACAATCAAGCACCCCAGCAGAATCCTGAGAAATAGCCCCAAAAAATATTTCAAAAACTGATTACTTGAGGAAACTGGAACGGCTAGATAGCTTGGCAGTTGGCACAGTTTGGTGACACATTTAAATTAAAAAATATTAGCTATGCAGATCAATACCTGGTCTGCTATTTTCAAGGAATTGATTTTAACAACCTCAGCATCAACACCTTCACTATCTTGTTCAGATGTTGAATCATCATCTGAGCTGGAATTGCCTTCTTCAGCCTTTTCCTCAATGAACTGTAATCAGGTAAAAAAAGTGTCACCACTCACAGGGGACCGAAAATCTGATATTTAACACCCAATTTATACAACTGCATATGAGAAGAATATTCCATGGTTACAACAACAATAAAATGTTTTATTCTAAACAAGTTAAGGTAATTAGAAATGAAACCTCAAAGTCAAAAAAAACGAGAACCTTGTAATAAGACCTATAAAGCTAAAACCATGAGCCCTACATCCTGTTATCTAAACCAAGAGCCTAAAACACCACCTCTAAACCTTCTTTTTATGTCATGGTTCCGATGCGTGGATCGCTAACTTCCATTTGCTCCTATCCAAAGCTAATTCTTTGGATACATTCCAATCGCTCAAGTCTCTTTTAACTGCTTTCTTCCATGTCAGTCTACCTCTTCTTACGTTTTCGGTACGTCTTAAAATTCCACTGCGTACCCATAGACCGGAATATTCCATGGTAATTTGAATAAAAATTTTAGCTTTCATGATGTTTGTCATCTCATGACATTGCCTATAGACTGCCCATTGTCACAAGAACTCTGTTGGATTCATGCACCTCATATCAAAATTAACGAGGCAAACATAGTCCCATATGCAACAACACAATCCAGACGCAAACCGATCGTATTAGATATTTTCTCATGTTTCAAAGAAACATAGATAGTAATATCCAAAGTTGAGAAAAAACAAAGAAGGTGGAAAACAAATGTTGACAGGGGAAAAACCTGAAGCCAGCTGGTACCGACCAGATCCTGGCTTACTGGTTGGAACCAAGACTTTAACAGGAACCAGTTTTAAGAACTCTGAATGCAATTACTACCCACCAACATTCACACTTGTGGTTTTCCAGCAGAATACTATGAAATCTGCAAAATCAATAAGAGATTTGTACCAACATTTAACCCACCTTTTCCATCTCAACTTGTTCTTTTCTGGTGAAGCCACTAGCAGCTAGTTCCTTGTCCAAGGAACCAGCAGCCTTTTGAATGCATAGAAAGGACGGCCTGCCACTCTCATCATGATCACTTTCAGACCCATATTGCTCTTCACCTTTCCCTGATGAAAGATTAAACCTAATATAAAGAAAGAAAGCTTAATAACAAAATGATTTGCAAGGCACCATGGCCTCATGGCCTGTTCATTTAGGCTGCAGCTTATTAGTCTAATGAATAGTGATTGCTAAGAGATGCCAAACGCCACTGAAAAGCCAAAAAGAGCAGGGCCTGAATTCTTAATATTTCATTGTAGAAATAAACCTCTTGTTAAAGAACTTGTAGATACACTCAACATCTCGATCAAAGAACCTGCAAAAGCAGAACTCATGAATAATGAATAGAAAGCAGCCTTATGTAAGCTATCAGAATATGCTACATACATTTGGGCATTCCGATGTGAAACAGATACCATCTGTGGGAAATCAATCATCGTAACTTTTTCATCATCGTCAATCTGTGCAACATCAATAACGATGAAGAATTAAAGATAGGTAAACTACAAACTGACATATCACATAATAATATAACCTCACCTTACGCATGGTCAAGGATTAAAAAATTGGAACAACCATTCTATCTAAACTCCCAATGACAGTTTGCAGCCATCCTTTTTTTTTATGGTAATTACAGCACAGCCATATGTGTTATTACATACGGCAAGCACGAGTCCTACCGAAGATTACCATCCAAAATGTTATATTTTGCTAGGAAGCCACTCAGATCAAAGCATATTTGAAAGAGGCAGCATTGAAGAGAACATAATGGGTATCATAAACCTGAAGTGGAAACTACTGAATCTCAACAATAAACAATTGTGAATGCAATACAAGAAAGAAAAGGGGCACACAAAAGCTGATTTATCTATGTGAGCTTAGAAAATAATAGTAACAATAGAAGGTACAAGAAGCAATACCATGATATTGAACTCATTAAAATCACAATGTATCAGCCCATGCTCCGCCAAACGTACAATAAGACCAAGAATTGTGTCAAAAACATCATCTGGGTTTTGTAACTCTTTTACTTGAACACTGCATAACAGAAAACAACACCTAGATCAGTTTCTGCGTAAAGGAATACATACCCTTAGATTAATATAAGAATTCATTGAAAATAATGTCAGCTTACAGTGGGTATCCCTGCACAAGTGACATGATCACACAATGCCGATTGCAGTCCACAGCAGTGGGGACAGGGAATCCATGGTCTCCTAAAGCCTGGAATTATTTTACAAAAGTAAAGGAATATTAAACAAATAAGCATATAACTCTTAACGAACTTAATGAAAAATATAGCCATGCAAAAACCTTCATAAAAGAAAATTCCTTTAGGGCCGCCAGTCGTGACAGATACAGCCAATTAAAGCTCCTCCGGTGCCCTAAATAGTCACGCTTAGATTTCACAGCCCTAAAAGATGTCCTACCCAACCTATGAAGCTTCATGGCCAACACTGTGCCATCCTCAGTGGCAACCTCAAATATATCTGTCGATAGTGGAAACAACATAAAGCATTTCACATTTGCTTTCTACAATCTAAAATAAAACATGAGCCAAACATCAACCTGACTCCTTTCCAACACCGATTTGACGACCGACCGAAGCAAACACTCCGCGATTGACCAAAGTTTTGATGGCGAGGAAGTCATACCCAAGATATGTGAGCCGATACCCATCATCTATATGCAAAGGGACCAACATAGCAATTATGATAGTCCAAATTTTATCTAAAAATAAAAGGAGCAAGATTCACCAACAAGGACTCACACTTTGCAGCGTCATGATGCACCAATTTGTTCTTCAACAGATTCCTCAGCACTTTATATGTGCCCCCATGCCTACATCCACATAGAATTAACACACATTCACCGAAAGAATGGGCAAGTCTATTTCACGAAACAACATATTCTGCGTGTAATGTTGTTAACAAGAACAAAAAGCCTTATCACACAAAAAAACTAGGTTGTTTGAAGCTTCTGCCTCAAACCTCCTTTTTTTTCAGTGCACAAAGCACATTATATTACTACAAGCAAACTTCTAACTTCTAAGCAGTCAATTCCGACCTCGTTTTTATCAATTACATTGGATAAATATCCATTCTGATGTCACAATTAGCTGTTCCTACAAGAACAAAATTGAGATGATTATGCACCACAAATTGGCGGTTACAATATTTATCCAGAACAAAATACACACACTGCAAGGTCCGAACGCCATTAGTAACCTCCAATAACAACTTCAAAAGGCACCACATGAACTCGTCTCGGAGAGCTAATTCCCAACTCCATATATAGCAACTAAATTCACCGACCACAGACATCGATTTAGCAACCAAATACAGCAAAATTCTGAACCAAAAGTAGCACTCACTTCAATCCGGCGATGCGATCGACGAGCTCTGCCGGCACGATTTCGTGCTGTGAATCCAGAAAACAAAACCAAACCGTCAGGCACAGAAGCTAACGACTTCACATGGTGTTGGGTTAAGGCCTGGTGTAGGGTTTTAGGCCTTACGTTGCGCATGCCCATCTCGACGGCGGTGAGGACGCGGAAGTCGTCCTTGGAGAGGTAGCGGAGGGCGTTCACGTCAAGCTTCATGGTCTCCCCCTTCTCCTCGTCCTCCTGCTGCTACTACAGCTGCTGTTCCGCCGCTGGTGGCCTGGGCCGGAGCTGGCTACCTGCTCACGGCGCTGATCTAGAGGGTAGCGGGCGGAACGGCGCACGGGCGGGACGGGCAGACGGCAGCAGCAACGTGCGAGGCGAAGGCTAGCGGCTGGCCGGCGGCGCTAGGTCAGAGTTGGTACCTGCGAGTGGGAGAGGGGAGCCTGGGAGTCGAGAGGAGGCGTCGGGTCGGGTGCGGTGGCCGGTGCCCGTTTGCTGTGGGCCGTGTCGCTGGGGAGGAGAAAGGAAGGCGTGGGCCGTGGTCGAGAGGGGAGGGAGCGCGTGGGTGAAACATGGGCTGGAGGAGGTGAGGACTGGGCCTAAATCGGATGCTCTTCTACCGGCGGCGCACGCTCCCCTTTGTTCGCGTCGGGCCGGAGAGTCATCCACTTACAACTAGGGCTTCAGGAGGGACTGGACTGGCCCGAAAATGAGGGCTAAAAATCCATTAACAGCCCAACCATTTTCTGGCCTTGTTTCGAGTGGGCCGGCTTCGTCCCGTATAAGCGAGCATTTCGGCCCGAAAATAAGTGAACGCCCAAGAAGTCCACGTAAGAATATCGTGCGCCCACCGATGGTTTCAGCCCGAAATGCATGCCTCGTCTCCTGCGCCTGGTCTATAGCACCGACAATTCCACAGGCAGCGAAAGCTAGGCTACCTGCTCCATTGAACCATGACGCATCACTCCTTTTGATTGGTGGCATGGGCACATGGATCGTGAGAATTAACATTCGCCATGCACCTTTTTGCCCTTTTGCCTAGGTAGGGTCTATCTGTATTGACTTCTATATAACTAGCCTCATAGGCGCGGCGCGACGCCGCGTCAACCACCGTGTGTGCCAAAGCAAAAGAGGCGATAATTCGTGAGAAGTTTTCTAAAAAAAATCGAGGGCAAATGCGTATTTTCGAAAAAGCTAAAGGTCTTTTTCGTAAAAAATTGAGGATCTGTACGTAAACAAACGAGGACCCGTGCGTAATTTAGAAAACTGCGGGGCGCTATCCTGCAAAGTGGAGGGCTAAAAAAACCAGCAGGGACCTTTTCGCGATAACCAAGGACCTCTACGTAATTTCGGGAAACCGCAGGGGCTTTTTCGCAAAAAATGGCTCTGACCGTACGTAAAACCCGGCGCCACGCGCCGGCCGGACGGAGCGCAGGGGCGACGTGGCCGCTCTCGCTGGCCAGGAACCCCGCGGGCTTTGTATAGGTTATGATTTCTAGTTTGATTAATGAACAGTAGTAGCTGATAAATATTTATGACCAATAGAAATAATTTATAAAAATTGGGATATTTGTATTGATTTATGACTTTTTACTGAGTGCATTATATAAGAAAGATAGCAAAGATGGTGCAACGTAAGACACTACAATATTCGAACCGTCATGTGATTTACGAAATTGTCACATAATATAATACATAGTGCGTTACAATATACAAAATCGCAAAGTGGCAAATAGAAACGGTTTATAAAAACTGGTGCGTTTGTATTGGCTTTGACTTCTCTAAGCAGACTCTAGAAACCAAATCCAATACCAACGGACCCTTATATGCTTTGTTCTTTTTTGTTTTTTGGCTTTTAACTTCTCTAAAAGTCAAACAATCAAACGGCGAAATGGGACGATCTCTGAAGCGGATTCTCTGAACAATTTTCTGAGCCTAAAACTATGTGTGTCATCTGTATCGGTGTTTTTATCGTTCATTGTTATATTAAAATACATATAAAAACTATCAGTCATAACCAAAAGACATCAATATCACGGAAGAACACCCTGGTGACCATATCGCAGTAAGCCAGTAAGTACTAGTAACCGCTAAACAACGACAGTTGCGGATTGCAATTTGGACGCATAGCAACACAACGACGACTTCTTTTTGGTTGGTTGTTACTTTACACTGTTACGAATTTTCCTGAAACATGTTTTCTTCTTCTTTTTAGCACATTCACACTATCAAAAGAATGAAAAGGAAGAAAAGAGAATAAAGCGCAGCACAAACTTTATTTTTTTTTTAAGGCAGCATAGAGTTTCTTTGCAACCAGTGAGATTTCCGGTAATAGTTGTTCAACATGATAGAAATCGAGGGCCATTTGTGTATGTAACAACTGACGTCAATCTGATGTACAATTAATTACAAGCTGTCTCCTCCAATTAAATTGATCGACCGGTTAGCATAATCGCACCAACAAGGCAACAACCGTATGGATCGATGCACTGTTTTGACATGCATCCGGAAGTAGATTGCGATACGAACGGTGCACTGAACCTGCAGGCAACCGTCCGAAGCCGAAGCCGTCGGCCGGCCGGCAGCACGCGAAAAAATTGTACAAGGAGACGAAAAGACGACCAACTGCCGGCTGGTCAGAGGCGTATTACCATCAGCAGTAATGTGCCTGTACAGTACTACCAGACTTGGAATTTACGCCCCTCATGCATCCACAGTTGCACACATACGCTGCACCTGCGCCCGGCCGGCTCCCAAGATCTCAGCCTCACCACGATCTCCAAACCATATTCGAGCATCTCCAACAGTATAAGACCCTGTTTGGATCAGTTTCAGATTCTTAAAAACCAGCTATTACTTCTAGTTTTTAAAAACTGGTTTCTAAGCAAAAACTGATAGGGTGTTTAGATCCCCTAGTTTTTAAAAGCTGATTTCATTTATGATTGGTGCTAATAGACTATTATACCCTTACATTTATGATTGGAAGTGTCTACGTGTGGTCTTTAATGAGGGTAAATGGGTATTTGTGCAAAAAAACTGGCAAAAGCTGGGTATCAACAGCTTCTTGGTTTTTAAGAATCTGGGTAGGTAGATTTTAAAAACTGCCCCAAAAACTGGTCTGTTTGGATCCCACCCAGTTTCCAAAAGCCAGATTCTTAAAATCTGGGTGGATCCAAACAGGCCCTAAGCTAGTTACTAGCTTTAAAACAACTTCTTCAATAGTACTAACTTTTAAAACATAGCTCATAACATAAATAGTCTCACATGACACTCTCACATAATCTTGGAATGTATGTATGAGACCAGCTCTTGATCAAGAGATAGCTTTTCTCTCTCTTCTATTAAAATATGAAATAATATGCTTAGAGCTAGCTCATAAGTCACTATTGAAGATCTCTCACAATGTATGGCCACGACTAGGCACGATCGAGGCGACGTATGCACGGAATACGACGACTATACGAGGTTAGGACCGCTCATTTCGGCTTCAGCTTCTGGCTTCTGACTTATTTTTCATTATTCATAAATTTCGTCTTTTTCTGAACATTTGGCTTTTTTGAGCTTTTTCACTGGTTCTTTTTTCCCGTATTTGTTTGCATTATACATGATGGGATAATATGTTTTTTCTACTTTTAAATTTTTTAAATTTAATTATGCTAAATAAGCCTCTGTCAACTACAGTATTTTTTCAACCAGCTACAGTGCTTTTCAGCCATAAGTCACTCAATAAAAGCCATATTGAGCACAATCTGCAGCTGTAGCGAATAGCGAATAAAGGGCACTCTATCCTGTCCTAGCTGTTTAGCGCATGTGTATTTCTAGATGCTAAGTTAATGTTATAGATTAGATAAATTTTCAACACCTGTACTAAAGAATGGAAGAATAAGTACTGAGTCTAGACTATATGGCACCGAAACAAACCTTGACAGTTAATGCTATATCAGAAAAGATTGAACCTTTAATGCATGTAAACGATACTAAAGGTTAAAGTAAAAATAGCTAACAATGATTTATAGATAGATGATGTATTTATCTTAATGCCTATTTTAAATGCTACGGGAAGTTACCCTTCCCTTAGAAGCAAGCAAGCGCCCACTTTTATATTTAAGTCGTTCAACAACCACCTCCAATTCTATTGTAGCCTCCTTGAAGGACCATATGAGAAATTCTAAGATAATGTTGTGATGAACCATTGTAAGTTTCGAGGAGTGGTAAAGTGTTTTTGTAAAAATCATATTTTGTTTGGGTTGTTTTCTGGAACTGTCAAGAAAATCGGAAGTACCACAGGTGTCTATACAGTAGTATCGATGTTGTGAGGGCGGTCATATCGTACGAACGATAGTTCCGATCTGAGTTGTGGTACGTTTTTTCCAGAGAGGACCAATGCGAGGTGCGAAGGTGCGGAGGTACCGTTTTAGGGAGCGGTAATACCGGCATGTTACGTGCGATACTACCGATTTTCATAGGAAACAAGATTTTGGATTTTGAGTTGGAATGACCATATGGTCATGGTAGGGTGTTGTTGTTTGTGTGCATATGGGTTTATTATTTAGTCCTAGATTTAGGATCAATATTTTGATTGCATATTTTTTTGCACGATGCATTGTATGGATTGATTGTGCCAATCGATGACTTTTTTGTATTGTGCGGTGCTACATGATGGTTTGCTTGTTGTTGTCGGTTATAGGACTTCGGAGTTAGGTTATGGTGATGCATAGGAAGACCGGGACTAGACACAGAGTGATGCTGAGGTCCAGAATTATTAGGCTCGTGGAGGGTTACAAGCCGGGACGACAAGGAACCAGAGCGGGAGCTGCCGGTGGTGGACATGACGGGCAACGACAAAGTGAACTGGGACTAGACTCAGGGGAGGAGCTGGGGTCCTGTGTGGTCAAGGAAGCTAGGTCTTGCCATACACAAGGAAAAGCTAGGTTTACAAGCGAGGATGGTTCGGTGGGTTCCGGACGCGTGAGACTCGGTAGCAAGTCATTGGGGCCACGTGGAAGATGGCGAAGCATGATCGTTGCTTCGTGGAAAAGGAAGCGGGAAGTTTCGTGGAAAACGGTAGAGGGATATTTTTGTAAATTGCCAATACCGAAAAAGTGGCGATATGTGAAACCATAGCGTTAGCCTAAGTGGTTTAGGTCGTGTATGTTGTGAAAATGTGAAGTGAATCAAGTGTTGATTCACTAACGGGTTAATAGTTGTAAGCCGTTTTGAGAAGTGTGCGTGAGAGAGTAAAACCCGGTGTTAGGTGGGATTAATGGGTTATCCCCGATTTGGCCTAATGGGTAAATCCATTAGGCTTTGATTCGGGTTGTGAGGCTATATAAGGAGAGGAGAGACAAGAGTTAGGGTTTGGGGATTTTTGCTAAGTCTTTATGGTGGCTAGCTCTTCTTTCCTCCCATGTGAGATTAAGGTTGCTTGGGTTAGAGTCTTATGTGTGCGCTCTAGACTTAGAACTCTACTATTTTGAGAGATTGGTTGTAAAAATATTTCTTTCCAAGTGAAATAGACATTCAAATTTTGTCCAAGTGAGTTGTGCCATGAATTCTTTCATGTGCTTTTGATTTTCTTGATTTTCTTATTTGGATTTCTCTTCTCTTGATCTTTTCTGGTGCCAAAGACGTAAAGAGGATGGAGATATCTCCTGGGACACAATCACATCCATTTAGGCAGGATCTAGTGGAAGTTCTTGAAGAAATCTAGTTTTTGCTTTATTTTGGTCTCCTCATGCGATTTCTTGATTCGAGGGTTTTTAATTTGATTTATTCGGTGTTTTAATTTGCTGTGACATGTGAAAATACATTTAGACCCATATTGGTCATCATCTATCCATGAGCAAGTTGTATTCACCAATTTTGGTTTTGACTCGGTTTTGGTGTAACCTTCCAACAAAATAAAAAACATCTCAAATTTTGCTATAATTTTTATGATCGTTTATTGGAATAGGTTTTTAATATCCTAGAGAAGATCCCTGTAAAATTTCATATTATTTGAATCTACTGATCAAAAGTTCCATTAATTTTGGTTTTTCAAATCGTGCTGAAAATATTATTCACTCCGATTTTACTGTAGCAGCAACAATACTGTGATTATTGTAGCGGTAGTACCGTGGTTGCTGTAGCAAGCGGTGGTATCGCAATTACAACGGCGGTAGTTCCGTTTTTACTGATTTTCGAGAATTTTCAGCGTCTCGAATTGCTAGTTTTTGTGGTAGATTTCTATCACAATCCTCGTAGCTATGGGCATGTTCTTTTTAGCTGCGGGTTATGGCTTTTGGCTGAAATTTTTGAATTTTGGCTGTTTACGGTACAGATTACGGAGAGATCGATACTCACTTGCGATTTTGACTTGTACAGATGTTGGGCTTTTAACGTGTACTACGTTTAACTTATAGACCCCATCTTGAGAAAATAGTTCGTTTAAAAGTTAGATACTATAGTGGCTGCGAGAAGCCGGGCGGCTTCTCACCAACCGAACAGGCCCTATGTAGCTATTGAAGTAAAAAATTAGTGAATACTTAAAAAAATTTTAAGTCACTGTTCATCATCTTTATTGCCATCTTGCGTCCTACACTCCTCCATTACTTCAGGCTACAGTCCTCTATTCCCCGGTGAGAGAGTTTCTCCTATTTAGTCTTCGATCGGGGGAAGCTGATTATCTGAATGAGCTTTGCTGTCCGCTGCTTAAAGTCTGAACTTTGGTTCTTGATCCCAATGGAAGCAGCAACCGCGATACAATCCCATCGACACACGGTGGAGAGGAGAGCCGCTGTGAGAAGTTCTGCTCATCATAAGCGAATGCAGATGGCGCCGGTGGAGCATAAGCAGCAGCGCCGGCCCGGGACGAGCCGCCAGAGACCGCCGCCGGGGCCTGGTTACTTCACCGTCGAGCGGGTGATGGTGTTCCTCTGCGTGCTCGCGTCGCTCGTGTTCCTGCCGCTCGTCCTGCCGCCACTGCCGCCACCGCCGTTCTTGCTGCTGCTGGTGCCGGTGGGCCTTCTCGCCGTCCTGGTGGCGCTGGCGTTCGTTCCGCTCGATGCACAAAGCAACGTAGTCGGCTCATCTAGTTCGTAGAGAGTGCATTTTGTTCGTTTCCTTTTCTGGTTTTTTTTAGATTTTGCATACACAAATTGTTAGGCTTTTTTTATATTAGAAGGGCTATTTTTTGGTTTTGTAATCTTGAAAGCTGACGGATCAGTTGAATTCGAAACCATGCATTCATGGCACTTGATCTCACGAACTTATGCTTATCAAGTGGTGAATCCATAATTCAGATGTCATATTTTAGGCTTCAGATAACTAATACCAACATTAGCATGCTATTTCTATAAACAAAAAATCCAACCAAAAAAACTAGAGGACATGCACACCCACGTGATAAGATGAATCTGTTTACGTAGGATCGTAGATGGAGAATAGAGGTAGTGAATAGAAGCCACATCGATAATAATTTTTCTAAAATCTTTTACTTCAAAATTATTAGATACTTTCACTCTAATAGTTATAACAAGCTATGAAACTTAGAGTATGCACCTCTAGAGAAATTGCTAAAAAAAAGAGACAAATGGGACTTGACCATAAAAGGTGCAGTTCTACCGCTGTGATACTATCGACATGTAATAAGTGGTTTTATCTTTCCTTCAGATCAGTCCCAACAAAATAAAAAACAACACATCTCACAAAAAAGATTCAAATGACTTGAAACTTGGTATACAACTTCTTTAGGATGTCAGGAACTTATTTCAATCAACAATAGGAAAAATTGTTGCCAAATCTAAGACATTTTTCTATTCGAAGAAAGATTGCATTAAGATTGGGCAAAAGAGGTAAACCTCAATCTGCTATTGCTCTTGAGTCCTAGATGATTTAGGTGACATTGGACAACTTCTCACATATCATAGCAACCTACATCACAACACAAATTCAACCCAAATTACTCATAAGAGAAACCCCCCCCCCCCCCCAAAATCACCTCTTTTGAGGCAAACCGAGCAAACACAAGAACTTTTTATATATCATGTCTATATGGATATGATCTTATCTCTAGAAGATATTTCAACCTCTTACACATCCTTCGCACAAGAAAATATCAAGAAAAGAGAAATCCAAACAAGAAATCCAATCAAATCAAAAGCACAAGAGATGCTCCAACTCACTTGAACAAATTTTAAATATTCATATCACTTAGAGAGAAATATTTTACAGCCAATCTCTTAGGATAGTAAAGCTCTGAACCTAAAACATATATCCAAAAGGCTCCAACACAAGAAAACCTTAATTGTTCAAGTCACTCAACTCAATAGAAGGCTTATGTAGCGAAGATTCCTCACCTCTCATTTAACCCTAACAACCAGCCACTTTTTAGTAGATCACACCATTTACATATAAAGAAACCTAATAACTCATACATAAACGAATTTTACACTATATATTTATATGCTTTGCAAAACGTAACTTCCTAAAGGCCTCGTTAGCCCGGACAGAATGATTTCATGTACGTCATCTGAAGCTTCCGGGCTAGGGTCTAGTGTTAAGGGTTACCCACGTATACTACTTTATTGGGATTGGATAGTCGAAGTTGCCATCTTTTTAGTATGGCCAGCCAGCCCGCACATTCGATTTTCTCGCCTGATCGAGTCGACCCACGGCTGAGGATCCACGTCGCCGTCATGGCCCCGGTAGGCCTTGACATGCTGTACTACTAGCAGCAGTAGCGCGGTGTCACATCGCGCTAGCTACTATGTGGACCAAAGTAAAAGAGTCGATAATTTGTGGGGAGCATTTTCTACTGAAAGCAAGAGCCCATATGTAATTCTAGAAAATCCAAATACTTTTCTACTAAAAACCAAGGACACGTACGTAATTTTGGAAAAATCGCAGGGCGCTATCAAGCAAAAGGAGGGCTTCCATGAAAAATCTAAGGGTCTATACGTAATTTCTGGAAAAAGAGGACCTTTTCACGAAAACTGATAACATGGCAGGGACTTTTTTGTAAAAAATCAAGAACCCTTACGCTATTTTACAAATCTCAAGGGCCTTTTTGTAAAAATGATGATGTAGCATAGAGGTGAGGCCGTGAACTCACCCATCGCTAATATAGCGAGAAGAATTGCTTTCGTGCTATTAAAAAAGAATCCAAACGTTCGTACGTGACCGCGATGTTTCAAGGGATGGACGCACGCACGCACGCCTTCGCAGATGGACTTACGAACTACGAAGGTGCTAGCTCCTCGTGCGTTAGTCTAAACGAAGAAGAAGCGTGGATTAACCGAACACGAACCAGGGGCGGATCCAGCGGTGGGGCGGGGGGCTCGAGCCCCCCTACCGCTACCGGACCTATGGAGTTCCCCCTGGAGCCCCCCCCATAAATTTTTAGCATGGATGTATAATGCAGCAGGGGCTGAGGTCGAGCTGAAGGTATTTCAGCCCCTCCAAAAAATTTTCCTGGATCCGCCACTGACACGAACGACGAACGTTTGGGCGTCCGGAAGGGTTAGTTCGAAGTGTTTAGCACATGGGTTTGCGCATTGCGACGCGGAGATAAAAGCATGTTAAAGTGCTTGGCATGTACCACAAATGTTCCAGTATTTATCTACGGCGAGGCTGATGGGCTGTCTCGTTAATGTTCATAACCAGGTCACAAGTTCATCACGGTAGATAATTAACCAGCACAAATAAACCCACTAAACATGCGATCGTGATAATTGAACTGTAGTCACGCGCCAGATAATAAAAGTGCGTCATCAATTGAGCTACCGAGTGGCTGGCAGACTTTTTGTAACGCACAAATGTTCAGTGTCCGATTCACGACTATAATAGCGACAATGTAACTTTGACCCATATGTTAGCTACGTAGAATAATTCAGGAGATCTAATTTGATTTCTCTAAATGTGAATAGTCCATAATGCGAACAAAGAGGTCAAGCCTGGACCATATAGGGCTGGTTGGGTCGGGACAAAACTGCTCCGTACCCTCTGGCTGCCTTGGTGACTCGTGTTCAAATCGGCTTCAGCTTTCGATTACTATTTGAAGAAGTTAAAAACTAATTAAAATATCCCAAATTTCAAAAATGATATATCTGAACTGCTTTTAAAAGCCATCAGTTGGCTCCTCATCTTATTTATATATGTATTTTCTAAAAATTATTTTCAAGCTTTATTTTAAAAACTATTTCTTTCTATTAGTACTATTCTATTTTAGCCAAAAGTTCTGGCCCGCTTAGAACACCCCTTGCTACTGATCGAAAATCACGTCACAGGCCGGCCTCGACCCGACAGAACCCAATCCGGCGACCAGCGCAGCGCGGCAACCGCCTACTCCTGTTCGTGCATGCATGCATGGGCCTGCCTCTATCTTACACAACTCTTATCAAATTCAGCCAGGTGGGCCCAGCATTTCCTCATTATCACTTTGGAGTACTTTTTTTTTCTGTTTGATGCAAATCACTGCTAGGTTCAGTACTCGAATAGTGCAAGCAATTTGATGGCACAAGTGCTGAACAGTAGAGGATGCAATGCAATGCCCCAACCAAATGCCACGAAGAAGACATGGGTTTCAATAGGCAGCAGTAGAGGAGCAGCCCTCCGATCGTATTGATTCCATCTGCTCCGTTTCATGTGGGTTTGCTAGCACTATTGCTAGCAGTTTGTTGCACACAGGGGGGTGCCATGCTGCGTGCGATGCGTCATGGCCAATGGCGTCGGCGTCGGCGCCGGCAACAAAAGATAACCGCGCCTCCACTGTTCGTTGGTGTGCATTAGCCGCCGTACCACTGTCGGGGCAAATGAGCGTTCGAAAGAGCAAACAGAGTTAGTGGTAGTAGTACTTTTCCTTTCCGAGTTCCAAAAGGGAACCTGTTGTCTCCAGGCTGACGGATTCTAGTAGCACGTTGTTTATTGCTTCAGAGTAATGTACCTTACTACCTTAGTTTCTTTACATACTAGTGCTAGTAGTATAATGCAAATGGAATGATAGGATTGTATGTTTGTGGAGACGACGCAGGTGTCTTAGGGCATGTACAATGCAAGATGCTTATATATGAATGCTTAAAGAGAGAGAATATAGCCACATCATCAAGCACCCATGCAAAAGTTATTCCCTCCAATGCAAGAATCTCTTCCATGGGTGCTTAGATGCTATATTTTCTATTAATAGATTCAGTTATACATATAAGCATCTACTAAGCACCGGTGCTTATTTAAGCATCGATGCTTCAAAATAAGCACCTTATCTATCCTATGTGGCAAGAAAAAACAGTTTTTCATTGCTAAGCATCTCTCTAAGCACCTGCATTGTACATGCTCTAACTAGGCTGGTCGTACGTTCAGAGAAAACAGTTATTTGTTTTTTAATTGTTTTTTTGCGTTTCTTTAAGACTGTTAGACAATATGGTGATCGTGGTTAAAAGTGATGATGAATAACTGATATTTTGATTGCTTTAGAATTTGTGTTTGCAAAAGCTTCGGTCGATCGCAGTCAAAAGTTTTGAATCCGAGTGATCTCGTTCAGTTCTGAGTTGCTCCGAGTGGTTTTCGTTGGCTCCTAATGTTTGTGGTTGCTCCAAGTGGTTTTGCTTTGCTACGAGTGGTTTCGGTCATGTACAAGTGGTTTTCATCTACTCCTAGTGGTTTTGGTCTGTTTTAATTAGTTTCGAACCAGTCTGATTGGATCCGAGTTGTATCGGATGGTTTTCGAGTAGTAACGGAGTATCGAACGGTTTTTGACTAGCATTGGAACATCGGACGGTACTCGATATGATCACTCAGAGTCATTTACGACCACGTAAATTTGACGACGACGGACTTCGATCACTATGGCTTTCGACCATGGCAGTACGAGCACCGTAGTATGACTACAAGAAGAATGACCATGTCTGTTTTCGACTACACCTAGTTTTGACCATAGCAACTCGACTACGGCATTCCGACCATAACAGACTTCGACCACGTTTGATTTCGACCACAACAGAACGACCACTGAAGGTAATCGTAGGTATAGTACTTTTCATGGTCATAGCTGCAGTACTTTTTCATGACTATAGATTTTACTAGTCGATAATTGAAGGTTTTGTAGTCAATGGTCATATACTTTGTGGACTGTTGTTATAGTCGTAAACTTTACAGTATACTGTCATTGTCTTCAATAGTCGAAGGTTTTGCGATCGGTTGCCGTAGGCTTCACGGTTGGTACTCATAGACTTCATTATCGGTTCGAGTGCTTCACTTCTTGTGATCTTTCTAGTACTTTAAGTGCTCGTGTTAGGCCAGCGGGACGACTAGCTGGTGCACGGTGGTCAGGTGGTCATGGTACTTGGTAGTCGGAAGGTCTCGGTACTCGATGGTCGGTGTTCCATTGTCGTAGGTGTTGCGATCGGTTATCGGAGACTTATGGTATGTGATCGGTACTCAATAATCGGTACTCGATAATCGGTACTCGATGGTTCTAGTCGATAGCGATATTTGTTATTCCCGAGGATTTTGAGCGGAGCGATGGTATTTTTCAAGTACTTGCTGCACTAGCAGTCTTATTGATCATCTGGAGCTACTTTGCGGTAAGCGATGGAGTTTGTGGTCGTGGATGACCTGGTTGTTGGTCATGGGTAGTTTTGTTCTTGTCTATGGATGGACAAAGGTGGTATGAGTATGTGTGTGCTGATGTCAGTCAAGTTGTGGAGAACTTGTGTCGGGAGAAAGTTTCTTTGGTCTTTGCATGTGTAGATGAGTGTGGAGACGATCTTGGTCAGTGACGAGGAAGACTAATACTACGAGGGGAATGAGCATGCGGAGATCAAAAGTGAATGATGCATTAAAGCGTGGAGACGGTTACAATCGATGACGAGGAGGACTGGAACTAGGAGGGGTAATCTGAAGTTCAGGCGGTCGAGATGTCACGCGAGGTGATCGGGCTCACGCTAGAGCACGTAATGATGCGTGGAGAAGCTACATGAGGTGTAGTCCTAGAGTTTTCGACATGGGAGTTGATAATGCGTGATGGAGATACAGAAAGTGCGTCCTGGAGGCTTCATCATGTAGTGAGATTAGAGACATTATGGAAGGAGTCTGTAATGGGAAATGTTTCGGGTCCCTTGATTTGAAGAAGAGATAGAGTTGTGTGTTCATGTTTGAGGTGGACACGGCTTGGGCCCTTAGCCTATAAAAGCAGAGAGAGGCTAAGGGCTAACGTGTGATTTTGTGTAGTTTTTGGTAGGGCTTTTGGGGAGAAAGCTTATGTGTGTTTTTAGAGGGATTTTGTCAAGACAGTTTTTAAGGGTGCCGTGAGGGCACTTTTGTAACCGTATCTGTGATACAGAAGTAATAGATTAGATCTATTCCAAGAAAAGTTTACTGGCATCAGCGACATGTTTTTCTAAGCGTTGTTTGTCTTCTGTTTCCGGTGTGCACTCGTTCGAGCGCTGAAGTCTTCGAGCAAAGAGAAATTACGACTACATGCGTCGGCGGTCGTAGCGAGCGATTGAAGGGAGCGGTCAAACAATCATAGCATTCATCGAGCACGGGCGAGCGAACCAGCATCTTGCAGTCGTAATCTATATCTGGTAATTTAAATTATTTTTCTTTTACTTTTAGTTTTGATTTTAGATTATAAAAACAGAGAATTATTCACCTTGTTCTGATTATGCCATATGATCATACAAGGATGCTCAACGTTCAAACTTTTAGAATACAACCCCAACCAAGAGAAAACGTAAAGTTTATAGTATCCGCTAGAATATGCATACGTGCGGAATGTACAGGCCGCACGTAGTATGCATTTTGTCTGTGCTATTCATAATATATTAAACTTAATACGTAGATTATTACTGAGGTATCTATAAGCTAAGCTATAGTCACTCCTAATCATTGTGGTTTACTTGATTGTTATCGGTTTCAATTAATTCGGACGAAGAAAATCACACAAAAAAAACTAGAAAGTACTACTAGTCTACTAGAGAATCTATTACGTTTGTGTGTGCTGCGCTAAACGACCGGATCGATTCATCAACTCGAAAAGGCGACAGGACCACGGTACTGAGTGAACTGGGCACCATTCAATTCACACCTTGATCGTGCAATCAGAAACCATTTGAACTCATTTGAATTACTACGTACTTCCTTTCTTAGGATAGTTGATACGATTGTCCGCGTCCAAGCCCCTCCGTCCCACGGGAAGCTCGTTTCAGCTTTAGCTTGTAACTTTTTTTAATTTTATTTTTAAGCTTTTTAGTTTTGTTAAACTTTTTTATATTTTTTATGTTCCTTTGTATTATTTGTAATGAGATAATTTATTTCTCTATTTTTATTTTTTTAATTTAATTATCCCAAAAAGCTACCACTACTACAATACAAAATAAATCAGTTATAGTTAAAAAAACCAAAAGTTACAAAAGAACCCAACTGGGCACTACCTAGCCGGGGGTAACCCTTGATCTGCGGATTTCACTGCTTGTAGCTTCTGTTTAGAAAAGCTAAAAATCAATATGAACATCTGGCCTTTCGAAGTGATTTCTCCACTTCTCTCGCTGCCGTCTCGCTCCAGGGATAAGGCAGGGATCATGAGTGCATCACGCATCTCACTCTTTTCGCTCCCGTCACGTACATGTATCTCTCTCCTATTTTTCCCACGGCATACGTCTTTTTTTAAAAGTTATTTTTTCATATACTACTAATTATTTTCAATCAAAAATCATTAGTAAAATCCAATACAAACGATCCAAAGCGGCTTCTCTGTTTTCTATTGCGCTGTACCGGGGGGAGAGAGAGAAACACTTGGCGAGTATTCACAGGAGTATTTCGTGGGCTAGCTAGCTGATTTCTGCTCCGTGGCACCCCAGGACAGTCAACGCTGTATTCTCTGACGGTCTGACCTCCTCATGTGCTGCTGCAACCGAGGCTCCAATCTGCTGCAAAACAAAAGGGCCGCGACCTCGTGTCAGCGCGCACAGATCATACCAGACCATGCCATGATGCAAGACCACCTCCGCGCTGCAGTGACCCACACGAACACGATGATGCATGGGCGAAATGAAAAGAACAAAATACGTGTGTTGTACTAGCTAGAGAGAGTGTATCAGTAACAGTGATGAACTTGCAAGTGCAGCACTCAATCAAACATCAAATCCATTCAGTTTTGCTTGCCCTTTGCATTGCCACGTCGCCACAACTCCGACAGCATCATCGAGATCAAATTCAACAGGTTTAGCTCCAAGTAGGGACCTAGAGAGAACTACCACCACTCCAAAAATTCCGACACGAATTCCAAGAAAAGTTTGAGGAGTAATCTACAAGACCCATATCAGGACCCACCACCGCCACGAGTGCCACTACCCTCCTCCCCTCGTTCTGTTCCTTCCGGCGGCTGCTCCGCCGCCGCGGCCACAGCCACAGCTGCCGTGCCAGTGCCACCACCTTCCTCCTTCGCTGGGCCCTCGGCAGTGGGGGCCGGGGAGAACATGCTGGCGCCGACGCACGATCCGCACGTCCGCTCCACCCAGGCCTCCAGGTCGTGGCCGCCGGCCTGGCCGAGCACCCGCCGCCCGAAGCAGAAGCGCCCCACGGCCACCGCCACAGCAGCCAGCACGGCGAGGACGGCCAGCATCGCGATCACCGGGCCGTACGACCCTCTCACTGTCGTCCCCTCTGCCCCGCCGTACACCGGAACCATCATCTCCGGCGGTGGAGGGGCCGGCGGCGGGGGGACAAGCGCCGACATTGCCTCCGGCCAAGTGCTTTGCTAGCTCCAACGCCTTCAAAAGAGAGTTCTACAGGGCCAGCTTAAGCGAGACGAAAAGAAGCTAGGAGACGAGAGGAGGAAGGCGAAGGTGGAAGAGGAGAGAGCGGAGAGGGAGGGGAAGGAGCTTTGCGTTACTAATTCTTTTTGCCTCCTCCGCCCAGGGAAAGGAAGGGAAAAGAATTCACTTCACTCCCTTCGGTAACATTTAATAAGAAGTGCCTTGAGCAACTTCAGCAGAGCCCCTACTTATGAGGGCTTGAGGCAAAAATAAAGGTCTAGCAGGACCCTTATTAGAGCATCTCTAACAATCCTCCTAAAAACCCACCCCAAAAGACACCTTTTAGGGGCAGCCTAAAAAATTTGTTAACCTATTTTAGTCTCCTCCTCCAACAGCTCCCCTAAATATATCCTAATAGTATGTTGAATCTGGCCCAACATTAACAACCGGCCCATTTACTTTGCTCGATACCTCTTTTTGATCGTGAGCGATCCAGAGAGTTGGCCGCGTGCACTGGCGGCCGATGTGCTAGCTCGTCCGTGTACGATGCGATTACGGTTTGACCGCTGCACTCGGCCATCGTGTGTACATGTACAAGGCATGAACTCCGTAAACGCATCTAGTCCTGTTCCGATCGGTACACGTAGTGTGTTCTCAAAGAAATATTTCATCCGTCCGTGCATGTATTTATACGGTGGCGGATACTACTGCGGATCAAAATCTACATCAGCTGCGGATACTAGTTTGCACCGTTTCATTGGACGGAGGGACGCAAATATTTCCTTTCGAAAAGAACCAAAAGAAGCGAAATCTTTTGCAAGGTTGCACCGCACAGGACGTCGCCCGGCGCTCGCGCCCGATTTCGATCTCCCGATGCGTCAGGGCATCAGGCGTCGGGGAGTCTGGCCGCGAGGCGTCGGCGCGTCTGGAGGCCGCGGGCAACGTCGGGCGGCGTCTGGAGGTTTGGGGCGGTGAGCGGGGAGATGTGGCTGGGAAAAAGGGGGCGGCGAGCTGTGAAGGAAAAGTGTGGCGCGAATTTTTTTCCCCAGCGCGCGTGACGGCGGGAGCGAGGATAGGGGACCCCTGAAAGTTCCCGGTTTCTAGCTGGGTTTTGGGAGAGTTTTGGGGGGGAATAGAAATAGGGGGGTGTTTAGGGGAGTTGTTGGAGAAGACTTTTTACACAATTTCCCAATAATTTGATTTAGGAGGAGATTTAGGGGGATTGTTGGAGATGCTCTTAGAGCCCTCAAATTTGAGGAGCCCCTCAAATCACCCTCCCACCCCTCATTCCTAGGGGCTCCCCCCACCCCTCATTTTCCTGTTTTTTTCCCGCACCGTGAAACTTCTCCCGCTCTCAGCCAAAATTCCCCGCCGCCCGCTCTCCCCGCCCGCCGAATCCCCTCCCGTCCGCCGAATCCCCGCCTCCGCTCTCCCCGCCCGCCGAATCCCCTCCCGTCCGCCGAATCCCCGCCTCCGCCGCCCGCTAGCCTCCCGCCTCGCCCGAACCCCCCGCCTCCGCCGCCCGCTCGCCCCCCCCCCGCCTCGCCCGAATCCCCCGCCTCCGCCGCCCTCCGCCCGTCGCCGTACTTGGCTCTCCACCGCCTCCGCTCTCTGCCGCCTCCGCTCTCCGGACGTCTTCGCCGCCTCTGGGCCCGATCCGGCTAGATCCGGCTGCCGCGCCTCAGATCCAGCCTCCTCTGCGCCAGATCCGGCCGCCTCCCCGCCAGATCCGGCCGTCTCCACCCCGGGACGCCGCCTCCCCCGCCTGGATCCGTGCCGGCCTCGCCCCGCCCGGATCTGGCCGCGCCGTCGCCCGAGCGCCTCCCGGCCGCCCGCCTCCCTCCCGAGAGCGCCGCCCGCCTCTTTCCTCCTGCGCCGCCACCGTCCTCCTCGGCCTCGCCATCGTCGGAGGATGCGAGGAGGCGGACGAGGAGAGAGAGAATGAGGAGTGGGTCCCATGTGTCAGTTGTAGTGGAATGGATTTGAGGGCTGAAATTTGAGGGGTGCTGTTGGAGTAGATGCAAAAAAACAGGGCCCTCAAAAGTAGGGGGAGCCCTCAAATGAAAAGTAGGGGGCCTGTTTTGAGGGCTACTGCTGGAGTTGCTCTAAGGAGGGCTGGGCTTCAGAATATTAGACCTTTATTCAATAGATCTCCTATATTTCTTTTATAAAAAAGAATCTGAAATATTAGATCTTCATCCAAGAAATCTTCTATATCCTACCTCCTCTAAAAAAATGAGTGTTTCGAATCTGAGACATTGGATCTAGATTCTCTATATCTCTTTTATAAAAAACGAATCTGAGGCGTTGGACCTCTATCCAACGGATCCTTCATATCCTACCTCTCTAAAAAAGATGAGTGTTCTTAATCTGAGACGTTGGATAAACATCTAATATCTACAAAATCTAAGTGCTTTCAATTCTGTGTTCGCAGCGGTTGTAGCTCTTCGTCGTGTGAAAGTCGAGTTTTGGCTCCAAGGTGAAAATTTTTTTCCTTGCGCTCCACGGCCGTTCTCACGGTTTGTACCGTTAAGCAGCAACATTCGTCAGCGTTTCCACTATCCTAGCTCATGGGAGATGGAGTAACTTGGGGCCTGTTTGGTTGCCTGCATGAGCTGATACAGGCTGTATGAGCGTGGCCAGGCTGAGGAGGGAAGCTCCTCAGCCGCGTTCCTCCTCAGCCTGGCTCCAGTTGTTTTTTTTGCATCCGCTCGTGCAGGCTCTCTCCTCTCTGCAGCCAATCAAACACCATCTCCCTGTATACGTTGGTACGAGCCATCCGCATGCAGGCAACCAAACAGGCCCTTTAACCTATTACAGCGCTCCTTCCTTCGGTTGGTGGCTGGGCATGAATGGCTTCACTGGAGCTTTTTTCAGGATGTCCGGCAACGACCGCCGGGTGGTAGTAATTAGCCGTGAGATACACCTCGGGATACGTGAGATCCTCGACAGCGACGCCTGTCAGGTGGGCACATACCGTGCAATCGCAGGACGCGCTGCATGCCTGGCTCCCCTAGTCCTGTGGATAGCGCTGACGCGGTGCTTAATTACCTGGCGATATTTGGACAATTACGTAGCACTCTTGCACAGACAGAGACAGTAACAGCTGGGATAAGTTTTACCACCGTGGCCGAGTAAAGCTGTTCTCTCTTTATGTTAGATTTAACCTTAATGAGTTATAAGTGGTCATAGAAGTTATCAGTAAAGCTACATTTGAATCCATGGTCGAAGCTACAGTCGAAGTAGTGGTCAAAGATGTAGCCGAAGCAGCAGTCGAAACTACGGAAGTCAAAGTAGGAGGCTCCGAGTACTGTGTATCGAGTACTATAGCTCTGAGTATGAGGCAATCGAAGACTCCGAGCACGAAGGCAGTAGAAAACATTGAGCACGAAGGCAATCGAAGACTCCAAGTATGCAAGAACCCGGGTCGTAGCATCAAGATTATGTGCCATGGTCGAAGGCATGATGGTTGTAAGGCAGCTATGGTCGTAAGGCACCATGGCCGTAATCGTAGTTGGAAGACCATTGTTGCAGTCAGACGAACACTGTAACAGTCAGAAACATCCAAGTGCATATTGTGGTCGGAAGTCGGACACAGCCGAGTGCAGTCAGAGCTCTCGAGTGCCAAGGGAAGTCATAACTGTGAGAAGCGGTCGTAGCCGTGTGAAGCAGTCTTGTGAAGCAATCGTAGTTGTGAGAAGCGGTCGTAGCCGTGAGAAGCGGTCTTGTGCAGATCGTGGAGACTTTTCAGGAGGCATAAGAATAGGCCCAAGTTAGTGGGTGCATGGGTGGTCGTGTGTATGCAGGAGGCTTATTTAAGCCGTGTAAATCCTGTGTAAGTGAAGTGAGTAGAAAAAACAAGACAATCCCAAAATTCTATTAGTCTCTCTCTCTCTCTCTCTCTGTGTTTATCAGAATGACAAGAGGGGATTGAGCGATTCAGTCCCAACAATTGGTATCAGAGCCTCAGGATCCAAAGCAAGATGCGAGGAGAAGCCGCCTGGTGATGACTCGCTGGTCAGCGTGATGGCGTGCACAGCGACGCGCGTCGGGTGGAGGTGCTGGCCATGAGTCGGTTGTAACACCGTGCGCTCAGGAGCTTGGCGGCGAAGGCCTGCGCGCCATGGTGAGACCAACGCGGTGTGCCAGAATCGCACACGGCATGCACACCGGCGACGGCGACGTGATTTCGCACGGTGGTGGGTTGTCAAGTGCTGCTGCTGTGAGCGGCGGCTTCAACAACAGGCGCACCAACGGTAGACTCCATGAGTGAAGGCCAGAGGTGGCGTGGTCGCAGGCTCAATGCGAAGTGGAGGCCAGCCGCGAGTGGCGGCAAACTCCATGCAAGATGGAGGATGGCGTCGGTGGCAAAGGCCATCGTAACAAGGAAGATATCGTGAAGCTGATGGTGATCATCGATGACGTTTTGGTGTGAAGCCGACAGCGATCATCGCAAGAAGATGTCGGTGTAAGGCCAACAATGATGGCAGTGCGATACCGCTATGAGGAGAAGACGGTGGTGTGAAGCCATCGCCGCTGGAGGAGTCGATGGGAAGCCGACAAGCATGCCTCGATGTGAAGATGAGTGGTAGCGGTGCAGTGCCGTTGTGAGAAGTGAAGGTGGCGGTGTGAGACCACTGTGAGGAAGAGTCGGTGTGATGCCCGTGCCAACGGCAATGCGATACCGTTGCAAGGAGAAGTCATTATGAGACCGACAATGACAGCGATGCGAAGCCATTGTCTGATGTTTCGACGTGAAGCCAAAGGTGGTGGTGTGAATCCATCGTCCTCAAATCAGAAGCCAGTGTGAGACCGACAATGTCGACGATGTGAAGCCGCTACGAGAAGACGGTGGTGTAAGGTCGCTGCAAGATGAAGACATGACTCAAAGTGGTGTGAGATCGCTGTAAGTCGTGCGAAGAGAAGACCACTGCGTGTAGCTAGAAGAGGCTATTGCGAGTGACAAGAAGATGCGGATGATCCATATTGATGAGTCAACACATCAATATTAAGGGGGAGAATGTTAGATTTAATCTTGATGAGTTGTAAGTAGTCATAGAAGCTGTGGCGAAACCACACTCGAAGCCATGGTCGAAGCCATGGTCGAAACAGTGGTCGAAGCCGTAACTGAAGTAGCAGTCACAACTGTGGAAGTCGAAGTCGGAGGCTCTGAGTACTGTATACCGAGTATTGTGCATCGAGTACTATAGCTCCGAGTTTGAGGTAGTTGACTCCGAGCACGAAGGCAATCGAAGACATCGAGCACGAAGGCAGTTGAAGACTCTGAGTACGCTAGAAACCGTGGTCGTAGCATCGAGATAATGCGCTATGGTCAAAGGCACCATGGTCGAAGGCAGCCATGTTCGTAGGGCAGTTGTGGTCATAAGATACCATGGTTGTAAGTTGTAGTAGGAAGAACACTGTAGTAGTCGAAAGAACACTGTTGCAGTCGGAAGAACACTGTAGTAGTCAAAAGCGTCTGAGTGCGTAGTGTGGTTGGAAGTCGGAGAGGGCCGAGTGCAGTCAGAGCTCTCGAGTGCCAGGGGAAGTTGTAACTGTGAGAAGCGGTTGTAGCCGTGTGAAGCGGTCGTGTGAAGTGATCGTAGCCGTGAGAAGCGATTGTAGTTGTGAGAAGCGGTCCCGTGCAGATCGTGGGGAGATTTCAGGAGGCATGAGAATAGGCCTAAGTTAGTAGATTCATGAGTGGTCGTGTGTATATGTATGAGGCTTATTTAAGCTGTATAAAACTTGTTAAGTGAGTTGAAAAAAATGAAAAGATTAAGGGATTTAATCCTAAAATTCTATTATTCTCTCTCTGAATTTTATGAGAGCGACCAAAGAGAGAATCAAACGATTCAGTACTAACACTTTATGCCAGTAGTACTATCTGGCTAGCTAGGACGTGAGGTGCGGTCGATGAGGTCTCAATAAAACTCGGGCGGGGCGGGAGGGCTAGCGGAGCCGTATTTTTCCCCGCGCGGACGCGCACCTTTGCGGACTTGCGGTTTTGCTCGTTCCGTGGCCCGTGGGATCGCGCGCGCGCTCGCGCTCGGTCCGCGTGCTGTGCTCGTCGGACGGACGGACCACCGTCCTGTGATTTGCCCGTGGGGGGCGAGGGGGTCCGGCTCTGCGCCCCTCGTGGGCGCGGCGAGCAGCTGCCGGGCCACCAAGTTCGCCCGCAGGCGGCAGAGGGCAGAGCGCTCGCGCGCGCTCGTCTTTCCAGCAGCTCTTGCCTGTCTGTCCTGTCCTTCGGCGTTGTTCGGCGACGTTGGCACGCACGCCGCACGCACGATGCGCGCCCTCTGCTTGCCCGTTCGGCTGGACCTTTGCACGTAACGTACCTGCTCGGCCGAGCCTTACTCCGCTCCGGTTTGGTTTCGGTTTTGGGGCAGGCTTAACAAGAATGAAGGTACACTTAAAAAGTATCCTCCCGTTTGCGGTTTGCCGTGCCGAATGGGCTTCCCTCCACTTCCGTCGTGTACGTACGTATCCGTGTGTAACTCGGCCTTCAAGTCTTCAACGTCTGTACCTTTTGTTGTATACGGTCCAGTGGTTCAGCATGTGTCGTGTGTACTGCCTGCGTAAATTAAGCCCAACCCACACTACGGCCCGGGACCATACCTTACATCTCCAAACGCATTCATGTGACACAGTAATAATGTGGATATCATAATGAGATCAGGCAATTCATCGGTACTCAGTAGGAGCACTTGGCAAAGCACGCCAGAAGCATCAGCCTAACTGTTACTCCACTAAAAAAAAGAGGAAGCATCGCCGCATCAGCCAACGACTGACTAACCACCGCGCTGTCCAGTGATGATTAATTGATTTGTGACGGATTTCTTTCACCACCGTACACCATCATGATTCATAACTCATGGTACTTCGATCCATTTCCATGCCGCCACACTGGAGGCAAGGGTTCTAATATACATCAGCATTTGCACAATTCATACGTAAAAAGAAGCAAGTTTAGCTTCAAACTCTGTTTATGATGAAGATCGAGACAGAGTGATTGCGTTCGAGAGAACGCCGGTACGTAACGACTGCATCCTGCGCGTACGTTTGCACGCAGCATGCGCACGCACGCCCGCTCGGACGGCGCACGGCTTCACAATCACATGCCGCTGATGCAAGAGAAGATCCTGGCGCTCCTGCCCCTCGGCAGCCCACCGGCCCGCCACTCCGGCGACGCCCCCACCTCGCCGGCCAGCTCCTCCATAGACCGGTGCCGCCGGTGCGTTATCTCCCTCTCCGCCGGGAACTTGCTGTCGTCCGCCTTCCGCACCCACTGCTTCTGCTCCCAGGCGACGTCGTCCACGCGGCCGCCGAATCCGCGCGCCGAGCCGGTGGAGCTGCACCTGGTGTAGCTCCGGCTCCGCCTCTCCTTGATGGCCTTGTAGATGAACGGGATGAGCCCCTCCATTTGATTGACACGAGGCGATGATGATAATTAGTTTTGTTTGAAAAGATGGTTGGCTTTGGAATCAAGCTTGGGGGAGAGAGAGAGAGAGAGGCGTTGTTTTATAGGGTGGAGCTGCACTTGCGCCTCGCACAATGGCTTCGTATTGGTTTCAGGAGATGCGATTAGGAAAAGTCATTTGACTCGGGCTTTTCTTGCGTGTGGTTTGGTTGTCTCGTTTGCTTTCTGGGCAGTGTTGCACTTGGGTTTTGGCTTTGGTTGCTTGTGCCCGGAAACTTTGATGCTGATGGTTTTTGTCTGGTTGATTGTTTTGATTGCATGTCTGTTTTTCTTTCTTCATAGTTAAGTTGAATTAGAACTATGGAGACATTGGCTGCCCCCCCCCCCCCCCCCCCCCCAAATCCAGCTGAAATACTAGTCTCTCAAGAGTTAGGATCACGCAATCATTTCAACTACTATGTGTCAAAAGAAGATAATGGAGGGGGAAAAAATAGAAACAAAGGAAACGAATGTAGTAGTATACGATTTAGGTAGTGATAGGAAAGTCTGTGCGGTGCCCTTTTGCTTGTTTACTCAGTTTTGATGTGGCGAGAATGGATTAGATAACGTCGAAAAGTCAGCTCAACGATACTTGACGCAAGATAGGTTTTTCTAAAGGCTAAAATATAGTCCATTTGAGGTAGGCATCTTCTCCAGATTTGCACCAACTAACCAATACTCCGTTTTGCTGGACAAGTTTGACCTGTATCCCTGAGCAAGACAAGCCTAACGATGGTCTGAATCATTATTTGATCTCTTTGCCAAATCAATAACCTAGCATGTTCATTTCAAATTTATTATCAACTAATGATAAACTCACAAAACCAGGAAGGGGGAAGAAATGAGTTTGAACACTGCTGTAGGGGAGCCCCATCCCTTAGGGCATGTAAGTCTTGGGGAATATGAGCATGTATGTAAGGCATGTTCTTTTTTCCTTTGAGTTATGATTTTTGGCTGCGGCTTATGATTTTTAGGCTATGCGTGAGATATAGTACAGAGTAATAGAAACTCACGTATAGTTTTGGCTGATATAAATAAAGTCACTACAGTGTGTAGTACAATCAACTTGTAGACTCCGTTTTTAAAAACACTCCATTTGAAGGCTAGTTACTGTAGAAAAGCCAAAAAAACAACTTTGAGAAGCTGAAAGGAAGAGACCCATAGGCTAGACATAAAATTATACTCAGCAGGAATGTATTAACGGCCTGTTCTTTTTGGCTGCGGCTTGTGGCTTTTGGCTGCGGCTTATGGCTTTTGGGTTGTTTGTGTGAGAGATTACAGAGTAACAGAAACTCACGTGCGGTTTTTACAGATATAAATGAAGTCAGTACAGTATGTACTACAATTAACTAGTAGATCATATTTTGAAAAAAAATACTCTGTTTAAAAGCTAGTTACTATAGAAAAGCCGAAAAGCAACTTTTAAAAACTAAAAAGAACGAGGCCTAAAATACTCCTTTCTCCACTCTTGTAAGGGAGGGGCTAGAAGGGAAATATGCTTCCCCTTCTCCTATATACATGGCCCCAAGAGGGCATGTCGAGGGGCGGGTTCCTTTTTCTCTCATTTGTGACTCCTCCAATGCTGGGTCTGCTTGGTCCTCCTATGATAAAGAGTATGATAATACCCACTATTTAGCTTTAATACTATAACAAGCACTAAAATAGCCAAAACAGTTTGCAAATCTTTCTTCATGAATTTGCACCGAAGCGCATAAACGGAATATACCTGGTATATATGAACATCAATCTGTTAATTAGTTGTTGAGCTTTGCCTGGTAAGAGATTCTAAAGTCTAAACAACATGGCCAGCAGTAAAAGATTCTTAGCAACAAGAATGACTAACATGATTCCCAACAAGAAATACAACATAGATTGGTTTGTCTATACATGTTGTACATGATAGAAAGATGGGCGTGCGGCGTGCCATCATTGATGCTGCAAGGACCACACGAGCACCGCATGATTTGACATTGCCAATGCTAAGCTCTCTGCATTTTAAATACAAGGAACAAGCTCTGATTGCGTTGCTGTATAAGATTTAATAATCGTTCAGCTGGCAATCAGTCCGGTAGCATCTCACGTGAAACTTGAGATGTGAAGATTGCCGTGTGGGATTCCGATCTTGATTTAGGGCTTTTTTATATTGTCTTTTATTTCTGATTAATGTAGAAGCAGATACTAATACGAACGATTTAAGTTCAAGCTGTTTCTATCTATCACCACTATTTATCAGATATTATTTTTCACTTTTACATATTGTAACATATTTTGTATTTTGTTATATCATAATTTCGTAAATCGTATGGTGGTCTAAATATTGTAGTACCTTTCGTTACACCGTCTTTCTTATATAATGCACTATTATTTATTAATCACTACTATTTATCAGCTGTTTCTATCAGCTACTACTATTTATCAGGCACAACCAAAAACTATAAGAAAAAGCCAATGCCGAGCTGTAACGGAAGGGAAACTTCATTCGTCACGGCAAGTTTCTGCAGCAGACTTGGCCTGGATAAGAACCAGCCAGAACGGTCTGCCAACAACGAAGAGATAGAGCGCCATAAGAAAACAATGTGTTTAGTTTAACTCTATTTTATGAATCGTACAATATTTCATTACTTAGCTTCTTCTTTCTTAAACTTTTTGATTTGCTCCAAATCTATTGTTTTAGCACCAAACCTGACCTGAAGTATATAGTATATGTGTACCATTTAAAACTACAATTTGGTTGTCCATGCCTTTCCCCCGATCCGAAGGTTTAAGACTTTATTATCCCAGATAGTACTTTTATGTGGAAGCAGATATGGATAACAAATAATTTTATCACTTCATCTGGATGCATGTTGTGATGGGTGCCTTCGTTGTCAACCTGTCACCCTTTATTGAGAGGACTTGATTACATAGGTTACCTAACACAATTTTGCAAAGAAAATTACAACCGGTAATAATAATAATAATAATAATAATAATAATAATAATAATAACAACAACAACAACAACAACAACAACAACAACAACAACAAACTGTCCCTCAGAATTATAAGGACTGTATTTGCAGTAACAGGGCGTTGATGGAGCTGTCTTCCGTCAACGGAAAAATGTCATTGATGGAAGGCCACTGTCTGGTTTCCATCAACTAACAATAATAGTACTAGCAGCGTAAGCGCGGCGGCACGCCGCGCTAGCTACCGTGTGGACCGAAGTAAAAGAGACGATGATTCACGGGGAGCTTTTTAAAAAAAATCGAGGACACATACGTAATTTCGGAAAAACCAAAGGTCTTTTTGCAAAAAACCGAGGACTTGGTAAGAAGCTATACGTAACTAAACAAGGACCTGTACGTAATTTTTGAAAACTGCGGGGCGCTATCCTATAAAGGATACGCAATTTCGGTGAAGTGGAGGGGTTTTCAGAAAAAAAACCTGGTAGGGACCTTTTTGCGACAACCGAGGACCTCTACGTGATTTCAGACAACTCAGGGGTTTTTTTGCATAAAACGTGACGTGGCACGGGCCACCGGCTGGGAACTCCCCCGTATGTAATTTAGAGATGATTCAATACTGCTAGCAGAACGAGATTATCCTTTCTAGTTCATTTTTCAAAGCTGACTTGACAAGAATTTCAGACCAAATGTTTTCATCTTCCTTTTAGCAGAAAGTTTGCATCAAATTTGCTTGATGAATTCACTTGTTTTGTACTGAATTGGGTAATTTGCAAAGTATCAACTGATTATCCATTTCACCCAGATGCAGTTATTAGTTTGCACCGTGTAAACCAAGTATGTTGCTGGTAGAGCTGTAAATTATAGCTGAATCGTGCACCTATCATCCAAATTAATCACAAAATGAAACCCGGGAAAACGAAAGAAGCAGTGATAAGAGGAAAGCTAAGTAGTTACCAGTGGCTATCAAGAGCAAAAAGGAAAAAAAGAAATCTCGTTAGTTGATGAATCATCTGTTTTGGATATTTGTCTACTCACTGTACCAGTGTGTCTGCAATCCTCACCAAAAGTTGAATCCATGATTACATGCATAGTCATCACCTGCAGTCCTACTCAAACGTACAATGTGTAGTAAAAAGTCGCCATGATATGCATCCATCAAGGGACGATGTTGCTAGTGCAGGTTGTAGCTAGAAACAATGGAAATTGTTTTGCTAAACTACACGCAAGTAAGTTGATAAGATCATGTTTACAATTATTAAAAGTCTTGTTTCTAGTGTCTGAAGACGGAGCAAGCAGTGAGGTGTATCTACCTTACACTTCCAGATGATGCAGAGAAGTAATCTTAATTAATAGGTCACCAAGCTGCCTAGTTGATGGCTGTTCATAACAACCGTGCAAGAATTAGAGAAGTTGCCGATGCCATCCACCAAGCGTCAGCCGTGGTCCGGTTGACCGAGATTTCCCATTCACTCCTCTACCCGGACAAGAAAGGGCACATGCAGTTCTCATGTTTCAGGTGTTGATGAATGATGAGCACGGCACGCAGGCAGCACCTAGCACTCGGTGCGCAATAGACCGGCCACCTAACACAAGCAGCTGCCTTCAACCTTGATGACTCAGTTGACACACATCACAACTGAAGCGAATTCTACTACTTTCTTTTTGGCGGCAGTTTCTGCTTTAATGAACATATACAACATGCCAGTTGCATTAGGGCCGGTTTGATCAGGATCAGGAAACATACGCTCAGCATCACGTTTTTAAGATTTGAGAGTGTAGGATCGTATAGAACAATTAGAGGGGATGAATAATTATCTCTACCTTTTGATATCTGAAATCAAAACTAAAAGTAGAAGAAAAACAATCTATATTATCGGACGTAGATTATGATCGTAAGATGCTAGTTCGCTCGCGCGTGCTCGATGAATGCTTCAATCGTCTAACTTCTCCCTTCAATCGCTCGCTACGACCGCCGACGTACTTAGTCATCATCTCCCTCCACTCGAAGACTTCAGCCACTTGAATGTTTCAATCGCTCGAACGAGTACATGCCAGAGACAGAAGAAAAACAATGCTTAGAACACACGTCATCGATGCCAGCGAACTTTTCTTGGAATAGATCTGATCTATTATTTCTGTATCATGGGTGTAATTACAAAATACCCTCACGGCACCCCTAAAAGTTCTCTCGACGAAAACCCTCTAAAACCCACACGCTAGCCCTTAGCCTCTCTTTGCTTTTATAGGCTACCGTCCAAGTCGTTTCCGCCTCAAACACGAACACACAACTCTATCTCATTCTTAAATCAAGGGACCCGAAACCCTTTCTAACACGGATTTTACCATATCTCTAAATCTTCCTGTTATGGACTCATTCCATAACGGCTCCAATCTCACCACGTGACGAAGCCTCCAGGACACACTTCCTGTATCTCCGTCACGTATCACTAACTCCTGTGTCGAAACCTCTAGGACCGCACCTCCTGTAGGTTCTCCACGCACCATCACGTGCTCCAGCATAAGCTCGATCACCTTGCATGACATCTCGATCGCCTGGACCTCAGATTACCCCCTCCTAGTCCCGGTTCTTCTCATCACTGATCGTAACCATCTCCACACCTCCACGTATTATCCATCTTTGATCTCCATGTGCTTCATCATGAGCCCGACCACCTCGTGTAACATCCTGACCGTCTGGACCTCAGATTACCCCCTCCTAGTCCCGGTCCTACTCGTCACCGACCATGATCGTCTCCACGCTCACCTGCACATGCAAAGACTAAATAAATTTTCTCCTAGCACAAGTTCTCCATAACTTAACCATCACCAGCACACACACACACACACACACACTCACACCACACTTGTCCATCCATAGATAAGAACAAAAACATCTACGATCATCAACCAGGTCGTTCACAACCACACATTCCATCGTTTACTGCAAAACAGCTTCAGACAACTTCTTACAAACCGCTAGCTCAATAAATACTCGAAACCCACAAGTACTCGGGAAATATTATTTCTCTGCCAAAAACACTCGGGAATAATATTCACATCGCTACCGACTACAGAGCCACCAAGTACCGAGTACCAATCGCTACAACTACGACTACTGATCGCAACAACTCTACTGACCATGATCGCGAAAACCACGACCATCGAGTACTAAGTCCTTTCAACTACCGAGTACTCCTATCTTCCAAGTATCGAAACCTGCGAGTATTGTTCCTCCGAACACTGTTCACCGATCACCGAGTACCTACCTGGTACTGTCGCAACGACCACCAATTACCGACCACCACGCACCGACCAGCTAACCCCTGGCCCAACACGAGCACTCGAGGTATTTGAAGATCACAATCATGAAGCACTCGAACTGACAAAGAAGTCTATAAGTACCGACCGCGAAGCCTACAACAACCGATCACAAAGCCTTCAACTAAACTCGAAGACAACGATAGCAGTTCGCAAAGTCTACGACTATGATGACAAGACTACGAAGACTACAACTATGACACCAAGACTGCGAAGTCTATGACCATTAACCGCAAAGCCTTCGAATATCGACCTCAAAAATCTCCAACTACCGAGTACAACCAGTAAAATCTACGACTATTAAGTACCGACAGTAAAGTTTATGACTATCGAGTACTGTAGCTACGACAATGAAAATGCGCTGTAGCTATGACCATGAAAAGTACTGTAACTACGATTACCTTCATTGGTTGTTTTGTCATGGTCGAAGTCGAACGTGGTCGAAGCCAGATGTGGTCGAAGTTGAACGTGGTCAAAGCTAGACGTGGTCAAAGTCAGTCGTGGTTGGAATGCCGCAGTCAAGTTGTCGTGGTCAAAGCCAGGCGTAGTCGAAAACAGACGTCGTTCTTCTGTAGTCGTGTTGCAGTGCTTGTACTGCTGTGGTCGAAAGTCGTAGTGGTTGAAGTCTGTTGCCATCGAAGTTGAACGTGGTCGTAAAGCCGAGCTCTGTTACAGTACTCTTTTGAGTACCAGCTGAATCACTATTCCCTCTGAGTACTGTTCTTTCGACCGTACTGTTTTGACCAGATCACTGTAGTTTCGGCCATACCAAAAACTTGTAGCTTGACTGGTTCGTGCTCTGAATCTTTGATCACGCTGCTCGAAAGTCGTCCGATCTTCCGGTGGTACTCGAATGCCGTCCGATGCATCTGCGCCACTCGGAAGCTGTCTGATCATCTGGTGGCACTCGGACATCGTCCGATCCTCCATCACTACTCGAAAGCCATCCGATGCTTCGGTTCCACTCGAATACCGTCCGAGGCTATGATATTATTAGGACTTGTTCGAACCTCCGATGTTACTCGGACACCGTCCGATACTCCAATAGCACTCGAACGTTGCCCGGTCTCTTGATGTCATTCGGACCCGTCCGAAAGTACTCAAAGTACACCAAAACCACTTGGAGCAAAGTAAAACCATTCGAACAAAACCAAAACCAGTCGAATTCAAGCAAACCACTCGGGGCAACCAAAACCACTCAGAACAGAGTATAACCATTCGGACGAAACAAAAACCACTTGAACTTAGAACTTTCGACTGCGACCGACCAAAACTTTTACAAACATAAAATCTAAAGAAATCTAAACATCAATTATTTATCATCACTTTATTTAAACCATCCACACAGTCTAACAGAGAGTACTATTATACAAGGAATTGGCTTCTCGGTTTCCTGTTCGAATGTGACTTCGAGTGTCCATTTTCGATCTGACAGCTCCCGAATCAAGTAATCCAACCTTTTATTTTACTCAGCATGTGTTTCATGAGTATGTTTTCCCGGTCCCAAATCTTGTTCTTGACGGCTCACTTCGCAACAATTCATCGGGTTTTGTAGAAGAAAGCTTCCACTGTGTAGGATACATGGTTGGCATCTAGAGGATTATTCACTGCCGTTCAACATCCACTAAGATGGTACATAGAAACGAATTTCTTGCCTGGTCACCAAAGACGACCGGTATTGACCGGCGGTGGAGAAATCTGCGGGCACCGGTTGCAGCCGTGGTTTCGCCGCCACTTTGTTAGGTTCCACTTATTTTGACTTAACCTTCTGATTTCTGGTTTATTTTGTACTATTTATAAATTTCATTTTTTTATACTTTTGTCTTTTTTGAGCTTTTTTATTGGTTCTTTTTTTGTATTTGTTTGCATTATACATGATGGGCTAACATGTTTTTTCCTATTTTTAATTTTATTAAATTTAATTATGCTAAATAAGCCTCCATCAGTTACAGTGTTTTTTTCAGTTAGCCACAATACTTTTTAGCCATAAATCACTCCAAAAAAAGCTTTTTTGAGCAGTACAAAATAAACCAGAAGCCAATGTCGGGGGGAGCGACTTTGCAAAGAAAGGCTGATGACGTCGTGAATGAAATGGTAAAAGCCCTATTTTTTCATATGATTTATGATTTTTTTACTATAGTTTATTAATTAAATAATAATAATTACCAGAAAAATAAACAAAAAATCTACTGGAAAGCCGCCGGACCGATATATGGGCAGAGGTGGCCAAATGGGCCGGGCCGTGACGGGCCGCACCACGGCCCGTCACTGTAGACCCGGCCCGGGCACGGCACGGCGAGGCGGGCCGTGCCTGGGCCGAGGGCGCGGCACGGCGGGCCGGCACGGCACGGCCCGTTAAGAAATCGGGCCGTGCCGGCCCGGCACGGCACGGCACGGCACGGCCCGCCCAACGGCACTAAACGGGCCGTGCCGGCCCGGCACGGCACGCCCGGCCCGTTAATTTCAAAAAATAGCCGTTTTTTGTGACCGTTGGGGGGAAAAAATTCGGAAAAAATAGCAAAAAATTCGGGAAAATCTGAAATTTTTCCTATAAATAGGGGGCATCCGGCCTCCATCTTCCACACCTCAAATCTCATTCTTCTCTCTCGGTTTAGCTGTGAAAAATCTGAAAGTGTTAGCGCAAATTTGGTCAAAATTCGGGCAAAATTCCGAAAATTCAAAAATCTTCAAATTTTTTTGTGAGAGCTGCAAAGGAGGTAATAATGCTGTCTTATTTCAATTTTTTGGTATTATTTGTTGGTTTAATTTTTTGTTATTATTTGTAGGTTTAATGGATAACTACGATTTTCAACTCTCCGAATACGGGCTCACGGCGGAGGATGTGCAATCGTTTCAACAAGCATATCCATCCGCGGAAGGTCCACATGTACAAACTGGAGATGCCGAAGAAACGACGGCCCCGGTGACGCAGGGTCCAATCGATCCATCTTCTGCTGGCTCAACAAGTGCATCCACGACCCAAAGCACGGGTGCAAAAAGATCAAGAACTAGTACATCAACAGTTTGGAATGATTTCGACAAGAAGATGAAGACCGACAGTGATGGAACTGAAGTGAGGTATGCTGTTTGTAAAATTTGTGGTAATGAATTGACTGCAAAATCTTCAGGTGGTACGGGTCATCTACAACGACATGCTGCAAGCTGCAAGAAAAAGCAAGGAATACAAATGCGCCAGACTAACCTGCAATATAACCCCGACGGCTCGGTACGTACGTGGGAGTACAACCCAGAGGTAGCTCGGGAATCTCTTTGTAGATTAATTGCTTCTCAAGATTTACCTTTAAATTTTGGTGAATCTGATGCTTTCCAAAAATATATTAAGACTGCTCATAACCCTCGATTTAGTACTGTATCTAGGCAAACAACAACTAGAGATTTAATTAAATATTATAACAATTGTCGTGATAAATTGAAAGAAATGTTTCATACATGTACATTCTCTATTGCTTTGACATCCGACATATGGAGTGGTAGGGCTAGAGAGGACTATATTAGTGTTGTTGCTCATTATGTTAATGATGACTGGATAATGGAAAAAAGAATTATAGGATTTAAATTAATTAATGTTTCACATAATGCTGAAAATATTGCAGAAAACATTATTAAAGTTGTAGAAGATTTTGGTCTCACGGATAAGATTTTTTCCATAACTTTAGACAATGCAGCTGCAAACACTAAAGCTATGGAAATTCTTACTCCTTTGTTTAATAATTATGCACAGTCTTTCTTATTGCATCAACGTTGCGCTTGTCATATTATTAATCTTATTGTTAAATCCGGTTTAAAAAGATTAGATGCTTGTATTAATTCTTTTAGAGATGCAATTTCATTTATTAATTGTTCTAACCAACGAATAGCCGCATATAAGAGTTTTTGCGTAGCAATGAATGTTCGTCCTAGAAAATTTGGTTTAGACATGCCTGTTAGATGGAACTCTACTTATCTTATGCTTAAACATATATTGCCACATAAGAGCACTGTATCTGTTTTCCTTCACACCCAAAGTCATCAATCTCGTAGCTCCTCAAGTAGAACCCAAGTTAGAGACCCTGAACTTACTGAGGACGATTGGGATGTTGGTGAAAAAATATTTTCCTTTCTAGAAATTTTTTATAAAGCTACAGTTTGTCTTTCTGGAGTATACTACCCTACATCTCCCATGATTGTTCATAATATTGTTGAAATTGCCACTCACCTAAAGGCTTTTGAAAATGATCCTATACTACGGGATGCTGTAGGTGCCATGAAATCTAAGTTTTTAAAATATTGGGGCGAAATTCCTATTTTATATGCATTTGCTTTTATTTTGGATCCTAGGGCCAAACTCCAAGGATTTATAAATGTTTTACAAGTTTTAAGTGAGGCAACCGGTTTAGACTATTGTTCATACTATACACAAGTTAAGGATAAATTAAATGAGGTATATAATAAATATGAAAATAAATTTGGATCTGTGCGTTTAGAAAGACCCCCGGTAGTCCCTAGCACCTCTAGGGGGGCTATGCAATGGGGCAAGATTTTTGGTTCTTCGTCTAGTTCTCGTGCAGGTGCAGGTACACAGCAGTTAGGAGGAGGAAGGCGACAAAACACTGGAGACCTATCAAGCTATCTCAACAGTGATAGCGTCAGCTTCGAGCAGGAGTTGAACATCCTCTCATGGTGGCAAACCTAGAAGGTATCATATCCAGTGCTATCCATATTAGCGCGGGATGTGTTGACTGTTCCTGTCTCTACAGTCTCCTCGGAGTCAGCATTCAGTCTTTCCGGAAGAATAATCGAGGAGCGACGAACAAGTCTCTCCAACGAGATGGTCGAAGTACTTATGACCGTCAAAGACTGGGAACAGGCTGAATCAAGACTCCAACATACTGCAGATAATAAATATTTAGAAGAATCTTTTGAGAATTTGTATTTAGATAGCAATGAATAGGATTTTCAATATTTTTCTTTCACATGTGGTCAATAATGAGCTTTATAGGCTGTACTCTTTTTTCTTTACCAAGGTTTTCTCAAATTGAGTTTTTACTTGGTAAAGTTTTTAATGAGGCAGTCATCCCATGTAATTTAATAAATTAATAAAGCTCATTATATCATTGCAAATATTTATTTTTATGATTAACAATGTCTACAATTTTCTATATTTTTTCTGAATTTTCTACAATTTTTTTGAATTTTCTACAATTTTTCTTAATTTTCTACAATTTTTCTTAATTTTTTCTTTTTTTTCGGCTAAACGGGCTAGCCGGGCCGGCACGGCCCGTTTAGCGCTAATCGTGCCCGGGCCGGCACGGCACGGCCTCGGGCCGTGCTTGGGCTTTCACCGCGGCCCGCGGGCCGGCACGGCACGGCCCGTTTAATACACGGGCCTTAACGGGCCGTGCCTAAACGGGCCGTGCCGAGCCCGGGCCCGTGCCGGCCCGGCACGGCCCACTGGCCACCTCTGTATATGGGCACGCCACTTGTTCAATTCGACGTGACAGGCTCTTCCCCACGGTTTCTCTTGCCACATGGCACGACTGAAATATCTGGCTAGAGAACATGATCCCTCAGGCCTCCGAAAGGAGGCAAACATAGAAAACTTGGAAGCATCTGTGCCATTTTTTTTCAAGCACAGAAGGAAATGAAAGAGAAAAGAAGAAAGTTTTTTTCTTTTTTCAATATGACCAATTGATGGAGCACTTAGTGGACAGTCAGGCAGCATCAGCGTCAGCACCAGCGCCAGCACCACTTCATTGAGGTAGCTGCTAGCCCATGGCAATAGCATGGAAGCGAAGAAAACGTGGCTCGGCACTAGCAAAGTTTCATTTCTTTCTACTTCTTTTAGACAGGAGATTCAGATACCCGTTGCCATGTGGCCATTATTCTTTTTTTAGTACAAGGACGGACACACACGTCCTCATATGCCTCGAGTTTCTAGCACACGACTAGAGTGAAAGCCAGAGCCTATACGTATACATACATATAGTCTCTAGCTTTACAAAGAAAGTATTGGATCGGATGGTAACGACGAGAGGAGGAGGTGAATAATGACAACTTAATTTTTTTCTTCAAATATTTAAAATTCTATTCTCATATACTTACAAAAGTGTAGAACATAGAATCCTCAGTTAAAAATCAAACTAACTAGCTCAAGTTAACAAAACTTGAAACCTAATTATTCCTGGCGGTCTGACCGGCCCGGGGATTTGACCGCTAGTATAAGAGCAGTCTGATCATTGCTACAATAAAATTAGGACAATTAATAGTATTTTTAGCTTGATTTTAAAAACAAAAAATGAGAGAACTTCTGATCCAAAAATCCAAATGATATGAAATTTTGCAGAGATATTCTTTAGAGGATTGTGAACCTATTTCAATAAACGATCATGAAAAACATGGTCAAAGTTGAGATCTTTTTAGTTTGAAGGAGATGTGCACTAAAACCGAGTTAAAACCAAAATCGGCGAATGATTCCCATACGTCACAGCATGTTAAATCACCACGGGAAACACGATAAAAACTCTCGGATCAAGAGATGAACCAAAGAGGCCAAAATCAAACAAAATCAAGTGTTCTCGTGAATATTGCTATCAAGGTGCCTCGATGGGTGGAGATGTATTATCAAGGATTATCTCCATCTCTTACATGTCCTTGGCATAACAAGATCATAAGAAGGAAAGAAGAGAGATCAAAACTAACCAAAAGTCAAGCACATCAATCAAAAACAAGAGGGACTCAAAAGTTGCATAAAGATTGATATTGCTTACTTGAGAAGGTAAGTTTTACAACTACTCCACCTTGGAGTACAAAGAGCGCCCAATGTACTCACTCTCAAATCCTAATCCTAAACATAAAGAAGAGAGCACAAGAGATGGGTTAATGGTTAACCTTACATGTCTCCATCCCAACCCCCTTTTATAGATAGGCAACAAGCCACCTATTCAGCATAGTGGATACTAGTCAACACAGTGAATACTATCCACTATTACAATGGGAGAAATCCGTTAACTCCCCACACACGAGTTTTACTCTCACCAGTTCACTTATACACACTTTTCAAAGCGCATAAGTGTGCATCCGCTAAATCCTTAGTCTTGATCCGCCTTTGATCAAACCAGCTCTTTCTTGATCTAAACCACTCTCCAACGTATCGCCCATACGCCACGGTTTTGATCCAAGATGGTTTCTAGTATTTTGGTTAAACTACCAAAATACCATTCTGTTTGACACGAGAAATCGCTCACGGATTTCTTGCCCCGGGGTATAAGGTGTAGGCGTGCCAATGTACTAAAGTATACAAAAATAAATAAACACAACAAAAGTAGGGAAAATATATATTTTATTCATTCATTTGAGAATAATAAAATTATAAGTTCCCTTTATATGTATGTGCTCCGTAGTCTGCTTTGCGTAGCAGATCTGACATAGGTGATGTGGTCTCCTGGTTCTTAGGGCCTCAAAAGGCTCTCAGTTAATTACATCTGCGGGGCAAACCAGCGGAATACCTCCGATTAAGCTGTGCATTGATCGTCGTCTTCAATCTTCACTTCACGTTCACTATACATGTGATGAATGTTGATGTACATATGGCGTTAGCATTATCTATAGCCTCGTCGGTCTATAGGGCCGTTGACAGCATAGCCTTTGCACCGGCGGCTCCAGCCTATGCTATTTGACGTTGTTGGTATCAAGCAACACAAGAGAACGGGATGATTAAGCGCGTACAGGAGTCGCTTCAAGCATGACTGATCTGATGGTAATGGCAGCAAAATCAATATCATAGACATAGCCTGTAACATCCCAAATAGGGAACTAGTGTAATTACGAAAATTTTAAAATCTTTTAAATTGTTTCTCCTACGTTTCTAAAAAAGTTTTTGGCGAAGTTCAAATTTCTTGATTTGATTTATTGCTAAAAGCCCGATTAATGAAAATCCAAATATTGGAATTAAGGAACAAAATTTAAAGTTTACAATTAAGGAGAATCCAAAACTCCATGGGAGTATTAAATTCAAACCTTAACATTTAAATCTGGTCATTCCAGGCCAATAATAGAAATCGAAAATCAATAAAAAAAAACCCCTTCCATCTAATTTTTGTATCCGGAAATTCAAAATTCTGAAAATTTAAAAGGATTATTCCTCTGAAATCTGCCAACCTTAAAAATCTAATTGTCGAATCCAAGTTTTGGACCAAGTTTCCAAACTGAAAATATAATTGCAAAACCAAATCTAAAAATCCAAATTCGGAAAATCCTTTAAATCCCCAAATTATCCTCTTGGGCCGGCCTCTTCCTTCTCTGGCCTCCGGCCCACTTCTTCTTTTCCGCCCAGCCCGCTCCCTCCTTTCTCCTGGCCCGGTCGGTGTTCGTCTCCTACCTCCCTCCCCTGTTCCTCCGATTCGCCGCCCGCACCAGCACCCCGGCCGCGCCACTCTCCGCCCCTAGTACGCCTCGCCATGCCGCCGGACACACTGCCATACCCAGGGTACACCTTGCCATGCCGCGCCCATGCCGTCGCCTGTGCGGCCGCACACTGCGCCCATGCCCTACGCACGTCACCCTGCTACGGCCGTCGCCTCACCGTCGTTTCACCATACCGTGCCCTGCTCCCAGGTCTCCGGCAACAGCTCCGCCACAGAACCCCTTTCCGCAGCTATAAGAACCGAGCTCGCCTCCTCCCCATTTCCCCGCTTCCTCTTTCTGAGCTCCCTGCCGCCGCCGAGCTCCCTGTGACCGTCTCCGCCGACAGCGCCGCTCGGTGAGCCTCGAGCCGTGCCGATCCTCTCCTTGAGCTCGCCTCACCTCCTTCGCGCTTCCACCCATTGCTATTAATCCCCCATGCCTTGTAGGCCGCCGGCGATTGCCGTCATCCCCACCTGCGGCGCCCGAGCTCCCCGCCGATTCGTCGAGCCCCGACTCAATTCCTGGCGCCTGGAGCTCCTCCATCAGCCGCGGAAGCCATCCCCACCGCCACCTTGGGCCCTCCTCCCCCATGGCGAGCCGTCCACAGAGCCCTCCCCGCGCCGCCGCCTGAGCTCGACGCCAGCCTTCCTCGGCCTCTCTCCGGCTCCACCAAGCCCCTGGGTGAGTTCCCCATGGCCCAACCGTGCTTGCGTGTACTTCAACTCCTCCCTTCTCTCCTCCGGCCGCCGGCGCCCATCTCCTCCTCACCGCCGGCCGCCTAACGCCATCGGCCGCTCGCATTGGCGCCACCCTGGCCGAAGCTGCCGCCTCCCCGAGCTCCCTCATCGCCGGAGGGACCCATTTGGCCGGTCGCCGCCGCCTCCCCGGCCGCTCCTCGCCGGCGACGCCGCACGGCCCCATAGCCCACCTCACCTCCCCTGTTTCTTTTGCTTCTGCCCCTTCTCTGTCAGCTCAGCCGAAGACAATGCCTTCCCCTTTATGTCTCTGTTATGACATGTGGGCCCCACTAAAAGGTAACCTCTAGCAAATGTGTAACACTTGCAGCCTCTCCATTTATTGCTAAGATCAATCTGAGAATATGGATTGTAAATAAAGATGGGGATAATAATTTAAATTGTGAAATTAAACTAAAAGGGATATGAATTGAAATTAAAAATTTAAGTTTAATTAGCTGCATGTAAAGACACATTGTGCATGAGAATAAGAATAAGGATTTACTTATAAATTTATAATGGAAAAGGTTGATGAAATTGAACTAAAACTTAACATGGGATAACTATATGCCAATTAAGGTTAATATATTAATCCCCATGTAAAACTAAGACAAGATCATACATGGTCTATTTTCAAATAACAGGAAATCGACATGGGTTAAATGCATGTTGATGTTAACGAAATCAAATGTGTAAAACGAGTTAAAAGTTTCTCTCTTACAAATCAAATGTACGAGAAGTTGATCCCGATTGAGTAAGGGTATATGTTGGAGCTTTATAGCGAATATTTCGATGCTTTCAAACTTTACTCTAGAAACTCGAATAATACATTTAATCCTATCTCGAGTAGTTTAGATACTATCCTTCATCCATCGATCTAACTATATTTAAACAAATTAAGCAAATCAATTTAACAAGATTTTGCCACATAAAATGTTAACCATAAATCACTCATCTCAAGAATCATATCATCCCTCTCATTAGTGCTTGCCTCACATCCGAATCTCCAACATTATCTCATAATTCAAATATAATAGTTGAAAATAATTAATATTAAAAGAAATAGCTTCATCGAGGTAATTCCTGGTAATTCATGACTCTTTCACTCAATAAAAAGCAAGCCATGAATAATAGGTTGGTAATCAATAAAATAACCAACCTTGTCCATAATAATAGTTGGTTAAATGATTAACTCCATACTTTAGTTAAGTTATTAAAAATACTGATTCATTAAATTGGCCGTTGCAATCTCAGATAAGTATTACCACATGAAATATCAAAGTTACACTAAATATTTAAAATTATACTCATCTCCTGTAAAGCTTCCGCATCCAAGAATTACCAGGTTCTGTTCCTCTTTACTATCTCCGATAAGTTACACCTTCCCTTTTGACCCCTCGTCATCCTAAAATTTTCCCTCACGGTAAAGCTACTTAGATAATTCATTCTCCTGCCCAATTCATCTACCGCTGTGTTTACAACCCATTAATCCGAATCATCCTTCTATTCTCAAATTATAATAAATGTATACTTTAAATTAAATCGGGCATTTAAAGTGTGTAGGTTTATTTGGCCTTTCTTTCCTTTGCCGCGTATTAGAATCGGAAGACTCGACGAGGCGACGGATTCGAACAGGATCGAGACTTGGGTGAACGCGAAGATCAACAAATTATAAGCACTGACTGAGTAGGCTTTGACTTAGATCAATCAAGGCCATGGTACACCAAGCAAGGCAAGTCATCACTTTGATCATATTGATCCTACATTTTATGCAAAACTATGTTCTTTTAAACTATCAACTTGCATGCCTAATTCGTTATGCAAATATATGTCAAAGCTTAAGGTAGCTACATGCCCACTTGATGCTGTATTAAAATTATTATGCCATCCTTTGATACTTGAATCACCTGATCCTTGTCACCATAGATATTAATGATAACTTTACTAGCTATAAGTCATATTAAATGCCATGCTAGTCTTGTCAAGTCCAGGGCGCTAATTGCCCTGATCATCAATCTTCAAAAACATAAGAACTTGTTTTTGGGACAGTCACGGGATGTACGTGGCTGAATACTTTGTGACTACTTATTTTATGCTTCTCAAAACCCTTAAAACATGCTATACCAGTCTGGGCGGATGGTAAGAGTGGTGGGTGTGGATGTAGCACAAGGATTGTGGTCTGTGGAATGAACCGCCCGGACAAATTAAGGACTTAATCCTGTGATGACCCCTCCGTGTACAACAGTACAACCACAAGCTGGCAAATTGTAGGCTTGGCTGAATAATTTACTAGACTCTCTAGCCATTTCACGGAGAACGTGTGTAGGTGGGTAATAAAATTCCCCGTGGAATGGGACATCGGATATAGGTGACGTCGCCGAGGCTAGCGTATGGTGGAGAGTGCAGTCCGAGTGCGCTAACCTGTGGTGGACATCCCGCACAACCTATGGAAGCAACCCCATAGGGGTGAGATGCTAGAGAGCGAGGTATTGTAAAGGCCTCGTGGTAGTCTCTCGATCTGCATGGCTAAGGAATCATGTAGAACCATCGAGACGATTACCTCTTGTGGGTAAAGATGTACAGACTCTGCAGAGTATACAACTATTCGAATAGCCGTGCCCACGGTCAAGGGCGGACACGGAAATCTTCCTCGAGTTAGTTCTATTTCAAAAATCTTTGTGGGTGGGACAAAAACCTATCAGAGGGAGGTACTCTGATTTTGGGCTTTTTCCTGGAGGGACGTACTCCAGCGTGGTTGATAATATGGAAGTGGCATAAGGATCAAAAGCTAGCATAGGTGGTTGGAACCATGTAATTGGTGGATGGAACCTACACCGTTATAAATATTGCACAATTTCAAACTCTTTAAAGCATGTTTATAAAATGCCAAGTTATAGGAGTTTTAATTATGAGTATTGCAAATGTCGCACTAAGCAAATAAAAGAACCTCAAGCCTCCTTTGACAACCTTGCATCTATTATTATTGCATCCTGTGTGGTGGCTTGCTGAGTATCATCGTACTCATTCTTGCTTAACTGCTATCATTCAGTCAGAAAGGAAACAAAGTCAAGCCCTGCGATGCCTAAAAAGGGTCGACAGAGCCGGAAGACGATGAGGTCATGGACTAGGTCGCGAACCCCAGTTGGCTGCCTGTGGGCAAGTCCCGCGGTTCCCACCTGTGTGAAGTTTCCGCTGCTGCATTTTATCATTTTCGGCCTAACCGGCCCATGAGTAAGTATTACTGTATTATTTACGCTTCCGCATGATATGTTTTTGATATACAGTAATGTATCTGTGAGCACTATCTACTGATCCAGGGAATAGTGCGGTGAATCACAGAGGATCTGGGTATTGCTAACCCGAGGTCCGACAGAATTGGTATCAGAGCATATCGACTGTAGGTCGTAACCTTAGTTAGCATGGCCGTTAGCTTTATGATTGGAATTATTTCTTCAAAATCTAACTGCAAAATATAAGTAGTATTACTACTCTTATCCCTCTTAGATGAATCCCTCTCATCTATGTGCTGCCCTGGCCATTTTAAACTCCAAGGCTCTCTTATCCCGAATTCAAACTAACGCGTGCCTGAGTTCTCTTCTGAAAATTTACCTTGGGCCAAAATCATAAAACCTATATTGAGTTTTAGTAACAAAAGTTGTTTATCCTTGGAAGTTTAAATTGTCAAAATTATTTGCAAAGCTTATTTCCAAGCTCATTTCAACAAACTTAAGCTTCCAAGGAAAAGTTTCCCAAAAATTTAAACCCCTGCCAATTTATTCCCAGGATTCGCCTTGGTTCGCAGATATATGTGTAAATCTTGGTGGATTCATGTCAATCATAAGAGAAGATCAATATTGTGAACTTCAAGATGAAAAATAAGCGAATCAATTTGGGTGTTTGACTCAGCTACACGGGTGAACCCACTTGGATGATTGAACTGATTCAATGGATCGATCAGTTAACATGTTGGAAGGGTTAAAATGGGTGAACCAAACTAATGATCGGATTGACTGAATGGACAGATCAGGTTAGATGATTGGATTGGTTAGAATGGGTGGACCAATTTCAATGATTAGAATGGTTAAATAAGTCAACTCATGTAAAAAGGACTGGATTGGCTAAATAATCGGATTGGTTAAATAAATAGAGCGATATTCATGATTGAATTAATCAAATGAGTAGACCAACTCACAAAGATTGGATTGGCTCAAATAAGTGGATCGATGGAATACTAGAAAAGTGGGGAGTCTAACAACATTTGTTGGTCTGCAGCTTTAATAAATAGCATGGCTCCCGAAGAACACTAGTGGGATCATGGAATATAGCTTGACTATTGGATGGATTATTGAAAATTCTGAGGAAATTAGGAGAAGTAATAATAATCCTTGATTTATAGATTTGAGTGATAACCTTACTCTCGGTGGACGTTTATGACCATGAAGTCGCTGGGAAGAAAATTTGCGGATAGTAAGACTGATCACTTGATAAACAGATTATGAGTATACATCAATGGTGGAAAAGGTTATATTATCATACAAATGCTACTGGTGGATTGAAATATTGAAACCATGATGCAAACAAACATGATTGGATTTACAGGTAAAGATTTTTGGAGTGATGTGTAGGTAAATAGTTGAATGGGATTATGGAATGATGAACCCAAGACTGGATTTATGACTCATATAGGAAAGTGAGATCCATTTGAGGAATAGGTAACTCTGATTTGGTGAATAAAACCATAGATGATATCTTGGAAGTTATATGCACGGTGGATCAGATAAATGATAACACTCACTGTTTGGAGTATTAGACAGTAGTCGTGCTGAGACTAATTACTAAAAGGAGTTACTTTTAGATTCAATCAAGTATATGCAAGATTAACAAGGCCTTGGATTAATGGCCTACAAATAGAAATATTATGGGAATAGAATTAGTCCATTGGATTTGTGATGTTGGAGGATGCTAAGATACCTTTGCAAAAAAAAAAAACAAATGTCTTAAACCTCAGTATTTCTGAAAGCTGTTTTCTAAAAAGCTCTGTTTTCAAAATAATAATAAGAAGCATGAGCTTCGCTGCCAAAGCCCTTCACGACACTTTCCTTCCTCTACCACTATCTACGAAAAGGAAATTTGCCTTTTTTTCCCTTCACCCCCCCCCCTTCAAAAAAATTTTAGCTCGAAGATATCAAGGTGCTCGTGAAGATTTGGTGGCCTCGTTTCGGCAAACCTAGTGTTCAGAACCCTGTGCTCTCTTGTGGGTGCCTTCGTGCATAGACGTTGCTTGATCGAAAAAGATTTTTATTGGCCCTGTGCACTACCTTCTTGCCCTCGGGCGTTTATTTCGTAGTCACAGGAAAAGCGTGTTTTCAAAAGCTTGGTTTTTCTGTGTGGCTTGTGTACTGCCCCAGCTTCTGGGTGTGCACTCCATAGAATGGGTTAGAATATCTCCTCCCTGTAATCTTTTCCGTACCCCGTGTTAATTCCCCCTCACCTTATTGCTAAAAACCTCGACAGGTCTGCAGGCAAGAGGTAGCCGATAGCCAAGACAAGACACTTCAAGTTTTGAGGTGGAAAGAGGCAATATCTTTAAAAAGGACAACAACTAAGAGGCCTTAGCCTGCAAAAAGGATCCAGACTCAAGCCTCTATTCCACAGTAGACTCGCTGATACAGTCATCGTCAAGACATTGTCAATGGCCAAAAAGAAGGCTAGAAGCAAGAAACTAGAACCAACAGTTTCTACTCACCACCGTCACAAGCCAATACTCAGATCCATTCCGCCAAGACCACCAAGAAAGAGTCGTCACATGACAGGCAACCGTACCACTACATCAGGTGGACCCCAAAAGAACACCACTTGCTTTTATTGCGGAGGAAAAGGACATGACATTCGTAGTTGCCCTGAGAAACGGAATGGTAAGGGTGCTTATCCCCTTTGCAGTAACACAGGATGTTGCGTGATCCAATATCCCCAAAGGAAGCTAGAAAGATCAGCCTGGGGAGCTATCACCACCAACCAAGGCCCTCAGAGGAAGCCAGGCCATGGGTTCAACTGCTTCAAATGCAGTGACCCAGGACATTATGTGAGAGACTGCCCTCTACGAAAATCGAACAAGCAAGAAAAGGATGGCGACGCCACCAACCTCAGTCTTGGCAGAGGAAAGTGTAGTAGCTCCAAATGCATTATCCAGGGACCAACAAGACCCAACAAATCCCTACTACCAGGTCTGGGAGCTCTGCCAGTTACTGCATGTGCTGAATGTGGCAAGACAGGACATGACGCCCAATCATACCCTCCACTGCGACAGGTTACATGTTTTGCTTGTGGACAAACAGGGCACTACAGCTATAATTGCCCAGCTCCGTACTATCCTTACTGCAAGAAACATCCTCTACCAGAAGGCTGTCTCAAGAACCTAATAGCATGTAGGCGTTGTGGAGAAAAGGGATATGAGAAAAGTCAATGTACTGCAAACTGCCCCAACTACGAAGAAGATCATCAACCTGGAGAATCCTCCATGAGCAGGGTTACCTGTTTTCTCTGTGAAGGACAAGACCATTGCCCCAAGGATTGCTCCATGAGCCTGTTGCTGACCAAGGCTGCTGAGATACAGAGACTGAGCTTTCAAGTCGCCATCAGTCTCGTCATGAATGGAGCTGACAGGAGCAATTAGTACCGGTCACTCTTCATGTTAAGGGGGGGTAGCCTGAATAAATAAGAAGTGTTGGAGCACCTTGATGTTAGGCCCTACTACCACCCCAGCATAAAGAAGAGTTAGCAATCATCACTGGTGAAACAACAAGTCCCAGAAATATCAAGTAATGAAGCAAGGTCAGCTGCAATCTATCCAGAAGAGCAAGTTGTGTAGCCTCCCTCTTTTCCGTCAGCACCAAGAGTAGTATGCATAGGATCAAGCAGTACCCTAGAACCTTTTGCTAGCCAGCTTGTTCCCACCTACTTCCTTTCTACTCCACTCGAATCTCGGGGACGAGATTCCTGTTAAGGGGGGTAGGATCTGTAACATCCCAAATAGGGAACTAGTGTAATTACGAAAATTTTAAAATCTTTTAAATTGTTTCTCCTACGTTTCTAAAAAAGTTTTTGGCGAAGTTCAAATTTCTTGATTTGATTTATTGCTAAAAGCCCGATTAATGAAAATCCAAATATTGGAATTAAGGAACAAAATTTAAAGTTTACAATTAAGGAGAATCCAAAACTCCATGGGAGTATTAAATTCAAACCTTAACATTTAAATCTGGTCATTCCAGGCCAATAATAGAAATCGAAAATCAATAAAAAAAAACCCCTTCCATCTAATTTTTGTATCCGGAAATTCAAAATTCTGAAAATTTAAAAGGATTATTCCTCTGAAATCTGCCAACCTTAAAAATCTAATTGTCGAATCCAAGTTTTGGACCAAGTTTCCAAACTGAAAATATAATTGCAAAACCAAATCTAAAAATCCAAATTCGGAAAATCCTTTAAATCCCCAAATTATCCTCTTGGGCCGGCCTCTTCCTTCTCTGGCCTCCGGCCCACTTCTTCTTTTCCGCCCAGCCCGCTCCCTCCTTTCTCCTGGCCCGGTCGGCGTTCGTCTCCTACCTCCCTCCCCTGTTCCTCCGATTCGCCGCCCGCACCAGCACCCCGGCCGCGCCACTCTCCGCCCCTAGTACGCCTCGCCATGCCGCCGGACACACTGCCATACCCAGGGTACACCTTGCCATGCCGCGCCCATGCCGTCGCCTGTGCGGCCGCACACTGCGCCCATGCCCTACGCACGTCACCCTGCTACGGCCGTCGCCTCACCGTCGTTTCACCATACCGTGCCCTGCTCCCAAGTCTCCGGCAACAGCTCCGCCACAGAACCCCTTTCCGCAGCTATAAGAACCGAGCTCGCCTCCTCCCCATTTCCCCGCTTCCTCTTTCTGAGCTCCCTGCCGCCGCCGAGCTCCCTGTGACCGTCTCCGCCGACAGCGCCGCTCGGTGAGCCTCGAGCCGTGCCGATCCTCTCCTTGAGCTCGCCTCACCTCCTTCGCGCTTCCACCCATTGCTATTAATCCCCCATGCCTTGTAGGCCGCCGGCGATTGCCGTCATCCCCACCTGCGGCGCCCGAGCTCCCCGCCGATTCGTCGAGCCCCGACTCAATTCCTGGCGCCTGGAGCTCCTCCATCAGCCGCGGAAGCCATCCCCACCGCCACCTTGGGCCCTCCTCCCCCATGGCGAGCCGTCCACAGAGCCCTCCCCGCGCCGCCGCCTGAGCTCGACGCCAGCCTTCCTCGGCCTCTCTCCGGCTCCACCAAGCCCCTGGGTGAGTTCCCCATGGCCCAACCGTGCTTGCGTGTACTTCAACTCCTCCCTTCTCTCCTCCGGCCGCCGGCGCCCATCTCCTCCTCACCGCCGGCCGCCTAACGCCATCGGCCGCTCGCATTGGCGCCACCCTGGCCGAAGCTGCCGCCTCCCCGAGCTCCCTCATCGCCGGAGGGACCCATTTGGCCGGTCGCCGCCGCCTCCCCGGCCGCTCCTCGCCGGCGACGCCGCACGGCCCCATAGCCCACCTCACCTCCCCTGTTTCTTTTGCTTCTGCCCCTTCTCTGTCAGCTCAGCCGAAGACAATGCCTTCCCCTTTATGTCTCTGTTATGACATGTGGGCCCCACTAAAAGGTAACCTCTAGCAAATGTGTAACACTTGCAGCCTCTCCATTTATTGCTAAGATCAATCTGAGAATATGGATTGTAAATAAAGATGGGGATAATAATTTAAATTGTGAAATTAAACTAAAAGGGATATGAATTGAAATTAAAAATTTAAGTTTAATTAGCTGCATGTAAAGACACATTGTGCATGAGAATAAGAATAAGGATTTACTTATAAATTTATAATGGAAAAGGTTGATGAAATTGAACTAAAACTTAACATGGGATAACTATATGCCAATTAAGGTTAATATATTAATCCCCATGTAAAACTAAGACAAGATCATACATGGTCTATTTTCAAATAACAGGAAATCGACATGGGTTAAATGCATGTTGATGTTAACGAAATCAAATGTGTAAAACGAGTTAAAAGTTTCTCTCTTACAAATCAAATGTACGAGAAGTTGATCCCGATTGAGTAAGGGTATATGTTGGAGCTTTATAGCGAATATTTCGATGCTTTCAAACTTTACTCTAGAAACTCGAATAATACATTTAATCCTATCTCGAGTAGTTTAGATACTATCCTTCATCCATCGATCTAACTATATTTAAACAAATTAAGCAAATCAATTTAACAAGATTTTGCCACATAAAATGTTAACCATAAATCACTCATCTCAAGAATCATATCATCCCTCTCATTAGTGCTTGCCTCACATCCGAATCTCCAACATTATCTCATAATTCAAATATAATAGTTGAAAATAATTAATATTAAAAGAAATAGCTTCATCGAGGTAATTCCTGGTAATTCATGACTCTTTCACTCAATAAAAAGCAAGCCATGAATAATAGGTTGGTAATCAATAAAATAACCAACCTTGTCCATAATAATAGTTGGTTAAATGATTAACTCCATACTTTAGTTAAGTTATTAAAAATACTGATTCATTAAATTGGCCGTTGCAATCTCAGATAAGTATTACCACATGAAATATCAAAGTTACACTAAATATTTAAAATTATACTCATCTCCTGTAAAGCTTCCGCATCCAAGAATTACCAGGTTCTGTTCCTCTTTACTATCTCCGATAAGTTACACCTTCCCTTTTGACCCCTCGTCATCCTAAAATTTTCCCTCACGGTAAAGCTACTTAGATAATTCATTCTCCTGCCCAATTCATCTACCGCTGTGTTTACAACCCATTAATCCGAATCATCCTTCTATTCTCAAATTATAATAAATGTATACTTTAAATTAAATCGGGCATTTAAAGTGTGTAGGTTTATTTGGCCTTTCTTTCCTTTGCCGCGTATTAGAATCGGAAGACTCGACGAGGCGACGGATTCGAACAGGATCGAGACTTGGGTGAACGCGAAGATCAACAAATTATAAGCACTGACTGAGTAGGCTTTGACTTAGATCAATCAAGGCCATGGTACACCAAGCAAGGCAAGTCATCACTTTGATCATATTGATCCTACATTTTATGCAAAACTATGTTCTTTTAAACTATCAACTTGCATGCCTAATTCGTTATGCAAATATATGTCAAAGCTTAAGGTAGCTACATGCCCACTTGATGCTGTATTAAAATTATTATGCCATCCTTTGATACTTGAATCACCTGATCCTTGTCACCATAGATATTAATGATAACTTTACTAGCTATAAGTCATATTAAATGCCATGCTAGTCTTGTCAAGTCCAGGGCGCTAATTGCCCTGATCATCAATCTTCAAAAACATAAGAACTTGTTTTTGGGACAGTCACGGGATGTACGTGGCTGAATACTTTGTGACTACTTATTTTATGCTTCTCAAAACCCTTAAAACATGCTATACCAGTCTGGGCGGATGGTAAGAGTGGTGGGTGTGGATGTAGCACAAGGATTGTGGTCTGTGGAATGAACCGCCCGGACAAATTAAGGACTTAATCCTGTGATGACCCCTCCGTGTACAACAGTACAACCACAAGCTGGCAAATTGTAGGCTTGGCTGAATAATTTACTAGACTCTCTAGCCATTTCACGGAGAACGTGTGTAGGTGGGTAATAAAATTCCCCGTGGAATGGGACATCGGATATAGGTGACGTCGCCGAGGCTAGCGTATGGTGGAGAGTGCAGTCCGAGTGCGCTAACCTGTGGTGGACATCCCGCACAACCTATGGAAGCAACCCCATAGGGGTGAGATGCTAGAGAGCGAGGTATTGTAAAGGCCTCGTGGTAGTCTCTCGATCTGCATGGCTAAGGAATCATGTAGAACCATCGAGACGATTACCTCTTGTGGGTAAAGATGTACAGACTCTGCAGAGTATACAACTATTCGAATAGCCGTGCCCACGGTCAAGGGCGGACACGGAAATCTTCCTCGAGTTAGTTCTATTTCAAAAATCTTTGTGGGTGGGACAAAAACCTATCAGAGGGAGGTACTCTGATTTTGGGCTTTTTCCTGGAGGGACGTACTCCAGCGTGGTTGATAATATGGAAGTGGCATAAGGATCAAAAGCTAGCATAGGTGGTTGGAACCATGTAATTGGTGGATGGAACCTACACCGTTATAAATATTGCACAATTTCAAACTCTTTAAAGCATGTTTATAAAATGCCAAGTTATAGGAGTTTTAATTATGAGTATTGCAAATGTCGCACTAAGCAAATAAAAGAACCTCAAGCCTCCTTTGACAACCTTGCATCTATTATTATTGCATCCTGTGTGGTGGCTTGCTGAGTATCATCGTACTCATTCTTGCTTAACTGCTATCATTCAGTCAGAAAGGAAACAAAGTCAAGCCCTGCGATGCCTAAAAAGGGTCGACAGAGCCGGAAGACGATGAGGTCATGGACTAGGTCGCGAACCCCAGTTGGCTGCCTGTGGGCAAGTCCCGCGGTTCCCACCTGTGTGAAGTTTCCGCTGCTGCATTTTATCATTTTCGGCCTAACCGGCCCATGAGTAAGTATTACTGTATTATTTACGCTTCCGCATGATATGTTTTTGATATACAGTAATGTATCTGTGAGCACTATCTACTGATCCAGGGAATAGTGCGGTGAATCACAGAGGATCTGGGTATTGCTAACCCGAGGTCCGACATAGCCTGAGTGGTGAGATTAGTAGAGCAGGACACAGGGGTCAAGTATCGACGTGGTCGATAGTTATCACTGCGAAGGACTCCTCAAAAGCTGGAAGCCATCGGCATTTGGGAGGGACTGATAGTCGAAGGACGGGAACCATCGGCAGAAACCATCAGCTATCGGATGTAGTTGGTAGTCGAAAGCCGAAAGCCATCAGCAATCGAATGTAGTTTGTTGGCTGAAAGCAAGAAGCCATTTGCAATCAAACATAGTTGGTGGTCGAAAGCCAGAAACCATCAACAATCGAAAATAGTCAAAGATTGAAAGCCAAAAATCATTAGCAATCGAACATAGTTGGTGGCTGAAGGCTGAAAGCCATCGACAATCGAACGTAGTTGTTGGTCGAAGCAGTCGTGGTCAAAAACCAAAAGAAGGCGTGCTTGGTCGAAAGCCATCAGAAGGCGTCTGTGGTCGAAAGTAATCGGAACCAGCCCATGGTTGAAAGCTATCTAAAGAAGTCTATGGTCGAACGACGCACTTGTAAAAGTACTATAGCACAATGGTCGAAGATCACTATAGCATAGTGGTCGTAGGACGTACTCGTAAAAATATTGTAGCACGTGGTTGAACGGAGTACTTGTTGGAGTACTGTACCAGCATGGCCGAAAGGAGCAGTCGTTGGAGTATGGTAGCGCACTGGTTGGACGGAGCACTCGTTGGAGTACTGTAGCACATGGTCAAACAGAGCACTCATTGGAGTACTGTAGCACATGGTCAAACAGTCATAATCGAACGCAATACTCGTTGGAGTACCGTAACATCGGCAATAGCTGGTAGTCAAAAATTACCGGTCATCGGGAACAACCGGTGGTTGAAAGCCATTGGGCGCCGAAGCAGCCGATAGTCGGAAGCCACTAGGCAACGGCAATAGCCAGTAGTCAGAAGCCACATGGTCAAAGTCATAGTCTTAGAAGCACTGTAGCAAGCCGGTCGAGGGGTAATGTAGCACCACGCTCGTAGTCGTACTCATAGAGAACTGTATCACCATAGTAGAGAAGGCATAGTGGTCGAAGTCGTGCTCGTAACACTATAGCACTCTGGTCGAAGATCACTGTAGCACTGTGGTCGTAGGATGCACTTGTGAAAGTACTATAGCAAGGTGGATTTCGACCACACTGGTTTTAATCACATAGATCTTCGACCACACATGTCTTCAACCACATTGATTTGACCAAGTCAACTCTCGACCACGAAGGTCTTTGACCACCAACGCATGCAGTACTTCTGTGATTACAACGCCAGTCAGTAGTAGTACCTCAGACTACACTGCGGTAGTTCCAATTTCTTGAGAAGTGTAAATATTTTAACAGATTTTGCAAAACACATTTACAAATAACAGTATCTTGCACACAAGGATCAAACATGATTTCCAATAAGTTGCAAAACATATTTACACACTTGCAAAACACATTCGTAATATATAGTTCTATGTTACAAGGATTCAACATATGAGCTTCAACTATTTGCAAAACACATTCGCAAATATAAACCTCATGCTTAAGAGAGTTAGATCAAGTGAGGTTGAACTATCAACACATGATGAGATTCAAGCTACTAGACAAGACCCCTATCAATAGTACGGTAATCTATACTACCAATCCCTACTTTTGATGATAAATGATAAACACATTAGCAATAATAGCATTTGGATGAATATTAACAATTGATTGCAAATTAAAGACTATTGGTGAAATTACTTCCCTTTTTGGTATTATTTTTAATTCCCCCTTTTTGACATTGTTCAAGTTTAACTTTAAATTTAACAATGCTATTCTCCCATTCTCCCTCTTTTGGCATTTTTGCAATTCTCCCCCTTTTGGGTATTTTGCACCATATAGTATAATTCTCCCCTTTTTAGCATTGATTGATCAAGATTTAACATTAAATACATTATTCTCCCCCAATGTCCAAAGTTATTATGCATTATTCTCCCATTTTGGCATTAATCATCAAAAAGCAATGAAACTTGATAAGCTAAAGAGGAGGCTTTTTCAATACATGGAGCTTGATATCAATTAATACAACTTAATGTAGTCATAAGAAGAATGAAGATAAATGCATATGATCAAGAGGGAATTTGAGGGAACTAAAAAAATATTTGAAACACATTTAAATAGTCTTACTCATGAGAGCTCATTGAAGACTTTTGAAGTTTTCCCCCATTTCGGTATTAGATACCACTTGTTGCATTTGAATCACTTTCAGGATTTTGCATTCCAATTGAACCTTCAAAGCTAGTTAAAAGACTGACTTACAAAAATCTAATACATCTGATAAAAATTGTCAGTATACATTAACAACAGGGGATTAAAAGTTATAATTGTAATCATTTTACATTGTGAGCACACTCAAAGATGTGAAAATCATAAATCTACTCAAAATCATGCAAAGCTCTAAAATTTTTAGCATTTTGAAAGTAAGAGATTACATAGATTTTTCATTAAAGCTCAAAAAAATTTAAGCAAGAGAGAATGAAACACATTCATTCACAAGGTCCATAAAACATTTTGGCCAAATAGGTAAAATAGTTTTTCCCAATATTATTATTTTACCCTTTTTGTTTTAGCAAGCCCAAAATAGTACATAATTTTTCACAAAGAAAACTTGTTCTTACACAAAGGTTCTTCTTGGCAATATTTTTCTTTTCCTTTGACACACAAAGAATTCTTCTCTTCTTGTTTTTCTATTTTCACATCTCTTCTTTTTTGTTTAAGCCTTCTCTCCTTATGTCATCTAGCATCAAGACTAAAAGATGTCACTTATAAACCACTTGTCCATAATAGGTGCTATTTAACCTTTTGTGATTCTTTTGGTCTTTTCCATGGGAAGCATATACCACTTATGATGACACTAGATATCATTTGTGAGAAATACCACTTGTAATTATAAATGATACCAATTGTAAAAGAATAAATGATGTCAAGTGTAATTAATTCCAATTATAAGGACTTGATACCACTTATGAGCTTGAATGATATCAAGTGTAATTAAATCCAATTGTAGAGACTTGATACCACTTGAAAGAGGTCATCACTGGAAAGACCTCTTGAGAGAAGAGAAAGATGATGTCATTTGAGAGGTATCACTTGAATGAGTGGATGTCACTTGAAATATATAATATTATATGTACGAGAGGGCTTGGTTAAGAAAAGATATTGCTCGGTAAGAGAGAAAAGGGATATCACTAGAAAGGTACCACTTGAAAGATTTGAGGATACCATTTGAAGGAAAAAAGATGATATCACTTGTAAAGACAAGGATAAACCTCAATCCGATGTCAAGATGATCGACAGTCTACCACTCCTGGAGAGAATGCCATTTTATGAAAAAGAATCAAATAGATCAAAATGGCATATGGAGTCAAAAGATCACATAAGGGTAGCTAACAATGATAACAAAAATCAAGTTCACTTTGAGGAGCAAAGAGAATGACTGAGAGAATTGGAATCAACAAATTTTGAATCAAATCAGCCATTTTTTTTGGAAAAGTCGAAGGTACCGCATTTTACTGCTGGTAGTTCTGAAAAGCGGAAGTACTGCAGAGTGACTGTCAGTAGTTCCGATTTTTCTGGAAGTATGCCAAGAGATGGATTTTAGAGGAGAAGAAAGATATAATGTTGTATATTGCTCTAAAGTTTTTCACAAAGAACCCTAAACCACTTATGGAGTACTTCCAATTATATGCCAAGATAAAAAATTCCTTTGAATATAGATTTTAACAAATTAAGCTTTCATTTTTCAAAAACAAGCTCATTTTCAATAATCTCTCCAAAAATGCAAGAATGAGCATTTAAGAGTACATTAAACATTTCAATTTTATGTATGAGTTGTAAATTTCCTCATGAGCCAATATATATCAATCACTTTAGCTCAAATGGCAAACTTACTCAAGTGCTAGATTGTGACCACTTAGGTCAACTTAAGATTTTGAATGAACTTAAAAAAATAACTTTTGATTAGTTGGCCTTTTGAAAAACTTTTGAATACCAATAATGTTTGAAATAGCCAATCCTATGTTTTTGGTATTGAAAACTTTTTTAAATTTCTTTTAAAATTAATTTTGGCCAAAATTTGAGTTTAAAGCCAAAATAAGATACTATATTGCTTGTTTTGGGTTAGAAACTTAATTTTACTTGAAATAAGTTTTTCTAAAGCTAAAAACTTTGGAAATATTTGAAATGGATTTGTATACATTTTCTAACTAGTTTTTCAAAGATATACTAATAATTTCACAATCTTGACTTTTGGGCTAAATGGCTCAATTCTTCAAAAGCGATACTAGTACTTAATTTATTTGGGCACACTTAGAGATGTGATATATATAAATATGATTTAGCACTCCGCTTTAATATGCCACTTGCATCTTGCTCATGATTTATAACAATGAAACTTTAGAACAAGTGCAATAACACCCCTTTTAAATGATATTCATGCAATACAATCTACACAAATCTTGGGGCTAAATATTTCAAATATAGATACTTATTACCGAGATGGCATTGGTTCATGATATGGCATGATAATTCTCAAATTTGGCTCCAAATTTTGCATATGATGGAATTCACCTTTTTGTGTATGATCCAAACCTCTAATGCTTCTGTAAGTACCTATTAAGCACTTAAACACATTTTGGTGCCTAAAACTTGGTTGGGTCCATGAATGTTAGTCATAATATATTTGGACACCCAAATGACCCTAACAATAGACTTTGGTGAGCTAAAATTTTTAGCAAACACATTGCCATATTTATTTTTCCTAAGCAAATAATGTTCATTAACAAGAGATGGCTTAGAAATGATACCTTTTCCACCTTCTTGTTTTCTTGCCTTACTCATTACTGGTTTGCCTCTTTATTGATAGATTTTTCTTGTTTTCCACCTTGTTGGGGGCACTTAGAGGCGAAGTGGCCATTCTTTTTTACATCCAAAGCATTTAACATTATGGACTTATTTTCCAAATTGCTTTGGGATACTCTTCACCTTTTTCTTGGAAGTGAAACCGATACCTCTCTTGTCATTTGACTTTATTTGACTTCCTAATATTATGTCAAGAGAGGTCTTCCCTTTGTAGCTTTTCTTCAAGTCATGGTTCAATCTTGTGACTTGGTCCTTGAGCCCTTTATTTTTCTCCACAAGGTTAGTATTGTAATGTATAGAGGAAGTAGAAGTATCTATTTTTGAGCAACAAGGCATATCAATTAAATCCTTACATGAGGCGGATACATTAACTTTAGATGAAATGCAGGAGAGAGGAGCTACACATGGTATATCATTTAGTAAATCGCTTGTATGCCTATATCCACCTTAGCCTTAGAATATTCCTTGAGAAGAAGAATTTCATGTTCTTCTTTTAGCTTGTTATAATCATTTTGAAGCGAGACATGCTCATTCTTCAAAATCTTATACTTAGCCTTTTCCTTTCCAAGAAATTCAATAAGCTATTCTAACATATCCATCAACTCATCACAAGAAGGTTCATCATAATCATTATCATTATTTATCTTCTTATTACCTTTTGCCATGAAGTATTGCGTTGATGTGGAGGGAGAGGTGGATTCTTCATTGTCGGAGCTAGACGTTGATCATTCTTCTCCTGATATCCACTCTTGTATGTAATCCTCATCGATTGATATGGACATTTCATATTTGTCTTAAATTTTCGTCCACATATCATGAGCGCTCTTAAGATTTCATATAGTGTTGAACACATCTACACTCAAAGCACTAAATAGAACTTTAGTTGCTTGAGCATCGAGATGTGAGCATCTCTTCCTTGAATGTTGGAGTAGGAGGATTCTTAGGAGGAGAAAAGCCCCCACCTACAATCTGCCATATTTTCGGGCTCATGACCTTAAAATAGCAAATCATGTGGATTCTGCAATTATTATAATTTATGCTATTGAATAGAGGTGTGTCATTTAGGTGTACTGTCCCACTAGTTGCCATCCTTTAAACTCTCTAGGCGGTGAAGCCTAATAAATAAGAGACCAAGCTCTGATACCACTTGTAATATCGAGGAGGTTGACTAGAGGGGGTGAATAGGCGGTCTAAAAATTCTCTTCCAATTATTATCAATTAAAGACCTTTTCTTTTTTTCTAAACCAAGTTTATAATGCGAAAGTTAAAGTCAAATTGGTTTATCACAAATGAAGTCTAAATCACTTATGATCACCTAAGTGCACCAACACCCTAAAGCTATGTCAAGGTTTGAAATTTTAGGATGACAAGTAACCAATTAAATTATATGAATATAAATTGCTTAAATGTAAATTGAGCACAAGAAAACAAACCACAATTGACACGATCTCTTTTTACCATGGCGTTCGGAGAATTGCCGGTCTTCCCTAGTGCATGTTGAGGTTAACCCAAACGAATTGGACTGACTCTACGAATTAAGCCGAAACACCTCAATCCACTAGTGATAGCTCTTTCCCACTCCGGTAGGTGAGCTCCAACCTTCACACTTTGTCGGGTCTTCTCACAACCTTCTTTGAGAAGATCACTGTGCACGATGCCTCCAACGCCATCTAGTAGTTGGCAAACCCTAAGAGTGATAAGTCAAGCCCCTCGCTTGACTCTCACCGCGTGCAACGAATGCACATGCTTGAGTGGATACTCAATCGACTTCTAGATGAAATACATACAATCTAGAGCCTTCATCCTTGCTCACAAGGTGCAACACATACACAATTAAGAAGGGGATCTCACACTAGCTCAAGAGAGTGAAATGAAGTGCCAAAAAATCTTACCCCAACCAGCGACAAGGGGGTATATATACTCACACCACGAAAACTAGCCGTTGGAAGCAAATGACCAGATAAACAGGATTATCAGAAGTACTAGCAGCAAAACTACGGTACTTCTGCTCCCCTTGCAACAGTAAAAAAACTAGCCGTTAGAAGCAAAGGACCAGTCGAATCCAGGAGTATATATATGAACTATACAAGCTATATATACTCAAGGGATATGTTTCAAGGTAAAGATCCTTAATATGCGAAAAGATGAATATGGATCAATATTAATAAAACACAAAACATTGAGTGAACTCCTCCTAAATGTGTGCATACAAGAATGTGTAATAGAGACATATGCACATATTCATGTTTGACTGTTTGGTGAAGTTCAATCTATATTTTGCATCTGAGGAATGCAATAAGAAATAAGAATGTGATATAGAATACATACCTCTTATGGTTTTCACCTTTTCATCCAAATGAGACTAACTAATATCATAATCAATAAATAAGTTAGTCTCATAATTAGATTTGTCATTATCACTAAAACCAATTTAATGGAGTTTGAACTTACAAAGGTACCTGAAGATTCTGACGGTGAGAGGCGTGAGGAGAAACCTAAAATCGAGCGCACAAACACACGGCGAAGTGTATGTCTGGCCTCAATGCAGTGAGTTACAAGAGGGATCAAATCGTGCTACGGTACTCCTTTTGATATACAGGTTCACCGTCTTTGTCAGGATCAAGTGAAGTCGAGGTCACTATCGGAGTTGGCACCAGCTTACCATCACTCATGTAGAAGTGTCTCAGGAGGTCTCGAGTGCACTTGCATTGATCTGAAAGCCGAGAAGAAGCTCAACTCGCCCATCATACTCGTCTCAAATTCTGTGCTCATGACATCAGAAAATTAGAAAATAAGAGCATGAGAGGAGCCACCAAAGGTAATGTCATCCACATAAATCTGGGTGAGTAGAAAGTGATTACCATGCCTGCGAATGAATAAGGTCTTGTCTACCTTACCCATCTCAAACCTATGACTCAACAGATAGGACCTAAGTCTATACAAGGTTTTAAAAAGCTTAAAGACATGGTTTGGGTATTTGGGGTTCTCAAAACCTGGAGGATGTCTAACATAGACCTTTTACTCAATAAACCTATTGAGGAAGGCACTCTTGACATCCATCTAGTATAGCTTAAAGCCCTTAGACGTTGTAAACGTAAGCATAATTCTAATGGCCTCTAGCCTAGCTACAAGGGTGAAGGTCTCCTCAAAATCTAAATCCTCAACCTGGGAATAACCCTGAGCTACCAGTCTAACTTTATTTCGAATGACTACATCATCCTCATTCTGCTTGTTCTTAAAGATCCACTTGGTTCCTATGACATTATGACCACTAGGGGGCTCAATAAGCGACCAAATATTAGTCCTCTTGAAATTCTCTCATTCCTTATGCATGGCATTGACCCAATAGTCATCTCATAGTGCATGACAAATACCTTGGGCTTGAAAGTGGCAACAAAGGCAGAGTGTAAACAGAAGTAAGATAAGCCAGACTTTGAGCGTGTGACACGCTCAAGAAGATCTTCTATGATCTGCTCCAGAGGATGACGACGCTGAATGTGTCGGAGAGGTCCTGGATGAGAAGAAGAAGTGACTTCTACCTCATAAACTATAGAGGTAGGAGCAGAGCCACTAGCTTTAGATGAACTGGAAGGTAAGGGCTGATCTCCCTGAGGTGCAGTGGTAGAAGTAGACGCCTCGAGAATAGATGGGACTGGATCAAGTAAGAAACCTTCATCACCATCATTCTCATCATCTACAAAGATAGTCTCAGACTATATAACTGGATCTAAGATATCAGACCTAGTGTTAGGACTGACCTCATCGAAAACAACCTCATAGGTCTCTACGATCCTACTAGACTTGCAGTTCTAGACCCTACAACCCCATAAAGAAGTCAAGTAACCCAAAAAGGTACCATCAGATGAGCATTCAAGACTCGCAATTTTAGAAAAGTTGATGACATGGTGAATGCAATGTTCGCAGCCATTATTCTTTTAAAAAAAGAGAGAATGCTTTAGCTATGGGCTAGATTTTTAGGTGAGCCCACATAGCAGTCGGTCCATTACGCAACGAGAAGGAGAATTGCAAGTCATCATGGGCCTAGTGCGTGCACTCATTGTCTTGGCCAGGTCTAGCCGGCACAAGATTGACATTTGATATTTCCTACTTCATGTGCTCTAACAGGGATGGCCTTATGCACATTCATATTCTTCTTCGACCACCTAAGTTTATTCGACAGGCTCCTCATAAATATTTACTGCAAGGAGTGAGAACATCAGTTGATGTGCTTTTGCAGACAAAGCCAAAAATGACAAGATTGGTCATAACAGCAGTATTGGCATACATGCGATAGTTGTTTAGTAATACAACATTATTCCCATAATTTTTTGAGCAAGTGTAGGGAAGAAATTCAGAAATAGTAACACTAAGTTGAAAGAAGAGCTCTGCCTAGTTAAATTTACACGAAAATGATGTGATGAGACTAGAGTTCATGACTGATTTGGTACACGAAACAAATCGCAATATCAAATAATCCACCAATGACAGTTCCTCTAAAAACAGATATAAATTGCCACCTCTCGCTCAAAGTTATCACAGAAGCTAACCCCATCAACATCATCTAAACCCTGCACATAACCTTTTTGCACCAAACCTACAATCGGAATGGAGTCACATAGATCTACACAGATCACAAAAGCACCAAACGCGAACATATATGTGACAAACCAAAACTTCCCGATCAAACCGTCGGAATCACGCCGTGTGTAGCACCTGCAGGCAAGAAAAGATCCCATTTCGATCAGCAAAATCGCAATAATGAGCGGGTGCCAAGAAACGGGCACTTCTCCCGGTCAAAACCTACTACTCTCGCCTCGGTTCGAGAAACCTGCGTGAGAAGGTAGATCTGGACAGGGTGTCGACAATGACGGGGAGATCTGCGTAGGGGCGGGCAGGATCGGTGGTGGGATTCGCGGTGGTGCTTGTCTCCTCTAGTCTTTGCGAATCAGGGGTGGGGCTGAGTGGGGTGCAGTGGGCGATCAAGAGAGATGGTGCAGAGGGGTAGTCTAGTGGGGTGTGGAGGGGTACCTTTAAACTTCGATGGGCACATTTGCTTTAGGTCGGATAGCTTCTCACAAGAGAATCACTCAAAGGGTGTATCTTGTCTCTGGTTCATTTTTAACTCTGCTTCTTATGAGAAACAGAATCAAATTATTGTAAGAAGCTGATTATTTGACACAGCTCTACAATCATAATCTAAGAGCAAGAGCTGTACAATGAGAATCTTAAGATTCGACTTCAAAAACTGCAGTTCGAAGCAAGTTTGAGTTTGAGCGCATAAAATACAACAAAATGCTCAAAAAAGGGAGCCGGATTTGGGAAAACGAACAGCGCAGTGAACCACGTTTCCTCGCAGCCTCCGCCCTCCTGACGCGTGAGCGGCACCCCCCCCCCCCCCCCCCCCCAACCTACGACCCACACAGCGAACCACCTCTCGATGCCGCCCAAATCGAAGGCGGCGGCCGCCGCGGCGGAGCCGGTCGCCGTGGAGGACCTCTTCACGGCGCTCTACCGCCACATCCAGGCCGGCGAGTTCTTCCAGGCCGTCAAGGTCGCCGACCAAGGTCAAGCAACCACACGTCCTCCTCCTTCCCCTACGTGCCTCCGGTGTCCTGCCCTAACCGCTACGCGGCACTGACGCCCCAGCTAATTTTGCAGTTCTCGCGGCGGCGCCAGGGGACGAGGACGCGGTGCGGTGCAAGGTGGTGGCGCACATTAAGTCCGACGCGACCGACAAGGCGCTCGCCGCTATCCGCGCCGCTGAGCGCCTCCCCATCGACCTCAGCTACTACAAGGTGATGCAAGCTTATCCTTTTACCCTTGGTCGCATGCTGGATCTATCTGTTCAGTTGTTGCAGTGCCTCTGTGGGTCTGGGCTGTGATTTTAGGATCTAGGAGTGGCCAGATCTGTTTGTGCTTATGCCCTAAATAAAATCTGGTGATTTGGGTTAGGACGAAGCGAAAATTTTGAGAAGCGTTTCACTTTTGGAGCTTAGATTTGCAAGCGACGATGCTGGCAGCATTGCATAGCAAGTTTTTTTTTCCCGAGAACAATGTTGCATAGCAAGTTTTGCTATTGAGGTTTGTGATTCACAGCGTGATTGACTGATTGTTGCACGCTGACTTAATCCAATGCATACTTTTGGAGAAATATATTGAGGGGAGATGGGGAGGGAAGGCCAAGTTTTATGAACAGTTCTTCGTAGCATGCTGGCAAGAACCGATGGCTCTGCAAGCCAAATATATGTGACGAAGTGTTTGGTTTTATATTATGCTGCTTTAACTTAAATTTGAGGAATTTGAATTTCCAGTAAGCCCAAGAGTCCATCGTGTTTAAAGATATAGTATACTTGCTACTTCTTTATCTGTTCTGATATGGACCAGTTGTAATCATTTTTTAGATGAAATCTATTATTGTAACACGGTCTTTGGATTCTTACTTGAGAAATGCCATCTAGCTTAAAATCTCGACAGGGCTATCTCTTTTATTTCATTTCATATGTCTGTATGGTCTTCCATACCTTTGTGAGGTGACAAGGTTTTCTCACTAAAATCAAGCACACATCATGGTTGATAGCTAATAATAATTAATAAGACATAGTTAGGATTCAGGATCCTGTCGGATAGAAATAAACTGGGTGCTAAACTAAGATTAGATTAAATTTTTTATTGAGTGCTGACCTTCGCCATTTCTTTCGGGATCTTTACCTTCGTATAACTTGTTTCTTTTGAATTGTAGTATAAATTAGAAGGTGGTACTGGAGGACTGTGTTCTTCCTATAGTTTGGACATCATTGTTTCCTGTTAATAAAAGAATAAATGCTGCGGTCTTGCTAAGAACTACTTTTTATATATATTCAGGCCTACTGCTACTACAGGCAAAACAAACTGCAAGAAGCTCTGGAGATATTGAAGGGTCAAGAAGGAACCTCTGCTGTTCTCCAGCTGGAATCCCAGATTTATTACCGACTAGGAAGAATGGATGATTGCATGAATAGCTATGAGAAGCTTCAAAAATTTAAGATTGAATCAACGGATCTAAAGATAAATATCATTGCTGCGCTGGTTGCTGCTGGAAGGGCTTCTGAAGTTCAGGCAACCATGAAGGCGCAAAAGGTTGATCTTACCACTAGGGCACTCAGAGATGCTAGGAGCTTTGAGCTTGCATACAATTCTGCTTGCTCCTTGATAGAAAATAAGAAGTATTCAGAAGCGAAAGAGCAGCTGGACTTGGCAAAAAGGTGATTTTGCTGGTGAACTGATAGCTCGAATGAATGCATCCTTTCAGTTTATTGAACTAATAATCCGTTCACTATCACTTCCCTTTAAATATTAGAAGCTTGATAATCAATAAAAGGCTTATTAGTTCATAGATTGTAATTTTCTTCTTATATTTGCTTTGCAGAATCGGGAAAGAGGAGCTTATGGTGGAAGATTATGCAGAAGATGAGATTGAATATGAGCTAGCTCCTGTGTCTGCTCAGCTTGCTTATGTACAGCAGGTAACTAAATCTGGTCAAACTCTCTTGTATAAATTCCAAGCTTTATTCTATTAACTTTTCATCTTATTTTCAGCTACAAGGTATTAGCTTTTCTATCTATGTTTTCAGCTACAAGGTATTGACTTTTCTATCTGTATTTTCAGCTACAAGGACAGACTCAAGAAGCTATGGAAACCTATGCTAATATGACAAACCGGAAGTTAGCAGATCCCTCATCACTTGCTGTGGCGACAACCAACCTTATTTCGTTAAAAGGGACGAAAGATGTTGCCGATGGCTTGAGGAAGCTTGAACGGCTTGAAAAATCTACAGCTCCAAACCAGTTGCAACTAATCGAAAGCCTTGAATTCAAGTTTTCTCCAAGGCAAAAAGAAGCCTTATATTCTGCTCATGTTCTTTTACTCCTCCATGCAAATAAAATCGATCAGGTTCGCTTTGCATAGTTGATCCATTTATCGCTTCCTTTTTCTGTAGAAATCATCTGTTAGGTATAGTTTTAGTAAGGGATGTACCGATTTCTGTATTTAAATTTTGTTCTGATCTATTACTCGTCTGGCATCATTCTGCTGCAGAACTTTTGTTTCTCATACTTGTGACACTTATATATTCTTGTAGTAAGATTCCGTTGAATTTTACCGAGTAGTGGCATGAACCATACATGGTTGCGCCAAGTCGTCAAGTCATCGCCTTGGTGACGCCTAGGCGTCGTGGCACCATGGAGCTTCGCCGTGGCCGCCTCCCATCTTCCTTTGCTCCGGCCGGCGGGAACGGCCGGATCCGGTTGGATTCGGCGGAGACATGGCGGGAGGTGGCAGGGGGAGAGAGCAAAGAGGGGGGAGAGAGAGAGGAGTCAGGAGAGCCCAGATATATGGGGGGAGTGGCCCGACAGGATTGTATTTGTATGTAGACATCATGTTGTATATGTATGCATGTAATTGTATGCCTCGCCGTGGTGTCCTGGCGCCTCTTAGGCGCTGTGGTCGTCAATTACGCCGTGACAACTATGGAACCATATCAAATGGTTGCTGTTGTCTTAAGCAATGAGCCAATGGGGAGTAATCATTTGATTGAAAACTGGTGGGAAAGGTCTGTTACTAAATGAATTGGTTACATACACATCCTGGGTCTCTAACCTAACTTTTTAGCAAGATATGCCCTGCAGTTTTTTAGTGTGCTTAGTAAGTTCATAAGTTATTGTCATTTGTCTTGTGAGTATCGTCAATGCAGTTAACAAGGAAAATGATCTTCATCAATATAATCAGCCCCCTTCGTAGGAAATTGGTCATCATTATAATCGGCTTCTTTCATTCATCCGTATTTGGACATTTTCAGCCATTTGGCATTTATAGAGTGGTTACTTTTTTTTTTTGGCGATATCATTCTTAGTGGTTACTACTATTTCCTAGTCATGTTCTACTGCTTGATTTTTGTTTGATTGGACAGGCTAACATAGACTGATGGTGTGCTGTATATTTCAGGCACATGAATTGGTCAGTGGACTGCTTGGTATGTTTCGAGACAGTGTATTCCCTGTTTTACTTCAAGCTGCAGTTCATGTGAGAGAAAAGAAGGTCCAGAAAGCTGAAGAAGTTCTTAGCCGTTATGCTGAGAAGCATCCTGAGAATTCTAAAGGAATCCTGCTTGCCCTTGCTCAGCTTGCTGCCAATGCCAACCATTTTCAGATTGCAGCGGACTCACTGTCTAAAATACCTGACATCCAGCACATGCCTGCTACAGTTGCTACACTAGTAGCTCTAAAAGAGCGCCTAGGTGACTCCAATGGTGCTGCTTCTGTGCTTGATTCTGCTATCCAGTGGTGGAAGAACGCCATGACAGAGGATAATAAGTTAGACGTGCTCATGCGGGAGGCTGCTATCTTTAAGCTCAATCATGGGCATGATGAAGAGGCCTGTCAATTGTATGAGGAACTTGTGAAGAGCTATGGAAGCATTGAAGCGCTGGCTGGGCTAGTAGCAACTTCAGCACGCACTGACCTTGAGAAGGCTGAGCAATATGTGAAGAAGCTGAAAACATTGCCAGGTCTCAAGGGAATTAATGTAGAGAGCCTGGAGAAGACATCTGGTGCAAGGCACGTTGAAGTTCCTTCGCCCATGAATGTGGAAGTTCCTGAGGAACTGAAGAAGCAAAAGGCAAAGAAGAGGAAGAGGAAGCCTAGATATCCAAAAGGCTTTGATCCAGCGAACCCAGGTCCACCACCGGATCCTGAGAGATGGCTGCCCAAGAGAGAGCGCTCGAGTTACCGTCCAAAGAGGAAGGATAAGAGGGCTCAGGTCAGAGGTGCTCAAGGAGCTGTGACTAGAGAGAAGCACGATTCAACTGGAGCATCTGCTGCCAATGCCGGTGGTGCCTTCTCAAAAGCAAGCCAAGCCACCAGTTCGTCAAAAGCTCCAGCTGCAACCTCAGAGCAACCGAAGGGCTCCAACAAGTCCCGGAAGAAAAAGTCGAGGTCTTAGATGACAATTTTAAGTTACCACAAATTAACAATACAAAAGACACTGTTCATTTAGCATGTTGACTTGCAATTTTGGCGTTATTTACATTCGGTTGCCCTCCGCTTTGCTTTTAGAATCATGTTTGTGGTGACTTCAGAGTTGAGACTATTGAAGATTTTGTTAAACTGCGTCGCTATGGCATATCTGGTTGAAATTCCGTTCTTTAGAATATGCTCCACAGAGCATTATTTTCTGAATGATCTCCTAAAGGCTAGATTGCTCAAATCCTCAAGCAACGCTAACAGTGGGATAGTGGTTGGTTGCATCACTATATATCAGACCCTTTTAAGGTCCAAACATAGGGATTAGACCCAAAATGGGAGGGATTAGTCTTAATCCGTACCCATTCAAACAAGCTCTTATTTTATAACAGAAATCCTCCCAGGCATTCCATCCCAACGGCAACCTGCAAAAATTGTTGCGCTCGGCCACCGCGGAGCGCGCCTCGAGCCAGCGAGCCGATGCATGGGCATGGCCTTCTCCCACCGTCTCCCCTACCCGCCGTCGCCGCCTTCTTCCCCTTCCATCAGCGACGATTCTGTGGTTCTGCTTCTTCCGCAGTTCCCCTCGTATGCACTCCCTTGGAGGCTTTTGCGCTGACTCCTTACTCGGCCGGCTTTTGCTAGCAGCCTCTTTCAGGCGCGGCGCTCTAGGACTCGCCGGCAACGCACGCTCCGCCCTCGCGAGAGCTGATCATATAGGTAATTATATCACTTTTATGTTTATAATTTTTAAATAATATATTATTTTATCTTTAAAATAAATATCTTTTATATTGATCAACAAGTATGTAATTTATTCGTAGAACTTTTTATTCATATTTTGATGTTATTTTAAATTATCCCACATCTTATATCATTATATCATTATGTGAGATAATTATAATTTATAGAGTGGCACATGTATTGATTGATGATCATATTTCACAGATTATGTATATGGGGATATCAAATCAATAAAGTGGACATATGTTAGAGAACTTGGTGTTGGATTGACCTACCATGAGACACTGCATGAATTGTTATATTCTTGAATGTCATCCGTTAGTCCTATACATAATGTATATAGGATCTTTAGACCTGACATTGTCATAGTTTTTTATATGTATAATTGTTTACTTAGAGTTACCAAACAATACTCCGCAACTGAGTAGTCATAAAGGTAGTTTTCGAATCTACTATGAAATATGAGTAGGAATATAAGCGATCAAGATGGAATTTGCCCATTCTATATACCGGGAGAGATATCTCTGGACCGCTCGATATAGTTAGATTAAGAAAGTGCATGATCATGCTCAATGTGGTTGAGAAGTCAATTATAAATTGAATAATCCACTATAGGTTGGAGTAAATGATCGAGCTATTATAGGATGACACGCTTCTTAGCTTGAGTTTGATCTGGTATTGTGAGGCAACAGGGATCAGTACATAAGCACTATATAGATTTGTCCGATATGATCTTTATGTATATTTAGCAGTCGTTATATTCTGCTTAGGACCGCTACCGACTTGTGGACTAGCAAGGAGTTTTTGGCCCACGACCGATATACATGTACATACATGGTCACACACTTGATAGATTAAAACGATAATGGTCCGAGTGATAGACTCTAAATGTGATGTCAGATGTTCTTTGAGTAGGATACGATCTCTACTCATATTAGATAAAGATCCAATCAAAGCTTTTTTGAGTTAGATACGATATCTAATTGTATCGGATAAGAATCTGATTAAAGGCTATATATAGAGAGGCGCGGGACTGAGAAATGTATCTTGAGACACACCCATCGAACTCTAGCCACCACCTCTCAAAACCCCTGTCATGTGTGCTTGTGGTAGCATATCGACGCACGGCATTACACATTACACTTGTATTATGCAACTTATTTCATTTTACACCAAATTTAAGTAATACTTCCATTTTGTATCACTCTAAGCAGTGGCGAATCTAGGATAAAAATAGAGGAGGAGCTCTACTGTTGACAGTGGCGAATCCAGGATAAAAATAGAGGGGGGCTATATTGTTGAGGCTATAGCACAACATAAGCATATCAAAGCTACATCTACTGGTCTTTTGCCATTGGAATATCAAATTCATATATAAATAGGAAGAGAACAAATTGAAAATGTACAATAAAATAAATTTAGTATCTTGCTAATGGATAACATGCCCCCTAAATGTTCATAAATATGTGAGTACCAATCTGTAGATAAGAAATATCAAATTTAGTGATACAATATTAAATTATGAATGTTCATAAACATTAAAAATAAAATGAAAAATATCACTAAGTCACTAAATATGATTACGATGCAATTTCTCTAGGAGTTTTCACTTCTTGAAAGCGTTGAATCGGCTAATGGCTACTGTCGATTAAACAACAATTTGCACCAGTTCAACAATCATAAATTGGGGATTCACTCATTCATAAATCACATATGACAGATCACACATTCACTGGCTGCCTAACCCTCATGGTCATGGGCTCGCGGCCTCACCACTTCACTAGCTCCCCTCACACACTCTGACACTTACTGGCTACTCCCCTCACACACTCACCGCCTCACCGGCACGGCTACACAACAAATTTTTTTTTTGGGGATTTTCACATTTCACTGTCTCACCTCGTCCTCTCTGATGCGCCAATGCGCCGAACGACCGATGCCGCCACGTGCCACCCGCCAAGCGCCAGCCCCGCTCAGCCTCGCCCGCACAGCCACGCCCGTGCCTGGCTGCCACCAAGTCACCGACCGCCTCCCCTCCGTTGCACGTTGGGCCTCCACGCCGGGTCACCGACCACCTCCGGCCTCCCCCTCCACACCAAGTCGCCGACCATCTCCGGCCTCCCCCTCCGCCACACCAAGCTGCCGACTAGATAGTGACGGTGAGTCTCTCTCCGACTCAGCCTCTTCGTGTCCCATGACTCCGTCTTTCCCAGATACCTTATCTACTGTTCGAGCATTCTGCTGTTCATATTCCTCGTGTTATCTAATAACTAAAGTTTGAATCTCTGATTGTATCTTGGATTTTGGGCCTGGATTCGCCACTGGTTTGGGCGAGCGCTGGACCTTAAGATACCGACTGGGCCTCATGTTTTCTTTCATCTTCAACCTCCGACTCTGGCTCTTCTTCAACCTTCAGTTTTTCTTCAACCTCTAGGCTAGCCGGGTCTTCTTCAACCTACGGTGGGAGGAGGGGGTGCTCAAGCACCCATAAGTATCTACGGTGGATTTGCCCTTGACTTTAAGCATATCAATATTATATTTTGTACCAGATTTAAACCGATAATATGATTATCTTAAGCTCACCGTATGTGCGCGCACGCAGCCGACGGCCTCAAGCCAAGTGCTTACAGTTTTTGGTTGCTGACCTAACCCACCCTTTGAGAAGGTCTTGGTTTTAGATTCGTTCTCACAGACCTTAAACCGTTACATCTCTGTTCAATCTGCTTTCGGGCATCCATAAGAGCCTGCTCATAAGATCAGGCACTAACTAGTGTCCAGCATATATCACAAATGGATTAAACCTAGAACAATAAGCTACGCCTAACTAAAGTTATCTGCAATGGCAAGCAAATGTATCATATGAAGAAAACATGGCAGCACACACCACGAAAGATATTTAGAACAGCTGCTGTAAATGAATAGTTAAAATCAAGCATCCTTTGGCTGCACATTGCCGCATGATGAGATTAAGATGGCCATGCCATCGGCTTAAACCTAGTGCAAAGTGCAACATGATTAGCATAAGATGGTGCAAAGTAAAAATATTTCTTAAACCTGGTTATCTGGTGCAAAATACAATTTACTCAAAAAAATGTCATTGCATGCATGTACAATAGTAAAACGAGATTCAAATGATAGTGAGATAGTTCCTCCGATTCTAAATTTCTAATAAGGTACAAAGTCTCTCTGAGCATTCATCAACTACAAGCAGCAATTCTTTGAAAGGCTTTTTTTTTAAGCTGAAGACTACTGTTTTACAACTGCTACAACTACAACTTTACCTTGTATCATGCAGTTAAAATGATACATCTAGCATATGCACACAGCACACCATATTTGACTAATTGCTACAGTTCACAGCCTGTAATCTTCAGATATCTGGTTATCAGAAGATAACCTAACCTCTATTCTCATTCAACAATGAGTCAACATCCGGAGTCACAACAACATGCCGATTTTCGATCTCCCCAAGTAGGCAACAATGTTTCTCTCTAGTGTTCATAGCAACTGCATGTTGTGCCATCCCACACTCCGCTCCTGGGTTCACCTGCAATGGAAGAACCTAAGCACCTTACATACAGAAGTCTTGCTAGATTGTGAAGAAACAAATGAGGAAGGTGCAAACTATATTCTCGAAAAGAGAGAAAAAAGTGAACTAACGTCAAACATGACATCTCCCAACTTCATCTTGATCTTGCCACTCTTGTATACCAGCATTTTGCCCAAATACCCCCCAGGCAATTCTTTCAGATTGTATCCTCCTTTCACCTCTGTGCTAATGGTCTTTCCATTCCTTTCAACAACAGAGGATGATGTTCTTGGCAAAGGAAGAGATTTTGGCAACTGGAATAGGAACATTCTTCTTTTGTCATCATCTTCCTGTTGTTCCATATTGTAAACAAGTTACATAAGTGCCAGAAAATATCAAGGTAATTTTGTAGGGCTCAGAGATTCGTACGAGCAATTTGAGCTCTTTTGCTGGACAAATGGAAGTTTCACATTCAGTTGAACTTGGTTGAGTCTCCTGTAACTCAACATTGTCATCGTCGTCATCGTCGTCGTCGTCATCATCATCATCATAGAACATTCCTAACAACAGTTGAACATTCCCGTGACTATTCCTAGTGGAATGTATTGGTCAAAAGTCAAAACGAGGGAACTTGTGAAGCCTCAAATTCACCTGGATTGGCAGTGACAGGCAAGACTCTAGGGATTTGAAGTGCCAGCTTTTGCCATAGCAGGTATATACAAACAAGGAACAGATACAAGTTATGTGTCTATCATGAAAAGGATAATTTTCTAACAGAGCAAGGTTAAAACTGAGAGATTCTTGGTGAACTCACCGATTGACCTTGCTTCTGCCCTCCTGACTGTGGCAGTGATAAATCAACTTCAGCTGAAGAAGAAAGCGTCAAGGGGGAATTCTGTGCTGAGTGCTCATCTGCGAAGGGAATACAAAGAGGATTATAGACTCAGACGTGTTTAAATTATGACTAATACAGTACATTGATCTTAAATGCATTGTGCTGATTTGATTGAAACCCTTCGATCTTAATGACCGCCTTATAATTAGATGTAAGTATACATGTGGCGGTAAAGGGATACAGACCAACCTTTTGTACTTGGCAAAGTTTTTGCAGCTCCATGGCCAGTCTGAAAAGTGGAAATAACAAACAGAAGTTCAGTCCTAGAAAGGAAGCTACCTTTTTCTCCTAAGTAATTATACAACTACAGTACTATCTGACCTCAAGACATAACAAATGAATAATCAATTACCCTCAGTCTCTTCACCAATTCTTCATCAATTGGTTTTGGCTCTTCCTGCTGTGGCCTAAAAGAACAGAATATGTTTGCTAGTGTAAATTGTAACACGCTAGGCGAACAAACCTGAAAGCCATAACATGCTAATGTAAAGTCAAAGAGAACATTACTTTTCTGGAGTTGATTTTTTTGGCTTTTGTGCTGGCACTTTTGGTTTGAACTTCAGCTTCTGTGGCTATTAAGATTGAAGAAAAAGAATTACAGAAACACGTTAACCTATCAATACAGCACTGTTCTTGACAATTTGCTATACCATAAAAAGAATCACCATTAGTAAACCCACCTTCTTAGGACGACGACCAGGAGGGCCTCTCTTGGAGGTACCAGCTGCATCCATTTTCTGTTTGCTCCCTATCATGAGAACATGTGCACTCGCTCAGTGAGGTCATGGAATGTGGTGTAGATTCAATTCAAAAGTAACAAACAATTTTTCACCGAATCATTTGCTTTCCTATCTCATTCACAATCTCAGGAATTAGCCTGCTGTACCTTCTAAAGCTAAATTCTCTCAACCTTAGTGTTGTCTTAATTCTTCTTACGCAGTATTATACAACCATAATTCTGGTTATACTTATGCAGTTAAACAGCTCATGTTGGTGTTGGCTCGTATATCTCTGCAATTCATCTACAGACTGATGCATGATCCTATCACCATTCGACACCACTCCAACAATCGTCCGTATGAAATACCCAATTATGCATACAACTCGGTACAATTATACCAAAAGGTGTTCTTGCATGCACACAAATTCCTACACTCCAACAGCGCAAATGAATCCAAAAAAGAGAAAACATCTTGAAATGTAGACAATAGAGACTAGAAAGCAAAAAAAAAAAAAAACCAAGCCTGCCAGGAATCTTTTGCATAAACCAATCATCCTTCTTCTGCCAAAGAAAAACCCTTGCTCCTTCCAAATTTACACTCGTGGCGAAACACCAACAAAATCACACGAACAAGCCATTCCCGGGAAACCCTAGGAATTGGAAGCAGAGAGAAAGGGGAAAGCCCCCCCCCCCCCCCCCCCCCCCCCAATCCTCAAGAATTGACCTAGCTAACTGGGTAATACAAGCAAGCAACAGAGTAGAAACAAAACCACAGGTAATAGCTAGTAACTAGCCTTAGCACAAGAGACGAGTGCTCCTATAGAGCAAGAACAGCTCATCTATCTCTTCCTTTGCATCCATGGATTTCGATCTGCTCGCTCTATGCCTTGCACAGCTAACTAAGGACACGGAGGAGCAGAATTCGCAGCTCCTACGCACAATTCTGAAATAAATTGCTTAGAAGCACAAGCACCTGGTACAGAAATGAGAGCTGGGGATCTCCCTCTCCCAAGAAACGGCTGCTCCCAAGCTCCAAGTGCAGGTTTACTGCATCGCTACTGCTGCTGCTGCGAGATGCTTAGGAGAGGAAGGAGAAAAAACTCACGCCACATTTTACGATGGACCGGCGGGAGCGAGCCCACCTCGCAGTGAGACGTGGCCCGAAGAGCCTGTTCACCCAGCGAGTTCCGGAAGGTTGGCACGAGGATCAGATGTGGCGATTGCTGCAGGGGAGACGGTAATTACACGGGCTTAGAGACTGCAAGGATGAGCGGGTAGGACACGTGTTGTGTTACTGTGCGAGGTGTACGAGTGGTGCTTCGTGTGGGAGGTACAGGGGATTGGGTCCCGAGGCTGCCAGACTTATCTATTGGTGAAGTCCGCAGCAGCGAAGCGGAAGGAAGGGGACGTCATCCTAGTTGGTTGATTGGTTTGGAAGATGGCAAAGTTTCGTCCACAAGCAATAAAAAACAATGCGGGCCACCAGTCAGATGGGAAGGATGGCACGATGGTGTGGTCGTCGGCCGCCGCATCGACGCCGGTCACCGCCACCTGATTCGACCATTGCAAGGCCGGGAAAGGAGTTGTTGTCAGTCGCCATCACGAGCCCAGGGAAGGGTCATCAAACGCGAAGAGGCCGAGAAAGACGAAGTCGGCAGCGGCCACCACCAGATCCGTAGACGATGAAGATAGGGACGGCGGTCGCCATCGGATCCAGAGATGGCGAGGATTGGGGCAGTGCTCTTGACGGTCGCTGCCATCGGATTTGCCACAGGGACGATGAGGGGCCACCGCCGCGCTGTGAAATCAGAGGCGGAGGGGAGGAGGGGCGATGCAATGAGCGGGAGGGGGTGGAGAGGATGGGCGACGCCGACGAGTGGAGGGGTGATGAGCGGTGGCTAGGATGTATGGATGGATATGTGGTCTCGACGAGGAAGAAGAAAGGAGAGAGGTGTCCTGGGATTTCAATTTTTATTAGATAGCGGGGCCCACCTTAAAGCCTCCCTAAATAATAAGCATTGTCGCAATTTTCACAACCCCATGTAGGGGTGGATATGGAGCCAACTCCTCGTCTTATCGAGTTTTTCCTAAAAATGACATAGTTTAATTTAATATCATTTTACATATAATTTAAAAGTATTTTTAGAAACGAGCTAACGAGCCGAGCCGAGCCGAGCTTGGGCAAAATTCAAATTCATTTGAAATCAACTCATTTTAATGTTTAACCAATTAACAAGTATAATTGAAGCAATTTTGAACCGAGCCAACGAGCCCCACTAACGAGCTTTTTTTCCACCCCTAACCCCATGCCACAAAACATTGAAGAATGAAGATGCCCCGTGTATTGGTGAAATATGTTGCATTACCCTGGATGAAATATGAGTCCTTGATTCACGCACGCTCTTACGATTAGGTCAGATCGGAATCGTAAGTGTCCACATATGTACCACAATTTCTCGATATGCTATCGATTGAATTGGTAACAGGTACAAGTACCGCTAGGATTAGCATCGGGCCGATTCCATGCCGGGTGCAAAAGGATCGTTTTCAAGATAAAAATTACTAATACTGCAATCAAGCATAGGTTTTAATAAGACTAAGGTCATACTACAAATAGTTTTTAGCTTTTAGCTTTTAGAAGGTGGCTCTTAATCAGATTGGTTTCTTAAGGTGGTTTTTATAAGTCATTTGTAGGAGTTACTACAGGAGCCGTTTTGAACGGAGTTGCTTCTAAACACGAGTATCCCTTATTCCCAAAATCTCACTCGTAATTAGCCAAAAGCCACAGCTAAAAACAAAAAGCCACAATACTTTTGAACAAGGCCTAAAGGGGCCAACTCTAATCCCTATCTGAAAAAAGGTACATCTCAATTGTGTGACGACCCTATTTTAAGAATAGGACAACTGTATTTCCTGCAATAGCTCAGGAGTTCAGTTGTGGATAGAAAAGAGTATCATGTCTACTCATGAGTATTTAAAAAGGATTAGCTTGATTAAAATATGACCTAATGGCCAAACTACAACAGCTTTATGGACATCCAAAATATAAGTTACATTCAGAAGAACCGATGAAATCCCACAAGAATGTTTGAGTGCAGTTGTAACCTTAGTACTTTAGCTGTACATTCTTCCTTCTTCAGGTGTTTGTTCTTACGAAAATAAGCAAGTTTGAGTATATTAGCTACCCATCAAGCCATATGGTAAGGCTAATTAACCATTATGCAGTGTGTTCAACTGGACAGAGTCACAAGTTGTAATATGCTAAGAATAAATATAAGTTTGCTAGTAAAGAACTTTGCACTTAAAATAATAAAACACTATTTAATTAGCAAGAGGGTTTTATCATCCATAATTTTCACATTAAAATTATCCAAATTCTACTTATGCATTGTTATAGAAATCACCCATAAAACATAGCTCCATTGACTGGGAGTATGGCACATTCGAATACCATTTATTATACTCTGTAACGTTGCTCAACTTTACTCACAATATATCTCATACTCGTAATATTAAGCTGTAGATATGTAACATGATAGCATGCGACTGGAGTGAGATAACAAGGTTATTTTATTTCTCTTTCCTTTCAATCTCTACTCGGTAGGTCTAGGCCATTCAATTATGATCAAGTATCCACTGGCTTGTGCAAAAAATTGGGGCCTAACATTGAATGGTCCATCGATGTGAAGAATGGCAAGCGACATAGAAAATCCAACTTTAATCTCACCCCCTGTTACGCGGGTCATCCTGAAAACTCTAGGATAGCAATTCCTCCTGTTGATATTTGATCAGATCAAGCAATATACTAAGCCAGGTTGACAAGTCAAGTTTGTGGTTGAGTAAGATCTGTGTTCTTTACTTGGCATAAGGGACTTGCCATAGATGATGCTATCATTCGCATACCACGTGCTTCACAACACAATACCACCAAAACTATATCAAATACTCAATCCTTGAGTGAGATCATAGACTCCAACCATCTAGTGGCTACTCACCAAGTAGCCTCAACCTTCAGCTTTATTTCAAAGTTTATCGGTACTAGACTGGATAATCCTTAACAATATTTGTAAAGCATTTATATTTTCTAACCTACCTACTAAATACCAACGGGATGATTTCATAATATAATAATACTTATGGTTGTCAAGGTAAATATGGCTTACGAGAGTATGACTGGTTTTTTAGTGGTTGGATCTCGCTATTTATCATATCATTATAAATTATTATTTTATGTCAATAACAATACCCAAATAACATAAATAAAAATAACAATAATTAAATAATATGATATCAATATGATCAAAGACATACGATTTGTCTTCTAATCTAGGGTCTTTGATCACTTCTTCATAGGCTTCAGGTTTGACACCATCTACTTCAGCTGCTTTTGTAGCTTCTCCGTTGGTCAACTAGTTGATGTTGAAGTTACTCCAAGCGGCTCACCGTTTCTTCATTCATCTTCACCGTTTCGTTTTCCATTTTACTCTAGTGTCTCACTGTGTTTCTCATTTTATTGTTTCAGTTTCAGATTCAGTTAGCACTCTCTTTTTATTTCTTCCGTTAGTAGTGGAGCACTCTTTTTTATTTCTTCCGTTTCAGCCATGCAGCTTAATTTCTTCCGTTTCATTTACTCCTTGTAATTGCGGCAGCAACCATGCATTCATGCTACGCAAAGTGAGAAGGCTAACAACCATTTTTTCTTTTAAATAAACATGAAATATATCAGAAAACGCTGCCCCGTTTTTGCAGCACCAAACATCGAGTATTCATCTGTGTTCATCGTGTTCTTGAGTGCGCATTTGTGAGTTCGCCAACGACGAGAGATTGCCGGTGATCCACGACAATTGGTATCAGAGCGTGGACGCTCCCAGGGCCGTCATGTCCGTCCAGTTGGCTCCCGTTGGCGGTGGTGATCGTTCGCCATCGCCCCCTCCCCGATGACGGGTATCGCACTCGCCTGCATCGTGCCGAGGGCGCCATCGCGGCGGCGAAGTTGTCATCGAGCGCGTCGTCAAGGAGGCGGGCGGCTCGGTCCAGTACCCCATGCTCACATGCACCAATTACCAGGAATGATCTTTGTTGATGCGCGTGAACCTACATGCCCAAGGGCTATGGCAGGCCGTCGAACCGGAGGAGGCTGAGGTCGTCGAGTACCGTGAAGACCGACTCGCGCTGGCGGCCATTTTGTGTGCCGTGCCGCCCGAGATGCTCAGGTCGTTGGCGCGCAAGCGCACGGCGCGTTCCACCTGGGAGGCTGTTAAAACCATGCGCGTCGGCGTGCAACGCGTCCGTGACACCAACGCGCAACAGCTGCTCAAGCAGTTCGGGGAGATCGCGTTCAAGGAGAGAGAGTCGGTCGATGATTTCTCACTTTGGATTATGAGCCTCACCAACAACGCCCGCATCCTTGGCGGCAACGTCACCGATAGAGAGATCGTGAAGAAAATACTCCAGGTTGTCCTCGAGCACCTCAAGCAGATCACGTACTCCATCGAGACTCTCCTCAACGTGAACCACTCTCCGTCGAGGAGGTCACCGGCCGTCTGCGCGCCATCGAGCAGCGAAAGAAAAAGCCAGCACCGTCCGCGCCCGTCTATGACAACAAGGGCCGTCTTCTTCTCGCCGAGGAGGACTGGCTGGCGCGGATGAAGCTGCGCGACAACAGCGAAGCCGGTGGCTCCAGCAGTGGTGGCGGCGTGCGTAAAGGCAAGGGCAGCTCGTCTTCAAATGGGACGGCCCAGAAGAACACGACGGATCGGTGCCGTAACTGCGGCAGAATTGGCCATTGGGCCAAGGACTGCCGCAGCAAGCCAAATAAGCAGGCGCAAGCACACATTGCGGAGGGTGAAGAGGATGAGCCAACTCTGTTGATGGCACATGCGACCATCCCTTCACCACTCACTCAAGTTGCAGCACCGCCCGCCGAGGTGATTCAAACTCCAGCTCCACCCACATCGTCGCACCACATCGAGATCCACGAGGTAAAGGTCTTTGCGCAGCTTGGATCGTGGGAGGACTAGGACGATCGTCGATGGGTGCTCGACACCGGCGCCACCAACCACATGACGGGCGCACGGACTACCTTCTCCGACATCGACGGGTGAGTCTGCGGCACCGTCCGCTTCGGCAACGGATCCGTGGTGGAGATTGAAGGACACGGCACAATAATCTTCACTTGCAAGAATGGCGAGCACCGTGCGCTGATGGGGGTGTACTATAGTCCCCGTCTAACGGCGAACATCATCAGTCTTGGTCAGCTGGAGGAGGCCGGATGTCAGATCGAGTTCTACTCTGGCACCCTGTGCATCTACGATCAGCAACGCGACCTTCTTGTTCGGGTGCGTTGTTCTGCATCGCACCTCTACATCTTGGCGCTCTGCATCGGGCGGCCGATGTGCCTGTCGGCGTGTAGCTCGAAGGTGGCCTGGCGCTGGCATGCGAGGTACGGGCACCTTAGTTTCAAGTCATTGCGCGCGCTCGCCCAACGGGAGATGGACGTGGGTTGTCGCCGCTTGATCAGGTCGATCAGGTGTGCGACAGTTGCCTCGCCGGCAAGCAAAGGCGCGCGCCGTTCCCTGACAAGGCACTGCAGTGAGCGGAGCACGTCCTCGACCTCGTCCATGGCGATCTGTGTGTTAGTGATATGCCCTAGAGGCAACATGGAGATGTTGTATATATCACATACTATATTTATGATACATTACTTTGTTCCTTGAAATAGACATTATCATTATTGATCAATGAGTATGTGACTTATTCATGAGACTCTTAATACTAAAATGTTACTATTTCTAAATGATCCCTGATCATATATCATATGAGGAACAAATATGATTCAAAGATCATCATATGTATTGATTGATGATTATGTCTCATGGATTATGGTATGGTGATACCAAATCAATAATATGAACATGTGTTAGTGAACATATGTTGGATAGACCCGCCATGAGACACTACAGAGATTCCATGTGTCATCAGTTGGTCTCAAGTAGTGTTTATATAGAATTCTTAGACTTGAGATCATCATGGTTCCCAACATGCTTAGTAGCTTATTTTGGGACTACTAAACATTACTCCGTAACTGGGTAGTTATAAAAGTAGTCTTCGGATTTGCCATGAAATATGTAGTGGGATGTGAATGAGAACATTACAGGTTCAGCCGATATGATCTTTACGTATACTTTGGGGTTAATATGTCTTACTAGAGGCCGCTATTAACAGGGTGACTGGAAAGGTGTTTCCGGGTCGCGACCAAGTATACGTGAACCTACAGGGTCGCACGCTTACCGGGTTGGAACACTAATTCGAATATGATTCGGATGTGGGCTCATTTCGGATAGAGATCCGAATAGACTCCTATTGGGCCTCGGTCCACAAGGCCCAAGTGAGGAGGTCTATATATATGGTGGCAAGGGGCTGAGGGGATATGCTTCTAAAAAAACCTCTAGCATAACCCTAGCCGCCACCTCCCGAGCCAAACCCTAGCCGCTCACGAGTGCTAGTACACTCGCGATCGGCGTTCCAGCCCCGAACGTGTGGATACCGGTGGAGGCGCTGCTCGTTGCGGTGTTGATCGGCATCAACAACCTACAGATTGGATCTGATCGTGGTGTGGTTGATCGCGTGGAGGAGACGATCTATTCGGGACGATCGGCTAATTCCGCTACTACCTCGACGCGCGTGGTTGGATCGGTTTCTCCAACTCTTCTTCCGCTGCGCTGCGCGTCTACTGGTAACGATCCATGATCCCTCCTTAGCATGATGTCCTTGTGTGCGCGGTAGAAAAGTTTTGTTTTCTGCTTTCGTAGCCTACGCGCATTCCTTCACTGTGCAGGCCCATCGCGCCCACAACTCCAAGCGGTAATAAGTATTTCCTACTACTTGTTGATGGTTTGAGCCGGTACATGTGGCTCCACTTGCTGTCAAGCAAAGATCAGGCATCGGCGGCGATCAAGAACTTCCAGGCAGCCGTGGAGGTTGAGTCAGGGAGGCGGCTCAAGGTCCTCCACACCGATCGTGGGGGGAGTTCACCTCCGTGGAGTTCGGCGAGTACTGCGCCGAGCGCGGCGTCCAGCAGCAGCTCACTGGCCCCTACTCACCGCAGCGGAACGGGGTGGTAGAGCGCTGCAACCAAAGCATCCTCGGCATGGCGCGGTGTATGCTCAAGGCGAAGCGGCTTCCCGGCTACTTCTGGGGAGAGGCCGTGAACACCGTAGTCCACATCCTCAATCGCGCCCCGACACACGTGCTCAACGGCAAGACACCATTTGAGGCTTGGCACAGCGAGTGCCCCACCGTCCACTACTTCAGGACCTTTGGCTGCATCGCCCACGTCAAGTCCACACGGCCGGGACTCAAGAAGTTGGATGATCGCAGCACGCCGACCATCTTCGTCAGCTACGAGCACGGCGCCAAGGCCTATCGCTGCTACGACCCCTCCACCAAGCGTATCATTGTGTCGCGCGACGTAGTGTTCGACGAGGCGGGACAATGGAGCTGGGGCGACGAAAGCAGTAGTGATCCAGGCGACGGCGAGCCCTTCAATGTTGAGTACACCACAGAGTACATCTCCGGCACGCCTCGAGCTGATGTGGCATCACCAGCTCACATGTCTCCGTCGCCCACGCCAACGCTGGCCCCTGCACCCATGACGCCGCCGGAGTAGTTCACGCCGATCGAGTTTATCTCGCCACTGGCTGATCCTGAGGAGAATTGGATGTGGACCACGACGATGCTCCACTTCGGTTCCGTGCCATCGACGCTGTCATCGGACTAGCCTCGCCACCTGGGCTTGTACCCCGGGTGCTCGACGAGGAGTTGCAGTTCACCACGGCGAATGAGCCTATCTCCTTCAGCGAGGCAGAGCGCGAGGCGAGCTGGCGTCAGACGATGCGTGAGGAGATGAAGTCGATCGAGGACAACAACACGTGGGAGCTCGCAAAGTGAAGTGCGATGAGCACAGCAATGTCATCCGGCACAAGGCGCGTTTGGTCGCCAAAGGCTACGTTCAGCGTGTGGGAATCGACTTCGACGAGATCTTCGCTCCGGTCGCGTGAATGGAGTCCGTAAGGGTGCTGCTGGCTCTGGCAGCCCACGAGCGCTGGGAAGTCCACCACATGGACGTGAAGAGCGCCTTCCTCAACGACGACCTCAAGGAGGAAGTGTAAGTGAGCCAGCCACCGGGCTTTGTCGTCAACGGCAGCGAGCATAAAGTACTGCGTCTTCGCAAGGCGTGTATGGTCTCCGACAGGCACCGAGGGCCTGGAATGCCAAGCTTGATGCGTCCATGGCGTCACTTAGTTTCCAGAGGAGCAGCTCCGATTATGGCGTGTACATGCGGAGCCGAGGGTCATCGCGGCTGGTAGTCGGGGTCTACGTCAACGACTTGATCATCACCGGCACCAGCAACGACAAGATCGTGGCGTTCAAGCTCGAGATGAGCGACCTCGGGCTGCTGTCGTACTACCTTGGCATCGAGGTAAACCAAGAGCCAGGCGGTATCTCGCTCCACCAATCTGCAGGGAAGCTGCTTGAGCGGAGCGGCATGAGCACCTGCAACCCCAGTCTGGCGCCGATGGAACCAAGGCTCAAGTTGAGCAAGGAGAGCACTGCTCCACTAGTGGACGCCACCGAGTATAGGCGCGTCATCGGCGGACTGCGCTACTTGGTGGACACCCGGCCAGATCTTGCCTACGCGGTGGGCTATCTGAGCCGGTTCATGGAGAGACCACACGAGGACCACCTCAACGCAGTGAAGCACGTGCTATGGTACGTAGCGGGAACGCGTGACTATGGTCTTCACTACACCAGGAGGGAGGATGAACGAGCTCGACTGGTCGGCTACAGTGACGCCGACATGGCGAGCGACGTCGACACGCACAAGAGTACCAGCGGTGTCATCTTCTTTCTCGGCAGCAACCCCATCACCTGGCAGTCCTCCAAGCAAAAGGTGGTGGCTCTGTCTTCATGCGAGGTAGAGTACATTGCGGCGGCTACAACAGCCTACCAGGGTGTCTGGCTTGCTCGGCTCGTGTCTGACATGCTCGGCATTGAGTCTGGAGCACCGGAGCTCAAGGTGGACAACCAGTCAGCCATCGCCCTCAGCAAGAACCCCGTCTTCCACGACCGAAGCAAACATATCGACACTCGTTTCCACTACATTCGGGAGTGCATCGACGGGAACAAGATCGTCCTTCGGCACATTTCGACGGAGAACCAGCTAGCGGACGTTTTGACAAAGGCGCTTGGACGCGTGCGGTTCCAGCAACTACGTGCGTTGATCGGTGTCAACAAGATCGGTGAGCACAGCAAGGACTAGGGGGAGAAATGTTGAAGTTACTCCAATCGGCTCACCGTTTCTTCATTCATCTTCACCGTTTCGTTTTCCAGTTTACTCCAGCGTCTCACTGCATTTCTCATTTTATTGTTTCAGTTTCAGATTTAGTTAGCACTCTCTTTTTATTTCTTCCGTTAGTAGTGGAGCACTCTTTTTATTTCTTCCGTTTCAGCCATGCAGCTTAATTTCTTTCGTTTCATTTACTCCTTGTAATTGTGGCAACAACCATGCATTCATGCTGCGCAAAGTGAGAAGGCTAACAACCATTTTTTCTTTTAAATAAACATGAAATATATCAGAAATCGCTACCCCGTTTTTGCAGCACTAAACATTGAGTGTTCATCTGTGTTCGTCGTGTTCTTGAGTGCGCATTTGTGAGTTCACCGGTGGCGAGAGATTGCCGGTGATCCACGACAGTTGAATCCGGATGCTAACACAAAAGAACGAATACAAATAAATCCTGTTTTGCATAATGCAAGCTGTGAACAGAGTAAAATAAAAAAAATCTAAAAAAAGATATAAAAGATGGATTTGGACGGATAGGGTTTAAAGTAAGCTTGGTTAGACTGAACGGGGTTAAAAATAGGTTAGACGGGCTCAAACACAGTCAAAATTAGTATAAACAAACTTAATGGGGTTTGGTGAACAGTAACGGATCGAGTGCCCAATACTGGGTTGATACTATTTCTAGCGGATCGGTTTGAACAGTGCTCAGGTGGGGTTGAATGAATAGTGTTAGGCCGACTAGGTGTTATTGGGTTGCACACTGTTGGGTTGGGTTGTGAATGGCTAGCTTAGTTTGGTTGGCTGGGCTTAAGCATCGGCCTGTGCTTGCTTTGCCAGCCCACGGGCACACGCCTCAGCTCACATTTTAAGTGAGGTGGAGCTCACTCCCAAGGTGGTCGAACAGAGGAAAGCTACAGTGGCAATGGCGGATGAGGGAATTGGGTGGTGCAGCGAGTATCCATGGAACATGGGAACCCATTTTGGGCTTCAACATGGACAATGGTGGCATAAAAATGGCTGGCGGCAACGGCACATGGCCAGAATAGGGGAGCGGCACGTCGAAGCTACAGCGGAGCTTCGCCGAAATTGGTGGTGGCTCAAGCATCTAGGAGGTCAAGGGAGCACTGTGGTGGCGATAGTTTGGCTCGATGTTGTTTGTGAAAGGCTAGCGACGGTGGCCATGGGCGGCGCACACAGTGGCAGTAAGCTAGGGGTGGTGAGGTTAGGCGGGAAGCTAGGGGATTGCTTCATGGTGATGAGGAGATGCTAAGGACACGATGGAAGAGGGTGTGGATGAAGATGGGAATGGGGGAGGTGGTAGCTCTGGGTGTGTGGCGATGCTAAAGGAGGTGGAGATAGTCGAGGAGCTCAGCTAAAAAGGCGGCTAGAAGCGGTGGCATTAGGAGTGGCACAAGGTGAGCTCGGCGCTTGGGTAGCGGTGTGGATGGTTGAACTATTTTTGTGGGTGAGCGGGCAGTGCTAGTGGCACAAGATGTGTTGCTTCTAACTGGCAATGGTTGCAGTGGCACGTCCAGTGTGTCGAGCAATTGGCAGTGTGATTTGGTGGCAGTGCAAATTGACGGTAAGGACGGCATGGTGTTGACATGGGCAGCTTTTAATGTCGGCGTGAGGTGATGGGTGAAGTGGTGCGGGTGATGGCGCAGTTTGGAACGGCGCGAAGGCGATGGTGTGTTGAGGCGGTGCAGGCATGTGCAAAAAGGGGAGTGACGCGAGGCAAGCTGCAATAGGGGAGGAGGTGGGTTTGCAGGAAGATGCCTCTTCAAAGGAGATGTGTATTTTCAGAAGGGGATAGACTATTGCACAGGCGACTGAAATTTTTTTATCTTTCAGTCACCTAAAGTTGCACTTTGAATCTCCTGAAGTTGCACATGTTTTTTTTGGAGAGGGGCTGCAATTTTAGTTGATTGAGAGTGCAATTTCAGGTTACCTGAAGTTGCACTCTGAATCACCTAAAGTTGCAGCTGTTTTTTTTTTTGAGGGGGGCTGCAATTTTAGTTCATTGAGAGTGCAATTTCAGGTGACTGAAACATAAAAAAATTTCAGTCGCCTGTGCAATAGCAAAACTGTTTCAAAAGTGGGAAGTGGCTTAGGTTTGGTTTCTTTTCAGATTTGACAATAACTTTCAAATTCAAATTTTTAAAAATTTTGTGTTATCACAGTGAGTACATAAAACTTGCCATGCATGCTCGGTATGTAATCAGAATAGCTATTAACTATAGTATCTTAAAATGAAAAGGTCGTATCCTAACACAGTGGACACTTTCTCTACTTTCTTTACTCATGGATCTCCTGCTTGCTGCTGGACGCCGATTCCTCCGTCACGGCGGAACCTTCTTATTGTGCTGGCGCCTGCACGATGGTAACACCAAAAATCCTCACGCTGCCCACCGCAGCCGACGCAGGCTGTGCCACCTCCACGGCCGGCGCAGGTGCAGGCTGTGCCACCTCGACGACCGACGGCGCAAGAGCGGGCTGCGCCGCCTCTTCCACGGGAAGAGCAAGTGTGAGCTCTGGTATTTCCACGGCGGCCGGTGCAAGCACTTCCCCGGGCGGCGCAAGAAAAAGGGGCAGGCTACGCTCTTGCGCCGCCTCTTCCACGGGAAGAGCAAGTGTGAGCTCTGGTATTTCCACGGCGGCCGGTGCAAGCACTTCCCCGGGCGGCGCAAGAAAAAGGGGCAGGCTACGCTCTTGCGCCGCCTCTTCCACGGGAAGAGCAAGTGTGAGCTCTGGTATTTCCACGGCGGCCGGTGCAAGCACTTCCCCGGGCGGCGCAAGAAAAAGGCGCAGGCTAGTGTCCTGCTTCTTCTGCACGATCGGTGGACCCGTGTAGTGCTTCCTCATGTGGCCGCCAAGCGCCACTCCCGTGTTGTACACTTGGCTGCACACCTTGCACACGTGCTTCTTCTCCGGCTTGGCGCCGCCGCGGTATGCAACGGTGCCCGCGTCGTCGCCCTGGTGGACTCCCGCGGCCGCGGCCACGGCCGCTGCTGCGGCTTCCCTCCGTCTGTTCTTGTGGCCGGCCACATGGCCACCTAGGCCCTGATGCGTGGAGAAGGTTTTCCCGCACTCCGCGCACGAGAACCATTTGACATGAACTTGCTCCCCTGCAGGCGGCGGCACAGCGGGCTGGTGGGCGACGACCTGCGGCGGAGCGGGCGGGTGGGCGACGATCTGGTTGGAAGGATTTCCTGCTGCCACCACGATAGCCATGGACTCATTGGGATTCGGCTGCGCGCTGCTGCTCCCGTGTTCGATCTTTACGCCGAAAAGATTGGTTGTTGCGAACGCCATGGGCATCGGCTCCGCTACCGAGAGCTTGGGCTCTGCAACCACAACGGCCATGGAGCTGTCCACTTCATCCTCGGGGGAGACAGCCCTGCCGCCGATCCAGCCCCGCTTGCCGTTCACGGCCCTGCTGCCGAGGGTCACCGGCCGCTCCTTCTCCTTCCCATTCTCCTGCTCCTGCTGGCGCCCATGCGGATCATGGACCCTCATGTGGCCGTGCACGGCCTTCTGGCTGCCGAACTCCCTCCGGCAGATGGGGCAGGGGAACGACGCCCGCGCGACGGGGGCGTCGCCGGCGCCGGTGCCGCAGTCGCTGATGGTCTCGTCCGACCCGCACGAGGATGTGGGCGACGGCAGGCCATCCCGGCCTCCCGCGACGATGTCCTCCAGGCGGCGGTGCTTATTGATCCCCGGGCGGCCCGCGTCGTCGTCGTCGCGGGGCTGGAACACGTAGCGGCTGTCGTCCTCGGTGTCGGACCCCGAGTCGTACCCGGGCACGATCTCGCCCTCCTCGATCTCGTCGTCGATGTCGGGGCGGCGACGGCGCCGGGACTGGTCGGCGGAGTAGGCCATGGGGACTGGATCAGAGCCGACCTACTGCAAGCACTCCCAGAGATCGGCTGTGGCGGCGAGTGTTGCGAGAGAGAGAGAGGGAGGGAGTAGCAGCAGCAGCAGCTAGGGTTTGCTCTCGCTCTGCTCGAGACGCGCGGCTTGTGTCCTGGGTTCATGTGGGTGGCTGCCTTATATAACGCGGGGGTGGGTTGCGCACGCGCGTTCGTTCGAGTGACCGACGCGGCCGCTCGCGCGAGGCAGAGCCCACTCGGACGCAGACTCCACCCGGCTCAAGGAAACAGTGGCTGAGTCTGTTACGGCCTCGCGATTTAAACGGGGTTTTGACAGAGATAGAGAGGGATTACTAGTGGTAATCCTGTTTGCTTAGCTGGTTATTAGCTAATGTGATCACACCCTGCTGGAGTCTGTTGGTTAAACCTTCCCCGGATCTCTTTCCGGCAAATTAAAGATCTTTTTTTACCGGAAGGAGTACGTTTTCGTTTTGGGTATTGATAAACATCATCCGGATGTTTTCTTTCTAACTATCATCCAGATTTGTGACCGTTAGATTCGAGATCCAAGGGCCACAAATTCTCCCCACCCCCTCCAAAAAAAATTCACCCCCCCTCCAAAAAAAATTCTCCCTTCTCCAAAAAAAGAGACCATTGGATCTCTAATCCAACGGTCCGAAATTTAGATGATTGTTAGGAAGAAAACATCTAGGTGATACCTATACACACCGTTTTGTTTTTTTTTGGCTAGCGATCGCGAGCGCTGAGCGAAACTTGATCGGCCGGCACAAGCGGAGAGAGCGCGCGCCAAGCAATCAAGCGAACAGATATGCATTGCGCCGTATATAATGCAATCTCTACTGCACAATACATCTCTTTCATGGTGGGCTTTTCGGGATTAAACTTGGCAAGAGTGCAGAGATGTTAAGTGCCTCAAGTCTCAGATACTCCGCGGAAGCTTAGCCCCTGCTCTTTCGAGTTATGGCTAATAGCTTTTTACTATAATTAATAGTTTTTTGTCTGTGCTCTTTGAGGCAACTGCAGATAGTAGAGCTGTTGGCGCAAACAGCATACACAAATTTGGACTTAGAAAACCGTTTGAAAAAGCTGTTCCATTTGTTTTGATTTTTAGAGAAGATGAAACCGAAAACCATAAAATAGACAAAAAGAAGAGGGCCTTGGACTAAGACGCAACCTTTTGGAATTTCATCAGCCCAACACAAAGGAAAGGAAAATAACGTAAGAAAAGTGCCGAGAAATGTTAAAATTTTGTTACGCATACGCTGGGCTCAATATGCATGTTTGAGCCCATCTGCCAGCCTACACTGGTTCCCCATTGACAGCTTAGAGTGGATCGACGCTTAATTTTTCACGTTAATTTGTAGGTGAATTCTAACTTCTAAGCCCAGTCATAACTGGCTAGTACATGGGTTCTTCACCGGCCCAGCCAGACGCCCGGCCCAAGCTAGTCCTTTTCGAATCTCTCGTACGCATTCATTGCGTGATTGGGCTCCGTCACCGGCTCCCATCCGACCGGTCATCATGATCCGGCCGTAAGCACGCACACTTATGTTCGGTGGACAGGAGCAGCACGCACATTAGCATGGCTGGCACCTACTAATAGAGAAACCTTCCATCATTTCATGCAGATAAGATATACGTGGACTAACCGGCTTTGATCGTGCCGTTCATGTACTAGCACACGGCCAAGTTTTACGTGTCGAGCACTCAGCTCAAGGCATCGAAGAGAGAGAGAGAGAGAGCTTGGATCATATACTAGCACAGAGTTCGTCCATATACGAGGATAAGACTCGGAAGATACCATCGTTAGCAGCTTACTTTAAGTCTAGAATGCAGGAATTTTTTTTCAATTCATGTAGAAACTGGTATGCGTACGTTCCAAATAGACCTTAGCTTACGAAAGGATGGAATATTCGGGTATCCATGGATGGGTCAACCGTGGAGCATCAGCAGGCGCACGCCTGGAGGCGGAGCGAAAGGGAGTGTCAACGTCGACTCCGAGGTGCATTCCCTGCATTTACTATTCCTTGCAGTCGCAGGCATGCGTGCACACACATTCTCGCGTACAAATCCTAAGGGCATCTCCAATGGTTATAGCTAGCAACTAACTATAAGACTTCCACATCATCTATATAGTACACACTAAAGCTAGCATTCTAAAGAACTATCTATAAGGATAGCTATTTGATGCTTACATGCACACAGAGAATTTATTGAGGCTGCCTCGTTTAGCGTTATAGACTAGTGCTTAAGGAAGAGCTGGCTCGATTTTTTTTGCATACTCTCTTTCCTCCACATAGGATATATGCTGATGTGTACATGCATATAGATAGCTGACTCAGACCATTGGAGATGCCCTAAGGACTTGTCACTTCGAGTCAGCCTGTCCTATCTACCGCTACCCCAGACCGCAGTGTGTATTTATACTTCCATCTCCTCCTGCCTGTACTGCTGCCGCCATTAATCTCCTCCTGCCCCTCGCACTCATCACTCCATCTGAAGTAGTGAGCCAGAGAGACAGAGAGAGAGAGAGCAGCGGCAGCAGCAGCAAAGTTCTCTCCAAGACGGAGTGAATGAGCGAATGTGAAAGCAGCAATGCAAAAGGGAAGATGAGCTGAGCTGGGCTTTTCAGGAAGCAGGGTTGGAATGCAAGAACTGAAAGTACGGGGGGCAGGGAGACGCGTGGCCCTGGAACACACACATGGCTCCATGGTGAGGTCGAGTGATGGGACGGCGCGTTTCTACATGCACATACTGCTTGGCATGGCATTCATTCTGATCTCATCTCCCGAGGGAGGGGAGCGCGAATGAGAGAGGACGAGGCTGTGGCAGGGCGAGCAGGGGAAAGGGCCGCAGAGGTAGCCAGAACCACCGGGCGAGCAATAACTTCGTCATCCTCCTCTCTTTGGTTGCTTCCACCCTCTTCACCGCCTTCCCTCCGTTTTGTCCCCCTGGCCCGTACTCACGTACGCCCACCGCCCCGGCCGGGCCCCATTGGACTTGTGCTGCCTGCCCATCCTCTCGTTCCATCTCATGATCTCATCCCACTGTCAAAATGCTCACCGTTTCCACCCATGTCTTCGCTTGAAAATGTAAATAAACAAAAAAAACAAGTAGAAATAATCGTGTTAAACTCGGGACTGAGATAGGAGCAGTGTTTAATCTTTCGGATGCAAAAAATTTTTGGCTGCCGGCAAAAGGAGCAAATGAACAAAATTTTGTTCATTTCGTTCGAAAATTCGGACGAAAAATCAATTTTTGATAAAATCTAATCAAAATTTAAACAAAATTTGAATAGATTTCAATTAGGACCAAATCGGTCAAATTTTAGCTAAATAAGATCTATTTCGTCAGGTACCGAAAGGGATGAAATTTCGTTTATTTCGTGAAATTTGTAACCTTGGATAGGAGTTGTCCACAACTATCAATTACATAGCTTAACGATGTGGCATTTCGTTTCGACTCCTCGTCTGACAGCGCGAGTTCGATTCGCCCAAAGCACGGACGGGGTTGATGGACTACTTGTGCTAATTTCTCACCGTGGTCTTCAGATATTTGAACGAGTGGCAGTAACCTGGTGCTAAACATATGGTTATCTATCTGCCCATGCCGCTGGTGTACGTGGGAATCACGGCGGTACACAGTGCGCGCACAGGCACAGCGGGACGCCGCACGTCGTGGATACGGATCCCAAGAATGATGAGGGAAAGGGGAGTCGCTGAGCGCTCGCATTTGCTACGGACGAGAAGGGACGGCCCAACGAAGCAGGCAGAGTGGGAGGACCAGTGCTAAGCATGAACTCCCCTGCGCCTTGGACGTTGACAAGTCGATCGCGCAGGCCGAGGCGGTATATACATGATAGGCGTTTTCACATCGCCTCTCCTCGCTTTGCCGTTGAAGTCCAAACTCGGAACCACCACCCTGTTGTACCGCTGGCTCCAGAAATTCAGCACAGGAAAAGGACTCTGAAGACTGTAGTCATGTGGTCTTGGTTGTGGTGTAAACTCAGAGGCTCATCGCTTGGTACACTGGTTCAAAGCTAGTTACTGTAAAAAAAATTTTAAAAATAGTTTTTAGAAGCTGAAAAGAACAGACCTTAATTGTTGATCTGAACTCTGTTTTTTCACCCAAAAAATAACACGAGTACTAAAGGTGGTGATCGGTTCGGCTGAAAGCCTCATGGCTTATGGCTGAAAACACTGTAGCTGGCTGAAAAAAACACTGTAGCTGACAGAGGCTTATTTACCATAATTAAATTTTTAAAAAAATTTAAAAATAGAAAAAACATATTAGCCCATCACGTATAATGTAAACAAATACGAGGAAAAAAGAACCGGTAAAAAAACTCAAAAAAAGTCAAAAGCTCAGAAAAAGACGAAATTTATAAATAGTGCAAAAATAAGCGGAAGATCAGGGCCTTTTACGCACCGGCCGGGTCTTCCCAGGTGTCACCGCCCTCGAGGCCGCTCACCAGTCCCATCCTGTGGATTTACGGGCGCGGTGCACCCCGAACACAGGGCGGGCCGTACGCGTATGGTCAAGCTACGCGCGAAGGATGGGTCACCTCGGAAGGGACATGCAACTTTTCTCCCCTCCCTCACGCGCTCCGCGACACCGGCCTCGCCGCTTTTTCGCTCGCGCGCACGCTCTTTCTCCCCGCTCCGCCCCCATTGTTTTCTGTGTCGCCGTACGCACCCCCGTGCGCCTCGCGAGAAGCACGCGGCCGCCCGACACGAGCCGCGCACCACCCACCGCTCCGCCCGCGCGCGCGTGTAATTCCTCCATTTCTCCTGGGATATCATCATTTCCCAGCTAGGTCGTGCAATCTGTTAAACGAACGACCCTGTTGTAATATGATCCACTGGATAGATCTTGCGGCACATGTTAATTAGCAGACGGTATAGGATCCGAAAGATCCTTCTATTGATAAACTTTCTATCGTGCACAGCTGATATATTTGATTCTTTTTCAACTATTGTCGATTGTATCTGTACGCCGTACGGTATAACTTATATAACATAAAGCCCTGCAGCCTGTTAAGGTGTGGCTTCTTCAAAACCTCTTAATTATCTTTACATGGTATCATAGCCTTTTCTTCTACCCCACATCCAGTGACAACTAGCTCAGGATCATCCTCGTCAAACTCAAGTATGGCCACGGCCGTCGCATCTGTGTCTACTGGCTTGCTGCCAACTCCGGCGTTCGGGCACCTCGTCAACATGAAGCTGACCCGCGACAATTACCTTCTCCGAAACGCCCAGATTTTGCACTACCTCTGAGGACAACAATTTCTGGGTTTTGTCGATGGCTTGTTGAAGGCACTCGCCAAGACAATCATGTAGACCGTTGCTGGTTGTGATGCATGTTGGGAATTGGATCGCTCAAAAGAAGCAAAAAGAGACAAAAGAAGGAAATTGACTGGGGAGCTTCAACTTAATTAGCAAAGCTTCATACTATGTTTTCATTAATGCCTTGCACACACACCTGAAGCTAACAAAACAAAGCTTACATCACTTCCATTTTCTCTCATTACAAAAGAGGTTCCAGGTCCTTTTATAGATTGAGGAACCGACTTATGGTACATGTGCCAACATGAAATTTACAGCTAGCAAGCTGACTCAAAACGCAAGCCAACATGAAGTTTTCTTCTGACTTTACACATGTGCAAGCTAAGATAATGCTAATATCTTACACAATTCTAGTATCTATCTAGTTTTACTTGCCAAGTTTGACACTTCACTATGACCCGAAAGCTTATCCAGTAGAGACAAACCTCAAGGCTACAACTAGAATCATTATTCCATTTCGGCAACTCATTATCACATGTGGGCAGCTCTTTTATAGCATGCATGCACTTAAGCTAAGAAGTCTTGAATCATCTACTTGGCTTATACGGCTGCTTGTGTTCATACAACATGTCGGTTTGTTAAAGCATATTCTAGAAACATCAAGTGTAAGAGCTCTAGTACAACTCATTAATTACTAAGCATTCACATATATGTTGGCAGTTTCTTTGTTCACACAAGGTTGGCTACCTCCTCATGATCCTTATTTTTAATTCTCCTATGTTCTCGGTTTGAGACAGGGGCGGATCCAGCGGTGGGGCGGGGGGGGGGGGGCTCGAGCCCCCCTACCGCTACCGGACCCTTGGAGCCCCTCTAGAGCCCCCCTCTAAATTTTTAGCTATAGATGTATGGTATAGGAGGGGCTGAGGTTGACTGAAGGTAAAAGATGACCACAAAATAATCACATTAACAAAGCCCAGAAGCTTCCAGCCAAGCCAAAGCCCAAGGCCCACAACAACAAACAAACCCAAACACTAGTATCTGGCCAGTGGCCACCCCAAATCCCCAATCGCAACTCTGCAGCGGCGGCGGCTCGCGAGAACGCAGCTCGCAGCAGTCGGACGCCGGACGGGGGCGGGCGCCGGGCGGGAGCGGGGGCCTGGCTGGCTGGCTGGAAGGAGGAGCCAGGAGGCGGCGCTGGCGAAGCGCTGAGCCGCTGAGGGAGGAGGCGAGGAGCCGACTGCCTCACTGCCGAAGTGCCGAGGAGGCGAGGAGATTTGAGGCTTCGAGCGGCTCAGCGCCTCAGCGGCGGGTTGGCCGGTTGGGGATTTAGGTTCGACCGTTCGAGCGTCTGCGTGGCCTCTGGCCCTCTGCACTCCACAGACCACAGGTGATTAGGTATTTAGGTGAACTTAAATTCTTATTTGTTTGTGATTGTCTAATTGAATGGTTGAATTGAATATATGATTGGCATGTCAGATTTCAGAATGTCGAAAAGAAATTTGCGCAATTACTTTTCAAGTTCTAGTGGTTCAACTCCACATACTAATGAGAGCACAAGTCAACCAAAGAAACCTAGAGCAGAGTTTAGTCAATCGGACATAATTGGGGACCCTGGAAACCGCCAAAAAATTGATGATTATCAACCTGAAATTAGAGACCAAGTAAAGAGAGCATATGCTTTGAGTGGTCCAACCCAACCTCGTGATTTTCTATTTCCTCGTAAATGGACGAGTGGTGAATGGAGATCATTTCAAAAGACTTGGTTTGATGAATTTGATTGGCTAGAGTATAGTGAGTCCAAGGATGCAGCTTATTGCTTATATTGCTATCTCTTCTTTAATTCGGCAAAGCCTGAAAAATTTGGGAGTTCTGCCTTTGCACATCAAGGTTATGTGAATTGGAAGAAAGCTAAGGATACTTTTAATAACCACAGTGTTTGCAAGACTCATGTAGAGGCTAGGCTAAAGTGTGATGATTTTATGAACCAAAGGACAAATGTGGGTAGAAAATTAGTTGAAGTAAGCAAGGAGGAAGAAAAACGATATGAGATTCGTTTGACATATTCTTTAGATGTTGCAAGATTTCTCATATTGCAAGGGGATGCTTTTCGTGGACATGATGAAACTTATACTTCCCTCAACAAGGGTACATACACAGAGATGGTTGACTGGTACAAAGATAAGGTTGAGATAGTGAAGGAGGCATATGAAAAAGGTTCTAAAAATTGCCAGATGTTATCTCATCATATACAAAAGGACCTTACAAAAGCTTGTGCAGAGGAAGTCACAGCTGTCATTATGGATGAGATTCGAGGTAGAAAATTCTCGGTGCTTATTGATGAGTCTCGAGATGTATCAATAAAGGAGCAAATGGCAGTGATTCTAAGGTTAGTACTCGACAGTTTCAATTTCTTGCCTAGATTTTTACCTGTATTTCTACAATTATACTAACACATAAAGAAATGTGGTGTGCAGGTTTGTGAATGATGAAGGGAAAGTGGTGGAGAGATTTCTTGGACTTCAGCATGTTGAGAGGTGTACAGCTGTTGCGTTGAAAGAAGCTTTGGTCGGTATGCTTTCAAGTCACAATTTGTCAATCTCTATGCTTCGTGGGCAAGGGTATGATGGAGCTTCTAATATGAGAGGTGAATTTAATGGGGTGCAGAAATTGATTCGTGATGAAAATCCTTATGCTTTTTATGTGCATTGTTTTGCCCATCAATTGCAACTGGTGGTTGTTACCGTTTCAACTTCTAGTGCAGACATTGCAGATTTCTTTAACTATGTTCCTTTAATAGTCAGCAATGTGGGTGCATCTTGTATGAGAAAGGATGCCTTGCTTGCAAAGCATCATGATGTGTTGCTAGAAAAGATTGAGAATGGTGAGATTATGTCTGGAAGAGGTTTTAACCAAGAAAGTAGTCTAGCTAGGCCTGGAGATACTAGATGGGGTTCACATCTTAAAACTTTGCTTCGGATTTTGGTGATGTGGGAGGCTATCATAGATGTCCTTGAGATAGTGAAGAAAGATTCAATTAAACCAACATGTAATGGTGGAGCTTTAGGTTTAATTTCCAAAATGGAGAGCTTTGATTTTGTGTTCATCATGCATTTGATGATAGAATTGTTGAGCATGACAGATATTTTGTCACGTGCTTTGCAAAGGAAGGATCAAGACATAGTTGAAGCAATGCATTTGATCACGGATGTGAAAGATAGCTTGCAGGATGTGAGGGAGAATGGATGGGAGCCATTACTCAAAAAAGTGAAAACATTTTGTGATAAGAATGAGATTGAAGTGCCAGATATGGATAAGGAAATAAATGTTAGAGGGACATCTAGACGTAGAAAGCAAAAGGTAACAAACATGCATTACTACCATGTTGAGATTTTTCTTGTCGCCATTGATGCCATTTTGACTGAGCTGAATCATCGGTTTAGTGAAATTAGTTCAGAGTTATTAGTATGTATGGCTTCTTTTAACCCAAGGAACTCCTTCTCTAATTTTGATGTGGATAAACTTGTGAGACTTGCTGAAATTTATGCTGAGGATTTTGATATTGGTGACCTTACTGTTTTGCCAACTCAACTTAGAGCCTTTGTCAACCGTGCTAGAAGAACTCAAGAATTTCTTGGATGTACTGAACTTGGAAAAGTTGCTGAAATTATGATCAAGACTAACATGGACACATCTTATCGATTGATTTATCGTCTCATTGAGCTAACATTGATACTTCCAGTGGCAACGGCTTCAGTTGAGAGGATATTTTCAGCCATGTCCATTATAAAGACATATTTGCGTAGTAAAATGGGCGATGAATGGCTCAATGACTTGATGATATGCTATAATGAGAAGGAGATATTTAGAAACATTGATAATGAAAAGATCAAAAAGCGGTTTCAAGAGATGAAAAAACGCCGTATGTTATTGCCTAAAAAATTAGTGGTACGCTCTATTCTCTTCTAAATTCATAATTTGGAGGTCCATATTTGTTTAACTAATCAATTATGTCTATTTGTGTAGATTGCTTCTCCGGATGAATAATGGGTGTCACCGTCACGCGTCGTCTATTAGTTTCGTAATTTGGCCTTTCGGTATGGATAATCTGCATCTTTTATTTTTTCATGATGTATTTTGTGATTGTCATCGTTCATCGATGTTTTGATATAAGACTACTTCAAACTATTATATTTGTTTTTTGTGGGGGGTCATAGTGGAGTTATGTCGCTGTAACGCTTTTGTTCAGCCCCTCCAAAAAAATTTTCCTGGATCCGCCACTGGTTTGAGATGATGCTTTACTTGGACTTTACATGGCACTCCATAGCCACTAAGCCTTAGTCTTGCCACTGTTCGCAATCCATTATCAAGGTACTTGCATATCAAAGATAAAACAATCGATCCGAGCACAAATGATATGTACTTGACTCTTAATTAGCAAAACATATGCATAAGTCTATACCATAACTAACACATGCATAGAAACCCATAACTAACATTGTATGAACACGCCATGACTAATAATTGCATGGATAGCACCATGACTAACATAAAAAACTAGAACTAACTCAGAGCTAGGATAGAGGGCCGCTTTAACCGCGGCCACCAGGCTGGTCAGATAGCCAGGACCCATCGGTCAAACCGCCAAACAATGCTGATCTGACTGGTGCTACCAAAGAGCATAGATCACACTATAATTTTCTTAAAAAATCAAAGTCCAATAATAAAAGCCACAGGCTCTGGGCAAAACGGCCAAGTATACCAAGTTTTCAAGGCAAAGCGCGCTCTGTTTCTTCGTATACCACATACTCCTACGCCCGTGTATGTATTGGGACTGAAAACACTGAAACGTTGATGAAAGAATTGATTGCAGCGGATACCACATGGCACAGTGGATAAGCGTTGCCAGGCTGCAAGATTATCCCTGTACGTAGTACTACCACACGCTGATCTCGATCGATTAAAGCCCTGTTCTTTTTAGTTTTTAAAAACTATTTTCGATTTTTCTACAATAACTAATTTTTAAATGAAGTATTTTTTCAAGATAGGAACTACTAGTTAATTATAGTACATACTATATCGACTTTATTTATATAGATAAAAACTGCACGTGAGTTTCAGTTACTCTATAATCTCTCATATAAACAATCTAAAAGCTATAAACCATAGCTTAAAACTATAAACTACAGTAAAAAGAATAGGTCCTAAAATCATGCGGGGAAACACCCAAATTAATTGCCGAGCTAGAATTGGCAGCCGACCACCTGCCGCGCGGTCCAGCCTCTAGTACGTACTAGCTGCTGATTTGACAACCCTAATACTCGCCCCCTATCACACAGTAGTGACCATAGTACAAATTTACAAACGACAATTCTAACTTCCAAGCAGTCGACATCCCTGCGTGACGACTCGCACCGGCGTCGATCCTCTGCTCCAATGGGGTTAAAGATCACACACTAGCACCCATTATCAAATAGGAGCACGTACAATCTGCAAGCTAACTTGTCATGATGAGGGTTGTCGATCCAAGAGTTGTGACCATCACGGTATTGAATAGGAAGGGTCCTGAGAAAGGGACCCAAGTGCTCAATCATGCATTACATTCTTTCTTGATACATGCATTCATTAAGAGGTGGAATTAAAACAAAATATTTCACCAGCAATACAATAATATATATTAAATAATATTATACTAAATAGTAATATTCTATCATTTTTAGCATCTATATTTCAACATAATCGATGACAGTGTATGATAATAAAGAAGTAGTGATCGAAACACTTACAAAAATGAAGAGATCCGATAATAATATTAGTTAGTTGCAGCAAACAGAAGAAACTAAGAGCAAAACCACAAATAAAAGTTAGTCGGCATTGGCAAAAATACATCATCCAACCTCAAGGCCTATTAGCAGAAAACAAAATTACTTAAAGTTTTCAAGTAAAAAAAGTAGAATGATCAAATGTAAATTAATGGATTACCTTGTTAGTATTTACATTCTATCAAGTTTATAAAGCGATAAACCACAATATTATTGGGTTTTTTTTTGTCAATTCTTGTTTCTCCACATAGCAAATAAGTATATCATTCATGAAATTGTCATTAATTAATTAAAATTTTAATTAGATATTTGTATGTTCAACAGTTCAAAAACAATATAACAGAAAAATACATCCAGTGGCTTACTAGACAATGTGGTCAAAAACTATAATTTTGCTTCCGATTTACAATGAGCTAAGACAGTATTCCAAAAATCAAAATTAAAATACTAAGTCTTAACCCGACAATTCGATAAAAATCAATCAACAATCTTTGCATTAAAACTGTAACTCACAAATTTAGCCCCTGTTCTTAAAACAAATTAGAACAATTGAGAGAAATTAAAGCAAAAAGTACATACTAATTGAGTACACCTAAGCTTCCTTTGGCCGGCAAGGGTGCGAAACAATAGGGACCAGGTGGCGTCGTGGTGAGATGGCAAGGAAGGGCGATAGGCGGTGTCGATTTCTCCCGTTCTCCAACAACCGGTAGCTGTTTGGCTAGGTGCGATTGTGCAGCAGACGTGATGCATATCTACTAGCCGACCATGTGAGACGAACAGACGTCGAGGGCTGCTGCCAGGTGACATGCTTTGGGACTGATCAAATGGACGCTGTGACCTACTACGATCCGCCTCTTAGACTGGCACAAGGGCTAGCTCGGTCTGTTGTAATTGCCTCATGAGTTCTCAGGGAAGCGAAGGCTCCTCATGGACTGCTGCTAGCTTCTAGGAATTTAGGCCGTTAGTGCTCCCTTCGTTGGCCTTCAAGGAAAGAACCAGGTGCACTAAGTTTATATTAGAGATTCATACATAGATTGGAGGTGCTGATCCCTGCTAAATTTTTTTTTTTGGACTTGGTGTCTTATGACACTAGGCCCAATTACTTGGTTCCACCCGTGCATGCATTCAATCGTGGCCATGGTTTTGTTTAGCCCTGGGCTGGTGTTATGGGCTTGGCAGGACAAGGATGCCCCGTATTGACTCATTGGTATCAAAAGGGTCTGATCCCATCCTGCCAGTGGGCTAAGGCTCTGTTCCAAATTGTTTCTGACTTTTGGCTTTTAGAAGTTGGCTTTTAAACAGTGGTTTTTGAAGGTGATTTTTTATAAGATGTTTGTAAGAGTCACTGCAGGAGCTGCTTCGAACAGAGTGGCTTCTCAACGCAAGTGTCTCTTACTCCTCGATCTATCTCGCAATCAGACAAAAGCCAAAAGCCACAGTACTTTTGAACAGGGCCTAAGTGTCTATTCAAGATGCGCTCTTTGTCATGGGAAAGACATGGTCATGCATGGATCTTTCCAAATCATGGACCAAAAGGGTTGAGTGCATGCCTAGAGCAAGATGAATTATATTTGGTTAATTTCCTTATTCAAGTCCTTTATATTTGGTTAATTGTTAGTTTATTCAAGTCCAGTACCGTGTAACTTAAATCTTACAAAAAAAAGTGTTTGCCTCGAAAGAGACCATTACACAATTACACACAGAATTTAGACAAATGTGGCATATATGTTCGAGTGGATGCCCACATTTGTTTTGATATTTCTGTAAATACCTGATCATCATAACATATATTATTATTATTTAAATTTTGTTTTCCTCAACCCTCTGCTAATGATGTATCTAAGCCTCTACCCAACCTATGCAAACACCTTATGGCCACCTAGCCTTCTAGTGTACCTCATCTGTTTTTGTACTGCACGACCAGTATGGTGCCAAAGCCTCCTCAATGCTTCACCTCCTGACCTCCCATCGCATTGCTACTGCTAAGTTGCAATCAAGTCTTCTCCACCATTCACCTCTTGTGAATGGTGCTACTGAAGCCACCTTGCAATCTTCACATTATCACTTTTCCACCACACACAACCAAATCTAACAACATTGTATACTTCAAACCTATTGCTGGCTACCACCCTAGTTGCAATTGCAGCATCTCTATTTCGTTGCACAACCTTCGTGTAACACCACCTAAAGGTTAGGGCATGAGCAATGTAGGAGGATCTAAGATTTTTATCTCAATGCCATGTAAGCAGGAGCCAAGCTAGCAAATTTATGTCTAATGTTTATCCCCTTTTGCACTTCAAAATGTGGGTTCCAATAGTAAATAGAAAAGAGTCACGCTAGCACGCGGTATACTATTCGAAAGGATCCTAACAGTATAAGCAAGTTTCACTTTGTTTCGTCTAAGTTTCACAAGGTTTCACAGAGTTTCGAACATGCTTCATGAAACTTAGTTAACTTAGGTATAAAACCACTTTAAACTTCATGAAACCTCATGAAAACACAATAAAACTTAAACATAAAACCTTATAAAACTTAGTCAACTTAGACATGAAACCTCCTAAAACTTTATAAAACTTAATGAAACACTATAAAACTTCATATGAAACTCCATACAATTTCATGAAACATAGTCATAAAACCTACTGAAACTTTATGAAATCTCGTAAAACTTAGAGTTCAACTTCATAAATCCGCTTTAAAAAACTTTCAAATTTCATGAATCCGCTACAAAAAGTTTATGAAACCTCATGAAACACCATAAAACTTAAGACATAAAATCTTATGAAACTGAGTCAAGTTAGCCTCATAAAAAATCAAACAAAGAGCAAAATCCCCCAATGTGCTCACTTGTGCATGGCCATGCTACCACTTGTCATGGTGGCCCCACACTTGTCAAGATGCCACAACTGTTAGACTTCCCGCCTACCACTGGGCTTGCCTGCGACTACACGGCCACTACATGTCACTGAGCCAAGATCTTCCATGGGGCCTTGATGCCACATTTTGCTGACCGAGCACCTCTACAGCCTCATCACCCATGCCATGAAGGCAAGCTCCACCAAGGCCTTGTAGCAACACAACGTCGAGCCAAACACTGTGCCTCATCGGCTCAGGAAACCACTGAAAATGAATCTGCTAATGAGGGTTACAAATTTAGTCACTGCCAAGTTCACCACGGCCTTTCACCACACTGCCATAAAGATTTGGCGTGCCCTATCGTTGAATCTCCTCTCCATCATCATTGAGCACCGTGCCTCCTCACCGAGATCCCACGAGCTCTCATTTGGATTTTGAGAGAGAGTGAGAGAGAGAAAGGAAGAACAAGTGGTTCTCATGTGAATTTGGGATGGATAATGTTTCCCATCCGTTTGGCTTGGGCAGGAAGCTTCAGGAGCATCTCCCATCCAATGGCTCTCAGTGCAATGGATCCAACACATCAACGATCTTGTGCTATTTGCACGTGGAGGAGATAATTAAGACATGACACTTCAAATCAACGGTTGGATGGTATGCCATCAGGATGGACTCAGATAATATATCATCCATTAGATTTTCTCAATATAAAAACCAACTCCTTTCTTGACCCACACATCTCTCCACCCCTCCCTCACATTTCTCTCCTACCCTTTGATCTCCAATTCTTCAGCTCTCCATCGCCTCCAAATTCCACTTCGCTGCTGTGAATTTTATCACCATCGCTAAGCATTATCAGCACTGACCAAATTATTTACCCTAATTCACCACCATGTGCTCTAGGTCCTCTTCTTCCACACGCTAAATCGTAGCCACACCCGTGAAGATGGCAAGGTCACATGGTGAAGGTTGAGGACACATGCGAGGCTTTCTTGGCATAGCATCACCCTTCAATGGCTATGGGTGGGTTTTTTTTTGCTGTGGCTAATGGCCTATGGCTACGACTGATGGCTTTTGGCACAAGCACGGACGTTTGTGTGAACATACCAAATACTAATAAGCTGCTTTAAAAAATTGTCCCAATAGTCACTTCGAAAAGATGATGGAGAAGCCATCCCAATTGTTTGTTCAAAGAAAGCCATAAGCCGAAAAGAATGGGGCCTATAACCGGGTTTGGAGAGGCTAAAAAATTCTCAGTCTCTACTTTGTTTGAAACAATGCACATGCTTTTAGGGTCAAAAGGACCTTAGAAGGAGAAGCAGAGTATAACTCCTGAAGCGCTCAGTAGAAACTAACATATGTATTTTTTTTCATAAGATCTAGAACAAGCAAATATATTAATGAAATATAAACAACAAGGGAGATTTACGAGTTCTTCTTTGGAGCCTATAAATTCTCAAAATAAAATGTGAAAAAAATTTAAACACTCTCATTAGCCAAGAGAAAAAGGAGAATAATATACACCACTTATTTTATTGGGGCTAGTAAATAATAGTGTGAATTAATCAGATATGAATATTACGAGTATAATTGCTTAACAAACCCAACTATGTTTTCATATACATCAGAATTTCATAGCAAATAAACCGTATTTATAAATATAGCGGCAGTTACATCGAAAATTCAAGTAAGTTGAAAAAGATTACACACACTGCTACCGAGAAGGCTATACTGGATGCCTCATCACAGACGGTTCCCCATAATCCTTCAATGTTGTAATTATCACAGACGATTTTACAAGCGTGACAATCTATATTACTAGCGATGGCTACAATCGTCTGTGATATATAATTATCATAGACGGTTTATGGTTGAAACCATCTACAAATTATCATAAATGGTTCAGATTAAAAACCGTCTGTGATAAATGCAAACTTCATAGACTGTTTTTAATATAAACCATATATGATAATTCACAGACACCTTTAATCATAAACTGTTTGTGATAATGGAATATGTCATAGATGGTTTTTAATTCGAAATGTCTATGATAATTCGCAGATGGTTCTTAACAAGAATCATCTATGATAATTATGTATCATAGATGGTTTGTAGTTGAAAGTGTCTGTAATATATGCTGTGTTATTAAACACCCCGTCCATCCCAATAGATACACAGTGAGCAAGGGTTATTTCTGTAAAGGAAATAGCCATGTAGAATTTTGATTTGTAAATCACTTTGAGTTGTAATTAAATCAATTCGTGTTGTAATTCGCTTTGAGTAGTAGTTTAGTTTGAGTTGTAATTCACTTTGAGTTGTAATTCACTTTGAGTTATATTTCACTTTGAGTTGTAATTTAATTTGAATTGTAAATCACTAGCTATACAAAAAACTATCACATGTTATTTTTTGTGTTAGTCGTCTGTGATATGTACATATCACAGGTGGTGTGTCATACTAGCTATCTATGATACGTACATATCATAGACGGTTTTTTTTTGTACTAGCCATCTGTGATATGTGCATATCACAAACGATTATTTTTAAAAACTATCTATATTGTAACTTATCACAGATGATAATTGTTAAGAACCTTATGTGATAATATTCTCCTATATATACTAGGGCGAAAACCTAACTCACTACTACGCTGAACATTTAGGTTTCCTAACACACCCGTACACCTTCTCAGCTCCCCCTTCTCCACCTTCGACACCACCGACCCCGTCCCCACCTGAGCACCCCCGACCTCGACGTTGCTGACCCCCGTCCTCTATGCCCATAGCTAGATCTCTGGATTTCTACAAGGTTTCTTCATATTTCATTGAATTGAATCCGAACGACTGATCAAAGAAAGGTATATACAACTCTCTCTCTCTCTCTCTCTCTCTCTCTCTCTCTCTGCGAAATTTCTCGATCCCTTGTTCCATTTCTTGATCTTATGTTACTTGTCAAATCTTTGGCTTGCGTTGAAGCACATATAAAACTAGTTACATGTGTCCTATGAAACCCTAAATAGAACTCTATCTATGATATGGCATAAGAGAGATGCTCTATTTGATTCGTATGCAAATCTAACAAGATAATTTTTTATCGCAAAAACAAATAATACCTAGCTAGCATGCACTACTACAAAAAGGGTCATCCTGGATGCCTCATCACAGACACATCAATACAAACAGTTAGTAATAAAGTTACCACAGACGGTTTTACAAGATAGGCCATCTAAGTTCATCGCGATAGAAAGGACCGTCTGTGATGATCTACTTATCATAGACTGTTTTTATTCCGAACCATCTTGATACATCATAGATGGTTCGGAACAAAATATGTTTGTGATATCTATACTTATCACAGATAGTTATTTAATATTTCAACTTACTTGCTATCGTTGAATTTGAATTTCTCGTTCATCTCGCTAGATTTGCTTTTTAAAATAGAAGGCTCAGCTGTTCTTCTCCCCATCTCCTCTTCTCACTTGTCCTCCTCCACTCCTCTCGTCATCTGATCCTCTTCTCTCTTCTTGCTTCTCCTCCACTTAAGTGCTTCACTCATTGTTATACTCATTGATTTGTACTTCATATAAAACACGAACTTAATTTTAAGGACTATGATGGCATACATGTGTAGGTGGCACTGGATTCTAATTGTCATTATACCAAAGTAGAATAAGGTCATATTCCTTGATTCCTTATCAAGAACAAGCACTTCTTCACACTTGTGCAATAATTAATTGACAATTAAACTCATTTTTATCCATAAATAACTCTATGTACCCTTCATTTGCAATGGCTGAGGCTAACTTTTTTGAATCGCGTAGGTCGTTCGCTGCATACATTGCCAAAGGAGGGAGGCACGTTTAAGGGAACACCACACTGCGGCATGTGACGAAATTTTTGGTACCCACTAGTACACAATTATCATATATCACACTTCGTAATTAATGGTGCCTCTCAAGCTGAACAAACCTATGTATGTAATTTTATTTTTGCAGTACCACTAATAGCTACATGGCAACGTATATGGATTCTATATTTGCCGTCATATGCAAGAAATCATGGTGGTAGGCCCAAGGATCCAGTGGTTTGTCAATCTCACAATAATTATTTTCCACCTATCAATTAATACACATAAGTGCTTACGACTTTACTCTTCCTAGCGACAGGGCATCAACATCCCTTTAAGTATAGTCCAAATGAATGGACACTTCAAAATTTGAGGACGGCTCACCACTTTCTTAATGGCGGAGGACATTAACCTAAAAGGAGAGTTTCACACGCACGAGGCTGATTAAAATTTTTAGTGACAAACAATGTTTTCTTATTGTATCTATAAACATGTTAGAAAAAATATTATGACAATTCATCTATAATCAATATGTAAATTTGTTTGTGGTATATATATGTATATGTGATATATATGTGTATCCGTCGTATATTTATGTATTTGTGTATTTGCTTTTATCTGTTATCTACATATTATTTTCAGAGGGCATGGCTAGCATTTCCTGAGACTAGCCAAAAAATAGAAAAATTTATACATATAGAGCGAATTATCACAGACGATTTTGTGGTATAAACCATTTGTGATATGTAGCACTTCACTAACGGTTGGTAAATAAAATCATCTGTGATGTCCGATATATCACAGACGGTTTCATTGTTGAAGTTATCTGTGATAGTTGGTCTTTACAGATGATTCTTTATACGAGCTGTCTATGATGTGACTTATCACAGATAGCTCAAAATCCATCTGTGATAATCGCTTGTTATCACAGACACAATAAATTAGACGGTTCAGAAACCATTTTTGATGAGAGTTTAAAACCGTTTGTAATGACCCTTTATGTGATAGTAAGAGCTACTGAAACTTCACACATGGTGACCATGGAGGGATGTAAAATATCAAATTGACGTTGGAGGTCCCCCAATCAAAGTTATCAATACCATTTTGTTCCGGCCAATATGGACCGGTATATACCATACCAACCCCTAAACCAATACAAAGTACCCATACATCCCGTACCGACTCAAATACCGATCAATTCAGGCTCGATACCGGTCAATACCGGCCATACCAGTTTTAATACTGGTCAATACCTGTCGGTACCGATGGAATTGATAATACTATCTATTGAACTATATGGTATATTTTGATAGTACTACTATGTATTTGGAATAATATTAGAAATAACATTTGGTGTGCATATATAAAATAAATATATATACTCGTATTATTATATTAAATCTAAAATGGTACGTCAGTATGGTATCAGAATGTATTATCTTAAGAACCAAATCGATATGATCAACGAAACGATTTTGACAAGTATGCCCCAATCCGTTCCATCCCCGCCCCCTCTTAGGGTGTGTTTGGTTCGTGGATGGAAGTTGCATCGTATATCCTGACTGAGTGGATGCAGGCTGAGTGGAATCGTATTTCAGAAAAAGAAGATGTTTGGTGAGGCTGCATAAGCGGATACAAAAAAAAACTGAGATGATGTTTGGTTGCCTGTATGAGCGGATGCAGTCTACCAAACCTGAGAGGCTGACACGTGGGACCGCATAAGATACACTGCATCCACTCATCCAGGATGGCTAGTGAAGCTCATTTTGAGCGTATCCACCCATCCAGGATGAGGGCGTATTTTTGCATCCGCTCATGCAGGTTGTATCCACTCATACAGGCAACCAAACAGACTCTTTCTCATATTATACAGATCCACCCAACCAGGACGAAGGAGATATAGGCAATCAAACACACCCTTAATAACTACGCAGCCAATAAAGAACACAGATACCAAAATCCATTCTTTTAACCTTCCATGTCCTTTCCCCACAAGGCCAGAACCCATCCCCACTTTTTCTCCCTCTTCCTCGCAACATATACCACGCACCTCACCATCTTTTGGTGGGTTCTTTCACCTCTCTCTCTCTCTCTTCTCTCTAAAACAGACACCTAAAGAAGTAGAGCAGGAGGGAGGAAAAAGGAGAGCACTCCGTTTAAAAGGAGCAGCAACTGCCCGGAGGAGAGGAAGGCGAGGAGAACGGTGAGGAGCCAGAGGAGTGGAGGCCGCGGTGAGGCGGCGTGGAGATAGGGAAAAAATCGTCCAGAAAGAGTACGTACGCAGCCATCCACCGCCGGCGTCGGATCCGATAGATAACATCTTCCTTTCTTTTATCCCCTCTCTCTCCCCTTTTCTTTTTGTCTCCCTAGTTCCTACTACACACAGTCACACTCTTTTCTTCTTCGTTCCAATTAACTAAGAGTCGGGCCAGTGATCCAAGAAGAGCACATGCCGGGACCTTTCCTTAGTTGTCAGAGTATTCAGATATCTCATGTGCACAAAGTATTGCCATTTCACAAAGAAACCAAAGTTCCAGACTTTGTATTATTCTTGAAAAAGAAACTTCATACCCCTTTCAAACTGCAACAAACAAATAGACACTCTCGATTTTGCTCTCTTTTTTCCTTCGTTTTTTATGTGCTCAAACCCCCAAAAAGATCGTATTGTGATTTGTGTCCCTATGTTTGTTTCCTTCTTTTAGATAGAAGGGGAACTAATGCATGCAACATTTTTGGTATACTTTCTTATGTTTTTGACAGTGTTCTTCATAATTAGCAACGGAATAAAATCAGTGATTCTTTCTGTGTATTCCCTCCCGGGCTGTAGCAACTTCCAGGACTTTTCAAGAACAAAATCTATGCAAGAACATAAGGAAACATGAGCCTTCTTACCTTTCGTACTTCTCTTTCCCCAGGTGAGAAGGATGACCTCATCGGCGGCGTCGTCATTGCCGGCGCCGTCGGGGTCGGTGATCACCGTAGCGTCGTCGTCATCGGCGGCGAACTCGGCGGTGTGCGGCACGGGCTCTCCGTGCGCGGCGTGCAAGTTCCTGCGCCGCAAGTGCCAGCCAGACTGCGTGTTCGCGCCCTACTTCCCGCCGGACAACCCGCAGAAGTTCGTGCACGTGCACCGCGTCTTCGGAGCGAGCAACGTGACCAAGCTGCTGAACGAGCTCCACCCCTACCAGCGCGAGGACGCCGTGAACTCTCTCGCCTACGAGGCCGACATGCGCCTCCGCGACCCCGTCTACGGCTGCGTCGCCGTCATTTCCATCCTCCAGCGCAACCTCCGCCAGCTCCAGCAGGACCTCGCCCGCGCCAAGTACGAGCTCTCCAAGTATCAGGTGAGATCACACCCTTCTTTATCATCACTCAGACAATAGCATATATACACGTACGTGGTTTTTTACGTTCTTGCTGGCGTCCCCGATTCTTGATTCAGGCTGCTGCGGCGGCGGTGTCAGCGGGGCCGACAGGGCCGCAGGCGATGGCAGAGTTCATCGGCAACACGGCACCGAACGGCGCGCAGAGCTTCATCAACGTTGGGCACTCGATGGCGCTCGGCTCCATTGGAGGCGGGGATGGCTTCGGGCAAGAGCAGTTCGCCGCCGTGCAGATGCTGTCCAGGAGCTACGAAGGGGAGCCCATCGCGAGGCTGGGGGTGAGCGGAGGGTACGAGTTCGGGTACTCGACAGCGATGGCCGGCGCCGGGCCGGTGTCGGGCCTCGGGACGCTCGGCGGCGTGCCGTTCTTGAAGTCCGGCATTGCCGGCAGCGACGAGAGGCCCGGGGCTGGGCAGTAGTGGGGCTGTCACTCTCTGTCAGGTATGGCTTTGCACTCTTTGCACTGTCCTCTAGTCTTCTTTTGCTTGTGCTCACGAATAATTCTCGAGTCTGTTAGTCTGCGTGTGCCTTCAGTTAGTTCGTTAGTTTGCTGTGCAACATGCATGACTGATAAGGATCTTGTTGCTAAATTTAGCGCAGTACACGGTGCTAATTTGGAGCCTAGTTATTGCAGGCATTGTAGAACAACTGCTTGAATCCATTGTTGATGATTAGTTACGTTTGTACTTTTGCACTAGACTTGTGATCATCAAGAATCCAGCATCTGTTCTCGCACACTGTTTGGCTTTTACTCTGGTACTTGTTACTGTCCATTCACTGCATACTTTGTTGTTGAACAAACCTTCAGCATTGTGTATGTTGGTTCTGTAATTCGTGGTCTGTATCATAGAGGAATGGTGTTACGAAAGTTTCTGTTAGACGATATTTTAGTAGTACTGTTGGTCCTGGACAAAGCTAGTTGTTTCATATTTTACGTCTTGACAGTACTGTAGCATGCCGATTCATATATGCACAACATTTCATGGATGCGCAGCAATGGTAGCATGGCATGCGCGGTGTACTGTAAGTGTACTTCGTTTATGAACAGACGAAATGGTATTATGATGCAGTATTTGTAACGCCTAGTGTCCAAACCGGCTTAGGCCTAACCCCATTCTGGATAGGCCACGCACACGTAGCATCCCACTTGTACTTTCGTTCTCGCTTCGCACAAAACGGTTAACCGGGGGTACTACCATTGGAACTCCTAAATTTATATGTAAGTGCTTCTTAAGCTAAGATAGCAAAGTGGGACTAACCCACACCCTCATGTGCACACGCACATATATGGGCCATCATGAGCCGAGATGTCACAGTATTGCTTTTGAGGATTGATCTTTCGTATAGTATGTTACTCTGAAGGTTTAGAAAGCCCCTTGCCAAAAGTTATGGGAATCAACATGGGCATTCTCTAACGTTCTAAATAGCGTTTATAGCGGCTGCAATTGCGCCCACAATTGCGGTAGTGGAGGGTCGGTGCTACCGAGGCAAAGTAGCGTCCCAAAATAGCGGGCTGGAAATTTACGACCGCTATTGCGCTTATCAAACCGATATAGTGGCCGGTATTTCACGAAAGAACATTTGTCTTGGCTTGCACTAGGATTAGAATTTTGTAGTGGAGATGGACAGAAGACCTACTTTAGCACATACTATTCATTTTAGGTTTAGGTCATCAATAGAAAGGGGAAGGTCATGCATGGTATTATAGATAGGCCATTCTCTGCTGTTCATCTTAAGCAAGCAATTTGCCATTGTATGCTTATAAAATATAGTGGCCATCATCATCATATTCCTAGTGTTGAGTCTGTTGACCAACTAGGTGCTGTAATCATACATGCGATATAGCCTGGGGCAAGTTAGCAACTTTGTCTTTGAGACACATCACATATCTTTGCAGTCTGCACATTTCTCGATGGGAAGACTATGTTTAGGTTAATAATTCATGATATATAATGAGTAACTCAAAATTGTGAGTGTTTTTTAGATTCCGCTATTAGAATATATCGTCCGCTATCCGCTATCTGGATGTCGATCCGCTACTACGTACCCGCTATTCGCTATTTATTATCTTGGTATTCTGTCAATTATCACCAGCTTGCTAGCTAGTAGTACTAGCTAAATACCTCATCTGTGCAAAAGTACTGATATTTCATGTCTTATGCGTGGAAGCTCCCTTCCAAAGTGCAGTGAAAATCAGCTACAATAGTAGGGAATAATAAGGTTTTGTTGCATTGATATATCTGTTATAAGTTACAACGAGCTAATCATGTCAGTTTGCTGCTGTCACAATTGCATTGTGTTGTCAGCTTCAACTGTTTTGCACACCAATTTTAGCAGTTCTGAGCATTAAACTAGTCTTCCATTTGTCTATTCATAAAAGAAGAAAAATGTTCAGTCTATGTCGTTCTATATTCAGCTATGACTGCGTACAGTTTGTGAACAGTTCTCTTGATTTTTTTAAAGTAGTTTTGGTCTAACAAGTAGTAGTAACAATTAATTATTTATATATCAAAGGAGAATGGAAAAGGTTGTGGCCATATTCTGATATTTTTATTATTACCAACTGTGGCATGTTTGCCAACGTTTTCAGGTTGCTGACAGGAAAAATCCTTAAGTGCTGGAGACTGAAGTGGCGAAAGATCCTAAACATCCCCACCTTAAGAGTGTTGATGCCCAGTCCATTTTACATGATTGAAGGATGCATGTTTACTCTGTTTACTTTGTCAATGCTTCTCTCTTTTGTTCCATCCACAAGGTCGTCGAACATTTTCTCTCTCTGTTGTCTGTGCACTGCTGCTTGCATGCTTGTCCCTGGCTTTTACCAATCTGACTGCTCCCTTAATTAATATATAAGATGTAGTGGATCAAAGATATACTACTTCTGCTCCGTTGTTACTCTCCTATTGCTCCTGGAGTTGACCTTGAGAAGAGCTTCAGATTCGTTGAATTTGCTTGATTGTATCTTTGCTTTGACTTGTGGCCTTCGATTGACTAACGAGCTAGCTAGATCAGTACCTAGGCACGCCTACTGCATTCTTGTCAGTCGTGAAATATGCTGTATCATTGCATGGAGATCCTACTGGTCAGGTAGAGTGGATCAAATGAACGACGTAGACCTAAGCAAGCATTTATATAGGTGCTAGCTTCTCCTTCTTGCACTGGTTTGCTTGCACCAGAGGCCAAATTGCATTAAAGGCTGCTCTGATCTCTCCTCTCTCGCCCTCCTCTTGGTAGGAGTACCTGCAGGCATAGACACCAGAGTAGCAGTGGCTAGCATCTCACAAGATTCACAGCCTGCATAGGCTGCTAGCTTCCTGGAGAGAGCCATCAACATGTCACATCCTGACGAGGTACTGGTCAGTGTAGATTGCAATCTTTTCCGTGGTGAACCCAAAAAGGATCACGGTATATACTGAGCTTTAACCGGTGGGTTTATTTAGGAAGAGGCACTAGCAATCGCTATTTCGGCCAGGCCAAGTGCATTTTTGCAGCCCCATGCAAATGAGCCTTCACGAGATAGACATAGCATGCATGCTCCTACCCCATTTCACGCGTGAACGCACAGATAGTTGCGTTGTGCAGGCGACGGTGGTGCTGTGTTTCTCGCTGTGCTCATGGCATGGCGCATGCATGCATCGCGCGTTGTGGCAGCAGCGGATGCCACAGCCTGGGAAAAGGGTGGCGCTGTGTGGAACCAGTGGTTTGAGGCAGCAGCTGACACCTCTCTATTCTCAACTCTGTGCCTGAGGGCTACTACTGGTACGCCTTAGCGGTTGAGCAAGGTCGATCTTTTGGAGTGTGTCATTCGGTTTTGAACTTTTATCCCTCTCTCTCCGGACGCATCTCTCTCTAAAATTTTGGGGCCTTGCTGCGTGAGGAGCAGAAGGCATGTTGCAGGGAGTGGCAGGACGAAACACAAGGAAGCAAGCAGAGAGAGGAGAGAGAGAGAGAGAGAGTCATGTCATCAATGAGAGAAGGCAGGCAGGCAGGCCTCCCAAAAATGTCGTTCTGCAGGAGATATTTAATGCAAATCCCTGCATTCATGGCTGCATATATACGCGCATACCAGCACAGTTGCATACACAGGCGCGTTCTCTAGCCGCCCAGGCTCTCGCACACGCACCCACAGTACACAATGTGTCCATTGCTAGCGAGTTTTATTTGTGATATTACCATTAGTTGTTGAATCTAGCTATGTGTACCAATGATTACAAAAAATTAGAAGAAAAAAACGTATGCACACTAGACTCTGTGGTGAGATGCGGACATATGTAGAAGTCGGCAATGAGTTGTCTCTGTAAAAGATCACCAAACGCTTAGCTTAACTACAACGATGAATGCAGCTAGACGTTCTCAAATTAGTTGAAGCAGTTTCAAGTCTAAGGTCCCTTTTAAAACGTGGGAAAAAAGATTTCTGTTTACCACGGAAAATGAACTGATTCTTCTGAAATTCATGTAATGTTCATACGAAATTCGTACGTTCTGAATAGGCTCTAAAATAACTAAGCTCAAAGCAATGAGATATGCAGTATGCAAACGTAGTACTACTATTATTGTACATAGATGCACAGACGACCCATATTAAGTATTGTACACATGCACAGACGACCCATACTAAGGCTTGTCTCTTTTTTGCTTTGAAGCCAGGCTTCAAAAGGACTTACAAAATCCTGGCTTCAAATTCATAGTCTATTTTAGGATCGGCTTCAAACTTGTAGTTCATTTTTGGACTTTGAAGCTCACGCGTTTGGCTAAAAATGGCTTAATTCAAAGCCTCAAAAACAAAAGCCGAGTCCTGTCAAACCGACCCTAAGAGAGCGTGTTTTACCAAACTCAAATCTTCATCAACAACAGGATAAATCTAGGCAAAATGGGCGCGGCAACTGACAACATAATTAAAGAGCCTGACAAATTTAACATGCATACACACACGAGATTGATCAGGTACACACCAGGATCCAAAGGTAAAGAAGGCAATGGGCGAGCTTAGGAATGGCAACGGGGCCATTCCCCGGCGGGGAGTGGCTCCCCGTCCCCGCCCCCCGCCAGGAAAATTTTCCCCGCTCCCCGTCCCCGTCTCCGGTCGCGGGGACACAATCTCCCCGTCCCCGGCCCCCGTCGGGGATCCGGGTCCCCGATGGGCCTCCGCGTCGCCGCCTGAACCCTGGAGCCTCCGCGCCGCCGCCTGGGGCTTCCACGCCGCCTGGACCTCTGCGCCGCCGTCGCCTGGGGCTTCCGCGCCGCCTGGACCTCTGTGCTGCCGCCGCCTGTAGCCTCCGCGACGCCGCCGCCGCCTGGACCTCTGCGCCGCCGTCGCCTGGGGCTTCCGCGCCGCCTGGACCTCTACGCCGCCGTCGCCTGGGGCCTCCACGCCGAACGGGGAACGGGGACGGGGAATAGGGGAACGCCCCCGCCCCCGCTTCACCCGATGGGGGGAGTCCCCCCCCCCCCCCCAAATCCCTCCCCGCGGGGAGCAAAATCCCCCATCCCCGCCCCCTAATAGGGGAATTCCCCGACGGGGAACAGGGAATGGGGCCCCGTTGCCATTCCTAGGCGAGCTAGGTGTGTGTATATATATGCACTGCCACTTACATGGAGTACTTTTTAGTTTCAATTAAGGGCATGTTTGATATGGCCGTGGCTTATGATTTTTTGTTGAAATTTTGGAATTTTAACTATTTACAACAGAGATTGCGTAAAGAGAAGCACTTACTTACGATTTTCGATGATACATATATTAGGTTTTTAACGTGTACTTTAGTTAATTTTTAGAATTCATTTACAAAATATTTTATTTAAAAATTAAATACTATAATAAAAATAAAAAAAACCCCGACTTTCGGAGGCTTGCCGAACAGACCCTAATACGATGGAATGGACGGTGGCAAGGAACAAGAGAGCGCCAAAACAAGGCATGTAGCGCGGCACGCAATGATGGCGCGGCCGGGGGACGGAAGGGCAATGATGGCGACGGTGGTGGCAGCGCGGCACAGTGCGCGCGGGGAGAGAGAGAGAGTGCAGAGTACCCCGTTAGCCCGATCCTCTGCCGCGCGTTAAATGCGAATGCTTCCCTCGGTTCTGCCGCTGCTTCTCCCCTGCCCCAGGCGCGGCGTCGGCCACGAGGCCTTCTCTGCGGCCGCGTGCTTCCTTTCACGCCTCCTCGCCCGCGCGCGGCGACTACTCCACTGTACACTCGGGCCCCAGCCGCGAGCGCGCTCGCGGCGCACCGAGCGTTAACGCGCCCCCAACGGCCGGCCCAAACACCCCGTCGCGCCCTCGTGATTTTTGGGGTGGGGGGGGATCACGCCGCCGCGTCCCTTCCTATTGCCGTCTCACGCGTCGGCTAGCTGCCGCCACCATGCGCCGACGATCGCAGGCTAACCGAACCAGAAAGCGCATCTGCCGGAGCTCGATCGACCGACCGAGTCCCGGTGGTTGCTCGCAGAGGTGTGTGTGGATGTTGACTTGGGGCTTGGAGGAGAGGACAAGAGCAACATTCCACGGATCTTCCGGGATCTACATTGGCGGCGCTCGGTTCGAGGGTTCCTGACGTGCGTCGACGTAGGCCACGGGAAGAGGCGGCCCTACCCACGTTGCGTCTAATCAGGGCATTCACCGACGTACGTACGGCTGTGATCGGACAGGGTATGATCTGCCACCAATTAATGGGTACTCGACGCTGCACTCCGCGTGGGCAGTCGTGACCTCACACGGACCAAGACAAAATAACCACATGGTGAAATCGTGAAAACTGAAAAGCCTCAGGAGTGGCACCAAGCTCTATCGAGTGAGCACTGCGACTGGTGATTAGCATCTCGCCTGGGCTAACCGCAGGATGATTCCGTCGTTCCAGCGGTCCGGCCGTCCGGCCCGGCGACCTCGACGCGCACTAGTGTACTAGTGCTTAATAGTCGCACGGCGGCGAAGGGTATGCAAAGCTCCATGCCGTCTTTATGGCCACCGGAGTCGCAGTATGGCATCACACTAGTACTGTGACAGTACTATGGTAGTACGAGCAGCAGTGGTAGTGGCAGAAATTACTAGTAGTGGTGGTAATAGTAGAACTAGATGTAATTAGAGCTAAGGTAAGCCAGTCGCTCGCTTAAGGATGATCTCTTCAGGCCTTGCTCGTATTGTCATTTATTTATTACTAAATATCAGTGACAAACGTTTTAGAATTATTTAGAAAAAAGAGAAATAACTACAAATTATCATTTAAAAGCAAAACATTTAGCATTTAATTTAGTGAACCCGAATTATAACATCTCAGATGAAAAGAAAGAGTCCATATCAAGTAAAATCCAAATTAAGAAAAATTCAGAATTAAAAATAAAGAAAAATTAGTAATTTGATTCCTATACAACTTCCGAATTAATATCCACAAATAACAAAACTTTAGAACAATAATTAAACAAAAATTAGCAAATTCAAAGAAAGAGTTCATGTCAAGTACAATCTAACATAACTAAAACTCGGAATTAAAATACAATAAAATAACCTGCTATATGGTGGAGGGGTGGCAGGCCACCTGCCGCACGTTGGTCAAGCTCTGGTAGTCTACGTGTCTGCTGCAGGGCGCTACCGCCCGATGATCGGATGACAGAAATATTATTTTTGTCATTCTCACGTATATATAATTATTTTTATAAATACAGATACAAAATGTGCTATAAAATCTGCTAGATGTAGGAAGGCTTCTTACTCTTGCATATTATACGGAGGGAGCGGTAGGGGTGAAAACGGGTCGGGTTAATCCCGACCGATCCGACACCGAATCCGATTGGTACCGAATCCGACTAGTACCGAATCCGGAGAAAAAAATATGGGTTAGGATATGGTAACAGCAATATCCGTCCGAATCCGAATATCCGTCTGAATCCGATACATCTTCAAGTTTGATTTCAGGTTAGTGCTACTATTTGACGTTTTATTTTCTTTTGCAATGATAAAATAAAATCTTCCACATCAGCTATTAAATAGTAACATCAAGTCAGTGCGTCCTACTCCATTTACTGCACTGTATGCATTCCTTACAAACAAGTAGGGGTGCAAACGAAATGGGTTAATCCCGACCGATCCGACACCGAATCCGATTGGTACCGAATCCGATTAGTACCGAATCCGGAGAAAAAATATGGGTTAGGATATGGTAACAGCAATATCCGTCCGAATCCGACCCGTTTTCACCCCTAGGGAGCGGCATGATGTGTCAAACTCTGAATAGTGACGCTATAGCATAGCCAGTTACTGCAGTATGTCATCGGCGAGTGATAGGGTGGTACGTTGCCAGTGGCTGATGTAAGAGAACCAACGGAAGGCAGGTAGTTTCAAAAAAAAAAAAAACGGAAGGCAGGTCAATGTATCGTGGAACAGTACGATCCCTTTTTGTCGTACTATGTGAGGAACGAAGATATTTAATAAATACTCTGGTTTTGCTGTTTTGTTGCCTCTGTGTTTTGATGCACTCTGATAGATTGCCAGTCCATAGTTCTACAGGTGTTTATTTAATACAGCCAAAAAAACTATACTACAAAAATAAACAGCAAAATGGGCTGTTAGCTCGGTTAGACTATGAGCGTGGTGGTTATAACCCCGAGGTCGCATGTTCAAGATCTGCATGGACCAGGGTAAATCTGAAATTACCATATTCTTTTTTTACAGTCTATGTACCTCAAAGCTCAAATGTGTTTGATATTTTGATGATTCCAGAACTTTAAATGGAGTAGACTTAAACTGATTCCATCATATATGAGTTCATCAATTGATTCAGATGCAGGTTCAGTTTTCTTGACAATTTCGCATTTCCACCATCAGATCATCAGCCTATCTACCATCTTCAAATATTCTCGTAACTAAACTTTACAGGTTCACACAACTACCATCACATTCATGCCGACGGTGCCATGAGCTTTTGATCCCAAACTGGGGATAAACCATTTTCTACTTCTGCAAAAGCATAGGCCCAAAAACATTAAGAGTCTAGACACAGGAGCCGAGTAAGAAGGTTGAGATCCACGCTCAGTTGCCAGCAGCAGTGACCAAAATATGTAACCAAAATTCTCTAACTCAAGTCACGATGCTAGTACAGCATTACAAAATGTTTCAAGTTTCCCCACTGGGATCTACAAACAACGAACAGTACAACAAAGTACAAACTGGGAAAAGTTCGACAATTACACAATTGTAAGAACTCAACATGCTATCGGTGATAGCATAATCTTCTAATAATGCAATTGTCTTCTGAATCGTGACCCCCATCAATCGCCTCTGTATCCATGGATTAGAAGTATAACAAAATGGTCATGCAGGAAAAAAACAATTGTTAAATTTTGCATGTCTTATTGCCCTCTATTGCTTCTACCTCTCTGGCTTTGATGGTGTCGGAGATGACGGCGGCTTCAAGTCATGGTACTGCATGACAAACTTAATGCGTGTAACGGATTGTGCTATAGTTTTTTGTTGTCAGCGCTCATCATAAAGAACAAAGAAACATTGGATAGGAAACAGCTAAGGCAGGCGAGCTATTGAACAGGGCAATCTGTTGACTGTTTATTTTCCTGTTAGTACAGAGCAAAATGCCTCTTGCTATCGTCTTCGGGAATTAATTACGTAACTGAGACAGACATAAGGCTTTAGAAGGCAATAATATGATCAGGAATCAAAACTCTAGTCTAGAAGCATAGTAAATACAAGGAGACGGGGATCATTCCTATATCTTTCCCCCAAAATTACATATCACTTTAGATGGATGCCGGTCAAAAATGCACGTCTTTGTCTGAGAGAAGTTAAATGTCAGTATAAAAGCAGGCAGTCAGGCGTGTGCAAATGTAAATGACACTAGCCATTTAAAAGTCTGATGAAAATCTTATCTCGAAACTTCTGTGTCACGTTGAAATGGTGGTGATAAGGAAACGGGATCATACATTGGGATATGGTGATAATGGTCTCCTGGTTGCATGTTTTGCGGCTGAAGTACTTCTATTGGGCTTTTTCACAACCATCTTCAGTTCCATTGCTTGTATTGACTGCAGAGCTGCTAGGAGAAGGTAATAGTTCTCCATTCCCCTCCTGCTGGTCATCTGTTCCATCAGTACTCACATCTATGTGCACTGATTTTTTGCTCTTTTTTCCCTCTAAAAAACATGAACAGATGGGGGAAGATAGTTTTCTTGAATTGCCTAAGAAAACAGCAAGATTAAGAACAAAAACAATGAGGTATTATGTGTTTTTTCAACTACTGCATTACTTTATACCCACAGTTTCATAACTCACCTGCCAACCTTCTGGGCCTCTCAGTCCCCCTTCGATTGCATAGGCCTCCTTGAAACCATTGTTGAACAGTAGCTCAGCCACTTTCATAGAATTACCATCAAAGCTACCTTACACAACATAAACCTAAGTTGGTAACAGATTGCAGCAAGACAAAGTTCAAAGTTCTACAAGAATCTAAATGTTATTGCTTTGGCATGAACTAAATATACTGCAATATCAGTGTCAAAGCAAAGTCGTCACTATCCGAATTCAGAACCCAAAGTAACAAACTCCGGGAGGCAAAATTCACATGGCATCCTTTTTTGTAAGTCTGAAAGATGCACTACAATGTACCGAGAATTTTCCGTATTTATTTATTTACCTATTTATTGAGTCAGACAATCATGTAAAATGGAAACTCATATCATCGGATGGAAAAAAGAATAACAAAGGTTTATCTATTGTAGTTCAGTGCCTCAGAACAGTGATGTAACAACTAGCAACATAGGGATACAATGAATTTCTCATCCTCTTGAGCACATACACCGATTGCTTGCATTTATAGAATAATGGAGCATTCTGATTTATGACTAAGAATTCTGATTTACAGTACTAATACTAGTAAACATAAAACATCTAGCACTATGCTAATGTAGCACCCCACAAACAGCAAAGCTAGGATACTATTATGGAACGTCATCGCCAAAAATTAAAGAGAAATAATAAAAGACAATCGTAGAATTCATACACAAATTAAACCTTTAAAGTACTTTATTAAAGTAATCAACGGAAGCTGAAATAGTGTTTGAAATATGGGACCGGTCCACTTCTAATCAAATGACAAATAAAGTAAACAGCAAAAGTAGTGGCAAGCCACAGTGCTGAAACTCGAGTGCTCCCACCTATGCATGTTGCTATCAATCCACTGGCCTTTTACCTGAGAAGAGAAAAAGTAAGCGTGAGATTTGAAAATCTCAGCAAGTACTCAACAATGGTCGCAACACAAAGAGTAAAGACAGGTAATGCAACCACGTGAAATAAGAGACAAGCATCATAAGCAAGCAATAGATACATGATAAAAGCAACGAACAAATGATACTGGAAATACTGTCATAGATGGGAGACAGATATCATAGAGATTGTGTAATTATAGATACTTGTTATGTGACAAGTTATAGCAAGTTATAGCAAAGGCGTCGGCGACCTCATTTCACATACCCAGTTATACAAAAATAGCCAGACATATCCTTGTCCTCGACTGTATAACCGCCGACGGGGTGTAATATCCTGTGTAACGAGAATGTACAGCCTCCTGTACCTTACCAGGTTGGGTGGAAATCTCCCCTATATGTGGGTAGTCCCGGCCTGATAACTTTTAGTTCTTTATTTAGCGAATTATCCATGATGTAAGTAGAGAGTCGTGAATGAATTAAGGTAAAGTTATGAGAGTAAAGGTTTAGTACAATAAGACCGAAGAGACAGAATTGGTTATACAAAGTGATAGGGAACAAGATCCGTCGATGGAGAGGATACCAACTGGAGTCACACAAGAGTTGTCAATCATACAATTTTATTAGGTGATAAGTGATTATTAGTCAGGTTAATGTACAGCAACTACATCAACTAAAGCTCACAATTAATAATCAACAGTTAAGATTCACAGAAGCAAGACATATCAATGACCGCCCAATGTTAAAGATTACTAGTGGTTAACCTTAAATTTGAGCATGCTTATTTGCAACCCTATTTACAATTTAGATGTTTATTTAAATCCCTAACCACATATGAATTCTATGGTTAACATTATACTAATTACAAGTATTTAATACTAACTAACTCATCATTTTAAAAATCTACTAAGGCTACAATAACATATAACAGGCAATCAATATAGTGCAATGATCGGAAACCATGCTAAAGGCAACAAGTAATCATGAAACATTAACGTGCGAAAGGAACAGGTTACGGCTGCGAGGTACTTGCCTTGAGCACACTTGACGGACACGCTGCACGATGGGTCTGAGATGTGCAATTGCCCAGCTGCTCCCTTAATAGCTGCGTGAGAACCTACAGGGTGGTATGACAGACAACCGATCAGATATGATGAATTTGATAAAGGAACGACAGGTGATAAATTTGACTGAAAAGGAAATAGCCGTTCGCCCGAGTGAATGGCCGTTCGGCCACGCAAAAATGTGTTTGGCCGCGCGAACGGCCGTTCGGCCGAGCAAAACGATATTCGGCCGGGCGAACTGCCGTTCGGCCACACCACTGCCCTAGCCGCCGTCGGCCGCTACTAGCAAACTGCCGTGTGCGCATGCGGCGTCGCCGCCGGCTGTCGCTGCCGCTACGCGTGCGCGTGTGGGGCATGTGCGTATGGTCACCGCTACGCGCACCGCCGCCGGCGCTCCATGCATCCGCATGGACGCGGGAGAGAGAGGAGGGGGGGGGGGGGGATAGATGGAGATTGGAACCTGGGTGTGGAAAAGTTGTGCACGGAAAGAATATGGAGATCCCCTTTTAAGGCCACAACCAAATTAGGGTATTATTATTTATTTATTAATATTATTTTCGTCATTATTTTTGAGTGCTATAGCTAAGTTGTTTTAACTACAACTGCTTTGCACTTCTGAATTCTAGGTTGTGTACACTGCAACACTGCATACAGAACTTTGCACATTAATCCTATGAATCCCAGTCCCTGGACATTTAATTCGAGGCCAAATCCATTCAATTTACAGAACAACTGCATTCAGTGATACATGTACAGCATCCACAGCATAAACAAGAACCACCACAGCATGCATCAATAGGGTTTCCATGAATAACTCACTTGTCAAGGACGCAGATGACGGTGTTCGCTGGGTCCGGGAACCTCGCCAGCACCTCCCTCAGGAACCCCTCCTCGTCTACCTCGTCGAACTCCACCTGCACGGTGCTCTTGCCGACGAGCCTCAGGTTGGGCGGCGCCATGAACCGCACGCTCTTGCGCCGCCTGATGTCCAGCAGCTGCACCTCCGGCACGTCGCGGAGCTTGCGGAATGCGTCGATGGCGCCCACCGCCTTGTACTTCTTGAAGTACTCCTGCACCAGCGGGATCACCAGGAGCCACACAAACACCACCCCGGCCACGAAGAACTAAGAAGGGGTTGCGGTTGTTGAAGTCGTTGATGGCCACCACGATGGACTCGAGGCTGACCTTCCTGTCGACCTCCGCCGCGAGGGAAGGGAGCGGCCAGGACGCCGCAGCCACGGGGAGGAGGAGGAGGAGAAGGAGCTTACCCCGCCAAGGCGCCATCGCCTTTTGCGTTAAGATTGCGGTTTTAGGCGCGGCGGGGGTTGTGATTCCGGAGGAGCTGGGAATCTTGGCCGCATTGGGCGGCGAAAGTTGGCTCCTGCGAGGATTTCTCGGGGGTTTGAGGGGATTTGGGAGGCGGGAGCTGGAGAATTGGAGGAGGGAGCACTGTTCTTGGAGCTGGAGGAGAGCCATGCAGGCAAGAAGCTTGAGCTCTCTCGTTTCAAAAAAAGAAAAAAAGGGGGAAAAAAAAGAGGCTTGAGCTCTGTGCTAGGATAGAAGAACAGCTCTCGTCTGAGGGGCTATCCGATTCCGATTACTCTCTCTTGTTTTTCTTAAAAAATCACTAAATCTGAATGGAAAAGAGAGATATATACGAGTATGTGGGCCTCCACGTAATCCGTGGCGGCCGTGAGAAGTTCAAACGATCTCGGAATCGGAGGAACGCCGGCATCAACCAATCCGTCGAGAATCTGCAGCACAGCGCTCATGGCTAGCCTCATGCCCTCGTCGTCCTGAACGCACCAGCACGCTGTTACACGCGACGGCGGAGGAACGACGAAGTAAACAAGATCAATCGCAGAGAGACACGAGATTTTAACGTGGAAAACCCTCCCAATGCGAGAGGGAAAAAACCACGGGCACCAGCCAGCAACAATCTTCACTATATCGGGATGAGGTTACAAAGCCGGGGATTTACAACTCTAATCTCATATCCCAAACGGCGGCTTATAGGAAATATATATAACAGAGAAACCCTAATTCGACTAGAATCCATACCGCTCCGGCCCTAAGCCTCCGGCGACGGGCCTCCGCTACGCTCCGTCCAGAAGCTGGCCTAATGAATAGAATTTGGATCACAAATCAACATACTCCACCTTGAGACAAATTCCTTCCTGTAGCATAAATCAATCCTTCACCCTGAACACAACAAAGAAAGAAATACTTTCGGCGCCACACAGCCTCTTGGGCTAAGCTGTAATACCAACTAAGCTTGAGCAAAGCTCAAACTTAGCAACAGGAACTGGCTTTGTCAACATATCAGCAGGATTTTCATGAGTGCTAATTTTGCATACCTTTAGCTTACCCTTTGCAACAATATCTCTGACATAATTATATTTAATCTCAATGTGCTTTGTCCTCTCATGAAACATCTGATCTTTAGTGAGATAAATTGCACTCTGACTGTCACAAAACAGATTAATGCAAGAATCAACTCCAGCAAGCTCAGCAAACAAACCTTTCAGCCAAACTGACTCTTTACTTGCTTCACACATAGCCATATATTCTGCTTCAGTGGTGGACAGCGCAACAACATCCTGCAAATGTGCCTTCCAGCTCACAGCACAACCTCCAATGGTAAATACATAACCTGTGAGCGACCTACGCTTATCCAAATCACCAGCATAATCTGAATCAACATAGCCAACGAGTTCTTTTTCAGTCCTGCCAAACTTCAAACAAGCATTCGATGTGCCTCGCATGTACCTGAAAATCCACTGAACGGCTTTCCAATGCTCTTTACCAGGATTAGCCATATATCTACTGACCAAACTCATAGCATAAGATAAATCTGGACGAGAGCAAACCATGGCATACATCAAAGACCCTACAGCACTAGCATATGGAACTCTGGACATGTACTCAACCTCCTCATCAGTGCTAGGACATTGTGAAGCTGACAATTTAAAGTGAGGTGCAATGGGAGTACTCACAGGCTTTGAATCATGCATGTTGAAACGATGAAGCACTTTCTGAATATAATTTTGCTGACTAAGAAACAATAAACCAGAAGCACGGTCTCTAGTAATTTCCATACCTAGAATTTTCTTAGCAGCACCAAGATCCTTCATCTCAAATTCACTACTCAACTGAGACTTCAATGTAGTGATTTCTTTCTTGCTCTTGGCAGCAATCAGCATATCATCAACATATAACAGCAAGTATATAGGTGATCCATCAACAAATTTAATGTAGACACAGCTATCATAATCAGATCTTTTAAAGTTCTTTGATAACATAAATGAATCAAACTTCTTATACCACTGACGAGGAGACTGTTTCAAACCATATAAGGACTTCTTCAATTTGCAAACATGATCCTCCTTACCAGACACTATGAACCCTTCTGGCTGGTCCATGTATATCTCCTCCTCAAGATCTCCATGCAAAAATGTTGTCTTCACATCTAGCTGCTCAAACTCAAGATCACACATAGCAACAATACTAAAGAATGTACGAATTGAGCTATGCTTCACAACTGGGGAGAACACATCATTGTAATCAACACCCGGAATCTGACTAAAACCTTTAGCTACTAACCTTGCCTTAAATCTTGGAGGCTCACTAGGAGATAGGCCCTCCTTCCTCTTGAAGATCCATTTGCAACGCACGGTCTTCTTATTTTTAGGCAAGCGCACCACGTCCCATGTGCCATTTTTCTCCAGGGACTGCATCTCTTCTTGCATAGCTGAGATCCACTTCTCATGATCTCCAGAAACAATGGCTTCAGTGTACGTAACCGGCTCATGAGTGTTCTCCACCTGTTCAGCACAACTAAGAGCATAATGAATCAAATTACACTCTTCAATTAATCGGGATCGAGGAGCACAACTCCTCTTTTCTCTGCGAAGTGCAATAGGCTGATCGTCTTGCTGCAAAACAGGAGATAAGTGCTGAACAGTATCAATAGTATAATTAATAAATTCATCTCCCTGATCATCCACGTGCTCCACCTGCACGCTCATATTCTGCTGCTCATCATCAGATCTGTCTGGTACAATATCTATGGGTAAACTGTCATTAAACATCACAGATTCATTAAAAACAACACTTCTGCTCATGAAAGTCTTTCTTGTATCAGGATTCCATAGCTTATATCCTTTTACTCCAGAACCATAACCAAGAAACAGACACTTAATAGCTCTAGGCTCCAATTTTCCATTATCAACATGAGCATAAGCAGTGCAACAAAAAACTTTCAGCTGTGAATAATCAGCAGGTGTACCAGACCATATCTCAATGGGAGTTTTCTTGTTGAGTGGAATAGAAGGCGACCTGTTAATCAAATAGCATGCGGTGTTGGCGGCCTCTGCCCAAAAACGCTTGCTCATCTTTGCGTTGGACAGCATGCAACGAGCCTTTGATATGATGGTTCTATTCATGCGCTCAGCCACACCATTCTGCTGCGGAGTGTACGGGATGGTATGATGCCTCACAATGCCTTCCTTTCTGCAATAATAATTAAACTCATGCGAGCAAAATTCACCACCATTATCAGTACGAAGCAGCTTTACCTTCTTCTCAGTTTGCCTTTCTATCATTACTTTCCAATCTCTAAAAGCAGCAAATGTATCATCTTTACCTTTCAGAAAATAAGGCCACACTCTTCTGGAGTAATCGTCAATGATAGTAAGCATATAATTTGCACCACCATACGAGGTCTTACGAGAAGGCCCCCACAAATCAGCATGTACATACTCAAGTATACCTTTGGAGCGATGTACCGAGGCATTGAACTTTACTCTCTTGTGCTTACCAAAAATGCAGTGCTCACAGAAGTTCATCTTACTCTGAGTGCAGCCGTCCAGCAGGTTCCTCTTCATCAATTCTGCCATACCAAGTTCACTCATGTGTCCAAGACGCTTATGCCAGAGGTTAGTATTATTATCAGAGACAGTAGCAGCCGTGGCGGAAACACGCAATGCACTTCCTCTAAGCACATATAACTTGGCAGAATTCATATCACCAATCATGTAAATGAGAGAACCTCTTGATACCTTTAAAACTCCACCTGAAGCGGAGTACTTGTACCCTTCATCATCGAGTGTGCTGAGGGAGATGAGATTTCTTGCCATCCTTGGTATGTGTCGCACATTGTCCAGTGTGCGAACCATGCCATCATGTGTCCTGATCTGAACAGATCCAATGCCCACGATCTCACATGGGTTGTCATCTCCCATGCGAACGACATCTCCACTCTGCACAGGCTTATAAGAACTAAACCATTCTCTGTTAATGCAGATATGAAACGAACATGCCGAATCGAGTAACCATCCATCATGACCAGCAACACAACCAGCAAATACGACAAGGCAATCTCCAGAATCATTACTATCAGCACCGGAGACAACAGAGACATTACCTTCAGATTTATTTTTCTGTTGGTGTGCAGCATTCCTCTTCTCCTTATTCTTTAACTTATAGCAATCCTCGATGAAGTGGTTCGTTTTCTTGCAGTACTTGCAGAACTTCTTATCCTTGGACTTTGAACGTCCTCTACCATGCTGGCTCTTGTCGCGATTGTTGTTATCATAGGACTTCTGCTCCGCTCCGGCCCTAAGCCTCCGGCGACGGGCCTCCGCTACGCTGCGTCCAGAAGCTGGCCTAATGAATAGAATTTGGATCACAAATCAACACACGCGGCCTTGCACGCCCTCTCCAGCTCGGCCATGTCCGCGTCGCCGCCCAGTCTGCTGTCCACCACGTCGGTCCCCAGGTCCCCCTCGACCAGCTTCCGCGCGGCGAACAGTGGGAAGAAGTCCACCTCGTCTCCACGTTCCTCCGTCCTCAGGTCGTCGTCGGCTGTAGACGCCACAGCGGATAGAACGTGGACGCGACCATGGCGCGACTAGGGAATAGGGACCGTACGAGTCCCCTTCTCCAGCTCCCATACGGCGCACGCTTAGAGCAACTCCAAGAGATTAGCCAAAAGAAGTATCTAAATTTAATGATTTAGCTATTCTCTAAAATGAATCTCACCCAAAAAAAACTAGACTACTCCAACAGGCTATCTAAACTGGGACTCTCCATATTCAAACCTGCCACGTCATTAGGACCTTTCGTCTTTTCGGATCCATCGCGAAGACCTTGTCGTCCGCTCGGCCAGGCTTTCTCACGTCGTCCTGGCCGCTGGTTCCGGCCGCCGTAGACTCGTCCAGCCACGCGGGTGCAGCCTCGACGACGCCCTGTGTTGCATCTGGGTAGGGGAACTGCGGCGGCTGGCCGGCGTCTGGGAAAGGGATCTGCGATGCCTGGCCACCGACCCCTCCGTTCTCCATCCAATCCAAATCCACAAGGTCCTCGCGGTAGGGATCTGCGGTGCTTGGAACACGAGGATGCGGCAGCAGGGACATGGCGGCGCTTGCAGGGGGAGCGGGCGCCGGGCGGAAGATGCGTGCGAGCAGCGGAAGAGGCCCTGCGAGCTGGCGGCGGAAGGAGCCCTGCGAGCCGGCGGCGGAAGCAGCAGAGGCGCGCAGAAGAAGAACTAGAGGGCGCGCGGTGGGTCGCGTACGCGCGGGAATGGGGCGCAGCGCGCGGGAAGGAAACGCCGACCGCGCCAAGAGGCTGGATGGCGAGCGATGCAGGCTATCCAAAAATAGAGAGCGAAGGAGGAGGAATGGAGAGCTACTAAATTTGGAGAGTCATTTACAGAGTCTATTGGAGACGCTTTTTCTCTAATAATAGCCAAATTTACGTGCTCGATCGAAGCAACCGTTGGCGTCACGCCAGCACCGCGGCAGTCATGCCACGGTGTTAGTGTTAGGCGGAAAACTTCTTAACCCGAAGGTCGAGATTTGTTAGGAAGCTTGATTATTCAATCAGTTGTTCACATTCTTAAATTGGGCATACTAGGCCGGGCACAGTTCAAAACGGCTTCCCCCGATGGTTTTTAACTGTGGCTGTTGATTTTGGGTTGAAATAGGTACTGTAGCAACGGTTATCTTTTAACTAAAATATTCAATTAAAAAATAAAGAAACATAAAAATAATTATATGTCCACAAACAATAAAAAAACATGTTAAAAAGTCAAAATGTTCAAAATAACTTTCAGTTTGTAAAAGTTGGAAAGCAAGAGCAAACCATTTTGAAAGGCCTTAAAGCCTACTGGCCTGTCCTCTTTTCTTTGGTTCCTTGACCCAAACAGCCCACGGCACTAGAGAAACTAAGCTGGAAGCTCACAGGGCTAGGAAATAGCGTGTGTACCCCTGAAGAAATAGGCTTAGATATGAGCAGTTATGTAATTATAGATAGAGTAAAAGACTTATATACCATGTAAAGATAAACCTAAGTAGAGGCATCTATGTAATTATACCTTTATGGCAATACACACACCTGAGTGAGCCACGAAAGGGTAGAGCACTCTTTTTCAGTGAAGAGCCGACATTATCAACTTCCAAGTCAGCATCACAGGTCTCGAGAGCCATCCTTAGGGTGTTCTAGGCTCCATATGACCTCCTGAGGCTCAACTGTAGCCCTTATCTTCTACTGTTTGGTGTGTAACCATAACAGTTATATTACGAGATAAAACATTACAAAAGTCTTAGTATTACACATAATGACATAAGCCCTAAAATTAAAAGAAAATTATAGAAAAAACTACAGGGTTGAATGTACTGCTCACAACTGATATTAGTCTTTATCGCTTGTGGAGAACCTCCACTCGTAGCTTCGTTTTCGCTGGGGATGGATATGATGGCTGGCATGATGATGAACGTGATGAAAACCTCGTCGGAGATGATGGTAACAGCCAGCGGCAACCTAAAGAATGGTGTGGGCAGGAGGCGTAGCTCTCTTAGAGACCGCCGAACGCCTGCCCAGAGATTGCCTCTTCTACAGGAAAAGCCTGAAGGCTGAAGAGGAGGTAGATTTAGCTGGCCTTGCACCAGAGTTTGCTTCATTAGGCCCAGCATTGGCCAGATCTGGTGAGGATTTTTTTGATATTTGCTGGGGATTGCAAGATTTTATTTGAAGAGCAGGGGAAAAGATAAGAACGGGGGAGATGAATAGAGCTGCTGGACGGGGGTGACAAGCCGGAAGGGAAGGTGATGCACGCCATGGCCACTACGGGAACAACAGAAAGAAAAATATTTGGGGTGGAGGAGAACCTAGCATCACCAAGCCGAGCAGAGCAGCGAACTCTCAACTGTGTCTAGAACGCATCGCCGAAGACAACCTGGAGCTCCATAGCGGCAGATGGTGATGAGGCAGGCCCCTAAGCATGCTTGACGACGCCGGAGAAAAGGTACACCATTACCAGGAGGAGTAGCATCTCCATGGCCATGGACGGCAATCAAGCAAGATCATCCTATTGTCAACCGCCCTTTGCGAATCTCTCAAATCTCTAGCTCTCGCGTTAAAATGGAATGCATACACAGGACGGAACACATATGTTTTTGGTGCTGCATTCAACTTCAAACTGCAATGTTTTCTTCTTCCTTTTATTATGCAAAACAAGACTTACTAACTCCTAGTAATGTATGTGGATGTAATGCATGCCGTTACAAGTATACCAAGCAACACTACATGCATGAAACGGATAGGAGTTACAGGGCATTGAATGATGAATGGCTACATGGCTCTCACACAGATTGTGGGCTCATTCAAGAAGGAAACATGCATATGCTAAATTAAAATACTAGCTAACGTGCACAGGATTAAATGATTGTTGCTAACAATTCTCCCCCTAATCCTACTGCCGTGTGACGACCTCGACGATGCCCGCCTTCTTGCGAAGTTCATGAAACCTGATGCGCCCGAGTGGCGATTAAATGAAGCTCATCGGAGTCGAGCTCCACCGGCTTCGAAGTGGCGAAGATGTTGGCCATGCTTCTGTAGCGCCGCGGTGCCCCGTGATCGTCGTTGACGTCGGGTTCAGTAGTTGGGGCGATATGAACTCGATGGCGGGTTCCGGAGTGCGTGGCGAAGCAGGGTCGTTGGGAGCCGCTGTCTCCAAGTGTTCCGATGTTGCTGCCTGGCCTCCCGGCGCCATGCTGGATGGCACAGAGGAGGAAACCACCTCATAGTGGACGGTGAACGAATCACCCAAGGAGGCCGCAACGGACTCTCCTGAAGCCGCCCAATCCCACTTTGTCGCTTCATCGAACACGGCGTCGCGGGTGACACACACGCCGGAACGCCGGGTTGTAAGCGCGATATGCCTTGGCTCCCGGTTCATAGCCGAGGAACACCATGGCCTTGCTTCGGTCATCGAGTTTCTTCAAATGCGGTCTCACGTCCTTGACGTAAACAACGCACCCGAACGTCTTAAAGTAATGCATGGTAGGTATTCAACCGTGCCATGCCACATACGGGGTCTTGTTGCGAACACTCTTCGTTGGCGAACAGTTCAGGATGAAGACGGCAGTGGACACCGCCTCACCCCAGAACTCCCCCGGCATGCCCTTCGCCTTCATCATGCAGCGCGCCATGGCCACAACCGTCTAGTTGCGGCGTTCGACCACGCCATTCTGCTGAGGGGAGTACGGCGCTGTGAGGTGCCGCTGGACACCCTTGTTGGCGTAGTACAGACCAAACTCCACGGAGGAGAATTCCCCTACACGGTCCGTGCGAAGTACACGTAGCTTGCGGCCGGTCTCAACCTCGACGTCGACCTTGAAGCGCTTGATGGTTGCAGGAGCATCACTTTTCACCGCCAGCAGAAAGAGCCACATGTAGCGGGTTAGATCATCGATCAACAACAAGAAGTACCTCTTGCCGCCATGGGTTGCCGGCGTGATGGGCCCGCATATATCGCCGTGGATGAGATCGAGGCGCTCCGACGCGCAGTACGCCGCCGCGGCGGGGAACGGTGTTCGCTTCTGCTTGACAATCAGGTAGCTGTCGCAAACCCGATTTATGCGCTCAAGCTCCGGTAGGCCTTGCGCCATCCCACGCCGAGCGAGCATGCGAAGCGAATCGAAGTTGAGGTGGCTGAAACACGCATGCCATGTCCAGGCTTTCTCCATGCCCCTCGCCGCGAGGCAAACGGGCTGTGCAATGTCGACGTTGAACACATAGAGATGTCCGGTGCTCCGCCGAACCCAGCATAGTAGCCGGCGTTGGGGGTCATGCAGTGTGAGGATGCCATTCTCGATTTCCGTCTTGTAGTGAGATTCGTCCAGCTGGCCGAGGGTGACGATGTTGCTACGGAGGCGCGGGATGTAGTAGACACCGGTGAGCGCACAGTGATCGCCGTTCTTGCAGGCGAAGAGCATAGTGCCGCACCCCTTGATGCGGACTCGCGAGGCGTCGCTGAACTTGAAGGAACTACGCACGCTGGTGTTGAGTTCGGAGAATGCGTTTCAGGCGCCTGTCATATGATTCGATGCGCCGGTGTCCAGGATCCATTCTGGATCAACTGGTTCTCCCTCGTCGCGGAGAGTGACAAGGGCGCGCTCCTCGTTTATAACGAGTTCGGCGCCTGCGGGCTCGAAGTCGACGGCAAGGGAGAGATCGCAGACCGGGGCCATTAACAATGTGGGCTCGTCTTCGCCCTCGTCCTGCTGTGGTTCGGCTTGGAGAAGATTCGCCTGGGCCAACTTCTCATGATCCCGCTTCGCCTTTCGGCACTCCTTGGCCCAGTGGCCCAGTTTGCCGCAATAGCGGCATTTGTCCTTGGAGATGTCGTGACACGCGGCCTGGGATGGCCCAGACTTTGGTTCCCCGTCTCCCCTGTCACGCCCGCGGCTGCGCCGGCCGCGCTAGCGTGAGCGCGACGTGTTCCCGCTGTTCGTAGCGGCGCGAGTGGCGGACATGCCGGTCTCCTTGGTGTTGTACGACGACCATTCCATCTCTGTGAGTAGAACCTAGTCTCCTTCCTCATCGTGCGACTCTCCACGGTCCTCGACAGCATGGAGCCAGCCGATGAGGTCCTCGATGGACAGAGTGCTGAGGTCAACCAAGGTTTCAATTAACAAGACAATTTGGCGATACCTGCGGGGAACAACACGCAGTAGCTTGCGGACCACCTTCTCCTCTGACAACTCCTCCCCAAGGAGGTGAAGGTCGCTGACGACACCCTGGAGCCGGAGACTGAAGTCCTCCACATGCTCGCCATTTTTGAATCGCATCGACTCAAATGTCTAGCGTAGCTTCTGCGCCTTGGATTCATGCACTCGATCCGCCCCAACCCTCATCGCCTTGAGGGTGTCTTAGGCTTCTTTGGCGTTGTCCTTCTCGGCGAGCGGCCGGAGCATCTCCGGTGGCACTGCGTGCAGGATAGCCGAAAGGGGCTGGCGATCTTCCTGGTATGGCACATCACCGGTGTCGACAGCGTCCCACAGGCCTTGAGTCTGAAGGTTGACTCGCATCAACACCGCCCAATCGGAGTAATTTGAGCGTGTGAGCGTGGGGTAGGAGATGGAGCCACTACTCTCCTTCACGACCCGCTGGACAACGAGTTCACGCTGGCCGCCATCACGTCGATGCGGGCGACGCGTCGGTGGGGACGGTGAGCGTCCACGGCCGTGTCGCTGCGGTGTACGGGAGTGGCCTACGGCAAGGGCGGGGCCGACATTTTGCTCTAATACCAATTGTCAGCCGCCCTTTGCGAATCTCTCAAATCTCTAGCTCTCGCGTCAAAATGGAATGCATACACAGGATGGAACACAAATGTTTTTGGTGCTGCGTTCAACTTCAAACTGCAGCGTTTTCTTCTTCCTTTTATTATGCAAAACAAGACTTACTAACTCCTAGTAATGGATGTGGATGTAATGCATGCTGTTACAAGTATACCAAGCAACACTACATGCATGAAACGGATGGGAGTTACACGGCATTGAATGATGAATGGCTGCATGGCTCTCACACAGATTGTGGGCTCATTCAAAAAGGAAACATGCATATGCTAAATTAAGATACTAGCTAACAAGCACATGATTAAATGATCATTGCTAACACCTGTTCTGTACAAAAAGCAAAGCAAGAGACAAGTAAGCGGGGCAATTCCGAACCAATCTCACTTTGACGGCAAATCCGAAAGGAACTTCACATGACTCGCTGGATCCGCGAGGAGTCTGAGCGATCTCGGAACCGGAGGGGCATTGACCTCGACGAGCCCCTCCAGAACCTGCACGACCGTCGCCATGGCTGGCCTCGCGCTCTCGTCGTCCTGGATGCACCAGCACGCGATCTTGCAGGCTCTCTCCACCTCGGCCGTGTTAGCGTCGCCGTCGAGCCGGCTGTCCACCAAGCCGTACAACTCCCCGTCGGTGAGCTTGCTCGCGGCCAGCAACGGGAAGAAGTCCACCGTGCCGTCCTGCCGCTGCTCCACGTTCCTCCTGCCCGATACGATCTCGAACAACACCATGCCGTAACTGAAAACATCCGCCTTCGTCGTGATGGCCGTGCCGGCTATCCATTCCGGCGCGAGGTATCCTACGGTTCCCCTCATTGTCGTCAGCACACGGCTGAAGTCACGGCCCATGAGCTTTGCAAGCCCAAAGTCTGCAACTTTTGGTACAAAAGAATCATCCAGGAGGATGTTTTCAGGCTTGATATCGCAGTGTATGATGCACTCCCTGCATTTCTCGTGAAGATAGTCTAATCCCCTGGCAATTCCTAGTGCAATTTGGTACCTCGTGCTCCAACTTAGGACTACTTGACTGCTCTCTAAAAGATACCGGTCCAATGAGCCGTTTGGCATGTACTCGTAGACAAGTAGCCTTCGCGTTCTGTCTGAACAAAACCCAATCAGTCGAATTAAGTTGACGTGCTGAATGGTGCCAATTGTGCTCACCTCTGCCCGGAATTGCTTCTCCCCTTGACGAAAGCCTTCGAGCTTCTTCACAGCCACCGAAGTTGCATCAGGCAGGGATCCTTTGAACACCGAACCGAAGGCGCCTCCGCCGAGCTTCTCGGAGAAGTTTTTGGTCACAGATTGCAATTCACGGTATGTGAATGCCATCAAGGAACACTCGACTCGCACCATTGCCTTGACCCTTCTTTTTCTCAATAAGGAAAGTGAAACAGAAAACATTAGTACAACATGTTAGCTTCAGTTGCTTGAAGGGAAGTAGACGAAGAAGAACAAGAGGAAAAGATAAACCAGCAGAACACAGAAGGAGGAATCAGATACTTGTTGTCTTACTTCTTGGTCTTACAAGGTTTTCCAGCCCTCCCTTTATCCGCACGCAGGCGGAGGAACTCCTAGAGCTACGCTGTATGCATCCATTCTGGACCGTAGAATCTCGTGCTACGCTTCCTGGGCCTCAGCCCGGCTGCCGCGCTTGGCCCGGCCTTCTCTTCGACGCGAGCCGTGCTGTCTTCAGCTGAAGCCTCGCCAAAGTTATCCCTTGCTGAACCACCAGTGCTCACATCCCCCCCATCTTCAAAAGCTGTTTGCCCCCAAACAGCAGCTCGAGGAAAACGCTGCTGGAGAGGTAACAAGTCTTCCCACGTCGCCAAAGAAACAGGCATATTCGACCATTGTACCAAGCCCTGAAGAATAGTAGTAGTACCTCGGACCACCGAGCGCCGTTGCAGGATCCGTGTTGGGACACTCCATTGCACCGTATCGTCCGGAAGCACCGATAAGCGACGTTGCCGATACGTGAAACGATCCGATAAGGGCCGAAGAATCGAAAGGCCAGCTTCTGATTTGCCCGCGGCGCCAGTGAGGAACGGACATAAGGTTGGAACTTCACATAAACCCAGTCCCCAACAGTGAACTGCCGCTCAGAACGCTTCTGGTTGGCCTGTTTAACCATGCGCTCCTTGGCACGCACCAAATGTTGACGGATAAGATCAGTCATCAATTGACGTTCATCCAACCAGGACTGCAGATCGGCCACCGGAGCAACATCCGATTCAGAGATGCAAAAGTGGGAAGGGGCGTACCCATACAGGACCTCAAAAGGAGAACGGCCAAGGGCGGAATGAGGGCTACAATTGTACCAGTATTCAGCCAAATGCAACCAGGCGCTCCACTTACTGGGGCATGCGTGAACGTAACAGCGAAGGAAGGTTTCCAAACACTGATTAACACGTTCAGTTTGGCCATCCGACTGTGGATGATACGCCGAGCTCATCCTCAACTGCACATGAGACAGTTTAAACAAATGGGACCACAACTGACTGGTGAAAACGCGATCTCTGTCCGACACAATGGCAGAAGGCAAACCGTGAAGGCGGTAAATCTGCTGCATGAAAACCGAAGCCACCGTCAGCGCCGTAAAAGGATGACGCAGCCCCACGAAATGTGCATACTTGGAAAAAGTGTCCACGACGACCAAGATGCAATTGAGACGTCCCGACAACGGTAAACCCTCCACGAAATCCATGGAGATAACCTTCCAAGCCCTGTCAGGTACCTCCAACGGTTGAAGTAATCCAGGAAGACGAGCACGATCCGGCTTTGCCTGCTGACAAATGCGACAAGCTGAGACGAACGATTTAACAATGCCCTTCATTCCTTTCCATGCGAATAATTGCTTGAGACGGCGAAATGTAACCGGGAAACCAGAATGACCCCCAACCGGACTAGAGTGAAGAGCTGATAGCAGCTGACGATGCAAGGATGGAACATCGCCCACCCAAAGGCGCCCCTTGTAACGAAGCAACCCATCGTGCAAGGTAAAATGAGGAACCGCAGTGGGCTCAACTGCTAGCTTAGTAAGTAATTGTTGAGAAAAATCATCCGACTGATAAGAATCCATGATCTGTTGAGCCCAAGTCGGTGTGGCAATAGAAATGGCAGCACACAGACTGTCAGAAGGCGGGCATCGAGACAGGGCATCGGCAACCCGATTGTCCGATCCTTTGCGGTAAATAATCTTATATTGTAAGCCCAGCAACTTTGTGAACACTTTTTGCTGCCATGGTGTATGTAACCGCTGCTCCTGAAGTTGCACGAGACTCTTTTGATCCGTCAAGATATGAAACTCCGCTAGCTGCAAATAACTTCTCCAATGATCAACTGCTAACAAGATGGCCATGTATTCTTTTTCATATGTAGAAAGTCCCAAGGAACGCGGGCCTAAGGCCTTACTCAAAAATGCCAGAGGATGACCTGCCTGCATCAACACTGCGCCAATGCCGATGCCACTAGCATCAGTCTCAATCACAAAAACCTGATGAAAATCCGGTAATGCCAAAACTGGAGCCGAGGTAAGAGCCGATTTCAAAGCGTCAAAGGCTTGCTGATGTAGACTAGTCCAAACAAACAGACAGCCTTTACGCAAGAGTTCCGTCAACGGTTTAGAGAGAATACCAAAATGTCGCACAAATCGTCGGTAGTACCCAGCTAAGCCCAAGAAACTGCGCAACTCTTTCACTGTAGTCGGTTGCGGCCATTGAAGCACGGCCTGCACTTTCGCTGGATCCGTAGCCACGCCGGCGGCTGACACAATATGCCCCAAGTACCTGAGTTCCCGCTGAGCAAAACTGCATTTAGAGCGCTTGATCAACCAGTTATCCTTGCGCAATAGGTGTAATACGGCCCGAAGATGCTGTAAGTGCGCTTCGAAGGTGCGGCTATAAATTAAGATGTCATCAAAGAAAACCAGAACACACTTGCGAAGAAGTGGAGCAAGGGTAGTGTTCATTGCTTTGAGAAATGTGGCAGGGGCACCCGAGAGACCGAAGGCCACGACACGAAATTCGTAATGACCTGTATGCGTTTGAAATGCTGTCTTATGCTCCTCCCCAGGGCGAAGTAAAATCTGATGATAACCCGCTGTTAAATCCAAACAAGAAAACCAGCTAGCTCCGGTTAATTCATCCAACAACTCCTCTATAATGGGCACCGGGTACTTGGCCTTGACCGTAATGGCATTAAGATGTCGGAAATCAACGCAGAACCGAAATGTCCCATCCTTCTTCTTGACGAGCAGGACTGACGAAGAAAATGGACTGGTGCTGGGGCGGATAACACCCGACTGAAGCATCTGCTGGACTTGCCGCTCGATCTCATCCTTGACAGCAGGAGGAGAACGATAGGGCCGTACTGAAACGGGTGCGGCGCCGGGCAGCAGAGGAATCGTATGGTCACAATCACGCGGGGGCGGTAACTGAGAAGGAGTAGCAAACACCGAATCAAACTCCTGTAAAAGGTCATGAACTTCGGGAAGCAACGGAGTGGAACTGTCAGCTGATAACGACGAAAGTGTGGACAACTGCACCACTGACCCCACTGGTAACTGCGCATCTATGCCGTGCAACTGAGCCCAGCCATCGTTGTACGGAATACGAAGCCACTGGTCCCGCCAATGAACCTTCATTGGGCTAAAAGCGGTCAGCCAATCCATACCCACGATCATGTCGAATACAGATAACGGAAAAATCTTCAAGGAGGAAGTGAACTGGTAGCCTTGCACTGACCAAACTGCAGCCGGCAAGTGAGAATTGCAAACCACGCGGCTGCCATCCGCCATACGAACCAAAGCTTCCTTGGACAGAGACTGAACACCACTGAAAGAAACAGCGACGGACGAACTGATGAAAGAATGCGAACTGCCCGAATCAAGGAGGATCAATACTGAACGGTGCTGAATAGTTCCCTGAAACTTCATCGTGCGGGTGCCCATAGACCCTTGAACTGCCGAAACTGAAATTGTCATAAACAATTGCGGATCGCCGTCCGGTACTGGCTCACCAGCGGCAGTGTGATCGTCCTCCAGATGACAGAGGTCCCAAACTTCCTGCAAGGCGTGTAGCTGAATATGCTCGGGGCAGCGATGATCCCGGGACCATTTCTCGGCACATCGAACACACAGGCCGCGGGCTCGGCGATAAGCACGGAGAGTGGCCAGCTTATCGTCGATAGGACGACCACGCCGATCCTCCCTTGGGGATGACGACTCGACCATCTTGTCTGGGCGTGGCGGCGGAGGCAGCGGCAGAGGACTCCGCGGCACCGGCCTGTTACTCCACGAGTACTCCGGCTTGCGATGTTCTTTACGCTTGGATGGGTCCGCCATCTCCTCCTGTAACAGAGCGAGAGCGCAAGCAGAATCCAGAGTCGAAGGACGATGCATATGAACAGCATGCTTAATATCATCACGCAGCCCATCCACAAAACGCATGGCATAATAAAGTGGGTCAGTCTGACGACCATAAGCAATCAATTGATCGACCAAACCCGAAAACTTCTCCACATACTCCGACACCGAACCTTGTTGACGAATACTGAAAAGTTGGCGAATCAACAATTCATGTTGATCCCTGCCAAAACGCTCCAGTAACAACTGACAAAAGTCCGCCCAGAGGAGACGGCGAACGCGAGTCTCAACGGACTGCAACCAACGCGCCGCCGCACCAGACATGTGCATCCCCGCAACCCTGATCCATAAGGACGGATCCACGGAATACATGTCGAAATAATCTTCACAACGGGTGATCCACAACTTAGGATTTTCCCCATCAAAAGACGGAAAATGCATTTTAGGCAACTGATGTAAAGCATAGTTGGAACGTTCACCCCCAGATCGCGTCTCCATCCCGACTGACCCCAAATTCACAAACCCAGGCAAGGAAGTAGAACGACCCAATGGAGGAGGGGGAAGATCATGCGTACCCTTGACCGGGAGGTGGGTGTGGAACCCAGTCTCCCGGTGATGATGTGCATCGCGGTGCCCACCTGGGCCGACGGCCGTGTCACCGGCTGATGAAGCTGCCGCGGCCGTCACCGGACTGGATAAGATACCCGTCGCGGTTGCTGGGTTGCCACCGAGCACCACTCGATGGACCGTCTTACGAAGTGCCCCTATCTCCACGCGGAGGTCTTCAACGGTGGCCTCGATGCGAGGTTGCCATTCGTCGAACACCTTGGCCGCACCCTCCATGGCGCCGAAACGATCCGCGAGTGTCTTCTCCACAGCATCGATGCGCTGCGATAAGGATGACTGGAGACCGGAGAAGTCGCCGCGAATGCCTTTCAGTTCCTCCATGATGATCTGAAGATTGGGATCCATCGCACCCTGTTTCTTGCGAAAGCGGGTGAAGTGGTCGTGGTGGATACTGCTGGGTTCCAGATCGGTGTCTCTGATACCAATTATGTTAGCTTCAGTTGCTTGAAGGGAAGTAGACGAAGAAGAACAAGAGGAAAAGATAAACCAGCAGAACACAGAAGGAGGAATCAGATACTTGTTGTCTTACTTCTTGGTCTTACAAGGTTTTCCAGCCCTCCCTTTATCCGCACGCAGGCGGAGGAACTCCTAGAGCTACGCTGTATGCATCCATTCTGGACCGTAGAATCTCGTGCTACGCTTCCTGGGCCTCAGCCCGGCTGCCGCGCTTGGCCCGGCCTTCTCTTCGACGCGAGCCGTGCTGTCTTCAGCTGAAGCCTCGCCAAAGTTATCCCTTGCTGAACCACCAGTGCTCACACAACACTAGTAGCAACAGTGGCAATTACTACTCCAGTGATCAATTTCTTAGTGTGCTTCTTGTCAGAGAATTCGGATGCAGCCAAGCGAATCAGAATCGTGCCGCCTCCACTACCAATGCTACTCACATCTTGCAGGTTGACGAGCTCTCCATACCAAAGTGAGCCGCTGCCGTTGAAGGAATAAGCAGTGCAAGAAGAGTTGCTTAGACATGCAAGCTCACACTCTTTACTGCTTGCAACGACAGTGTTTTGTGCATTGCTTGGTAACTTCACATTCACCATAGTGTAGAATCTGTCATTCTGTGAGCTATTACTGCTGCACTGCAGCCCAACATTTCTACTGCACCCTACGGTGTGATCGCCGTGCAACCACTCGCCCTGGTATTGCTCTCTGAAACCACGAAGGCAGCTACAGGAGGCCAATGCGTTCACAGTGCAGACACTGAACGGCCCGCACAATGAGTACACGTCGCACTGCACCTTGGGCTCCGACCAGAACATCATCCAGTCCTTGATATCCTCTAGCCACGTCATGAACTGAATCCGCCCCGTCGAGTCCACGACGAACCTCTTGATGACAGCGTCGTCCTTAATGCCATACACAAAGTAGCTCTCGTTCTCGCCGTCGACGTAGTCGAAGGTGTACATCGACTTGGGGTAGATGTTGGTGGGTGTCATCTCTGGCACGGCGGTGAACATGTGACCGTTCCAGTTGCCGCTGGTCCAGTACTGCTGGGTATCGTTCCATTTCAGCAAGTACTGGGGAGTGCCGTTTGGATCCAACTCAAGGGAGAACACCCCTGGAGCTGGATCGTTGTAAGCCTTCCATGCGACTAGACGTGTGCTTACGCCGGTGAGCTTGCTTCGGCCGAGCTTGCCGCCGGGGAGCCACGTGTTGCCGAAGTGCTCGAAGCTTTGCCATAGCACAATGGAGGTGTTGGATGCGTCTGCTAGGACAAGGTTACCGTTGTCAAGGATGACACCGACTGTGGAATTGGAGGTGATATTGGTGATGTTGGTAGACCAGACTGGACTTGTTGAGTGGTCGAGTAGGACCATGTTGCCATCGGTTGATATGGTCAGCTGTGAGAAGTCCGGTTTGGATATTGGAGAGTTCCTGTTCGCTACCCAGACTGGTGTTTGCTTTGAGATTTGGTTGTACCAGATGCCGATGAACCAATGCTGTGAGTTTTCTGTTGCACATCGATCAGAAGGAAACATTACGACATGGCTCGGTAAGTGAATGATTTTTTTTTCGTAAAAAGTTGTTGTGTCTCTACTTCTAAGTATCCAATGTCCTGACTAAAGTGAAATTCTCCAACGACCAGAGGTCATTGGTGCTGTCATAGCCTAACATATTAGGCCCTATTCCACATGGTTTCGGTTTCTATCTTATTTTGATTTTTGGGTTATTTAAACTAGAAATTATTTAGAACACATCGGCTTTTAATTTTAGCTTATTTTGATTTTTTAGCTTTATTTAATTTTCCCCTTATCCCTTTGTATTATCTTTAACAATATAACGGCTTTTTATATTTATTAATTTTTTTTCTTATTTTTTTTCAAAAAAGTTAACAGTCACTACAGTGTAATTTTAACTATAAGACAAAAATCACAAATAAAAGGTTAAGCTATGAGACGGTTGGAGCGGCAATTGTATAGTGTTATCAAGTCAGAAAGAAAGAAGTTCTAGAATCCGTGCAACCGAGCCATTATAACTTTGACCAAAGATACAGTGGTAAATATTGAACATATTTCAAATATATGAGTTGTAGTATAATCTAATTTGCCGTTGCCTTTTGAATAGCTAAAATGTTCCTTTTTTACTACAGGTGGTAGTACTAGTTCTCGGCGTGCTGCACTCGGAAGTTAGAATAATTTTTTTTCCTGTATACAAGCAACAAAAAAAAAAGGAACTGATAGGCTATTCCACCTGGTTGGAAGAAGCCCAGCGCGAACTTGCCCCCCTTGGACACCAGTGGCCTTTGGCTGCCGGAGCCGGACAGCGGCCGGTCGACGGTGATGGTATCGGCGGCACCAGCACGTAACACAGCTCCTTGCAGAGCAGCCAATCCCACGATGAAAAGAACGGAAGCGAGAACAGGGGAGCAGGGTGTCCCTGAGCTCGCCATTGCTCCAGACTCGAGAGCATAGCGGACGCAAGGAAGGGAGCGAGCTTTTATAGACGAACGTTTCGACGAAAAGTGCAACAAAGAAAGCGAAGTGCAGTAACGAAACGAAGCTTCCAGTTACAGAGTGGACTTTCCATTTCACGCGTGTAAAGTTTCCAATTACTGAATGGACTTTCCGGTTCACGTGTGTCTGTTACCCGAAAGTATTTTGTGGAATAACGGGTGGAGCGTTTCTCTCTGAAAGAAGCTTCTGTGGAATGTTGAAGCCGCGATTGAAGGCATCAGTCCCGCTTACATTTCGGCTCCTACCTTTTGACTTTTTAATTTTGTTTTTTGAACTTGTTTTTTGCTTTTTTTTCTCTTTAATTTTTCTATTATTCATGATGATATATTTTTTTATTTTTTAAATTTAGTTACGTAAAAAATTAACAATATTTATAATATATTTTTAATCACTATAACATAAACCCGTTGGAGCAGTACCGGCACCATCTGAACGCCATAAAAGCATCGGCATTGGTCAAGATGCGGACTTCGTATTCTCTTGGGCGCCTATTCGGTCAGAGGATGTATAATGCAGGTATTTAGAGAGATATTTAGTAAGAAAAAACTATTTTTTTGCCACATAGAATAGATAAGGTGCTTATTTTAAAGCATCGATGCTTAAATAAGCATCGGTACTTAGCAGATGTTTATGTGTATAACTGAATCTAATTAATAGATAATATAACATCTAAGTACCTATGGAAGAGATGTTTGCATTGAAGGAAATATCTTTTGCATAAGTGCTTAATGATATAATTATATTCTCTTTTTAAGCATTCGTATATAAATATCTTGTATTATACATGCCCTCAGTCAATATGATACTGAGTGTTCGTGGCCAGAACGCCCCGTGTCTGGTTGGTATCCGCGCGTCGTGTCTGGTTGGAATCGTACCGTGCGCGCCTATGCCCTATGGATCTGTGGTCGACGTGATGGATCTTGAAAAAAACAACTTTTGTTAACCCGCAGATGAGAAATCAACGGTTGTGATGGAACCGCTGCCTGAATGTCAGGCCCATTGAGTAATCCTGTTCTTAGATCTTGATTCTGAGTCTCCTGTTTAGTGTTTGCAACAGCTTAACCCATCCCAAACTACCAGGATTGATTTCAAGGAGGTCACCAGTTCAAGGATTTAGGATGCTACAACATATGGACTATAAAGATTTTTTTTAAAATTTCTTCAGATGCTAACATAGTTTGGGTCACCGGGCCTAAATTTCCGATCTCCAAACCTGAGCCCTGCTAAACGCCAGGCTGGGCCATTTTTACTCGGCTCTACGGAGGAATACGCAGTGTATCAGAGGCTCATAGCAGGCAAAGCATCCACTAGTCTACAGAGTTCTGTTCCATTTCAACACTTGTTTTCTGACGAGAACAGTATAATTCTCAAATTATTACATCAATATATCTATCGAATATATCCTTTATTGATAAGAAAGAAGATTCATGAGATAGTCGTAAGTTCTCCTTCGGCTACTCCATGAAGTTGTAAGCTCTTCTACGATCGTGAAGTTATAAGTCTTTCTATGACTACTCTATGACCGTGACCTCTTCTACGAACATGAAGTCATAAGTTCTTCTACGATCACATAGTCATATGCAGTCCTACGATCACCTCGTGATCGTAAACTATTCTGCGGTTTTTATATCTCCAACCGACTTAACAAACGATGTCTTACTACATCGTGGGGGCGTCTGATAAGACGATTAGAATGTGTGTTTATCCAATAACCGCACATGATATCTCTCTGATAATAACTTCCGTCAAACGGTTATCAACCGAAGCGTTCAGACGTCTTATAGCTAGGATAATAGTCGTCGCTTCACCACCTATTTAAAGGTTAACGTCGGAGGGGAGAAAGCAGGGGCGAAGCCAGATGAGAGATAGTGTAGCCTTTCTTTCACATTACACAGCTGTAATCATTTCCTCTGATTAGTAATTACATAGGGCATAGGGTTATTATTCTCCCAGGAGAAGGCCCGAATCTAGATAAAAATTCTCGTGTCTCTGTTCCGCAAGACCATAGCTTAGTCTTCTAAGAGAATCTCTGAATACAAACAAATCATACATAAGATCGGTATTAGAACACCGATAGTTGGTGCCGACCGTGGGAATTTTCTTCTTCCAAGACTCCGATAATTTCCTGATCGGCAAGTTTCTGTTTTTTCACCTGATGTCCTCATGGCGGACGAATGGAACAAGGAGAACTGGTTCGACTTGGCCGACTACGAGGCCTATGACGACTACGAGCAGACCATGCTTGCTTCCGACGGTGAGTTTATCCATAGAGATCCATCCAATGATCCTAGAGACCACACCGCAGGAAAAGCTGATGAGGGATCCAAATCGGAAAATTTATGTTTTTGCCACCCTTATGAGGTGAGGGGCAACAGATTTGCCACCCTGGCCCGTTGTCAGTGACTCAGGCGGTTCCACATGTAAGTGACAGAGGTAATTGGCCAATCTTAAGAGTGGCAAAAACATGAATCTCCCGATCCAAATCCCCCACATCAGTACGTCCAACAGAGGACTCACTTCCCCAAGTGGCAAGGGTCAACTTGACCATGATGAGCACTCGTAACGTGACAATGGGCCCGTCCTCAAGCATTCGAGTCCCACGGCAACACTCCGAGCAGTTTCAGCAAGCCTTGAAATCTTCCAATTGGGGAACCTATTGCCAACTGGTGGTAGTAACTCTTCGGTCAAATCTGCAAAGAGAATGGGTGGGCACTCTCTGTGTTCGCTCATATTTTCACAAGGAACATATGCGACCGGGGATAGTTATAACCCAGAATTCTCCTACCTGATAGGGTTTACTCCAAGCCATGAGGCAATATCACTCGACGATTCTTCAGAAGAGGGGGCCTCTCTTAGAAGTGGAAATTCTAGACAGGAGGTGTTTGCCCTGCCCGCAGATCCTCATCACCCTCTCGGAGGAAGGCCTGAGGATGCTCCCCGTCGATCACACTCTCCTGCCTCTCATGAGGATGGTGAGGAGACCTCCAGTGATGAGTACGATCACTACTCTGATGAGCGTAGGAAAAATCCTAGAAATAATCGTTCTCCTGTGAGGCAGCCCTAGCCAACATCAGGGATTGAGGATCCCGAGACTGCTCGAAGGAGGTGACTGGTTACCCAAAGGTCTTTGCCTGGGCAAATCTAGTACCGGTCTGAAGAAGCTCGAGAACTTCAATGGATCAATGACTTGCTTGAGAGCCCGACTCAAGAGCTTGCTCGGGCACCAGGCTATTACTACTTTGCTGAAGGAATTGCACAAAGACTGCAATCTGATGGCCAGACTCGAGCACCCTCGCCGACGTGACATCAAGGATCGGCAAGGTACGACCACATCTAGTCAATTACAAAACTATCCTAGTTGGGTTCGGCATGATGATAGGGCGCGTCGAACTCCCGATCGCAATACAAGTCAGAGGAGAGTACCTCGAACGGCTCCAGAACAGCAAGTTGATGCTCGATCCTCGCTTCGAGCAAGGAATCTGCACCAGTAGTTAGAGTACGAGGAGTACTACCCTCGTAAGGACCAGACCTACTATCAGTTGGGTCCATCGACTGCCGGGCATCATTGAGTACGATTGCTTGGTGATGTCAACTACCCTTTCCCGCAAAGGAGATAACAAGAAATCATCACTTGATGCTGGGCATTCATGCCTGAACTTTGAGCATTGCACTGGCCATCGTGGTTTCGACCGGTGAATATGGAGAAATTTGATGGGTTCCAGAATCCCGTCGAGTTCCTCCAGATTTACACGACTATGGTTAGGGGCAATAGGAGGAGGCGAGCATGTCATGGCAAACTATCAACTAACTATGCTCGAAGGATTTGCTTGGTCTTAGTTGCTCAACCAACTATTCGAGTAGATCTATTCGTGGCAACACCTCTGCGACCTTCTGATAGCCAACTTCCAGGGTACGTACAATCGCCCTGGGAAGGAGGACAACCTACATCGAATGCACCAAGGCAGCGATGAGACCTTACGGTAGTTCATCCGATATTTTAGTCAGGTTTGTAACTCAATTTCGAAGGTCTCTGATATTTCTGCCATCAGGGCATTCAGGCAAGGCGAACGCAACCAGAGGTTCACAGAGGACATTACCTTAAATCCTCCGATTACCATCGTCGAGCTCTTTGAGATGGCAGACCACTATGCAACTACCGCGGAAGGGTCGAGTGGACCAGGATCGTCGATCAAGTCAATCCAAGTTCCAAAGGGCAAGATGAGGGCAGTAGGAGGAAGGAGAAGGCCAAGAAGTCCAATAACAGGGTGAAAGGGTAGAACCCTTTGGCTGGAAGTTCCAAGGAAGTCTTAGCCTTGGGTGATAAAGAGCCATGCAACTCTAAGCAATACTCCGACCGGGTTAAAGGCAAAAGTACCCGCGCAGAAGGACAACAAGCCTAGATGGTGCCCTCTTCACAAGAAAGAGGGGCACAATCTTCGCAGCTACCAAGTTTTCTAGCGAAAACTCGAGGATTACAATCTGGCAAGGGCCCACTTCCAACAGCTGAAGAACTAGGACAATCGATTGGGCGAAAGAACTCAGACGAGGACGACGACATGCCTTTCCAGGATCCGAAGCACACAATCGAGCATATCTACGGTGGATCCTCGGCGTATGAGTCCAAGCGATAGTATAAGGCTATCGAGTGAGAGGTAAATTATATCGACCCTCCCCTTGTCAATTATCCTTCTAAGTGGTCGGAAGTCACAATTTCTTTCGAAAAGACTGACTGCCTGATCCCTTCGACTCGACCTAGTTGATTTCCAATTGTGAATGAGCCCACCATCAACAACTGTAGAGTGAATCGTGTGTTGATTGATGGTGGCAGTTCTCTAAATATTTTATTTGTTAGTGCTCTGGACAATATGCAAGTCTCTTGTACCAGAATAAGGCATGCACAATATTCATTTCACAAAATCGTACCAGGATCTTTGGCAAAGCCAATTGGCGAAGTATCTCTGCCTGTCATGTTTGGGTCTCTGGACAATTTCAGTACAGAGTGAATCTCCTTTGATGTGGTCGACTTCGACACGGCAAACAATATCATACTCGGGCGACTAACCCTAGCTCGTTTTCTGATTGTCGCTCACTATGCCTATAAATGTCTTAAGATACCAGGTCCCAATGGAGTTATCATAGTCCGCTATGATAGAAGAATGGAGCTGACCTACGATTGCAAGTCCTTCGAGTTGGTCGGACAGCTACCGGCTCGAGAAGTTACTAAGGTATAGCCTTCGAGCAAGCACTTAAAGCCTAAAGCCAAACGAAGAAGTCAAAAAAAGTTTCACTGGACCCAACAGAGCTTTCGAAGATAGTTTGCATCAGGGTTACTTTCGACCCCACATAGGAAGACGCCATCATCACCTACCTCCAGGCAAACGCAGATGTGTCCACGTGGCGACCATCCAACATGCCCGGAGTCCCTAGGGAAGTGATTGAGTACAAGCTAACTCTTCAGTTTGATATGAAGCCCGTAAAATAGAAATTACAGAGATTTGCACCAGATTGATGGGAAGCTATCAAGTCGGAATTGAACAAGCTACTAAAAGCAGGCTTTATAAGAGAAGTCGATCACTCAGAGTGGTTGGCTAACTCTGTAATGGTTAAGAAGTCTAACGGTAAGTGGCATATGTGTATAGACTATACTGATTTAAATAAAGCTTGTCTGAAAGATGACTTTTCGCTTCCTCGTATTATTCAATTGGTTGATTCTACTGTTGGTTGTAAAATGTTAAGTTTTCTTGATGCATATTCTAGTTATCACTAGATCTGTATATCTTCGAAGATGAAGCGAAGACCATGTTTATCAAGTCGTTTGGAGTATTTTGCTATGTCAAGATGCCATTCAGTTTGGTAAATGTTGCTCTGAATTTTCAGCATTTAATGCAATTGACCTTTATATATCAAATGAGCTAAAATTTGGAAGCCTATGTTGATGATTTGATCATGAAAAGTGTCAAACAATTTAATCATGTTTCAGGCCTACAGGAGATTTTCGATAATCTTAGAAAGCATCACATGAAGCTCAACCTAGAGAAGTGTCTGTTTGGAGTCTCCTCAGAAAAATTACTTAGATTCCTTGTATCAGCAAGTGGTATGAAAGCAAATCATGAGAAGATCAAGGCCAACAAACAGATGCACGCTCTGACCACAAAGAAAGAAGTCCAGAAAACTCACCGAGTGCATGGTAGCTCTAAGTTGTTTCATTGCACGTCTGGGAGGAAAAGGTCTTCCTTTCCTTAAAATTCTGAGAAAACACGAAGGTTTCGAGTGGTTGAAAGAGGCAATGATACTTTCAAAGATATCAAGAGATATCTTATGAGTGCTCCAGTCCTAGTTTCTCTAAAACTAGGTAAGACACTCTTAGTATATCTATGTGCCATGCCATAGACAATAAGTGTTGTACTGGTTACAGAGCGCGAGGGCATCTAACGACTAATATACTATGTAAGTGAAGTTTTACATGGTCCTAAGGAGCGCTACCCTCAAGGTATCTATGGAGCGCATGCTTCCTACAGAACACTGGTTGATAAAGCCTTTGACAAGGTTTCTACTGGCCAACAACTCTCAATGATGCCAAGGATCTGGTTAAGAAATGTGTACAATGCCAGTCTCATAGTCGGCAAATAAATCAACTAGCTCAGGCTCTTTAGACAATTCCTTTATCTTGGCCTTTTGTGATCTGGGGTCTCGATATCCTCGGGCCGTTCCCAAGATCGTCGGGGGGCTTCGAGTTCCTCTTCGTGGCTATTGATACGTTCACAAATTGGATCAAAGCTGAACCAGTAAATGGGATAACAACGGAAGCCACAAAAAGATTCATGATGAGAAGTGTAATTACTCGATTTGAAGTCCCAAGTCAGATAATTATAGATAATGGTACTCAATTTTCATGCGCAAAATTCTAAGAATTTTACGATGAATTAGGTACTAAACTTTGCTATGCTTCGGTCACTCATCCTCATAGTAACGGGGTAGTCGAGCGTGCAACGGCCAAATAATGCAAGGAATCAAGACTTGAGTCTTGGACCAGCTTGTAAAGCACCTGGGGGCTTGGGTCCAAGAATTACCCTCTGGGTTGTGGGCAATTCATATGACCCCTAGTCGGGTGACAGGAGAAACTCCTTTCTTCTTAGTCTTTGGGGCAGAAGCCATGCTTCCCACAGAACTAAAGATCCAGTTGACAAGGGTCAAAACCTTCAGACTCCAACCAAGAACAACTTCAAGTGGATGACATTAACTTGCTCGAAGAAAAAAGGAATCAAGCCTTAATTCCATCAGCAGCCTATCAGCAAGCCATGCGTAAGTACTACGATCGTAAGGTCCAACCTCATAGCCTTTGTTACATCCAGGAAACCGACAAGAGAGGGTGAATAGGCAGTCTAAAAAATCTTCTTTAATTAATTATTAATTTCTATTAGGCTAAACCAAGCAAAAAATGCGGAAGCTTAACATAAAAAGGTTTAGTACAAATAACGCCTAAAACAACCGAGTTCACCTAAGTGCACCAACAAGATAAGCTTATGTCAAGGTTTACAATCCTAAAATGACAAGCAATCAATTTAATTCTAAGAACATAAATTTCTTGAATGTAAATTAAGCACAAGAAAATAAACCATAATTGACAAGGTTGTTTTTTTTACCATGGTGTTTAGAGACTTGCCGGTCTCCCCTGGTTCACGTTGAGGTTAGCCCAAACGAATTGGACTGAATCCACAAATTAAGCCGACACACCTCAATCCACAAGTGGTAGCTCTTTTCCGCTTTTGGTAGGTGGGGCTCCAACATTCACAACTTTGCCAGATCTTCTTACAATCTTCTTTAAGAAGATCATCACGCACAACGCCTCCAACGCCATCTAGGAGTCGGCAAGCTCTAAGAGTAATAAGTCAAGCCACTCGCTTGACTCTCAGCATGTGCAACGAATGCATAAGCTTGAATGGATACACAATCCACCTTTAGGTGCAACACATGCAATCTAGATCCTTTCTCCTTGCTCACAAGATGCAACACATGCATATTTAAGAGGAAGACCTCATACTAGCTTAAAGGAGTGAAAATGGAGTGCAAAAGGTTACCCTCCAAACGGCCACAAGGGGGTATATATACCAACACCTAGAAACTAGCCATTAGGACAGAAAAACAGGATTTCTGGAAGTACCACAGGCAAATGATCGGTACTTCCACTTCCCTCAGTAACAGTCACAAAACTAGCCGTTGCAGACAAATACGGTAGTTTCGTCGTGCAAAATCTGGTACTACCAATCATCGAAAGTGATGCAGTACTCGTGCGGATCTACTAATTTTCTCAGGGACGAGAAGACTCCACACATGTGCCTCTCTAGAAAAAATATATCGTTACACAAGTCAGACATTCTGTAAATCGGAAGTACCACTCACACAGAGCCAGACGTTCTGCAAATCAGAAGTACCACTCACATAGAGCCGGTAGTACCACTCGCTGATTGGACCACTCACACAGAGCTGGTCAAAAGTATCGATCATTGACTACACTGGTCCCTGACCACGTCGGATGGTTCGACCATTCAGGTCTCCGACCATGTTGTCTGGCTTGACCACACAGATCTCTAACTACGCTCATCTCCAACCACCCTGGTCTCCGACCATGCTGTTCGGATTGACCACACAGGTTTTTGACTATGTTGGACTTTGATCACATTGGTTTCGACCACTCAGATCTCGACCACATCGACCATGTCAATTTTCTACCAAGTCAATCTTCGATCACACAGATCTCTGGCTACTCTATCGATCTTCGACCACATTGTATTAATCACGCCAGTTCTACCATGTTGGTTTTGACCACATATGTCGACCACGTTGGTTCCAACCACGTCGGTTTGACCACGCTGGTTTCAATCACACAGATCTCAACCACATCAGTTTCAACCACGTCGGTTCGACCACACTAGTTTCGATCACACAGATCTTCAACCATGTAGCTTCGATAACGTTGGTTTCAATCACACAGATCTTTGACCACGTCGATTGTGACTACGCTGGTTCGACCATGCTGGTTTCGATCACACATATCTCTACCACGTCGATTCCGACCACACTGGTTCGACCACGCTGGTTTCGATCACATAGATCTTTGACCACACAAGTCTTCGAACACATTGGTTCGACCAAGTCGGCTCTTGACCATGAAGGTCTTTCACCACCAACACACGCGGTAGTTCCATGATTACAACGCCGGTAGTTCCGGTCAGCGGTATTACCACAGACTACACTGTGATAGTTCCAATTTCCCTAAGAAGTGCAGATACTTCAACAGATTTTGAAAAACACATTTGCCAAAAACAGTATCTTGCACACAATGATCAAACATCATTTGCAATAAGTTATAAAACACATTTGCACTCTTTTAGAATCATGACACAAGGATTATATATGAGCTTCAACTATTTGTAAAACACATTTGCAAATATAAACCTCATACCAAAAAGAATGAAAATATGGACTTCAAACACTTGCAAAGCACATTCGTAATGTATAGTCCCATGTTACAAGGATTCAACACATGAGATTCAACTATTTGCAAAACACATTCGCAAATACAAGTCTCATGACAAAGAGTGCTAGATTAAATGAGGTAGAGCTATCAACACATGATGAGACTCAAGTTACTAAACAACACCCCTTTTAATAGTACGACAATCTATGCTAGCAATCCAATCTTTCAACCAAACTCCAAGACCGGTAAAAGACTAGGAATGCATCCTCAGCCCTAACTAGTCATACCTTTACCTTAGCATCTTCTTAAAGCATGATGACACACACCTCCACTTCAAGTCTGGGTCATTGTCACTTGAACTCCATCAGCACATTATGGGTCTTCACTTGACTATAATCAACACACGATCATCTCCTCTTGGATATACATCAACTCATGATGTATCCTTCACTTGACTTGATGATCTTCAACAAATGAAGCCATCCTAAATCATCCTCTTTTGTGGAACCTAACATATTCATCCAACTAATAGAAAATATTAGTCCATAAAACAATTGACATCAATTACCAAACTTCACCATTAACATATAATGGATGGATTAGATTCTACAATATTTCTTTTTGGTAATTCATGACAATCTCAACAAATAATAAGATAAGAATTGAATTGAGAGTATATAACATGTACACAACAATTGTATATTCAAGAATAAGCTTTTAAAAGAAAAGAGTTAAAGGAATACGAGAAAGATGTCCAAATAGACAGCCTAAAGTTTAGAACTTACTATCTATTTTCTCCAGCAAAGCTTTGGATGCAGAGTTGACCTTCAAGAGGTTTATTGATAATGTACAATTATCCATCTTTAGTCTCTATGAATCGGCCTTCTCATTCTCAAGTGCAACAAACAATAACTCTGCGTCGAGCTTAGACCTGTAAGGGTTAAAAGAAGACATGAAATGCTGGAGTGTGGTGTAAAGACAAGATTTGTGTACATAAATTAGTAACTTACAATGCCGCTACTTTCTTAGAGAGTTCGACATTCTCTTGTCGTAGAAGCATAAGCTGTCTATGGTATTCAGCCACAGTTGCCATATCTTCTAATGCTCTCTGGATAAAGAAGAATAGTGAGAAACAAAAAAGACCAGGTATGAACGTTCAGGTTCTTGATACCAACATTCACACTCCTACGAGCAAACCTTCCAAACTCCCGTCAGGAATCTTTGAGTTGGTCGAGCTCTTCGACCTTGTTCCACCACACCTTCTCAGGACGTTCGTCGCCGAAGATATACCCTTTATTCAGAAGGTCTTTGGGGTGTGTTGAGCTTGATCAAAAGAAGATCCCGCTACAAAGGGAGGGTTAAAAAATGAAGAGACAAAGTTAGGTTGTTCTTCCTCTTCTTCTCCAATAGTACCTTCTCGAAAGCGAAGAGAGACATCCTCGGTCATCTCCTCTTCAGCGTGATGCCCGAAAGGATTTTCTATCCCTTTATAAGCTTCAGCAGCAGCCCCAATTGCTGTTGTGGTCGTCTTTTTGACCACCATCTCCACCATCGTTTCAGCCACGGGTAGATCTGCAGGGGGCTTCTCAACAGGAGCATCCTTGGATAGTGGAAAGGCCGAGCTAGAATCACAAAAAAAATGAATCAACATGCAAGAAGACATAAAGGTAAAATGCAGTATATGTACTTGTATTTTCATACCTTGGTGTCATTGCCTTCAGTGTGAATTTAGAAGGAACCCTCCTAGAGAGCGGTTTCTTTGACTTCTTCTCTGCAACCACGTCTGGTCATGGAGAAATGAGAACCTCTTTGACCATGCCTGGTCGAGAGTCTTGAACTCCTTCGACCACGTCTAATCGAAGGTTTGAAGCAAGAGTTACTGCTCCTTCCTCCTTTTTTGCTAGTCAGTCTCAATTTTGACCACCTCAAGAGCAACCTTCTTTTCGATCATAGGTTCTACCGTCGCGGCAGTCTCCTTCATAAAAGACATAAAACTCCTCCAGTTTTCCTTTTTGAGTCGCTTAATAAATCCTTAAAAAGAGCCAATTGAGTTAGATTCGGGGTCATAATAGAAGGGTACCTTAATTTTAGGAGTCAGCTATTCCAATATAGTTGCCCCTATTTCACTTGTAGTAGTCATATCTGCAATAAACTTCTCAATGGGGCCACTTGGGGTAGTAGGAGGAAGAGCAACAAGAGGAATGACTACATTTGCGCTCCATTTGTCTTTATTGACTGTCTTAACTAGTCGATGTCTCTTTGCCAGAGGAGCCTCGGTTTTCTCCACTTCTCCTCGGACGACCATCAATTCGACTTCTTAGTCATCCTGACGGTGGTTCATCCCTACACTCTTCTAAAAAAAAGAACACTATTTGGTTGTTCATTACGACTACACAGTCCTAAAGATGAAGTCAATTTTTCCATTACCTTTAGGCGTTCTTCTTTTTCTTCCACAGACACGTCCACCAAGATACGAGGGACCTCCACCTTAGGTGATGGAGCAAGCCTTCTCGCACACAGCCTTGACTCGTGAGTTGATTTCCTCAAAATCAAGGTCTATTTATATAGGCATGGTTGTCAATAAACAGTACTCGAAAGGAAGTAATATAATTACGATTACAAGTACAAATGTTATTTATCATTCTCATAGTCCCTAGTCAGATATGAGATTCCCGAGTACATCCACATGGGATGTGCTCAACACTTCAAGGGACTGATACGACGTGTGATGAGGTCTTTCACCACGTGCCAGCCAGTAAGTCCCTTATCCCTCAAATCTTTAATGGCTGAGATGCAAGGAGCTATTCGAGTAAGGTCTTTGGGGGTTGATTTCAAAGACTGTTATTCTCCGTGGCTTTTCCCATGAAAGAAAGGTTGTCATCACTGGTTGTCTCCAAGTAGAACCACCGCTTCTTCCATCCCAGCCATGAAGACCGAGTGAACATTTGGATGTAAAGTTCCGTCTTCCCATCGTGGAGCTTCAAACCGTAGCTCCCAGCGATCTTGGTCTGCCGACTCATCCTGTAGTAAAACCGAAAGAGCTCGAGATCCGCGGGGATACCCAAATATGCCTCGCATAAATATATGAAGATGCTAAGCATCGTGATTGAATTGGGAACCAAGTTTACCAATTCAACCCAAAATACTCTAGAACAACCATGAGGAAGGGATGAGCAGGGAAACAGAGGCCACACTCACAATAGGTTGGAACATCGGAATCTCTCCAATTTGCTGCGATGGCCAGTGTTGCCTGCTGGCTTCGATCCATCTGCAGAATTACCATGGTAGAATATTCTCTTCAACCTCTAATGCATCAGCTTAGCATTATCCATATCCGATACAACCCAAGTTGATGTAGACTTCATCATTCTTTTGGGTGATTAGGATGGATTTGAGCGAGATTGTGGAAGAACGAGGGGATTAACTGGCGACAAAAAGCTCAAACAAATTGGAGCAAATGGGGAAAGTAAGAGACCAGGAGTAACCTCATGGTAAGTTTTTATAACCATGTGAGTCGGTACTCGCCTCAAGAACCAAAAGGTTATCTTGAAAACTGATTTGGTGGACACAACAGCAAAAAAAAACGATTGGGCTTTTTTGTTGTTTTGAAGTCCATCTATTTTTACAACTCAAGCGAAATAACCTTATTGACCAAGCTTTTTTCTGGTCGGTAAGAATAAAAAAAGCCTTTGCTTTCAATTATTTTTTATTTACAACCACTCTTTCTTTCTCAAGTAAGTTATTTTCACTTGAAGTTGGGGCTAGATGACAAGAATAGTATAATCCTCAAATTATTACGTAACTATATTCGCCGGATATACCCCTTATTGATAAATGAGAAGATTCATGAGGTAGTCGTAAGTTCTCCTTCGGTTACTCCATGAATTCATAAGTTCTTCTACGATCATGAAGTCGTAAGTCCTTCTACGACTATTCTCTTATCGTGAACTCTTCTACGACCATGAAGTCGTAAGCTCTTCTGCGGCCACATAGTCGTAAACAGTCCTACTATCACATTATGATCATAGACTATTCTGCGGTTTCTATATCTCCAATCGACTTGTCAAACGATGTCTTACTATATCATAGGGTCGTCTGATAAAGCGGTTAGAACGTGCGTTTATCTAATAACCGCACACGATCTCTCTCTAACAACAACTGCTGCATGGTGAATAGGCCACTCTGACAATAACTTCCGTCGGACGGCTAACACCCGAAGCGTTAAGGCGTTTTCTAGCACGAGGCAACGACCGTCGCTTCACCACCTATTTAAAGGTTAACATCGGAGGGGAGAAAGGAGGGGCGAAGCCAGATGAGAGATAGTGTGGTCTTAGTGAGCTGGGCGGCAGCAGACAGTTAGTGAGCTGATCAATAGCCAAAGAATGTTCGTTGCCGGAAACATATACTACTGGAGAGAAATCGCAAAGCGCAGCTTTTGTAGGGTGAACGAGAAATACATACATTTACTAATGCTCTGTAAAAATTTCTTGGCTAGATCACGACACGCCCCGCGACATGAGTATTAACTCCCGGACACAGCTCAGTAGCTGGTTAGCACGTACTATATCTCAACGCCACCATAAGAAATTAAGCACTTCATGTCCGTAAGAAGGCATATATACTTTTGCTACGCAATCCTGCATGGATCCGAAGCATCGGCAGAAATGGCCGTTTCTCATGTGGTATTAACAAAATAACATTCTCGGAGTAGTATTTGTGAAAATAACATTTCTGCCAAAAAGTCGGAGTATCTATGGTAGAAATGCTATTTTTACAAATATCATTTCGAAAATGCTATTTTTGATAATACCGTATAAAAAACAACTATTTCTGTCAAAAACTTGGGGATCCAACCTCAGGTCGACGGCAACCCTGAAAAGAACTTGACGTAATTCGATGGATCCCCGAGCACTTTGAGCGATCTCGGGATCGGCGGGTCGTTGACGTCAATGAGCCCGTCAAGAACCTGCACCACCATCCCCATGCTCGGCCTCGCACTCTCGGCGTCCTGCACGCACCAGCAGGCCACCTTGCACGCCCTCTCCACCTCGGCCATGTCGGCGTTTCCGCCGAGCTGGCCGTCCACCGCGCTCTTCAGGTCGCCGTCGAAGAGCCGGCTCACGGCCGTCGACGGGAAGAAGTCCACCGTGCCGTCCTGCCGCTGCTCCACGTTCCTCCTGCCCGATATGATCTCGAACAGCATCATGCCGTAGCTGAAAACGTCTGCCTTGGTCGTGATGGCCTCGCCGGTTATCCACTCCGGCGCGAGGTACCCTACCGTGCCCCTCATCGTGGTCAGCACACGGCTGAAGTCACGGCCCATGAGCTTTGCGAGCCCAAAGTCTGCAACTTTCGGAACAAACGTCTCGTCCAGGAGTATGTTCTCAGGCTTGATGTCGCAGTGTATGATGCAATCCCTGCATTTCTCGTGCAAGTAGTCCAATCCTCTCGCAATTCCAAGTGCAATTTGGTATCTCGTGTCCCAACTCAGGATACCTTGGCTGGATCCGAAGAGGTGCCTGTCCAAAGAGCCATTTGGCATGTGCTCGTAGACGAGAAGCCTTCGTGTTCTCTCGGAGCAGAACCCGAGCAATCTGATCAGGTTGACATGCTGAGTCGTGCCTATCGTGCTCACCTCTGCGCGGAACTGCTTCTCCCCCTGACGAACGCCCTCGAGCTTCTTCACCGCGACGAGAGTTGCGTCAGGCAGCGATCCTTTGAACACCGACCCGAAGGCGCCACCGCCGAGCTTCTCTGAGAAGTTCTTGGTCACGGATTGCAGGTCACGGTACGTGAATGCCACCAGTGATCCTTCGACTCTCCTCAGCGCCTTCATCCTCCTCCTCCTCAGAACGAAGACTGAGATCAGAACAACGACGGTAGCTGCGGCGACGATCCCGGCGACGACGAGTCCTATTATCAGTTTCTTGGCGTTCCCGGTGTTGGAGAACTCCGACGCAGCCAGGCGGATCGAGATGGTGCTGCCTCCGGTACCAGTGTTGCTCGTGTCTTGGAGGTTGATGAGGTCGCCGTACCACAGCGAGCAGCTGCCGTTGTAGGAGTAAGCCTTGCAAGAACAGTTCCCGAGACATGCGAGCTCACAGTCGTGAGCACTGGCAGCCGCCACGCTCTGCGCATCGCTCGGCAGCTTCACGCTGGGCATGGTGTAGAACCTGTCGTTCTTCGGCTTCTGCATGGCTTGAACGCTGCACTGCAGGCCGGTGTTCCTGGCGCAGCCCGCGGTGTGGTCGCCCTGCAGCCACGCCTGCAGCCGCCGCTCGCGGAAGCCGCGGAGGCAGCTGCAGGACGGCAGCGCGTTCTCGGTGCACACGCTGAAGGGCCCGCAGAGCGAGTAGACGTCGCACTGCGCCTTGGGCTCCGTCCAGAAGAGCACCCACCCGCCCGCGGCCTCCACCCACGTCAGGAACTTGATCTGCCCCGTCACGTCCACGACGAACCGCGTCATGACGGCGGCGTCCTTGACGTCGTAGATGAAGTAGCTCTCGTTCTCGGCGTCGATGTAGTCGAAGGTGTACAGGGACATAGGGTAGGCGCCGCTGGCCATCATCTCCGGCACGGCGGTGAACATGTGGCCGGTCCAGTTGCCGCTGCTCCAGTACTGCGTGCTGTCGTTCCAGTTGAGCAGGTACTGGCTCGAGCCACCCGGGTCAAGCTCGAGGGAGAACAGGCTCGGCGTCGGGTCGTTGTAACCTTTCCATGCGACCAGATGGGTGACCTCACCGGTGAGCTTGTTCCGGCCGAGCTTGCCGCCGGGGAGCCACGTGTCGCCGAAGTGGTCGAAGCTCTGCCACAGCACGACGGAGGTGTTGGACCGGTCGGCAAGGACAAGGTTGCCCGTGTCGAGGATGACACCGACCGTGGAATTGGACGGAATTCTGGCGACGTTTGTTGACCAGATTGGTGACCTGGAGTGGTCGAGTAGGACCATGTTGCCATCGCTTGATATGGAAAGCTGTGAGGACTCTGGGTCGGAGACTGGCTTGAGCCTGTTGGCAACCCACACCTTGGTGTGTGCTGGGATTTGGTTGTACCAAATGCCCAAGTACCAATTCTGCGACGAGCTATCTGTTAATTGCACAAGAGAAAAGGGGTTACATGATTCACAATTATCTCTTTTTACGGCTGATTCGTAATTATTAATCAGATATACTAAAATCTCGAATTCGGAAGGATATATAAGTGGAGAAAACTTCGTGCCAAAGAACAAGTCAAGCACTAGATCCACATGATGGGAAAAGAATATTAATATATGAACACGGCTACGAATAACTCCCAAAAAGGAGGTTCCATTTTAAGTCTTTTCCTGACGCTTGCTGTTGATCATTCTTTGCCTAATTTCTCTGGATGAGATTAGCGTTCAAAAAGTGAGCAGCGAGTTGTTATATTCTCATCTCATGACATATGAAACGAAGAAACGTTCCTTTCTAGCTCCTTCCTGGAAATACCAATAAAAAAGTATATTTGACATATTAACTTGTAAAAAAATTAAATTTAACTTTAGTTTAATTAGTTTGTGCTACTTTCATGGTATATACTCATTGTAGTCACATCAAATTCAAAAATAGTTCAAGTTCAAAACTCACCATAAATATATCAAAGGTATCACTTTCATATCTAAATTCCAAAAAAAATTTATCAATCATAGATGTGCATTGAACGGTTCTTAACTTAGGTGCTCAAGTGTCTTAAGTAATTTACCTATATATATATATATATATATATATATATATATATATATATATATATATATATATATATATATATTATAAGTGAAGTATATACTCTTATAAGTATATATATATATATGCACTACTTAAAAGAATAAGTTAATAGTGATAATTTACCATCAGTAATTCATCTGCCTCTTAAAACCACAGATCCAGCTGTCCGTCACAAATCCAACGCACGCGCCGCAACCCGCTCCTCCAGGTCACGCCGCCGCCTCCCGCGCGACTGCACCGTTACCCTTCTCTCCTCCCCGATTTCCTCCCCTCCCCCCTCGCCCTCTTCTCCACCGGCCACCGCATACCCCGCTGACCTCCACCTCCCTTCCGCCGCCACTCCTCCCCTCGCGCAGCGCCCTCACAACTCCTCCCCTCGCGGCGCCCGACTTCCTCACCCTCTTCTCCACCGGCCGTCGCAAGCGCTCATCCCCGCCGACCTTCCACCGCCACTCCTCCCCTCGCGCAGCACCCTCACCGCTCCTCCCTCTGCCTCCCCACGGCACCGTCGCCACCTCGACCTCCCTCCCGTCTCTCCTACGGAGGCAGCATCGCGCGGTCCCCCTCCTCCTCGGCCATTGCGTTCCTCACGGCGGCAGCCACCATGTTTTTTCTTTTGCTCCCTCCCTTCTCTCACGTTTGTTGCTCCTCTGCCCACACACACACACACAGAGAGAGAGAGAGAGGAGCTGATTGAGGGGGAGCATAGAGAGGTAGAACACTGAATGTCACCTCAAATGGCCGAAGATGCCGCACCCGGCCTCGAATCTGGGAGATTTTGTCTACTCCTAGCGAGAAGATTGGCTCGTGTCGAGTCGCGCCGCCACGAATTGAAGGAGTCAGCGTTCGACATGTACATGGCGCGGCACACGCTAGCGGCAGTGGCGGCCGCTCTGTTCCAGCCGTGCCTGGGGGCCTCCGCCGCCGCGAAGGAGGAGCTGGAGCGGTGGATGCGGCCCCCGGCTCGCGTGTGGCACGCCATGATGGACGAGGAGCTACTCTGGCGCGTATCCTTCGCACCGCGGGTACCCGTTCCGGCGCATCCCCAAGGTGGCGTTTATGTTCCTCACGCGCGGCCCGCTCCCCTGGCACCGCTCTGGGAGCGGTTCTTCCAGGGGCACGAGGGCCACTACTCCATCTACGTCCACGCGCTGCCGTCCTACCACACCAACTTCACCTCCGACTCCGTCTTCTACCTCCGCCAAATCCCCAGTAAGGTTAGCTCGCCTCTTGCTTACTCTACTTACTACATAGCCATGCCGTAGCAGTGTGGCTGTGGCAGGCAATCGGCCTACTTATGCTGATCTAGACGGATTTATAGCAAAACAAACTCGACTTTAGTGCCAGGATTGTACATTGAGCTGTACTGCAAGGTATATACGACTTGGATATGACTTTCTGGGTTTGACTTTTTGAGCAATAAATATTTACAGTTGGTTTGTTTTGCACCTTGGGTAGATCAATAATTTTGCTTCCTCCTTTGTATGTGTAGAGTACCTGAAGAAATCAAAGGAAAACAAAGAGAAGAATGACAAGGAGGTATGTGGTCTTCCTTCAAAATTTTCCTTGGCGTCCCATCATTTTGCTTTTGTTTGAGTCACTAATCCCTATGCTCCCCTCTCTTAAATTAGGTGCTTTTGTTGGTGGAGCTTGAGTAATGCCTACAGATGATGATATTGCTTTCACGAGAAATGGAGGAACACCCAGCCCATTCCATGCCCAACTGTGTAAGTTCAATTTCAACATAGTGGGATACTGAATCACAGACTGTAGAGCTACGAATAACAAATGTACCAATTCACTTCTGTGTGAATAGAATTTCCTGTCCGAGAATGGCTATCCAATGAAGCAATTAGTTCACAAGAACTCTGATGGAGACTCCTCATCAACAAAGTCTGAGCAGTCTCGCCAAGAAGCCTCCGCAGTCAGTGACAGTAGTCTCAACGGATATTCCTTGTTTAGGGGATAATCCAAGCTCAGATATCCACAGCTTTCATCCAGTGACCAACAAAAGACCCTTCAACATCACTGAGATCTCCCCAGAATGGGCTTATTCTACAGAGAATACCAAGGTTTTTCCCTTTCATATTCTACTGAACTTTCATGTCTTTTATTGTGTTTTCATTCTTCAACTGTTCGATTTTCATGGCAAAGTTATGCTTTGTATTCATCTGTTACCAATTACCCAAATCATTGTTTTTACTATTTACCAGGTACCTCCTGGTGTGGTGGTCTCGTTCATAAATCATAACTGCAATGTACTGAATGGATAGAACAATTACTTGCACATGTGCTTATAGATTTATAAATTGATATTCTATTAAGTTGCAAAATTATTGATGGCTGCTGAATTGTAGGCCGGTGGTTGGATACTTACATGAACAGTACAAGCACCTGACTAAATCCAATATGTACAGTGTCTTTGGTGACAAATGTGATGCCGCAGATACTGTTCAAGCTGGTGTTTACTGTTTCATGGCTGGACCACATACACCTAGAAGTCTGAGCAGTCTCACCAAGAAGCCTCTGCAGTGAGTGACAGCAGTCTCAACGGACAACACACCTCAACAAAATCTGGTATCCATTTTCTTGAATGACATCATCTCACCACAAACACATTCCATTAGCTTCACGATCTGACTTTTTTCATTTTTTTTATTTAGTGATATATTGTTTCATTCTTCCTAACATAGCTGAGGTATGATTCTTAGGTTTGCAGATTAATATAGCTATGACTTTGTAGTATCCCAGACAATTATACAATGACATACATATAACTGACTTTGAACCAGCTAAACAATATTTTTTTGGCTCCTATAGTTTTTGGTAGCATATGATTGTAAGCTGTAACTAACAAGAGGTGCTGCAATTTTGGCCAATCTTCTAAGACTACATGTAATAGTCGTTTCATCATAATCTTTCATCTTTCTATGTGATCCATTCTTATTATGTTGCATTCGAATGACAATCTATCTCTTATTAGTAGTGTTGTTAAATCTATAATATCCCTAGAGTTTTGCTTCCACACTCCACCTAATCATGTCTAATTTAAATGAGCAATTTTACTATCCTTGAGGGGGAAGAGGTACCAAATTTGAGCCGTTGATCACACTGATCGGACGGCTGAGATTTGGCAGTACCTAGTGGTACCGGACGCGAGGTACCAAGAGGTACCAAATTTTGAGCCGTTGATCACACTGATTGAACGGCTGGATCTAATTTGATACCTCTTGATACCTTGTATCTCTTGGTACCTCCTCAAGGATAGGAAAACTGCTCAATTTAAATACTAGAGCATGCGTCATGTTTGTCTTGATCAACTCCGGTATTCTGGGCTCTGCTATATTAGAACCTAGCATGCAACCCTTGTTCTATAACAAATCATTTCCCATTTGTGAACAAGTGGCTAGCAGGGCAGGTGTGAATTGTGTTTGGAATTTTGGTACATACTTATTATATAACGGTGTTGTCGTCCCTCTCAGGCAATAACAAATAAGGAAAGTTGTGGGAAGCGGGACCAGGGCATGATAAAGTCACTGTTGTCCTTGGAAAATCCAGAAGCTGCCTTTTCACCTCCAAAGTTTGATTACGGCCAGCCTTTTGTAAGTTCATGTCATCTTGAGAACTGCTATCTTCAACCTTATGTTCGCACTGGCCTTTGCCATTTTGGAGGTGAGTTCATTATGCAGTTTCTTTTGATTGTTTGAAATGATAAGGTCAGTTAGACTGGACGAGTTTGTTTGAGTTAGTTGCTAGAAGAGATTTTTTTCTACTTTTGATCGGCTTTTTCTGACGAGCAAAATTGCATACATAACATAATAAAATTTATTTGTATAATATTCCGTAACAACAATTTGCACGCCAGGAAGTTACTACTATTTATGAGTGAAGTTGCTGTCAAACTCCACTCATAAACGGTAATAACTTTCTGGCACGTATTTTACACCTACGCGCAGAATAGTGTGTGTATGTGTCTATATATATATGCACGCACGCGTAGTAGCGCTATTCAGTGCCTGCGCGCACGGTACGCGCAAGTCGTTGACTGTACGCACGAATTAATGATAACCAGTGCGCTAAAAAGTTACTGGTGTTTCTAAATAAAGTTATTGCCAAACCTTCACAGTGCCAAAAAGTTACTGATGTTTCTGAATTAAGTTACCATCGGTAGCGAGTAAAGTTACTGCCAAACGCTTATAGTACACAACCGGTGGTAACTTTTCACACAACAGGTCATAACTTTTCTCACAGCGGGTAGTAGCTTGACTTGTATACATACAGTAGGAGAGAAAAGAGAATAAATGCACTTGACTTGTGGTTTTTTTATCTTATTTACAAGCTAAAAATACAATAATTCTTTCACCAAAAGTCCAATATGCGATCCGTTTTCACCATTCTGTTTGAAATTACGAGCTTAATAAAACAAGATGCATGTGGAATATGTTTTGACGCTCCAAAAATCATGTCATATAAAGTTACAATCGTGTATGAGTGAATTTACTGCTAGTTTTATAGTGATAATTGTAAGTAACTTCATGTATTACAAATGATAACTTCATGTACATTCGATAGTAACTTTATCATAATTAACAAACACTAGTAAATGAGCATGGGGTGGGATGGTGAATCGTTGGTTGGTTGGGTCAGTTAGGGGCACGCGCTTATTTTACACTTATGTGCTGGTTAGTGTTTCTATGTGTGTGTAAAGTCTTTTTGGTACTTTTGTGAGTACATATTCCCCCTTCCAACATACTACTTAAACGAATGTGTTATACCTCTTAAACACTTTTGGCATACCTAAATACTAATTCTAAGATGCTCTAATATGATTTGGTTGAAAAAATTTCATTAGAGTTCTTTATTTTTTTTATAAAAGTACATATATAAATTATGCTATAAAAAGTAGACTTTGATTAAATTTTTGAGGTGTGTGTGTAAATGTGTGTATATTACATAAATTATGCTATAAAAAGTGAACTTTGATGAAATTTTTGGTGTTTGTATGATTTCATACTCTCAAGAATACGTACTCTCACTTGTTATATATTCCTTTTATATATGCAAAAGAGTATATAGTAAAAATAAATGACTTCAATAATTTTTTTAACTAAATCGCTTTGGAGTATCTTAGAATTGGTATCTACGTATACTGAAAGTGATAAATAAGTATAACACATTTATTTAAGTGATATATTGAAAGTGGCAGTATGTACTCTCGAGAGTACAGAAAAGTACAACTTGCTGCCTATCTTGCTGCACTTGAATGGCTTAAATTCAAACACCCTCGAGGAGGAAACAAATGAGGTTGCTGCTCGCATATCTCAGAACCTAATACTAGTATGCAACTCCATTTGTACGGGGTATATAAACATGCGAGAGCATTAGTTATCTTTTCTGTTCAGTACATTGTACGTACTGGTGGTTTCATTTCAATCAATACTACAATTTCACCCGCAATAAACTTATATTCTTGCATCCCGCATGCAAACAAAAGAAGCCAACAATAATGGATCAATGATGTATAGGCTAAAACTAAAATTACACTAAATTAAATCAATAAAATATCCACGTACTGTTGTTGGTACCTGGCTGGAAGAAGCCGAGCGCGAACTTGCCACGCTTGGACACCAGCCTCTGCCCGCCGGACAGCGGCCGGCCGGCGGCGACGGTATCGGCGGCGCGCGACGGGGCTCCCGGGAGAAGCAGAAAGGCCAGGAGCAAAAGAACCGAGCAGGAGCACGGTCCACGGCGAGTCGCCATTGCTCCACCTTCCAAGCGCGCGACAAGAACGCAGGACTGGAACGGGGTAGCAGGGAGGTAGCCGGCTAGGTGGCTTGTAAGCAGGCACCAAATGCTACTACGAGGAATTAGGAGGGAGGGAGAAAGCGAAAGGGAGCGGCACTATAAAAAGAGGAACCAGCTGGCGTCGTCTGGTCGATCTGATCGCCGGACGTTGGCGGCCGTCGATCGGCACACGGAGATTTTCGCTGCTCCTGTCGGTAAAAAAGGGCGATTTGCAAGGGTGGTCGCGCCGGCCGGGGTTTAATGTGCCAATGAAGGCGTCGTACGAGTGGAGTCAGTGGCTGCTTTAGACCGTCTCCTCGCGCCGCCTGCACATACCGTGCCACAGCGGAGGCCGTGTGCCACAACGTTTTCGTACTTATTCGTACACCGGTGCGTTCTATTTCGGCTGCGATGGATGAATTTAGTTTGAGTGCGTAAGCGAACAAACTAGATGGCGATAAATCGATAATTATTTTGAAAAAATTATCTCGATAAGCTGTTTTTAAAAGATGATAAAAAAATTATTTTATTTATTTATTTATTTATTTATTTATTAAAAAACTATAAATCATAAACCCAAAATATGAGACCGACAGTTAAAGGTTTTAAGCTGGCCACCAATCCACATGCATGCAATATGATCGGGCCAGTGGACCAGCGTACTTGGTAACTTGGGGGAAGAGCATCACAGGCGTATGTACTGAGAGGTGTTTTACTCGGTTGCTGAACCTTTTTGATTTTTGGCTGAAATAGAATTATAGTAATTAGAAGAATTAGTTCTTAGAATAACATTTGAAAAATCACTTTTGAAAAACGTGGAGACGACGGAGACCGATTAATAGCTTCTAGAACCAGCTTGAAGAAGCTGTTGTAAGAAGTGACTTAGGGCCTGTTTTTATTTTCGACCGAAGCTAGTGACTTTTGGCTTTTGCTACAGTACCTAACTTTTAAATGGAGTATTTTTTCAAGACAGGGTCTACAAAGTTAATTGTAGTACATGTTAAAAGTCCAACATCTGTATCAACTAAAATCACAAGCGAGTATCTCTTCATAATCTCTGTCGCAAATAGCTAAAATTCAAAAATTTCAGCTAAAAATCATAAGCCGCAGCCGTACCAAACAGACCCTTAAAAAACCATTTTTAAAAGTACGGTGCTTAGGCTTCTCTAAGCACAAACCAAAAACCGAAGTTATTTTTAAAAGTACGGGACCTTGTATTGTACCAGCAAACTCAAGCTTAGTACTCGAAAATGCAACGTATGCATCCAAGCCACAGCAGAGCCGTTCCACGTCGACATCGGTCGATCGTTTTTACTCTTTGGGCAACGGAGCAAGCACGGCATGTTAGGCCCATTTGAGTACAGGGATGCACTGTTCTTATGCTCCACTTATTTCGGTTTAAACTTGTGACTTCTAGTTTATTTTTTACTATTTATAAATTTAATCTTTTTTTGAACTTTTAGTTTTTTGAACTTTTTTGCCGGTTCTTTTTTTTCATATTCGTTCGTGTTGTCCGTGATGAGCTAATATATTTTTTGTATTATTAAATTTTTTAAATTTAATTACGCTAAATAAGTCACCATTAACTACAGTATAATTTCAATCAACTATAGTATAATTTCAGTTATAAATCACTATTTTTCAGGCTAACTAAACATAGCACGATCCCTCGACCGATCGATCAATAATGACCAGCAGCAGATGGATGGGTATGCATCGATCGCGGCTGGGCCATGTACTCAAGTGGGCGTACTCCATCAGTAGGAGAATTAACTTGCACGTGCTCGATCTGAGCTTGCAGGACACGCGCATTAACATGCAAATGGCGATGTGCCACCAAACCCCAATTTAGGGTGTTGGTGTCGCATTGATCGCCGCACAGCGGAAGGCTGGAGCCGGTGGCGTGCGCAATCCGGGCAATAAAGCCGAAGCAGTGGATTTGCGTGCTCCGGGCGGTTTCCGCGGGCACATGAATCCATCAATGGCTGAGCGCGACGCACACCCAAGCCACGGGCTACCTGAGACAACATAGCAGTCGTTGGTCTGGCGCAACTAGTGGGCGAGCAAAAAGAAAGAATTGATAGTTTGCCTTATCTTTCATAGAAATAGCAAGTGATATCTTATTGATATGTGGGTCTTAGCTTTGTATGTTAATGAGATATCACGGGGTATTTTATCAAGTGACAAAGAAAGATAGGCTAAATCATTAAATCTCCCGAGCAAAAATGCAGCCCTTGGGGTGTTTTTCAGCCCTCTTCAACCGGTTTTAGTTTCCGGCAGTAACTGTTAATTTTTAGCTGAAATTGTATAGTAACGACGGTTAGCTTTTTCTTATTTTAAACCTGGGCTTTGAGACCTGTATGTTTTTATTGCAATCTTTTTATGTCCACTCAATTTTTGCATGTCATAAATGTATTTTGATCTCCCTGCAATTAAAGATATTGTCATAAGTTTATGAAATTTTAAGCTATCAGTTCTTTGGGAGATGAAAATAATTAAAAGAAATATGTTTCAAGTATATCACAGTTAAAAGAAGTATGTTTCAAACATTTTCCACCATTAAAAAAAGTATGATATAAGGATACCACATACTCAAGAGTGGGTGCACATGGTTGCAACTCACAAATTGAACGTGGAGCGATAGATTGTTACTAGAGACTGCTAGCTCGTCTAGACTTAAGATTTGCTTCACTTTTAGGTTTGGACCTTTTGTTGTGATATCTCATTGTACTCTCTATAATTGGTTTGGTAATTGTTAAGATGCATGTCATTAATATAAATTGCTTAATCACACTGAAGACTTATTTAGCATTGCTATATGATATATGAGTTTATATGATCTAAGTAGCTCTGCTCAAAAAATGGCTTTGTTAAATTATTAAATCAATACAAAGTAACTTAGATAATCTATAAAGCTTCTTGATTTTCACTTTCATTGCTCTTTCTTAGCATTATTTTTCCTCAACAATTTCTTGATGACCATATTGTCAAAGAGAGAAATTTGGATCACATTGCTTAGGTCACATTTTTCATTCATGTGATTTTTTTCTCGATTTGTTTTTTCATTTTGCAAAAAAAAACAATTCACACAAACCCACACAGATAATTTGGTTGATTGCCAATATATTCATGACGGGAGATATTGAGAGACCATGTGGATGGTTACTTAATGATGAATAATTGGCACCGGATATTGTTCATCAAGGGGGATTGAAGCGGTCCGTGCATGAACTAATGTGAATCAAGTTGAGACAAACTTGTTTTTGGAAAAAGGGTTTCTTTATCTTTTGTGTGTAGGTTAAGCGTGGAGGCGATAGTGGTCGACGAAGAGATGGATCGGTACTACGATGGAGATCCGAGGTTCAAATAACGGTTGAGGGTGTCGCAAGATAGTCGGACTCATGCTTGGGCACATGAAGGTTGAAGGAGTTGGGAGGGAAGAGTTTGTTTCTAGGAGTTGTAAATTGGAAAGTCCATAATATGGAAGTTGTATCCCGAGAAAGAGGATGAGGTTTCGTAAGACTTAGAGTCGAATTAGGACTCAAATTCGTGATTTGTTTGAAGAGAACTCTTAAGGTGTTAGAGTATATAAATAGAGGCGAAGAGGCATAGCAAACGCACGAGTTTTTGGAGAAGCATTGAGGAGGCTTTAGTTTTGGCTAGGCTTTTACGGGTGCTTTTCAGGGCACTTTGTAAACCTCTTAAAATTCAGCAATAAACATTTTTGAATCACTCTTATTCTTGATTTGCAGAAAATGCTGGTGATTGCAGTTGGGTCGAAGCTTATGAGTAAGTGCAAAGGTGTTGAATCGTTGCCAAAAAACAGAGAAAATACGAGTACTCGAAGGTAACAAGTATAGTAGGGCTCGATCTCGAAATTCGAATACAGCAAATCGGTTGGAATTCGAGTAATTACAAATCGGTCGAAGTTCGAGTACGTGCAAAGCGGTCAAAGTTTACGAATGTAACTAATTGAAGATCAAAGTGTGAAGCGGTTGTAGTTTACGAGCACAGAAGTGGTCAAAGTTTACGATTGTTGGTCGTGGTCGAAGTTTACGACTGCTAAGCGATTGAGCGCTGAGTAGTCAAAACTATTATCAAGTTTATGACTGCTGAGCGGTCGAGCGCCGAGCGGTCAAAATCTACATATGATAAGTTAGATTACTTTTAGTTCTGAATAACTGCTACAATCATTCACCTCTCTGATTGCAGTATCCGATTCTACAGTTTTTGTTATAGCTTTTGGCTGAAATGAAATAGTAATAACTGAAAGTAGTAGCTTTCATAATAAAATTTGAAAAACGGTTTTTGGAAGACACGGATGTGAAAAAGACGATAGAGGTCAACCAGCGGCCTTTTCAAGTGGCGCGGAGAAACCACTTTTTGAAATAACTTAAAGAAACCACTTTTAAAAACCAAAGTGTTTAAATTGACTTCCGGTTTCATCAAACAGAAGTGGAAAGCTGAGCCAAGCTTTGTCATACCAGTTTGTTCCCTTCTTGCTTTCGTAGCCAGCCAAGCTCATCGTTGTCAGCGGAGAAGAATATTTTTTAAGTGAGTACAAATATACTAACGCATGCACGCACACACAACTCCACATAAACTCATACACACCCACACAGGTGCATCGATGCACACGCTTAAAATGAGACGAAGACCCAGGAGTCTTACGGAGCGCAGACACATACTTTAACCACTGAAAGCACATACGTAAGTGTGTACTCGGGAGCACTATTTATATGAACAATACCTCTAGGTACTGTTCATATGAATAATAGTAACTCCTGGAAAATGGGTTGTCCCGCGGATTCAAGCCCGGGCGTCCGAGTTCCCATTGGCAACCCCGGGGCAACTGAGGTGGTGATCGGTTCGGCTGAAAAGCTCATGGCTTATGGCTGAAAACACTGTAGCTGGCTGAAAAAAACACTGTAGCTGACAGAGGCTTATTTAGCATAATTAAATTTAAAAAATTTAAAAATATAAAAAATATGTTAGCCCATTACGTATAATTCAAACAAATACGGGGGGAAAAAGAACCGGCAAAAAAGCTCAATAAAAAACCAAAAGTTCAGAAAAAGACGAAACTTATGAATAGTAAAAAATAAGCCAGAAGCCGAAGCCGAGTTGATCAGGGGAGTCCCCCCTGGGCCACGGAGAAGAATCTTGGTACTTAGTGTCAGTCCGGGCCCCTTGTTAGTTTAACATTTTCCGACGTTTCATGCATGTCTTTGTTACTCCGTTACTCCTTCAATTATGCGCTATTTAATGGCCCTATTCTTTTTCAACTTTTGGTTTTTCTACAATAACTAGCTTTTAAACAGAATATCTTTTCAGGATGAGGTCTACTAGTTAATTGTAGTATATACTGTACCGAATTAATTTATATCGACAAAAACTGTACATAAGTTTCTGTTACTCTGTAATATCTCATACAAATAGCTTAAAAGTCGCATGCCATAACCAAAAGCTATATGTTTTAACCAAAAAGTACATACCCATTCACCCTTTCTTCACCGGCTCTCTCCGTCAGTCATGCGTGCAGCACGACGGCCCCCTTCAATGCCTTCGTAGTGCTACGCACAGGTACAGTGGCGGAACCAGGATTTGGCTACGCCCCGGGCTGAACTCTAACAACATAAAACTAACGCCAATTTGTACACATACCACGATATAACAAAAGTATATCATAATTGGCTAATTGCATTACTAATATGAAATTTGAGTTCAATACTAAACAAGTAAGGCCACCAGCAATGCCAACCAAACATGGATTACCATGATTTATACTAACAATGTCCAAAACGCAGACGGCATGAAACTTAAAACTAATCGTACACTACAATAAACTAATCACACACCACAAACTAGCATGAGCTCAAATTTATGCATATGAGAGAAAATTCATGGGTTCTGGGAGGCTACGATGCACCTCGAGGCAATCGGCAGCAAGCAGGATGGAGCCGATGCTAACGTTGGTGTTGATGGCCGTCTGCACGATCACCACAAAGTAAAACATTCGCCCCAAGCCTGCGCACCAAACACATCCACCGAAAATGAACCATAGTTCAATTAACAGATCATCACCTCACCAACGCACGCATGGTAATTAATGGGGAGGACAGGCATCATAACACATTTCAGTATTTCACAATTCACATCCTTTACCAATTATCAATTGCCGGTTTACCTACCACTGAAGAGTGAAGCCTAAAGCAGTGGGACTCTGGTCTCTGACGAGAAGCAGGCAGGAGCGGGAGGGGGCGACGCCGGTGCTGGCCGCCTGGCCGGGAGGTGGGCACTGGGCCAGTGGGCGGCGCAGGCCAGGAGGACTGGAGGAGGGGCGCCGGGGTGGCGCTGGGCCGCTGGCCGTCGGGAGGGCGCGGGCTGGGAGGCCGGGAGCCGGCCGGCGCTGGCTGGGAGGAGCCGAGGCGGGCCGGCGCCGAGAGGGGGGCAGCCGGGCAGGCCGGGAGCCGGCCAGCGCTGGCTGGGAGGAGCCGAGGCGGGGCGACGCCGGGAGGGGGCAGCCCGGGAGCCAGGCGGCGCTGGCCGGGAGGCGTGGCGGCGCCGGCCGTCGGGAGTCGGGAGGGGGTGGGCTGGGAGCCGGGCGGCGCTGGCCGGGAGGCGGGAGGCGTGGCGGCGCCGAGAGGGGGGCGGGTAGGAGGCGGGGCGGCGCCCGGTGGGGGGGCGGGCCGGGAGGCCGGGCGGCGTCGGATCTGCGGAGAACCGAGACGAGGCGACTGGCGACTGGCGCTGGGAGGAGGCAGGCCGGGAGGCGGGGCGGCGTCGGCGCGTCGCCTTTTGACTCTGCGGTGCGCTAGGGTTTTGGGCGAGGAGCAGCTCTGCCTCTGCGGGACACTGGCGAGCGCGTGAAGTGGGCCGCGGCGCCGAGCATGTGAAGTGGGCCGTGCGCACGATATCGGCCTGGCGAGCTGTAGACAATTGTTTTGGGCTATTAGGCTACCTGGGCTGAATTCTAGAAATACCACCCCAGACTGGGCTGAGAATACCTAGGTTATACACTACAATTTTTTTCGCATCCCGGGCTAAAGCCCACCTTGCCAGGGGCCCAAATCCGCCCCTGCACAGGTATATCGAGACGATCAACCCATGAGATAATTACTCGTTCGATGAAAAATGTAGGCCCTGTGTATTTCGAGGTTCAAAGTTTGTAAATTTAACCAATAACTAATTCAACAGTACACACACATACACATATATATATACATATATACGCATATACATATACATACACATACATATATGTATGTATTATGTATATGATATAGCACAAAAGTGGTACCGTTGAATTTATATTTAAAAATACTTTCTTATGATTATAATTTTATAGCTATGGACAAAGTATTTTATAAAAAATTAGCAATCAAAGTTTAGGGCCTGTTTGGAACAGAGGAATTTCACAGGAATTTTACAGGAATTTTGCAGGAAACAGTTCAATTCCCGCAGGAATCGGGAAAAATTCCCGCATTCCAAACAGGGCCTTAATTTTAGAGATCACACCAAGTTAAACCATCTCTTACATTTTTCTACCAAGAGTATTACCCAACCGTGAGCAAGCACGGAAGCTTTTACGTGTTGCTGATTTTTCGACTCAACGAGGGCCTGCAGGCCAACCGAAAGAAGCCCATATTGTTGGCCTAACACAAGCCAATCGGCCATGCGTTGAAAGGCCAAGCCCATAGGCAATGAAGGCTAAGTAGTACATCGTCGCGTCGTCTACTCGTGAGTGGCGACTGACCTTACAAGAAATAAGAAATATTTGATGATTTGCCCCACTTTTTATGTGAGTTTGATAAAATACTTTGTGATGTCTCACTTATATGTGGGTCCAGAATTGATGATTCGCCATGGATTGATGGGTGCGGGGAAGGGAAAGAGGAGGGGAAAGCAGAGGGCGGAGTACACCCGTGGTCGAGGAATGGCTTGGGTCTACTTGCGAGGTACATGAAATCAGAGTAGTCTTCTGCAATGTAGCACGGACACGTGTAAAAACTGCCGTATCCGTGTCCGACACGTGTCGGACACGGATACGATACGGACACGTCTCGGACACGTGTCGGCAACGTATCGGCCAATTTCGGAATTAATTTTAATTATTAAAATTCTCGACACGTGTCGGACACAGTAAATATACGAGTCGGACACGGCCTGGACATAGCCAGCCCAGGACACGGCCGGCCCAGGCCGGCCCATCCCTAACCCTAACCATAAGCGCTGATTCCCGAGCGCACCATTCCCATCGCTCGTTCGTGCTTCTCCACATTGGCCGCTCGCGTTGCCGCTCGCTCCCGTCGGCTCCCGCCGGCTCCCGCATCTCGCCGCCGCCCACTCCCGTCGGCTCCCGCATCTCGTTGCCGCCTCCATCTCCTCACTCGCATCTCCTTTGCCCGCCGGCTCACGCATCTCGCCGCCAACGACATCTCTCGCATCTCGCCGCCGACTACATCTCCCGCGTCTCGCCGCCGACTACATCTCCCGTGCGTCGCCGGCTCCCACATCTCCTCCCGTGTAGTCTTGTCGATCTGATCATGTTACTTTTTTCCTGATTAATGGAGTTCTTATTTCTAGAAATGGTATTCACATCAACAATTATCGCCAGGATTAACAAAATAATTCATGAGGTACATATTCCGAGTATACACTTTACAAATTACAAGTTTACAATTTACATTATTTCGGATAATAAGCATGTGGAAACATAGAAAATAATACATATATATAATTTATTTATTTATTATTTAAATATATATAGCCGTGTCGGCGTATCGGTATTTTTAGAAAAACGGCGAATTTCCGTGTCGGTGTCGTGTCGTATCGACGTATCCGTGTCCGTGCATCATAGGTCTTCTGTAATGCAATAGTTCCTCCGCATTTCTATCCCCTTTTTTTCGTGTGGTACATGATAAGCAGGTTTTTAATCGTCTCTGGGCAATTTTATAGCAGTTATTTGAATTTATTTTAATTCATCTGTTCAATTGGATGAAGGAACTCTTTTGCTTAACAGTGTATTCTGAAACTTCTGAAACATGAAGAACTTCGATATCCTTAATCAAATTTCACTCTGACACAACAGGAACATAAGAAATAGTATGTGCGGTAGATGAAGTAGTATGAAACATCAAACATATGAAATGTAATGCTTCTTTTAATTTATTCTGGAGACGTGGACATGCAGTCTTTGCAAACATTGGCTGCAATATATTGTTCAAATTGACACTCTAATAAGTAGCTCAAAGTGAGCCAATGGTGAAACTAGAGGGATCAAACGTGCAACCTCTTATTGATTTTATTTCTTAAAGGAGGTTATACATAATACACCGAGCGTACTTATAGTACAGGATCACGCTCATATGTATACACAAGACATATTTTCCATGACCCATTCATTTAGATGGATTATCAGGAAAGAACGTCACATGCTGTGCACCTTCAGCAAGCACCTGGAGATACCTTGGGGCCGGTGGCATTTCAACATCTACCAATCCTTCCAGGATTTGGATGATTTCTCCCATTGTTGGCCTGGAGCTTTCGTTATCTTGGACGCACCAGCAGGCAACCTTGCATACCCTTTCAAGCTCCTCTAGGTCCACATTGTCGACCAATTCACAATCCAACAGAGTGTGCACCTCTCCTTCAAGAAGTTTCCTCGCTACCAACACAGGAAAGAATAAATCTGTGCTTGTCTCTGTTTGCCTCACATTCCTCTTTCCTGATATGATCTCAAAAAGCATCATCCCATAGCTAAAAACATCCGCCTTTGTTGTTATGGCCTCACCGCTTGTCCACTCTGGTGCAAGATATCCTATTGTGCCTCTCATGGAGGTCAAAACCCTGCTGAAATCCCGGCCTAAGAGCTTCGCCATACCAAAATCTGCCACCTTTGGAATAAAAGACATGTCCAGCAGTATGTTCTCTGGCTTGATATCACAGTGTATGATGCAATCTCGGCACTCCTCGTGTAGATAAGCCAATCCCTTTGCAATTCCTGTAGCGATTTGATATCTGGTTTTCCAACTCAGAATGAGAGATCTACTGCCAAACAAATGCAGATCAAGCGAACCATTGGGCATATACTCGTAGACAAGCAATCTCTTCGCCCCTTCAGAACAAAACCCAAGCAGTCGAATCAAGTTTATGTGTTGAATGTTCCCAATAGTGCTCACTTCTGCCCTGAATTGCTTCTCCCCCTGACGAAGGCTCTCTAGTCTCTTAACTGCCACTGTTGTTGTGTCCGGTAGAATCCCTTTGAACACAGAGCCAAAAGACCCTACACCCAATTTCTCAGAAAAGTTTCTGGTTAGAAACTGCAGATCACTGTATTTGAAAGTTATCAAAGGCCCATCACTTCGGTTTATACCGATAGTTCTTCTCCTGTGTAGGAAATATAAAATGGCCACTGCAAAACTAAGAACAATAAGTCCACCAATGATGATCCCAATGATCCACCATTTGTTGGTTCCTGAGTTGGGTAGTTCTGAGGCAGCCAATCTAATAAAAATATTATTACTCAACACACCAATATTATCTTGCAAATTTATCAGATCATTGTACCAAACCAAGCAACTACCATTATGAGAGTAAGCAGTGCAAGAACAGTTGTTCAGGCAGGTTAACTCACAATCACGAACATTGACTCCATCTATGCTATGTGCCTTATCTGGCAACTTCACACTACTGATCACATAGAATCTATCTTTAGTCTCCTTCACCGAGCCATTGTTTTCACATTGCAACGGGACATTTCGCCTACAACCTGCGGTTTGGTCACCTAGCTGCCAACTGTTTGGATAACTCTCACTGAAGCCCTTGAGGCAGCTGCAAGTGGACAAACCATTCTCGCTGCATTTGCTAAACCCCCCACACGTTGCGTAGACACTGCACTTGGCCTTTGGTTGTCTGTAAAAGAGTGCCCACTCTTGTGCCGATTGTGCCCATGTCGAGGCTTGAAACTGACCCGACACATCAAGGACAAGTCTGACCTGGAGCTCTTCATCTGTGATGTTGTATGTGAAAAATATCTCCTGATCATTGTCGACAAACTGGAAAGCAAATATCGAGTTAGGACCAGTGAGAAATGGTAGGGACATCTCCGGCACACCAGTAAAGGAACTGCCTGTCCAGTTGCCACTAGCCCAATACTCTACAGAGCTATTCCATAGTTGAACGTATTGTTTAGTGTTGGAAATAATCTTGTTTTAGAAGTCGTATCGGAGTCGGGTTTGTAATCGAAGTTGAGTTGAAGTAGGAATTAGAAGTCGGAGTCGGAATAGGTTTTGTATTCCTAATCGGAATCCGAGTAGGAGTCGTAGAGTTGGGTATAAAAGAAGGGGTAGACATGTAACCAAAGATGTACCAAGCAATTGAGAAAATACAAAAAGAGGGAAAGACACAAAGCTTTGTGTTGTCGTGTGTTTGTGCAATACGTGGTCGGAAGGACTCACGATCACCGCAAGCGTGATCGGGAGGAGTCACGACCACGGAAAAGTTTCCAGCAGGCGTGATCGACGGGTGCTACGATCACGGCAAGGAACAGTGTTGTTCCGACTACGTTGAGAAGGCTACGACCACGGTGAAGGTGGTCGTAAGGAGCAGCGACTACACAGAGAAGGTTTGTATGTGATCGGAAGCAACTCCGATCACGTTCGAAGGAAGTGAACGTAGTCGAAAGGGTGTTTCGACTACGGTGAACGGTGATCGCCAGCATCACTGCGTGTTCGTAAAGATTTACGATCACGGTATTCTTCGAGAGCGGCTGGAGGAAGACAGCGCTCGATAAGAAGGAGTGGTCGTAATTGCTACAGTGTTTTTACGACTACGGAGGAAAATCGATCGATAGAGTTTGAAGCGATCAGGACTGGTCGTATTCAATTTCTATCTGGTCGTAAACGACTCTAACAAGTCGTAAAGGGTCCTGGTAGGTTGCAACAATTTCCAACATTTGGTATCAGAGCAAGGTGGCAATGGAGGACAAGTCAGCTGAGAAGAAAGCTGCGGGAGGAGAAGGCTCCGGCGAAAAGAAAACACCGGCACCACTACGAGCACCGATGAGAGGAGGTACGGTACCAATCCAATTCCCCATGCTGACCGACACGAACTACGGCCTGTGGGCCGTGAAGATGAAGATCGTCATGCGCGCTCTGGGAGTATGGACGGCTATTGAAGGAGATGCACCGGTCGAAGAGACTCAGGACCAGGGCGCTCTGGCTGTCATATCTCAGGCTATCCCCGACGAGGTCTTAATGACTGTTGCAGAGAAGGAAACTGCAAAAGAAGCGTGGGAAGCTATCAAGGAGATGCGCATTGGAGAAGAACGTGTCAAGAAGGCAAGAGCACAAGTGTTGAAGAGGCAATTCGATCGCTTAGTCATGGGAGAGACTGAAGGCGTCGGTGAGTTCTCGCAAAAACTCACGAGTTTGGCCGGCGAAATTCGAGCTCTGGGAGTTGATTTGCCAGATTCAACAGTCATTGAAAGGTTGTTCAGTGCAGTCCCTGACAGTTTTCTCCAAATCATAAGCACAATCGAGCAATTTGGAGACATGACGAAGATGTCGCTGACTGAGGCAGTCGGTCGTTTACGAATCTTCGAAGAAAGTCAGAAGAGACGGCATCAGGACAAGGAAGGAGGTAATCAGCTGCTGCTATCTCGTGCTCAGTGGGAAGCACTGAACGAGAATAAGAGCCATGAAAGTCACAACGACGATGTGAAGAGAGGTGGAGGACGCAACGACGGGAGCAGTCGTGGGCGTAACTCTGAAACCGGCAAATCGAGTATACAATGCCACAAGTGCAAGAAATTCGGTCACTACGCTGCTGAATGTCGAAGCCACATACAATGCCACAACTGCAAAAAGTATGGGCATTTTTCAGCGAATTGCAGAAACAAGAAGAGAGAGGATGAAGTCAATCTGGTTCAGATGGAACCGACTCTGCTGCTGTCGCAATGTACTGTAGCTGAACCGACAATGGTGATGCTACATGAAGGGAGAGTATTTCCTAGTTTGATGGAGAAGGGAGAGAAGACTCAAGACCAGTCAACAGATTGGTATCTCGACAACGGAGCAAGCAACCACATGACGGGCACACACTCGTTGTTTCATGAACTAGACGAGAGAGTGCTCGGTAAAGTAAAGTTTGGAGACGGCTCAACAATTCAAATCAAAGGAAAAGGAACAATCCTGTTAAAGTGCAAGGATGGAAGTCAAAGACCGTTGTCAGATGTATATTATATACCAAGTCTTTGCAGCAACGTGATAAGCTTGGGCCAACTGACTGAAGAAGGGTGCCGAGTTGAATTAAAAGGAGTTTATCTGAGGGTTTTTGACAGCAGAGAGCAGTTGTTGATGAGAGCACAAAAATCAGCAAATCGGTTGTACAAAATACCGCTGAAAATTTGGAGACCAGATGGCATGAAGAATGATCTAAAGGAACCAGAGCCTGAAAGACTTCATCTCCTGGTGGTCGAAAAACAGCAGGAAGTCGTAACGAGAAAGTTGGCAGAAGGTTTTGGCTGTAGTCGAGAAGAAATTCGACCACGGCAAAAGACGATCGAACGTGGTCGGGAGTCACCACGACCACGGCAAAAGATGATCGAGCACGGTCGGCAAGTGTTACGACCACGGCAAATGAAGACTGGACGTGGTCGAGAAATCGTTCGACCACAGCAAACAGGTCCCAGGATCGACCCGGATGGTCGAAGCAGCCAAAAGCCTGAAGTTTGGATGCCGAGTAGGCGGGAGAAAGCACGACGTGAAGAACGGTGGTTGAAAGCAAGACCACGCAACAGTGAAACAAGCAGCTGGTGGAGAAAAACATCCAAGGAAGAAACAAGAGAAGATCAACATGATGGAAGCTACTAAAACAAGATTAGGGAGAGAATGTTGGAAATAATCTTGTTTTAGAAGTCGTATCGGAGTCGGGTTTGTAATCGAAGTTGAGTTGAAGTAGGAATTAGAAGTCGGAGTCGGAATAGGTTTTGTATTCCTAATCGGAATCCGAGTAGGAGTCGTAGAGTTGGGTATAAAAGAAGGGGTAGACATGTAACCAAAGATGTACCAAGCAATTGAGAAAATACAAAAAGAGGGAAAGACACAAAGCTTTGTGTTGTCGTGTGTTTGTGCAATACGTGGTCGGAAGGACTCACGATCACCGCAAGCGTGATCGGGAGGAGTCACGACCACGGAAAAGTTTCCAGCAGGCGTGATCGACGGGTGCTACGATCACGGCAAGGAACAGTGTTGTTCCGACTACGTTGAGAAGGCTACGACCACGGTGAAGGTGGTCGTAAGGAGCAGCGACTACGCAGAGAAGGTTTGTATGTGATCGGAAGCAACTCCGATCACGTTCGAAGGAAGTGAACGTAGTCGAAAGGGTGTTTCGACTACGGTGAACGGTGATCGCCAGCATCACTGCGTGTTCGTAAAGATTTACGATCACGGTATTCTTCGAGAGCGGCTGGAGGAAGACAGCGCTCGATAAGAAGGAGTGGTCGTAATTGCTACAGTGTTTTTACGACTACGGAGGAAAATCGATCGATAGAGTTTGAAGCGATCAGGACTGGTCGTATTCAATTTCTATCTGGTCGTAAACGACTCTAACAAGTCGTAAAGGGTCCTGGTAGGTTGCAACAATTTCCAACATTTAGAACCATCTGGAGCCAACTGTAAGGAGAACATTCCTGGTGCTGGATCACCATGTTCCTTCCAAGAGATCATCTGTTTGGTCACGCCGGTCACTTTATCACGGCTGAGCTTGCTGCCTGGGAGCCATGTGTCAGTGAAGTGGTCAAAACTTTGCCACATCAAATTACTGGTGTTGGATTCATGCGTGATGACTAGGTTTCCGGTGTCTAGGAGCACGGCAAATGTGGAGTTGGTAGCTGTGTTATTTGTTATATGGGTAGCCCAGACCGGAGATTTAGAATGGTTCACTAGGAGAACAATATTTCCATCATCTGAGATGGTTAGGCTTGATGAGTGTGGATCAGAGATTGGTCTGTCCCTGTTAGCCACCCAAACCACAGTTTGCATAGGTATCTTGTTGAACCAAATGCCTATGTACCACTTGCCACTAGATCCTCCAGCTACAATGAAAGGTCACAAAACAAAAGGGTCAAACCATCTATCAGAGATAATATGAGATAGAATTATGCTAAATATATGCATGATTCAAAGAACATTACGAAAACGTCCTTTTGTTCAGTGCCTCCTTTTTAGGATAACTTGGCAAGTATGTTCAAATAATCCACAATTTTACAACGAGAATATGATTCATATGGGATGCACTCCACGTACATGTGTATGGAGAATGCGATCGTAACTGGAAAACTAAAGGCCTAGCTCACCTGCAGGCTGGAAGAATCCAAGTGCGAACCTGCCGCCCTGAGAGATCAACTTCTGGTCACTGGAGAGCGGCCGGCTCGCGTTGAGCGTGTCGGCGGCTTGCATGGGGAGCTCATGAAGAGAAAGAGCCAGTATGAACAATGAGAGTATGCATGAAGAAAGGCCGGTCGCCATAAACAAAATCGGAGCAAGACAGAGATGGTAACTGATCGCCAACTAATACATGTACAGATGCATGTATGATGCACGCCTATAATCTGGACTATCTAATAGTCACCATCCGGACTGCGGTCTCTACACGGTCTCTGCTCTAAAGTGTGGGGATACAAGCAATCAACACATTCATGCATTGACTCTTTTGTACCACCTTAATTTAAAAATTAGTATTATGTAGTATAAAATTGTAAATTTAGCTCCCTTACGAGCGCAGAAAACTGACGTGTGTTTTTCTACCATGACAGCATCCCAGCATGACACAATTCAGCCAGGCGCAGCAGGTGGCGGGACCCAGTTAGGTGCCGCCCCACCATGCTGCGGCAGGGAGTAGGACTTGGATTTTTTTTTTTCTGCATTGAACGCAGGTGCCATTTCAGGCTGTAAGGGTTGGTAGGAATTGGAAAATTCAAATGTCAATGTTGATCATATCATGTTATTTTGGCCTCGTGGAGTAGAAAGTATGCGGGACACGGAATATTTTTAGAATAAACAGGACTTGGAATATTGACTTCAAAGATGATAACAACCCGGCGCAGGCTTTTCAGAAATGAACAGCTACGGGCGCCGGAGCATGCTCCCTGCCGCGGCACGGCATCTTCGTGAGTTTTGTCACCTGCTGTGCTAAGTCGAATTGTGCCGTGCTGAAGTGCTGCCGCGATCGGGTGGCGCGGTAGGAGTGGGTTCTTCTGCACTCGGCAAGGAGGCTATGTTGCTCATTTGAGTTTTTTTTGTGGCTTATGATTTATTTTACAGTGTAGCTAGTTTATTTTGCATCGTAGCTATTGTTGTTTTTTAGCGTAATTAAATTTTAAAAAAATTAAAATAGAAAAAACATATTAGTCTATTATGGACAATACAAACGAATATAAGAAAAAACAAAAAATTCCAAAAAACCATAAAAAGACGAAATTAAGTAATAGTCAATTAGAAGCAAAAAGCTAGAAGCTGAAACCGAAATAAGCGGAGTTTAGATCTGTAATTTTATATCGTATGCGATTAATTTTGAAATTAAGGTGGTATAATAAAGCCAAATAAAAAAATTTCTAGGTTCTGCAGTGTGAGAGACGGCGACGATGACCAATGAGCACAGTGGCCAACGCGGTGCACCGGCGGTCGGGGCAGACGCATCACACCAAATCAGACCAACGTTCCTCTTGCGCCTGTAGTCCCGTACTAGTACCAATGCGCCATAGGGATCAGTCCATGGCTGGGGGGCGCGCGCACACACACATATATATAGGGAAAATACCTTTTACACTCGGGTGTAATTACACCCACCTCTAATATACCACTAAACAAACTTGATATATATATATATATATATATATATATATATATATATATATATATATATATATATATATATATATATATATATATATATATATATATATATATATAGTGTAAATAACAGGGGTACCATGATTTTGTGGCCATTGTTCATGGCACGATAAAAACAACATTGCCACGCTAGCCAACCGTGGTGTGGAAAGTTTTAGCTATGTCATGTGGTGTGATAATATTGTTTTGCCACTACACAACTAATGGCATGGCCAAGAAGCTAGGGATAACACTATCCCTCATTTTGTAAGTTTGTGTTTTATAAGGGATGAGTGGTGATGGATCAATATATTTTATTCCTCAAAATAAATAAGTGGATTGGATTTGAAGTTAGGATTGAACGGTTTGTTGATCGTTCGGAGCGTGTCGGTGGCATGCTATGGCGACCCATGCAGCAGTGACAGAACCAGTGCTACGGCGAGTAATGGCAGGACGATTGAAGAAGAGGCTAGCGACGTTGCCATGGACTAATCGATCGATACGATGGATCGATCAGATAAGATGATTGGTTATCATGACCAATACGATCCGCTAATCTCGACTAGTGTTATCCCTAGCTTCTTGGCCATGCCATTAGTTGTGTAGTGGCAAAACAATATTGTCACACCACATGATATAGCTAAAACTTTCCACACCACGGTTGGCTAGCGTGGCAATGTTGTTTTTATCGTGCCATGAACAATGGCCACAAAACTATTTTCTGCTTCAACACTAGCCTTACTCCTCGTATGGTAATGTTATTGGTCACACCACTGTTCTTAGTGTGGCAAAAAGGGTAAATTTAAAAAATTAAAGTAGGTAAGGGGTCATTATTTTTTTAAAAAAGTTAAATAATAAAAATTATTCTATAATGGATTTCTAGGATTAAGTGGTCCCTCAAATTAAACACTACGTACTGTGTGCATTTTTTGGTTGTTCTATCAAACCCCCTATGGTGTGTCCATACATCATGCGTATGTTTGTTTTATATAGAAATAAGTCAAAAAGAAATCAAGCAGTGCAGCACTTAAACATCTCCAAGCACATCTAGCATTCAAGAAGTTCATACTTACTTTTAGAAATTCAAAATTACTTAATGATCCATGGAGCCTACGTACCCACGTAAAAAAATTGTCCCATACACTTGTGTGATCGATATGAAATTTGAAGTTCTAGTATGAAATGTTTTATACCCTTGATATATTTATGGTAGGTGAGTTTAATTCAAACACATTTAATTTACTTTTGTAATTAATGTGAATACAGTTCTTATTTATGATGAAAACTAGCTCAAACAAGTTCAAAATGAAGATGAATTCAATTTTTTTTGAGTTAGATATTGATGGACCATGTGGAGGTGACCACATGTGTATGATGAGTTATTGACATTGGTTTAGGTGAGTCGAGTTTGGTTTGAGTGGTTCGGAATCGAGTCGTTGCGTGGTGCAATGGACTCGGTCGGACTTTGTCATTCCTTGTCGTATGGGACTAGGTTGCATATTTTGATGATTCGACAGGTTTGGACTTCGTCATGCGTAAGTATGATGTTTTGATGCTATTTACGCTTTCATGTGTCGAGCGGTGCTATTTGACGTGTTTCTTGTCTGTGTGACTGCAGGACATCGAGTGGAGTCGTGGCGAGACACGGAGGACCGGACTAGGCGCAGGTGGCGCTAAGGTCAGAACGGTCGGGATGTGTCGAAGACGACGTGGACTCGAGGTGGAGTCGTGGCGAGGCACGGTGGACCGGACTAGGCGCAGGTGGCGCTGAGGTCAGAACGGTCGAGGTGTGCCGAAGACGGCGAAGCTGCGTGGCTTGCAGGGCAAGGAATGAGGAAGCTTCCTGGAAGGTGCGCGAGGGGCGTTTCGGTAAAAACGCAAAGCTGCACTAAAGGAAGCGGGTTTGGATAAAGCATCGAGTAGGTGGTGACCTAATGGGTAAAACATGTGCAAACCCATTAGTGGGAGGCTATAAAAGGAGAGGGAGAGGTTGTGCTGAAATTGAGAGAATGGGTGTAAGAGTTAGGGTTTTTATTTGGTTCTCTCCATGCAATGAAATGAGCATGAAATGAGAGGGTAGAATTTTTAGAGAGATGAGCTGAAAAATCCATTATATGTAATTGTGTCATCTCTCTTCCTATATTTCAATATGAGAGACTTCGTTTTGAGTTGGTCTGGATATGCATCTTCCCTTTGAGCTTCTCTTTTGATTGGTGATTGTTTTGGTCTTTGGAGTCCTTCTGTCATTTGTGTTCACGGCCAGCAAGTTGCTCTATCAAGTCTTCTTTGATGTTAGTACTACTACCGTGAACAATTATTTGAAGGCACTTCTTGCTACTTTTCATCTGGGAGCTTGTTTCATTCTATTGTGATGTTTTGAGTTTTCTTTTGGCTGGGAGCAAAAGTAAAAAAAAAATTAATTGTAGTTCTTGGCTGCTAGTTCTAAAGGCTGAGCAATTTTTTTTGGGTTGCATTGAATCAGTTCGGCTGCTACTTAGTCGACAACAGAGACATCTCACGGTTGGGATTTAAATCTTGTATAGCAAGTGGTCTTCCAGCCGAATATTTTTTTAAAAAAAAGGTACTTTCGGTTGGTAGCAAGCCCAAGATCAATCCTTATTAGCTTTCTTCTTTTTGAGCTTTTTCTCATCTCTTTGTTGGCTCAGTTTTGGGCAGCAAAAGACCCTCTCGCAGTTTCTTTTTGCTTTTTATTTTTCTGTCCTTTGATCGGAAGAACAGCTAGCTTTTAAGTGGCTGCAGTTTGCCTTTTTCTTTCTTAATTTCCTTGCCATTTCTACTTGGTCTTTCTGTAGTTTTCGGGTGCAAGTCTCCAAAAGTGATTGCCTTATTTCTTGGTTGTTTCGGCTGTGCTCTTGGCAATATGGTTTAGTTCTTTTTATTTGCTTGCCGATCAAATCAAATATCATTTTAGTGATTGCATCCTCTGGTCTAGTTCTGTTGATTAAATTGTTTCTTTGTTGTTGCTTCTCTCTGTAAATAAAAAAAAACTTTGTTAAAAAAACGACATTCACCCCCCTCTGTCGCCATTTCGGTCCTACAGATATTTCAAATACACTTTTCATGGATATGAAAAGATATCTACATCAAATATCATGAATCTCAATGTACAACAATAGATATTAATTTAGATGCGTAGGCTCTACGTTGCTCGAAACGGTTGTCCATGATAATTAACAAATCCATACCAACAAGACAAACTTGTGCAGATAACTTAAGCACGGAGAGGGCTCAGCCTAAGTTGGCAAGGGCCACCGTTGAGTGCTGTGTCCACCCGCGTTCAAACCCTTAGTATGCACGTTCTCATCAAAATAAAATGGATACACACATGCACATATGCTGAGTGGGAGAGCACGTGCCAAGGTATTGAAATGGGAGAAACCATTCAAATTCTGGAAGGATTAGTAGATGTTGAAATGCCACCGGTCCCAAGATATCTCCAAGTTCTTGCCGAAGGCGTGGAGCATCCGAGCATGTGACTTTATTTCCAGATGAATAAACAAAGTGAGTTGGTCGCGAGAAATATGTGTCGTATGTACATACAAATATGATCTTGTACTGTAGACATGATGTGTGTTCAGTGTAAAGACTCCTTTTGTAATTTCAGAAGGTGGACAGACCTTTGAAGATCAATTTAAGAAGAAAAAAAAAAGATCAAGAAGAGGTTCACATAGTCCCTCTACTTCCCCCCTGGCTCACTTTTGTCCCTTACTTTCAGAATGCTTCAATTCCATTCCATTCGAGGACTCTTGTAGTGTCACCCCAACTGGACATTGAAATCGGCCCTATACCAAGCTCTCTTCTGTCTGACTCATGACTCACCTTCATTATTGCACCCACCAAGGCTGGATTTAACTCTCTAGGTCCAATTTTAGCAACTCTGCTACATAGACTGTCATCTTGAACAACATTTGAGCCAGTGTTGAATGTGTTGGCAAAGAGACTGTATGTTTAAGACGTACCAGCACTACGTTTCAGATGTTCGATACCCTTCGACTACAATGTTGGTTGTTTGTTATGGTCTGTTGGCGCAGAAACAAATATGCTCAAGGATGTCGAAGTTTCAGACTATTCCTTCTGAAACTAGTTCAGGGTCAAACAGATTTCAGAAGTTAAGCAAAAGAATTCCCTCATTCAATTTAACAGATTTTACTTTGCATAAACTCAAATTACCCCCAGGACAAGATTATAAGCCTCTGTGGCTATGTGCATGGTCGTGATTAATGTGATTGTTTGACACGAGAAATTGCTCACAGACCGAGGCAAGGATGAGCGAGCTAAGCTCTAGGTTCCTAGTAGTCTAAAGATCCTCTGGTCGCTAGAAATTAAAAAGGTATTATCTGAATCATGAGATTGTATGGAGAGGCTTACCGGTGTAGGAGAGAGGGATGACAGTGAGATAGAACGGCGGCGGACGATTGGGCGATTTGGTGAGGTACTAAAGGTGTTCACGAGGCAGATTAGGTGCCCGGCTGGGTTTAAAAGCAGGAGGATGGCGGGGGGAATAGGAAGCCGAAGTCGGTGGCGCTGGCACGAGGCAGACTAGGTGACGGTCCAGCTCGGTCGGTGAGACTAGCTTACGGCTGAAGTGACGGGGTAGTACTACAGCCTTGACAGTGCCACGCAGGCTGACAAAAGCAGAGCATGGCAGGTGTACGCGCGTTGGCTGCACGGCGCACTGATTTGCGACACCTGCAACAGTCAGCGCGAGCAATTGACGAGACACAAGCGAAGCAGCGACTGACCAAGGGTGAGATGACGCGTAGCGAAGCTGGTAGCGGCTGGTGTGAATGGCAAGTCGGTTGCAGTGTGGGCAAAGCGGAGGTAGCCGCATGGCTGGGGCACTACAGAGGAAGGAGGCGGCTTCTTGGAAGATGTCGGAGAGAAGAGAAAGCGGTGCTTGAGGGGCAATTCGGTGAATTGACTCAGGCCTGCAAAAGGAAGCGGTTTCTGTTAAAGCACTGTGATCTATCTGTGTTAGCATGTTGTCGTGTGTGTAAAACCTTGTGTTAGTTGGCGTTAACGGGTTCCCCCTGCTACTGAAGAATATAAATAGGAGGGTAGAGCACCAGTGCTTAGGATGTTTTTCTCAGAGAAGCTTTGGGGTTTTGTTTTCTGTTCTTGCGTGAGTTGTTCTCTGTGGCGGAGCGCTTGTGCTCCTGGTCCTCCTGGATGGAGTGGCTGTAGAATCTTCTACCAGTGCAATACATCAATCTCTGTTCTTCTATTTTAATATTCTTGTCTTATTGATGTTGTGTTGATTTGGTTGCTGTTGTTCTCTGCTCTGTGGTCTTTTCTCTTCTCTTCTGTCCGAGAGATTGTTCTTTTTCGAGTTGCTCAAGATCTGACTTGCTCTATGTTATCTTGGCTACTCTATTCTGAGAGCAAGGTCTGGTCGTCGTTTCTCTCTCTCGGACTTAGTCGAAAGCTCTTTTTGTGAAGTCTTGTGAAGATCTTGATTCTCTTGATTTTTTTTAATTAAAGTTCAATACAGGCTCTTGAATCTTAAGCTCTCTGTGTTTCAAGTTTCTTGCTCTATGGATCTTTGAGTCGAAAGTTATTTGAAATCTTGGCCTGGTGGTCGTGCGCCTCACTGACTCCTTTGTTTCTCCTAAGTGCGCTAAAACCACGTTCACTTCTTCAACCTCAGTCAGAGCTATCGGTCTTTTGTTTTCTTTGAGGGTTTTCTGGTCCAGTGCAGTCACTAGTCTGGTACGTCGACCGGCTTTACGAGTACGTTGGTTTCGATCATGGTCAAGTACCAAACCACATCTCACTGATTTTGACCACGCTGTTGTCTCGAGCGGTAATCTAGTTTCGACCGCGTTGGTAGTTCGACCACCTGTTGGCTTACGACCACGTGGTTACGACCAGAGAACAGACTATCTTCGACCGAGTGGTTTGATCGACCACGAGTTGGCGTTCGACCACTCTGTACACAAATAGACAACCGCTCCATCTATTCGACCACGTTAACGAGACTTACGACCACGTAGTAAGTTTCTACCTCTCTGGACTATCTTCGACCAGTGTCTGTTTCTCCTCTGTTTTCGGTTTGTTTTTCTTGACTTCCAGTAAGCATTCAATCTCTGACTTCATAGCTTAGTAGCTATTGGAGAAGAAGAGTTGTGAGAATACCTGGGGAGGTTTGAAGGCACCATTCACCCCCTTGTTGCCTGTTCGGTCCTACAATAAATATTCAAAATTCAAAACGAATAGAATGGCAAAAAGCTCCAAATCCAATAGTAAGTGTTTGAGTAAATGATAAATAATTGGCCTTTATTGAAATGCATTGTGATATTGTCATTTCTTGCTTGTTTAGTTTGGTAGAAATGGATTTGAAGAGCTATTTTAGTAAAGTTTCAAGCAAAAGCACTATAGAAAAGCGAAATGACAACCGCACATGCACAATCTCAACTTAAAATCTAAGTCCAACAAGAGAAAGAGGTTGCACAACAACGGCCACAAAAACAAAAGGCTACAGCCACACAATTGCAATAAATGGATAAAGGTATTAAGGATTATTTTGCTTTTGAATAATACTATTTACTTCACGTTTGAGAGTCCATCTAACTACATTTTTATTTTTAGGTCTGCCACTGTAAACGAGGTACCACGGCAGCCGACGGCAGGACACGGGAGCCATGGGCCTCTAAGCTGCCCTGGCTCGGCAGCTCTGCTGACCCCGAGCTTGTATGGTGTTGTTAGATTGGGGACCTGATAATACTACTAAGTACCAAGAATGCATAAATTAATCAGCGACTCAACTTGCTAGAAGCTACCAGCCATGGACCGTTTCAATCTTCAGATAAGTGTTTCTCTGACCGGGTCACATCGCCTCGTTGTCACTTGTAAATTTAAAGCTGAGCCTCTAGACAGTAGCTTTGACTTTTGACTGCCTACCGAGACTGCCAACTCAATAACAAGCCTCTAGACAGAAGCTTTGACTTTTGACTGCCTGCCGAGACTGCCAACTCAATAACAAAAGAAAAGTCTTTCCTTTTGTGTTCTTGCAAGTCCACAAAACGACTAAGCATAGGAACAAATTGTGGTGTAGAACAAACCCGTAAAGTCGCTGCTGCTCGAAGTCGTACTGGGGACTATTGACAGCATGGACATCAAATCATCTTTAGTCAAGACCTTCCCTTGAATATGTAGCCATCATCTACAACAGTACAACTATTCCACTCACTGCTCGTTGGTCCTCTTGCTATTTTCATTTCACAAATTTCAATGATTCTCACAGTCGGAGAATAAACCACATTGCAGGCCAGCCTGCATCGCGTAATCAGTAGGGCATCTCCAATGGTTATAGCTAACAACTAACTATAAGACTTTCACATCATTTATATAGTACACACTAAAGCTAGCATTCTAAAGAACTATCTATAAAGATAGCTATTTGATGCTTACATGCACACACAGAATTTATAGAGGCTGCCTCGTTTGGCGTTATAGACTAGTGCTTAAGGAAGAGCTGGCTCGATTTTTTTGCATACTCTCTTTCCTCCACATAGGACATATGCTGATGTGTACATGCATAAAGCTAGCTGACTCAGACCATTGGAGATGCCCTTAGGAGACAACCAGACTACCAGAGTTAATGTAGACAGAAATTGGACGGCAATGGGTGTAGAAAAGGGCCGTCACAGTTACCATGTGTTCTATCACCTAGATAGTTTCAGGTGCAGAAATGTACTTGAAGAAAAGAGCATTTTTGCACTAACCCATGTGTTCTATCACCTAGACAGTTTCAGGTGCAGAAATGTACTTCAAGAAAAGGGCGTTTTTGCACTAACGACTTCAGCATCGAGAGACAGACATAGCGCTTGATTTTCCATGGAGACGGCAACGCACATTGGCCAAGTCAGATTAATATTTAATGTCACGCTCATGTACGACCTGCGTGACCAGGATGACGAGTATATAGTCTGTCGGAGATGGTAGATGATGCACATATACAGTCAGTGTACATGTGAGTTGATAACTTGATCTAGCTCACCTTGCAAATTGAAGACCATCATTGTTTTTCTTTCATTTTGTGCATGGCGACCAGGCTTGCTTCATGCATCCTATCCTTACTTATGTTGCTTCTTTCCCTCCACGAGTCTCCGTTGCATGCCACTGATACACTCACAACGAACCAGCCACTCTCCGGTGACCAGAAGTTGATCTCTCGGAACGGCAACTTCGCACTTGGATTCTTCCAACCTGCAGGTGAGCATTTTTTTTGGTTCAATTACGTATGCATATAATTCATGTCATAGCTATACAAATTATAATTCGTGTCAATTACGTATGCATATAATTCATGTCATAGCTATACAAATTATAATTCATGTCATAGCTACACAAAGGAACCAAGGTGGTGAAACTTTTTCTGGAAGAAATCCAAATAAAAATATCTAGAGAAAAGCACTAAGGTGATTTACAATACTATGAAATTTCACTTCCAGCTCTATCTGTACTAGAAAAAACAATGAAACCTTTCATGATGATTGTAGAATAAAATGTAACGACTTAATTTTCTTTTGGCATCTTACTAGAAAAAAGAAAGAAACCTTTCACGATGATTTTAGAATTAAAATGTAATACCTAATCTTCTTTTGACATCTTACTATAAAAACAACAAAACCTTTTTTCCTATCATTTTAAAATTAGAATGTAAGGAGTTAATTTTATTTTGGAACCTTTGATATATAGCTTGACCTTTTATTTCTATCTTGCATGTGTAGCTGGAGGATCTACTGGCAAGTGGTACATAGGGATTTGGTACAATAAAATCCCTGTGCAAACTATAGTATGGGTGGCTAACAGACAGAAACCAGTTTCTAATCCAGCCTCATCGAACCTAACCATCTCAGATGATGGAAATATTGCTCTCCTAATGAACCGTTCTAAATCTCCAGTGTGGTTTACCAATATTACAAACAACACAGCTGCCGGTCCCATAGCTGCTGTGCTCCTTGATTCTGGGAACTTAGTTGTCAGACATGTGTCCAACACCTCTCATGTACTTTGGCAAAGTTTTGACGATTTCACAGATACATGGCTCCCAGGAAACAAGCTCAGCCGCAACAAGAAAACCGGTGTGATCAAACGGATGATCTCTTGGAAAGACTATGGTGATCCAGCACCAGGGATGTTTTCTATTCAGTTGGATCCAAATGGCTTAAACCAATACATGCTCCTATGGAATAGCTCGGTAGTGTACTGGGCTAGTGGTATCTGGACTGGCAATGCATACACTGGTGTGCCAGAGTTGTCACCTACCAATAGCTATCCCAATTCAGCATACACGTTCCAGTTTGTTGACAATGATGAGGAGACATACTTCACGTACACCGTCAAGAGTGATGCGCGGATATTTACAAGGGGTGTTGTTAATGTATCCGGTCTGTTCCAGGCCTGGGTATGGGCAGAGGCAGCACAAACATGGATACTTTATTTCACACAACCAAAAGCTAAGTGCAGTGTTTATGGAATGTGCGGGGCATACAGCAAGTGTAAAGAGAATGCTTTGTCATCATGCAGCTGCCTCAAGGGCTTCAGTGAGAGTTACCCAAACAGTTGGCAGCTAGGTGACCAAACCGCAGGTTGTAGGCGAAATGTCCCATTGCAATGTGAAAACAATGGCTCGGTGAAGGAGACTCAAGATAGATTCTATGTGATCAGTAGTGTGAAGTTGCCAGATAAGGCACACAGCATAGATGGAGCCAACGTTCGCGACTGTGAGTTGACCTGCCTGAACAACTGTTCTTGCACTGCTTACTCTCATAATGGTACTTGCTTGGTTTGGTACAATGATTTGATAAATTTGCAAGATAATATTGGTGTGTTGAGTCATAATATCTTTATTAGATTGGCTGCCTCAGAACTACCCAACTCAGGAACCAACAAATGGTGGATCATTGGGATCATCATTGGTGGACTTATTGTTCTTAGTTTTACAGTGGCCATTTTATATTTCCTACACAGGAGAAGAACTATCGGTATAAACCAAAGTGATGGGTCTTTGATAACTTTCAAATACAGTGATCTGCAGTTTCTAACAAGAAACTTTTCTGAGAAATTGGGTGTAGGGTCTTTTGGCTCCGTGTTCAAAGGGATTCTACCGGACACAACAACAGTGGCAGTAAAGAGACTAGAGAGCCTTCGTCAGGGGGAGAAGCAATTCAGGGCAGAAGTGAGCACTATTGGGAACATTCAACACATAAACTTGATTCGACTGCTTGGGTTTTGTTCTGAAGGGGCGAAGAGATTGCTTGTCTACGAGTATATGCCCAATGGTTCGCTTGATCTGCATTTGTTTGGCAGTAGATCTCTCATTCTGAGTTGGAAAACCAGATATCAAATCGCTACAGGAATTGCAAAGGGATTGGCTTATCTACACGAGGAGTGCCGAGATTGCATCATACACTGTGATATCAAGCCAGAGAACATACTGCTGGACATGTCTTTTATTCCAAAGGTGGCAGATTTTGGTATGGCGAAGCTCTTAGGCCGGGATTTCAGCAGGGTTTTGACCACCATGAGAGGCACAATAGGATATCTTGCACCAGAGTGGATAAGCGGTGAGGCCATAACAACAAAGGCGGATGTTTTTAGCTATGGGATGATGCTTTTTGAGATCATATCAGGAAAGAGGAATGTGAGGCAAACAGAGACAAGCACAGATTTATTCTTTCCTGTGTTGGTAGCGAGGAAACTTCTTGAAGGAGAGGTGCACACTCTGTTGGATTGTGAATTGGTCGACAATGCGGACCTAGAGGAGCTTGAAAGGGTATGCAAGGTTGCCTGCTGGTGCGTCCAAGATAACGAAAGCTCCAGGCCAACAATGGGAGAAATCATCCAAATCCTGGAAGGATTGGTAGATGTGGAAATGCCACCAGCCCCAAGGTATCTCCAGGTGCTTGCTGAAGGTGCAGAGCATGTGACGTTCTTTCCTGATAATCCATCTAAATGAATGGGTCATGGAAAATATGTCTTGTGTATACATATGAGCGTGATCCTGTACTATAAGTACGCTCGGTGTATTATGTATAACCTCCTTTAAGAAATAAAATCAATAAGAGGTTGCACGTTTGATCCCTCTAGTTTCACCATTGGCTCACTTTGAGCTACTTATTAGAGTGTCAATTTGAACAATATATTGCAGCCAATGTTTGCAAAGACTGTATGTCCACGTCTCCAGAATAAATTAAAAGAAGCATTACATTTCAGATGTTTGATGTTTCATACTACATCTACCGTACGTACTATTTGTTATGTTTCTGTTGTGTCAGAGTGAAATATGATTAAGGATATCGAACTTTCGGACTATTCCTTCTGAAAATAGTTCTTCGTGTTTCAGAAGTTTCAGAATACGCTGTTAAGCAAAAGAGTTCATCCAATTGAACTGGTTTGAGTTTAAATAAATTCAAATTACTGCTGTAAAATTTCCCGAGCCATTCCTCGACAACGGGTGTACTCCGCCCTCTGCTTTCCCCTCCTCTTTCTCTTTCCCTTCCCCGCATCCATCAATCCATGGCGAATACTACTCCGCTCAAGCCTTCTCCTCGACAAACCCTAGCCTGCACTTTTTTTTTTTGAACTGGAAACCCTAGCCTGCACTTCGGGGGTGTGTTGTTGGGGCGGAGCCGGTCAGCCGGTGCGTCCGAGAACAAGGTCTCGATTTTGCATAAGGCCTCGGGTAAAATAATTTTTTATCATTATTTCAAAGTAATTTATTAAAATAGTCTTTTTAAAATAATATATTAATATTCGGTTTATTTATACAAAGTTTTACGGTCGAGTAAAAAGTATTAGCCGCAGAAAAAAAAAACGGCTCAGAGAAACAACGTGTGGTGTGGTGGCCGTGGCCTGCAGCAGATTGGAAGCCTAAGGTGGTCATGCCGATTGTCGCCGTTTGTGCGCAGCGCACTTTGCACCGTGCATTGCAAGTTCGCAACAAGTGATCCTTGGACCGCTATCTCCGTCGTAGCGGTCCTTTCAAAATGTCAACTTGTTTGTAACTGAAACTTCAGGCTCAGAGCCTTTGAACAGGCATCCTAGGTCAAGCAAATCCATTGTGAAGATGTAGAGAATATGGAATGAATGTGATGGTTAAGTCACCATCCAAATGGCGGTCTCTACACGGTCTCTGGTCTGCAGTGTGGGGATACAAACGATCAATACATCCATGCATTGACGCGTACCTTGCACTTAGGTTCTGCAGTGTCAGAGACGGCGGCGACGGCGACGGCGACCGACGAGCACCGTAGCCAACGCGGCGCACCCGCGGGCGGGGCAGACGCATCACACCAAGTCAGACCAATGTTCCTCTTGCGCCTGTAGTCCCGTACTAGTCAGACGGCGACAGGGATCAGTCCATGGCTGGGTGCACACACATATATATAGTCGAGATTAGCGGATCGTATTGGCCATGATAACCAGTCATCATATCTGATCGATCCATCGTATCGATCGATTAGTCCATGGCAACGTCGCTAGTTTCTTCTTCAAGCGTCCTGCCATTACTCGCCGTAGCACTGGTTCTGCCACTGCTGCATGGGTCGCCATCGCATGCCACCGACACGCTCACCGCGAGCCGGCCGCTCTCCGGCGGCCAGAAGCTGATCTCGCAGCGCGGCAAGTTCGCGCTCGGCTTCTTCCAGCCTCAAGGTAACATCGATCGATCGTCGTTCTCTCTCCGAATCGCGTTAGCATGTAGGCATGTACTGCTGCTACGTGTGCTTAATTCATATACTCGCTCTACATACGTATAGCCGCGTGTGTGCATACGGCATACTGTGAACATAATTATGCTGCAAATTAATGAGGTGTCTGGTTCGAAGTACCGAACGATGAATAAACCGTTCAATCCTAACTTCAAATCCAATCCACTTATTTGTTTTGAGGAATAAAATAGATTGACACGTCACTACCTCATCCTTTATAAGCACAAACTTTAAACAAAATGAGGGATAGTGTTATCCCTAGCTTATTGGCCATGCCATGGGTTGTGTAGTGGCAAAACAGTTGTCACGCCATGGTTGACTAGCGTGATAGTGTTGCTTCATTGTGCCATGAACAATGGCGTGGCCAAAACGACCATTTTCTGGCTCAACACTAGCCTTGCTCATCACATGGTAATGTTGTTGGTCACACTACTGTTCTTAACGTGGCCAAAAAAAGATGAAATCTAAAAATAAAAGTAGATGAGAGGTCATTATTTTTTTTGAAAAGGTAAATAATAAAAATTATTGAAGGGCGGGCTTGGCGCATTGGTGGAGTCTCTCCATTGTGCGCTGGAGGTCGCGGGTTCGAATCAGCCTCTCTGCAAAGCAGGGAAAGACTGCCTAGAAAATCCCCTTCCCTATACCCTACATAGTGTGGGAGCTTAGACACTGGGTACGTCCTTTTTTTTAAGTAATAAAAATTATTCTATAATGGATTTCTAGGATTAAGTGGTCCCTCAAACTAAACACTACTTACTGTGTGCATTTTTTGGTTGTTCTATCAAACCCCCTATGGTGTGTCCATACATCATGCGTATGTTTGTTTTATATAGAAATAAGTCAAAAAGAAATCAAGCAGTGCAGCACTTAAACATCTCCAAGCACATCTAGCATTCAAGAAGTTCATACTTTTGAAAGTTCAAAATTACGTAATGATCCATGGAGCCTAGCTAGGTACCCACATAAAAAATTGTCTTATACCCTTGATATATTTATGGTAACTAAGTTTAGTTCAAACTCATTTAATTTACTTTTGTAATCAATGTGACTACAGTTCTTATTTACGATGAAAAATAGCTCAAACTAGTTCAAAACGAAGATGAATTCATTTTTTTGAATTTGATATCTCAAATACACTTTTCATGGGTATGAAAAGATATCCACATCAAATAGACAAATATCATGAATTTCAGTGTACAACAGCGGGTATTAATTTAGGTATGTAGGTTCTATGGTGCATGAGCCGGTTGTCCCATGATAATTAACAAAACGATACTAACAAGGCAAAAATGTACAGATAACATAAGCATGAAGAGGACTAAGCGTCAAGTTGGCAAGGGCCGCCGTTGAGTGCTCTGTCCACCCACGTTGGCGGACCCAGGGCCCGGCGACCCTGGCCCCTGCCCGGGCTCCCATCGCCAGCGTGGGCTACGTGGCTAGCTAGCTACAATTGCATGCTGTATTGCTGTCATAGAGAATGCCGTGGTACACGCGTGTGCAAATGGACAAAATTGCCGACGTTGTCATCTTATGATCTCTGCATTAATACACATATAACGAAGAGTCATATGCCCAAGCTGGTTCCATGCTCCCAAAGCCTTAGCTACCACAAACCCATAATTTACAACCCTAGGGCCCTTTATTTAGCGATCGATCTACCCGGCCAGACAGGCACATGCAGAAACGGAGCCGAATCTGCATGCATGCTTGCTTCGTTGTATCTCAAGATTGTCAGGTCGATTGAGGTGGTGATCGGTTCGGCTGAAAAGCTCGTGGCTTATGGTTGAAAACACTGTAGCTGGCTGAAAAAAACACTGTAGCTGACAGAGGCTTATTTAACATAATTAAATTTAAAAAATTTTAAAAATAAAAAAATATGTTAGCCCATTACGTATAATACAAACAAATACGGGAAAAAAAGAACCGGCAAAAAAGCTCAACAAAAAGTCAAAAGTTCAGAAAAAGACGAAACTTATAAATAGTGAAAAATAAGCCAGAAGCCAGAAGCCGAAGCCGAGTTGATCAGGGCAGTTGGAGCCACTGGCGGACCCAGGGCCCGGCAACCTGTAGAATTTTTAAGGGATTTCATCTACTAGAAGGTTTTAGAGGATTTCAATAGCTTCCTGTAGAATCTTTATTCATGTTAATCGGATGAATAGATTTCAAGCTATGAATTTTGTAAGTCTACCGTTTGGTAAAATTTTCATCTGTTGGTAGCACATATCAATCTCCAGAACCAGCTGCGCTTGTTATTTAGACTCTGTTCTTCGCCCAGGCTCGTCAAATTCTCTGGGTCCGCACGTTTGAACCCTGGGTTTGGTGCGCATGTACTTATGTTAGTACTCTCCTTGATTAATTCGGCTTCGGTTTCTGGCTTATTTTTTACTATTCATAAATTTCGTCTTTTTCTGAACTTTTGGTTTTTGTTGAGCTTTTTTGCCGGTTCTTTTTTTCCGTACTTATTTGTATTATACGTAATGGGCTAACATATTTTTTATATTTTAATTTTTTTAAAATTTAATTATGCTAAATAAGTCTCTGTCAGCTATAGTACTTTTTTCAATCAGCTACAGTGTTTTCAGCCATAAACCATGAGCTTTTAAGCCGAACCTATCACCACCGGCGATAGTCTCCATTAGATGCGAATATTTCCCGGCGGGCATTATCTCATCGTTGGTAAAACTGATGCATGCATGCACTATCTTAGCACTGAGATTTTCCGAGTTGGGTCAACAAAAGTACTTTTTTTTTAGGTAGCTGAGATAGAATTGTAGAACTCTATTTGAAATGCGAAAATGTCACATTCGCATAAATTTTGAAATTGAAAAGATTTGTATGTTCAAAAAGGGAGAGAAGACGCTTCTAATCTTTTCCTGTTCCCGTCCCGTAGACACGCGCCCCCGTTCCTCACTTCCTCCCCGCTCTCTTTCCGTCGCCATGGCGAAGCGGAGCCGAGTGGCTACCTGGACAAGGGCTAGCAGACTAGATGGCCATGGAGAGAGGCACTACGTTCAGAGAAGGTGAGACACTAGGACATCACCCTCGTTCCCCAGGTTAGGTTTAGCCATCTCTGTGGTTCGAGACACGCCCAATCTTATTTTTTGCCCTCCATCCGTATCAATCTGTGGGATCGTGTTGTGCGGCCGGCGCCGCGCCTTTGCGGGCAATTAATCATGCGGTTTTCCATGGGAGCTTTGAGGCAGAGCCTCTATTACTCGGGATGGCAGGGTTATCTGGTTGTGCAGAAGCCCTTTTTTGTTTGTAGCTAGGGGTTGATAATGCGATAGGTTTAAGAAGGGCCATGACAATCTCTGTACCTGAGAAATAAAAAAGACTTGCCTTGAAAACAATCATGGCAACACAAGAATGATCAACCTTTTCCTGCCCTTTTCCTCTTGGCTGACTGTATGATCTGATTCAGGACACAGTAGAAATACATCTGAACTGATGTTTTAAATATCATACTGGAAAAACTCGAAAATTTGACATAAATGGAATCATCTTTACGAATTTCACATGTACCTCATGAGTCTAGTATTTTGTAAGCTCAAGATCAATCAATTTGTGTCTTATGCAAATATGCTAGCAGCATAGCACTATCTTGTTTGTGTGGCGATTATCAATCATACCACAGCTTGATACATCTGCTTATTTACGTTCAAAGTAAATTTAGAACTATGCTAATGTTCTTCTTCGGGCATAATTTTGTATAGTTTTTCGTGTTGATATGTTATGCTGACTTTTCTAGTGATCTTTTATGGTAGCTGGAGGATCTACTGGCAAGTGGTACATAGGTATTTGGTACAACAAAATCTCAGTGCAAACTGTTGTGTGGGTGGCTAACAGGGAAAAACCAATATCTGATCCAGCCTCATCAAGCCTTGTCATCTCGGATGATGGAAATATTATCCTCCTCAGTCATTCTAAATCGGTCTGGTCAACCAATTCAACCAATAGAGCTTTGAATTCCACAGTTGCTGTGCTCCTTGACACAGGGAATCTAGTTGTTAGACTTAAGTCCAACACCTCCAGTGTGCTCTGGCAAAGTTTCGATGATATCACCGACACATGGCTCCCGGGTAACAAGCTCAGTCTTAACAAGCTGACTGGTGTGCCCAACCGGATGATCTCTTGGAAGAACCATGGTGATCCAGCGCCAGGAATGTTCTCTGTAGAGATGGATCCAGATGGATCAAACCAATACATTATCTTATGGAATAACTCGGTGGTGTACTGGGCTACTGGCAACTGGACTGGCAGCTCATTTCCTAATATGCCAGAGTTGTCACCTGCCAATACCTATCCTAACACCCCGTATACTTATCGGTTTGTTAACAATGCTCAGGAGACATACTTCACCTACAACGTTACGGATGATAGAGTATTATCAAGGCATACCCTTGGCGTGTCAGGTCAAACTCAGTCTTGGGTATGGGTAGAGGCTGCACAAGCCTGGGTACTCTATTTTTCCCAACCAAAAGCCAACTGCGGTGTGTACGGACTGTGTGGAGCTTATAGCAAGTGCAGCGGGAGTGCCCTGTCATCATGTAGCTGCCTCAAGGGATTCAGTGAGCGTGATCCAAATAGTTGGAATCTAGGTGATCAAACTGCCGGTTGTAGGCGAAATGCCCCCTTGCAGTGTAGCAACAATGGCTCGGCGAAAGGAAAGCAAGATAGGTTCTATACAATCATTAGTGTTAAGTTGCCTGACAAAGCACAGAGTATTGGGGCCACCAGCATTCACAACTGCCAGTTGGCTTGCCTGAACAATTGTTCTTGTACCGCTTACTCTTATAATGGTACTTGTTCACTTTGGTACGCTGAACTTTTAAATTTGCAAGACAGCTTTGATGGGTCTATGGATAGCATTTATATTCGATTGGCTGCCTCTGAGCTACCAGATTCAAGAACCAAGAAATGGTGGATTGTTGGAATTATCGTTGGACTTTCTACTCTAGGTTCTGCAGTGATCGCTTCATATGTTCTCCGCCGGGGAAGACAAATTAATGGTATTAATCATGCTGACGGATGTCTGATCACTTTCAAATACAGTGACCTGCAATTCCTAACCAAAAACTTCTCTGAGATATTGGGTGTGGGGTCTTTTGGCTCTGTGTTCAAAGGGGTTCTACCAGACACAACTACAATGGCCGTTAAGAAGCTAGAGGGCCTTCGTCAGGGGGAGAAGCAATTCCGGGCAGAAGTGAGCACTATTGGAACTATTCATCATATTAACTTAATTAGACTACTTGGTTTTTGTTCTGAAGGGACAAAGAGATTACTTGTCTACGAATATATGTCCAATGGTTCATTGGATCATCATCTGTTTGGGAGTAGCGGTGTGTCTTTAAGTTGGAGCACAAGATATCAAATTGCGACAGGAATTGCAAGGGGATTAGCTTATCTTCACGAGGAGTGCAGGGATTGCATCATACATTGTGATATCAAGCCACAGAATATATTATTGGACACATCATTTATTCCAAAGGTGGCAGATTTCGGAATGGCAAAGCTCTTAGGCCGGGATTTTAGTAGGGTTTTGACGTCGATGAGAGGCACCATAGGCTATCTTGCACCAGAGTGGATAAGCGGTGATGCCATCACAACAAAGGCGGATGTTTTCAGCTATGGCATGATGCTTTTTGAGATTATATCAGGAAAGAGAAACGGTCTGCATGGAGGCACAAGTGCAGGAACATTCTTTCCTGTATTAGTAGCGAGGGAGCTTGTAGAAGGAGAGGTGCAGACATTGTTGGATTCGGAATTGATCAATGATATGAACTTAGGAGAGCTTGAAAGGGCGTGTAAGGTTGCTTGTTGGTGCGTTCAAGATAGTGAGAGCTCCAGGCCAACAATGGGGGAAATTGTCCAGATTCTAGAAGGATTGGTTGATGTTGAAATGCCACCAGTTCCAAGGTATCTTCAAGTTCTTGCCCAAGGTGTAAAACTGTCTGAAGTGAGTCAATCTACTAACTAGGTCACGATTCACAAGAAATATATCTGTATTGTCTGTATGAGTGTATGATCTCTTGTGCTATTATAGCCATAATACTTATGTGATGTTGTATCTGATAGTAATATGTGTTTTGCAATAAAAATGTTCCAAGTGATCAGCCTGAGGCCTTTATTTTGTAACTTCAGGAGGGGAACAAATATTCAAAGATCTGACAGAAGAAATGAAATATTGAAGAGCTATCAACTATGTATTCTGATATGTAATTTTTCCTCCATAGTTTCTTTCTCTTTTTTAAAGGCAACTTATGTTTTTTTTAAAAAAATTCTCGACGGCAACCTATGTAGGTTTAGTGCTATATGGAGCCATTCATATCAGGGAACACGAGCCACTAACCTGTTTTAGTTCCCCATGTTTATGCTGTTCTGTTTTTGGACTGAACTTATTGTATGCAATCTTTACATGTTCTATATGAGCTAGATGCTAGGCAGTGGCGGACCCAGGATTTGAATCCAGAGTATGCCTAACTAAAAAATTATAATCCAATGTGGTATAATCTAATACAAAAATTCGGTAAACGGTTCGATAAAAAACATAATATATCTAAAAGATCCCATAATACCTTAAATTCAACAAATAAGTTCGAAATTTGCATAACTGATAATATAAATTGTTCAAATGTAATATAAGGTCTTACATAAATAGAAGATTGCAACACTAGTTCAAATGTAATTCTGCAACAATTTACTTCCCATCAATCATCAGTCATCAGTGGGCACTGGGCAGTGGAGCTCACCGGGCGGCACGACGCGTGCCGACCCGATCCCGATCCCGCCGGTGGGCAGGCAGCGCCGGTGCCGCGCCGCCCTCGCGCCCTGGCGGCCTGGGCAGAGGGAGCCGGGCGGAGGCGGAGGGAGCCGGGCGGAGGCCGGAGGCGGATGGGCGCCTGGCGGACAGGCAGAGGCGGGGGGTCGGGGACAGGCGCTGGGTTAGGGACTTAGGGCACCGAGAGTTTTTGGGTCAAATTGCACTATTGCAGGGTAGTCCTGGCCCTATATGGACTACCTGCTGGGCCCGCCCCTGATGCTAGGAGACCTTGCTCCCTCGTAAATTGTACTATTGTAATGGTGAACCTATCGTATTATTGTAATGGTGAACCTATCTATGGTTTCAACTTCCAAGTAAGAAGCAGCGCATGTTAGGTCATTTCGATTTGGGCCTGAAAATGAGCCATACTGCACTCGCGTATGCATTGCACAGTTCTGAATATCTCAACAAACTCATCTTGCATTTTGTGTTCGTGTAACTCGTGTGTTTGTGTTGTTATTTGCACGACTTTTCCTTTTTTTGGAATAATCGACGAAAGCTTCATGGGGTAGAAACAAGTTTACATAACTTTATATGAATTGGAATGAATTGGAATAAATTAGGATGTGTTTGGTTGGTGGAATGGGGAGGAATGGGATGATTCCAGTTTTTTGGGATGGGATGGAACGGGATGGTTCTGTTAGGATGTTTGGTTAGTGGGATGGAATGGTTCTGTTTTTTGTTTGGTTAGTGGGATGGAGAAGAATGGAACCGTTCCGTCTCTTGTTTGGTTGGTGGGTTGGGGATGAAAAGTAGGCGCGGGCGGGGCGGGGCCGGGCGGGCCGGAGGTCGGGCGGTGGCGACGGAGGCCGTCGCGGGCGGCGGCGCAGAAGGTCGGCGCGGGCGGGAGGACGGCGTGGGAGGCCGGCGGCGGGAGGACGGCGCAGGAGGACGGCGCGGGAGGCCGGCGGCGGGAGGACGCCGCAGGAGGTCGGCGCCGGCGGGAGGACGGCGCGGGAGGACGGAGCAGGACGACGACGCGGGCGTGGGAGGCCGGCGCGGGAGGCTGGCGCCGCTGTGGGAGGCCGTCGCGGGAGGGAGATCGGCGCGGGAGGCCCCGATCTGGATCTGGAGAGGGGGTGAGCGAACGGAGAAAGGGAGTGGGGTGAGAGAACGACTCTGCGAGGGCGCCCGGGATGGATTCGTCCGGGAAATTTGGGGGGATGGGTTGATTCCGAATTTTGAAGGAATATTCCTTTAGGAGGAATGGTTTGCTTCCACTTCATCCTCTTCCATACCATGATCCAAACAGCTGGATGACCTCAAAATTGGAACGGGATGGTTCCATCCCTTGACCATTCCACCAACCAAACACACCCTTAGTGAACGAATCGCCCATATCTGAGTGTAGTTGCTTATCACGCTAGTCACACACACACACACGAGGTACCCAGTTCGCACCTGGGCTCAGACAATTTCCATGTAATTTTTTAAGCTTGTATTTAATTTTTTAACACATTTTGTAAGTCTTTTTTTATCTATTTCTTGCAACATATAGTTAGAAATGTTTTCTCCCTAGCTTTTAATCTTGGGAACAAACTAACAATCAGAGTGTAAACTCTAGATTTAAAATTTTGAATTTCTAAAAGGTAATATATGCTAATTTGGTTCTTCGAATTTGACACACTTCATCACATTTTTGTCAACGGGTTGCATGGTCGAGTCTTTCTCATTACCTCGCAGAGAACGATTCCCAGTTCGCAGAGAAGCATGAACTATCACGACTAAACTTTGAATACATAAACATTCAGCTAGTGGCTAATGGCTAGAAACTTTGCAGTGAAACGTTGATGCAATGCAAGCAGTTCGTTACTAATGTCTTCCGAAATGGTCCCGGTATAAAAAGGGGCAAGAGGACCCGGCACGCACGGCAACCATTCAAATTTCGAGCTCGTCCCGTGCTGGAAACTTCCTCCTTTCTCCATTGCCAGTGCCTCTTCTCCTTCCCGCTCGAAACCGCCCAATTCGGAAGGACCGGAAGCGACCCATGAAGATTTCCGAGCTCTCCCCCGAATACCGGCAGCCGCCGCCGCCGCCGCACGCCGGCCTCCTCACCGACCTCAGCAAGGTCGTCGCCGACGTCGAGTCATTCGCCACATCCACCTCCACCCCAGAGAAGCTCGCCGCCGATTTCCGCCGTATCCTCACCAACCTCGCCTCCGCCGCCGCCTCCTCGTCCCTCGCCGAGGCGTTCAGGGTCCAGGTATGGAAGCTCGCCGTCCGCCTCTGGAATGCGTGCGTCGACCGCGCCAACTCCACCGCCCTAGCCAGGAGCCCCTCCGCACTCGCTGCGGAGGCGGAGATCCGGCAGGCGGCGCCGGAGCTCCTCCTCCTCGCCGGCGCCCCCGATGGCATCCCCTCCGCGGCCGCGAAGACCGCCGCCTTCTTCCACCGCTCCGGCCTGGCCTGGCTTGACCTCGGCCGCGTCGACCTCGCCTCCGCCTGCTTCGAGAAGGCCACGCCGCTGGTCTCCGCGGCCGACACGGAAGAGGATCGGGGCGTCCTGCTCAACCTCAACATCGCGCGGGCACGCGCGGCGTCGGACGCGGGCGATCAAGCCCTCGCCGTCGCGCTGCTGAGCCGGTCCAAGCTCCTCGCGGCCGCATCTCCCGAGGGGGTCAAATCCCTCGCCGAGGCGTACCTCTTCATCGGCGAGGCCGTGCTCTCCACGAAACCCTCGGATCCCGCCGTCGAAGCGTCCAGCCTCCTCACCGAAGCACTTGATCTCTGCGAGAAGGTGGCATCCTCCTCCCCTGCTACTCCTAAAACCCCAAATCTCGACGCGCTCAAGGGTCGATGCCTCCGCTTCCTCGCCCTCGAGCGTCTCGAAGCCAACGACTACGAGGGCGTCCTGCGTTGCATCAAGGTCTCGAGGGCTTCAATGGGGCTGGCGGAGGAGCACCCGAGCATCGGGTTAATGGCGCTACGCGCGTGGCTCGGAAGCGGGAACGTGGCGGAGGCCGAGAAGGAGCTCGAGAAGCTCATGGACAATGCCCGAGCACCGGAGAATGTGTGCGTGGCGGCCGCCGAGGTGTACCTTGCCACCGCGGGGCTTGAGGCTGCACGCAAGGTGCTCATTGCGCTTGCTGCACGTTGCCGCGCCGGCGGTGCAGCTGCCGCTGTGAGGGTGGTGACGAAGGTGGTTGAGGGTGGTAGCGGGGGCACCGGGCGCGCAAGAGCGATCGCTGAGCTCGTGTCGGATGAAAGGGTGGTCGCGCTGTTCGATGGCCCGGCTAACACCCGTGAGCGTGACACAATGCATGCACTGCTGTGGAACTGGTTTGCACTCTTACTCAACTAATCTTATAGCATTTTTTTTTATGTAAATCTGTGCGCCTGCTGAAGCTGGCACTTGGAATCTGGGACAGCGGCGCCGAGCATTTCCGCGCAAAGAATTACGATACCAGTTCGGACTTGTTCGAGAGATCGATGCTTTATGTAACCCGCGACGAGGGAAGCAGATCGCGCCGCGCAGGCTGCTTCCGAGTCCTTAGCCTTTGCCACATCGCCCTTCAACATCTCGATCGAGCGCTAGAGTTCATCAATGAGGCCTACAAGGTATTGATCTTTCTCCTCATCACTTTGTTAGATGATCTTGCGTATTGCTTCTTATGGTTGGCTCGAAATGTGTATCTGTAGGTTGAACCCAATATCATCTGTGCTTTTCTGAAGGTAATTAGTCTACACATGTTGTTAGCTGTACAAGGATCTGATTTTACTTTGGTAACTCTTTACTAACCCATACGAATTCTTTAGTTTAAAATCCATTTGCAGAAGAAGGATGAAGACGAGGTTATCAGACAGATGAAGACCATGGTGGGTTGTGTTGACTTCAACCCTCAGTTCCTAACACTCGCAACTCATGAAGCTATTGCCTGTAAGTCTATCCGGGTGGCAGTTGCTTCATCGACCTTCCTTCTTGGCCTCTACTCTGCCGGAAAGCCAATGCCAATGCCTGAGGTTGCTGTCCTCCGCAATCTTATTGGGCTCCTCCTTCGTGAGCCAGGAACTGAGGCTGATATCTTGAAGTACACCAGACGTGCCAAGGAACGGATGGCTGACCTTGGTGCGGAAGGCTTTTTTGGCAATGGAGCTGTTGGTGAGCGTGAACTGAATTGGTTTGCAGTCAATAGCTGGAATATGGGTTTAAGGGTGTGCAAGGAAGAGAAGAATAATTCTTGTGCTGAGTTCTTCGAGCTTGCAGCGGAGTTTTTTGGCTCAAGTAATGGTGAGGGTGATGGAAATCGGTCCATGGTTTGCAAAGCGTTGATCATGAGTGTCAATGCCATGCTCAATGCTGAGGAGCTTAACAGTTCACCATTGTCAGATTCTGACCTTAAAAAAGGTGTTGAGATGCTCAGCAGAGCTGGCAAGGTAAACATGGAGCTTGACACATACCAAAAGTTACCGCTACATGTATGTTCTTTAGTAATTTGATTTTCTCTAAATTATTTTCATTCAGTTGTATTGACGTGCAGCTATTACCCTTGATTTGCCCCTCGGTTTCAGTGGCCTCTGATCAGTTGGAGGCCAACAACTTACTGTACCTTCATACCTTCAACTCCTACCAACTCCTTGACAGGATGGACACCAGTGCACATCCTCAGCAGCTCCAACTAGTCAAGAATTTTGCTTCCTCTAAAGCATGCACACCAGGCCATCTTCTCAAACTTGGAATAATAGCTTCTAAAGGTACCCTACCAAACCTGCTGGTTGCTGAATTTGCCCTGAAGGCTAGCGTCACCACTGCCCTTGCCTCTCACTCGCCAAACTATGGGGTAATCAGCGTTGCCCTCAGGAATCTAGTCTGCCTTGCTGGCTTGCAAAATGGTAGCAAGAGTGATGCAGCCTATGATGTATTTCGACAAGCCTACCAGATTTTGGTTGGACTGGGAGATGGTGAGTACCCATTTGAGGAAGGGAAGTGGCTTGCAACGACTGCCTGGAACAAGTCATATTTGCATGCGCGGCTTCAGCAACATTCAGTGGCTAGAAAATGGATGAAGATGGGGTTAGATCTCTCTCGGCATCTTGAGAGCATGAAGGAGTATATAGCAGGCATGGAGGAATACTTTGAGAACTTTCAGAAGATATCTGGTAGTGAACCTGATGAATGTAGTCATCAAGATGGGGCACCAAGTACCAGTATGTCTGTTGGTATGTCTCAATCTGTCCTAGTTTAGAAATTTGTGAACGGGGCAGTTCACAACTGAAGAGATAAATAGATCATTGGGCTATGATGCACACTCAAATTTTCTTTCATTTGAATGCTGCAAATGGAAAGTCAAATATTGTCTGATATTAGATGCTTTCTCAATAAGTAATTAAGTATGTTGATTCTTTGTTGACAGTAACTATGGCATTGAATTTTATGCATGCTCATGTGCAGGAGAAATGATTAGTGCTTGTGATAAAATTGAATTTGCGGATCTACTGGATTTGTTTAGGTGACTGTTGTGGCTATAGACCAAACAGTATATGAGGGGACTAGGAGAGTATGGGAATGAATCATCTGTCTTTCCCTGCTCCCTCTAGGGGGATATTTATACATGACCATAAGGCTTTATTACAATCACACTCCCACCCTATGGTACTATTATAAGGGTATTTACGTCTTTTTATGTCCCCTACTGAACCTTTAAGCTCAACAGGCCGAACGGATACGGTAGGGGGTCATCCCCACAATAGGAGCGTCTCATGGTAAAAGGCTTCATCTTGAACAGGCTGAAACCATGTCGCGTAGGCCTTTTGGCCCGCTCCGTCCCTTTGGCCTGGCAGAGGAGTGGCATCCAGTACTGTGGACCACATACTTCCGGTCTTGTGGACCGCGTTTAAACGCGGCTAGTGTGAGTATGAACACGCGTTGATCTTCGACTGGCTTGTAGCACATCGCTCCACGCCCGGGCGTGAGTTTCGAAGAGTCACCCGAAAAAGGCGTGCACCTATAAAGCGCGACGCTCTAGGCGAAAAGACGTCTCTGTTAATCTTCTTCGTCTCGCCTCTCAGTGTCGTTCTTGCTGCCTCCGCCATCCGCGTTGCTTTTACTTTCGCCCGCACCCAATTCCGTCGGATCCGTTGCTGTTGGTCCTCTGCGTTGGATTAATGGCTTGTGGAAATGACCCTCGCTCTCGTCGCAGCGGTCGAGGTGCGTCGTCAAGCCGCAGCAGCATGTCCAGCCACTGAGGCTCGTCGGCAACAGAGGTAGAGTACGAGCTAATCTATTGGGATTCATCGACAACCAACAAGCGCTGGAATGCAATGAAGAAGGTGCACGGTGTGTGCACCAACGTGCTAGGGCGGAGCCTATGACTGAAAATCTGATTCAATCTTTAGTTCATGATCGCAAGATCGTGGATTGCGAGTTGGTCCGCCTACCAGTCGCCGGCGAGGAGCCCCACCCCTTTGAGGTGGAGACGGTCGTGTTCGCCGCGTACTTCGATGCCGGTCTCCGGTTTCTGACGGCGATGTTCGTTGGTGAGGTGCTGAGACTCTATGGGCTGGAGCTGGCTCAACTGACGCCTAACGCCATCGTCCGGCTGGCGGTATACTGCTGGGCCTCTTGGGTGGAGACGGTGTGGCCTAGGCCCCCGCTATTCGTGTTCCTACACGACGCTCATTGCTAGCCCAAGAAGCTCACATAGGGCGAATATTTCAACTTTGGCAGCGTCAACTTCGTCCTTCGATCCGTGCGCACGAAGCTGTTCCCAGCGAATTCGACGAGGACGAAGTGGGAGTCGGGCTGGATGCGGCTGTGGTTCTACCATCGAGTGGAGGGCGGCAGTAGCCTAAGATGGTCAGGGTGGCAAATGGACTTCAACATGTCTTCGTTAGTGACCCTCGACCGCGATGACGAGCAGCGTGCCCGGAGGCTCATCAGGGTCGCTCTTTAATTCAACATGTGGGATCTCGTGGAGTACTGCATGTATGGTGTGGCTCCGTTGATGCGTCCGTGGCATGTGCGGTCTGGCCTTGCTCGCGACGACAGCATTCGACCTAGCGTCGCTTCGCTGCCGAGGCCGGCCGATCCAAGTAGGAATGCCTTAAGCACTACGACAACTTCCCTTGCCTATTAACGCTGTTGACAGTGCTTTTATGCCCTTGGCAGGACTCACCATAGAGGACGCAGAGTGCGCGGCGACTGTCTTCCTAGGGCCGTATACCGTGAAGGAGCGTAGTCTACAGGCCTCGGTAACAGCTAACCTCGGCCGCGTGAACCGGGTGTATGAAGCCCTCGGTATTCCCTTGCCAAAGCGCATTGAGCCTGGCGGCAGCCGTTCGCACAGCCATGATGAAGATGGGGCGGAGGCTCCCTCTTCACCGCAGGGTATGCGATCCCCCCTCACGGTACAGCCGCTGTGCTCAGAGCGACACTGCGGGATGAGGCGGGCGAGGTCGAGGAATCCGCCGCGGCAACTGAGTCGGAGTCTGTCGACTATGGTGACACGGATCTCGAGGTGGCGCAACACCATCTCGTGGGTAGCACGGAGGCGAGTTCCGGGGCTAGCGAAGTTGGTAGACCTGTGGCTGGCGCAGGAACGATGCCCTCAATGCGGCTAGGGGTGTAGTCTCGTTGTCACCCACGCGCGAGGTCGATCCGGTGACCACGGGCGTAGCCCCGCTCGCTGAGGCTTGTCCAGAAGGTCGGGCGGCAAGCGTGCCCGAACGTGTCCCCGGTCCCCCACCGCGGCAAAGTTCGATACCGACGCTGTGGCCCCCAGAGTACGCTCTGAGGCTGTCGTTGCCGATGACGCTTCGGCGGGCCAGCCATGGGATCCATGGGCGCCGACAACCTTCGGCTGGCCTCCCCAAACCGTGTTACATGTACAAGTAACTCATTTTCCTCTCGCGATTTCGTGAGACTTTCTCCAATCTGCTCCCTAACACTGTCCCCGACGTTAGCTTGCCCTCGATCTCTAAGTCGCACATAGGACTCTAGCCGTGGACTCCGTGCGTCTTATTTAGACTCCGTAGAGTGCGCGAGGAGGCCATGGACTCCGCGTGTCTTATTTAGACTCTGTAGAGTGCGCGCGGAGGCCGTGGACTCCGCGCGTCTTATTTGGACTTTGTAGAGTGCGCGCGGAGGCCGTGGACTCCGCGCGTCTTGTTTACATTCCGTAGAGTGCGCGTGGAGGCCATGAACTCCGCACATCTTATTTAGAGTCCGTAGAGTACGCGCGGAGGCCGTGGACTCCGCGCGTCTTATTTAGACTCTGTGGAGTGCGCGTAGAGGCCGTGGACTCTAACAACAATTAAGAACGCTTTGCGCGAAGACAGTGCTTTATTTACAGACCCGTTTGCACAGGCGGGCTATTAAAGAAGCGCGCCTACGCCATGCAGAGAATGTACATGCTGCAGCCGTACTACGCATAGTACCGCCTCAGCCAATCTGCATTCCATGTGTGCTTGAGTTCTTGCCCTTCCAAGGTTGCTAGGCGACAGGCCCCTTGTGGGAGGGCAGCCGTTACGAGGTAAGGGCCTTCCCACTTGGATTCAAGCTTGTCGATCATTGCCGCGTGTAGTGCCTTGCGCAGGACAAGGTCCCCCATGTGGGAACTACGCTGCCGGACGAGCTGATTGTAGGATTGGGCCATCGCTCACATGTACTTGGAGACATGCTCAGATGCGTTGACGCACATGCCATCCAGAAGGTCCAGAGAGACAGCATGCTCATTGTCCAGAGTCGGAGCTAGAACCCTTCTCAGTCCGGCTTTTATTTCCTCTGGTGTGACTGCCTCGTCTCCGAAGAGGAGCTTGAATGGCGTGAACCCCGTAGGTCGTGTAGCCGTGGTGCTGATAGACTAGAGTACACTCGGCAACTCTAGGGGCCATTTGCCCTTGGGAAGGCTGACGAGACGCTTCTTGATGCCCGTGGAAATCGTGGTGTTGGCCATGGTTGTCACGGCGTCGCCTAGGCGTCCTGGCGGCCGGAGGAGGACGCCGTGGCTGCTCGCCTCGCCTGATCCCGCCGTTGAGGCCGGCTAGGGTTAGGAGATCTGGCGCGGGGAGCTGGAGGCGGCGGGGAGAGGAGGCGGACGCGGGAGGCGGCGGCTGGGAGTGGAGGCGGCGGAGGGGAGAGGAGGCGGACGCGGGAGGCGGCGGCGGGGAGAGGAGGCGGACGCGGGAGGCAGCGGCGAGGAGACGGGAGAGGCGGAGAGGTCGGGCGGCGGCGGGAGAGGCGGAGAGTTCGGGCGGCGGCGGGAGAGGCGGAGAGGTCGGGAGAGAGAGGAGGCGGAGGTCGGGAGAGAGAGGAGGCGGAGACGCGGAGACGGGCCGAGGGGTATCGGTCGGCTGACTCGTTGGCTTCATATGAGTTCTAATACCTACCAAGGGGTATATGACTCGTTGGATAGCCTGGATACGACGCTCGCCTGGGCGTCGCCTGGATGTCGCCTAGGCGTCCAGGCGGCTCTCACTCGCCGTGGTCGCCGACTTCGCCATGACAACCATGGTGTTGGCTCATTCAACCGCCCCCATTGGATTGCAGGTGTGCCATGGAAGCGTAGCATAGCTTAATGCCCATACGTTGGCAAAACTCTCTAAAGGTTGCGGAGTCGAACTGAAGGCCATTGTCAACGATGATTTCCCTTGGGACCCTGAAGCGACAAATGACGCTTTGCCAAAGGAAGCGTTGCACTGCCGCCGAGGTGACCTTAGATAAGGCGGCCACCTCGGGCCACTTGGAGAAGTACTCGTGAGCGACCACGACGAACCGCAGATCCCCCGGGGCATGTAGTAGCGGACCCACTACATCGACACCCCACCGTGCCAGTGGCCAGACTGTTGGAATGGGCTGGAGAGACATTAGTGGCTTATGAACCATCCTTGCCATCCATTGACACCCTTGGCATCTTTTCACAAGGTCTTGTGCATCCGAGGCCGCCGTGTGCCAATAGAAACATTGCCTGAATGCCTTGCCGACAAGAGCGCGTGGGGCAATATGTGAGCCGCAAAGCCCGGTGTGAATATCGGCGAGGAGCTGTTGTCCTTCGAGGCGCGAGAGGCATCGAAGGAGCAGAGCACATACTCCACGTAAAGTATGCTATTGACGATCTCGAAGGCTCGCACTCGCTGCTGAATCCGGCGCAGTTGGAGCGGGTCATCCGGTTCGCGCGTGCCTTGCAGGTAAGCCCGGATAGGCTCCCGCCAATTGCTATCATCGGAAATATGGTGAACCAAGGCGGGGGCACGGTTCTTGTCGGACGGTTGCAATGGCGAGGGTCTCGAAAAATGCCCCTTTGGCGGTTGGAGTTGCTGGCTCGCTGCCTTGGCGAGCGCGTCAGCATCCTCGTTGTCTGACCTTAGAATGACCTTTACTGTGATGCCCAAGAAGTGACGCTTGCGCGCTCGAACAACGGCTAGATGCTAGACTAAGTCGGTGTCATTTGCTTGGTAGGACTTATCGACATGTCCTACGAGCAGTCGTGAGTTGTGCTCCGAGGGCCCTGACCTTGGCGAGGCCGAACAAGAGGGCCTCATATTCGGCCACATTGTTAGTGACGGGGAAATCCTGGTGCGCGGAGTAGAGCAGTTGGCGACCTTCCGGTGTAGTGGTGACTGCATCGACGCCTGCTCTGCATGCACCGTAGGCCCTGTCAGTGTGAAGATCCCAAACTGGCTCTGCAGGTGGCTGGGCATGCGATTAGGCCGGCAAAGTCCATTCCACTACGAAGTCCGTAAGGATTTGCAATCTGGTGACCATGCGGGAGGTGTAGGTCAGGGAGAATGGCACCAGTTTAGCCGCCCATTTACTGATACGACCTGTAGCCTCTTGGTTTTGCAGCATCTCCGCTAAGGGGAACGATGACAGCACCGTGATGGGATGTGCTAGAAAGTAGAGCTGTAGCTTGCGCAAAGCCACAAGGAGTGCGTAGACTAGCTTTTCCAACTCCATGTACCGCGTCTTGGATTCTTGGAGGGCCTCTGATACAAAGTATACCGGCCGCTGAACGGACCCACAGACGGCGCCAACTGTTGTGGCTACAGACCAAACAGTATATGAGGGGACTAGGAGAGTATGGAATGAATCAATCTGTCTTTCCCCGCTCCCCTAGGAGGATATTTATACATAACTATAAGGCCTTATTATAATCACACTCCCATCCTAAGGTACTATTACAAGGGTCTTCATGTCTTTTTATATTCCCTACTGAACCTTTTAGCTCAACAGGCCGAACGGATACGGTAGGGGCCATCCCCACAATAGTGACCTTTATGCTCATTTTCTGTCCAAGTCAACTAATCTTATCAGTGAACTCCCTGAGCCCCCAATCATTTTGTAGTCATACTATAGGTGGCATTACCAGCCAAATATTCTGGTGGAAAATTTGTGTGTGTTGGGGAGTGGGGAAGAAAAAAACAGAAGAATAAGGACTTATTCAAACATTCTATAGTCTATACAATCGTAGAACTATCTGACTTTTATGATAGTGAACTTACACTGGGTAAAAATGAATCTTGAAATGATGTGTATCCAAAGTGAATACTACTTTCCATTTTGTTATGAATATGCTATTGCCTTACGCAGGGACCAGGTTCATACGGTGTTGTACGACCATAACCAGCTAGCGGTGCAGCAGCTACCCCTCTTTGGTTCAGCAAACACCTGAAGCGTGCCAATCTTGATGTGGCCAATCTTGCGTCTGTTTCAAGCTTCTCAATTGGAGTCCAGAGTCTCTCTTCAAGCCAATGCAGTGTAAGTGGATTGGTGAGTCAAAATATGTCCATACAGATGGTAGTGCACTCATGCATTTCTTGGTATATTAGATGAACGTTAACACTTGAAGAGACATGCACATCAAATAATATCAGAAGCGACAAGGTTGCATATAGATTCTGCTTGTATACCTGCGAATCATGCCCTTAAATGATATATTCATGTATAGCAGGTCAATTACTAAGTCTGAAAAATTTTGTTGTGGGCATTCATGAGGAATCAGGATGTCAGCCTTCCTAATGGAAAAATGTGAACTCAAATATCTATAATTGTTCAGCAACATGCTAAATTGTGTATGCCTTTGATAATTGATACCGTGCTTCCCTCTTCTTTTTTGAGCACTTAGCTGTTATCTTTAATTGTAATAATTTGGGAATAAGAATAATTAGTGGCTTCTCAATGTGCTTAAAATTCTTAATTCAGACATCCATGGCTGCTATATTTATGGAGACAAAGCTACAGTTCTAATTCTATCAGGTTACTATATTAAGATAACCAATTGGATTACTATATCAGACTAGATGGTATAGTGTCCCCTAAATTCGTAAAAAAATCGAATATAGTTGATCATATCGTATAACTCAGTCAGATACAAATGCATGCGCTAAGTTTAAGATATTTCAAGGCATGAATTAGGAGGGTCAAAACTTGTTTAGTCATTTACCTGCAGCTGCTGCAGCACGTGGCCAAATAGTTTGTTCAATATCTGATGCATCAATTTGCTCACCCCACATGCAAACCTCACCACCAATGACCAAGCGTTGCTGCTCTGGGTTGTTGATACCTTTAAGGGGTTCATTTATGTAAAATTCCTCCCATGTGGCATCCAAGTGATCTAGGTACCACCTATCCTGGTTACTTACTATGCATCTCAGCCCTGCAGCAACAACTTTTGGTGCTACATCCTCACCGAGCCTGTTAATTTATGAGAAAATTTACCTGTTACTAATTATTGATACTTTGATAGCAGTAAGAAGGACCGGAGATGGACTCTACATTTTATAATGAGTGTGAATTTCAACCGACAATGTTAGCTAGTAAGTGAATCTAATTCCCTTTATTTTGTATAATACATTTAACACCGAAATACTCTGTCCATGTGTAGCTCGAACGAATGCAACCATGATTATAAATCAAATAGGCAGTGAGGAAATACCAGTTATGCACCACGGTTCTACGGTCCAACTTGTCTCCGAAGTTGTTAAATGTTTCTTCCCTGCAAGCATGACATGGTGTTTGTTAAGGGTTAAGAACTAATTGGAACCTGTGAAATGTGCAACTGATAGGCATACCAGTTAATGACATCGTAGCCATGTGACATTGCTATCTTTTGAGATCTTAATACAAAATGTCTGTATGCATCTGACACATTCATGTGGTTATTATTCAACCTGTATGCCATGAAAAGGATCATCATTGGATTGAATGACTGATACCAGAAAATCACCGATTTATTTTGTTCTGATAACAAGAAAGTTATGAAAGCACATCTGATAAGCTATCATATTCTGAGTTTTCTTATTTGGATAGGAATATACCATTCCTTAATGTGGGGTGTTGCAGTCCAGCAGCCTGAAATTTCAAAGAAAAGAATAGATGTATTTAATCTATAGAGGCACTGTTTAGTATACTACAACAACTGTAAACGCAACGCAACGCCTTCTGCTTACTTGTATTGACTTCATCACCTCCTAAGTGGGCAAATTTGAACTTAAAAACCTTGCTAAAATCTGAAAGATACAGAAGTTAAGAACTCTGTTAGACTGTTGAGCAAGATATTCACTATTTTCCACCAATAGTAAACGAATCCAGATAATGTAACCATTATATACTTATATGCATTGCCAAGTTTTATGATTTATGAATCACTGATTTCTGTCAGAACATTCCCACATGTTAAATGACCTTTTGAAATAATAAGTGTACAACCTAACTTCACTTTTGTCGACAAAGAGTTATGATGTATCACCTGAAAGAATACCATCAATAACTTCGAACGAAAAGTTGTTGCTGACATCAAGTGGTTCTTTGCAGCTATCTGATGGCCACAATGATGGGTAGCCAACACCCCTGAAAAGGTGCAATATTCACATTTTTCAGCCATGCTTACTGCTATGTACTATATAAATTAAACTGCACTTTGTGAACTCCAATAAGGTATCTTGACTCTTGAGTGTATTCACAGGATAAACTGTGGGTTTTGCGATACAAAAGATTAGTCATTTGTTTGTACCATGCATCATCGAACAGAATGAAATGTCTTACCATGAGAGAGCATGGCCAGGAACATCAATCTCAGCCAAGATATTGACACCTCGTTTTTCAGCATATCTGCAAAAGGACAAAGGTCTGGATTAGTTATCTTACTTTTGGAAAGTCTAGCTGCATTACTGCATGTATAGATTGCTGTTCAATTATACTGCTTTGCTGAAGTGCATATCTAGGTTATGGTGCATCCAGCTATATTTTATGCCATTTCTTGATGCCTTTGGATTGGCACTTTAATTGCAGATGAGAATTATGATTAAAAGAAAACACCTCCGCAAGTCCGCATTAATCATCCACTATCCTACTTTACTGTTTGTTGGCACTTGCCACTAATAGGTCATGTGACGTATGTCAATTCAGCCATTTAAATTGGTATATTAAACTTGCAAACCGTTTGGTTTCATTTCTTTCAATTGTCCTTCCATATAATTTGGCGATAATTAGGCTCTTCTTGCTCTCCAATATGTCAGTCTTATGACATTCAAGTATAACAAAAGAACAAAGGTAGAAATAAAGTCACATCTCGTGTGAACAGAACAGAAACAATTTTCTGTATACTATCCTGGAACAACAAAAAAATGAATCTTTTAATGGAAATCTCTGCAATGTTTATGTTTCGTTTGAGTAGTGTTGATGGAAAAAGGCTCCCAGCTTTCATTGCTAACTATAGTCTTGGTAGTATAAACATTTTCTGAAGGCTAATAATGCTAGTATGACCAAAGAAAAAACGCACCGTACAATGTCGATAGCATCAGACATTGTGTATCTCTCTGAATAAGAGTATGAACCATTCCACAGTTTTGGGTATGAAGGTATTTCAATGGGAAATGACTGCTCATCCACGATATGCCAATGGAGAACGTTCTGCGTGATGATAAAGGGAGCATGGTATCATAATGAAAACTATTGCAAGGAACATAAACAAAACAACATTGCTAAGTCTGTTGTAACTTATCAGTCAAGCAATTCATACTGAATGGTCATCAAACCTACCAATTTACTGTAGGTCATTGCATCAATCACTCCTTTAATTGTCGTAACAGGAAGATAATGCCTTGAGGTATCTGCAAGCGTGCAGGCACAAGTTAATATTTATACTTATTGCCTTATCGGCAGTGCAAATGATTATGTAATACTAATAGAACGCAAAAGAAAAGAAAAGTGAGGAAATGAAAACAATCCAAGGGAGAATAAAAGAATATGAAAAGGGTTTTTGCCGTCAGAACCCATCGGCTCTAAAAATGTCGAGGCAATAGTGCTCACAGAGGTTCCCAGACCATCCGGGGCCGGTCGGCGCCTCTCGCTTAAGTAGGCCTCATCACTTGGCGGAAAAGTTTAGCCAACACCCACATTTTACCGACTTACTGTCCGCAGTAGAAAAGCCACTAAACAGTACAGAACCCACCCTTTGAACCAAAAGGCCCTTGAGCAAACAGTCATCCAAGAGAGCTAAAGAGATGAGGCAAGGGCAGTATTAGTAAGGCACATGCCAGGAGAGAGAGGGAGCCGTTCAACTGTGCCCCTCATAAGCAAGCCAGCCACACAAAGCCTCACTCCCATTCTCATTTCTTCGCTCAACCGAGATCTCATCCAGAGAGCAAAGCCAGCAAAGGGGAGAGAGCCATTCTCACTAAAGCTAGCACCAGAGAGTAGTTCTCCCCATCTCTTCCCCTTTTCATTCCCCACTGGGTCAAACTCCCACACAACTATTCCTTTCGGCCGGCACAAGGTAAGCTCAAGGTAAGACACCAACCACTGGAACACCATATAAGCATCCACCACAGAAGCATCACCACCCACCACACTCATGCACAAGTAGCAGCAGGAGGTAGAAGGGAAAGGGAATACCGAGGGGCGACGTCGCCATGGTGATGGGCATGCTATGCGCACTCGAGTACCCGACAATCGTCCCATACTCCCCGGCGCACGGGACGATTTTGAGCCCCGTCATAGCAACCTCAGTAGCACCACCCTCGCATCCACAAGTCAAAAACTAAAATCATCTCGAAGTAAATCAAGAACTAGAGAGAAGTAACGGTAGAGGGAGAAGAAATAAGGAGAGGGGCTGAGAGTAGGCGGCGTCAAGGTGACGGCACCGGTGGAGCCAAGCCAAGCCATGGTGGTGTAGTGGTTGAGGTGGACCATGGCAGCAAGGGGGAGGTGGAGTGGCCAAAGGTGGAGGAGGCACTGGGCTCTTGGTCGGTTGTGCGCCGTGGTCGGCGAGCTTGAGGGGGGCGAAGGGGAGGCAAGGCGCTGAGACTCCTGGCCGGTTGCAAGCCGTGGCTGGCGAGTTGGAGGGGGGCGATGATGGCCTGAGGCCCAGGTGGCGGCACCAAGTAGCGAGGGGAGTCAGGTGGCTCCGCCAGAGTGCCCGAGGGTCGGCGCTAGGAGGCGGTGCCTGGTGGGGAGCCGGCCACTCATCGTCCCGAGGATAAACATGCAGGTGCATGGTAGTGCGGTAGACAGTAATTGTTGTGTAATATGTGATGCTTACGTTTTATGATGTTGCATAGTAAATGATGACAATGATGATAGAGCAGGGTGAGCACTGATGCTTACCAGTTAATGATGACAATGAGTATGTTTATGATAATGGATATATGCATTCGCATCATGTGCACACATGAGATGAGAACTGGGATCCACTGTGGATGGATTCCGTAAGAGCGGTAGGCCTCCATGGAGTGGAGAGACCCCCGTGCCGACGAGGATGGGCCCACGATACGGTGAATATCGATGGGTGTTCATTCAGACTACACCGGTATATGCAATAAGATAATCAAATGAACATGTAGAGTAGTGTTGCATTGCACTAATGGTATGACAATGTGGAAACATGAGGTGTGTTTTTGATGGAGCAGCTCCAAACTTAGCTGGTGCTTTGGTCTTAGCCGGCGAGGAGCGCCGCTTGTGGTCTTTGGCAGGGGCTAAAGGGCTATCATTCTTGACTGCCCTCCTCCCCAGTAGTTAGTGTCTAGCTCAGTAGTGGTCGCCTTGTGGGTTTTTGTCTTGGACGCGTTTGTAACCCTCGAATCTTTTGCGTGTTTGTGTGGTGTTTGTGGTTTTGTGTGGGCTCTTGCCCTTTATTCTCTTCTTAATATAATGAGGCGCAACTCTCCTGCGTTTTCGAGAAAAAAAATGATTGAACATGATAACGTATGCGGAGTATGACATGGCTAGTTAATTGCTTACTTGTTTGGTAGCGTTTATCGTCCTATTATGTGTTTGTTGAGTCTGTGAATTCACCCTTACTTTGTTGTTGGTTTTTTAAGTGATCAATGAAGACATCATGCATAGGTGAGAGTAGCACATATGTAATATCATGTACAAGCAACACCTCATGCATGGGTTAGAGTTAAAATGGTATGATGTATGTTGCGTCATTGTAATATGAATAAAACAGTGGTTGCTTAAAATTATTAGCATTTGTTGAGAATGGTAAAAATATACAATGGTGGTAGTATTCCATGCCCAGAGGATGGGCGGAGTGTTACAGATTACGAGCAGAATGTCCATACTCCATAGGAATAAGGTATTAATGTTTGATATTTGGATGCCTGTGAGAAAATTTTGACATTTGGGGCAATTTAAATAAAGTTACAAGTTCAGTTGTTTATATGGTTGCTCATTTCTAAGTTTTTTGTCTCTAAAAAATTCTCGTTTCAAAATTCTGCTTCTAGTCACTGGAATACAATAATTGTTCGTTGGGCAAAAAAAAAAAAGGACAGAGATCACATTGTATCTAACCGATAAGAAGTCCTCTGTAAGGAAATCTGGGTGTGTCAGTAATCATCCAAGGAGCGAAGTTGAGTTCAATAAGCCTTGATGTGAAATCAAAGTAACACAATTGGCCAAATGTCTGCAGTGATGAAATATTTACTGTCAGATTACCTAAAAGAAGATTGAGAATCGACAAATCATTGTAAGTTACCTGTAAGGCGTGAAGTGCTCCAAAAACTGTTTGAGCCTACAAAATATTTCAAGGTGGCATCAGTTAGTTTTATGCATTGTATCAATCTATTTGCAGTGACTTGCATCATGCATAAATGTGATTAAATCACTCTTCACTTTCATTTGCAACCTAACTACTTCATGTCCCATACCAGACAAACATGAAACAGGGCACTACCATACTAGCGATTGTTCTTTTGTAACCAATTTACATTTCATTGCTGAGTGAATGTTACAGAATACTTCTTCAAAGAGATAACTTGTGCTTTGCATTTAGGGATCCATCTGGTAGATTCTCTGTTAATTTGTTTTTCAAAGGCTTATTAAAAAAAAGATCTATTCAAGAGGGTGTAGGTCTGTGGGACAGCATTATGCATGTTACAAGAGATACTGAATACGGTGAAGCACACAAGAGAACACTGCCTTGTGATATCTAACAAGTGGGGTGCCTCTGTAAAATCAGCATGCTTTAAAAATTGCTAGCACGCTACTCAATTTCAGAGTTGAAATCTATTGTTCGTGTATAAAAAAGATCATCTCACACAAGAAAATGTATGGTCTCTTTCTCTGTAGGATGGGAAATTCACTCTGGCAGACAGTCATCATGAAGAAGAAAGGAGTTGCAGCAATAGGAATAAGCATCTAATGTCTTTTTAGATGGTGCTATTATCGACTGTTCACAGCATAAAGCAATGAGCTCTTTTTTTCTTGAGAAGTAAAGCAATGAGCTTTTACTAACCTCAATCTGTGCATACAATGGATCTCCTGCTGTAGGAACAGTTAAGTTGTATGACTCATCTACCCCAAAGTTGAGCTGCAGAAGATGAACAGCGCAGAGCATTGACAGAAATAAACAACGCAACTTGTAAATAAACTTGCAGTTCATCAGATCAAGTCAGCAGATTACCTCATCTTCTGGTGAATGGACAACAATATTTACACCGGTGAGCACGAAAGAACTTGGGTTTGTGCCGTCAACCACGTGGTTCAGTTTAATTAAATCAACCGTCCTCTGGAAGGCATCCTTCAAGATCTCCTTCTCATCACAATACTTGTTTCCCACCAACGACATTGTCATTGTGATATCTTTGCTGACGTAGAGTTTCTGTGTTCCGTGGGTCACCGACTTTGGCATCGGCCACAAGTCGATGTGCTCAGCGGCGATGCAGGATCCAATTGCCAGAAATGCAAGAAGCAGCTTCAGACTCGGAGCCGGCAACATCCTTGCAAGGTGCTAGAATTGATACCCCTCTGCAAAATCTGCAATTATCTGGGAGAAAGCAATCTATGAGGTTGTCGTTTGTGGTTCCCCAATCATTTCTTTGCAAATCAGAAGGGAAAACTGTCGTTTGTTGTTGTCTTTTTCTCGAGAGAGCAATGATGGAAAAGAGGAGTCGCAAGGAAGTGAGTCACAATGCGCTAACCTGCAATCTTTTTTTTTCCCTCCCTCCCTCTTACCTTTTGGAAGCGAACTAAAAGGGAAGCTTGTGGGACTCCTATCTTAGGACAAAGACGAGTGACGAAGAGGTATATGAGGAGCACCACTACGCATTGCGCCAGAAGCACGTGAGGCGAGGGTGGTAACTGGAGAGAGGACGAGACGTGAAGGAGTGGTTTGGAAGGGAGGAAGAAACGGCATGGGCAGGTCTGGTGCACTTTGGCGACCCAAAAACAGGTACGGACGGCCAGGCAAGTTGCACACTTCTGCTAATTTTGGTAGCTCTAAGGAATTTTTTTTAAATAATTACTTTTTATTCAGAATTACAAAAATATACCTATGAATTTTTTTTCAGTTTTGACCACATGTCGCCGTACGATTGGACGACTTGACCTAGTTGTCCAACCATTACGTAATCAAGTCACCCAACGGTTGGGCGAATAGACCAAGTCGCCCAACCATGTGACGACTAGGTCACATGTCACTCAACGGTTGGGCGACTTATTGGACGCTTTAAATAATAATGTAATTATGTATTAATCCAATGAAAATAATTGCGGAGGAGTAAATAGCAATTTTTGTAAGTAATACATTTAAGAAATCTTGTTTGTAGTCTTTTTAATAAAAGAACAGATAATGTCGTTTGATGTATTTGTGATTTTCGTAAATTGTGAATGGTTAGTAACATTTTGCGATCGTCGTACGTTATTGCAGCATGAGAAATTTTTGAAGAATTTGGGAAGACGATTGAGATAACAATGATTCATAAGTAGGAAGGTAACTAGGTAAGTGATATTATAATGCAGTAGATAATTCGTATACGGAGAAAGGCAAAGCAAAATACGTACACAACAAAAAAAGTACACATAATAGGAGGAAGATCCACTACTTACCACCAGCTACAACACCCGCAACACCTTCATCGTTGCCACGTCCTACCCTTGGTCGGTGGCCACTCGTATGACCCCGTTTGGGCTTCCTCAGCGTGGAGTATCAAGGTTTGGGCCCCGACAGGGTGAAACAGTTATGAGGCCTGCTGACCCGTGCTCCCAACGCTTTTAAGCTAGTCATTATGATACAATTACTTACAGATATAACGGAAAGTAAATCTTAAATATAATAATTAAATGAATTATACTCCATATACCTCTAGGACCAAAGTTTGGCAAAGTAGGTCTCATATTACACAAATTCAAGTGCGATACACTTATTTTTGTGATAAACAATGGGAACATTATGTCATTCCGTGCTTATGGCTTAATTCTTTTGGGCTTATATTTAGTTTTTGGCTTTCATTTCTATAGTAACTTGCCGTTAAACGATGTATTTTTTAAGGTGGGATCTATAGGGAAATTATAGTACAAACTATATCAAATTCAGCTGTACCTGCTAAAATCACATGCGACTATTTTTCTCTGCATAGTACCTCTCACAAATAGATCAGAATTAAAAAACCCATAGCTATAGCCAATTGGCTTTTAAGCCTAATCTTCTTGTTTTTTTAGTATTGTAGCGACTAAAAATACATTGTAATGATTATTAATTTTTTCTGAGTATTTTAACTAAAAAACTCACTATATATTTACTGACAAAACAAAGGAATAAGGATAAGAAGGAAAAAACAAAAAAGCTAAAAAAAATTAAAATTCAAAAGCCGATGTGTTTTTAAAAATGAGAAGTAGAAGCCCTTAGGACCAGGGCCTATGCCCTATATCGTGTGAGAAGGAACTGTGCGGTAGGTCAGTCACATGCTGTTGCCCGCTCTCGCTGTCCAACGACGCGAGGTGGTGCTGTCCTTGTGAGTCATGACTAGTTGGCCTTCCTACGGCTTTTGGTTGATCTCATGGTAGCAACTATTGCGGCAACTTCGATTTTTTGTTTAAAATATAAATCAATTTGCAGGAGCATGCCATATGGATGCAAAATGCAAGCTGAAGTTATGGGTTGTTTCCCTGAGGTGTTGGTGCCAGTGGCGAAGCCAGAAAGAAAATAGAGGGTGGGCTCAAAGCATACTGGTGGTGAGAAAGATTAGCGAAGTCATACTCGGAAATATCGTAGTCTAAACGTGAAAAGCGGCCCAAACAAAATAAAATCAAATGAAATAAAAATGTATAAAAATAGGTACTTGGAAGTATAATATAAATGTAGATGAATTTAAAATTTTGAACCACTTGATTTAGAGTTTTGATGGCAGAAAATAGGTCATTGGAAGGTTTGCCCGAGGAGACAGTATAGAACAAGATGAAGGAGACAATGTTCATTTGTGCTGTTTTTGTGGGTGATGCCTATTGATACGGCTGGGCAGTACAATTTTTGAAACAAGTTTATTATGATTTTAATTTGGTTATGATAAACTGGGAAGGAATCGTGCCGTGGAAATCAGCAGTAACTTTTGCTCTCGAGCAACGAAAATGTTTAGAGCGCAGAGAAAGGCAAGAAGTAAGCAAGTAGTAAGCAAAATGACAAGCATTACTAAAAGTAGGTTGTTGGTTGTTACCAATGGCAGTAGGCTTTTGATTGCTTGTTTTGCTTTACTTTGCTCAAGCAAAATGGCAAGCAGCAAAGCAGTAAATAATATAAAGGCAACAAGTAAATATATAAAATCATTTCTACTTTGCTTGTTGGTTGCCATCGGGGGAGGTGAGGCTCAAGCCTCACCAAGCCCCCCTGCTGGCTACGCCCCTGGTTGGTGCGTAAGGTTGCAGGAGGACTGCAGGGGATACCAGCACTAGGAGCAGGGGTGAAAACGGGTCGGGTTAATCCCGACCGATCCGGTACCGAATCCGACTAGTACCGAATCCGGAGAAAAAAATATGGGTTAGGATATGGTAACAGCAATATCCGTCCGAATCCGATACATCTTCAAGTTTGATTTCAGGTTAGTGCTACTATTTGACGTTTCATTTTCTTTTGCAATGGTAAAATAAAATCTTCCACATCAGCTATTAAATAGTAACATCAAGTCAGTGCGTCCTACTCCATTTACTGCACTGTATGCATTCCTTACAAACAAGTAGGGGTGCAAACGAAATGGGTTAATCCCGACCGATCCGACACCGAATCCGATTGGTACCGAATCCGGAGAAAAAAATATGGGTTAGGATATGGTAACAGCAATATCCGTCCGAATCCGACCCGTTTTCACCCCTAACTGGGAGTGTACTTAGCTCGGCCGCTGTCGAGAGGCTGCTGAAACATGAAGGGTGCGAATGAAGGGGCTGTTAAAATCAGTTTTGGCTTTTAACTTCTGATTAAAGAAGTCAGAAACTAATTTAAATATTTTGGCTTCTAAAAGCGGCTTCTTTAGTTTGTTTTTAAAAGTGGCTTCTCTAACCCACTTTCAAAATTGTTGGCCGGACTCCCTCGCTTCCTTCACGTTCATGTGTTGTCAGCCGGTCGTGGCTTCCTCCACGTTTCGTGTCTTTCAAAAGCTGTTTTTCAAATTTTGTTTCAATAGCTACTAATTTCAGATATTACTATTCTATTTCAGCCAAAAGCTTCTTAAAAAATAACCCCAATTAATTAAAAGGTCTTTGAAATATTGCTGAGTTCGGTTGGGCTTTGATTTTGCCTTATCACTTCCTGCTATAGTAACTAGTTTTTCAACGGTGCGTTTTTTTAATGTGGGTCTATAGATTACTTGTAGTGGATATTGTACCGAGTTTAGTTCTATCAACAAAAATCACATATAACTATTTCTTTCTAGATATTGTTTCTCGCGAACAATTAGAATTTAAAAATTACAAACTAAAAGTCAAAATAAAGGTCTGAACAGGAACTATCATGGTTGTGCGTGAGCATTGCACGAGGTTAGGCTGCGCGATCTTATTTTGGACAAAGGTCAAAGGTTGCTGCACACTGTTGCAGGCCCCGATTCGTTTGTTAGAGAAAGTCGTCTCCAGTATTGGGTCCGATCTGGCCGATATGGTTTTTGCCGGGCCAGTGTTTGGTCCATGAGTGCGCTCGGCCGTTCGCACTACCACCATCCCCTATGCCTTTTGCCTTACTGGTCCGTTGCTCAGCGATAGTCTCCTCGCAACATTTACGCGTGTATCGGATTTTACTTAGCTTTCCCCTGAATTATACCAGTAAATCAAAGCAATCAGGATCATCTTGTTTTGTGGGAAGCTGGAAGACAGCTGCCATCAGCAGGGGCGGATCCACACTCCGGACATAGTAGACTTTAGCTTAGGGTGTGAAAAAATATTTAGTGTACAGTCTAGGTAAATTTAGTCTAGTCTGAATGATATTTTCACGATTTAACCTAAATAATTTAAATTATTCAACCACTAAGTTCGAAACGTAATTAAATCTGGCTCACTGGCCATCTGAATGCACTTCGATGGACACAATGGTCGATGGCGCGCCCGTGAGATGTAGTGCTTGCTAAGCTCACCGTTGCTTGTGGATCAGCTGCTATGGTGATGTTGGATTGTTGCCGTCTTACGTCCGCTGTCTCATGTACTGTACGGATGGGGATATATAGATCATGCCAAGTGTCCTAGTCTGTAGCTGATTGGGTACAAAGAATTACAGACTGCAAATAACTTCTAGAAATTAGAGCCGCGGTAATGAAAGTTGATAGTACATATGAACAATGACGGTTTTGATCGTTTTGGATTCAGTTTTTAGATTCTGACTTATTTTTCACTATTTATAAATTTTGTTTTTTTTTGAACTTTTAGTTTTTTGTTGAGCTTTTTTGCTGGTTCTTTTTTCCCGTATTTGTTTGTATTATACGTAATAAGCTAACATATTTTTTAATTTTTTTAAATTTAATTATGCTAAATTAGCCTCTGTTAGTTACAATGTTTTTTCAGCTATCTACAGCGTTTTTCAGTCAGTTACATTGCTTTTCAGCCCCAAGCTAAAAAAAAAAGCTCAAATGATCATCACCTTTCTAAAAAGGTCTGCCAGATGATAAGACAGTAATTGACGGTGATTGGTGAACATCATACCGAACCGGACCTTGACTCGACCGAAGTAGTTGTTGAACATGCGAAGTCTGCCTTGGTTGAGTTGAGATGTACCCAACCCACGAGGCCACGACTACACCAGGAGCCAAATTTGCTCTCTTACAACAATCACGTCCAATCCAACAATCGCAACTTCTAGACTTCTAGTTCAAAGAATGAACGAGGAATCCCTAGTTTCTACCAGCATTTCTACGGTGGTTGATACTAGTCCATGCATCCCGCCCCAACTTGAGTAACTAGCTGCATAAGCGCGGCGCATACCGCGCTAGCTACCGAGTGGACTGAAGTAAAAGAGACGATAATTCGCAGGGAGTTTCATAAAAAAATCAAGGACAAATGCGTAATTTCGAAAAAATCAAAGGGTTTTTTTGTAAAAAATTGAGGACTTGTAAGGACCTGCACGTAAGTAAATAAGGACCTATACGTAATTTTGGAAACCCGCGGGGCGCCATCCAAAAAAATTTTTTAAAGAAAAAACTTGCAGGGACTTATTCGCGAGGAAAAAGGACCTTTACGTAATTTTCAGAAAATATGAGGGAAGTGGCTCCCCCGACCGTACGCGAAACCGGGCGACACGCGCCGGCCGAGGGAGCGTCCGGGGCGACGTGGCCAGCGTCGCTGCCCCGGAATGCTTCCGCTAATGTATGGGTTAGTATTAATAATTAAGGCCATGGTCATTTCTGATAGCCAAAAGATTAATTGATCTACAACTCGTTTTGCCGCATAGCTAGTAGAAAACGAGGTGGATGAAACCTAATGCAACTAGGGAAGTTGTTAAATGGTCAACCAACTAGGCAATACAAATGTGTGTAGATTTAGAAGCGAGCAGGTACCTTTAGTTGGTTGATCAAGTAGCTTTTCGTTATTAATTTCGTAAGGCGCATTTTGGAGCTCGGAGCTAAAGTTTCGCCCCAATCAACGACGTGTCTTGAAATGGTTTTGTTTCTTGATTTTGGCAGTGTCTAGCCACTTAATTACAAACTTCCCGTGTCAACTTGAGCCATTCTTTGCGAATTTTGGAGGCAAGTCCTGCAAACTTGGTGTGCTTAATGGAGCTGGAGCAGATGCATGTGTCCACTGGTACGAGAAACATGTAGGCAGCATCTAAGTACGTAATAAGAAGCAGTGGCGGAGGTAAGATTTGGCTACACCCCAATTGTTCAACTCCAAACTAATTTTGTGGCTCAATTTTGAATTCTCATCTGCTCTGATCACTTAAAATAGTATGCAAATAAAACGTGAAATATATCAAATAAGATTTTTTTCAATGCTTATTATATAATATTGTACAGAGCAACTTTCAGAACTACAGCTTAGTCATATTTTGTACAATTGGCCTAGTTAGCCCAACTGCAGGCCTTCTGGTATTGCCATATATGAGTTGAGCATGGATGCAATTTTATAAACACAATTACTAAGCAAAACATTTGCAAGTGATATTGGTATTTCAATGGAATTATTAATAAAAAAACTAATGCACAAAAAAGGTAAACTATGGAAATTTAGATATTCACCTCATAAGGCCCTTGACTGGTCAAAAAAATGTGTCAAAACCAAAAACTTGATCCTTTAGAATGTCCGGAGCGTGGAAATTCAGATATTCACCTCATAAGGCCGGAGCGTGGAAGATGGACGCCGGCGGGGGATGGGGCAGTGCTAGGAGGGGGTGGCGCGCCTCAGAGCTAGGTGCGGGGAGTCAAGGAGGGAGTTGTGCTGGAGAGGGGCGGCATGGGAGGGAATTGGATGGGAGGGCGGTGGCGTGGGGTGTGAGCTGCTGGGCACGACCAGGGGGGCGTGTGAGCTGCTGGGCGGGGGCGACGCAAGCCGTTCGTTGAATGGGGATGGAGAGGTTGCGAGGGAGGGGGTTGAGAGATTAGGGTTGGGAAGGCATGTGCGAGTATGGGCGTGTGCGCGAGGTAGAACTGGACAGAAAATGGCTAGGCCGGCAGGCCAAGCGTATGCGTGAGCCTAGGCCTGGGTTAGGAGAATTGTTGGGTCAGCTACTTGCCTACAGTCCTACACGGGCTGGATCAATAAATAACTACCTAGACTAGGCTAAAGTTATCTGAGCTTTACACTATCAAATTTTCTACACTTTGAACTAAAACCCACACTGCCATGGGTCTAAATCCGCCCCTGATAAGAAGCTTGATGCGTATTCGTGGTAAGCTCCAACTTACACCAGCACTTACGAAATCATCCTTTCTTTTAAAAAAAAGGTTAACTCGATTTGTAAAGCAATCATGAGTATTGACAAATAGGAGAATGGAATCAGCTACATTGAGTGCCTCACGTAAAGGACTCAATACTCTCGTCAGTATATCACATACTGCATACACTGTAACGCCCCCGATTCCCAGGGGCGCCGGAGGACACGGCATTCCGCAACTATTCATGCATGAACAGTTATGGAGTGTCGTGCAAGAGTATACCATTGCATGCTTACAACAAAGATCCAGCATATATTTTACATATGGATTAACATCCATTTTCAACAGCGGGGCGTGCAAGCCCAAAGTATAATTACATTACAGAAGTTCCAAGATCCGCTTGAGCGCGGCTAAGACCTAAAGCCACGGGTCCTCGTCGAAGAAGGGATCCTTCGGGACGTCCTCGACGGGGAGACCTTCACCTTCGTCTTGATCCTCTAAAGAGGGGATTAAGCAAGCCGTGAGCCAAACAACCGGCTCAGCAAGCCCCAAAGGGACTCTAACTTACTACATGCACGGATTAACAAAGGAAGGGAGTATATTTGGTTTATTAACTTTGAGTGGATGCAGTTTTATTTGCAAACATTTTGATAAAACGGACCCAAAACTACTCCTTAAGATCTCAGGGGTTTTCACGAAAAGTTAATTAACCAACTGAACAAGTTAAAGCATGAACAAAACTACTTAAGCTTCGCTGCTGGAATCACCCAACTGACACAGCTCCATTAACCGGGAGCACGGCGTATTCGAATACCATTTATTTGACTCTGCAGAGTTTGCTCAGCTTTACCCACACGATTTCTTAACTTCCGCGTCCGGGTTAAGAAAGCCAGGTCGTTTCACTGCTCAACTCTTTATATAGGCTCTACCCGATAGAATTCACTCGGGTCTGGCACAATAAAACTCCCGTCCGCTTCGAGTGAACTCTACCATTGTTAGGCACCCGCAGCACGACCTACCTAACCTCGCTTGTCTCAACACCAAGCTTTCTCAACACCTGTAGAGTTTCAATCGAGTTGAGCAGCTACTAAACCAGTGTTGACAAGTCAACTCCTGTGGTTGAGCGATCACCATGTCATTTGCTCAGCGTAAGGGTCTAATCCTTATATTTTTCCGGGGTCCGCAACCTCGCCAGGCCCGCGACTCCAACCTAGGGTAAGCGGTGGGCGAAAGCCGTCTCGCGGCGCCCCACAACACCCTTACCCTAACTTCAATCCTAGAGTAAGAGATGGGCGAAGACTAACTCGCCAGCTCTTCCCCATCCCTCACTCTACCTTGTGCACGCCGGCACTCTCCGCTCTAGGGCACGGTGTCCCATACCACCCTACCCTAGAGTCGGGTTTGCAAATCCTATTGGCCCGCAGCCACAACCTTATTAGTATAAGACTTTGCATGATAATAATAACCTACAGTTATCTAAATTAACAGATAATTATTTCTAAGGTTACAAAGGCATGGCTACGAGTTTAACATGGCATTTGTCGGTGGTAGGTTTAACTACATATCATGTTATTCTAAACATTTTATTTTATTTTTGAACTAACATTTCGGAACTAGCTTAATGCAAATAGCATAATAACATAATTAAATAACATGGGTTGCAACATGATCAAAGGATTTGGGACTTGCCGTCAATTCGGATGATCTCAGCTAGCTCGAACGTAGAAGCACCTGGATCCTGAGACTGCACTTGAACTTCCGGGATCTCCGAAACTAACGCAAACACATAAAATAATTAAATCCAGCTTGAGCTTAATCAAGCGAGGAAAAAATAAACTATTCAAAAAGGAGTAAAATGCATAAATCCTCAAATTGGAATTTTAGGAATTTATCTGGGGTGAATTTGGGGAGAAGGTGGTCAAAAATGGGTTCAGGACATTATTTGGAGCAAAGTGGTGAAATTTGGGAATTTTTGGGAATTTCTGTGATTTTCTAGAATTTATTTGGATTTTTCTGGTTTTTGGAAATTGAAAAATCACTGGAAAATGGTTAGAACAGTGATGGGCCGGCCCGGGCGCTTGATGTGCATCATATTTGCAGAGTATTTTATGACATTATCCTGTTGCTAATAGCTCAAATTGGCCATAAATTCATTGATTATACACATTTTGCCCTCCTTTTGGACAATTTACAGTGTTTTGCAATTTCCTTGCAGGTCGGCGCGAACTAGGCGCAAAATCCACAGAAGATCAAGAATTAGGCTGTGAGCTAAGGTCGCAAATCAGTAAAAAGGGAAGGGCTAAAATGCAAAACCACCACAAAACCCTAACCGAGCTCTCTACTGGAAACCCTAGCCCAGCAGAAAGGGGGGCGCCGCAACTATTTAAGCCAGCAAGCAACACTTCTCAAGGGGAAGCCGGTCACCACATTCCATCACCCAGCCGCCTCACTCCATCGCCTCCATTAACAAAACCCCAAGCCGCAAGCCCTGATCCTCATCAGTTCATCTCCCATCACCCTCACGCCTCCACCACAACCGGCCGCCACCGATCCTCTTCCATCTCCTCTTTCCCATCCACCGCGCCGCACCTCTCCTCACCGAGCAGCCGCCACCCATCCTCCTTCCATCTCCAAGAACCCTAGCCATTCACCTGCCTTTCCTCTACCAGAACCGATCTCCCACAACCGGCCGCCCTACTGCCATCTCCCATACGCCTCACCCGAAGCACCATCTTTCCTCATCTCCACTATGCAACCATCCTAGCTCCCTCTGCTGAATCCCCTTGCTGCCGACCAGATCTACGCACCTGCAACCTTCCACGGCCGGATCTGCCCTCACTGCGCCCGGATCTGCTACTTCTACTACCTATTCGGCTGGATCTACTTCATCTGCACCAGATCTGCTTCATCTTCAACTCCTGCACCTGGATCTGCTACTCCCCCACGCCGGAGCTGCTCCTTCTACTCGGCTACCCTACTGCCTGCTACCTCTACGGGTTCTTCTCCAAGATCTGCTTCCCCTTCTTCATATGCGACCGAATCTACTTCCCCAGTCCCAGATCTGCCTCCCCTACTGCCTGCATCCACTACAGACAGGCTTCTTCGGCTCAGATCTTCATTTCTTATGGGTTGTTTCATTCCCGATCTAATATTTCGTACTGTGATGGCATGCTTGGGATGATTATATGTTAGATCTGAGATTTGCATGTGTTATTCTCGTGGATCTGAGTACTAAAAGTATTTTTATGTGCTTGTTCATCTGAGATGCTTGTGTAGATGCTTCTTTCTGTTTTAGTCTCATAAATATTGCTTGATGATCTCGTAGTTCTTCGTAAGTTCATGCCTCTGCTCCTAGATTTAAATGTCGTGCTGTGATGATGATATTATTTGTCTTTTAGATGCTCTCTTTATGATAAGGTTTACTTTGTGCTCGCTGTTATTATAGGATCTGTCAGTAAAAGAAAAAAATTGTTTAGTTGAATTAAATCTGTAGTTTCTTGTAGATCTTCCGTTAGATTTACTTTCTTGGTTACTGGATTAGTAGCGTTTGCTTGTTGTTTGCTTGTCCTTAATCTAGCCCTAGTATTTGTCTGGCTGTGTGCTCACTATCTAGGGGTGGGGTTACAGCATTGTCGCCTGCCCTCCTCCTCCTCTCGTTAGTCCCTTGTGCTTCATTCTCACCTCTGTCTTTTTGTCTGTCTCTCTCCCGTTAGCTCTCCTCTTTTCTCCAAGTCCTTCTCCTCCTTCCATTAGTTCTTTCCCCCGACTTCTCAGCGCTACTCATTCTTTCTCACGTTATATTTAGTTCTCTGTTCCCCTCATCCCAATTCCCTCTCATCCTGTCTGATTCTTAGTCTGCTTGCTCTTCTGTAGATCTTTCTTTGCTCTTATCTCTTCTCTAGTTTCTTTCTCACCTCACGTCTTTCTCTGTCAGTTAGTATCTTCTCTAGTCTTCTAGTCCTGCACTCTCTTCTTATCTTTGCACTCCCTCTTTTCCCTTCTGCAAGCCTAGTCGTCTCCTAGCCTTATTCTCTTCTCTGTTCTTTCTCTCCCCTTAACTCTTCCTCTTTCATTTCTAGCTAGTCTCCCTTCTTTCTTTTCCTAAGTAGATTTAGCTTCTCTGGTTCCTCTCTTCTTTTCTCATCTTCAATCCAGTCACTCTAAATCTCTTTTTTCCTTTAGTTCTTCCTTTCTATTACCTCCTTCTTTTGCAGTTCTGATCAATAGCTTTTAGTTAGTATAGGTCCTTCAGTTAGTCATCATTTCCCTTGTTCGTGCGACTTAGCTTTGGTTAAGGGTAATGTCACCAGTAATTTAGTCCCTGTGGAGAACACGACTTCCGCTGCTATCTTAGCGGCAGCCCGTACACTTGCGGGTGTGCAGTTTTGCACGATCAGCGCTACAGTGCGGCCCGGCGGGGAAACGGCCTGCTCGGTCGTTCAAACCGTGCGGCCCACGGGAGCGCGCGCGCGGCGACGCAGGACGGGAGGCCGCGGCCCAGTCCAGCGCGCGCCCACGCAGCTGGGATGGCCAACGCGTGGCGGGGCGGACGGCAGCGAAGCGGCGAGCGCAGGCAGCCCAGATCAAGGCGGGGAAGAGGGATCGGACGGCTGGGATATAATGAAGGCGGGCGAAACGGTATGAGGCGGATCGGACGGGGGAGAGGCGGGGAGTTTAAGAAGATCCGACGGTGGCGGGGATGATTGGATCAAGCGGTTGCGGTTAGAAGGCAACGGGGGAGATGGACGGCGGAGGAGGAGCCACGTCGCGGGGGAGGGGGTCTTCTTCCTCCTCCAGCCGCTACAGTGCCCCCGCGGCAGAGAAACGGTGGCGACGGCGGCCTGGGCGCCAGGGGCTCGTCGGCGGCAACCGAGAGCACCAGCGGGTGCGGCTCGACAAGGGGGATCCGTTTTGGGGCTTTGGAGGGCGAGGGGACCAACGGAGAGAGCGGGAGGCAGAAGGGGAGGATTTGGTTCCCTGACGGTGAAGGGGGTCACCGGGGTCGAGGGGGCCAAATCGGCGGCGGCCACACGATAAGGGGGACCTGGGGCTCACGTTGGCGGCGCTGGTTCTGGTGGGGAAGCCCCGAAGTAGGCTGGCCACGGGAGGGTGCGGCGGCCGGAAGGGAGCTTCGTCGCCGGGTCACCTCGGTGCTTCACTTGGCCAGGGGAGGATGGCAAAGCGATTAGGGGTGGGTGAGGATGCTCTGGCTGAATGCAATCGGAAAATGGGGGCGGAGAGGAGGAGATCCGCTTTACGGGATCGCCGGCGCAGGGGAGGACCACGGCGGAGCTACGGGCGGCGGGACTCCAATCGGCTGCTCTGGGGTGTTCTTCGGAGTGGTGGGAAGGGATTGAGCGCAGTGGTGGAGTTCGGGAAGCAAAGGTGGCGGTGGGAGCCAGGAGCGGGATTTTATACCCGAGCGGACGGGGAGGAAACCTTAGGGAAGAAGGCAACGGGCGCGGCGCCGGGTCAACAGGAGTGACGGGGGCGGTTGGGGCGTCTCCTCCGCGCAGAGGGGGCGTGACCGGGCGCTGGCAGCCGTAATGGCGAGGCGACGGCACAGGAGCAGGCTCCAAGCGGCATGGGCGAGCGCGAGCTCCCGCGCGGTGGATAGGACAGGCGGCGACTGACAGGTGGGGTCGGGGCAGATGCAGGGCGACACGTGGCGCGGTGGAGCTGCCCGCTTCAGACCGGGGCGATCGGGACGGCGCGGCGCGGGGAAAACAGTGGGCGCGGAGGGAGCGCAGAGGCGGTGCGGAGCGGCGCAGGCGCAGCGCACGCACGAAGGGGAAAGCGGGGAGGGAAGCGGCGCCAGCGGGGAGAAGGAGGGGGAGGCGCTGGGGAGCGGGAGAAGCGGAAAAGGGCGGGGCGCCAAAGGAGAAGGGGAGGCGGCAACGCCAAAAAGGGAAAGCGGAAAAAAGGGGCTTTCCAAAAAGGGAAAGTCTCCAAGAATTCACCCAAAAATGCAGCACAAATTTAAAAAAAACATTTTGAATTTTTAGGGGCTTTTCATACACACAGTAAGGGTAGCCATCAGCACAATCCAAGGCACCCAGTGCTGGTGATTGTACATGCAATATCCCCACTGGCTACAGCCACCAATTCAGAAAAAGCAGTACACACACATGGAAATTACATAGGCTGCCATGACTTGTTTCGGAGAACCCACCAAGCACCATTTTGAAACGGAACGCGTACATTCGTCAATGTCCCATGTAAAAGTTCTCTAAACTAATTAATCTGGTCTCCCATGTTAGGTTTCTGAATTTCGCACTCAACTGCTGCTTACCAGTCACCACACGTCCTCTAAGTAATGCTCTGGATTAGTCGTTAAATGCTTTGGATTACTGATTTGCCCGACTTGATTCACTTCCAAATTTTAACCAGAGTCTAGTAGATTCCGCCACTATAAAAATACACGTGTAAGTTAATGCATCATAAGACGCACATACCTAACAAGCACCTGCGAGCCTGCGACATTAACAGCTCGTCGCGTCCGTACACCCGATCAGGATTAATACATGGCGATGGCCAAGCCGATCCTGAGCTTGCTCGTGCACCTCCACGCCGCGCTCCTGTTCCTCCCGGAGCCGGCCGGCGCAGTGTACAACGTGCTGCACTACGGCGCCCGCCCCGACGGCGCGACGGACTCGACTCGGCCGTTCCTCCGCGCGTGGGCCGACGCGTGCCGCTCGCCGCGCCCGGCCACCGTGTACGTGCCGCCGGGCAGGTTCCTGGTGGGGAGCGCCACGTTCTCCGGCCCGTGCAACAACAGCGCCGTCTCGTTCTCCATCGCGGGCACGGTGCTCGCCCCCGCGCGGTACGGCTGGGACGACTCGTCCGGCCGGTGGATCACGTTCGACACCGTGGAGGGCCTCACGGTCTCCGGCGGCACCCTCGACGGCCGCGCCCTCTGGGCCTGCAAGCAGCAGCGCGACGGCTGCCCGTCCGGCGCGTCGGTACGTCCATCAAAACTCAAGAATTTTTTGGTGCGCGCGTCTGGTACGTGACGATGCTAACCCGCCGTGTGCATGCAGTCGCTGACGATCTCGAACTCGAGGGACGTGGTGGTGGACGGGGTGAGGTCGGTGAACAGCGGGCTGTTCCACGTGGTGGTGTTGCAGTGCCGCGGCGTGACGGTGCGGCGGGTGACGGTGGAGGCGCCGTGGAACAGCACGAACACGGACGGGATACACGTCCACATGTCCAGCCATGTGGCGGTGTACGACGCCAACATCCGGACCGGCGACGACTGCGTCTCCGTCGGCCCGGGCAACTCAAACCTCTGGATCGAGCGCGTCGCGTGCGGCCCGGGCCACGGCATCAGGTACGTACGCACGCACGTCAGCTAGGCGCCGTGATACCCCCGCAATTTACATGCACGAATTACCCAAAATGTTCACAGGAACTAAATCGATCAAGAGGATTAACGCATATAGTATATGGTATGGAGTAGTTCTTTCAGATAGTTTTTGGGAGACCAATTATGTAGTTAACATTGTGTATGTCCCAAGTAGTATCTTAGGCTCCACTCTAACTATCTCATGGTTTAAGTTTCTAACTGTGTCTTTTGGTTTATAGCTAAAATTGTGTTGTAGTCACGGTTAGCTTTTTCTAAAAAAAAATAAGAAAAAAATCGTTATATCGTTACGGACAATGCAAATGAATAAGGAGGAAAACAAAAGATAAAAAAGCAAAAAAAAAGCTGACACTTGAAAGCGACACGTTTCAAGTGGCTTCTGGCATAAATAAGCTGAAAACTAAAATAAACCAGAAGCTGAAGCCGTTTGAAAAACGATTCAATCCATCTAGAAAAAATATTTCTAAAATTTTCAAATAAGACTTACACAAAAAGTTTGTTCCCAAATATCCATTTAATAATTTGACTTTGTAACGTGACTGATGGCAATTATACTAGTGGAAATGGACCAGACCTGGTCGGTACATGCATGTACAGGATTTGGAGTTGCACCTAATCCACTGGCTAGTTCCGTGTTGTTCAGGGTGTTACACATGTTAATCTTTTGTTTTGTCACCGTATCAGCATCGGGAGCCTAGGCAAGCAAGAAGGGATGGTGGTGGAGGCGGTGCAGAACGTGACGGTGAAGACGACGTGGTTCACCAACACGACGAACGGGCTGAGGATCAAGACGTGGGGGATCCCCAAGCGAGGGTTCGTCAAGGGCGTCACCTTCATGAACTCCACCATGACCAGCGTTGACTACCCCATCATCATCGACCAGAACTACTGCCCCGACGACGTTGGCTGCACCGGCGAGGTACGTACCTTATTTACACATACTGACATACATACACACGTACGTAGCCACGTACGAAATACAGGCCTGCAGTTTCTCTCGGCGATACAGTGCCTCATCTTAATTAACTTGATGTACTGCAATGTGCATGTTTGTTGTTTGCAGAGTTCGGGTATCAAGATCAGCCAGGTGAAGTACGTTGACATCCGTGGGTCGTCGACGACGCCGGTGGCGGTGATGTTCGACTGCAGCAGGAGCAATCCGTGCAGCGGGATCAGCCTGCAGGACGTGAAGCTGACGTACCAGAGCCAGGTCGCCAAATCCTCCTGCCGGAACGCGCAGGGAAGCACGCTTGGGCTCGTCGTGCCCCCGAGCTGCCTCTGAGACTGACGGAACCGACCCAGCAGTAACATATATCACGTGTACATACGTGGCATATATACGTGGAATGTATGTAGCGATTACCTACGTTACATGGACAGTACTACTTGAGACCATAGATGAATACTAGTATAGTGTCCGTGCTAACGCTACGGTAGAATACAAAACAACATAAAATTTGTAAAAAATAAAACGAACAATCAGATTCATTAATATTCACGTCTCATATATTGTATAACCAAATATTTTTGTCACATAATAAATGTCACATAACGACTGATCCTTTGACATAAAAACTCATAAAATTTAGTTAACTTAGACATGAAATCTCTTAAAACTAAATGAAACACTATAAAATTTAGTCATGAAACCCCATAAAACTTTCATAATTAAAACTTAAAGCTTCACAAACTAAAACTTTAGGTTTCAAAAGTACGTTTCAACAAAAATTAAGTTTTAAAACAGATTTCAACAAGGATTGCAAAATATCCAACGAATTTCAACAAAAACATTCAAGTGCTTTCAGAGGAGGCTTCAGAACCATTGTCTCCACTGCATACAGCCACCTCTACACCTCCCCTTTCATCCCAAACTCACAATCTAGGCATCCTCTCTTTCTCCTTGGCTCACACAAGCCAACCAATCCAAAATCAAATCAGCATCAAATCTAACCAAGAAAAAGCACCTTCGCATGCACGCACTCCTAGGTGGAATGGCCAACCCAACCCAGGGTGCCTGCATGCGGACACCGTCGTGTCAACTCACGTGCCACCGCCGAAACAGCTTGGGCTCGCCGCTGCGCACGCTCTCACGCACCCGGCGACTGCCAGTCCATACACGCGCTCAGATTGGACAGACAAGGTGTAGAACAGATCAGTGCATTCAAGAGTTCAGATTGGACGGCTACGAGGTATCCCGTTAGTTGGCTACGAGGTTTCCGATAGTGTACAAGAAATATCCTGATACAAGAGCAACAAGTTCTAACACACATAAGCCCGTTCGCCATCTTAAGCTCATCAACAAACTATACTATACTAAACAGCTAGCTATGTTTGACTTTAAACTGAAATATCATATCACAGAGAGAAGCTGAAGGCAGCGGAGGGTTAAGATATTGCAGGGAAGTGTAAGTCCAAGATATACTTTGAACCTCTGCCATTCATCACCAATCTTCCTTCCATACTATGATAGTTAAAGTTATACCTTCAAATATTTCAACCCTTTTCCATATGCAAGGAGCACGATGGGGTAAGTTTATTAATACCTGATGCAATTGATATTAATATTAACTGTATATTAGAATAGTGTATTGACTGGTATGTAAACTCTAAATATATAAGAGCTGAGCCAACAGACAAACCACAGACTCTTGCCGCATGAGGTTTCCAAAGATAGATGCACACATATGCGAACTACAAAGTTTAATATTTTTTTTAACAAATGGAGGAGATAATTTACAGAACTGGAGAATTCAGTACACTACAAACAAATTTAAGCATAGAGAAGGAAGTGCTTCTATAGTCTCCCAGATTGAAAATTGCACAGGTTTAAAGCATTTTGTGACAACAAATAATTTGCAACTTGTGGCAACAAATAATTTGCAACTTGTGGGGGAATACTAACATGAGAAAGTGATCTGTTGTGGGGGATGCCCAACTCTCTAGTCCCTGACTCGAACTTCTTAACCATTTCTGCGCCGAAATATATGGAGTCACTTCCTGAAAAATGGCACAAATTGCTATAAGCACCAAGTTCATAAAAATCACATTGCACTTGCATTTTCATCTCTCCCAACAGAACATAAAATGAAATCTATCATTAGAGTCAGAAGAGGATTTTGGCATCTACCTTCAGAGAGTGTGCATCGTCATGGTGCTTCCTCATGGAAGACAGGATCATCTCAGTGCTTCCTGCTAAACCACCTCTTCCCTTGTGAGGCAACACCCTTGTCTTAGAGATCAGTATCTGGCCATAACAGCAATACAACATTCCTGTCATCAATCTTACAACTTCACAATGACACGGATAAAACTTGCACTCGTTTGGAGGAAAAGGGAGTATCAGTATCCAGTAGTTTGAGGAAAATGTTATTAAAAATCCAAAATTTGAATGTACCAGCAGAAAGAAACAACTGAAAATATTGGAATATCCAGTAAATCAAAGGGTTACAATAACCAAGACAATCATAGATATATTATGGCCATTGGCCATTATCCACATCATTAACAAAGTTAAATATAGAATTGATGGGGATCTTTCACAAATCGCAATGTTCCAGATAGAGGCCACCGCAGTCACATAGATATCCCTCCTGCAGCAACAATCAAGGGCCCAGTGGCAAGAGTTAGAAGTGCTATTTTGCCAACAATTGATCAAACCAACAATGAGACCACCAACGAATGTAGCCATATTGTGTATGTAGTTCCCAACCTATAAAGGCACTCCGTTGTTAGAACACACCAAAATTGAGGAAGTTCATGCTACTAAACATAACTCCTGAGCAATAAAAACATAATTTACTCTGAACTCATTTTCTCACTAATAGCTGACTGAATGAGCAATACATCGCTCAGCACTTGACAGAAGTTAGTGTGACAACCAATTTGAAAAGTTATAGCTAAATGAGTCATCTTTACATGTTAATAGTTTGATCTTATAAAATCAGCATCGAGGAGAAAGAAGGTTCAGCTTTGTATGTAACTAACTAAAACCAACAACAGTTAAATTTATGGACCCTGCATTACACAGCAGGAGGCGTATCTTGGCAGCATGGAATACAAAAGGAACCAAAAACACAGGAGACAAACATGAGGAAATATGTACCTTTCCATCCTTTGACCGGAACCATTCAACCTCACGGAGGATGGCATTGGCCTTCCTGGTAGAGGTATGAGCAATGTCTTGTGTGCAAACATCTGGCTGTCACTCGCCAAACAATTTGCCCTCTTAATGTTAGATATCTACCAAAAAAGAGTAATCTTAACTCAATAATCGAACTCACTTAAAATTTATCAACTTGTTAGATATATAAAAATCCAATCAAGCATGTTACTTTGACTAATACGAGATTTTTGCAATGGAAATACTTTATCATGTAACTGTTCTCATCAACTCTCCGGAGAGCAGGATTTGTGGTGTTAAAAGTCAACATGTTGCATCACATCAGATGATTACATGACTATGAAAATACGGGTAAAATTTGGATATTTTCACACTTGCCTCAAGACACGAACACCAATATTTTTCCCTGAAAAAGTTGTGGCCTCGCAATGGAATTATTTTCATAAACTATATTCCTTGCATTTAGCGAAAGATGATGCAAAGATGAAACTTAACCATATAGTGTTACCCCTACCATCTTGCACTACCATTTCCCAAAGAAGATCAATCCAAGATAGCGGCTTTACCCACCACATGCCTGCCAGGCACGCAGCACCAACCAAACCATCAGGGGGAGAGGAGTTTCTTCGGACGAAAAGGTCGTGGATTACCTCGACGCCGTACTTGATGGCGATGCCGGCGAGCGTGTCCATCCTGGAAACCACGTGCTCCAGGTAGTCTTGGTCGCCCGAGCAGCAGGACGGCGGCGTCCTCTCCGGCGACAACACGCCGCCGCGGGGCGCGTCAAACTCGTCGGACAGAGGGTGGGAGATCCCCATGGCAACCAAAGCTTCCGCCGAAAAAATCGCGCGCGGGAGGGGTCGATCGGTAGATCTCGGAGAGCGGAGAGCGAATTCGAGATCGGATCGCGGAAGCTGTGCAGGGATGGGGGGAAATGCGGGCGGTGGAGCCAGACAGGGAGAGGACGCGTCGCCGTTTCTACTCCTTGTGGAGCAGTCGACTCCTTTCTCCTCATGGATGGGTCGCGGCGCGCGGCGGCGAGGCGGGCGACGCTGGTGAGCGTGGCCTCGTTGGGCTCGACGTGGTCGGCCTCCATCCTGGAGAAGATGTCGATGCCTCGCTGGGCGGCCTCGGGGGAGGAGGTGGCGGCGTTGGAGCAGAGGTAGAGGAGGCAGTTGTAGTGGTGGAGGGAGAGCCGGATGGGGGAGGCAGGGGAGAGGGCAGCGTCGTAGAGGCTGAGGGCGGTGGCGAGGTCTGCGTCGCGGGAGCATATGTCGAGCTGGTGCCTGAGGAGGCCCTCGGGGGAGTCGCGGGCGCGGTGGCGGGCGGCCTTGCCTCCGCGTCCAGGAGAAGATGGTAGTGTTGGAGACGAGAAAATTGATCATTTGCCACTTTGAAGAGTGGGCTTCGCAAATTTGCCACTTTCAAAATTGACTTCGTAAAAATGCCATCCAGTACATTTACCTCTTGATTACCATGCCATTTGAGCCATTTAGCTCATTTAATATTTTTTTTGCTCTTTTCAGGGACTGGAAAAGACAATTATACCCTTGCACTGCATGGGCTTTGATCGGGAGATAAAACGTCGCCCGAAGCAACGATCTGCACTGCATCCCCGCGTGGCCTCCCGGCGCTGCATCCCCGGCCGGCCTCCCCGCCGGCCGGCCTCCCCGCGCTGCATCCCCGACCGGTCTCCCCGTCGCCGGCCGGCCTCCCCGCGCCGCCCTCCGCGCACGGCGGCCTCCCCGCGCCTGCCTCCCCGCCGGCCGGCCTCCCCGCGCTGCATCCCCGACCGGTCTCCCCGTCGCCGGCCGTCCTCCCAGCGCCGCCCTCCGCGCACGGCTAAACTCTTCAGCAAGAAGTTGCACAACCGCAGCTCAACTCCAACCTTCTTGGTCTCAATGTAAGTGAGGAGAGCATCCTCAAACATCGACAACTCTACAAAAATCCGGATGACCACGGCATAAACTTGTAGCAGTGTCATCGACCCACCCAAATTGCTGACCAACATAGGTGCCAACTCAAACAACTCCGGCCCAGCATTTCCACAGTAATCAACAATGCTCTGAATCAAGCACTGGATCTCTCTGATTCTCCGTGGCAAGAATGTCAGCATGAGCAATGCAAACAACCTGATTGATTGGGACAGCCCGTATAACCTCACACACTCCCTGAAGCTTATCGTTCTGGCCACATCCCAATTTGAAGTCCGCACTGCCAGTGTGATCAAGGGAAGAAGACACTGGCTTCTATACTCACTGCAAATGGAGCTTTGACTGGGCTCTTGATGATCCAAGATGTTCAAGCAACAAGCCAGAGAGGAAAGGCACCGCACTGGGGGGTGGTTTCTGGTTACAACAAGGGCTCGACGCAGGAACCCCAGCACTGCCTGGTGCATAGGCGAGGGACGACAACCCCCTCCTCCAATTGACGGCACCAGCAGAAGCACGAAGAAACTATGCGGAAAGTACACTTCATGGACTTGAGTATGTTGATGAAGGGTATAATTGTCTTTTCCAGTCCCTGAAAAGAGCAAAAAAAATATTAAATGAGCTAAATGGCTCAAATGGCATGGTAATCAAGAGGTAAATGTACTGGATGGCATTTTTACGAAGTCAATTTTGAAAGTGGCAAATTTGCGAAGCCCACTCTTCAAAGTGGCAAATAATCAATTTTCTCGTTGGAGACGGGGAGGCGGCTGTGGACGTCGAAGAGGAGGAGGTGCGGGATGGGGAGGGGCTACTGCACATCCATTGAAGGATGACCGTCGGATATGGTTGAGTAAGGAGAGAGAATGGAGGAGAGTTAATCTGGTGCGCACGTTTTTAGGATGGTGTATTTCTGGGTGCATATTGTGGTGTGGACGTAGTTAAGGTTATGACTGTGGAGCAGGTAATTGTTGGGTGGATGTAGGATAATTTTAACTGGTGGATTATTAGTGTAGATTGGAAGAGCATTTCTGTTTTTTCTTCCCCTTTTGTAAGATATATGGATGAGTGATTTTAAAGGTCTATACTTAGGGCTGCAGTAGGTTGTAAAGATTTGATTTTTATACATAGTGTAGTACTACGAGATTGCGGGTACACTATAGGTTGTCCAAAGGCTACAATTGTTTCTTGAGAAGCGCAGCCCACCAAGCGGCCGACCTCAGGCCCGTGCAAGCCAGCCACCCCCACCGCTCGGTTCAAACGACTACCCAACACAGCCCGATTACAAGATCAAGCCGGAGCAACGCCTCGGCAGCCCAAAGCATCTCCACGCCCATGCGGACAGGCGCCGAGTAAAGCCGATCAATTGAACCGTACCAACCGTGTTGATTCCTGATACATTGCAGAACTAAAAGTACCATACCGATTCGGCCTAACACGGTGTGCGGTATTTAGATCGCAACCTTAGGTCGGTGGGATGGCCTAGTACAATCCGCACAGTACCATGCCAAGCATAGCACGACCAATGAAGGATTGAGGGGAAGGGGTGGAGTAGGCACGGGCTCACGGCGGCGACGGAGGAGGTAGGATATTTTTGTTGTAATATAAATAAAAAATAATTACCTAAATATATATATTTGATTAAAAATGTCAAGTAATCGGAAACGGAGAAATTATACAACACTTACACCAAGTACACACGCACGCGTGCGAGCCCAGCTTCATCCAGCTTCGGGCTCCCTGCTACAACGCGCTGTGCACGCGTACGGCGCACACAACGCCTCCGTGCACAACCGAGCCAGCCTGCCCACCTCACGACCGTCAGATCTAACTACCCATCCGACGGCGCCGTCCCATCCGGCACCTCACCGACCATTCTTCCATTAAAACTCTTCAAAAACACAAAGAAACTCGGCGAATTCCACCGAAACGCTCGACGGAAAGGGCGAAAACCTACTCCCGAACGGCGGCATGGAGCAAGTCAAGCCAGCCGAAGCGGCGAGGAACAAGAAGGTGGTGCTGCGGGAGTACATCAGCCGCGCGCCGAGGGAGGACGACATGGTGCTCGTCGACGGCGACACCGTGGCGCTGCACATCCCCGAGGGCGCCGCCGGCCCCGCGGTGCTGGTGAAGAACCTCTACCTCTCCTGCGACCCCTACATGCGCGGCCGGATGCGGGATTTCCACGGCTCCTACATCCCCCCATTCAAGCCCGGATCAGTAAAGTTCTCTTTTTTTTCCTCTTCAAATTATCCTCCCTTTCGCTTGATCTCTCTTGTTGATTGCTCAAGAAATCAGGTCTGCGTTCATCTCTACATAGGTGATTTGTTTACTGATCAGGCAATTTCTTGGTCTGTCAAGGTTATAGAAGGGTTTGGCGTGGCGAGAGTGGTGGATTCCACCCATCCGGGATTCAGTGCGGGTGACATTGTTTCGGGACTGACTGGTTGGGAGGAATACAGTGTGATCGACAAGCCTGAACAGCTTAGGAAGATTCAGCAAAGTGACATTCCACTCTCTTATCATTTGGGGCTTCTTGGTGAGTTTGTTAGTCATGCTTTTAAATATTCAGTTGAATTCTAAAGCATATATAGCAGAAATCATATAATCATGAGAAGAACCAAAAAGATTGTCCTTTAAGGAGAACCAGGTGCACGATGTTTTATAGAAAGTCTAACCTTGGTTGCACAAATTTGTGGTATGTATTTGAGAAGAAAAGGAGGGTTACAGACGAATGAATAAAGGGTGTGCGGATGAGGGAAATGTCGAGTGGTCTTTTCTTGGTTGTTGTGATGAATTGGCAATGCCGTGATGAAAACTAGTGTATACTGATCCGTGTCGCTACTGTTTCTTAATCCTTTGTTTGTGGCGTGATGAAAACTAAAGTATGCTTGTAGCTACTGTTTTCTGAAAATTTTGTATGTGGTGTGGTGAAGACTAGCGTATACTGATCCGTGTAGCTATTGTTTCTGAAATTTCTTTCTGTGAGCTTTCTTTCATCCAACATGCTAACTCACATTCTGGTCTTCACCCACAGGCATGCCTGGTTTTACAGCTTATGTTGGATTCTATGAGATCTGCTCACCAAAGAAAGGAGAGTTTGTCTTTGTTTCTGCTGCATCAGGAGCTGTTGGCCATATTGTTGGTCAACTTGCAAAGCTCCATGGATGCTATGTCGTTGGAAGTGCTGGAACAGATCAGAAAGTACTCACTTAAACTAGTAGTTGCATTGTTTACCTGTATAGTTGTATCATTCAGGGTCTACAATAATGTTTCAGGTTGAGCTCCTGAAGGACAAGTTTGGATTTGATGCAGCTTTCAATTACAGAGAGGAGCCTGACTTGAATGCAGCCTTAAAAAGGTAAGACCTGTTGTAAATATTGCGGTATAAGCATATTTCCATATTTAATTCCAGCCAAAACAATAATATAATCAACATATTTCCAGCATAATAAGAATGACATAAATTGCATGTAAACATGAAATTCTATCTTGCCATTCATATCCATATATATATTCAAAGAATATAACTTCAAGGCTGCTGAAGATAACATGTAAAACAGTCCTAACAGCAGTAAAACAACTAATTCCAGCGTGCAGCAAATTAATTGTTTTATCATTGCTCTCAGAAAGAGTTGCACAAGATCCTAAATCTTGGCCTTCTCATGCAAATGTCCATACTCTTCATATATGATCTTATTACTAAAATCAGGATTTGAGCTCTAAATTCACTGACAGAACCGATCATAAACTGAACAAATTGACTATCAGATTTAAATGATCACATGCAAATGTAAACAGGACAGTATGCTAACAGATTTCTGACCAAATACAGCAAGTGTTATCTGCTACCAAAGATTAATGAATTTAATCTAAACCAAACCACATATATCACAATTAATCACTAATCTGACATAAACAGAACATAGCAGAAGCTGTAGTATACTCTATCAATTCATCAGCATGTAAACAAATCTACAAATCTTTTAACTGATAGACAATAGTCTACGGCTCAAACAGAGAATTCAACAAATAGAGCTCAAATCTGATTGTCCTAACAAGATCACAGTCAGTAATGGACTATATTCATCACAGAGCACATATATACCGAGCCAACCGACATACACAGCAACCCTCAGATACTTGAACCAACTTATAGATCAAGAATAGCTGCTGAACTTGCAGGGAATCAATTATACTCACGAATCAGACGGTACTCAAAACCGCCCAGATGCAAATCTGACCGAAAACCAACTTGAGAAATAGGGCAAAGCACGATGAAATCGCTGTCCCAGAAAACCTATCGCCCCTCTGTGCCGATGAAGAAGAGGAGTGTGGCCTTCGGAGATACAAAGCCCACACCGACCACGGGAAACCGCTGCCGGAGTCGAAGGTCGGGGTATTGCCGCACAAGACTGCAAGAACACACCGGCCAAGTGCGCTCAAGAGAAACAGGCAGCCGTCACCGCCTTTGTTTTACCTCGGGTGGACCTTCTTCCTCTTATTTCCCTTCACACCGCACACGGCACACAGGAATCGGAGGCGAAGATCTCAATCGGAGATGGTGCCGAAGCCCCAAAATCTTCGCACCACCCGAAGTACCAAGAGGAAGCAGAAAAAACTAGAAGGAGCAGATCAGATCGGGAGAAGAAGTCACACCCAACCGTGGAGCCGAACGGCCTTAAGAAGAGGAGACGGGGTGAGCCGCGGGGTGGCGTGAGCGGCCGGCTCCGAAGAACCCGGGCCAGCCCACGCCTCCTCCGTCGCTTCTCCACTCGCCTTAAGAAGAGGAGACGGGGTGAGCCGCGGGGTGGCGTGAGCAGCCGGCTCCGAAGAACCCGGGCCAGCCCACGCCTCCTCCGTCGCTTCTCCACTCGCTGAATCCCCCATGTGCCGCCGAAATCGCCAGATCTGGGCGACATCGAAACGGCCGCACCGGCCTCCACTCGCACGCACGGGACGCGCTCAAAACAGGCTCGGGGAGGAGACACTCCTCCCCTTATCTCCTCGCACGGCTCACCGACAGGTGGGCCCCGCCTGCAATTTTTTTCCTTTTCTCAATTGGGAAATTCCCAAAATGCCCTCGCATAACAACAAGACCTTCTCCTTCAGGAAAAAAGATAACAGCTCTGTCTTTGCATAAACCATTGATGAATCAAGATATATTATAAGGAGCGTCTAATAATCACAGTAAAAGAATGAACTATCAGTGAACCTACCTAAATAACATGGAACGCTTTCCCATGATAGCTTAATTTGTGAGCATAAAAATTTGCATTATCAAGTTACGTATTATCTGTTGAAACCAATAATTCCATTGAACTCAGTAAACAATTCAGAACTACATAGTAATGCTGCATCTTTGTTGTGCATTCTTTCCTTGTCTAGGTACTTTCCTGAAGGTATCGACATCTACTTTGAGAACGTAGGTGGACCAATGCTTGATGCTGTACTCCTCAACATGCGGACACATGGTCGCATTGCAGTATGTGGGATGGTCTCCCAGCATGGGATAACCGATCCTGTAGGGATCCACAACCTCTTCTGCCTGGTGGTGAAGCGGATACAGATGCAGGGCTTCATCCAGAGTGATTACCTCCACTTGTTCCCACAGTTCCTCAACGACATGACCAAGCATTACAGGGATGGCAAGATTGTGTATGTAGAAGACATGAGCATCGGGCTGGAGAACGGACCTGCTGCCTTCGTTGGTCTATTCAGTGGTAAAAATGTCGGCAAACAGGTCGTGTGCGTGTCACAGGAGTGAAGTCCATGTACATTCTGATGAATATTAGGAACTTCTCATGGATTCTTTTTCTTTTTTCTTTTTGAAAAAAAGAGAAGCCTCTCATGGATTGAGGCAATTGATGGATGTTTGTCTGATCCTGTTAATTTGTTCTGAACAAATCCGAGTTCCTACATGTGTAGTTAGGACTAGGAGAAACATTGTCTTCACTCTTGACAAAGTTTTGGCTGCCCGTCACATATAGCTTGGATGCATACTTACCGAGACAAAGAAAATCCGTGCGATGGCTGTGTAACGCGCATGCGTGTGACCGCGTGAGGAAACGCACGCTGATCAAGCCGAACTGACTGGTTTGACTTCCGCGGGTGTGGAATCGCCTTCACATGATCTTTGTGCGACCGCAGAGCTCCTCACCGCACGCAAAGCGGGTGAAGCACGCTGGTCGAGAACGAAAAACGACGCTGCTGCTTCGGGTGACAAGCGTGGTCGAGCGACGCACGGGAAAGCGTGGTCGAAAAACGAGCTCGCCTCGGAGCACCACGCGGAGGCCTAGGCTGTCGCCGCCACCAATTTTTTTTCTCGAATTAGATATAACAATTTTTTACTGCTGAATTATGTTTGTAGCTATAAAGCATCTTTTGACACCACTTAAATTGTAGCATAAAAATTACATCTAAAAAATCTCAGGTTAACTCCTAGCCATATCTCTATTCATAGTCTAGGACGTAAAATCTGGCTTTATCTTAAATCCATGAGTTCTTATCCAATTCTAACAAATAAGAGATCCAAAACCCTAACATGACATAGGTTTTCCAGCTATTTAATTTTGGACACTCCAAAATTATCACGCGTCGTAGCCTCCAGATCGCACCTCCGTAGCTCCAACATGCATCATCCATATTTGATCTCTACACGATCCAACTTGAGCACGACCGTCTCCTCCGGCCTCTTTGACCCTCAGGACTATAACTTCGCACTAAGTCATCTCCAGGTACTTACCGTAGACCATGATCGCCTCCGAGTTACTCTGCACATGCAAAGATCAAACCAATATTTTTTCCGGTACAAGTTCTTCCCAACTTAACCAATATGAGTCCACACACGTTACATGCCTCGTATAACAACACTAAGCAATGTTATCAATTATTTATTATCATAAAAATTCTAACCCTAGCCAGATGATCTAACATTTGTGTACATTCTGATGAATATGAGGAACTTTTCATGGATTCATTTTTTTTAAAAAAAGAGAAACCTCTCATGGATTGAGGCAATTGATGGATGTTTGTCGGATCCTGTTAATTTTGTTCTGAATAAATCCGCTGCATGTGTAGTTAGGACTAGGAGAAACATTGTCTTCACTCTTGACAAAGTTTTAGCTGCCCGTCACATATAGCTTAGTGTCACCATCCTCAATCGATGATGTGATGGCATCAGGCAGAAAGTTCTACCACCTATTTATGTCTTGGTGGTGTGAGTCTTCGGATACTGCTCAAAATGGAGACAATTGGCACACGGTCAGGTCAGTCGTTCTTCCGTGCGTAGCAGTGGCAACAGCTTATAGTCTTCTAGTCAGTAGGAATTAAACGCTCCGGTGGAGGGACTCTCCTTTTAAGAGCTGTGCCCGTTCATCTATTGCGGGTGGTGGCTTCTGCTTTGTCTGGATCAACTGGTGAGTTTTCTGAAACACCTCATCTTTGTCCAAAATCAATGCGTAGCAGAGCATCTAGCGAGAAGTATTGCATGAAAACAAAGAAATAAGCATATTTCGAGTTGTTCTTTGCCGTGCTGTAAGAAGCTTCATGGCGTCTCCAAATCTGAGAACATCGTTTCTTCTTTTTACAAGCAATATGTTCAATTCTCTTTAAAAACAACTAGTGATGTGTTCAACTAGTTACACTCGAAATTTTTGTGCAGGTGATACCGGAATTGAGAAGCTGCAATTTTTGGCCGAGGAGGCGTCCGTCTATACACCACGTCAGGGATGGCTGATGATATCAAGTTCCTCCTTTTGTTGGTGCTCTTGAGCAGCTCATCATCTTGTTTTGGTTCTGAACTTGATATCCAGTGCCTGAAGACTCCGCAACAATCAGTGATTGATCCGTACGGCATTCTCAAATCCTCATGGAATTTTGACAATGGAACCAACGGTTACATATGCCGATTTACAGGCGTGGAGTGCTGGCAACCCGACGAGAACAGGGTTCTCTCTTTGCGCCTCGGCAACCTTGGCCTTCAAGGCCAGTTCCCTAAAGGTCTTCAGAATTGTACCAGCGTAACTGGCCTGGACTTGTCTAGTAACAACTTTTCAGGGCCGATCCCTGCCGACATTGTCCGGCAGGTGCCGTATCTGACATCTCTGGACTTGTCTAGCAATAACTTTTCAGGGGAAATCCCCGTCGATATCTCAAATATGCTGTACCTGAACACGCACAACCAACTCAACGGCAAAATTCCAGAGCAATTCTGGGCGCTCGGACGGTTAACTTCATTCAATGTTGCAGACAATTTACTATCCGGGGCTATTCCACCTATATTACGTTCGGTACCGGCTTCAAACTTTGCTGGTAACCAAGGGCTTTGTGGTGCACCGTTGGATGACTGCCCCAGGAGGAGATCGAGATTGATACGAGTCAGGCTGCACAGAATCAACGATGAGTCCAGTATCGGAGCGGCTGTCGGGTTCGTGGCGGGGTTCGTGGTGGCCTTCTACTTCCCACGCTGCTTCATCTTCTGCCAGAGGCTCCATCCCTATGTCTTTCGCATATGATCCATTTGTTCTGAAACTTTTGCCTGTCATGGACCTCCGGAGGCCAAATTAGCACTACAACAGCAGTACTAGTTTTCCCCCCTTCAGCAGCAAGTAGTTTTCACCTGATATGTACGACTAGTAACTTTGCAAGTGACGGTTTTTGCTGTGTAATGCAAATTTCAACACTTCCAAAATGATTTGATGGATCAGTGGTCCTGACAATTTATGAAACCTAACTCATTTCGAGATTCCAAAAGAAAGGCTATGAAACCGTATCGGTGTTAGGATTGTTAAGTGTCTCCTGGAACATTTCCTTTTGAGGAGAATGAACTCAACAACTTCCGTCACAATCTTTACTATTTAATAAGTTTGAATTGATGGTTAGTACATTCTCCTTCCTTCTCAACCGTCTGATCTGAATATTAAAATCTGAACCATCTATCTAACATCCCTCTCCCTCTCTCTCATATCTAACTACCCCTCTTCTCTACTTCTACCAATATTCCTACCTCCTCTTCTACCCGGCCTCTCTCGCCTCCTTCTCCTCCTGCTTAGAGTGTATAATTTTTTATATGCCCTATCTTTCTTGGTGATGTAAATTTATGAAATTTATATAGTTAGAAACTGATGAAAATTAACTCATCATCATTTGAATTATGCCACTAATTCCTTTTGCTTTTTGACAATTGATCTGCACTAGCTGAATGCCCGTGTGTTGTTATGGATTTAAAAACTTTTAGAACATGTTTGTATGCATATTCTAAAATTTTTTACCACACATGAGTTTCTTTTAAAAATCCGTAGCAACGCACGGACATTCAGCTAGTAGCATAATAATTCAGAGCCCACTGAGTCTATCAACAAATATACAGGAGCAAGCAAACAAATATACACCGAATCCTGCATGACGGAATCAGAGTAACAAGTAACCACGTAGAGCAGCCATCTTAATTCTGGAAAGTTTCCCTTTCTAATATTTCAACATGCTGAAGGAATGCTATCCATTATCCACATCCTCATCTCTCTGATGACGAAGTTGATACGGATGTAGGGATTCATTTCGTCCAGATCTAGCGGCTACCTCTGCATGTTCCGGTGGCACGTCTCCGGAGACCGGAGACTCTTGACGTAGGTAGGTCTTTCTGCCGTGTGCCATCAACAACACAGCTACTAGTGGTCGGTCTTTATACGGTTGTAATCTATGGTTAAAAAGACTCTTGACGCAGGGTCGGTCTTTCTGCCGTGTGCCATCAGCAAAACAGCTACTAGTGGCCGGTCTTTATACGGTTTTAATCCATCTCTACCACTAATAAACCACCAGTTATATCTTTCCTACAGCTACCCCAACAAATGTCCCTCGCAGTCAAGACCTCTCCTAAATGCACCAAACCAACTGCACCCAGAACCAACAAACCTTTCAAACGAAGGGACGATATCCACTGTAGCCTCTCCTTTCTCTTACTCACTCAAATCCAACGGCCCAGGTTATTTGGATCATCTCTACCCTCATCGGTCATCCCATCCCGCGCCCACCCCCGCGCGCGACTCCCCTCTTTCTCGACGCCCCATCTCCACACGCGCCTCCTTTCCTCTCCCGCACGGCAGGACAGGGCAGGGCAGGGCAGGGCGGCGGCGGCGATCCTTCCGCCCCGCGCGCGACTCCTCCCAGGGCAGGGCGCGGCGATCCCCACCCCGCGCGCGACTCCCCCTCTCCCCCGCGCGCGACTCCTCCCAGGGCAGGGCGCGGCGATCCCCACCCCGCGCGCGACTCCTCCTCTCCTCTCCCCCACGGACGAACCCCAGGGCAGGCCGCGGCGATCCTCGATCATCAGGGCAGGCCACCAGGGCGCGGACTCGGCCACCAGGGCGCCGGCTACCAGGCGAGGCCGCCGGCCGCCAGGCGAGTCCGCCGGCAATCACGGCACCCTGCTTCAGCTCTTCAAACGCCTCATCCCGTGGTACGTATATAGGATGCGGTTTCTCTACTCTGCTCTCTGCTAGCATGCCTACACCACAGGTAAATGCATAATGTTAGTTCCACATTTCTACTGTTTCTGTATGACGTGAAATGCCAAAATGTTTTATCTGAAAAGTTAGCGACCACTTTGTAGTACACTGTCTGATTGCTGGTGTTAAAAGTCATAATTTACCATGTAGCATTGGTACAAAAGAATTCAGAAACACACTGTAGCAAAAAAATCATATAGAAAGTCTAATAATTGCTGGTGACAATACCAAATAATACCAATTACTTTAATTTTTCTCTAGCACGTGCATGGCCAATTGGCCATTACTTACATGAAAGTTCCTAAGAGTCTGCGGCATGAGTGTGGACACAACTACATATTGAAAAGTCAATTTCATGAAAGGAAAATGTGAAATCACATGGTTGAACTTTTGGTGTGAACTACTGACGGTGGTCATGCACTCTTAAGAGAGAAACAACAACGAAGACTCCTCCCTGCTTTCGTATAGACTTTGTAGTCAATTCAACGGTCAGGATACAAGAGCCGTGGCATACCTAAACAATAACTAAAATGTGGTAGATACGGTCTATTGATGTTCCTGGTTGCTACTGGACATATGATCATGTACTTCCAACCTAACTAATGGCAATGTTCAGTACTTGTCAGGACTCATGACCAGGAGAAATTGTCTGATCGTGATCTGAACCTGTTGAACTGCTCTTTTTTCAATTTGGCAACTCTCATGCTTTTCCATGGAGCGTGTGGAATAGATTTTTGCAACCGTATGACCAGATCTAACTTTCAGGTCTTGCGTTAAGACAGGTGTCATTCAGAATTTAGAAGTCACATGTTTTTTCTAAAAAATATCATGGCATCAATGACCAAACCACGCAGTGAAGGATTACGCCTTGCCTGATGGGTCAAACTATAAAAGTCTGAAAACGACCTGGCCAACATGCACACGTTTTGTGCTGACTATAGTTGGAAAATAACATGCACTTTTCATGTGCATCCCTAAAAATGCTGAAGGTTGTAGATGCGCAGGAGCTGACCCTCTGACGACGGCTCCACATGCTTCAGTATTACCTGCATGCGTGCGTGCAGCATCCATGCAAATGCTCAATCGATCGATCACATATTGTCACATGAGTATATGCACACATTCGTAATAAACAAATATATATTAAGTTGCAAGTGTGAAGTTACAAAAAAAAAATAAAAAATCAGCGCGGTCAAAATTGTACTTGAAAAGTTTGAAAACATCAACCAATGGCGAGAATTTCTTGTCATTGCTGGGTTTTATGTTTGATTTTGAGGTAGAAAACCCGAGTTTGTAGTTGACTTGATCAATTCTAATGATGCACAGCTGTGCCCTTTTATGTTTTTAAGGTAGAAGGTGTGATCGTACCATGCATGCATGACTACTATGAATCAATTCTAATATAAAAGAAATTCTATTGCTGATATTTGTACCTTTTTGGTTTTCTTCTACCTCCAGAATACTCCCTCCATTTTGTTATAATATCTGTCCATGGCCATGGGAATATTCATTTCCATATATCTATCCATTGAGAGAATTTAGAGTATAATTATTACAATTTTTTTACTTACTACCCCTACTTAAATGCATTAGAAGAGGTTATGTTGCTGTGTTATACCATGTAATAGGGTATGTATGGTAACTTCTCATTAACTCGGTATGAAGTATGTTTTTGGATTAATCTTCGCAATGTTACGCATTCTATTAGTACATAAAGTGAACATGGACGCCATCATCGAGTTGCCTGTATTGCAGTTTAGGTTATCTAACATGGAGGAGAGGCGAGAAAGCCGCGCTGCATTTACCGACATATCAAACATCATCGGTCCGGGTATGTTCATTGCCATCGTACCTGGTCAATTTCTTGAATTGTTTTGCGAGATTGTGACACGCATTGTATATCACAGCAACAGAAACATCACCTGCAGATGAGGAGTTGCTAAAGAGGGAAGAGAGGAATAGGAAACAACGTGAATACCGGGCACGGAAAAGGGCCGAAGAAAGCATTGAACAAAGAGAAGAACGGAATAGAAAGCAACGTGAATACCGTGCAAGGAAAATAGAACTGACAACATCAACGACGCCTCGTCATGGTATTCCTTATCTATTCCTGTATACTATTCTTTGTTTACGCATCAAAAGGAGTAACTCTCTTATATTAGTCATGTTACTGATGTTGGCTATGATGGCATTCCAATGAACATTAATATGGAGTGGAAATGGTTTTCAGTTTAGTAGTCTTGGTGCCTTTGTATGAAAACATCAAGTACATTAGTTTACATAAAAGATAATGATCATATTGTGATGAAATGGTTCCACCCCCGACTTCGATTGATTATAAATGTCGTAGGAGGACAATCACCACAAGAGAGTGTTGTTTCTGCCATTTATCAAGCATCAAGACATCATGATGAAGAAAATTATGATCCAAATGAGTCCAGTGACTGGCTACATAGGAATGATGAGTACGTCAGGAGGCAACGACCACCATTGACGCCTTTGCAGACCGAGAGTTCAAACGGCATCGTAATTAATACAGGTCCAATACATCTTACTAAAACATTGTATACATTTCTAGGGGTAGAGATTGAATCTAATTTATAGCACGTGCATCATTATTAATATCTCTTGTGTAAATTGGTGACCAGGTGCCTCTTCAAGCACTGCCAAGCTGCTTAAAAGCCGAAACTGGTACCTGAATATGGATGCGCCAGCCAAGGAAAAATTGCTACAACAGAGACGGGACTATAAGAAGGCGAAAGCAACAGAAAACGAGCAGCGAGCGTGCCCTACTCTTGCCCAAGAAGAAAATGTTGATCCTATGCTTGTGCCACCTGTACAGCCGAGATATGTAGAGCCCAATGACGTCGAGTTTGATAGTGCTTTATTCGAGCCTACAAACCATGACTAGTATAGTGCCCGTGCTAACGCCACGGCGGCATTTTAGGGATGCATACGAAATCAACCAAACGAATTTTTGAATGGCCATACATGTTTTGTTCCCTGCTGCCAAAGCCAATTTTTGAATAGCCATACATGTTTTGTTTGGATAATTGGGTTGCTGCTGGCAACAAAGTCCATCCATGAATGAAAGCCAGACATATACATCAGATTATTTTGGTCAGTCACTACAAATAATTGAAGACATCCAAATGGCAAAAGTTCAGTTACAAGTCAATGAACGCTGAAATATAGATGACCACATGTGTATGATATGGTGCTTCCACATAATACATGCAACTCAGGGCAGTATCCATTCAGAACACCAGTCTAACCTAGTGCAGCCAGAAGCATATAGTAGAAGGAAGATGGTTTGATACAAAAGACTTCATCCACATAATATCATGTTTTTTTTGTGGCAAAGAGGATTGTACCTCAGTTATTAACAATCTAATATAGTCATAAATCAAAAGAAACTTCACATGAATAAGGACATTCAGACTATACTACATACTGTCAGTAAACAACCCTTGTGGTGGAGCAACCTAAGAAAGGTAACTGGCATATGTAGTCTTCGTACGCCAGACATAAAGTGCATTAATTCCAAGCCTAAGGTGAATGAGCCTTAATAGAAAAAGCTACAAAGAGATTGCCCTTCCAAGAAAAACACAAGAGAACATGTATCAATGGTTCATATACAGTTTTACTTCGTCATCCATGTGTTGTAGTAGTAATAAACAAACCTATCATGACATCTCAATATTAGAACCAAATGATTGATGAAGCATAAAGCTACCTTCTGTTTTTTGGCGACAAAAATAATCACGGGCAGAAGTTGCCTCTATCAAATCCAATGACAATATAAAATTTTGCCATTCTACAATCTAATGAACTGGTAATTGCAAGTAAAGAGAGGGAATTTTGTAATCAAAATCATCATTGTTTAATATCCAGCTAACCTTGTATATTTCCTAAATGCGAAACAGAAACACTGTCTTAAAAATAAGATTCGTTACTCTGTAGTATATGTCTTCAGTTTTTTTTGATGTTCAGTATATTTCGTCGAGTGTGGTGCGGCAAAAAAGGATCCATATTCAATCTCCTTGAGCAATTCAATAACAGCTGTACGAACAACTTTCTTCGATGAACAGATGCATGGCCTAGAGCATTTTGAAACAAATGGTTGCTATTGGATTGAACCATATGGCTCGCCTTCAGTATTACAAATAACTTTACATCTATTAGAAAACTCCTCCAATTATAACATCCAAATGATTAAGATTGACTGCACAAAACATCGTCTAGCACAAAATAGAAATTGAATAGTTAAACAGCTATAACAGATCTAAAGCGGCAAAAGGGTCCCTGGGGCTTGTCAGAAGGACTGCCAATAGGCTGACCTACCATATTTGCCTACATTATCACAATTAGGACCACCCAATGAATTATCATATTCATCATAAACTGAAATGCTCTCACTAAACCCCATAAATTATTTAGCGTCAATAAGCTTTAACCTTCAGTGGGCAGCAGGGAAAATACCTTAGAGCTTTGACAGATACATCACATATAACTTAGGATTTGACAAATAACAAATGATCAACTTGTAAAATACCACTAACAGAGCCCTGAATACAAGTGTATATTTCGTAGTCAATAGTTAGCAAGGGAGGATTGTCAATATACATCAGCAGTTTCTACCACCAGTACTGGACGCCGGCAAAAAAAAGGACGACTGCCATTTTGTACAATGAGAAAACAAAGTCACTTCACTCGTAGGTACATAAGCCATGTACGGGAGCAAAATATAATGGCTTGAAATATTATCAGTCAAATATACCCAGAAAAGAAAAGAAAAAAGGATGAAATACCTGAAACTGAAAGTGCCACAGGAAAGGTCTCCTCAATCACTTCAAGACCGGAAGAATAACCAGAAGTCATACTCTTGAACAAAGATGCTGAGCAAATCAGAGCAACTGATTCTTCTTTTATACCACCACATGCAAATGCAGATCGCAAGCTTCTAATCTGCTCTTTAAATCCTTGACGAGCCCTTAAGACATGTGGCCGTGAAATAGGGCCAACAGTGAAGTATACTTCACATTGCTCCCCAAGGAGGACAGAATGTAATTGCACGATGCACTGAGTTGGAATTGTTTCTTGAAGTAGATAATGCTATCTCCATCTCAGCATACCAAAAATAAAGAATAACTCCATCAAGAACCATCTGTTCCAAGTTTTTGCATCTTTAACTTCGCTATTGTACTCGGCATCTACATCAATGCCAAGCTTTTTTAGAGAAGATTCAACATCATCTTGTGCGGGTGTGTCCTCAGCATCAGGGTCTTCTGCATCATTTCCATCAGCTGTTGATGGTTCTATTGATTTGTTAGATACTTCGTTTGTTTCATTATTTCTTACAGAAGGATCAAACCAACCGCTCCAGCCTCCTGCTTCAGTCTCTTCCGGATTTTCTTGCATAACCATGTTTTGTCTACTCTCCTCATCTTTTGCTAACCATGTAGACCATCCAAGAGCCCCATCTTCTCCGATTCTGGCACCACCACCGTTCCAGAAGTGCTCAAAGAGCCTTTGCTTACTGCTTGTGGTCAGATAAAGAGGAGGGGAGAATAAGCTAAACTCTATTTGAGCTTGAAATAGCCCAGTTGCTCATTCTCGATGTCCTGTCTGCCACTCAAACCGGCACAGATTCACAAATATATCCACTAAACCAAGTTCAAGCTCAATTAAGGAAGGATATGGTGCCTTGAGATCAGAATTTTGACTATCCTGTGGACACAAATCAAAAGAAAACATTAAAAACATTTTATTAGCTAACAGCACATTCATGCAGAGAGAGAGAGAGAGAGAGAGAGAGAGAGAGAGAGAGGAGGGTGGGAAAGCAGATAAGCTGAACTATATGCAAAGAAAAACTAAACCTGCCAACATAGCTTGGTGCAAGCTGCAGATAAAGCCTGTACTGCATACGCGTAAGACTTCCGTATATCAGATACTTTAAATCTCGAGAATTCCCCTTGGCACAGAAGTAGATACTGTTTCCACAACTTACAACTGTCCAGGTGTTTCGTAAGTATTTGCTCCCATTTACCCAAGATACTCTCAGTGCTATCCCTCTCACCATATGACTTCAAAAGGCAAAGCAACAATTCCTCGCTATCTGGATTAAGCTCCACAGCCTTCTCCAATATACTAATCTTTCTTTCAGTTGTTTGCAAACGAGCCGCTTTCTGTGGCTGAGTATTGGCAACTTTGTCCTGCAATTCAGTAGCAGAGGAAATTTCTTCAGTACATTTATTAGTAGTGCAAGAATATATATAGCTCATAGATTATTAATGCAAGTATAGTGCCCGTGCTAACGCCACGGCGGCATTTCAGGGATGCACATGAAAACAACCAAATGACGATATTTTTTTTCATAGTTTAAGTTTCACGCAATTGTATATCACCATGTATATTCTAGAAAACACTCATGTATATCACCAGCAAGTTTAGGTCATGAAATTACAAGCCTAGGCCAATTATAATGCATAACAAGGCAATAATTATAATGAACAAATACAAGCACATGTGGTAGTACAGTACCAAAATATCGCAAGAAAGCTCATATGGCCAGTACGCCTATTGGTATCCAGAGGTAAAACTCACTTGGTGAGATAATCAGCATTCAAACAATTACAATGGAAGCTGTTCCAATTTGTTAAGCTCGCAATAGTAGTTGATGCCTTTGATGTCTTTCCATCATACCATATCATAGTTTCTCACTATGGCAGCAATGTTATTCAGCATTTCAGTAAAGCAATTCATTATCCCACATTGAACTGAATCATTGCACAGATAATGTTGATATCATATCATAGTTTCTCACTATGGCAGCAATCTCTTCTTAGGTTACAAGTTGCTTAGCTAGTGTTCGCTATTTGTAAGTAAAGCAGCTACAATAAGTTAATAACATATACAAACCTTATCAAATACAACCAGTGGCATGTTGATTATGTATTTGAATGGCCACATATTGCTATACAAGACATATATATGGTTATAGAAAATCTTCACTCTGATTGTCACAAAATATACACCATAAGATTTATGCTTGCAGAGCTTCAGCTGTTATCGGATCCACCAGGCACCAGTCTTCTCCATATTAAATGATAAGTTTGAGAAATTAGCAAGAGAATACGGAGCTATTTGGTTCCTCTGCACATCTTGGCTAAGGTCCACATACCAGCCTACTTAGGTCAAAATTAGCTTGGAGAGATCGTAGGTAGTTTGGTTTTCGATCTTTTAATTCTAGGTTCCTTAGGTCTTTGAATTAATTAACAAATAATGGTTAGTCAGTTGAGTTCACTTAACAGTTAGATACCAAACTTTTCTCATAATAGCTCAGCCCAAAATTCAACCATAGACAACTTACTGAGAAAACAGTACAATGTAAAGACATCTCTTCAGAGTTGGAGCGTTGTCTATATTTCAGGGTACTTTTATACTATCGGCAAGACATTATTTAGAAAAATTATGTATGCCTGTGCTTAGTAGTCCTCAAACTTACTAAAGTAATGCATGTTACAGGTCCTCATTTGCGTCACGGAATGTACAGTGCAAAAAAAAACTATGAAGAGAACATGACAGTTGTCTCTACAATTAACTGAAAGAGTTGTACTTGAGTTAATGTCTGAAGCAAACATGTAAATGTTGTTATAGTGATTAATATTTCTGTGAAACTTAATTCAATTACCAAAATGATTTTATTAGCAGTTTTCTGGAGTGCAGAACTCCAAAATAAGAAAAATCAAACACATAAGGGAGCATACTTACAGCGTTTAATTAGTTGCTCCTGAGTTAGACTCTCCAGCCTTTGCTTCAAGGTTTTATTTTCCATGCCCAGTATTATATTCTGCTGAGTAAGAAACTCCATTTCAGCAGACACTTCTATCCCTTCTGACTGCATTATTCAGGCATGAATATTTTCAGTGTCAAATCTAACACTAAATTGTGGAACAGAAGTAAAAAAACCATTTGTTGTCGTGAGCTCACCTGTAATGCCTGGACTTTTCTCTCAAGCTCTGCAATATACTGGAGCTTTCGAACACGGGACCTCTGAGCATATTGTCTGCAAGCGATATGAAAGAAAAAACAACTTAGATGCATTAAAATATGAAAATGTTTAAGCATGGCTACTACAACGTACAGATTTGGCAAGATTGAAATGTACGATGTCCTAATTTAAATAAAACATCTGACAAAGCATAGTTCCTTACTTTTGACCAATATAACTACACAATTTAAGAACTTTGTTCAATCAGGATTTTTGCTAGTTTTATGGATGGTGTCTGATTTAAGGCTCATCAAGCTGCAAATTTAAAAAATCATTCATATACTCTTTTGCATTTATGTTGCCACAGGCCACATCTAATATACTATCCATTGTCTATGCACATATAGTCATCCACATTACATCATACGCACATTTGGAGCCTGTCGGGCCTGTTCAATACCACTTGTTTATTAAGTAACAAACATAGCTATGGTCAACCTAATGTATCAAATGAATACATTCTTGCACTATCCTATCCGGTGCCCACCATGATCAAATGCGTCGTGCAGCTATACAGAACAAATATTCAGAGACTACACTGTTCGCTTTCTCGCGATGAACTTCAAAATAGCCACACCTGCACAAGCGTATTCTGGTAGTAAAATCTAAGCAAACCTACAGTGAAGGGCTGGCCCTTTTGTTTGTGCTTAAAATTACAGTGAACGGTTTGCTCTTCTCGGGTATCGTCATTTATGGTTCGCAAGTGTGGAATTCTAGATGCACCATTGGAAATCATACCACGAGTGGCTCTCTTCCATTTGACCAAGTAATAAGGGTGACCATATCTTATCTTAATCCGTTGAATTGAGTGGAATTCATACTGATCATAAAGAAGCAATGATTCAGATGGAGATGAAGTCACCTCACGTAAATATATGGTTGATAGCATAGGAAGCATCCGTTGTCGAATATAAGATGGCTCCCAGTTCTGCTTATAAGATAAGAAGTCAACCAAAGCCTCAACATTAGGCTTATTCCAACTAAGAAGAACACTATTTTCTGCAAACAGGACAATAAGCTCTCAGTCAGAAGATATCAATAAGGGAAAATAATCTCAACAACAATGTGGTTCATTGTTAAGAGGGAATGTTAAAATGACCTAAGGAGACACGTATATGCAATAGAGAAATAATGCAAATGTTAACCTAAGAATGTTAGGTGTTGGGGTGTGGAAGAATATGTGCTTTGCTACAGGTGCCTCAGCAAACCAGAAAAATGACTATTCAGCAATATCTAAGAACGTTACTGCTTTGCTACAAGGGCAATGCGCTCGACAGAAACTCCAAAGCACAACACGTGATCCAGCTCAAAAGTTTACTTCTCTAACAGCACAAGTATGATCTTCATCCTTGCTCCTCTTTCCACGAGGAAAGCTCCAGCTGGTGCTAGCCTTCCATCCCTTCACAAGTAAGCACTGCAGAGAGGGGGGGGGGGGGGGGAAATGAAAGAACTTTGAGATATGAAAAATTCCTGAGCAAATTGCAGGCTACAGGGGGCAAAGAATCAAAGCTGGAAATTTAAGTTCAGTGCAGAACAGTGTGAAACTGTATGTATTGAGATTTGAGGCAATTATGTGATAGACCATCTATAAAAGGTTATCAGAGAAAATAGCATATAATAGAATACAAGTCGCAATTTTTCCAAGCAGGGTAGTTGATTTAAGACATGCTCATGTTCAATCTTTAGACTTGAGTACAGCAAGATTTTGTTGTTGAAACCTAGCAGTCCCACTCCAAATATAAGAATGGATCAAGCTCTTTACTTAAATTCCAATATAAGACTGAAGATATATTATGCTAAATGTTTTTTTCTAGGACATATTATGCTACATGTAATTATCTAACAAGCAATTTCAGATCTCATCATCATTGAATCAATACAGCTATTCTTGTTATATGTGGATTATTGATTCTGGGGAAGCCCTAAATTAATTGCTAACAAATTTGGAGGTTATGATTATGAAAGAATAGATAAGGAGAATTACTTGTCTATGAGCTTTGCAATCTGTGCATCCTTCCAGGCAACCAACTTGGCGTGGACGAAATTTCCCTTAGGTTTTGCCACAGGGCCATGGAGCCGTCTCTCAATCCTTTGCACTGCAGCTGGACAATTCTCGCCATCTGAATGGTCAAAAGCACCACCACTGTGATTGCTGCCCTCATAAGCACCGTCAGACTCGAAGTTCCAATCACGGGCTGCGACATACAGAATTGTCCCAAAATTCATGTTTTGCTGAAGAACTGTTGGGTCTTATGAGAATATGAGATTTAGGCCAATACCTGAGGATACACGAGACGACACAGTATCAACCTGCCAGTCCTTTTGATCCACTATCTCATCTTCCTCTTCACTAACTTTAGGCAATCTCCATTCATTGATAGCATCAATTGCCCCCATACGATCACGGTAATTATGTGAGGAGCGAGCTCGGCACATCAATCTAGCTGGCGTGGCCTTGCGGGTGAATCTATGAGGCACTCGATTGGCTCCCTCTACTGCATATTTCAAGTGGATTTATTGAACAAGCAATGCAAGAAAATGTGAGGTCAATCTATGAACAGGACAGGCAAAAGGAGCCACCTCTCCAATCCAGCAGAGAAGGGTGCCTGGGCGTCTGTAGTCTGATGTTTCGCGGTGTAGTAGAAGGCTTCATGAAATCTCCTCTGGTTGGCAACCTCTCTTGCTCTTCCTGCAGTAGTTTGGCTTATTAACATCTTTGAATTACGTAATGAGCCGTGAAAGACCAAAAATAGATAAAGACCATAGCTAGGTGGATACAGAATACGGATTACAAAACTGGCAGCTACATGTAACAACTGGATGTAAATCAATTCTTGGAACATTAATCAATCAAGAATATTTTGAAACGCTAAAACAATGCTTAGAAATAGAGGCATTTGTTCCTAGGATTAATGCAAGAAACTGAACATCTCCGTCCAAGAAACCACCTCTGCCGCCGAGTGTCGGTTAGTGGAAGGAGAAAGGGAATAGAGTGGGGCGGCGAGTGTCGGTTAGTTATTACTGATGGTAACGTCGCCGTCGGGGGACTGGAGCATCTTGTCCATGCCCTTGGGGCCGAGGGAGGTGCGGAGGATGCGGGCGACGGCCTTGCCGGCGGTGATGTTGGCCTTCTACGCGTCGAGGCCCCGCAGCCGCGTCTTGTTCTCCTGCTCCCTGAGGATGATGAAGGGCCGCCCGAACTCGTCGAAAGCGAGCGCCATGGCCACCGCCCAAGCTGCCCTAACCGGAAGCTCCCGGGATGCCGGATCGGATGGTGAAGCGGCGGCGCGGGTTGGGGTGGGAAGCGGCGGCGCGGGTTGGGGTGGGAAGCGCCGGAGCGCAGGGGTTGCCTGATGGATGACGGCGGCACAGAGAACCGGGAGAGACGGGGGAGAGGATTCGGTGGGGGGAGAAAAGCTAGCGCACGGGATTCGGTGGGGGAGGAGCGGCGGACTCTATGGGGAGGAGGCGACGACGGAGGTCTCGGCGGAGGATCTGTGGGGAGGAGGAGAGCGGCGGAGGATTTGTGGGGAGGAGGAGAGCGGCGGAGGATCTGTGGGGAGGAGGCGAGGACGGAGGTCGTCTCGGCGGGGGATCTGTGGGGAGGGGGCGAGGACGGAGTGAAGTCTGCGACGCGGGGTGGGGAGGAGGAGGAGGCGGCGGCAGCGCAAGGTGGGGGGGAGGAGGAGGCGGCGGCAGAGCGGAGGGATGGGGAGGAGGAGGCGATGCGGGGCGGGGAGGGAAGGAGGCGACGGCGGAGCGGACGGGTGGGGGGAGGAGGAGACGGCGGCGGAGCGGGGGAGGAGGAGCGAGGGCGGAGTGCAGCGGAGGAGTGGGAGGTGGGAGGCGGCGGCGCGGTGCGGGGCGTTGGGGGCGGGGTGAGCAGAATTTTCGCGAGCTGGGGGGATCAGAGAGCGGGTGGGGAGGGCGGTTCGGGAGGAGGGAGGGTGGGGAGGGGTACTGCAGATCCATTGAAGGATGACCGTCGGATATGGTTTAGTAAGGAGAGAGAATAGAGGAGAGTTAATCTGGTGCGCACGTTTTTAGGATGGTGTATTTCTGGGTGCATATTGTGGTGTGGACGTAGTTAAGGTTATGACTGTGGAGCAGGTAATTGTTGGGTGGATGTAAAATAATTTGAACTGGTGGATTATTAGTTTAGATTCTAATGATGAAGGTGGGTTTTACACATTTGTTCACCAATGTAGTTTTTTCTTTGTCGGAATTATGTTAAAAGCATCGTGTTATTTTCAAACGTCATGCAACAGATCATCTACATGACATAGAAGAAGAAGGATGGGACATAGGAGAGGCTCTCACAAATTTTGAGACCATGCAGTTTCTTGGTGAAGGTAACTCTTGCTTAACTTGTAACCATATGAAGTGATTACCATATTGACATATTTCTATATATAAACAGAATGTGCATTCCAGTCGTATCGTGTCAATGATGATTGCACCGGCCATGGTGCCGCTGATGATCCTTATGATTTCGTCTACCATAACTTGCCGGAAAGGCACCATGTTTTGAAAAAAGTTCCTGATTGCCGATATTGTCGATCCATGAGATTTGAAGGCGAGCCACCTGGCTTCTGTTGTCGAAAGGGAAAGATAAGATTGCATATTAATGATGTACCTGCTGAGTTGAAGAGGTTGTTTACAAGTCAATTGCATAATGATGCAAAATATTTTAGAAAACACATACGGTACTTCAACTCTCACTTCTCCTTCACAAGTCTCGGAGTTACACTGGACCGAAGATACAGCACCGCAGCTGGTACTGGCATATATACATTCCGTGTACAGGGTGCAATGTATCATCGTCTGGACCATTTGGTGCCAGGATCAAAAGGGCCACGTCACTTGCAACTCTACTTTTATGATACAGAAGAAGATGATACATTGTCGCATAGAGTGAAAAGGTCTCCTGATCTTGATATAAACCTCATAAGAAATGTGCTCAGGATACTACAAGCAGATAACCCTTATGTACAGACCTTTAATAGAGTTGGCTCTATTCCAAATCTTGATGACTATGTAATTGAGCTCAACACTAATGTGACACCTGACCAGCGAAGGTACAACCTCTTCTCAATTACTGAAGATATTTTTAAGTTTTTTTATAAGCAGCGAAGATACATTCTTATGTTTTTTAATTCCTGCATAACATTTTAAGGTATAATGCCCCTACTGCCTCACAAGTTGCTGCCATCTGGACGAATGGAAATGATCCCCAAAGATGTTTTGATAGGAGTGTTATTGTATACCCCAGAGGAGAGAAGATGCGCTATATCAAAGCATATCATGGTTGTTATGACCCATTAGCATATCCTTTATTTTATCCTAGAGGAGAAACTGGATGGAATCAGTTCATGCCGTATAATGACAGTCCCACAAATTCGCCGTCTCCTACCAATGTTGAGCATTCAGTACAAGAACCTACGGGTATGCCAACACGAACTCAATTTATTAGGGGTGTCCTGGATGTAGATGCAATCCTGTTATGAGTATATACTAATGTATTTCCATTTCGATGCAGAGGATGGTGAAACAGACAACAACATACAGCAAGGTGATTACATAAGTAGAGTTGTAGAAACAAGTCAATCTACAAGGTTTGTGACAGCAAGAGAATACTATTGCTTTATGATGCAAGTTAGAAAGGGTCTTTTTAACATCTTGTTATTTGGAGGGAGGCTTTTCCAACAATGGGCCGTGGACATGTATATAAAGATCGAGTCCATGAGGCTTGACTGGTATTCTAACCCTGAGAATCAGAAACTCATAAGGGCTGAACTGTACCAAGTGAGTACAATAAAATCTCTTATATATTTCAATGAGTAGAATAAAATCTCTTATATATTTCAATGCACATGGATAATAGCTATTTGACTGATTAAGCAAATATCTTCTTATCTGTGCCATAGGGGTTGACCGATGTAATTTCTGCTGGAGAGACTAGAGCTTCAGAGGTTGGAAAGAGAATTGTTCTGCCCCGTTCTTTTCCGGGTGGTGATCGCGATATGCAGCAAAGATTTCTTAATGCAATGGCTATTGTCCAGCGATTCGGTAAGCCAGATTACTTCATTACAATGACTTGCAACCCGTATTGGGAGGAGGTCACAAGCAATCTTGAACCTGGACAAAAACCCCATGATCGACCGGATCTGGTGTCAAGAGTATACCGAGCCAAATTACGCTCCATCAAGGATTTATTGATAAAGAAGGAATATTTTGGTGAGGTTGCAGCATATGTGCATGTGACTGAGTTTCAGAAGAGGGGCTTGCCACATGAGCACATCCTATTGATTATGAAAAAAGGATGTAAGTTAACAAGCCCAGATGCATATGACAAATACATCTCTGCAGAGATTCCCGACAAGGACAAGTACCCTGTGTTGCATAACCTGGTCATTAAGCATATGCTCCATGGACCATGTGGTGTCTTGAATAGGAAGTGTCCGTGTATGATCGCTGGAGAGTGTCGCTTTCGCTATCCTCGGCAATTTTGCCCTGCAACACAACAAGGCAAAGATTCATATCCTTTGTATAGGAGAAGAGATGATGGCCAGCGTGTCAAAATAAGAGGTGCCGAGTTGGACAACAGATGGGTTGTCCCATACAATCTTGGCCTGCTTATGAGATATAACTGTCACATCAACGTTGAAGCATGTTCAAGCATCAAAGTATGTAAGTATTTGTTTAAATATGTATACAAAGGCCACGATTGTGCATCTTTCTCTGTCGACCCTGCTAATGGTGAAGGTGGAGTAATCAATGAGATTCGTCAATATAGGGATGCTAGATACATCTCACCGCCGGAAGCTGTGCATAGGATTTTCGGTTTCCACCTTTTCGGGGTCTACCCATCTGTTTTGCAGCTCCAATGTCATCTGCCTAACATGCAGTCTGTTATTATTGATGAGAATAAAAATTTAGAAGAAATAGTGAACAATCCTGCTTCTTCTATGACTACACTGACAGAATTTTTCAAGATTAACCGTGTGGACAGTTTTGCAAGGAAATTATTGTACAGAGAGATGCCAGAATACTACAGGTGGATCAGTGGCAAAAAGGTATGGCAAAGAAGAAAGCAAAGAGGACAGATTGGGCGGATAGTGTATGCAAACCCTGCTGAAGGCGAGAGATATTTTTTGAGAGTGCTTTTAAATCATGTTAGAGGTCCAACCTCATTTGAGGATTTGAAAACCGTGGCAGGCATCATATGCCCTACTTGTAGAGAATCATGCGAGAAGAGAGGACTCATAGAGACAGATGCGACACTTGATGACTGCTTGTGTGAGTCTGCCACTTTTCAGATGCCATATGCTCTCAGAAGGTTATTTGCTACTATTCTGGTTTTTTGTGAGGCCACCAAAATTCGTGCACTTTGGGAGAAGCATAAAGAATCAATGTCTGAAGATTACAGCAGAGACCAATGTAACTCAAAAACAGTAGAACAAATGGTGCTTAGAGATATTAGGGATTTGCTCCACTCCATGGGAAAAGATATGAAAAACTACGATCTTCCGGAGCTGAATGATACAGGTAATAATTTGTCACAACATTGTGTAATGATCTTGACCAAAAAAAGCATACTGATATCTAATTTTTTTTGCGTCAAACAGGTGAATTTTCCAATGACATAATGAGGGAGGTCAGAGAAGAACTTTCGGTGGGGGTCGACCAGGAACATCTGGATATAAAAAGGAGTCTTAACAAGGAGCAACGTGCTGGATTTGATGAGATTATGGATCATGTATTGAATAAAAAAAGCCAAGTGTTCTTTGTTGATGGTCCAGGAGGAACAGGAAAGACATTCCTATACAAGGCACTACTTGCTAGAGTGCGTTCTGATGGATTGATAGCCATTGCAACCGCAACCTCTGGTATAGCAGCGTCGATACTGCCTGGAGGACGCACGGCACACTCAAGATTCAAAATCCCAATAAAGCTTGCGAGCAATAGCATGTGCAACTTCACAAAGCAAGGTGGGACTGCAGAGTTACTCCGTAGGGCATCTTTGCTAATCTGGGATGAGGTTGCTATGACAAATCGTCAAGCGGTTGAGTGTCTTGATAGGTCGCTGCAAGATATTATAAATTGTGATTTGCCATTTGGGGGAAAGGTCATGGTATTTGGTGGAGATTTTAGACAAGTTCTTCCAGTGGTAACACGTGGGACTAGAGCACAGATAACAGATGCTACATTGCAGAGATCTTATTTGTGGGAAAGTATAAGAAAGATACGATTGACACGTAACATGAGGGCTCAATCTGACCCATGGTTCTCAGATTACCTCCTTAGGATTGGGAATGGAACTGAAGAGACAATTGGCGATGATTATGTTCACTTGCCAGAAGATATTGTGATTGGTTATACAGATACAGAGGATTGTGTAAACAAGCTAATCCAAGATGTGTTCCCATCACTTGAGGACAATGCAAGATCAACATCTTATATAAGCACACGTGCCATTCTTTCTACCAAAAATGAACATGTGGATCAGCTAAATGCAAAGATGATTGACAGGTTTCCAGGTGAGGAAAAAGTTTACCATAGCTTTGACTCTGTCGATGATGAATCAAGAAACAACTACCCTATTGACTTCCTAAACTCCATCACTCCAAATGGTCTCCCACCGCATGTGCTCAAAGTAAAAATCAACTGCCCTGTGATCGTTCTCCGCAATCTTGATCCAAACAATGGATTGTGCAATGGAACAAGGTTAATGGTTAGAGCCTTCCAGGATAACGCAATTGATGCTGAAATTGTTGGTGGGCAGCATGCAGGCAGAAGGGTGTTCCTACCTAGGATTCCAATGTCTCCGTCCGATGATATTTCACTGCCTTTCAAGATGAGAAGGAAACAATTCCCGATTCGCCTAAGTTTTGCAATGACCATAAACAAAGCGCAGGGGCAAACCATCCCAAATGTTGGCATCTACCTTCCAGAACCTGTGTTCTCACATGGACAGCTTTATGTGGCTTTGTCAAGGGGAGTTTCAAGGGAAACGACCAGAATTTTGTCAAAACCAAACAAGGAACTGGATTCTACAGGGAAGAGCACAAAAAATATTGTATATAAAGATGTGTTGAACTGGTGATGAGTGGTAAGTAATATTTTCCAAACATGAAGTCACCCAATTAGTTCTACTGTTCCTTCTTGAATTTTTTTAAGATAATGTCTTGAACTAGATTCTGATGCATGCCAAAACAAATTGACTGCAGAACTTAAAGCCACTGAATATTACCTTGTATACTATAAGAATCAAAAAATTATGTGTCATTGCACTTCCCTGGACTGCATGTTGTCATTTTGTTATTATTGACATGTATGATGTATTTGATAGTTTGAATTTAGTCTGTGGAAGGCTAATCTTCTTTAGCAACCTGATAGTGCCACTAAACCCTTGTCATTAGGCTAATCATTAGGCCCACAAAGAATACATGGAAACTATGTGATCAGTGTTTACTTGTAATTTTATCTGCTAATTTATAAAATGCAGGTGGATAGGAAATTGGTTAAACAAATGTGATGACATATGTGTATGGTGTCACTTATGTTGGAGCACGAGAACAAATAAAAAGAAGATTAAAGGAGAGGGGGACACTATAATAGGTATTGGCTTTTCAGGCATGAAGGCTTTTTGTTGAAAGCGCAGATTCCAGATAATGGGGATACTATACTCAGAGGAATAATGGTGATACTATTCGTGCTGGTCTACCTCCGCCTTAGGAGGTAGTATCCCCTCTGATGCGCAGGAAGTTTTGCTCTGCTGCTACAACTTATGAGAGATTTTGTGTTTTTTGTGACGATGCTGGTAGTACTAAACTAAGAGTAATGTGACTTCTATGAATTAGTTGCTTAATGCTCTACGGTACCATATGGATCTGGAGACTGGTTATGTTTCATCATTGCTTTTCCTTTACAATTCTACATGCTTTTTGGGTGGCGACCATAGATGTGCAGACAATTCATATGATGCGTAGCAAAGGAATGCTGTATGGTTGATTATATTGTTGTTATGTTAATGCTGTGGCTGTGCCCCTTTTATCTGTTTTCGATCTACTCATTAGTTATTATTGATAGTTTGTGGTTTGCATCTCTGGATCCAATATTAAAAACTGCTTGATAATTTGAAGATTTCCCTTTTTAGTCAATTGATGGATTCTGCTGTTCTCTTTAGGCATATTCTACTCTTGATCTGCTCACCAATCGCCAAGACGGTGTCGTTGGTGTCCCTTCGCAAATTCTCAGGGGCGTTTCTGTGCAGTAATGAGTGATATGAGTAATACTGTGATTCTTCTAACAGGAAAGCTTTTCTTCTGCTCTTTTTGCCCAGCCAGGCAATATCACGGTGCTACTCCATGAATGAAAAGTCTTTGTTTCTATTACAGATCACGAGTATCCTACCATTGAAATGAGTTCGATGATTTCTCATGCACCTCTTGAAGAAAAATTTTGTCATTGTTGGCAAGCTTTTGGAACAGGATAATACTGATTTAGGCTATGATGCTGCTAAAGGTACCGCGCAAAGTTCATTCACTCTTGCTCTGTTGGGAGTTGCAAACTTAGTTTAAATCATCTTTCTGACATTGGATATGTAAACTGATCTCCCAACCTAGGTGAATATGTGGATATGGTGAAGGCTGGTATCATTGACCCACTTAAAGTGAATCAGAACAGCCCTGGTTGACGCTGCAAGGTACTCTGTAATCTTCCTTTGTATACTTCAAAATGCTTTTGTTCAACATTACGCCCTTGGCTAAAGGGTGACATAGCACATGCTAGCTGAATTGAAGTAGCTGAACCAAAATTATTTTTCTCTTGAAGCTCTCTTGGCTTTCATCTGATTTGTCAAAATATCTCTACCACTAAACAGTACGGTAACAGCATGCGTTGAGTACTATCTGCGTGTTTAGGGGTTGTCTTCCACCGGTGCCTCAACCTGGGAATAGAAACTTTGGGGCCCCTCGTGCATATACTGGCGGTCCTATTGGTGGCCACCTTGCTGCTCATCAACAGAACTCTCAGCAAGCTATGGGTGGCATAGGGTCAACTTTTAACTTTCCTGGCCTGGAGAATCCGAGCAGTCAGCCTTCTGGTGGAGGTCCAATGTCCCAAACTGGATTAATGACACAGGTTTGCTTGTTTCTATCTTATATCTAATGCACAAAATAGCAATAGTTCTACAGTAACATTTGCCTTTCCATATTAGATGCCTGTCCAAGGTCTCAGTCAAACATTCCGCGATGGGTTTTCCATTGGTGGGATGTCTCAGGTACTAGCAATGAATGATGCATGGAATTACTACCTTACTGTTGTCTCCTTGATACAATATGTTTTCTTGGTTACTAGGACTTCTTCGGAGACGATTTCAAGAGACAAGGATCTCATGTGGCATACAACATTGCGGATTTTTCTACTCAGGTTTGTATCCCATCTTTAATACAATTGTTTTTGGATTCATATGTTTCTACCATTGCTCTGTAATTCACATTAACCAATTCAACATTAGATTATGAAAAAATGGCTGTAAAGTTTTAAATCACTATTATTCTGGGAAAGTGGCTTCTAATAAAAACGGTAGCTGTCATATACAGGCTTCTCAAGGAGGTTATGGTGTTGAATATACTCAAGGACCCCAATCTGGATATCCCGGGAATTATTTGAACCAAAATGCACATCCATGATACTCCCATATGTGTGCAACAAATGACATTGTATCTCAGGTCTGTTCTTTGTAGTTCATAACAATTACATCTGGTAAATTATCTTTTGATGCCTTTCCTTGTACATGTTTTTGCTCTCTTGACTAAGCCTGTTAGAATGATCCCGTGGGCAAAGATGTTCAAGGAATCACCGGTGTCCAAGATGGTTGATGTGAGTTATTATTTCACTGAAGATTCCCTAACTCATTTAAGCACACGACCATTGCATTTGGATCACACGTAAAATGCAATTGCGGTTTATAGGATTGTTTTGGAATTTAAGGTTTCGCGCCAACATTGATACTGATTCATGCATTGTTGGTAGTGGCTTTGCGTAACCTTTATGCCACTTTTGTTAACTGTCAAGCATTATTAATCAACTGAATTCCAGATAACCTACAGTGCAAAGTTATGTAAGGTCATCAGATTATCATTTCAGTATAGTGTTAGCCTTATAAGGCATGTTTTTGACATCATCACATCAATAATAACTGTAATGTACATGTCAAGAATGTCAGTTTCTATGATATTTATGCTAAGTTTGCGCACGTGGGGGATGCATAATCAATTTTATTACTCTGTAACCTGATATAGCTGGATAAGGTCATTTAATTACTTTTATGTTCAATAACATGCTCCATCGATTACTAGCAAAGGTGTACATGGAATCCACGTTTCCCAAAAAATGTTAGCATAATAGTATCCGCATCACTCAAAGAAACAGATAAAATAGAAACTTTGGTTGAGGCGCCATCTTCATTCAACAAAGCAAAACAGATGAAGGTCTGGACAACGTCAAAGAACAAGCTAAAATAGTCTGATACCATTCCAGTCCAACATGAGGCTGCGATACCTAATTGTTTGTTATTACACCGATTAGTCTGATATGCAATTATCTCCTGTTTTTCTTCCATGAGAGAATAACACCAATTTTTCCTTCTGTTGTCTTTGCAGTGTGTCATCTCTGATGACTACCACAGAATCTATCATTGTTGAGATTCCGAAGGAAGAGAAGGCGGAACCCGCAATGGGCGGGATGGATTTCTAACTTACTCTCCGGCTCATGTCGAAGCTATGTGATTATGTGAAACATTTAGATTAGATCCTTTTTGTAGTGCGGATTCGAGGTTATGTACTGTGTCAGAATTTTGATTCTGCTGCAAGAGGATTTATAACTTGAATTGAAATAGAGTTAATGTTGGAATCAATAAAATCCCCTTATACAAGCATAGAAAGTTGAATTTATGTATCAAATGCTGTTGATCGCTTTTGCTGGACGCTCCGCAAAATGAAAATTCCTTTGCGCCTACTGGTTTATACAAATCTTGCCTCCAAAGTTATTTGTGTGCGCAGGGCTGTGGGCTTTTTATCCTCCGATACATTATTAATGGGCGGTAACATTATATACGCGAATAATGTTGGCGGAGCTGGAACGAAGGCAGGTTGTCTTCAGTGTTGCCATGTAAGCCTTGAAGGTTTACACTTCGCACATTAAATCGAACTCAATGGTTCATAACCAGTACGCTTGCTATCGAAAAAAAAGAATCCACATTCAATAAACTTTGCCGTAATTTGCCAGATGGGCACGACCGCCTGGGCTAGGGAGGACAAAATTTCACCGGCCGCTTGATCAGAATGCAGATACACTGAACTGCTATTTTCTAGAGCTCAAAAGGAATTAAATGAATTTCTGAAAAAGAAAAACCCTAAAATTCCTAAACCAGCCAGGTGGGCCGAAACCCACCCAGCTGGCCCAACCCGCCACGGCTCCGCCAGCCCAGCCCAGCGCACCCGCGCCCGTGCCACGCGTCGCGCATCCGCGCCCGCGCCCGCGTCAAAACCCTCTGCCCGATGGCTGACGCGTGTCGCCATCCCCGCCGCTGCCGCTTCGTCCGCGCGCCATCCCAGCTGCCCGCTTGCCGTGTCGCTGACAGGTGGGGCCCACCTGTCAGGGCCCCGTGCCCGAGCGGGACTCTCCTCCCCGTGTCCGGCGCGAACTCGCCGCCGCCTCGCCGTCTTCCGCCCGGACTCCGCGCCCGTGCCGCCTGGGACTCCTCGGGAGCCGGGTATAAAGGGGCCCGACCCCCGGGGGTTCTCGCCGTCCCGAGCCGCCGCCTCCGCCGCCGCTCATCGCCGGAGCCAGCCGTCGCCGAGCCTCCGTTGACGCCGCCGGGAGCACTCGCCGGTCGCCGCTCGCCGCCCGGTCTTCGTCACCGCCGGTGAACTCCGCCGGCGCCGTCTGCTGCCGCCGGTGAGCCTCGCCAGCCAGGACCGCCGCCCGCTCACCCCGCCGCTCGGTCACCGCCGCCGCACCCCGCGCCAGCGACGCCTCGCGCCCCGTGCACGCACACGTCAGCGCTGACGCCAGCCGCGCCCGATGCTTCGCCTTCCCGTGCGCCCGGACCACCGTGCACCGGCCTCTGCCCGGTGGGGCCTGCATGTCAGCTGTGCACCGTAGACCCCAAGCCGAGTCAGCCGCCACGCAAGCAACCACATCAGCCCTAGGCTGACGTGTCAGCCACGTCAGCACCTCGAGGCACCGGGTGCCACGTCATCTGCCACGTCATCAAGACGTCATCTGCCATGTCAGCCCGCCACGTCAGCCCAGGTGTCCACGCGTCGCCCCGTCAGCAGCCACGTCAATCTAGCCGCTTGCGCCAGCAGCCCGCCGCCCGCACTGTTCCGTACGCCGCGTCCACCGTGGACTCAGCTCCCCGTGCACCCGGTCCACAGCACAGTGCAATTTCCTATTTTCCCCGATTTTCTTTAGATCCAATCTTCCAGAGGCCCGTTCTCCCTCGTCCTAGCTCCGATTGACCCGATTCTTTTTCCTAAATTCATCTAAAATTGAGCTCTATTTTTTGGTTCAGGTTTGAAAGTTTTTGGAGTTCATTTGAATTTTATTTGATTTTATTTTGTATTTTCGATTTGCAGATCAACATGGATGTAGCAGAAGGGCCGATCGAATACGATGCCGAACAAATAGTTGACCTAGAACAAGATGACTACAGGAAGCGTGCTGACGAGGATGTGAAGTCGATAGTATTGAACACACAGATGAAGGCATCATCCCGACATAATAAACCTAAGAAGTCAAACAATGCAAAAGTCCTGCCTCAAGGTGAGTGGTCTTCAATTGTATCTTCTTTACTTATTTTTGGGAATTAATTAATAATAAAAATAATTTCTCTGTAGATTATGAGTGTACAAAAGAAGATGCTGATATAATTGAATACATGAAAGCAACACCAGAAAAAAGGGTACTCGTCAACATCGATAATAATTGGGTAAACAGAGATGACATGGATTGTCTTTTCCGTGACGGTGAGCAAGTGAATGGCGCTGTAAGTATGTTTAAGACTGTCTTTTGCATTGATTGATGTATACCAAATATCTGGGTTCAATTCTGTACTGTCAAATTAAAATTTTGCAGGTCCTAAGTGCTTATATTCATTGTATCCGGCATGAAGAACACCTACAACATAGAGAAGGTGGAGATGTTTATTTAGAAAATACATTTATTTCCAGCTTGCTAAAACGTGACGGAGATCCTAAGGTGGCATTGAACTATAAAGATGACGTAGATTATACAAGGGTCGAAAAGTATTTACACGCTGATATGGTAAACTTGTCGATGCCATTATTATTATTATATATATATAATATCATGTAGATGTTTATTTTGTTAATTTAAAGATAAGAAAAATTTTAGATAAAACTCTGTTAGTGCAGGTGTTCCTTCCAATTAATATTGAGAAGTTTCACTGGTACCTAGCGGTTGTGAATGCCAAAAAATGTGAGATACATGTCTTGGATTCTTTCGGACGAGAACTATCGGACCGTCGAGATCTCAAAACTACGGTAGGTACTAATGATAATATATAGTTTCATATTGTATTTTAATTCTAATATTCCTTTCTAAATATTGGTGTTTCGGTCACAACAGTTAAGAGGACTGGAAAGAGTAATAAAACTTGCAGCAGACTCTACACAGCTGTACCGAGATAAATGGGCGGATATTAAAGTGGCATCTTGGCCAATTATAGATAAGATCACTGAGAGAATGCAAACAGATGAGTAAAATATCATCTGACTTGTTGTGTATGCCATTGCCTGACTTGCAACGGTATCTATATCACTCACGTTAGTTTTTTTTCACTTTTGCACAGGGTAAGTTGTGGTTTATGGATGATCAACTATATGGAGTATTGGACTGGAATTACTCTATCTGACCATGTGACCCAGGTAATTCATAGGGAGATTTCTAAACATAGTCACTTTTTTGTCAAATATAATCGGTTAATAGATCAGCACTTGCTCATATTTTCAGGATGATATAAGTAAGTTTAGGTTCAAGCTCCCTGCAATCTTGTGGAACTCCACATTAAACACAGCGAGAGGGTACCAGGATGATGAACAAGATAAAGAGGTCAGCGATAATCCAGATGATGTCATAATGATCGATAATCCGGGTGAGGTCACTCAACTGTCAGAAATTGCTGCTGGTCCTCAACCATCTGCCAAAATATTCACCGACAGAAAGGAACTATTGTATTGGTTGAGCACATACATCTGGTCGATAGACGATGAAGAGTGTTTAGAGTAAGTATTTTTTGCTAATTAATTGCATATATACTAATATACTAAGATGTGATCAACTAATTCGTTCCTGGTCCTTGTTGTTTTTTGTAGCAAAGAATGGGTTCGAAGCACCAGACCATATCCAATTTCTTTAAGTCTCAGAACACTTAGAGATATTTTAGATGCAAATAAACCCATTGATTGTGATTGCTTCAACATGGGTGTTCGGACGGTTGCGTGCAACGAAGCCTTGTTGTGGTTAGATGACAAATTTGTCGGGACCCGGAGCAGCAACTCCAGAACCCACTGTGTATTCGCACTATCCCAGGAAAGCTAGTGCACACAGGTTGAACAGTGATACATATCACGCATGATAACTAAACTTTATTATAAAGCAAGAGTACGGGCCTTATGGCCAGGTTTACAATAGGGTGGCTTCATGGCCAAACATAAAAGTAAACAGCGGAAGATAAATAAAAGGAGCAGCCCATCCTGCCTTCCCACAAGGCGAATTGACTGTAAGACGTGGCCTAGTCGTCACCATCCTCACCGAAGTTATAGGTGTCATCCTCTGGCAACAGATTTTAGCAAGGTGAGCACATAAAGTACTCCCAAGGTAAGCACACGAAGTGCTTACGCAAGTTACACCAGGGAAATATAACAGAGTGTATGCATGCATAAGGGGTTACAAAAGAAGGCATATTATGGTTTATTTGCATAAACAGTATCATTGGAGTAAATATCAATAATAAGTGCAAAAGCTGAATTTGATACAATAGATAGAAACAAGAATTTAACAAAATAATATCGTTAGTGCAGGCTCCGACCAAACACTAACCTAACCACGGGCATCCCACCCGGACCATCTTTTCCAAAACGAACTCGTACGGATTCCATCCATCCGCTTGGTTTTCAAAATCTCTCATGGATTCCATCCATCCACAAGGTTTTCGCAAACCATTTTGAAAAGCAAAGTCTAATCCGTGAAAAACTTCACTCAGCTTGCCCATGACCGTGGGCACGGCTATCCAGGATAGGTTATACACTCTGCAGAGGTTGTACAGCTTTACCCACAAGACATGATCATCCCTTTTTGCCACCGGATTAACACACTTCCTTAGGTGTGCGGCCAGGAGATCATGACAAGGCCTTTACAATGATTCGTTGTCAATATAATCACGCCGCCACTAAGGTTTCACCACAACATGAATCCACATGTTGGAGCCCCCTCTTGTGCCGTGTGAGACTTCTCACGGCCTACGCCGCGCTCACATTCCGCCTATAGCGAGATCATGTTGGAACTTCACAAATTATTCGGCCAGGTCTGTCCCATACCAGACTTGTGGTAGTACGAAAGGGCTTTGCAATAGTAGCTCACAGACCGGTCCTTAACTTGACTTAGGCCTAACCACAAACCCCTGTGCCCGACAATCAACCACTGCGGCTCCGACCAACAGGGCATGCCTGCACCCACCACTCTGACCAATTGCCTAAGTCTAAACCAGTTTTATATTTTGTTTGAAAACATTTCATAACACTCCTTGACCCACCAAAGCCAAGAGTACAGTTGAAAAGTTTATCATTTCATGTAAAAAGGTTATCATTTTATGTGAAAGATCGTCCCAAACCATAATTATCTTAAGCATGGCTAAGCATTTCTACAAAATTTCTAGTTAGTGCTATTGTACTAACTAGGTTTTATCTAGGGTTGACAAGGTACAATGGCATTCAAGTCAAATTTGGCTGTACAAAGGATTTAGGCATAACTACACTTTTAAACTGAATTTAAACTAGACTTGAATAAAATTACGCATGCATAATAATTTAAAAATAACATAATTAATTTAAAATATTAGGTTCAACATGATCAAAGGTGTAACTTGCCTGGCTCGAAGACCTGGTGCGAATCGTCGGCGTCGTTCTCTCCGAATTCGTCGAAATCTACGCGCGAAGAACCAAACAAATAAATTCAAATAAAATCCAAATAAAATCCAAAAATTATAAAATATATACTGCAACTTAGATTATGATTTTAGACGAATTTAGAAACTTGAATCACTGGATTCGGAGTTCGGACGACGGAGAACGAGCAATTGGCAGTTTGATCGGTTTGGAAATTCCAGAAAAATGCAAAACGAGGGAATATTATCTGGAATCTTATTTTGGCTGATTTTTGGGGTATTTTGGAGTGTATGACATGTGGGGCCCGGTTGTCATTGACTAGCAAAAATTTTGGCCAAGCCCAAACCGAAAATTGCATTGCATTGGACTTGAACACACAACCTCATGCATGCATGCACTAACATGCACCCACTAGCCAAGTGGGCATTTAGTCTTTCTTGACAAAGGAGCAACAACAAATTAAATAAGCAAGGTTAAACATGGTTAGAGAAGAAAGCCACAGGAAGGCACACGGGGCGCACGGGAGACGAGCTCGCCGGCGGGGCGGCGAACGGCGGCGGGGTGTACGGGGTGGCGGCGCTACTCACCGGCGGCGGCGGGGATGGCCGGGGCGGCCAGCGGCGGCGGGAGGCGGTGGTGGCGGCGGTTGGGGATGGGGGTGGCCGGAGGAAGGTGGCCGGGCGGCGGCGGGAGGCGGTGGGAGGTGGCGCACGGCGGCGGGAGGAGAGGGGAGTGAAGGCCGGCCGAAGAAGGGGAGGGGAATGGAGAGAATGGTGGTGGGGAGGCCCTTTTATAGAAAGAGAGAGGAGGTGAAGGGATTTCGGTTTTGGGAGGGTTAATGGATGGAAAACGGCCGGGAGATTGATGAGGGTGATTAGGGCGTCCGTTTCCATGCCTTAATCGGGAGTTATGAGGGAGAAACGGTGGTTTTTATGAGCTCCAATTTGTCATCCATGGTGGAGGAGAGAGAGGGTGGGAGGAGGAAGAAGGAGAGGTTGAAGAAACATATGACATGTGGGGTCCATGTGTAATAGAGAGAGGGAGGAAGTGAAGGGGTACGGGCCGTCGGATTGTTGACACGTGGCAAGTGAGTGTTTCATGGCTCTTGGATTTTATGAAGGGGTAAGTTGCAATGTATGGCTAGGATTAAAACGTGGAGAGAGAGTGATTCAATCTGAGAGCGACACGTGGCGGGCTTGGATGAATTTGATTTTTATTTTCGGAATAAATTTCAGAAATTACTAGAAACTTCACAAACACTTGGAAAAATAGTATTTAATGTCTAAAAATTCCAGAAAAATTATAGAATATTCCTGGAAGCATTTTAGACTTAGTAAAAATATTTTTAATTTCATATTTGCATTTAATAATTTTATAAAATACTTTTTAACCTTTAAAATTGATTTTAAATTCCAGAAAAGCACAGAAAATCCGAATAAAAGCCAAATGCTTTTAAATACTTAATTTGAAATTATATTTTTACATAAACTCAAAATATTCTTTTATTTAATCATAATTTTATGCTTTTAGTCAAATTACTTTTTATAAAAGCCTTTTTAAAAGCTAAAAACAGACAAATAAAATCTCCAAAATTTAGGCAACCAAAGAACACTTTATTTTATTTAAATTAAATTAATTATTTTTTTTAACTGAAAATTTTGAAATAAACAGCTGGGCTGTTACAAACTACCCCCCTTAAAAAGAATCTCGTCCCCGAGATTCGCACGGGTTAGCAAAGAAATAGGTTTGGATCTTACTCTGTGTGGCTTGAGCGGAGATCTGGTTCAGACGTCCCTTTGCAAACTTCTGTGGCCTTTTGTTTGCTGTCTGGAGGTTGTTGGCAGTTGATGTTCCGGATGTACCATTCTTCATTGTCTGCTGTCTCTTGGGGCAGTTGTTGGCATAGTGTCCGGTCTCATGGCAGTTGAAACAGGTAACACCGGCTGCCGGGTTCTGGTCCTTCGGTGGGAAGCCAAATATCAAAGCCTTGTTGTCCTCGGTGTCGGTAAAGGTGTTGGCTGATACTCGCTCTTCTGTTATCGGTGACGGCTGAAATTTGACGGCATGTGGTAAGGTTCTTTTAACCTTGGAAAAGCTTCCGGAATTCATGTGCTGGGTGGACATTCTTCTTTTCCGATTTTCCATTTCCACAAACTTGCCCTCCTGGCGAATAGCCTTGCTGACTAACTGATGAAAATCTGCATAGTCACTTGATATCAACTGTACAGAAATATTGTCATTCAGGCCCTCCAAAAATCTTTCTTGTTTTGCTTCGTCGGTGGACACGTCCTCTGGTGCGTAGCGTGCCAGCTGGTTGAATTTCTGCAAGTATTCATTCACTGTACGGTTTCCTTGTCGCAGAGCTCTGAATTCCTTCTTCTTCAAAGTGATGGTGCCAGATGGAATGTGTGCTTTGCGGAAACTTTGCACGAACTCATTCCAGGTAATAGCTTGGGGGTTGGCATGAGAGGCTGTTAAGGTATCCCACCACTCGGATGCGGGTCCATTCAGCTGGTGAGTCGCAAACAAGACTCTTTCTCGATCGGTGCACTGCAAGATGTCCAGCTTCTTTCCAATCGCGCGGAGCCAATCGTCAGCATCCATTGGCTCGGTGCTGCTTGAGAAGGTTGGGGGTCTTATCCTCAGAAACTCTGGCAATTGGTTTTGAGGAGCTTGAGCTGGTGGCTGAGAAGCATGCTGAGTAGGGTTGTTGATAGCTTGAGCTAATAGTTGAATCAACTGGTTTTGATTTGCCATCATTTGAGCCCAGTCAGGTCCAGCTGCTGGTGGAGGCGGAGGAATAGGGGCGGACTGACTTCCTTGAGCGTCGTTGTTGTCATTGGGGTTGCCTTCAATAGCATTCCTTCTTGTGTTCACCATCTTGCTGAAGTTTTAGGTGAGAAGAGAGTTAAGACAAAGGAGGGGAAGGGGTTGTCTTTGCCCAACGCAAAACACTGACTTAGCAAAAACTTTTTAAGCAAACAATAGTTATGGCTGCCGACAAAAGGGAAAAATGACAGCACATAACCTCGTCTACTGTCTAGCTTAACAACTTAACCTAAAAGGGTAAGGGTTGTCTTGGGGTGATCCTTCACAGCTCTTGACGTACGAAGCATGATCCTTTGGTGCAAAGATTGAGGTTGCGGCAGAGTCGATGAATCCGGACTACTGACCATCTATAGTTGTTTTGAGCAAGGGAAGATTTAGAAATGGGCTTTCAAGTAATGACATAAAGATAAGCGAGAATTAAAAGATGAGAGTAAGCAAAGATTAAGAGATAAGGGTAGCATAGATTGAGAGGTAAGAATAAGAAAACTTTTGAAATTACTTGTTATTAAAATATATCCTTAAGGTCCAACCATTCTATTCTATCTACGGTCACGTCTTAGAGTCATTATTGCTCTGATACCATCTCTGTCGGGACCCGGAGCAGCAACTCCAGAACCCACTGTGTATTCGCACTATCCCAGGAAAGCTAGTGCACACAGGTTGAACAGTGATACATATCACGCATGATAACTAAACTTTATTATAAAGCAAGAGTACGGGCCTTATGGCCAGGTTTACAATAGGGTGGCTTCATGGCCAAACATAAAAGTAAACAGCGGAAGATAAATAAAAGGAGCAGCCCATCCTGCCTTCCCACAAGGCGAATTGACTGTAAGACGTGGCCTAGTCGTCACCATCCTCACCGAAGTTATAGGCGTCATCCTCTGGCAACAGATTTTAGCAAGGTGAGCACATAAAGTACTCCCAAGGTAAGCACACGAAGTGCTTACGCAAGTTACACCAGGGAAATATAACAGAGTGTATGCATGCATAAGGGGTTACAAAAGAAGGCATATTATGGTTTATTTGCATAAACAGTATCATTGGAGTAAATATCAATAATAAGTGCAAAAGCTGAATTTGATACAATAGATAGAAACAAGAATTTAACAAAATAATATCGTTAGTGCAGGCTCCGACCAAACACTAACCTAACCACGGGCATCCCACCCGGACCATCTTTTCCAAAACGAACTCGTACGGATTCCATCCATCCGCTTGGTTTTCAAAATCTCTCATGGATTCCATCCATCCACAAGGTTTTCGCAAACCATTTTGAAAAGCAAAGTCTAATCCGTGAAAAACTTCACTCAGCTTGCCCATGACCGTGGGCACGGCTATCCAGGATAGGTTATACACTCTGCAGAGGTTGTACAGCTTTACCCACAAGACATGATCATCCCTTTTTGCCACCGGATTAACACACTTCCTTAGGTGTGCGGCCAGGAGATCATGACAAGGCCTTTACAATGATTCGCTGTCAATATAATCACGCCACCACTAAGGTTTCACCACAACATGAATCCACATGTTGGAGCCCCCTCTTGTGCCGTGTGAGACTTCTCACGGCCTACGCCGCGCTCACATTCCGCCTATAGCGAGATCATGTTGGAACTTCACAAATTATTCGGCCAGGTCTGACCCATACCAGACTTGTGGTAGTACGAAAGGGCTTTGCAATAGTAGCTCACAGACCGGTCCTTAACTTGACTTAGGCCTAACCACAAACCCCTGTGCCCGACAATCAACCACTGCGGCTCCGACCAACAGGGCATGCCTGCACCCACCACTCTGACCAATTGCCTAAGTCTAAACCAGTTTTATATTTTGTTTGAAAACATTTCATAACACTCCTTGACTCACCAAAGCCAAGAGTACAGTTGAAAAGTTTATCATTTCATGTAAAAAGGTTATCATTTTATGTGAAAGATCGTCCCAAACCATAATTATCTTAAGCATGGCTAAGCATTTCTACAAAATTTCTAGTTAGTGCTATTGTACTAACTAGGTTTTATCTAGGGTTGACAAGGTACAATGGCATTCAAGTCAAATTTGGCTGTACAAAGGATTTAGGCATAACTACACTTTTAAACTGAATTTAAACTAGACTTGAATAAAATTACGCATGCATAATAATTTAAAAATAACATAATTAATTTAAAATATTAGGTTCAACATGATCAAAGGTGTAACTTGCCTGGCTCGAAGACCTGGTGCGAATCGTCGGCGTCGTTCTCTCCGAATTCGTCGAAATCTACGCGCGAAGAACCAAACAAATAAATTCAAATAAAATCCAAATAAAATCCAAAAATTATAAAATATATACTGCAACTTAGATTATGATTTTAGACGAATTTAGAAACTTGAATCACTGGATTCGGAGTTCGGACGACGGAGAACGAGCAATTGGCAGTTTGATCGGTTTGGAAATTCCAGAAAAATGCAAAACGAGGGAATATTCTCTGGAATCTTATTTTGGCTGATTTTTGGGGTATTTTGGAGTGTATGACATGTGGGGCCCGGTTGTCATTGACTAGCAAAAATTTTGGCCAAGCCCAAACCGAAAATTGCATTGCATTGGACTTGAACACACAACCTCATGCATGCATGCACTAACATGCACCCACTAGCCAAGTGGGCATTTAGTCTTTCTTGACAAAGGAGCAACAACAAATTAAATAAGCAAGGTTAAACATGGTTAGAGAAGAAAGCCACAGGGAGGCACACGGGGCGCACGGGAGACGAGCTCGCCGGCGGCCGGCGGTCGGCGGCGGGGCGGCGAACGGCGGCGGGGTGTACGGGGTGGCGGCGCTACTCACCGGCGGCGGCGGGGATGGCCGGGGCGGCCAGCAGCGGCGGGAGGCGGTGGTGGCGGCGGTTGGGGATGGGGGTGGCCGGAGGAAGGTGGCCGGGCGGCGGCGGGAGGCGGTGGGAGGTGGCGCACGGCGGCGGGAGGAGAGGGGAGTGAAGGCCGGCCGAAGAAGGGGAGGGGAATGGAGAGAATGGTGGTGGGGAGGCCCTTTTATAGAAAGAGAGAGGAGGTGAAGGGATTTCGGTTTTGGGAGGGTTAATGGATGGAAAACGGCCGGGAGATTGATGAGGGTGATTAGGGCATCCGTTTCCATGCCTTAATCGGGAGTTATGAGGGAGAAACGGTGGTTTTTATGAGCTCCAATTTGTCATCCATGATGGAGGAGAGAGAGGGTGGGAGGAGGAAGAAGGAGAGGTTGAAGAAACATATGACATGTGGGGTCCATGTGTAATAGAGAGAGGGAGGAAGTGAAGGGGTACGGGCCGTCGGATTGTTGACACGTGGCAAGTGAGTGTTTCATGGCTCTTGGATTTTATGAAGGGGTAAGTTGCAATGTATGGCTAGGATTAAAACGTGGAGAGAGAGTGATTCAATCTGAGAGCGACACGTGGCGGGCTTGGATGAATTTGATTTTTATTTTCGGAATAAATTTCAGAAATTACTAGAAACTTCACAAACACTTGGAAAAATAGTATTTAATGTCTAAAAATTCCAGAAAAATTATAGAATATTCCTGGAAGCATTTTAGACTTAGTAAAAATATTTTTAATTTCATATTTGCATTTAATAATTTTATAAAATACTTTTTAACCTTTAAAATTGATTTTAAATTCCAGAAAAGCACAGAAAATCCGAATAAAAGCCAAATGCTTTTAAATACTTAATTTGAAATTATATTTTTACATAAACTCAAAATATTCTTTTATTTAATCATAATTTTATGCTTTTAGTCAAATTACTTTTTATAAAAGCCTTTTTAAAAGCTAAAAACAGACAAATAAAATCTCCAAAATTTAGGCAACCAAAGAACACTTTATTTTATTTAAATTAAATTAATTATTTTTTTTAACTGAAAATTTTGAAATAAACAGCTGGGCTGTTACAAAATTCCACTACATGGACCTCCAGTTCTGTGTAAGTTGATATAATTGTTCCCTTGTTGTGTGTGTGTGTGTGTGTATATATATATTAAACAAATAATTCTAAATTTTGCAAAATGAACAGTCCATATCTCAGTTTGGACGAGATCCGCGGCGGTGTGACAAGCTAGACTTCAAAAAACTCGCAAAATTGCTTGAATGCTGGCCTGACATGGAGTACGATATTTCACATTCCAGCAGTGTAAGATATGTTCTATATACTCCTTTAAAAACTTGTGTTTTATCATTTGTCACTTATAGACTCGGTGTTTGTTTATAGGTTCTACTGCCATACCGTCAAATGGAGCACTACACATTATACATACTAGACATGGGTACCAGAACTGTGTCTATTATGGATCCTCATCCTAAAAATGGAATGTTTAAGGGTTCTGATCCATGCATGCCATATATACACAAATTACATAACATTTCCAATAATTTCAAACTCGCCATGGAATTGGCACATCCTGCGTGGAAAGACGATATTTTTTACTGGCGTCGTCAATTCCCAACATGGGTTCCAAAAACTACGGACTGGTAATAACTTATAATATGTTTCATCTTTATTATCAAATATCATTTGATTTATCTATAACAATTAAACACGTGCTCTTCTCCAGCAACCTGTCAGGCTTCCTTGTATACAGTTTCATGTGGTCGTGGAATGGCGTAAGATTACCAGTTATCAACACTGTGAGCATATAATATTCTCTATGTATATTTTGTAGACTACATAGCAAATTAATAAGTTAACTTATTATCTGCCATGCACAGCGATCACATTCACTGAGGACGAATTTCTTGGTGGACATTTTGAAGAGCAGTGAAAATGAATGTAAAGACAGTATCCCTGGAGAACTCCAAGACCTAATTAAGCAAATCAGAAATTAGATGGTTCAGGCCAGACATGACTTATTATTGCCTTGTTATGCATTATAATTGGCCTAGGCTTGTAATTTCATGACCTGAACTTGCTGGTGATATACATGAGTGTTTTCCAGATTATATACATGGTGATATACAATTGCGTGAAACTTAAACTATGAAAAAAAATATCGTCATTTGGTTGTTTTCATGTGCATTCCTGAAATGCCGCCGTGGCGTTAGCACGGGCACTATACTAGTGGTTAAAAATACAACTGTGTTTGTTATATTGCTCTAACATCTATATATTATTAATATGTACTATTATAATCTGGTTCCACAAAAATAAAAGGTGTAGATTATTTTGTTTTTCTCTTGATTAATGAGAGAATTTCTATTTTTTCTTTTTAAGATTATTGTGGAATTTTTTACTCCCAAAAGTTAAAACAAAGGAGGTGTATTGAATCCAACCGGTTCTTTTTATCTATAGATAGATAGTTTTTGTCATCCTGGCTGTTTAATTCCTTTTTTTTAGATAAAGGATATAAAAAAATTCCTGAACCATGCTATAACACTTGTACCGAAGAAGTGACCTTGTTAAAGAATTTTGAGGTACATAAGTAGAGCCAACCTCCTTATGTTGGAACGGACGAGTGTTGACCGCTAAGGCATTGAGTGATCCCAAAATATGCACATATCGTACAACAAACGGTGAAATGTACGTGATTATGGATTCTGCTTCATCAGAGCAGGGTTGAATGGAGGAAACAAGCTGTAAAAAAAATGAGGACTGGCAATCTCAGTCCAGTGTCCAATGTAAAATTATAAAATAAGTAGGCAGCTGACTGCTACTGTAACACCTCGGTCCCTCCCTGAGCCCAAATTGCTATCGCTTACTGTATAATGTTACCAACTTCAACTTTCGCCGTTGGTCTTGGGAAGCAATTCTTTTATTTAAATACCAACTAAACGATAAAAGTCGATATGCTAGACACTAAGCGTAGCAGAGATATAAATTTGCTAATTACCAAAAAGGTACTCAGACTATCCAAGACTAAATATGTCAATTGTAGATGATCTGTGAATCACTGTGGCACGTGAACGACTGTGCTACTCTTGCCCATGCATGTCGCCTTCAACAGATTCCTAAAAAATAACAATAAAGTAAGGGTGAGTCCGAAGACTGAGCAAGCACACGATAAAACAATGACATCACTTTAGCACTCAATCGATTTCATGAACCGTAAGCTGTAAATCAACTCTATAACTGTACTCTGTACATAAATTATGTAGTTTAAACTGTATCACTTTCTCTGTCACTTTCATGCAATGCATCTGTAACTGTAAACTGTAAATCCAATCCGTAACTGTAAACTGTAAATCAATTCTGTGTCATTGGTACAGTAACCGTCAAATCACATTTATGAACTGTAACCCAAAATCTCTGGGTTCCAGCTGTTTCCTGCAAATGCAATGCGATGCAATGCAGCTCTGTATGCAACTTATACCAGTATAGTGGAGTTGCTTCACCCGTCGATGAAGCCCCTTTACCTCCATCCCTGGAGGTGCCTATCGAAGTAGGTGTCGATTTCCCCCACCGTCATGGGAGGCCTAACGTCGTAGGTCCATGAATGCAATGCATAATGCGCCACTGTATGCTGCTTATACCGGTATAATGGAGTTGCTTAACCCGTTGGTAAAGCCCCTCTACCTCCATCTCTGGAGGTGCCTACCGAAATAGGTCCTATCATTCCCACCGCGTGGGAGGTCTACCGTCGTAGGGCTTTCATGATACTCATGGTGCAATGCAAATGCAACATTCTTCAAATGTTGATAATCATAATCATTACTCATCTCAATACAATCAACAGATAAGCCGGGATATCATTTCATAACACGGCATAAATCATGGCATAAAACAAACACTAGACATTCATCACAATTCACTATTCTACCATGCACTTGCTTGGTTATCCCTGTGGACGATGCGTGGAGGAGCGTCAAACCAAAACCTCCACCTGGAAGCATCACCTGAACAGTCAATTCAATACTGTAATTCATGCAAGCATGCAAACAACATCAATTCTATGCATATAGACAATCGACAGCGTCCCTACGCGTAAACCCGATACCAACAACCTCTCTCTCACCGAACACCTTTCTGATGCCCCGGTACCCAAACGATCATAATTTAATGACCATCATCTATAAGCGCCGACAAATCTTATTTACACATCTCCTATTTTTCTTTTCATATTCTTCTTTTCTTCTTTTTCTTTCTTTTCCCTTTTTCCTTCCTCCCTCCCCTTCTTTTCTTTTCCTTTCCTTTTCTTTTCTAATCGCTGACGCCCTCATCCTCATTGCTTCCTTCGCGCGCTCTCTCTCTCTCCTAGCTGTCTCTCCCGATCCGATCGAGCCCAGTAACGTCCTCCAGCTCTCCGACGCTGCGTCGCCTTGGCCTCTCCCGGCCCTAGCGCCTCCATCGCGCCAGCCATGGCGGTCTTCGCATCGCCGCCCGTCTCACCGGGTTTTCTGCTACCGGGTTTTCTGCATCAGGCAGAAAGTTCTACCACCTATTTATGTCTTGGTGGTGTGAGTCTTCGGATACTGCTCAAAATGGAGACAATTGGCACACGGTCAGGTCAGTCGTTCTTCCGTGTGTAGTAGTGGCAACAGCTTGTAGTCTTCAAGTCAGTAGGAATTAAATGCTCCGGTGGAGGGCCTCTCCTTTTAAGAGCTGTGCCCGTTCATCTATTGCGGGTGGTGGCTTCTGCTTTGTCTGGATCAACTGGTGAGTTTTCTGGAACACCTCATCTTTGTCCAAAATCAATGCGTAGCAGAGCATCTAGCGAGAAGTATTGCATGAAAACAAAGAAATAAGCATATTTTGAGTTGTTCTTTGCCGTGCTGTAAGAAGCTCCGTGGCGTCTCCATGTCTGAGAACATCGTTTCTTCTTTGTACAAGCAATATGTTCAATTCTCTTTAAAAACAACTAGTGATGTGTTCGACTAGTTACACTCGAATTTTTTGTGCAGGTGATACCGGAATTGAGAAGCTGCAATTTTCGGCCGAGGTGCCGTCCATTTATACACGACGTCAGGGATGGCTGATGATACCAAGTTCCTCCTTTTGTTGGTGCTCTTGAGCATCTTATCATCTTGTTTTGGTTCTGAACTTGATATCCAGTGCCTGAAGACTGTGCTACAGTCAGTGATTGATCCGATCGGCATTCTCAAATCCTCATGGAATTTTGACAATGACACCAACGGTTACATATGCCGATTTACAGGCGTGGAGTGCTGGCAAGACGACGAGAACAGGTTTTTCTCTTTGCGCCTCGGTAACTTTGGTCTTCAAGGCCAGTTCCCTAAAGGTCTTCAGAATTGTACCAGCATGACTAGCCTGGACTTGTCTTGTAACGACTTTTCAGGGCCGATCCCTGTCGACATTGTCCAGCAGGTGCCGAATCTGACATCTCTGGACCTCTCTTACAATAACTTTTCAGGTGAAATCCCCGTCGGTATCTCAAATATGCTGTACCTGAACACGCTCAACCTTCAGCACAACCAACTCAACGGCAAAATTCCAGAGCATTCCAGTGCAAAATTCCAGCAGCGCTCGGACGGTTAACTTCATTCAATGTTGCAGACAATTTACTATCCGGGGCTATTCCGTCTTCATTAAGTAAGTTTCCGGCTTCAAGCTTTTCTGGTAACCAAGGGCTTTGTGGTGCACCGTTGGATGACTGCCCCAGGAGGAGATCGAGATTGATGCGAGCCAGGCTGCACAGAATCAACGATGAGTCCAGTATCGGAGCGGCTGTCGGGTTCGTGGCGGGGTTCGTGGTGGCCTTCTACTTCCCACGCTGCTTCATCTTCTCCCAGAGGCTCCATCCCTATGTCTTTCGCATATGATCCATTTGTTCTGAAACTTTTGCCTGTCATGGACCTCCGGAGGCCAAACGAGCACTTCAACAGCAGTATTAGTTTTCCCCCCTTCAGCAGCAAGTAGTTTTCACCTGATATGTACAACTAGTAACTTTGCAAGTGACGGTTTTTGCTGTGTAATGCAAATTTCAACACTTCCAAAATGATTTGATGGATCAGTGGTCCTGACAATTTATGAAACTGAGAGATCATGTGGTCTAAATCCCGTGTTGGTGATGAGTAATTGACTCATGGTTTGGTTAGAGTGAGTTTAGTTTAAGTGATTCGTGCCTTTTTGGCATTTGGCGAGGTCGGGTCGTGACTAGACAAATTTGACGCGTGGGCGTCGTCCCGGTTGGCCACGTGGGTCATTTCTCGCTTGAGTAGGATTTGTAGGTGCTAACCATGTTTACATGTTTTGTACAGTGCTATGCGATGTGTTTCTTGTCTGTGTTGGCTGCAGGACATCGAGACGGAGTCGTGGTGAGACACGGAGGACCGGACTAGGCGCAGGTGGCGTTGAGGTCAGAACGGTCGGGATGTGTCGAAGACGACGTGGACTTGAGGTGGAGTCGTGGCGAGGCACGGTGGACCGGACTAGGCGCAGGTGGCGCTGAGGTCAGAACGGTCGAGGTGTGCCGAAGACGGTGAAACTGCGTAGCTTGCAGGGCAAGGAATGAGGAAGCTTCCTGGAAGGTGCGCGAGGGGCGTTTCGGTAAAAACGCAAAGCTGCACTAAAGGAAGTGGATTGTGGGTAAAGCGCAAAAGCTAAATGGGTAAAGCACTTGGTGAACCCATTAGTGGAGGGTATAAATAGAGAGGGAGATGGTGTGCTGAAATTTGAGAGAGTGGGTTTAAGTATTAGGGTTTTCATTTGGGTCTCTCCATGTGTGTATGTGTGTGTTCCTCCCAAGAAGCATGTGTAGCTCTTGGTGTTCTTGAGGATTGAGAGGGAGAGGATGGATTGAGAATTCTTGTAATCATTCCTCCGAATGTCCATGTGTATGGGGACGTAGCTCTTTGTATCTGTTGTTTCTTGGAATGGAAATCAGAAGTTTAGTTTCTCTGTTCTTAGTTTCCTTGGTGATTTCTTGGTTTGAGTTGGCTTGATTTCTTGCTCCTGTTCCTTTTTGTGCTAGCAGTTTTATGATCTTTGGAGGAGCTTTCTTTCCACTGCCTTTGGTTGTCTTCAGAGGGCAGCTCGGTTGGTTTTTCTCTCGGTTTCAAGTTCTTGTGTCTCTCTGTTGTGCTGCTAGAATTCAGTTCAGACCGAATATTTCTTAGTCTTCTGAGCTGCCATTTCTCCTCCTTTTGCTTTAGTTCTTACGGACAGAGGACAGCCAATTTATTGCTTCATTCGGCCAATGTGAAGAATCAATATCTTGCCTTTTTATTGATGTACAGTGTACTTTTTGGGGCCAAAACTAAGTGTTCGGCCAGCAAACTATGATTGCATAGTACTACACTCATTTAAAGCTTTTGGCAACAAGACTTCTTTTGGCTCGTGAGGAGATGTTGGCTGCAATATAGTCCTTTGTTTTTCCCTCTCCATTTCGGCAGCAAAGCTTCTTTATGCAATTTCTTTGGTCTGTCAGTGGAGCACCCGAACAGCAGTTCTTGCCTACTTCTGGTCCTTGCTAGTTTTTTATTTATCTACTGCATAACTTTTCATAGCTATAGGAGTTGAGATTTTTCGTGAAGTACTTATGCGGGGTTAATTTTTAAAGACGACATTCACCCCCCTCTGTCGCCATTTTGGTCCAACAGAAACCTAACTCATTTCGAGATTCTAAGAGAAAGGCAAAGAACCATATCGGTGTTAAGGATTGTAAAGTGTCTCCTGGAACATTTTGCTTTGAGGAGAATGAACTCAACTACTTCCATCACAATAGCATAATAATTCAGAGTTCACTGAGTCTATCAACAAATATACAGGAGCAAGCAAACGAATATACAGTCCTGCATGACGGAATCAGAGTAACAAGTAACCACGTAGAGCAGCCATCTTAATTCTGGAAAGTTTCCCTTTCTATTATTTCCTCATGCTGAAGGAATGCTATCTATTATCCACATCCTCATGTCTCTGATGACGAAGTTGATACGGATGCAGGGATTCATTTCGTCCAGATCTAGTGGCTACCTCTGCTTGTTCCGGTGGCACGTCTCCGGAGACCGGAGACTCTTGACTTAGTAGGTCTTTCTGCCGTGTGCCATCAACAACACAGCTACTAGTGGTCGGTCTTTATACGGTTGTAATCTATGGTTAAAAATACAACTGTGTTTGTTATATTGCTCTAACATCTATATATTATTAATATGTACTATTATAATCTGGTTCCACAAAAATAAAAGGTGTAGATTATTTTGTTTTTCTCTTGATTAATGAGGGAATTTCTATTTTTTTCTTTTTAAGATTATTGTGGAATTTTTTTACTCCCAAAAGTTAAAACAAAGGAGGTGTATTGAATCAAACTGGTTCTTTCTATCTATAGATAGTTTTTGTCATCCTGGCTGTTTAATTCCTGAACCATGCTATAACACTTGTACCGAAGAAGTGACCTTGTTAAAGAATTTTGAGGTACATAAGTAGAGCCAACCTCCTTATGTTGGAACGAACGAGTGTTGACCGCTAAGGCATTGAGTGATCCCAAAATATGCACATATCGTACAACAAACGGTGAAATGTACGTGATTATGGATACTGCTTCATCAGAGCAGGGTTGAATGGAGGAAACAAGCTGTAAAAAATGAGGACTTGTAATCTCAGTCCAGTGTCCAATGTAAAATTATAAATTAAGTAGGCAGCTGACTGCTACATGTGGGGTTACATGGATACTCGCAGTCAATCTGTTTTACTCCTTGCCTTCCCCCAAAATACCAATCCCCAACAGCCTCTGCGACAGTCTGTTCCGCAGAAACGAAAAATCAAACAGAAAAACGGTTTGATGGTATACCAACTCCTCTCTCTCTCTCTCTCTCTCTCTCTCTCTCTCTCTCTCTCTCTCTCTCTCTCTCTCTCTCTCATGCTTCTCACTCCTGGGCGCCGCTTCCTTCCTCTCACTTCCGTTCGCCCTCCCTCCTCGTCGCCGCTACGGGTTCATCTTTCCCGCTGGCATAGAAAGAGATTGGGGGAAGGCGACGGCCCGATGGTGGGCGATGGCGGGGGCAATGGATGGGGTAGGTGGACGGTGGCAGCGGCGGATGTGGCAGTTAGGTTGGGTAGGACGGGCGGCCGAGAGGGGTCGGGGGCTACACGGCGAGGTGACGATAGCACCGCTGGCCGCGGATGGTGGTAGAGGGGGCGGGGCGGCGAAGGAGGCGCGCTGAGCTGTGGCCAGTGCTGGAGGAAAAGGCGGGGAGGGTGGTGGGCGCGGAGAAGAGAGAGGGAGAGGAGGGCGATGGCCGATGCCAGAGCATGAGAAGAGAGGGGGAGAGGAGTGGCGGCGCTTCGAGAGGAGGGAGGGGAGGGGCGACGTAAGGGGTACGTCATTGGGATGCTTCCTGATGGCATAACGTGCCATAGTCACTCTCAAAATCAAAATATATCATCAATCCAAGTAAACACTGCATCGAAGATAAACCAATAATGAGTCCGCTTTTTACAGTTTACAGTTCAGCGATATAACCTCACCTTATTACCAAGTCTAGGGGAGATCCTTGAATTCCATAATATTCTGAATGGTGTTTGGCAGTGGGTAAAGCATGAATCAATGAACAGCCCCTAGTCCCTTTAATCTTCGACAACCTTCAAGTCGTCGACCAATGTCTTCCTGAATCCTACAACACTTATGGAGAAGGAAAATGTATAGCGTTGCCGAAAACAGGATAGTCACCAAATGAGAGTGGAAATCAACCCATTCATAATCTGCCAAGGCGCCTCCAATTGGCTAGCTTCTATCTTTTGCTTGAGGAGAACTAAATCGGGATGAGGATTCACCTCTCTTCGGATAACATCAAACAACTGAAAGTGAGGTATTGATAATGCACAAGATCGGCCCTCCTCTTCTTCGTGGCACCGGGACAGAGCATTCGCCACCCGGTTTTGGTGACCCAGCCGAAATTCCATACTAAAATCATAACCAAATAATTTACTGACCCAATGATGCTAAGGAATTGTTGAGAGGCTGTAACACCCCGGTCCTCCACAGGGCCCAAGATGCTACCACACATCCTTACCAATTCACAAGTGTTGCTAATTTAACTTTTAGCAGCATCTTCCCTGTTCTTTTTATATCATTACCCACAGGAAGCAAACCACAAATAATGTAGGAAAATTGCAAAGACAACTAACTTCATATTTTACAAACCATAACATAATAGAAACTTTGGGTTCCACGACCATGGAGACCCCCAAGAACCTTAACACCATATTAACATAAACGTTCAGTGTAAGGCTAAGCTGTTATTTACATGTGCAGTCCCCCAAAAGTACTATCCCCATTTCATGCATGTCGTCATTATTCACCTAAAAACAACGACAAAGTAAGGGTGAGTCCGGAGACTCAGCAAGCACACAATAAAACAATAACATCACTTTAGCAATTCAATCAATTTCACGAACTGTAAGCTGTAAATGCACTCTATGACTATAAACTGTAAATTAAATATGTAACTGTATACTATAAATCAATTCTACTTCTGTAAACTGTAAATCAATTCTATGTCTGTAAACTGTAATTCAAATCTGTAACTGTAAACTGCAAGTCAATTCTGTAACTGTAAACGGTAAATCAAATCTATAACTGTAAACTGTAACTCACAACTGTCTGTAACTGTATCACTTTCTATGTCACTTTCATGCAATGCATCTGTAATGCATCTGTATGCTCTGTAACTGTAGCTTATACCAGTATAGCGGAGTGTTCACCCGTCGATGGACCACTCATTAGCCTCGTCCTCTTTCATACGAGGTCTTAACCTCCACTCCCGTGGAGTGCCTACCTCTGTAGGTTTTATTCAAGAGCACTCCGGACTAGTCATAAGACTTTCTCACCGACCTGGCTCTTATGCATTTTGCATGATGTAATATGCTTCAAATGTGAATGTCTAATCATAAACATTACTCATCAAGGTATGATTAACATATAATCACATGCATCTCATAAATATTGTAAATCATGGCATGAGAACACAAATAACAAACATTCACCACAATTTACTGTTCTACAATGCACTTGCCTGTTAACCTGGCGGATGGTGCGTGGACGGCACCAGACTCGAACCGCTACCTGAACAAGCATTAATTATCTCAATTCATCACTCATGCAATACATTCATGTACGAGCAAATGACATCGCTCTAACGTCCAATTCGACATAATCCAATCCTGTTCCACCAGGCAATCTCTCATTGACCCGATGTTTAACCAGTCTATAAATTTAGCGATCTCATTATTTATGCTCGTCGATCGATTTCTACACACTTAATCTCACTTTAATCAGTTACACTGTCTAATCTCAATTTATTCTCTCCTCCCTCCTCTGCCACAGATCGATCAGATCAACAGTGGTAGTACCGATTGTACCGACCAGGCATTTATATTAATAACGATAATTAAATAGTCACATGCATCAATTCTAATTATCGGTATATTAGCTTATGCCCGACTCGACAAATAAACAGGGAGAAGGGTTTTTGAGGCGTTACCCTAGCCCCGAGCGACCGGATCGGGACATCCTTCCTTTTTCTCAGTTGGATTGGGCAGATCTGTCTGCAAATCAGATTTCCTTTTCTCTTCCCCCCTCTCTCTTTTTTTCCTTCCTCTTTTCTTTTCTTTTTCTTTCTTTCTTTTCCTCTCTTCCTTCTCTCTCTCTCCTATTCTTTTCCTCTCTTTTTCCTTTCCAGCCAGCGCTCTCTTCTTCCTTCTCTTTCTTTGTCCTTCATGCCGACCCCTTCTTCCTTTCTTTCTCACTCGGTTGGCTCCTCCCGGCCTCCTTCCTCACTTCCTCACACAGCCGCGCCCTCCCTCTCTCCTTCCTCCCGGTCGGAGTCCGGCCCTCCCCCTGGCTTCCTTGCGCGGCGTGCAGCCGGCGGAGCAGGGGAGCGACAACGGCGGCGGCCGGAGGGCAACACACGGCGGCGACGAGCTGAGGGCGGCGGCATGCGCGAGCTAGCGACGGCGACTGCGCACCCGAGCGGCGTTCACGGCAGGGGCAGCGAGGTGCAGTCGGCGGAACGGCGGCGCCGGCGGCTAATCCACAACGGCGTGCGCGCGGGGGAGGACGGCGGCGGCTGCCGGAGGTGACGAGCAACGGCGCGGGGCTGGCGAGCGGCGGCGCCAACAGTCGGTCGACGGCAGCGCGTGCGTGGGGAAGACGGCGACAAGCGGCCTGGTGGCGGTGGCGCACCGGCAACACGGGACGGCGACGACCGGCACAAGGGGAAGAGCGGCAGTAGGCGCAAGCGACGGTAGCAACGCTAGGACAGGGGAAGCAGCAGGTGAGCACGGGGGATGGGGAGAGCAAATCGACTTTTGCCTCCTCCCGCCTCCAGTCTCTCGCTTTTATAGGGCTAGGATGGGCCGGGCTGGGCTGGGCTGATACGGCCCAGGTATTACAGAGGCGCTGATCAAGAAGGTACTTCAAACTATAATGATCTGTCCAAACCACAAAAGATCACCCCCACAAGTATGGCCAGCAATGCCTGACCGCCTTCACTAACCCAATAAGTTCTCGTTCATACACTACAAGTTTAGCATGGCGTGGTGGAATGGGTCGGCTAAAGAATGCTAATGGTCGATCGGCTTGATGTAAAACAGCCCCAAAGCCACAGCCGGAAGCATCTGTGTTAATGGTGAAAGGGCATGCAAAATCCAGCAAATGCAAAACCAGGCGGAGGAAAGAGCGAGCTTCAACTGTTGAAAGGCACTAACGGCTTTAGAAGACCATGCAAAAGCCTCCTTGTTTAACAAGCTGGTCAGTGGAGCAGCTATTGCATCAAAATCCTTCGTGAATTTGCGGTAATACCCCGCGAGACCAAGGAAGCCCCGAAGCGCTCACACCAACCAAGGTTGAGGCCACTGCATGATTGCCGTAACTTTTTTTGCATCCATAGCCACGCCATTGACAGGAACCACATGTCCAAGATATGCCGCATTGTCCCGACCAAATGAACACTTGGATTTTTTTTGAGAAACTAGTGATAGTCTTGCAACAATTTGAGTACTGCCCTAACATGCAGAAGGTGCTCGAACCATGACATGCTGTAAATGAGAATATCATCAAAGAAAATGAGCACAAATCGATGAAGAAAAGGTCAGAGGACTGCATTCATCAATGCTTGAAAAGTGGTTGGCACATTGGTTAAGCCGATGAGCACGACCAAGAACTCGTACAGTCCTTCATGTGTCAAGAAGGCCATCTTTTCCACATCCTCCGGGCTCATTCGAACTTGATGACAACCTGAACGAAGGTCCAATTTGGAGAAAAACCGAGCACCCTTCAACTCATCTAGTAACTCATCAATCACGAGCATCGAAAATTTATTCTTGACCGTCTTCGAATTCAAGGCTCGGTAGTCCACACAAAATCTCCAAGTGTTGTCCTGCTTTTTAACGAGTAGTACTAGAGAAGAAAATGCAGACTTGCTGTGGCGGATGATCCCCTGGTCCAGCATGGTCTTGCACTGGCGTTCAATCTCTTCCTTTAGAAGGACCAGATATCTATAAGGATGAACCACCACCGGCATTGTTCCGGGTAGTAGATGAATGCGGTGATCACAATTCCGAACGGTTCTGCAAACACATCTGTGAATTTCGCCAAAAGAGTGCCCATAAGATCACGCCCATCAGTGCTTCGAACTTGTACAGAGCTCAGTGGACCTGCGATGCCATGGTACACAACCTGACTGCTATCCCACAAAAATGACATTGTCAATGAATCGAAGTCCCATAGGATCGGGCCCAGGGTATGCAGCCAGTGAACACCGAGGACGACATCAAACCGCTCCAAAGATAACACGTAACAATATGTAGAATACATCTCATGGCTCATGCCCAATCCAGAAGGCCATGCACTGGGCAACTCCGGAGCTAGGGACCCTCTCCCCATTAGCCACTGTAACTTTCAATCCTGGCCGAGGCTCCGAAACAAATTTCTCATCACAATTAAAACACAGACCCTTCTCGCGATGTTCCGCTGTCTCTGCAAGTGTAAGCTAGTGGAATTGCCATGGTGTTGTCGCCGTTGCTCCTACTATATCGGTTGTTATTCGGAATGGCAACCATTGTTGTTGCTGCCAACTGTTCATAGGCACGAGCCAGACTTATTGCTACCTGGAGGTCCGGAGGATTTTGCAGTTCAACGTCAGCTCTCAATAAATCCCATAGCCCTGAAGTAGACATTTGAACCTGCTGCTCTATTGATAGTCTACCCGCACGACATAGTAATGCTAAGAACTTCTCTTGATAATCTGCCACGGTTCCTGTGAGCCTAAGCCGTGCTAATTCTCCCAACAGGTTCGAGCGAATAGGCGGTCCAAACCTTAAGTGGCAGCGCTCCTTGAAACGATCCCATGTCGATGTCCCTTTTGTGCATTCAAGTTGCATATACCATTGTTGAGCCACACCCACCATGTGGTAGGCAGCTAACCACACCTTGTGGCCCTCCTCTGTTCGTTGTACCCAAAAAATTGCTCACAACTATTTAGCCAAACCAGAGGGTCCTCTTTGCCATCATATATAGGGAACTCAATCTTGTAATAACGAGGGACATAAGCTGGAGCGAGGGGGGTAGCAGTTGTGGTATGGAACGGAGTTGAGGAAGTGTTGGCGGCATCGAAGATTGCAGTGCAGATAAGTACTACGGCACCCCCATTGAAAAAGACGGTGCAACTTGAGAGACCATGTGGTCATGATCCCATGAGAGTGATAAGTAATTGACAAGGGTTTAGGTCAGTCGAGTTTGGTTTGGACCATGTCGTTGCGTGGTGCAACGGGCTCGGTCGGTTTGGTCAAGCTTGGTCGTTTGGGCATTTTCATGCTTAAATGAGGTTTGTTGATGCTAATGGTGATTACATGCTTTGAGCGGTGCTATGTAATGTGTTTTTTGTCTGTGATGGCTGCAGGATGTCGAGTGGAGTCGTGGCGAGACACGGAGGACTGGACTAGGTGCAGGTGGCGCTGAGGTCAGAACAGTCGGGATGTGTCGAAGACGACGTGGACTCGAGGTGGTTGCGAGGCATGCGAGGCAAGGAACGCGGAAGCTTCCCGGAAATTGCAGTAGGGGCGTTTCGGTAAAAGCGCAAGACTGCAAAAGGAAGCGGGTTAGCGGGCAAAGCATGGAGGGTAAAACGGGCAAAGCAAAATGTAAACCCATCAAGGAATGCTATAAATAGGAGTGTGTTTCCTGGTTGTTGGAAGCACTTGAGAGGGGTTTTATGGCTTTTTGCTTTGTGCTTTAGTGGTTGAGAGAGTGGGTGTGTGTCTCCTATGCATGTATGCTATGTGTTCTTGATTCTCAAGCATGTATAGGGACTAGTTTAGTGAGAGATTGAGAGAGATGAGTTGAACAACTATATGTAATCTTTCCTCTATATCAATCATGTATGTCTCCGATTTGGTTTTCAAGAAGTGTTGTGTTGAGATGGCTTGATTTCTTGTGTTTGGGTTGATTCCGTTCTTGAGTTTTTCCTTGTGTTCTTAAGTCTTCTGGGTGCTCTTGGTGTTTGTTCTATTCCCAAATCCTTCTCTTCCTGTCAGCAGCAGTAGCACATACTTCTCCTGTTCAAGTTCCTGTTGTGCCGACGGTTAGTACCTTTGTTCAGTGAGCATTTAGTTCAGTTCGGACAGTTGCAGCGGGGGTTATTTTTCATTCTGGTTTTTGCCCTTTTTTCAAGGTCTCACAGCAGCTGTTTGTGTCTTCATTTATTGCTCACAGTTTTTGCTTTTATTGGCTGCTTTAGTGTATGTTTCGACTGCATAGACTCCTCTCTGCCGAATGATCTTTTAAGTCCTTTGTGCATGAGTCAATCCTTCATTCTTTTTGCTGCCGAATCATTTCCCATGTGTGCTGTTTTCCTTAATTCTATTTGGCCAGCAGGAATCTTTTGCTCTCGCCAAGCTACAGTTCATTGATTTCTTGTTGGTCTCTCTCAACTAAGCTAGCATCCATTCTTTTCGGCTGTCCTTTTTGTTTGGGAGCCTCCTTTAGTTGTTAGCTTTTCTGCCAACAGCATTTCATTGATCTTGGCAGCAGCTTGGTTTGGTTTGTTGTCTCCCATGCAGATCCTTTAGTATTTTTCTTTTCAATTTTTTTTTTGCTTTGGAATCTCATTTTCTCTTCCTTTCTTTCGGTTGGCTTTTTGCTGAGAGAATGCTCAATGAACAGCAGTCCTTTGTGTCTCTTGGCTGCTCTTTATTCAACGTTTCTTTGTGATTCCAATGAGCATATCTTCTCAAATTTTCGGCCAGTAGACTCCCTGCCGTGACAGCAGTTTTTGCTGCCGTGGCAGCCGTGGTAGTCGTTTTCTTTGTCGTGGTAGCGATTTTCTGCCGTTTTTGTGCCGAGTTTTCCGCTCCAGTTCCCTGATCTCTATTGATTTCCTGTGAGCTGTGTTTCTCCTCTTCATAGCTTTTTATAGCTATTGGAGAGTTGAAATTCTCGTGAGTACGTTGCGTGAATTTTTAAAAAGTCGACATTCACCCCCCCTCTGTCGCCGATTTCGATCCAACACAACTGTTGCCGAAGTGGCCCCTCTTCCCAAGGCCGATGATCCCTGCGGTAGCAAGGGCACATCGACAGGTTTCGAAAAGAGCCCGTCTCCAGTCTCTAGAATCTCGATGCATCCGTCGAGTCCTGCCATCTCCTGATGAACTGTCGCCACTTCTTTGTGAACCGTGGCTAGACTATCCATCAACTGCTTGGCGAGATCCGCAATCGCTGCCTTCAAATCGTCATTCAACTTCTGGATATCCGCCTCGGAAGCCATGGCTGCGATCTTGTAACACCCCGCCCGCCCTCTGGGCCAGGATGCTACCACCACTGCATACTCATACCATTATCAACACTAGAAGAATTTAAAACAACTCTAAAAGATACTTGAATTGCTACGTTCAGATACCACATAACATCCTTAACAATTACTCTAGCCTAGTAAAAGCTAAAGTAACTGGCAAAAGTGATACAAAAGTGCTGCTGGGTCGTGTTGATTTTTCATGTGCTACTCCCGCCCGAGCCAGACATCCTCAACGGTCACCTAAAAACATCAACAAAGCAAGGGTGAGTCTGAAGACTCAACAAGTACATAATAGAACAATAGACACTACCAACATAAGTAAGCATATAATCATAATGCACATATATCATCATGTTCATAACATCATTCTCATAGCCAAGCAATGCAATGCCATCAATGCCATGTCTCATTACACTTCATGCTCATATGCTCTTCACTTTGCAAGTACCGGTACTGCCGAGTGAACACCCGTCGATGTTCACCCATCGTGGGCCCGCCCTCATAGGCACGGGGCCCCTCCACTCCCGTGGAGGCCTACCGAAGTAGGTCTTACTCAAGAGCACTCCGGATTAGTCCACTAGCTTTACTCATAGCTAGGGACTTTCTCACCGCCCTCACTCTTGAGTGCTCCTCATGCAAATGCACATGCCCATGATCATATTCACGCTCATCACTAGCATTACTAGTAGACAAGCATCTTTGCCTACCTCCATCATCATTGCCATCATTTACCATTCAACCTTATGTCAGGTAAATATCACTTTTCCACATAGATATCATGTAATCAACGCATTTCTACATAGATATCATCATACCAAATAAACATCGCATATTCATAACCCTTGGTCTACCGCTCTACCATGTACTTGCCTGTTAACCAAACGAAGTGGAGCGTCGTGCGGACGGCGTCGGCTCGGGACCTCCACCTGGACAAGCAAACACTCCGATTTAACGCATCATACGAAACCAGTGATTAAACGAGCGACGATGATACTTATGCATAAACTGGTTCGGGCGTAAAACGCGTGGGTTTTCAGGGATCTGCCGAGCGGCACTAAAACCCCTATTTTTTTTTCTTTTTCTTTTCCTTTTCTTTTCTTTTTCTCCTCTTTTCTTTTCTCTCCTCTTCTTTTTTTTCTCTTACCCGGCCGGCCCCCTCTTCTTTTCCTCCCTCACCCATCTCTCTCTCCCCAACTTCTTCCGGCCGAATCGGCCTCCACCCCTCGCCTCCTTCGCCCGGGGCGGCGCGGCGGCGCGCGCGGCCGACACGGCACGGCGTCGCCGGCGGCCTTCCCGTCGCCCCCTGCCTTCTCCTCTCCCGCCTCCCTCTCTCTCTCTCTCTCTCTCTCTCTCTCTCTCTCTCTCTCGCCCGCGCGGCGCTCGGCGTCCCTCCGGCGGCGCAGCGTCGCCGGCCCGCAGCCTGTCGCCGCCGGCTTCCCCCGCTCGCCCCCTTCTTCCCCGCCTCAGATCCGGCCGGCCCCGACCGGATCCACGCCTCCCCTTGCGCGTGCGGCGGTGGGGCGCTGGGGCGCCTCCGCCCGGTCGGCTCGGCCAGCCGCCTAGCCTTCGTCCTCGGCTCCGGCCTGCGCCACCACCCTCTTCGGCTTGCATAAGGTACACCCTCCCTCTCTCTTCTCTAAAAGCTACGGTGAGGAGACCTACCCGGGAGATGGCTTGGACGATGAAGGGGGTGTGGCTATGGGGGAATGGTTCGGTGGAGAAGAAGAGGAGAAGCATATGGTGGGTTGAGCTGTGGCAGAGGTGCTAAAATGGGGGGGGTGTTGGCTTCTGCAGGAAGCAAGGCACAGGTGGCATGCATGCACGCCTAGGACAGGCCTGAGGCTGCCACATCCCCCTGGCAGGTGGGTGAGGTGTTACATTCTACCCCCCTTAACAGAATTCGACCCCGAATTCTGGCATTCAGCAATCCGCACGAAAGAACAAAATAAACATAACTGCTCTTGACATAACATTAACTCGTACCCGAAGAGAACAACTCTGGGTACTTCTCGCGCATGCGAGACTCCAACTCCCATGTCGCTTCTCGCTCAGTCTGATGCGACCAAAGCACTTTAATATACTTTATCGTTTTATTCCTCAACACCTTCTCTGATTCCTCCAGAATCCGAACTGGACGGGACTCAAAGGTGAGGTCTTGTTTTAAGGACACTGGTTCTAACACAATCTCATGCTCTGGGTCTCGCAAGAACTTTCTCAACATTGACACATGGAACACATTATGCACTCCTCGCATGGAGTCAGGGAGTTCCAAACGGTACGCCAGCTTTCCAATCCGTTCCAGAATTCGAAATGGCCCAATGTACCTTGGGCTAAGCTTCCCTTTGGTACCAAATCGCACTATGCCTTTAGTGGGAGATACTCTCAGGAGCACACGATCCCCCACTTCGAACTCTAGCTCTCGCCTTCTAACATCGGCGTAGCTCTTCTGCCTACTCTGGGCAGCTAGCAGATTCTGTCTAATTTCCGCCACTCGTTCTACTGTTTGCTGGACCCAGTCTGGTCCCAACACTGCCTTCTCGCCCACTGCATCCCAACACAATGGTGATCTACATTTTCGCCCATACAAAACCTCGAATGGCGCTGCTCGAACACTGGAGTGGTAGCTGTTGTTATAAGCAAACTCTGCAAGTGCCAAATGATCCTCCCAGCTACCCTTCCAGGACAAAACACAGGATCTCAACATGTCCTCTAGTGTCCGAATGGTGCGTTCGGACTGTCCATCCGTTTGCGGGTGGAAGGCAGTACTAAATTGGAGCTTCGTGCCCAGAGCGCCCTGTAAGCTCTCCCAAAACTTGGAGACAAACTTAGCGTCTCTGTCCGAAACTATCGACTTGGGAACACCATGCAACCTCACAATTTCTCGCACATAGATGGGTGCCAACTCACTCGCTGAGTTCGTGGTGCGAATGGGGATGAAGTGCGCGGACTTACTGAACCGGTCCACCACTACCCAAATCGCATCCTTACCTCGCTGGGTACGAGGTAAGCCGACTACGAAGTCCATGGTGATATCATCCCATGGCCACTGAGGAACCTCCAAAGGCTGCAATAGCCCAGCGGGACGCTTGTGCTCAGCCTTCACTTGCTGGCAAACCCCGCAAGATGCCACATACTTGGCGATATCCACTTTCATCCTCTTCCACCAGAAGCTCTTCTTGAGATCACGGTACATCTTGGTCTCACCAGGATGCACCGTGTAGGGGGTACGATGAGCTTCCCTCAGAATATCATCCTTGACTTGAGCCTTTTGCGGCACGCAAAGGCGGCCTTTAAATCGCAAAGCACCTGAATCATCAAGACTGAAATCCCTCGTTTTTCCTTCATTAAGGCGCTTCCTAACTTGCTGAAGCAATCGATCATGCTGTTGCGCCTCCTTTACTCGCTCCGGAATCGCTGATTCCAGCAACAGTTGCGTCTCAGCCTGTGCTGTACCAGCGAAACAATAGGAAATTCTCATCCGTTCAAGGTCAGCAACGAGACAACCTAGAGTGGAGGGTGTCAGCTGGCGACTAAGAGTATCAGCAACCACATTTGCCTTGCCCGGATGGTACTGAAGAGTGAGGTCATAGTCTTTGATAAGCTCCAACCACCTCCGTTGCCTCAAATTGAGCTCCTTCTGAGTGAAAATATATTTGAGGCTTTTGTGGTCAGTGAAGATATCACAAGATTCTCCATACAAGTAATGCCTCCAAATCTTTAGAGCAAAAACCACAGCGGCAAGCTCCAAATCATGAGTTGGGTAGTTCTGCTCATGCTTCTTCAATTGTCGCGAGGCATACGCGATCACTTTGGTATCTTGCATGAGCACACAACCTAGTCCCACTCGAGACGCATCTGAGTAGACCGTGAAACGCTTCCCTGGCTCAGGAAGGGTGAGAACAGGAGCAGTTACTAACTTCTCTTTCAGAGTATTAAAACTGCGCTCACATTCATCAGTCCAGTGGAATTTCACATTCTTTCGTGTGAGCTGAGACATTGGCTTGGAAATAATGGAGAAGTCTTTCACGAAACGCCGGTAGTAACCAGCTAAGCCAAGAAAACTTCTCACTTCTTTAACATTAGATGGCCTCTTCCAATCCACGACGGTGGAAATTTTGCTTGGATCTACTGAAATGCCTTCCTGGTTAATTACATGACCCAGGAAGCTCACTTCAGAAATCCAGAACTCACACTTCTTCAACTTGGCAAAGAATTGATTCTTCCTCAAAGTCTCGAGCACGAGCCTCAGATGCTGCTCATGTTCTTCCTCCGTCTTGGAATAAATCAAGATATCATCGATGAACACCACTACAAAGTCATCCAGATACTTGTGTAGCATACTGTTCATAGTTTCCATGAAAACAGCAGGGGCATTAGTTAGTCCAAAGGACATAACTGTAAACTCATAGTGCCCATATCTTGTGGAGAAAGCTGTCTTTTCAATGTCTTGCTCGCGCACTCGGATTTGATTATACCCAGACCGCAGATCAATCTTGGAGAACACCTTGGCTCCTTTCAGTTGATCAAACAGGTCCTCGATACGAGGCAATGGGTATTTATTCTTGATGGTTACCTGATTGAGAGCACGGTAATCTATACACATGCGCCAACTCCCGTCCTTCTTCTCAGTGAATAGGACAGGGGCTCCCCATGGTGACACACTTCGACGAATCAAGCCTTTGGACAACAGTTCATCCAATTGCTTCTTCAGCTCTTCCTGCAGGGGTCGTGCCAAACGGTAGGGAGACATGGAGATAGGTCTTGTGCCAGGAACAAGATCAATTCTGAACTCCACATCCCGCTTGGGTGGCATACCTGGAAGCTCTTCAGGAAACACATCGGGATACTCCCGCACCACAGGAATGTCCTCAATGTGCAACTGCGCACTTGGCTTCTCCGTCAGGGCTAGAAGTAACCCAGACTTCATTGTACGTCGGCCAGGGAACAGGCTGGCTAACACAAAGAGGGAACACGTGGGTGCATTCCCCTGAAAGATTATCTCCTTCCCCGAAGGAGCTTGCAAAGTGACTGATTTCCAGAAGCAGGAAATCACGGCTTGGTAGCGATGCAACCAATCCATGCCAAGGATAACATCAAATGGCTCTAACTGAATCACCATAAGGTTGGCAACAAATTCCTCACCATCTATTGCAACCACACAGCCAGGGCATACTACGGAGCTAGCAATGATACCCCTTGGAGTACTAACAACAACCGATTGAGAAATTTGCTGGACACCCAACTTGGCCTTTCTAACAAACCCCCGGGACACAAAGGAATAAGTAGCACCAGAGTCGAAAAGAACAAAGGCTTCACATGAGTCCACTAACAAGGTACCTGTCATCACGTCAGGACGAACTGCGGACTCAGCAGCAGGCAGTGAGTAAACTCCGGGTGGTGTCAGGGCGGCGAGAGCCCCGACGCTCTGCTGTGGCGGCAAAGGGATTGGAGGCGGCGTAACATGCTGGAATGAAGGAGTCGGTGTAGGATGCCAGAAATAGCTGGCGGGTGGAGCCCATGAGAGTGGAGGCTGCAGAGCAGGGGCAGCCGCCATCATCTGGACTGACCCCCAAGGTGTAGTATTTGATGAAGTTGAAGAAACTGGCTCCCACTTGATAATGCTGGAGGGGTTCTGACGACAAACCCGCTCCATGTGGCCTGATCGGCCGCAGTGCCGACACTCCCCCGTCCAGGAGCACTCAGCGGCACGGTGCCCACCTCCACACTTGAAACAAATCATGCCCTGCCCCGGAACAGGACGCAAGGCTGGGGTCGTCGATGAAGTACGTGGCGCTGAAGACGACGGCCTCGAAGTTTTGGACTTGGATGATTGTGGGGGATGCTGGCCCCACTTGGACTTCTTAGGAGCGGGCCGCTGAGATGACCCACCCCCTTCAGTGAAGCTTCTCTTCTGGTCACCACCAGAAGCGCTCGAACCACCAGAGGGTTGCAGCCCTTTAGTGAGCTGCATCTCCATCTCCATCCCCCTGGCCTGCTCTACCACGGATCGAAAGTCACGCGGTGCAGTAGCTCCCATGACATGCCGGAACTCAGAGTTGAGCCCTCGGCGGAACCTTTTGGCCTTCTCAAGGTCATTGTTCGCGACCGATGGCACGAAACGGACCAGATTATTGAATGCCGCCTCGTACTCAGCCACGGTCATCTTTCCCTGTACGAAGGTCGTCAGGGCGACCTCCATACTCTCCACAAATGAATCTGGGTAATACTTCGCCTTGAACTGCTCGGCAAAAATTTCCCAGGTAGCGGGACCCTGGGCAGGAGTCCTGGCTGAGAGAACCCCTTCCCACCAAATGTCCGCCTGACCCTTCAATTGAAAAGCCACGAAACGAGCTTTCAACTGCGAGCTCATCTCAAGGGCTTCGAATTGCCTCTCCATGTAGCGCAACCAATCCGCAGCCTGGACTGGTGTGCCCGAACCATCAAAGGTATCTAACCGCAAGGCTAACCACTCACGAAGGCCCATTCTTGCCTCTGGTACGGCCGGAACAGCAACAGGGGCAACAGCGGGAACGGCAGCAGCAGCGGCTGCCGGCCCTTGACGGCGAAGCGCACGGACCTCCTCTAAGAACTCCTGCAGCAAGGCTGAAGACCTTGCCGGATCTCTGGCTACGGACTGTTCAGCGGAAGCAACTTCTGCATCAGGTGCCTCCTGCTGAACCTCAAGCGCTGGCTCCGATTGGGCACGGCCACGACCACGGCCGCGACCTCCACGGCCACGCCCGCGTCCTCTCGCTCTCGGCATATCTGATCAGGACAGATAGCCAATCACTCAACAAGCCCATAAGCACCCATTTCAACAACACACATCAACATCAATGCTAACGAAAGCGTATAAGCAATGCAAGACCCACTCCCCATACTATGGTGCACCAGTGTGTCAAATTTTAATTTAATTGTTGGCCTAAGTCAAATTTTGTTGAATATTTAAACTAAGTTATCACATTTCTTTACCACGGACCTAACGCCCGCTCTGATACCAACTGTAACACCCCGCCCGCCCTCTGGGCCAGGATGCTACCACCACTGCATACTCATACCATTATCAACACTAGAAGAATTTAAAACAACTCTAAAAGATACTTGAATTGCTACGTTCAGATACCACATAACATCCTTAACAATTACTCTAGCCTAGTAAAAGCTAAAGTAACTGGCAAAAGTGATACAAAAGTGCTGCTGGGTCGTGTTGATTTTTCATGTGCTACTCCCGCCCGAGCCAGACATCCTCAACGGTCACCTAAAAACATCAACAAAGCAAGGGTGAGTCTGAAGACTCAACAAGTACATAATAGAACAATAGACACTACCAACATAAGTAAGCATATAATCATAATGCACATATATCATCATGTTCATAACATCATTCTCATAGCCAAGCAATGCAATGCCATCAATGCCATGTCTCATTACACTTCATGCTCATATGCTCTTCACTTTGCAAGTACCGGTACTGCCGAGTGAACACCCGTCGATGTTCACCCATCGTGGGCCCGCCCTCATAGGCACGGGGCCCCTCCACTCCCGTGGAGGCCTACCGAAGTAGGTCTTACTCAAGAGCACTCCGGATTAGTCCACTAGCTTTACTCATAGCTAGGGACTTTCTCACCGCCCTCACTCTTGAGTGCTCCTCATGCAAATGCACATGCCCATGATCATATTCACGCTCATCACTAGCATTACTAGTAGACAAGCATCTTTGCCTACCTCCATCATCATTGCCATCATTTACCATTCAACCTTATGTCAGGTAAATATCACTTTTCCACATAGATATCATGTAATCAACGCATTTCTACATAGATATCATCATACCAAATAAACATCGCATATTCATAACCCTTGGTCTACCGCTCTACCATGTACTTGCCTGTTAACCAAACGAAGTGGAGCGTCGTGCGGACGGCGTCGGCTCGGGACCTCCACCTGGACAAGCAAACACTCCGATTTAACGCATCATACGAAACCAGTGATTAAACGAGCGACGATGATACTTATGCATAAACTGGTTCGGGCGTAAAACGCGTGGGTTTTCAGGGATCTGCCGAGCGGCACTAAAACCCCTATTTTTTTTTCTTTTTCTTTTCCTTTTCTTTTCTTTTTCTCCTCTTTTCTTTTCTCTCCTCTTCTTTTTTTTTCTCTTACCCGGCCGGCCCCCTCTTCTTTTCCTCCCTCACCCATCTCTCTCTCCCCAACTTCTTCCGGCCGAATCGGCCTCCACCCCTCGCCTCCTTCGCCCGGGGCGGCGCGGCGGCGCGCGCGGCCGACACGGCACGGCGTCGCCGGCGGCCTTCCCGTCGCCCCCTGCCTTCTCCTCTCCCGCCTCCCTCTCTCTCTCTCTCTCTCTCTCTCTCTCGCCCGCGCGGCGCTCGGCGTCCCTCCGGCGGCGCAGCGTCGCCGGCCCGCAGCCTGTCGCCGCCGGCTTCCCCCGCTCGCCCCCTTCTTCCCCGCCTCAGATCCGGCCGGCCCCGACCGGATCCACGCCTCCCCTTGCGCGTGCGGCGGTGGGGCGCTGGGGCGCCTCCGCCCGGTCGGCTCGGCCAGCCGCCTAGCCTTCGTCCTCGGCTCCGGCCTGCGCCACCACCCTCTTCGGCTTGCATAAGGTACACCCTCCCTCTCTCTTCTCTAAAAGCTACGGTGAGGAGACCTACCCGGGAGATGGCTTGGACGATGAAGGGGGTGTGGCTATGGGGGAATGGTTCGGTGGAGAAGAAGAGGAGAAGCATATGGTGGGTTGAGCTGTGGCAGAGGTGCTAAAATGGGGGGGGGGTGTTGGCTTCTGCAGGAAGCAAGGCACAGGTGGCATGCATGCACGCCTAGGACAGGCCTGAGGCTGCCACATCCCCCTGGCAGGTGGGTGAGGTGTTACAGATCTTCGGCTCTGATACCAAATTGTTGCAACCTGAGTTGCTGCGCAGGTGGTAAGGATGACTCACGGGTGGACGAAGATGTCCACGGCGTGAGGGTGCCATGATGAAGGAGAAGGACAACCGAGAAAGCAGAAAGTCGGAAGACAGAGCAGAAGGAGATACTAGAAGGAGAAGTTTATTTCTTGTCGTGCAGATTATAAGAGGTAACTCCTTGAATAAGCTTTTCAAGCCTAACATATCATAGATATCCTATTTCTAATATAACCCGGAAACTTCCTTATTCAATTGCTTGCCATCCGGATTGATCTCCGACTGGTTTCCGAAGTCCCTCCGAATTGTCGAACCAGCTGTAGCTCGTCACGTATTGCCGGTGACCGACTCCTTGGAACGTCCGATCCAGTCTGCTGCCGACTCCTTGATCTTCGTATATATGATTTCCCCCAGTAAGAGTCCACAATACACATTGACCAAGTCAGATTAATGTCAAGCTCGTGTACGACCTGCGTGACCAAGATGACGAGTATATAGTCTTGTCGGAGATGGTAGATGACGCACATATACAGTCAGTGTACATGTGAGTTGATAACTTGATCTAGCTCACCTTGCAAATTGAAGAGCATCATTGTTTTTCTTTCATTTTGGGCAGGGCAACCAGGCTTTCTTCATGCGTCGTATCCTTACTTATGTTGCTTCTTTCCCTCCACGAGTCTCCGTTGCATGCCACTGATACACTCACAACGAACCAGCCACTCTCCGGTGACCAGAAGTTGATCTCTCAGAACGGGAACTTCGCACTTGGATTCTTCCAACCTGCAGGTGAGCATTTATTTTTTTTTGTTCAATTACGTATGCACATAATTCATGTCATAGCTATACAAATGAACCAAGGAGGTGAAATTTTTTTGGGAAGAAATCCAAATAAAAATATCTAGAGAAAAGCACTGAGGTGATTTACAATACTATGATTTTTCACTTCCAGCTCTATCTGTACTTGAAAAAACAATGAAACCTTTCATGATGATTTTAGAATTAAAATGTAATAGCTAATCTTCTTTTGATATCTTACTATAAAAACAACAAAACCTTCTCCAATCATTTTAGAATTAGAATGTAAGGAGTTACTTTTATTTTGGAATCTTTGATATATAGCTTGACTTTTTATTTCTATCTTGCATGAGTAGCTGCAGGATCTACTGGCAAGTGGTACATAGGGATTTGGTACAATAAAATCCTTGTGCACACTACAGTATGGGTGGCTAATAGAGAGAAACCAGTTTCTAGTCCAGCCTCATCGAACCTAACCATCTAATAGAGAGAAACCAGTTTCTAGTCCAGCCTCATCGAACCTAACCATCTCCTAACGAACCATTCTAAATCTCCAGTGTGGTTTACCAACATTACGAACAACACAGCTGCCATTCCCACAGCTGCTGTGCTCCTGACTCCGAGAACCTAGTTGTCAGACATGTGTCCAACACCTCTCATGTACTTTGGCAAACTTTTGATGATTTCACAGATACATGGCTCCCAGGAAACAAGCTCAGCCGCAACAAGAAAACCGGTGTGACCAAATATATGATCTCTTGGAAAGACTACGGACATGCAGCACCAGGGATGTTCTCTATTCAGTTGGATCCAAATGGCTTAACCCAATACATGCTCCTATGGAATAGCTCGGTAGTGTACTGGGCTAGTGGTATCTGGACTGGCAATGCATACACTGGTGTGCCAGAGTTGTCACCTACCAATAGCTAACCCAATTCAGCATACACGTTCCAGTTTGTTGACAATGATGAGGAGACATACCTCACGTACACCGTCAAGAGTGATGCGCAGATATTTACGAGGGATATTGTTAATGTATCCAGTCTGTTCCAGGCCTGGGTATGGGCAGAGGCAGAACAAACATGGTAACTTTATTTCACACAACCAAAAGCTAAGTGCAGTGTTTATGGAATGTGCGGGGCATGCAGCAAGTGTAAAGAGAATGCTATGTCATCATGCAGCTGCCTCAAGGGCTTCAGTGAGAGTTACCCAAACAGTTGGCAGCTAGGTGACCAAACCGCAGGTTGTAGGCGAAATGTCCTGTTGCAATGTGAAAACAATGGCTCGGTGAAGGAGACGCAAGATAGATTCTATCTGATCAGTAGTGTGAAGTTGCCAGATAAGGCACACAGCATAGATGGAGCCAATGTTCACGACTGTGAGTTAACCTGCCTGAACAACTGTTCTTGCACTGCTTACTCTCATAATGGTACTTGCTTGGTTTGGTACAATGATTTGATAAATTTGCAAGATAATATTGGTGTGTTGAGTAATAATATCTTTATTAGATTGGCTGCCTCAGAACCACCCAACTCAGGAACCAAGAAATGGTGGATCATTGGGATCATCATTGGTGGACTTATTGTTCTTAGTTTTGCAGTGGCCATTTTATATTTCCTACACAGGAGAAGAACTATCGATATAAACCGAAGTGATGGGTCTTTGATGACTTTCAAATACGGTGCTCTGCTGTTTCTAACAAGAAACTTTTCTGAGAATTTGGGTGTAGGGTCTTTTGGCTCCGTGTTCAAAGGGATTCTACCGGACACAACAACAGAGGCAGTTAAGAGACTAGACAGCCTTCGTCAGGGGGAGAAGCAATTCAGGGCAGAAGTGAGCACTATTGGGAACATTCAACACATACACTTGATTCGACTGCTTGGGTTTTGTTCTGAAGGGGCGAAGAGATTGCTTGTCTACAAGTATATGCCCAATGGTACACTTGATCTGCATTTGTTTGGCAGTAGATCTCTAATTCTGAGTTGGAAAACCAGATATCAAATTTCTACAGGAATTGAAAAAGGATTGGCTTATCTACAAGAGGAGTGCCGAGATTGCATCAGACACTGTGATATCAAGCCAGAGAACATACTGTTGGACATGTCTTTTATTCCAAAGGTGGCAGATTTTGGTATGGTGAAGCTCTTAGGCCGGGATTTCAGCAGGGTTTTGACCTCCATGAGAGGCACAATACGATATCTTGCACCAGAGTGGACAAGCGGTGAGACCATAACAACAAAGGCGGATGTTTTTAGCTATGGGATGATGCTTTTTGAGATCATATCAGGAAAGAGGAATGTAAGGCAAACAGAGACAAGCACAGATTTATTCTTTCCTGTGTGGTAGCGAGGAAACTTCTTGAAGGAGAGGTGCACACTCTGTTGGATTGTGAATTGGTCGACAATGTGGACCTAGAGGAGCTTGAAAGGGTATGCAAGGTTGCCTGCTAGTGCGTCCAAGATAACGAAAGCTCCAGGCCAACAATGGGAGAAATCATCCAAATCCTGGAAGGATTGGTAGATGTGGAAATGCCACCAGCCCCAAGGTATCTCCAGGTGCTTGCTGAAGGTGCAGAGCATGTGACGTTCTTTCCTGATAATCCATCTAAATAAAACTCGACCTGCGAGGGGTTAGACGGCCTCCGGGCATTTTTGCTTAAGAGAAGATCCTCTCACGCAGATCGAGAAAAACCCCTGAACCCCTGCTCCACCCTTACACAGGGGCACCGTTGCCCGCGTGAGAAACGACCAACGACCTGGGCCTGGGAAAATATGTCTTGTGTATACATATGAGCGTGATCCTGTACTATAAGTACGCTCGGTGTATTATGTATAACCTCCTTTAAGAAATAAAATCAATAAGAGATTGCACGTTTGATCCCTCTAGTTTCACCATTGGTTCACTTTGAGCTACTTTAGAGTGTCAATTTGAACAATATATTGCAGCCAATGTTTGCAAAGACTGTATGTCCACGTCTCCAGAATAAATTAAAAGAAGCATTACATTTCAGATGTTTGATGTTTCATACAACATCTACCGCACGTACTATTTGTTATGTTTCTGTTGTGTCAGAGTGAAATATGATTAAGGATATCGAAGTTTCGGACTATTCCTTCTGAAAATAGTTCTTCGTGTTTCAGAAGTTTCAGAATACGCTGTTAAGAAAAAGAGTTCATCCAATTGAACTGGTTTGAGTTTAAATAAATTCAAATTACTGCTGTAAAATTTCCCGGAGACATGATCAAAAACCTGCTTATCATGTACTACACGAGAAAAAGAAGATAGAAATGCGGAGGAACTATTGCATTACAGAAGAGTACTCTGATTTTATAAAAAAAAAGGCATTACATTTCATATGTTTGATGTTTCATACTACTTCATCTACCGCACATACTATTTCTTATGTTCCTGTTGTGTCAGAGTGAAATATGATTAAGGATACCGAAGTTCTTCGTGTTTCAGAAGTTTCAGAATACACTGTTAAGCAAAAGAGTTCCTTCATCTAATTGAACAGATGAATTAAAATAAATTCAAATTACTGCTATAAAATTGCCCAGAGACGATTAAAAACCTGCTTATCATGTACCACACGAAAAAAAGGAGATAGAAATGCGGAGGAACTATTGCATTGCAGAAGAGTACTCTGATTTCATGTACCTCGCAAGTAGACCCGAGCCATTCCTCGACAACGGGTGTACTCCGCCCTCTGCTTTCCCCTCCTCTTCCTCTTTCCCTTCCCCGCATCCATCAATCCATGGCGAATACTACTCCGCTCAAGCCTTCTCCTCGACAAACCCTGACCTGCACTTCGGTCCTTCGGGTGTTGTTGGGGGCGGAGCCGGGTAGCCGGTGCGTCCAAGAACAAGAAGGCCTCGGTTTTGTATGGGAGCTTTTGAGCCCGCTTCGCACCAAATACTCGGAGCCCACCAGATAATCAGCTCGCCGACCTGAGCTCACTTCCGGTACAGCCCACTAGGGGTGGATATCGAGCCGGCTCGGCTCGGTAAAGCTCGTTAAAGAAGCGGCTCGGCTCGGCTCGTTAGCGTAACGAGCTAAAAACCAGGCTTGGCTCGGTTCGGTGGAAAGCTCGGGCTCGGCTCGTTAGGCTCGTTAGGCTCGTTAATACAAATTACATATTTTGATTGCTATTATGCAAACATATGAAAGAAACAGAGTATATGTGATGCTTCTACACCCAAGATTAGCTCAAAATGCAAGCAAAAATCACATCATCTCAAGTGCAGATTGCAGAACAGATCGGCTTACATAGCAAAATCACATCATCACATCACTTTTTCTCAGAACAGATTGCAGCCTAGATATGGAAAACATGCTGATATGTTCGTCACGAACATACCACACTGACCGTTTAACAATTAACATGATACAAAGATGAGACATATTTCCCAGCACATGGATACTGGCAATTTAACCATCTGAAGAATTAGTCTGCAATTGCAGTGACATGTTTGAACTTTGACAGCCTATGGAGAAATTGGAGATGTACAAGTGAGTTCTCCAGTCATCAGCAGAACCAGAGGCAGAGTAAAAGGGGCAGGGACTCACCGAAGAGGAAGGTGGTTGCATGCTACCGCCGGCATAGCCACGCCTCTAATTACCACCATGCACTCCCTCGGCGTGCGGATGGCTGCTCGCCGGCTGTGGCTCGCCAGGGCAACTTGCCTCCTACCTAGCACCTCGTGAGCAACCCAGTAAAAATCACATCAAAATAACAACCAAAGTAAGGTAGATCGGGTTTGATTCGGGGAAGGGGACACCAGATCTGGGCCCTAGGCCACGGATCTGGCCACATCTCACCATGCCGACCGTAGCTTACCGTGCGACAGGCGGGCGGTGAGGCGAGGTCGGCCCATGCGGCACGGAGTAGCACCGCTGGGACCGGAGACGAGAAGAGGAGGCGGCGCAGAAGGGAAGCCGGCAGTGGAGGCGGTAGAACCGGGGGAGGGGGAAACGAACCGGAGACGGAGAGGGGCGTCGGTGCAGCAGCACCTCCCGGGACTCTCCCGCGGTGGCTTCACCGATTGCGGCACCTGCGGCCGCGCCGTTGCTGGATTTGAGCCTCGGGATGCCGGCCATGGTGGAGGAGGCGAGAAGGGGATTTCTCGGGACGGAGGAAACGAGAATGAAGACCGAGCGACTGGCGTTGAGATGGGCCGAGCGTTGAGGACATGGGCCACGCCCGCGCGCCGAGCCTGACCGAGCCAGCCGAGCGGCTCGCGAGCCAGCTCGGCTCGGCTCGTTAAAGAAACCGAGCTCAACTCCTGGCTCGGCTCGGCTCGAAAATTCCACGAGCCAAGCCAAGCCGAGCCGAGCCTGTATCGAGCCGAGCCGAGCCGCGAGCCACGAGCTTTTTGTCCACCCCTACAGCCCACCAGCACCACGTTGAAGCCCAACTGTCGAAGAGCGTCAATGGAAGGACCAGTGAAACAATCCAATGTAGGGCATATTCTTTTTAACTGAAACTTATAGCTTTTAGCTACAGCTTGTGACTTTTAAACTGTTTGTACGAGAGATTACAGAGTAACAAAACTCACGTGCAGTTTTTGCCGATATAAATAAAGTTGGTACAGTATGTACTACAATTAACTAGTAGACTCTATCTTAAAAAGATATTCCGTTTAAAAGCTAGTTACTGTAGAAAAGCCAAAAAGTAGATTTTAGAAACTGAAAAGAATAGGCCCATAATGTCTCTCTGTTGTAGGGGTTGCCCCCACCTAAGCCCATCCGGCCTACTAAAGGATTGTAAATACACTTCATGGAAATATATATACAGGCCCTAGACATAGGGAAGGGGCAAGCATTGTCTATCCATCATCTCCACTATATTACTCTCCTACTTTACTGTTTGGTCAGTAGCCACAACAGTTGGCGCTGTCCGTGAGGACAACGGAGAGCAAGCCTTGAAATTTGAAAAGTGATGGCACCCAAGAAATCTTCATCGACAGTAAGGAAGAAGAGGAGCACCACGGCAGCGCTCGCGAACGCTAGGGTCTCGATCGGCACCCCGCCGGCATCTACGTCAACAGCTGGCGTGGATGGCAACGCTGGCGGTGCAAACGCTGGCGTCGACATCCGTGGCGCGGCGACTGACCGGGTTGGCGGGAGCGGTGACGTCTGTGCCCACGCTAGCATGGCCAGCGACCCCGCACTCAGTGTGGGAGCGGCAAGTGGCTCTGGTGGCAACATCGGCCCCGTCGCCAACCTCAGGGTCCGTCGCACCGGCGAGCTGAATAGCTCCGGAGCACAGGCCGTGGTCGCCACCAACCCGGTGGTTCGTGCCGACGCCCAGGCGGGTGCAACCACCTCAACGGTGGAAAACGCCTTGCTGGCAGCCCTCGGTACGTTGCAGCGTGAGCTGGCGGATCTCCGAGAGGCCGTGCAGGAGATGCAAGAGGCTCGGAGCCAGTAGGAGGCGCGGGGCCAGCAGACCCTACCGGTAGCGGCGACAGAGCCTGCACCAGATCGGGTGGACAGCCGCGATGCTTCCACCTCCAGCCGCGTCCCGCTTCGACGTGTTGATCCGGAGTCCCCCTCTCTGCTGGCCTGCAGCAATCGGCGTGGCCGGAGGACTTCAAGTTCCCCACCATCGAGCCGTACAAAGGCGACATGGACCTAGGGAACTTTGTCATCCCGATGTGTTTTAGAAATTAGAAATAGAAGTTGTTTGGAGCAGTGGCTTAAGCAGAGGGCAGTAGACTTTGCCTCTATAAATACACGTGTAAGTTAATGCATCACAAGATGCATATACCTAACAAGCACCTGTAAGCCTGCGACATTAATAGCTTGTCACGTCCATACACTTGGTCAGAATTAATAAATGGCGATGGCTAAGCTGATCCTGAGCTTGCTCGTGCACCTCCACGCCACGCTCCTGTTCCTCACGGAACGTTAGAGGGACGAGGCAACATAGGCAAGAAGGGAGGAGATGAGGAGGGAAGGAGACGAAGACTGAGTGGGTCGGGTGACGGAGCGTGAGAGGTGGAGGTGGTGGCCGAGGAGGAACACCTGGTGCAGGCGATAGGGAGCCTACATGTTAAACGATCCATTTTTGGTCTACCATACTATACGTGCCTAGGTTCATTGGACTGTGCATGCGTTCGAGGCTGAGTTCATGGGTCGACATGACACGACTAAATGAATCGTGTCTATATAGGCCTATGTTGGGTAGCCTATTTAGCTAGATCTGACACCGAGACTCAGGAACGTGCATGTGGCACGAGGCAGTCGAATTCTTTTTTATATAAGTCGAACACATGCAACTTATGTACTACCTCCATTTCAGTTTACTTGGCATTTTTGACCAAGTTTTTCTTCCACAAATGCTTGGCACTTTGCTATTTTCAATGCAAATTTTTGCTTGTGTGCTTGCATAGATAACAAAAAATATATGGCTTTACTATTTTTTGCAATTACTGTTTATTAGAGTAGTTAGTTGTTAGGACATTTTCGTTATAATGTAAAAATAATTACCTATATATATATATTCAATTAAAAATGTCAAGTAATTGAAAACGGAGGGACAATACAACACTTACACCACGCACACACGCACGCGTGTGAGTAGGGAAGCAATCGGAATGGATATAGACGGATATCGCTTATCTTATATTCTATTCCATATTTTTCCTCAGAGTTAGTGTCGGAGTCAGACACGGATAATGTCAGATATCTATTTCTCCATTCTATATTATTCTTAGGTGAAGTTACAACAGACTTCCTCGTATCATTTGACATACGGATATATACGGACGGATATCACTTATCCTGTATCTTATTCCATATTTTTTCCTCGGAGTCGAAGTCAGATACGAATAGTGCTAGATACCTATCTACCCCTTCTATATTTATTCTATATGTCTTCCATCGGTCGAACGGATGGAAATTATCTGCTTGTTTAGACCTACGTGCGAGCCCAGCTTTATCCAACGCCGAACGGCTGCGCGCGCGCTCGGGCACCCTGCTACAACGCGCACCGCTGCGGCGCTGTGCACGCGTACAACGCACACAACGCCTCCATGCACAACCGAGCCAGCCTGCTCACCTCACGACCGTCAGATCTAACTACCCATCCGACGGCGCACACAACTAGGGGTGGACAAAAAGCTCGTGGCTCGCGGCTCGGCTCGGCTCGATACAGGCTCGGCTCGGCTTGGCTCGGCTCGTGGAATTTTCGAGCCGAGCCGAGCCAGGAGTTGAGCTCGGTTTCTTTAACGAGCCGAGCCGAGCTGGCTCGCGAGCCGCTCGGCTGGCTCGGTCAGGCTCGGCGCGCGGGCGTGGCCCATGTCCTCAACGCTCGGCCCATCTCAACGCCAGTCGCTCGGTCTTCATTCTCGTTTCCTCCGTCCCGAGAAATCCCCTTCTCGCCTCCTCCACCATGGCCGGCATCCCGAGGCTCAAATCCAGCAACGGCGCGGCCGCAGGTGCCGCAATCGGTGAAGCCACCGCGGGAGAGTCCCGGGAGGTGCTGCTGCACCGACGCCCCTCTCCGTCTCCGGTTCGTTTCCCCCTCCCCCGGTTCTACCGCCTCCACTGCCGGCTTCCCTTCTGCGCCGCCTCCTCTTCTCGTCTCCGGTCCCAGCGGTGCTACTCCGTGCCGCATGGGCCGACCTCGCCTCACCGCCCGCCTGTCGCACGGTAAACTACGGTCGGCATGGTGAGATATGGCCAGATCCGTGGCCTAGGGCCCAGATCTGGTGTCCCCTTCCCCGAATCAAACCCGATCTACCTTACTTTGGTTGTTATTTTGATGTGATTTTTACTGGGTTGCTCACGAGGTGCTAGGTAGGAGGCAAGTTGCCCTGGCGAGCCACAGCCGGCGAGCAGCCATCCGCACGCCGAGGGAGTGCATGGTGGTAATTAGAGGCGTGGCTATGCCGGCGGTAGCATGCAACCACCTTCCTCTTCGGTGAGTCCCTGCCCCTTTTACTCTGCCTCTGGTTCTGCTGATGACTGGAGAACTCACTTGTACATCTCCAATTTCTCCATAGGCTGTCAAAGTTCAAACATGTCACTGCAATTGCAGACTAATTCTTCAGATGGTTAAATTGCCAGTATCCATGTGCTGGGAAATATGTCTCATCTTTGTATCATGTTAATTGTTAAACGGTCAGTGTGGTATGTTCGTGACGAACATATCAGCATGTTTTCCATATCTAGGCTGCAATCTGTTCTGAGAAAAAGTGATGTGATGATGTGATTTTGCTATGTAAGCCGATCTGTTCTGCAATCTGCACTTGAGATGATGTGATTTTTGCTTGCATTTTGAGCTAATCTTGGGTGTAGAAGCATCACATATACTCTGTTTCTTTCATATGTTTGCATAATAGCAATCAAAATATGTAATTTGTATTAACGAGCCTAACGAGCCGAGCCCGAGCTTTCCACCGAGCCGAGCCAAGCCTGGTTTTTAGCTCGTTACGCTAACGAGCCGAGCCGCTTCTTTAACGAGCTTTACCGAGCCGAGCCGAGCCGAGCCGAGCCGGCTCGATATCCACCCCTACACACAACGCCTCCATGCACAACCGAGCCAGCCTGCTCACCTCACGACCGTCAGATCTAACTACCCATCTGACGGCGCACACAACGCCTCCATGCACAACCGAGCCAGCCTGCCCACCTCACGACCGTCAGATCTAGCTACCCATCCGACGGCGCCTTACTGACCATTATTCCATTAAAACTCTTCAAAAGCACAAAGAAACTCGGCGAATTCCACCGAAACGCTCGACGGGAAGGGCGAAAAGACAGGTAGTCCACCAACCCACTCCCGAACGCCGGGAGATTCATGTTTTTGCAACTCTTAAGATTGGTCAATTACCCCTGTCACTTACATGTGGGGTCGTCTGAGTCACTGACGATGGGCCAGGATGACAAATATGATGCCACTCATCTCATAAGGGTGGCAAAAAGTTAAATTATCCCCGAACGGCGGCATGGAGCAAGTCAAGCCAGCCGAAGCGGCGAGGAACAAGAAGGTGGTGCTGCGGGAGTACATCAGCCGCGCGCCGAGGGAGGACGACATGGTGCTCGTCGACGGCGACACCGTAGCGCTGCACATCCCCGAGGGCGCCGCCGGCCCCGCGGTGCTGGTGAAGAACCTCTACCTCTCCTGCGACCCCTACATGCGCGGCCGGATGCGGGAATTCCACGTCTCCTACATCCCCCCATTCAAGCCCGGATCAGTAAAATTCTTTTTTTTTTTCCTCTTCAAATTATGCTCCCTTTCGCTTGATCTCTCTTGTTGATTTCTCAAGAAATCAGGTCTGCGTTCATCTCTACATAGGTGATTTGTTTACTGATCAGGCAATTTCTTGGTCTGTCAAGGTTATAGAAGGGTTTGGCGTGGCGAGAGTGGTGGATTCCACCCATCCGGGATTCAGTGCGGGTGACATTGTTTCGGGACTGACTGGTTGGGAGGAATACAGTGTGATCGACAAGCCTGAACAGCTTAGGAAGATTCAGCAAAGTGACATTCCACTCTCTTATCATTTGGGGCTTCTTGGTGAGTTTGTTAATCATGCTTTTAAATATTCAGTTGAATTCTAAAGCATATACAGCAGAAATCATGAACCAAAAAGATTGTCCTTTAAGGAGAACCAGGTGCACGATGTTTTATAGAAAGTCTAACCTTGGTTGCACAAATTTGTGGTATGTATTTGAGAAGAAAAGGAGGGTTACAGACGAATGAATAATGGGTGTGCGGATGAGGGAAATGTCGAGTGGTCTTTTCTTGGTTGTTGTGATGAATTGGCAATGCCGTGATGAAAACTAGTGTATACTGATCCGTGTCGCTACTGTTTCTTAATCCTTTGTTTGTGGCGTGATGAAAACTAAAGTATGCTTGTACCTACTGTTTTCTGAAAATTTTGTATGTGGTGTGATGAAGACTAGCGTATACTGATCCGTGTAGCTATTGTTTCTGAAATTTCTTTCTGTGAGCTTTCTTTGATCCAACATGCTAACTCACATTCTGGCCTTCACCCACAGGCATGCCTGGTTTTACAGCTTATGTTGGATTCTATGAGATCTGCTCACCAAAGAAAGGAGAGTTTGTCTTTGTTTCTGCTGCATCAGGAGCTGTTGGCCATATTGTTGGTCAACTTGCAAAGCTCCATGGATGCTATGTCGTTGGAAGTGCTGGAACAGATCAGAAAGTACTCACTTAAACTAGTAGTTGCATTGTTTACCTGTATAGTTGTATCATTCAGGGTCTACAATAATGTTTCAGGTTGAGCTCCTGAAGGACAAGTTTGGATTTGATGCAGCTTTCAATTACAGAGAGGAGCCTGACTTGAATGCAGCCTTAAAAAGGTAAGACCTTCTCCTTCAGGAAAAAAGATACAACAGCTCTGTCTTTGCATAAACCATTGATGAATCAAGATATATTATAAGGAGCGTCTAATAATCACAGTAAAAAGAATGAACTATCAGTGAACCTACCTAAATAACATGGAACGCTTTCCCATGATAGCTTAATTTGCGAGCATAAAAATTTGCATCATCAACTTATGTATTATCTGTTGAAACCAATAATTCCATTGAACTCAGTAAACAATTCAGAATTACATAGTAATGCTGCATTTTTCCTTGTCTAGGTACTTTCCTGAAGGTATCGACATCTACTTTGAGAACGTAGGTGGACCAATGCTTGATGCTGTACTCCTCAACATGCGGACACATGGTCGCATTGCAGTATGTGGGATGGTCTCCCAGCATGGGATAACCGATCCTGTAGGGATCCACAACCTCTTCTGCCTGGTGGCGAAGCGGATACAGATGCAGGGTTTCATCCAGAGTGATTACCTCCACTTGTTCCCACAGTTCCTCAACGACATGACCAAGCATTACAGGGATGGCAAGATTGTGTATGTAGAAGACATGAGCATCGGGCTGGAGAACGGACCTGCTGCCTTCGTTGGTCTATTCAGTGGTAAAAATGTCGGCAAACAGGTCGTGTGCGTGTCACAGGAGTGAAGTCCGTGTACGTTCTGATGAATATTAGGAACTTCTCATGTATTCTTTTTCTTTTTTCTTTTTTGAAAAAAGAGAAGCCTCTCATGGATTGAGGCAATTGATGGATGTTTGTCTGATCCTGTTAATTTGTTCTGAACAAATCCGAGTTCCTACATGTGTAGTTAGGACTAGGAGAAACATTGTCTTCACTCTTGACAAAGTTTTGGCTGCCCGTCACATATAGCTTGGATGCATACTTACCGAGACAAAGAAAATCCGTGCGATGGCTGTGTAACGCGCATGCGTGTGACCGCGTGAGGAAACGCACGCTGATCAAGCCGAAGACTGGTTTGACTTCCGCGGGTGTGCAATCGCCTTCACATGATCTTTGTGCGACCGCAGAGCTCCTCACCGCACGCCAAGCGGGTGAAGCACGCTGGTCGAGAGCGAAAAACGACGCTGCTGCTTCGGGTGACAAGCGTGGTCGAGCGACGCACGGGAAAGCGCTGAACGAGCTCGCCTCGAAGCACCACGCGGGAGAGCTGTCGCCGCCACCAATTTTTTTTTCTCGAGTGAGATCTAACAATTTTTTACTGCTGAATTATGTCCGTAGCTATAAAGTATCTTTTGACACCACTTAAATTGTAACATAAAAATTACATCTCAAAATTCTCAAGTTAACTCCTAGCCATATCTTAAATCCATGAGTTCTTATCCAATTCTAATAAATAAAAGATCCAAAACCCTAGGGTCCAAAATCTGGCCTCCAGATCGCACCTCCGTAGTATCAACACACATCATCCATATTTGATCTCCACACGATCCAACTCGAGCACGACCGTCTTCTCCAGCCTTTTTGACCCTCTGGACCATGACTTCGCACCAAGTCATCTCCAGGTACTTACCATAGATCATGATTATCTCCAAGTTACTCTGCACATGCAAAGACCAAATCAATATTTTTTCCGGCACAAGTTCTTCCCAACTTAACCGATATAAGTCTACACACGTTACATGCCTCGTATAACAACACTAAGTAATATTGTTAATTATTTATCATCATAAAAATTCTAACTCTAGCCAGATGATCTAACACCTGTGTACGTTCTGATGAATATGAGGAACTTTTCATGGATTCATTTTTTCTTTAAAAAAAAGAGTAACCTCTCATGGATTGAGGCAATTGATGGATGTTTGTCTGATCCTGTTAATTTTGTTCTGAATAAATCCGAGTTCCTGCATGTGTAGTTAGGACTAGGAGAAACATTGTCTTCACTCTTGACAAAGTTTTAACTGCCCGTCACATATAGCTTAGTGTCACTATCCTCAATCGATGATGTGATGGCATCAGGCAGAAAGTTCTACCACCTATTTATTTGGCCTTATCTTAAATCTGACCTTATCTTAAATCCATGAGTTCTTATCCAATTCTAATAAATAAAAGATCCAAAACCCTAGGGCCCAAAATCTGGCCTCTAGATCGCACCTCCGTAGTTTCAACACGCATCATCCATATTTGATCTCCACACGATCCAACTCGAGCACGACCGTCTTCTCCAGCCTTTTTGACCTTCTGGACCATGACTTCGCACCAAGTCATCTCCAGGTACTTACCGTAGATCATGATTACCTCCAAGTTACCCTACACATGCAAAGACCAAATCAATATTTTTTCCGGCACAAGTTCTTCCCAACTTAACCGATATGAGGCTACACATGTTACATGCCTCGTATAACAACACTAAGTAATGTTGTTAATTATTTATCATCATAAAAATTCTAACTCTAGCCAGATGATCTAACACATGTGTACGTTCTGATGAATATGAGGAACTTTTCATGGATTCATTTTTTCTTTAAAAAAAAGAGTAACCTCTCATGGATTGAGGCAATTGATGGATGTTTGTCTGATCCTGTTAATTTTGTTCTGAATAAATCCGAGTTCCTGCATGTGTAGTTAGGACTAGGAGAAACATTGTCTTCACTCTTGACAAAGTTTTAACTGCCCGTCACATATAGCTTAGTGTCACTATCCTCAATCGATGATGTGATGGCATCAGGCAGAAAGTTCTACCACCTATTTATGTCTTGGTGGTGTGAGTCTTCGGATACTGCTCAAAATGGAGACAATTGGCACACGGTCAGGTCAGTCGTTCTTCAATCGGATACTACCACCTATTTAAATGCTCGGGTGGAGGGACTCTCCTTTTAAGAGCTGTGCCCGTTCATCTATTGCGGGTGGTGGCTTCTGCTTTGTCTGGATCAACTGGTGAGTTTTCTGAAACACCTCATCTTTGTCCAAAATCAATGCGTAGCAGAGCATCTAGCGAGAAGTATTGCATGAAAACAAAGAAATAAGAATATTTTGAGTTGTTCTTTGCCGTGCTGTAAGGAGCTCCGTGGCGTCTCCATATCTGAGAACATCGTTTCTTCTTTGTACAAGCAATATGTTCAATTCTCTTTAAAAACAAGTAGTGATGTGTTCAAGTAGTTACACTTGAAATTTTGTGCAGGTGATACCGGAATTGAGAAGCTGCAATTTTTGGCCGAGGAGCCGTCCGTTTATACACCACGTCAGGGATGGCTGATGATATCAAGTTCCTACTTTTGTTGGTGCTCTTGAGCAGCTCATCATCTTGTTTTGGTTCTGAACTTGATATCCAGTGCCTGAAGACTGTGCTACAATCAGTGATTGATCCGAACGGCATTCTCAAATCCTCATGGATTTTTGGCAATAACAGTAACGGTTACATATGCCGATTTACTGGCGTGGACTGCTGGCACACCGACGAGAACAGGGTTCTCTCTTTGCGCCTCGGCGACCTTGGCCTTCAAGGCCAGTTCCCTAAAGGTCTTCAGAATTGTACCAGCATGACTAGACTGGACTTGTCTTGTAACAACTTTTCAGGGCCGATCCCTGCCGATATTCTCCAGCAGGTGCCGTATCTGACATCTCTGGACCTCTCTTACAATAACTTTTCAGGTGAAATCCCCGTCGGTATCTCAAATATGCCGTACCTGAACGTGCTCAACCTTCAGCACAACCAACTCAACGGCAAAATTCCAGAGCATTTCAGTGCGAGCACACGGTTAACTTCATTCAATGTTTCAGACAATTTACTATCCGGGGCTATTCCATCTTCATTAAGTAAGTGGCCGGCTTCAAGCTTTTCTGGTAACCAAGGGCTTTGTGGTGCACCGTTGGACAGGACGAGATCGAGATTGATACGAGTCAGGCTGCACAGAATCAACGATGATTCCAGTATCGGAGCGGCTGTCGGGTTCGTGGCGGGGTTCGTGGTGGCCTTCTACTTCCCGCACTGCTTCATCTTCTCCCAGAGGCTCCATCCCTATGTCTTTCGCATATGATGATTATGATCCATTTGTTTTGAAGCTTTTGTCTGTCATGGACCTCCGGAGGCCAAATGAGCACTTCAACAGCGATACTAGTTTTCCCCCCTTCAGCAGCAAGTAGTTTTCACCTGATATGTACAACTAGTAACTTTGCAAGTGACAGTTTTTGCTGTGTAATGCAAATTTCAACACTTCCAAAATGATTTGATGGATCAGTGGTCCTGACAATTTATGAAACCTAACTCATTTCTAGATTCCAAAAGAAATGCAAAGAACCGTATCGGTGTTAAGGATTGTGAAGTGTCTACTGGAACATTTTCTTTTGAGGAGAACGAACCCAACAACTTCCATCACAATAGCATAATAATTCAGAGTCCATTGAGTCTATCAACAAATATACAGGAGCAAGCAAACAATATATACTGTAGGATCGATGATGACAATTAGAGAGGGATGAATGATTGTAGTGCGCACCGAAAGTTTTTCTCAAAATTTATCGTCTCCTGAATTTTTAACCTGTCCACAAAAACCGTAAAACAAAACAAAAAGAGATAAAAAAGACAAATTACGTTGATGATCACAGATCACAAAACCAGTGAAGCCTAATCACCTACGGCCATCACAACTCTTTTTTTTCTCTCGAACACGCAGGAGAGCTGCGTATCATTATATATAGAAGAAAAAAGGGGGGGGGGGAGAGCCCTTACAACACCACACACACCACCAACACACTTAGGATCCTAAAAACAAGTGCGCCACAAAAACACAAATGCCGACCAGAAAAACTAACTTTGACAAATCATCCTTCAGGAGGCACTAGGGCAAAGAGGTGAGTAATACCTCGCGCCCCGGCCAATTCCCAAAGATGCAACTCCTCTACAACTAATATCAACGCACGAGCAACACTAGGAGCAGCACCATCAAAGACACACTTATTGCGATGATTCCACAAAGTCCAAGCGCCCAAGATCACGAGGGAATTGAGCCCCTTCCGTATAACATCAACAACCTCCTTGGAAATCCTATCCCACCAGCCATCAAAAGACTCCTCATTTTGCTGCGGACAGAGATGCTGCAACCCAACATTTCGCAGAAGAGAGAACCAGAATTCCCGGGCAAAGACACAGGACAACAGCAGGTGGTTAATGCTTTCAGCAACTTGATCACAATGTGGGCAGCTTGGAGGATGGGGGAGACCACGCCTTGCAAGCCGATCCGCCGTCCAACACCTGTCCCGAGCGACTAACCACATAAAGAAACGACACTTCCCAGGTGCCCACGACTTCCAGATTCTCTCCCAAGGACTGAAGGTGATCATCCCCTGAAGAAGTGCATCGTAAGCCGATTTAGCTGAATAAATACCATCACCAGAGAAGCGCCAGGCATGGGAGTCTTCCACCTCCGGCTGCAGCGACACACTTGAGATGGCGTCCCAGAGGCCAAGAACCTCAGAAATAACCCCTACCGTTAGTGCCCCTTGAATGTCCGAGAGCCAAGATTGGTCGTTGAGAGCTTCAAGTATTGTCCTTCTATTGACTCTACGTTTGGGCACTAGCGCAACCACTTGGGGTGCAATATCTTCCACTCGCTGACCATCAATCCATCTATCAGCCCAAAAGAGAGTCCTTGCACCATTTCCCACATGAGAGATAATCGCTATAGAGAAGAAAGCCTGAATATTTTTATGAACACGAATCTGAAAAACACCCTAAGGACATGAAGGATCCACCTTTTGAAGCCACAACCACCTCAACCTAAGAGCCCAGCCAAGAGTCTGCAGATTGGAGATACCAAGCCCTCCAAGCACTTTAGGGAGGCACACCTTTGGCCAAGCCACTAAGCAATGGCCGCCTTTTGCATCCTTTCTTCCTCGCCACAGGAAACTTCTTCTAATTTTGTCAATTGCCTTGATAGTCCATGGAGGGAGATCGATAGCCATGGCAAGATAAACTATCATGGAAGTGAGCACATGTTGTACCAAAATTCTTCGGCCTTCCTTAGTCAACAGGTCCGCCTTCCATCCTGGCAGACGGCCAGCGATTCGATCAATATAAGGCATAATCTGGTTTTTGGATAATTTTTTCAAGGAGAGCGGCACTCCGAGATATTTGCAAGGAAAAACAAGCAGCCCACAAGGAAGATGTTCCTGTAAAATGTTGAAGTCCCTCTCAGTGCACTGTATGGGGAAGGCATTACTTTTTTGCACATTTGTTTTCAACCCAGAAGCTTCACCAAACAAGTTGAACAAATCAAGAGAGAGATCAATATCACTGGCAGTGGGTCGGAGGAAAATCACCACATCATCCGCATAGATGGAGATTCTATGTTGAATTGCCCGAGAAGATAGGGGCTGCAACAAGCCTACCTCAGAAGCCTTGGAGAAAATATGGCTCAACACATCCATGACTAGAATGAAGAGCATCAGTGAGAGAGGGTCGCCTTGTCTCAGCCCTCTCCGATGAGAAATAACCTCACCTGGAACCCCATTCAGAAGGACTTGAGTGGATGAAGAGGACAATAAACCACAGAGAATATCTCGCCAAAAGACACTAAAACCCAACTTTTGTAGAACCTCCAACAAAAAGCTCCAAGCCACTGAATCAAAAGCCTTAGAAATATCTAGCTTGAGAAGGATGCTAGGCTGCTTTTGTTGATGAAGGAATCTGGCCAAATGCTGCACAAGCATAAAGTTATCCTGAATGAATCTCCCCTTAATAAATGCGCTTTGGTTATGTGTCACTAGTTCATGCAACCGACCTGCCAATCTGTTGGCAAAAACCTTGGTGAGGAGTTTAGCAAAGCTGTGAACAAGACTAATGGGCCGGAAGTCCTTGACATTAGTGGCATCCATCTTCTTTGGCAAGAGACTGATATAGGCAGTGTTAAGCAACTCAAAGTTATGAAATTTACGGCTCCAAACAGCTGAGATTGCCATCATGATGTCATCCTTTATGAGAGGCCAACAAAACTGATAGAAACACCCTGTGAACCCATCCGGACCCGGGGCTTTGTCCGAGGGTAGTCCTGAAACTGTTCTCCAAACTTCCTCTTCGGAAAAGGGGGCATCCAAACAAGAGAGGTCAAAAGCTGGAATGTTAAGCTCATCAAGATTAATTGAGAACTCACGGTCTGAATTGGAACCAAGCAATCCCTGATAAAAATCAGCAACAACCCTCTCTTTTTCTTCATGAGTAGTTAGCACTTGATCGCCGTCAACAAGCTTGGCTATGAAGTTTTTCTGCTTCCGATGGCGAGCATGGAGGTGGAAAAACGCTGTATTAGCATCACCCTCTTTAAGCCATGAAATGCGAGAGCGACTCCGAGCAATCGTTCTCTTGAGAGAGGAAAGGGCCAGAGTATGCTTCTTGAGCTGGTTTTTAAGCCAAACTTCAGCATGCAACAATACTCTACCATCCTGAGCTATTTCCAGCTGATGGAGAAGTTCTCTGGCCAAGGCAAGTTGAGAGTCAATATGTCCTACCTTTCTTTGGCTCCAACTATGCAATCTAGCACTGGTGGCTTTCAACTTTCTTGCCAAAGTATCGAAGGGACATGAACTGCGTTGAACTGACTGCCAAGCTGCCTCCACTGTATCTTGGAAACCATCTATCTTCGGCCAGAAGGACTCAAAATGGAACCTCCTCAAGCCGGCCTTAATATCATGCAAGCCAAGGATAAGAGGGCAGTGATCTGAATCCTCAGTGGCGCTGCTCTGCAGCAAACAATTTGGGTGCAGGACCTCCCAATCCAAGGAGCAAAACACTCTGTCCAGCCGTACCAAAGTAGGGGAGTCATGCCGATTTGACCAAGTGAATTTGCGACCATGCAGCGGCAGATCCTTTAAAGCGAGGTCATTGATCAACCTTCGAAATCTCCCCATCATAGCACGGTCCAGATTACTGTTATTCTTGTCCTCTAACATATATATCAAATTAAAATCTCCAAGCACAACCCAAGGACCTTGGCAGGCCGCCCGAACGTCCCTTATCTCCTGAAGGAAGAGGATCTTGTTGTCAATTCCTTGCGGACCATCACAACTCTCGCCCGGTCACAATCGTACATGCAAGCAAAACAATAGCATCATCTCTGCATCTACCCTACTCTATAATTCACCAAAATTTTCTTTGCTAAATCCACCCCCTCAACCACCCCTACAGTCATGCCTAATTTAAGTTCACCCAGATTTGTGTACCAAAAGGTTCCAACTTCATTCAAATGGATGGCCTGGATCTCTCCTCAACCCTTCTTCTCTTACTCATTGAAAATCCAAAGGCCAATATTATTTGGATCATGCACATCATCATTGAACCGGTACCTACCCGACGCCCACGCACCCACCCCGACGCCCACGCTCCTGCCTCCCCCAACTGAACCCGTGCGCTCGCCTCAGATTCTCCGCCGCCTCCTCCCCTGTGATTCTCCGCCGCCTCCTCCCCTCTCTCCTCCTCCTCCGCTGCTCCTCCGCCGTCGCCGCCTCCTCCGCTCCGCCGCCGCCGCCTCCTCCCCACCCCTTCCCTCCGTCCCGTCTCGTCTCGGCCTCTGCCTTCCTCCGTTCCTCATCTCTCCTCTCCTCTCCTCTCCTCACCCCGAGCGCGACACCTCCCCACCGATTCCTCCACACGCGCAGGAGCTCGAGTCGAGCTCTCTCTGGTGCTCTCTTATCCTCCCGGTCGCGAGTCTAGGGTTTGGGGCTCGCCTCCCCTCCCTCTCCCCCTCCGATGGCTTCCGCCGCCGCCGAAACCCTCGCCTCGTTTACCATCGCGTCCCCCTCCCGGTCACTTCTTCGCCCCCTCCCCCGGAGAGCCGCGGCCGGAGGCGGGGCCGCGTCCATCCGCCTCTTCGCTGTGCCGCCGCGGGGCCTGCGACGGAGACTTCGGGCAAGGCGGGGGAGCCGGGGAGATGGTCTCTCCACGGCAAGACGGCCCTCGTCACCGGCGGCACCCGCGGCATTGGGTACGCCCCGACACCTCTCTCTTCACTAGCAGCACCGCAACTCTGCGAGATCCCCTCGACTCGATCGGTGGTCGACGTGAGGAGCTCGTGTGATCGTGCGCAGGCGTGCGGTGGTGGAGGAGCTGGCGGCGCTGGGGGCGGTCGTGCACACCTGCTCCCGGAAGGAGGAGGAGCTGGGCGAGCGCCTAAAGGAGTGGGAGGCCAAGGGCTTCCGCCTCACCGCCTCCGTCTACGACCTCTCCGTGCGGGACCAGCGGGAGAACTCTGTGGTGAGCCCTTGTTTTGTATCCACTGAATGCCCAGTGTTCTTGTTTGTCTCTGTAAGTATGTTGTTACTGCATTATATTATCCATTTCTCCTTTCGGATTCTCCATTGACCTTAAGCTGGGCTCTAGGTAAACACAAGTGGTCAGTTTGTTGGCGTTGCCGAAATGGTTGGTCCTGTTGACTTTGACAAGACGGTGGATTATTGGCAACAAGACAAGTGGAATGGCTGCTTTCCAGTTAAGTGGCACATTGTCAAGGACTCAAGGATGTATTTAAATAATTGTATTTTACTTCAGATAATTCATGTCATGCCATATTTTCTTGATAATATTTAAATTTTGATCCGGTTTGTCAGGTTCAAACTTTAGTTGATGAGAACAATAAAATGTGAAATATTTATCTCCATTATGATCATGGTGGCTATGCTATGACTCATAGGAGCCCTCGTATATAAGCTAGGCGTAAGGATGTTTCATAGAATGTCATATTTCTGTGCATCAGATATGCAATTTTGTGATGAATTGGTGTTGCCACAGCCTCCAGCCCACAATGTTGTTCAGCCATTCACGAATTGACAAAAAAAGTACATTTAAGGGGTGGTCAATGCATTTATATAATCCTTGATTGCTTGGCAGTATGATTGATGTTTTTCAGTGGCCTCCATACATGTCTGCTCCTCTTGTCTCCATAATGCTGCAGGTTAAGCTTGTGCAAGGTCTTGAAATGCTGAAGATTTTCAAGGACCATGTCAGTAAGACCTCAATTTTGGATGATTTTGTATTTTATGAGAACCGGCAAAAGTTGATGCAGGAAAAGAGAGCAAAACAGCAACTTCTTCAAGGCCAGGCAAGTACTATATTCATGCTTTACAGCCTTATGTGGATAAACCTGTTGAGAATTTAAGGACTATCTCAGATTGGTTGTGCGGTACGATAGGTTCTGATACCTGCTTGTTGTTCACATTGTGCAGGCCTGCGATGCCGGGAACAGGAATGTTTCTCTCGAGGAGGACAAGAATGGAATTAATGGTAAGCAACCCATAGTTCAGAAACAGACATTGAGCGAGGAGGGTACCCCTGTTGCTGGGGAAGGGTTGAACGCCTCCAAACCTGCAGCTGAAAGTGGTGTAGCAAATTGCAATTAGCGCTATATATTTTCTTACGCTTATTGCCACAGCAGGCAGTGTATACTGCAAACTCAGCAGGTTCGCAGTATCTGCAAATCAAAGTTTTAAGGAATACCGCATGAATTGTAGACTTTGTTTGGGACTCGGGGAGCTAAAATTGGTATCAGACTTCAGTAGGGGGTGTCAGGGGAGTGGCTCAGTTTTACTTCTATTTTAGCTTGTGACTGGTTCTTGGTCTGTCTGTGATAGGTCTCATGTATACTTTGTGACATGGGGTTTTATGTAACCCCTCAACTCTTTTTTTGCGTCTTGTTTTAGCCTTTTCTGTATTGTTATTGTTAGCGAAGCAACCAATTTTCTATACATTTGTGCAACATCAAGGTAGTTTTTCGAGTGTTGCAGTACTGGAGAAAGTAATAAAAACAAAGAACTCTGTGGTGAGCCATTGTTTTGTATGCCTGTGATAGCTGATGGTAAAATTTTGGAGTGTGTTGGTGAAGGTTTTATTTTAATGATTTAGGTGAATATTTTCATTTGAGAATCGCATTCTATTCAAACATGGATCAGTACTGCCAAAAACACGGGGAGCTAGACTAGAACTACCTGACACAAAATGTTTTGATGCATGAGGGGTTTGTCAGAGTACAAGTTGACCCTGTAAATTGAACTGTTTGCTCAATCTGGATGTACATTTTGTTTTATGTTTTTTGTTCCTTCCATTTTGTAATTCAATTACCACAGCTTGCTCATTCCAAGATCTGAATGTTCTTGTTGATTTATCATGTGTTTCTTCACTTGCTGGTAGGTAAACAATGTGGGGACAAACATAAGGAAACCAACTACTGAATTTTCTGCAGAGGACTACTCATTTTTGATGGCCACTAATCTTGAATCTGCGTATCATTTGTGCCAACTTGCACATCCTCTTCTAAAAGCATCTGGGTCAGGCAGCATTGTTTTCATATCATCAGTCTGTGGGGTGGTAGCCGTATTTAGCGGTACTCTCTATGCTATGACTAAAGGTAACTGCCGTAGCTTAGTACTGAATGCACCTTCAGTTTCTTACTTTCTTGAGCATGTGTAAACATAAGGTGCTTCAGACATCTGGCATGCATAACCAGCTATGAGTATTGTTTTGGTGCCATCAACCAATTGACCAAGAATTTAGCATGTGAATGGGCGAAAGACGGCATAAGAACCAACTCTGTTGCCCCGTGGTATATCAAGACCTCACTTACGGAAGGAGTAAGGGTCTCACTTCTGTTATTCATCTTAAGTTATAGTATTTAACTACACAGTAAGTCGGAATATATTGTTCAATCCATTGTTATGACGTAGTATGCAGGCTGCATAAAACTGGTTCAGGCTTCTCTACCCCTCTATAATACACCAAAATTTTCTTTACTAAATCCACCCCCTCAACCACCCCTACAGTTATGCCTAATCTAAGTCCACCCAGATTTGTGTACCAAAGTAATCCAACTTCATACAAATGAATGGCCTGGATCTCTCCTCAAGTCTTCTCTTACTCATTGAAAATCCTAAGGCTAAAATCATCCGGATCATGCACATCATTGAACAGAATCCCACCCCGACGCCCACGCAAACGCACCCGACGACCTCGCTCCTGCCTCCCCCCAACTGAACTCGTGCGCCTCCTCGGCTCCTACCCTCGGTTTTCTCCACCGCCTCCTCCCCTCCCTCATCCTCCCTCCTGTCTCCTACCGCTCGGGATTTCGAGCCTTGTTATAGTTAGGCATCATTAATGGACTGGCTGTAATCCTTTTCCTTGATCATATGATATAGGATGCAGATCCTAATGTCTCTGTTGATTTTAGAGTAAATGTCATGAAGTAAATTACCATCCCTTTGGACATGCATGTGTTAAGCAAATGGACTGAACTGAATTCAGACTGATGTGACATCGCATTTTCGATCTTAGGCGAAGTGCTCTGTTGCCTGGCACTGCAACTGTTTTAAATCTTTGAAATCATATTTATTGCTGTCTCTTATTTCTCAGCCTTTCATATCTTAGTAGCTTTCAGTTCACTTCTCTTTTCTTTAGATATCTCTATGACCCTATTCTAATTCATCTAAATGCAACAGATAGTGCAGCTCAGGCTAGCCCCTCGAGTGCTGGTTGGTCACAGCTTTGGTGGAAAAGGTTTTGCTTGTTTTCTTCTGTTTCTCTTATTTCACTCATCATTACCATTTGCGTATGGTCTGGTTTACATTGTAAGTAATCCATAATTGCTCCTGTACTCATAATCGTGCTTTGCAGTGGCTATGAGTATGGTAGAACAAGCTGCAAAACCACTTGCCCGTCCTGTGAGGGTAAGCTCGACTACTTCCGAATGATATTAGTGTAGAAGTAATGGAATGACAGTAATTATTTCTAATCTTTCTGTTAATTTCTTCTGTATATTCTGTTCCTTAAAGGTATGGGTTCTTGATGCTACTCCTGGCAAAGTTTGTGCTTGGATCAAGGGGGAAGGTAATACTCAAGCCCTTTTGGTGTTGCCTGTGCAATGTGCATCTAGAAATTTAATTAACACTTATTTATGAATGGTCTATCCATTTTCAGGTGTGAAGATCTGGTTTCTGGCAATCATCTACTTCATCTTTGGGGTTCCTGGTGCAGATGTGTTATGGTATCGCCCTCTTTATAATGCTATGAGGTGTATATACTTGCATTTGATACAAATGGCTTTTTCTATGATAATTTCAGTGAGACAGTGGCATGAATTGTATATTGTTGCGCATTTTGATGCCCCTGTAATAACACACTAAAATTTGTAGAGCATTGTGAAACAAAGCTACACTGTGCAGTTTCCACTATATTGCATAGACCCCATTTTTGGACTCACCATGTTGTGCGTGGTCGGTTTTGACCACGTCGAGAGTGGTCGGTAACGACCACGTTGTCCGACCATGTTGAGATTGTTCGTTTTATTTTTTACAAATTTTATCTTGTTTTGTATTTTACCGTAGCGTTAGCATGGGTACACTACTAGTGCAGATAAAAAGAACATGATTAGCCTCTTCTAATCACACGGCCAGTGCCTACCTTGATCCACACATGCATGCAAGCCACTACTCCTTGATGCGAGCAATCAAACTCACAGCAGCCACGCGTATAATACGAGTATGTATTCCTTTTTTTTAATCTACTCGGCCAGCAATCGTAATCACCAAAAAGCCATCATCATTGGACCAAATAGCAAGCATGCATGTAACCACCTGACAGAGGTTAGTGTTGTAAATGTTGCGATATAAGCATATTTGCACATTTTATTCCAGCCAAAACAAGCATACAAACAATATATTTCCAGCATAAGAAGAATGACATTAATTGCATATAAACATGTAATTCTAACTTGCCATTCAACTCCACATATATATTCAAAGAATATAACTTATATGCTGCTGAAAATAACATGATAAACAGTCCTAAGAACAGTAAAACAATTAATTCCAGCATATAACAAATTAATTGTTTCATTATTGCTCTCAGAACAGAGTTGCGCAAAATCATAGATTTTGGCCTTCTCATGCACATGTCATAACTCTTCATAATTAATCCAACAACTAGAATCTAAGACTTGAGCTCTAATTATTTGATTCCCAACAAACTGAATAAACAGAGATTAAATCTCTAAGCAATTCTGTACCTCTACCAGATTACAAGCAATGATATAAATGACAGTGATCTAGATATAATCAGATAACAATCTGCAGACCGAATTAGACAAAGTGAAGAGAAATACTAGGTACAAACAGAACTGAACCACAAAGAATACTGCATTAACACTGTAATCTGACCAGGATAACAAATCACTGCACTACTCTTAAAATCAATTGCAGGTAATCAGGTTCAGATTCATATACAGAACTACAATAAACTACAAAACAACCAACAGAGATCAAAACCCTAGAGCTCAAGCCTAAATCAGTTATCTGGATTAACTTCAGTATATGACTAAAATCATCACAGAGCAAACTCATGCGCCCACAATCATTCACAGTAAATCTTTAATACTTGAACAAATCACCAGATCAAGAATTACTGCTGAAATGAAGAGAATCACAAATATACTCACAGAACTGACAGTACTCAAAACTGTCTGAAGATCACAACCAATATGGCAAGGCACGAGGAACTCGCTATCCCAGAAAATCTATCAACCCGCTGTCGCAAGCGAGTGGATGATTCACGGAGATACAATGCCGCACTCCTCCTTTCAGCCGAAAACTCAAAAGAAGAAGCCGAGGTTCGGGAATGCCGCACAAGACCACAGACTACCCTGGCCGTGAGCGATCAAACACAACAGGGGAATGCGCCGCCGCCTTGTTCTTCCTCGGCTGGACCCCTCAAGATCCCGGGATGCACCAACCCATATTAGGGTTTACACACGGGACCGAACAAGGCCTCAATCGGAGAAGGCCTGAGAGCCGAGTCTCCGCCCACCGAAGAACAAAGAGGAGAATCAATCACGAGAGGGAATCGGGAATGGAAGAAGCTCTACCAACCGTCGGGCTGCGCCTCTCCTTTTGAAGAGGAGATGAGGCACGGCTGCGGGGTGGCGTGAGCGGCCGGCTCTGGAGAACCCGGGCCTACCCCCGCCTCCGCCGCACTGCCCGCCATCTCCCCTCTTGCCCGAAGAAACTGGATCTGGGAGAGGAGTTCAAAGCCGTCACACGGGAGAGAGAGCCACCACAGCCACCAGTGACCCAATCGGGGTTTGTCTCCTCCCCCTTATCTCTTTGCTCGTGAGACCAACAGGTGGGCCCCACCTTTAGGGCTCCCTTCCACTCTTATCAATTGGGAAATTCCCAAAATGCCCTCTCAAATACAACAGTTAGGTACCTTCGCGTGGAAAAAAAGACAAGTGGCAAAGATTTTTGACTACAAGTAGCAATCAATGAGCCTCAAAGCATGCAAAAATCCTTTTTCTAATCACATCTGCTTGCATCCACCCAAAACCATACCTTCTCTCGGCTATTAAATCCTCACGTCGTCAAAGCCTCACACGGAAACGACGTCGCAATCAAACCTCATCTCCAGCTGCCGCTTCGGACTCAGATTCTAAGAGTCCGCTCTTAACCTTAATACAACTTATCCAATTAGGTCTGGGCTTTTTTTATCTCAACCAATCTTTTAGCCCACTAGTATTTAAGGGACTCGAAACCCTTCCTAACACGGGTTTTTCTAAATTCCAACTCATCACATGTCGAAGCGTATAGGACTATACCTCCCGTAGCTTCTCCACGCATTATCCACTTTTGATCTCCATGTGCTCCAGTGTGAGCCCGACTAACTCGTGACATCCTCGACTACCTGGACCTCAGATTTCCCCCTCTTAGTCCCGGTTTTCCTCGTCACCGACTATAACCGTTTTCACACCCAACCTACACATGTAAATATCAAATAACGTTTTTCCGGCACAAGTTCTTTCTAACTTGACCAATATTATCCTCGCACACACGCACATGTATCAATAACAATACTAAATAATATTGTTAATTATTTATCATCATAAAAATTCTAGATCTAGGCACATGGTGTAACATATACACTGAATCCAGCATGACGGAATCAGAGTAACAAGTAACCACGTAGAGCAGCCATCTTAATTCTGGAAAGTTTCCCTTTCTAATACTATATATATTACGTATGGGGGACTCGCTGGAAGGGGAGGCTATCCACGTGTCGCCCCCACGAAACAGCCCGTAAAAATTTGGTAATTACGTTTAGGTCCCCGATTCTCACAAAAAGGTCCCTGGATTCTTGCGAAAAAACCCCTACACAGTTTTTTGCTCGGTAGCGACCCGCGGTTTCCTGTAATTACGAACAGGCCCTTATTTCTTCCGAAAAGGCCCTCGGTTTTTTGCGAAAGAGCCCCTCCACTCTCCTTTTATCGCGAAAAGGCCCTCGATTTTTTGCAAAAAAGCCTACGCTTTCTTTTTTCTGCAAATTTTCGTCTCTTTTACTTCGGTCCACACGGTAACTGGCGTGGCGTGGCGCCACACCTACGTGGCTAGTATTCCAACATGCTGAAGGAATGCTATCTATTATCCACATCCTCTTCTCTCTGATGACGAAGTTGATACGGACGCAGGGATTCATTTCGTCCAGATCTAGTGGCTACCTCTGCATGTTCCGGTGACACGTCTCCGGAGACCGGAGACTCTTAGCGCAGGGTCGGTCTTTCTGCCGTGTGCCATCAACAACACAGCTACTAGTGGTAAATCTTTGTACGGTTAAAATGACTCTTGATGCAGGATCGGTCTTTCTGCCGTGTGCCATCAGCAACACAGCTACTAGTGGCCGGTCTTTATACGGTTTAAACCTATGGTTAAAAATACAACTGTGTTTATTATATTGCTCTAACATCTATATATTATTAATACGTACTATTACAATCTGGTTCCACAAAAATAATAAAAGGTGTAGATTATTTTGTTTTTCTCTTGATTAATAAAGGAATTTCTATTTTTTTCCTTCTAAGATTATTACGGTATTTTCTTACTCCCAAAAGTTAAAACAAAGGAGGTGTATTGAATTCAACCGATTCTTTTTATCTATAGATAGATAGTTTTTGTCATCCTGGCTGTTTAATTCCTGAACCATGCTATAACACTTGTACCGAAGAAGTGACCTTGTTAAAGAATTTTGAGGTACATAAGTAAAGCCAACCTCCTTATGTTGGAACGAACGAGTGTTGACCGCTAAGTCATTGAGTGATCCCAAAATATGCACATATCGTACAACAAACGGTGAAATGTACGTGATTATGGATTCTGCTTCATCAGAGCAGGGTTGAATGGAGGAAACAAGCTGTAAAAAAATGAGGACTTGTAATCTCAGTCCAGTGTCCAATGTAAAATTATAAATTAAGTAGGCAGCTGACTGCTACATGTGGGGTTACATGGATACTCACAGTCAATCTGTTTTACTCCTTGGCTTCCCCCAAGGCGGTGATCATTTAGGCTTATTTTTAGTGGCTTATGGCTGAAAAGCACTGTAGCTGGCTGAAAAAAGCATTGTAGCTGACAGAGGCTTATTTAGCATAATTAAATTTAAAAAATTAAAAAATATAAAAAATATGTTAGCCCATTACATATAATACAAACAAATACGGGAAAAAAAGAACCGGCAAAAAAGCTCAACAAAAAGCCAAAAGTTCAGAAAAAGATGAAATTTATGAATAGTGAAAAATAAGCCGGAAGCTAAAAGTTGAAGCCCAACCGATCACCCCCAATCCCCAACAGTCTTTGCGACAGTCTGTTCCGCAGAAGTTCCGCAGAAACGAAAAATCAAATAGAAAAAATCTACCGAACGGTATACCATTTGATGGTATACCAACTTCTCCTCATGCTTCTCACTACTATCTGCCGCTCCCTCTCTCTCTTGCTCCCGTCCACCACTCCCTTCCTCCTCGCCGCCGCTACGAGTTCACCCATCCCCGCAAGCATAGAAGGAGGTTGGAGGAAGGCGACGACCCGACGGTAGGCGATGGCGGGGGCAATAGGTGGGGTAGGAGGGCGGTGAGCGGAGCTGGAGGGCGGTGGCAATGACGGATGTGGCAATTAGGTTGGACAGGGTGGGGCGGTGGGGAGGGGTCAGGGGCTGCCCAGCAAGGCGGTGATAGCACCGCCGGCCACGAGTGGTGGTGGAGGAGGCGTGCGGAGCTGCGACCGGTGCTGGAGAAAAAGGCGGGGAGGACGGCAAGCGTGAAGAAGAGAAGGAGAGGAGGGCGACGGCCGACGCCGGAGCAGGAGAAGAAAGGGGGAGGGGAGTGGCGGCGTTTTGATTGAGGAGAGGGAGGGGAGGGCGACGCAAGGGGGTACATCGTCGGGATGCTTTCTGATGGCATACCGTGCCATAGTTGCTCTCAAAATCAAAATATATCATTAATCCAAGTAAGCACTGCATCGAAGATAAACCAATAATGAGTCCGCTTTTTACAGTCTACAGTTCAGCAATATAACCTCACCTTATTACCAAGTCTAGGGGGAGATCCTTGAATTCCATAATATTCTGAATGGTGTTTGGCAGTGGGTAAAGCATGAATCAATGAACAACCCCTAGTCCCTTTTATCTTCGACAACCTTCAAGTCATCGACCAATGTCTTCTTGAATCCTACAACACATATGGAGAAGGAAAATATATAGCGTTACCGAAAACAGGATAGTCACCAAATGAGAGGGGAAATCAACCCATTCATAATCTGCCAAGGCGCCTCCAATTGGCTAGCTTCTATCTTTTACTTGAGAACTAAATCAGGATGAGTAGTCACCTCTTGTCGGATAACAACAAATAACTGAAAGTGAGGTACTGATAATGCACAAGATCGGCCCTCCTCTTCTTCGTGACACCGGGACAGAGCATCCACCACCCGGTTTTGGTGACCCAGCCAAAATTCCACACTAACATCGTAACCAAATAATTTACTGACCTAATGGTGCTGAGGAATTGTTGACAGGCGCTGATCAAGAAGGTACTTCAAACTATAATGATCTGTCCAAACCACAGAAGGTCACCCCCACAAGTATGGCCAGCAATGCCTAACCGCCTTCACTAACCCAATAAGTTCTCATTCATACACTGCAAGTTTAGCATTGCGTGGTGGAATGGGTTGGCTAAAGAATGCTAATGGTCGATCGCCTTGATGTAAAACAGCCCCAAAGCCGCAGTCGGAAGCATCTGTGTCAATGGTGAAAGGGCATGCAAAATCCAGCAAATGCAAAACGGGGGCGGAGGAAAGAGCGAGCTTCAACTGTTGAAAGGCACTAGCGGCTTCAAAAGACCATGCAAAACCCTCCTTCTTTAACAAGCTGATCAGTGGAGCTGCTATTGCACCAAAATCCTTCACGAAGTTGCGGTAATACCCCGCGAGACCAAGGAAGCCCCAAAGTGCCCGCACCAACCGAGGTTGAGGCCACTCCATGATTGCCGTAACTTTTTCTGCATCCATAGCCACGCCATTGACAGGAACCACATGTCCAAGATATGCTGCACTGTCCTGGCCAAATGAACACTTGGATTTTTTGAGAAACAAGTGATAGTCTTGCAACAATTTGAGTACTGCCCTAACATGTAGAAGGTGCTTGGACCATGACTTGCTATAAATGAGAATATCATCAAAGAAAACGAGCACAAATCGATGAAGAAAAGGTCAGAGGATTGCACTCATCAATGCTTGAAAAGTGGTTGGCGCATTGGTTAAGCCGAAGAGCACGACCAAGAACTTATACAGTCCTCCATCTGTAAAGAAGGCCATCTTTTCCACGTCCTCCGGGGTCATTCGAACTTGATGACAACCTGAACGACGATCCAATTTGGAGAAAAACCGAGCACCCTTCAACTCATCTAGTAACTCATCAATCACAGGCATCGAAAATTTATTCTTGACCATCTTCGAATTCAAGGCTCGGTAGTCCACACAAAATCTCAAGTGTTGTCCTGCTTTTTAATTAGTACTAGCGAAGAAAATGCAGACTTGCTGTGGCGGATGATCCCCTAGTCCAGCATGGTCTTGCACTGGCGTTCAATTTCTTCCTTTAGAAGGACCAGATATCTATAAAGACGAACCGCCACCGACATTGTTCTGAGTAGTAGATGAATGAGGTGATCATAATCCCGAACAGGAGGAAGTCCACACGGTTCTGCAAGTCAGATTAATAATTAATGTCACGCTCATGTACGACCTGCGTGACCAGGATGACGAGTATATAGTCTGTCAGAGATGGTAGATGATGCACGTATACAGTCAGTGTACATGTGAGTTGATAACTTGAACTAGCTCACCTTGCAAATTGAAGACCATCATTGTTTTTCTTTCATTTTGGGCACCGCAACCAGGCTTTCTTTCCTTACTTATGTTGCTTCTTTCCCTCCACGAGTCTTCGATGCATGCCACTGATACACTCACAACGAACCAGCCACTCTCCGGTGACCAGAAGTTGATCTCTCAGAACGGCAACTTCGCACTTGGATTCTTCCAACCTGCAGGTGAGCATTTTTTTTTTCAATTACGTATGCACATAATTCATGTCATAGCTATACAAATGAACCAAGGAGGTGAAATTTTTTTGGGAAGAAATCCAAATAAAAATATCTAGAGACGCACTAAGGTGTTTTACAATACTATGATTTTTCACATCCAGCTCTATCTGTACTAGAAAAAACAATGAAACCTTTCATGATGATTTTAGAATTAAAATGTAATAGCTAATCTTCTTTTGATATCTTACAATAAAAAACAACAAAACCTTCTCCGATCATTTTAGAATTAGAATGTAAGGAGCTAATTTTATTTTGGAATCTTTGATATATAGCTTGACTTTTTATTTCTATCTTGCATGCGTAGCTGCTGGATCTACTGGCAAGTGGTACATAGGGATTTGGTACAATAAAATCCTTGTGCACACTACAGTATGGGTGGCTAACAGAGAGAAACCAGTTTCTAGTCCAGCCTCATCGAACCTAACCATCTCCTAACGAACCATTCTAAATCTCGAGTGTGGTTTACCAATATTACGAACAACACAGCTGCTGTGCTCCTTGATTCTGGGAACCTAGTTGTCAGACATGTGTCCAACACATCTTGTAACGCCCCCGTTTCCAGGGGCGCGTACGGACACGGCATTCCGCAACTATTCACGCATGAACAGTTATGGAGTGTCGCGCAAGAGTATACCATTACATGCTTACAACAAAAGTCCAGCATATATTTCACATAAGGATTAACATCCATTTTTCGACAGCGGGGCGTGCAAGCCCAAAGTATACTTACATCACAAAAACTCCAGAATCCGCTCGAGCGCGGCCAAGACCTAAAGCCACGGGTCCTCGTCGAAGAAGCGATCCTCGGGGACGTCCTTGACGGGGAATCCTTCACCTTTGTCTTGATCCTCTAAAGAGTGGATTAAGCAAGCCGTGAGCCAAACAACCGGCTCAGCAAGTCCCAAAGGGACTCTAAATTACTACATGCACGGATTAACAAAGGAAGGGAGTATATTTGGTTTATTAACTTTGAGTGGATGCAGTTTTATTTGCAAACATTTTGATAAAACGGGCCCAAAACTACTTCTCAAGAACTCAGGGGTTTTTCATGAAGAGTTAATTAACCAACTAATCAAGTTAAAGCATGTACAAAACTACTTAAGCTTCGCTGCTGGAATCACCCAAGTGACACAGCTCCAATAACCGGGAGCACGGCGTATTCGAATACCATTTGTTTGACTCTGCAGAGTTTGCTCAGCTTTACCCACACGATTCCTTAACTCCCGCGACAGAGTTAAGAAAGCCAGGTCATTTCACTGCTCAACTCTTTATATAGGCTCTACCCGGTAGAATTCACTCGGGTCTGGATCCCCCCCACACACACACGCACACCCACACAAGAGAAAACAGTGTCCGCTTCGAGTGAACTCTACCGTTGTTAGGCACCCACAACACGGCTTGCCTAACCTCACTGCTAAACCTCCTGTAGAGTTTCAATCGAGTTGAGCAGCTACTAGACAAGTGTTGACAAGTCAACTCCTAGGGTTGAGCGATCACTGTGACATTTGCTCAGCGTAAGGGTTTCAGTCCTTATATTTTCACATGGTCCGCAACCTCGCCAGGCCCGCGACCCAATTGAAGGTAAGCGGTGGGCGTAGACCGTCTCACGGTTTCCCACTCACCCTTACCCTACTCCAAACCTAAGGTAAACGGTGAGCGTAGACCATCTCGCGGTTCCCCACTCACCCTTACCTTATCTTGTGCACGCCGGCACTCTCCACTCTAAGATACGGTGTCCCATACCACCCTATCTTAGAGTCGGGTTTTCCAAATTCTATTGGCCCACAGCCACAACCTTATTAGTGTAAGACTTTGCATGATAATAATAACCTACAGTTATCTAGATTAACAGATAATTATTTCTAGGGTTACAAAGGTATGGCTACAAATTTAACAGGGTATTTGACAGTGGTAGGATTAACTACATAACATGTCATTCTAAACATTTTATTTTACTTTTGAACTAACATTTCACAATTAGCATAATGCAAATAGCATAATAACATAATTAAATGGCATGGGTTGCAACATGATCAAAGGATTTGGGACTTGCCGTAAACCGGGACGAACTCGGCTAGCTTGAACGTAGAAGCTCCTGGATTCTGCAACTGCACTTGAGCTTCCGGAATCTCCGACACTAGCGCAAACACTGAAAACAACATAAATCCGGCTTGAGACTAATCAAGCGAGGAAAAATAATCTATTTAAAAAGGAGTAAAATGCATAAATCCTTCAAATGGAATTTTAGGAATTTATCTGGGATGAAATGGGGGAAATGGAGGTCACCAATGGGTCTGGAATATTATTTGGAGCAAAGTGGTGAAATTTGGGAATTTTTGGGATTTTCTGTGATTTTCTAGGATTTATTTGGATTTTCTGGGATTTTTGAAATTGGAAATTGCTGGAAAATCGAGATGAATAGTGGGCGGGCCGGCCGCTTGCTACAGTGCGGCCCAGCCCACGGTTTCGGCCCGCTCGGCCGATTCAAACCGCGCGGCCCAACGCGCGCGCGCGCGCGGGGAAGGGAAGTGGGCAGGGATTCCGCGGCCCAGCTGCGCTGCGCTCGTGCGGACCGGATGGGTGACGCGTGGCGCAGTGGGCGGCGCCGATGCGGGGAGGCGGCGAAGCGGTACGGCTCGATCGGATGGAGGCGGAGAGGGGGTTTTACGAAGATCGGACGGTCGCGGAGGGCGGACATCCGACGGTTACGATTAGAAGGCACAGAAGAGGAAGGGGCGGTGGAGATGCGGCCACGACAGTCGTCGTCTTCCTCCCGACGGGTGCGCGCCACAGAGAGGGGGAGAAAGGGGAGCCTCCGCTCTCCGGCGACAGCAAGCGACTCCGGCGGCAAGGGAGGGCATCAACTCGTAGAGCATGCCTCGGGGAACCCATTTTGGGACTTAGGAGGGGTAGGGGATCAACGGTGGAGGCTGGCGGCAGAAGGGGGAGATTCGGGTCCAAGGCAGCGAGGGAGGTCACCAGCGGCGAGAAAGACCAATCGGCGGCGGCTACACGGTCAGGGGAGCTGGGAGCTTACAATGGCGGCGGCGGTTTCGGCGGAGAAGCCTTCGGGGAAGCTGGCCACGGCGAGGTGCGGCGGCCTGAGGGAAGCTTCGGCGCCGGCGTAGCACAGAGCTCCACCTGGTCAGAAGGACACACCACGAGGATTAGGCGGCAGCGGAGGGGCTCTGGGCGAAAGCAATCGGAAAATGGGGAAGGAGAGGAGAAGATCCGATTTACGGGGGTGGCCGGCGCAGGGGAGGGCCGCGGCGTCGCTACGGGCGGCGAGGTTCCAATTAACTGCTCTGGGAGGTGCACGGGAACGGTGGGTGGTGCTTGCGGGCGGTAGGGGAGCTCGGGAAGCAGAGGAACGAGAGGGAGCAGAGGGAGGGGCTTTATACCCGAATGGAGGGAGAGGGAATCCGAGGAGGAAGAGGCACGGGCGGTGGCGCGGAGTCAACAGGAGCTGGTGGGGAGTCTTCTCCGCGGGATGGAGGTGACGGGGGTGCTGCCAGGGGAGTAATGGTGACTGGACGGGAGAGGGAGTAGGTGGAGCTGCGGCACGGGCGATGGCGTCCGCGCGCGGGAGGGAGAAGGAGCAGCCGCTGCCAGGTGGGGTCGGGCGCAGGAGGGCCGCGACGCGTGGCGCGGAGGTGCTGCCCGCTTCAGACTGGATGGCGTCAGCACGGCGACGGCGGGGTGTGCGGGCGCGGAGGCGAGCGCTGAGGCGGTGCGGGAGCGGGGGCAGCGCGCACGCGGGCGCGAGGGAGGAGGCGGGGAACGGGGAAAGGCGCCAGCGGAGGGAGGGAGCGAAGGGAGGCGCCGAAGCGAGGAGAAGGCGGAAAGAGGAGGGGCGCCAAGGAGAAGGGGAGGCGGAATGCCGAAAAAGGAAGGCGGGATTCCGGGTCACTTTCCAAAAAGGGAAAGTTTCCAGATTTCACTCAAAAAATGCAGCAAAAATCACAAAAAATTTTTGGGGTTGAAATTTTAGGGTTTTTCTCATCTCATGTACTTTGGCAAAGTTTTGATGATTTCACAGATACATGGCTCCCAGGAAACAAGGTCAGCCGCAACAAGAAAACCGGTGTGACCAAACAGAAGATCTCTTGGAAAGACTACGGAAATGCAGCACCAGGGATGTTCTCTATTCAGTTGGATCCAAATGGCTTTGTTGGAAATTGGCCCATTTGAGTATGATCTATTTTTTTAATTTCAAAGTATGTATGGTTTAATACCATATTATTAAGACAAGATGAGAAAGACTGATTTATAAGGTGGAGTCCTTACCACTTCTTGAATATGGATAGAGATGGTACGAGGAGGGTTCTGGCTAGTCACAGGCGTGCGCACGCATTCGAGTATTTTCGTGTGACTTATGACTTGCGACGATATTACCATGTGCTACTTGGCAGACCAAGTTCATCGCGTGAAAATTCAAGAGAGTGGTGTAGTGAAGTGGTTGTCCGTCCAACTTATGCTGCCATTCCTACCATACGACTTGACATGTCCTACTTCTAATAGTATGGCGCTTGCTAACAGGTAAACGTTTGATTTTGCGTTTCAAGATCCAATTGACTGACTAGTCCGCAAGTCGGCAAGGACACACAAATTTATGGCATATGTCGACATGTCGTCCAACTAGTACTTCTCATCAGTAACAAATGGTGTGCTGATCGACAGGCATCCTAGGTCAAGCAAATCCATTGTGAAAATGTAGGGAATATGGAATGAATGTGATGGTTAAGTCACCATCCAAATGGCGGTCTCTACACGGTCTCTGCTCTGCAGTGTGGGGATACAAACGATCAATACATCCACGCATTGACGCCGAACCTTGCACTGAGGTTCTGCAGGGTCAGAGACGGCGGCGACGGCGACGGTGACCGACAAGCACCGTAGCCAACGCCGCGCACCCGCGGGCGGGGCAGACGCATCACACCAAGTCAGATCAATGTTCCTCTTGCGCCTGTAGTCCCGTACTAGTACCAATGCGCCACAGCGATCAGTCCATGGCTGGGTGCACACACATACATATAGTCGAGATTAGCGGATCTATTGGTCATGATAACCAATCATCATATCTGATCGATCCATCGTATCGATCGATTAGTCCATGGCAACGTCGCTCGTTTCTTCTTCAGGCGTCCTGCCATTACTCGCCGTAGCACTGGTTCTGCCACTGCTGCATGGGTCGCCATCGCATGCCACCGACACGCTCACCGCGAGCCGGCCGCTCTCCGGCGGCCAGAAGCTGATCTCGCAGCGCGGCAAGTTCTCGCTGGGCTTCTTCCAGCCTCAAGGTAACATCGATCGATCGTCGTTCTCTCTCCGAATCGCGTTAGCATGTAGGCATGTACTGCTGCTACGTGTGCTTCATTCATATACTCGCTCTACGTACGTATAGCCGCGTGTGTGCATACGGCATACGACACGTACGGCACACTGTGAACATAACCATGCTGCAAATTAATGAGGTGCCTGGTTCGAATTACCAAACGATGAATAAACCGCTGAATCCTGACTTCAAATCCAATCCACTTATTTATTTTGAGGAATAAAATAGATTGACCCGGACAAGCTTAATACAAAATGAGGGATAGTGTTATCCCTAGCTTTTTGGCCATGCCATTGGTTGTGTGGTGGCAAAACAATAGTCACACCACATAGTATAGCTAAAACTTTTCACGCCATGGCTGGCTAGCGTGACAGTGTTGTTTTGTCGTGCCATAAACAATAGTGTGACTAAAAAGACCATTTTCTGGCTTAACACTGGCTTTACTCATCACATGGTAATGTTGTTGATCACACCACTATTCTTAGCGTGGCCAAAAAGGGTGAAATCTAAAAATAAAAGTAGGTGAGGGGTCATTATTTTGTAGAAAAAAGTTAAATAATAAAAATTGTTCTATAATGGATTTCTAGGATTAAGTGGTCCCTCAAACTAAACACTACGTACCGTGTGTATTTTTTGGTTGTTCTATACTTCTATCAAACCCCCTATGGTGTGTCCATACATCATACGTATGTTTTTTATATAGAAATAAGTCAAAAATAAATTAAGCAGTGCACACTCAAACATCTCCTAGCAAATCTAGCGTTCAAGAAGTTCATACTTTTAAAAGTTCAAAATTACTTATTGATCCATGGAGCCTAGGTACCCACATAAAAATGGTCATATACACTTGATATATTTATGGTAAGTGAGTTTAGTTCAAACTCATTTAATTTACTTTTGTAATTAATGTGACTACAATTATTATTTATGATGAAAATAGCTCAAACTAGTTCAAAATGAAGATGAATTCAATTTTTGAGTTAGATATCTCAAATACACTTTTCATGGATATGAAAAGATATCCACATCAAATATCAGGAATCTCAGATATAGCAATGGACAATGAGTATTAATTTAGGTGTGTAGGTTCTATGGGGCATGAAACGGTTGTCCCATGATAATTAACAAAATCATACCAACAAGACAAACATGTGCAGATAACATAAGCATGGAGAGGGCTGAGCGTCAAGTTGGCAAGGGCCGCCGTTGAGTGCTCTGTCCACCCGTGTTCGAACCCTGAATTCGATGCACATGTAAAATGGGTATACACATACATCATACATGTACGCTGATTGAGATAGCGCATGTCTATGCTCTAAGGGTGTGTTTGGTTCGTGGATGGAGGTTGCATCGTATATCCTGGATGAGTGGATGCAGGCTGAGTGGAATCGTATTTCAGAAAAAGAAGATGTTTGGTGAGGCTGTATGAGCGGATACAAAAAAACTGAGATGCTGTTTGGTTGCCTGTATGAGCGGATGCAGTCTACCAAACCTGAGAGGCTGACACGTGGGACCGCATAAGATACACTGCATCCACTCATCCAGGATGGCTAGTGAAGCTCATTTTGAGCGTATCCATCCATCCAGGATGAGGGCGTATTTTTGCATCCGCTCATACAGGCTGTATCCGCTCATACAGGCAACCAAACAGGCTCTTTCTCAGATTATACGGATCCACCCATCCAGGACGAAGGAGATTCAGGCAACCAAACACACCCTAAAGGTATGCATCTGCGTTGTACCCTTTAAAAAAAACTCAAGCATGGAATGTACACGTGTGGTTGAGAGCTGAACTACTCGAGAGTAAGTGGGCGAAGTCGTTTCCCCGCTCGGGATGGAATTCTCGGATTCACTCTAGTGCTTACCTCTTAAGTGAATGTCAGAGTTTCTAGCCATTTTTTAAAAAATATGCACATGTAAATGAAAACACATAACCATTGATAAGCACATACTTATTTTAGGACTCTCCTCCTAGTCTCCATTAGATGCGTTGATGAGAGTGATACATGCGTACTTATCTTAGCACTGAGATTTTCCGAGTTGGGTCAACAAACAATGCCTTTTTTTTTCAGGTAGCTGAGATTTTGTAGAACTCTATTTGAAATGCGAAAATTTCACATCCGCATAAATTTTGAAATTGAAAAGATTTCTACGTTCAAAACGGTTGGCAGGGTTGTCTGGTTGTGCAGAAGCCTTTTTTGTTTGTAGCTAGGGGTTGATAATGCGATCGGTTTAAGAAGGGCTATGACAATATCTGTACCTGAGAAATAATGATCAGCCTTTTCCTGCCCTTTTCCTCTTGGCTGACTGTACGATCTCATTCAGGACACAATAGAAATAGATCTGAACTGATGTTTTAAATATCATACTGGAAAAACTCGGAATGGAATTTGACATAAATGGAATCACCGCTACGATTTTCACATGCACCTCAGGAGTCTAGTATTTTGTAAGCTCAAGATCAATCAATTTGTGTCTTATGCAAATATGCTAGCAGCATAGCACTATCTTGTCTGTGTCAGAAAACAAAGTGGCGATTATCAATGATACCACAGTTTGATAAATCTGCATATTTACATTCAAAGTAAATATAGAATTATGCTAATGTTCTTCTTCGGGCATAATTTTGTATAGTTTTTCGTGTTGACATGTTATGCTGACTTTTCTAGCGATCTTTTATGGTAGCTCGAGGGTCTACTGGCAAGTGGTACATAGGTATTTGGTACAACAAAATCTCGGTGCAAACTGTTGTGTGGGTGGCTAACAGTGACAAACCAATATCTGATCCAGCCTCATCAAGCCTTGTCATCTCGGATGATGGAAATATATACCTCCTCAGTGATTCTAAATCGGTCTGGTTAACCGATTCAACCACTACATCTGTTAATTCCACAGTTGCTGTGCTCCTTGACACAGGGAACCTAGTTGTTAGACATGAGCACAACTCCTCCAGTGTGCTCTGGCAAAGTTTCGATGATATCACCGACACATTGCTCCCGGGTAACAAGCTCAGTCTTAACAAGCTGACTGGTGTGCCCAACCGGATGATCTCTTGGAAGAACCATGGTGATCCAGCGCCAGGAATGTTCTCTGTAGAGATGGATCCATATGGATCAAACCAATACATTATCTTATGGAAGGAATCCGTGGTGTACTGGGCTACTGGCAACTGGACTGGAAGCTCATTTCCTAATATGCCAGAGTTGTCACCTGCCAATTCCTATCCTAACACCCCGTATACTTATCAATTTGTTTACAATGATGAGGAGACATACTTCACCTACAACGTTACGGATGATAGAATATTATCAAGGCATGTCCTTAACGTGTCAGGTCAAATTCAGTCTTGGGTATGGGTAGAGGCTGCACAAGCCTGGGTACTCTATTTTTCCCATCCAAAAGCCAAATGCGGTGTGTACGGACTGTGTGGACCTTATAGCAAGTGCAGCGGGAGTGCCCTGTCATCATCATGTAGCTGCCTCAAGGGATTCAGTGAGCATGATCCAAATAGTTGGAATCTAGGTGATCAAACTGCCGGTTGTAGGCGAAATGCCCCCTTGCAGTGTAGCAACAAGGGCTTGGCGAAAGGAAAGCAAGATAGGTTCTATACAATCAGTAGTGTGAAGTTGCCTGACAAAGCACAGAGTGTTGAGGCCACCAGCATTCACAACTGCCAGTTGGCTTGCCTGAACAGTTGTTTTTGTTCTGCTTACTATTGTTTTTGTTCTGCTTACTCTTATAATGGTACTTGTTCACTTTGGTACGGTGAACTTTTAAATTTGCAAGACAGCTTTGATGGGTCTATGGATAGCATTTTTATTCGATTGGCTGCCTCTGACCTACCAGATTCAAGAACCAAGAAACGGTGGATTGCTGGAATTATCGTTGGTGGACTTTCTACTCTTGGTTCTGCAGTGATCGCGTCGTATGTTCTCCGCCGGAGAAGACGAATTAATGGTATTAATCATGCTGGCGGATGTCTGATCACATTCAAATACAGTGATCTGCAATTCCTAACCAAAAACTTCTCTGAGAGATTGGGTGTGGGGTCTTTTGGCTCTGTGTTCAAAGGGGTTCTACCAGACACAACTACAATGGCAGTTAAGAAGCTAGAGGGCCTTCGTCAGGGGGAGAAGCAATTCCGGGCAGAAGTGAGCACTATTGGAACTATTCATCATATTAACTTAATTAGACTACTTGGTTTTTGTTCTGAAGGGACAAAGAGATTGCTTGTCTACGAATATATGTCCAATGGTTCATTGGATCATCATCTGTTTGGGAGTAGCAGTGTGTCTTTAAGTTGGAGCGCAAGATGTCAAATTGCGACAGGAATTGCAAGGGGATTAGCTTATCTTCACGAGGAGTGCAGGGATTGCATCATACATTGTGATATCAAGCCACAGAATATATTATTGGACACATCATTTATTCCAAAGGTGGCAGATTTCGGAATGGCAAAGCTCTTAGGCCGGGATTTTAGTAGGGTTTTGACGTCGATGAGAGGCACCATAGGCTATCTTGCACCAGAGTGGATAAGCGGTGATGCCATCACAACAAAGGCGGATGTTTTCAGCTATGGCATGATGCTTTTTGAGATTATATCAGGAAAGAGAAACGGTCTGCATGGAGGCACAAGTGCAGGAACATTCTTTCCTGTATTAGTAGCGATGGAGCTTGTAGAAGGAGAGGTGCAGACATTGTTGGATTCGGAATTTATCGATGATATGAACTTAGGAGAGCTTGAAAGGGCGTGTAAGGTTGCTTGTTGGTGCGTTCAAGACAGTGAGAGCTCCAGGCCAACAATGGGGGAAATTGTCCAGATTCTAGAAGGATTGGTTGATGTTGAAATGCCACCAGTTCCAAGGTATCTTCAAGTTCTTGCCCAAGGTGTAAAACTGTCTGAAGTTTCTTCTTGGATGAGTCAATCTACTAACTAGGTCACGACTCACAAGAAATATACCTGTATTGTCTGTATGAGTGTATGATCTCTTGTGCTATATAGCCATAATACTTATGTGATGTATCTGATAGTAAAATGTGTTTTGCAATAAAAATGTTCCAAGTGATCAGCCTGAGGCCTTCATTTTGTAACTTCAGAAGGGGAACAAATATTCAAAGATCTGACTGAAGAAATGAAATATTAAAGAGCTATCAACTATGTATTCCGATATGTAAATTTGCCTACATGTTAGACATACATATTGTTAGACATCCATGCGTTAATCACGCCGGGCCAACCATCGTATCTTCCTCTTGATTCTGTTGCTATAACTCCTGAGGTAGATTGATTCGGTTGGTGCCCTATATATGTAACCTGTGTTATCTCCCAGATCAATAGCAATTTCACGCGTGATTATTTCCGCTATCATGGTATCACGAGACCCTCACGTTCCGTAACTTCTGCTTCCGCTCATCTCTCCGTCGCCGCCGCCGCCACCAGCTACCTTCCTTCACATGGCGCCCACCCTCTCGCCCAGCGCTGCCGACGCAGCTGCCAAGGCGCTCGAGGACGCCACTGCTCCGGACGCGGAGGCCGCCAAAGCCCGTGGCCGCCGCTGAACTCGCGCGCCAGGCCGCTGCTGCCCGCGACCTCATCGAGCCGCCTCCCACGGACGACGACGGTGACGGCGACGGCCCCGACCTCTACGAAGCCGCCACCATCGCCAACCTCCACGCCCAGGCGGCGGGCGTCCAGAACATTAAGGCCCTCGTGCCTGTGCTTCTGGACCCTCTCTCCTCCCACTACAATCGCTGGCGCGATCTCGTCCTCCTCGCCCTCGAACGCTACGCCCTCGCCGACCACGTCCTCTCCGACGCCGCTCATTCGGACGTTCCGTCCTGGCGGCGCATGGACGTCGTCGTCCTCTCCTGGATCTTCGGCACGGTCACCTCTGACCTCATGGAGACTGTGCGTGTCAAGGGTGGCACCGCGCGCGGCGCGTGGCTCGGCATCGAGGCGCAGTTCCTTGGGAACCGCGAGACCCGCGCGCTCCATCTTGACACCGAGTTCCGCACCTTCGTCCAAGGCGAGCTCTCCGTCAGCGATTACTGCCGCAAGATGAAGGGCATGGCCGATGCCCTCGGCGACCTTGGCGAGGCCGTCCACGACCGCACCCTCGTCCTCAATGTCCTCCGGGGCTTGAACGAGAAGTACGACCACATGAAGGCCCTCCTTAAGCGCTCCTGCCCGTTTCCCACCTTCAGCGAGGTCCGCAACGATCTCCTCCTCGAGGAACTCTCCATGGGCCGACCCTCCACGGCACCCTCCACCGCGTTCGTCACCTCTGCGCCCAAAGGGCCTGGCGCCCCGCCAGCTTCCTCAGGCACCCCTGCGAGCGCCTCCTCGCCGGCTCCCACCGGGGGCGGCTCCGGCTCCAGCCGGCGTCGTCGACGCAACAACGGCGGCAAGGGCGGCGGCGCCCCTTGGCCGTCCATCTACAACCCGTGGATGGGCCAAATCACCATGTGGCCGGGTCCAACCCCCGGCGCGTAACATCATCAACAGCGCGGACCCCCTCAGCCGCCCGCGCCCCCGCGGTCTGGGCTGGCCCCCCAGCAGCAGGCCATGCTGGCCGCCTCCGCGCCGTACAGCCTGGTCGCCCCAGCCTCGTACGGCCTGCCGGTGCCTTTACCGCTGCCCATGCAACTCCCTGGGCCATCGGCTGTGCAGCACCCTAGTCCTTTTCTGCAGCAGCCCGTTCCGGCCCCGTCGTCGTCTTGGAGCCCATGGTCTGGCTCCTGGGATCAACAGTCGTTGGCTAATTCCTTCAGCACGACGACTCTTAATCCCCCTGCTGTCACCGACTGGGTCATGGATTCCGGCGCCTCCAACCACATGACACCTCCCCTTGCTGTCACCGACTGGGTCATGGATTCCGGCGCCTCCAACCACATGACACCTGACACCGGTAACATCTCCTTGTTCCGTCCACCTCGTTCCTCATCTCATTCATCTATCATTGTTGGCAATGGGTCTATCTTACCTGTCACATCCTCTGGTCACACAGTTTTACCTGGCCCCTTCTATCTTAATAATGTTCTTGTTGCCCCTGACATTATTAAAAATCTTATATCTGTGCGTCAGTTCACTGTTGATAATAACTGTTCTGTCGAGTTTGACCCTCTTGGCCTCTCTGTGAAGGATCTTCGTTCCAAGAACGTGATCGTCAGGTGCAATAGCTCCGGGCTGCTCTACTCCCTGCAGTTGCCAGCACCTTCCTCTGTGCCGTGTGCCCTCACCGCTGCCGCACCCGCTGCCATTTGGCATCGTCGTCTTGGCCATCCTGGGCACGAGGCCCTATCCAAACTCACTAGTTCCTCAGTTATTTCTTGTAATAAAAACACTAGTGACTCTATATGCCACGCATGTCAACTTGGACGTCACATTCGTTTGCCCTTTGATAATCCTTTGTCTCGAGCTATCAAGAATTTTGACTTGATTCACTGCGATCTGTGGACCTCTCCCGTTGCGAGTGTTTCCGGCTATAAGTACTATCTAGTTGTTCTTGATGATTGCTCTCACTTCCTTTGGATGTTTCCTTTGCGTCTTAAGTCCGATACTTTTTCCACCTTGGCCAACTTTTTCTCTTATGTGACGACCCAGTTCGGCTGCACCATCAAGAGCGTTCAATGTGACAACGGCCGCGAGTTTGACAACTTGTCCTCCCGGTCATTCTTCCTCACCCATGGCGTTCTGCTGCAGATGTCATGTCCTTACACGTCTCCGCAGAATGGTAAGGCCGAGCGCATCATACGTTCCATCAATAATATTGTGCGCTCCATGCTTTTCCAGGCCTCCCTTCCCGCCTCCTATTGGGTCGAGGGTCTTCACACTGCCACATACTTGCTCAACCGTCTTCCCACTAAAACTCTGGCCTTCGCCACCCCTCATTTTGCTCTTTTCAGCACTCACCCCTCCTATGCCCACCTCCGTGTCTTTGGATGCGCCTGTTATCCGAACTTGTCGGCAACAGCTCCTCACAAGCTTTCCCCCCGCTCTACCCTTTGTGTCTTCCTTGGCTACTCCTCGACTCACAACGGCTACCGATGTCTCGATCTTTCATCAAATCGCGTGCTCATCTCTCGCCACGTCACATTTGATGAAACGCTGTTCCCCTTTTCCAAAATGGCGTCGTCGTCATCTACTAACCTTGATTTTTTGGCTGAGTTTGAGACGCAGGTCCTCCCCGTTGGACACCGCTCTCTCCCTGTAGGTTCCCCAAGTGCCACGGCGGCTACTCCCCCAGCGCCACGTGTGGCTGCGGCTGGCACGCCTGGCCCCCTGGACCACTCGTCGCCCGCGCATGCGCCACGCGCGGCCTTGTCTCCGGCCTGTCCGTCGCCCGCGCAACACGCGGCCCCGTCGCCCGAGCCACGCGCGGCCCTGTCGCCCGAGCCGGCGCCACGCGCGGCCCCGTTGCCCGACACATGTGCGGCCTCGCCTGCTGCACCCGGCACGGCCACGGTCTCGCCTGTGCCGCCCGTCAGGGAGTTCAGTCGGGTCTACACTCGTCGCTCGCGCCTCCCTGCGCCTCCGCCGGCTGGCCCTGCGCCTGGCCCTGCGCCTCTTCCACCACGGGCTGTACCTATTCCCCCCGTGGTGAATCAGCATCCGATGGCCACTCGTGGGAAGCATGGATTCCGCCAGCCCGCGGTTCTCCAGGCTTCGTCGCTGTCTCCCATTCCGACGACGTACCGTGCCGCCCTCGCGGACCCCTCCTGGCGTGCTGCCATGGAGGAAGAGTATGCTGCACTGCTCTCCAACAACACATGGGACCTTGTTCCGCACCCACCTGGTGCAAACGTGGTTACTGGGAAGTGGATCTTTCGTCACAAATTCCACGCCGATGGTTCTTTGGATCGGTACAAGGCTTGCTGGGTCCTTCGCGGATTTACACAGCGCCCTGGTGTAGATTATGATGAGACTTTCAGCCCCGTCGTCAAGCCTACCACTGTTCATACAGTTCTGTCTTTGGCCCTCTCTCAGGACTGGCCTATTCATCAGCTTGATGTGAAGAACGCTTTCCTCCATGGTACGTTGACAGAGACAGTCTACTGCAGTCAACCTACTGGTTTTGTCAACACTGCTCGTCCGAATCATGTCTGCCGCCTCAACAAGTCTCTCTACGGACTGAAACAGGCTCCCTGCGCATGGTACACTCGCTTTGCCTCCTACTTGCTCACTCTTGGATTTGTCGAGGCCAAGTCTGACACTTCCCTTTTTGTCTATCGCCGGGGATATGAGACAGCCTACCTGTTGCTATACGTGGATGATATTGTACTCACGGCTTCCAGTGCCGCCCTTCTTAGTCAGACCATCTCAGCCTTGCAGCGAGAGTTCTCCATGAAGGACCTGGACGCCCTTCATTATTTTCTGGGTATTTCAGTGCAGCGGTGTTCTGGTCGTTTGTTCCTGTCTCAGCGCCAGTACACACTCGACGTTCTTGAGTGGGCAGGCATGGCTGGTTGCAAGCCGTGCAGTACTCCAGTCGACACTCATGCTAAGCTTTCAACCTGTGTTATCTCCCAGATCAATAACAATTTCACGCGCGATTATTTCCGCTATCACTACATAGTTTCTTTCTCTTTTTTAAAGGCAACTTATGTTTATTTAATTCTTGAAGGCAACCTATGTAGGTTTAGTGCTATATGGAGCCATTCATATCAGGGAATACGAGCCACTAACCTGTTTTAGCTCCCCATGTTTATGCTGTTCTGTCGTTGGACTGAACTTATGTATGCAATCTTTACATGTTCTTCGATATGAGCTAGGTGCTAGGAGACCTTGCTCCCTTGTAAATTGTATTATTGTAATGATCAATCTATCGTATTATTGTAATGGTGAACCTATCTATATTTTCAACTTTCTGTTAGATCATGTGGTGATCGTGCATGTGATGATGAATAATTGACATTTAGGTTTCATTGGAATTTGCGTTTGTGAAAATTCTGATCGATGCACTTTTGTTACTGGAGTTTTCAGGAGGCTTCGACTGTGGCATTACGACCACAATATTTCGATCACGATGTATCAACCACGGCTGAACGACCACTACTGAACAATTATGATAGAACAACCACGGTATGTCTAACACAGCAGGTAGTCATAGCTATAGTACCTTGTTGATGGTCATATCTACAGTGCTTTATTGATAGTTACAGACTTCGTGGTCTGCTGTCGTTGTCTTTGGCTTTAGTCAAAGGCTTTGTGATCGGTTGCTGTAGGCTTTACGGTCGACGTTTTGGTCGGTTTGGTCGGTTTGAGTGCTTCATTTCTTATGATCTTCGAGTACCTCGAGTACTCGTGCGGGCTAATGGTATGACAGGCTGGTGTGTGTCAGTTAGTACTCGGTGATCGGTAGTCGATGGTACAGTGACTGATTGATATTCGATAGTCGTAGACTTGGAGTGCTACGATGCTTGTGATTTGCGAGTATTTTGAGCAGAGCTATAGTAATTCCCGAGTACTTGTATTTTCGAGTACTCGATGAGTTAGCGACCGGCCTGTGCATGGCGGTCATGGCGGTCGTAATGAGTGATCTAAAACAGATTTGTATAAAGCGATGGAATTTGTGGTCGTGACTGATCTGATTGTTTTTGATGGATGGTTAAAGGTATAGTATGAGTGTGTGGACTAATGTCGGTTAAGTTGTGAAGAACTTGTACCCAAAAAAACTTTCTTTGGTCTTTGATGTGCAGGTTGGCGCGGAGATGATCATGATCGATGACGAGGAGGACCGGGACTAGGATGGAAAAATCTGAGGTTCCAGGCGGTTGAGGATATCACGTGAGGTGGTTGGGCTCATGTTGGAGCGCGTGGAGGTCGAAGGTCATGATGCGTAGAGAAGATACGGGAGGTACGGTCCCGGAGGCTTCAACACGTGAGATGGTGCGTGGAGGAGCTACAGGAGGTGCGATCCTGGAGGCTTCGTCATATGATGAGATTGGAGAGTTACGGATAGAGTCTGTAACTTGGAAGGTTTAGAGATTAGTTAAAACCCGTGTTTGCAAGGGTTTTAGGTCTCTTGATTTTTGGAAGAGAATGAGTTTCGTGTTCGTGTTTGTTAAGGACAAGTTTGAGACATGAACCTATAAAGGCAGAGAGGCTAAGGGTTGACGTAGGACTTGGGGAGAAGGTTTTTGAGAAGGCTTCGGGAAGGTGTTTGGCAAAGGAAAAAGATGTTTTAGTTTTTCGCTAGGGCTTTTAGTGGTGTTTGTGAAGACACTTTGTAAATCCACAAAATTTCAGCAATAAAGATTATCTTGAATCAATCTAGTTTGTGATGTGCTTGAAGAGTACTAGTGATTGTAGTTGGATTGAAATTTTCGACTACATGTAAAAATGTCGAATTGCTGTCTGGAAAAACAGAGGATTTCGAGTACGTGCAAACCAAGTGGTCGAAATCCTCTATGAGCGCTAGGAGATTCTAAAAAACGGTGACAATCATTTATCCCTTCTGATTGCAGTATTCGATCCTACACTTTCAAATAAGAAGCAGTGCATGTTAGGTCATTTCGATTTGGGTCTAAAATTGAGCCATGCTGCGCTCGCGTATGCATTGCACGGTTCTGAATATCTCAACAAACCCATCTTGCATTCTGTGTTCCTGTAACTCGTGTGTTTGTGTTGTTATTTGCACGACTTTTCCTCTCTTTTTTTGGAATAATCAACGAAAGCTTCGTGGGGGTAGAAACAAGTTTACATAACTTTATACGAATTAGAATAAATTAGTGAACTAGAACGAAGCGCCCAATATCTGGGTGATGTAGTTGGTTATCACGCTAGTCTCACACACAAGAGTTATGAATAGCGCTTGTATTCAATATGAGGCCAATGGGCCGGTATATATACACAAAGTACAGGAGACAAATATGCAAAGAACCCCTCATAACAATGGGGAATAACAAACTATACATATGTCTCTAACACCCCCCTCAAACTCATGGTGGATCAACAACACTGAGTTTGGAGAGGTAGAAGCCGTGCTGTGCTCGAGTCTGGGCCTTCGTGAAGAAATCCGCTATTTGAAGCTCCGCAGGCACATACTGTAGAGTAATCACCTGATCATGCACACAAGTTCTCATGAAAGAAGCATCAACACCAATGTGCTTGGTGAGCTCATGCTTCACAGGATCACGGGCAATACTGATAGCACCTGTACTGTCTGACAAGAGAGGGGTCGGTGTAGTGACAGAAACACCAAAATCCTCAAGTAACCACCGTAGCCAAGTAATCTCTGCTGTCAAGAGAGCCATAGCTCGCAACTCAGCCTCTGCACTCGAACGGGACACTGCAGTCTGTTTCTTCGTCTTCCAGGCAATAAGAGAACCACCAAGAAAAACACAGTAAGCAGAGATAGACCGGCGATCAGAGGGATCGCTGGCCCAAGTAGCATCCGAATAGGCCTGAAGCTGTAACGAACTGGAACGTGGAAAGAAGAGACGGCGAGAGATAGTCCCACGAAGGTATCGCAGAATTCGAAGAAGGTGGTTGTAGTGAACCTGAGTGGGAGCTGAAACAAACTGACTCAGAATATGAACTGGATAAGTGATATCTGGACGAGTAACAGCAAGGTAGACAAGACTCCCAACAAGATGACGATAGCGAGTCGGATCAGAAAGAGGCTCGCCATCAGAGAGTCGGAGGTGAACATTGAGCTCCATGGGAGTCTCAACAGTACGCTGATCAGTGAGAGAGGCGCGATCAAGAAGATCCTGAATATATTTCTCTTGGGACATAAAGAAACCATCTGGAGTGGAAGTAACCTCAATCCCAAGGAAGTAACGAAGAGGACCAAGATCCGAGGTAAGGAACTGCTCACTAAGACGAGCCTTGACAAAGGCAATGTACTCAGAATCATCCCCCGTAATGATCATATCATCAACATACGGGAGAAGAAGAGTCCGACCACGAGACGAAGTGTGGACAAAGAGCGCAGGATCATGATCACTAGCTGAAAAACCAGCAGCAGTGACCACAGAGGAGAAGCGCTCAAACCAAGCACGAGGGGCTTGCTTAAGGCCATAGAGAGAGCGACGAAGGCGGCAGACCATGCCCTCAGGAACAGAATACCCAGGTGGCGGATGCATGTAGACCTCCTCACGCAACTCGCCATTAAGAAAGACATTCTTGACATCAAGCTGAGAAACAGACCAGTGGCGAACAGACGCCACCGAAAGAAGAGTGCGAACAGTGGTCATGTGGGCCACAGGAGCAAAAGTCTCATCGTAGTCAACACCATGCTCCTGCTGGAAGCCACGAGCAACAAGACGCGCCTTATAGCGCTCAAGAGAGCCATCAGAGCGAGTCTTAATCTTATAGACCCACTTACACGTGATGGGATGAGAATGAGATGGAAAAGGAACAAGATCCCAAGTACCAGTACGCTCGAGGGCAGCAATCTCCTCGGCCATGGCAAGCTGCCACTCAGGGTGAGTAACAGCATCCCGGTAGGAGACAGGCTCACGAGTAGCTGCGCCAGCAAAAGCAAAACGAGCAGGAGGCCGAATCGACTGGCGATCGCGGAGAGCGTAGCGAGGAGAAGATGACCCATCAGGGGAAGATGGAGCATCAGAAGAAGATGGAACAGCAGAAGAAGATGGCTCATCTGGAAGATCCTCAATACGAGGTCGACGAGTGTAGAAGATAAGGGGAGAAGGTACTGTAGTGGGAGGAGCCTCCGTGGTCGTAGAAGACGACACAGGCGGCGACAACGGCGGAGAGGCGACAGGGGGAATATGTGGAGACTCAGTGGGACAGGTGGACGAGGGCAAAACAGATATAGGTGTATCTGGAAAGGTCAAGAAAGACAGAGACTCCACAGAGGAAGCCGAAGGAGAGGCAGGACGTGGGTAGAATGGACGAGACTCGTCGAAAGTCACATCCCGAGAAACCCGTATCCGACGACCAACAGGATCCCAGCATCGATAGCCCTTGTGCTCGGCACTGTATCCCAGAAAGACACACTCAACAGACTGAGCGGTCAGTTTGGTGCGTTCTCGAGGGGCGAGGAGAACGTAGCAAACGCAGCCAAACAGATGAAGGGTAGAGTAGTCAGGAAGAAGACCACAGAGACGCTCAACAGGGATCGCTCCCTGAAGAGCAGAAGAAGGCTGGATGTTGACGAGATAGGTGGCAGTGGAAACAGCCTCGGCCCAAAAGTGAGGTGGAATAGAGGCGGCGATCATCAAAGCACGAGCCGTCTCAAGGAGGTGACGATGCTTGCGCTCAGCGACACCATTCATAGCATGAGCACCAGGACAAGAGAACTGAGCGAGAGTGCCCTGCTCAGCAAGGAAGCTGCGCAGGTAACGAGAGAGGTACTCGCCAGCAGAATCAGCACGAAAGACACGAATAGGAGTGGAGAACTGTGTGTGAATCATAGTGGCAAATTTTTTATAGATAGACAAGGCCTCACTACGAGAAGACATGAAATATATCCAAGTATGGCGAGAAAAATCATCTATAAAAATGATAGCCGGACCCCAAACATCTGAATGAACAAGATCAAAAGGGCGCTGAGACACAGACTCACTATGAGGATAAGGAAGCTGGATCTGTTTACCTAACTTACAGCCCTGACAATCTAAAGACACGTCTCCTGAGACAGACCCCAGAAGACCACGACGAACTAAGGACGACAGACGGGATCCACACAGATGGCCAAGACGGTGATGCCACTGCTGGAAAGACCCGGTAGACGAAGTGGCAGAAGCGGAGAGACTGGCGGCGATGGTGGCAGCGGAAGGAAGGTGAAGCCAGTCAAGCTCCCAGAGACGCTATGAGTCACGGCGCCGAGGGCCAGAACCAACCAGAGCTCCCGTGTGGCAGTCCTGAACACAACAAGAGTTAGAGTCGAGAATGACCCGATAACCAAGGTCAGTAATCTGCCCAGCAGAAAGAAGCTGCAAGGTATGGCGAGGAACATGAGCAACAGAAGGAACATGAAAAGATGAGTTGCTAAGAGATCCTCGACTAGAGACAGAAAGAGATGTACCATCAGCAGTAAGAACACTGACAGGAGAATCAAGAGGTGTAATAGAAGACAGAGTGGAAGGATCAGGAGTCATGTGAAAAGATGCTCCAGAATCAAGAATCCACGGGGAGGTACCGGACTGTGTAGGATGTGGTCTCTCAGTGCCCGAAGAGTCAGTAGCAGAACCTGTCGAGGGAGAACCTGAAGCGGCAAGTAGGCGTCGAAGTCTGGCTATCTCCTGCTCGGTGAGAGAAGCTGCTGAAGAAGTCAAGGCAGACGTCATCGTAGAAGCACTAGTGCCAGTAGAAGAACGGCGTGAAAGATGCCGCTTCTTCTTGTAGCACTGGGACTCAGTGTGGCCATCCTTGTCGCAGTAGGAACAGTGAGGACGGCCACCTCCAGACGGAGGACGGCCACCACCACCTGTGGTAGCCGCTGGAGGAGGCAGTGTAGCAGGCGGACGAGCGGCGAGCACAGAGGGGAGTGGCATCAGACCAGCACCACTCAAACGAGTCTCCTCTGCGCGTATCTCGGTAAGAGCCTCCAGGAGAGTGACACGAGGGTGGCGTGCAAGGAGCTGGGCACGCCTTTGCTCGAACTCAGGACGAAGGCGAGTAAGGAACTCGTAAACCCGCTGAAACTCCAGGTCAGCACGTACATCCAGGCAGCACGGACAGGTACGATAGCCAGCAGTGCGAAGTGAGTCCAACTGACGCCAGACAGCAGAACTCTGAGCGTAAAAAGCGTCAACAGTAGCATCACCCTGCTGAAGAGAGTGCTCCTGGTGGACCACGGACAGGTACAGGGCATCACCAGAGGGCTCGTAGCGCTGACGAAGATGAGTCCACATCTGGAAAGCCGAAGGGAGTCCCACAACCTCAGAAGAAAACTGAGGCTGGACACTGGCGATGAAGACAGCAGCAGCCCGAGCGTCGTCATCGTACCACTGAGTGTAGACGGTCAGACAATCCTTGTAGGAATTCAGAGCCTCCTGGTAGGCAGAGGCAGCTTCATCATTAGCTTCATCATCATCAGCAGCCTTATCGGCTGTCGGGGGCAATGCAACAGGCGTAGGCTTCGTCGGAGGAATAGGGCAAGGCGGGCAGGTGACATCGCCAGAGAGGACGCCCCAGAGACGAAGACCACGCATGTGGATGCGCATGTGAGACACGAAGTCGGTGTAATTAACACCATCAAAGATCACCGGGCAGCAAGGGAGGGAAACGGTGCCCATTGGTAGGCGGCGCTGAACGGCGCGGCGACCAAGGCAACGAAGTCTAACAGGCGGTGCTGGACGGCGCGGCGGTTAGAACGACGTTTTTTTTTGCTTTTTTCGCTTTTTTTTTCAATCGGTTTACAAAACCGAGTAACCGACGCTCCCCTGGCCAAAAACTAGATCGGCGGCGGGGGAGCCGGCGACGGCGGCAGCCGACGGGGAAGCCGGCGACTGCGGGGGAGCCGGCGCGGCCTCACCGACGGCGGCCTCGGGCGGAGGAGCGGCGGCTTCGGACGGGGGAGCCGGAGCAGCCGGCTGGCGGCGCGGCCTGGGGAAGACGGCTGCGCGGCCCGGGCGGCGCGGCCTGGGGAAGGCGGCGGACGGGGGAGCCGGAGCAGCCGGCTGGCGGCGCGGCCTGGGGAAGGCGGCGGCGTCCGTGAGGGAGGAGGAGGTGGCAGCGCTCGGGGAAGGCTGCCGATCCGATCTGGAGACAAGCACGGCCGGCCCTAGGTATGACAAACCCTAGGCTCTGATACCATGTTATGAATAACGTTTGTATTCAATATGAGGCCAATGGGCCAGTATATATACACAAAGTACAGGAGACAAATATGCAAAGAACCCCTCATAACAATGGGGAATAACAAATTATACATATGTCTCTAACAGTACCTAGTTCGCACCTGGGCTCAGACAATTTCCATGTAATTTTGAAGTTTGTATTTAATTTTTTAACACGTTTTGTAAGTCTTTTTTTATCTGTTTCTTGCAACATATAGATAGAAATGTTTTCTCCCTAGCTTTTAATCTTGGGAATGAACTAACAATCAGAGGTGTACACTCTAGATTTAAAATTTTGAATTCCTAAAAGGTAATATATGCTAATTTGGTTCGAATTTGACACACTTCATCACATTTTGTAAACGGGTTGCATGGTTGAGTCTTTTTCATTACCTCGCAGAGAACAATTCCCAGTTCGCAGAGAAGCATAATAATCACGACTAAACTTTGAATATATAAACATTCAGCTAGTGACTAATGACTAGTTCATTTTAGCTTAAGTTTTTAGTTTCTGGGCTTTTTTGTACTCTTTGAGGCTCTTTTCATTGTAGCTACAATAAGTTTTTCAGTATAATTAAATTTAAAATTTTAAAAATAGAAAAAAAACAGGTTCTCTTATCACAAACAATACAAAGTAATACGGAAAAGAAAAAGAAAAAAGTCCCAAAAAGCCAGAAAAAATAAAATTAAAAAATTAGAAGCTAAAAACTGAATCCCAATTGAGCAGAGCAAAACGTTGATGCAAGCAGTTTGTTACTATTGTCTTCCAAAATGCTCCTGGTATAAAAAGGGACAAGAGGACCCAACACGCAGAAATTTGGGCATAACTGCCCCAGGGGCCGAGAAATCTCGGGACAGCCCCCCCTCGCGCGAATGGCCAGAATTGGCCCCCATGGCGCGGTGCCGTAGCGTGCCACCATGTTGTTGCGGCGCCGTCCCACGCGACCCGGCCTGGCGCGGTGCCCCAACGCGCAACGCGTGCTTGCGCGGTCGCGCACCACACGAAGCTGCTGGCGCGGTCTCCCACGACGTGAAGCATGCTGGCGCTTTCCTCGACCGCACTATGCGAGGCTCTCTCGCGCGCAGTCGGCCCCGTGAAACCCCGTGTGAGTTGCCTGCTGACCGTGCGCCATGCGTGAAGTGACACTTGGCTGGCCCCCCTCCCCACGCGCGCGCATGGCAGCACCTGCACTGCCCGGCCCTCTGTCTGCTCCCCTGGTTGCATGATAAAATGTGAGGGTTCCATTGTTTCAAAGAGACAACAGCACCAATTTAGCTCCATGCCGCGAGAGACAGCAGAGAAGAGAGACAGCAGAGAAGAGACGAACTAAGATCGTGAAAGCATCCATGTTTTGAGTGGTTTTGAATTTGAATTTCAAGTTTGTGCATTTGAAAAAGTTGCAGATCGGCTTTGGAGCATCCAAAAGAGGTAATTTTTATTGACATGCGGCAATTTTTTAGTAACGTGATTAGCATGTAATTAGAAAAATGGTAATTTGTTAGTATGAAAAGTATTGTTAGTGTCGTTAAATGGTAATTTGTTAGTATGAAAAAGCGTTGTTAGTGTCGTTAAATACTTATTAGTCACGGTAATTATATGAATGTCGTAGTTTATGCGTAGGTTATTTTGTTTGCATGGGAACAACATTGTATTTTTTCTGCATTTGGAAAAACTGAGTATTCATTTTGTATGATGTTTTGCATAAACCGTTAGACATGCGTATGTTGGATAGATTGTTGTGATTTATGTGGATTTTAGTTAATAACCATTATGTTAAATTATATATTAATGTAGTTATTTGCTTACAAATATAATACAGTACCGTTATGACTAATTATTGAATTTTAGGGTGGTGTATGTGTCATATGTTTAGTTGTGTATAGTTAAGCAACGATAAACATAGTGTGATATGGTGTAAGTCAATGTTGGGCAACGATAGCAACAATAAACATAGTCTATGAAATTTTTAAAGTTAGTTTGGATGGGGTAAACTGTGAAAATTGCATTGAAAATGTGAAAAAAAGGTTAACACTCTAGGATATGTAAGTAATATTGAAGTTACCATTTTCTGCCATTTTATGATTTATCAAAAATTAATAACATATAATGAAGAGAAAAATATTTAAAAAGGACAAACAAGCAAAAGACGAAAGACCTGATTTATTTAAAATAGCATACAATCTCCGAAAATTATAAAAATTTATAGAGGTGTTGTTCAATATGTCAGTGACCTGGGAAAAATTTTAAGGGAGTGTTCAAAGAAATTTGTAAGTTTTTTAATATAAATGGTAATTAAGGCTACTACTTACAAACAGAGACTAAATGTGGTGTAAAAATTCTTAAAAAAATTCTCACATGCTCGTAATATGTCACATAGCACCATAAAATTTTGATTTTGCAATTAGGTACTGTTAATATGTCCTGGTTTAAAAATATCTTAAATTAGCTGATTTTAGAGTTGAATTTAAAAAATAGATAATGGAAGTGTAATTTCATAAAATTTTATATTTGAGTTGTGCAGTACTAGAATGATCTTGGAAAAAAGTTTTAATATTATTGGGTAAGGAAATTTGCCCTGACAAATTATTTATGTTAGTTTGCATGGAGGTTTAGTCTTATATTCGAGTTGAAAATGTGAAAGTGAAAATGGTTTACACTCTAGGAAATTTAATTCATATGAAAATGTCAAAGTGAAAATGGTTTACATGGTCCTTGTCTCCCAATTGGTCATGCATTTTACTTTTAATTTGTCATATGTTTTACTTGTAATTTGTTTTTTGTACCTCACATTTTGAGTTCAAACTAACTTGATGTTACACTATCGACAGGACATGGTGCAGCCTTCAGTCGACCTCACGTACAAGCTGCTCGACACATACTGGGATGCCCAACACCACTGTCATGCGTCGTTGTCTGGGGTGGCCCCTCCAGCCTTCATCCTTAGGCCCCCTAGAGAGCACTGGCCTCTAGACCAGCGGTACATTCCACTATTGCGTGTAGGTGACCCCTAGTTCACCCAGATATATGAGGGATACACTGTGCAGCACTGCAGCGGTGATTGCGCTGGGGGATCGTCTATATAGCCATATACACCAGTATGTTGTAACTACATAACATAACATATGCATCGCACTAACGCATCGTACAAAATCTGCAGGTCTAGATAGAGTAGCTCGGTCATCTAGGACAGGGTTCATTGTTTGCACTTCCCACTCCCCAAGTACATGCCTTTCAACATAAGAAGGGTGACTATACTTCTATTATTCATGAAAAATATGCCCATGAAGAGACGGTTGTCACTGCTTCTTTTGAAGGAAAGTACATCATAGTGAAGAATATATATAGCAGAGGTAAATTTTTATGCCATTATATTTTGTTATTGTTTCGGACCTCATGTTGAATACATTCTATGGCTAAAGATAAAAAAAATGATTTTAATTGTAACAGGCAATGTGTGTGTGTGTGATTATATACTTGGTGGTCAACTTGATGGGTCTAGCTCAACAAAAGAGGAGTTCCTTGAGGTAAGGATTTTACTCAAATTATCCTTTTGCTGACATGTGGAAAGAAATGACTAATGTCTAATGGAACTGTTTGACCCACAATTGCTGAAATTCAAAACGCTGTTTCTCCAGGATTTGATCCTGATGTTGACTTAGAGAAAGTAGGGATTGCAAATCAAAAAAACAATGCTTAAAGGAGAAACTGAAGAAATGGGTGTATGATATTGGCAATTGTTGTTACCTTTATGGCTGTGTGATCTTATACTGTACAAATTTGCTTTTGCACTAATACCAATTTGACTATAATGCTATATAATTAACAGGAAAACTTGTTGAGAAGACTATGATTCGTAAGTATGGAGTTGAGAATGTCAATAACCACTTCATGGCCTTCAATACTATTTGTGATGCCACATAGGTAAATTTCTTTTGAACTTATCCTTTAATTTTACAGAAATCTTGTGTCCCTCCTGTGAATTTTTCATAAACTTATGTTTTTTGGATGTCAAAATGGACTGTCTCTACAATATCTTCACAATATCTGTGAGGGGGAAAATGAGAGATCAACTTGGTATGCATTTGCTTTATACCTTTTTGTTATAGCTTCTATGGGTATAAGTTTTTGTCATTAGAATTTAGCCCGGGGCTTGTCGAAATCCTGGATCCGTCACTGGACACCAGTGCACATCCTCATCAGCTCCAACTAATCAAGAATTTTGCTTCCTCTAAAGCATGCACACCAGGTCATCTTCTCAAACTTGGAATAATAGCTTCTAAAGGCACCCTACCAAACCTGCCGGTTGCTGAATTTGCCCTGAAGGCTAGCGTCACCACTGCCCTTGCCTCTCACTCGCCAAACTATGGGGTAATCAGCGTTGCCCTCAGGAATCTAGCCTGCCTTGCTGGCTTGCAAAATGGTAGCAAGAGTGATGCAGCCTATGATGTATTTCGACAAGCCTACCAGATTGTGGTTGGACTTAGAGATGGTGAGTACCCATTTGAGGAAGGGAAGTGGCTTGCAACCACTGCCTGGAACAAGCCATTTGCATGCGCGGCTTCAGCAACATTCAGTGGCTAGAAAATGGATGAAGATGGGGTTAGATCTCTCTCGGCATCTTGAGAGCATGAAGGAGTATATAGCCAGGGGCGGATTTAATGGTATTCCTGGGTATTCCCGGGAATACCCAACTTTTTTGGTGTAATCTTTAGTATATATGTATGTATACTTATATATATAAATGTATAATGATGTATTCTGTGATATTTTCGCTATTCTAGCCCACAGCGGCCCAAAAAACAGCCTATTGGCCTGAGCTTTCCATTAAGCTTGTTGAAACAAAGAAGCATCTTAGACATGAAGTTGTTTACATGCTTCTCAAATTGGTGCTAGTGCTTCCAGTAGCAACTGCAAGTGTTGAAAGAGTCTTTTCTGTCATGAATTATGTGAAGAACAAATTGAGAAATAAGATTGGGGATCAATACTTGAATGATTGCTTGGTTACATTTATTGAGCGGGAGTTCTTTCTACAAGTTAAGGACAAAGACATCATCAACCGCTTCCAAGCCATGAAGAATCGCAAGGTTAAAGCAACATTATAGTATTTTGTAAGTTCTCTTTATTACTTATTAGTTTGTTTCATGCATATCTTAGAGCTGAACAATTTGTTATTTGACTATTTTTGTGACTTTAATTATCGATAACGTACTACTCTGAACTATATTTTAAATCTATGGATTGGATTTTTTTTATGTAAGAGTGGGAATACCCAAGGTTGAAATCCTGACTCCGCCACTGTATATAGCAGGCACAGAGGAATACTTTGAGAACTTTCAGAACATGTCTGGTAATGAACCTGATGAATGTAGTCATCAAGATGGGACACCAAGTACTAGTATGTCTGTTAGTATGTCTCAATCTGTCCTAGTTTAGAAATTTGTGAATGGGGCAGTTCACAACTGAAGAAATAAATAGATCAATGGGCTATGATGCACACTCAAATTTTCTTTCGTGTGAATGCTGCAAACGGCAAGTCAAATATTGTCTGATATTATAGATGCTTTCTCAATAAGTATGTGGATTCTTTGTTGACAGTAACTACGTCATTGAATTGTATGCATGCTCATGTGCAGGAGAAAATATTGAATGCTTGTGAAAAAATTGAATTTGCGAATCTACTGGATTTGTTTAGGTGACCTTTATGCTCAGCTTCTGTCCAAGTCAACTAATCTTATCAGTGAACTCCCTGAGCCCCCTATCATTTCGTAGTCATACTTAGGTGGCATTACCAGCCAAATATCCTGGTGGAAAATTTGTGTGTGTATTGGGGGGTGGGGAAGAAAAAAAAAAGAGAAGAATAGACTTACTCAAACATTCTATAATTTATACAATCATAGAACTATCTGACTTTTATGATACTGAACTTACACTGGGTAAACATGAATCTTGAAATGATGTGTATCCTCTGCAAATACTACTTTCCATTTTGCTATGAATATGCTATTGCCTTACGCCGGGACCCGGTTCATATGGTGTTGTACAACCATAACCAGCTAGCGGTGCAGCAGCTACCCCTCTTTGGTTCAGCAAACACCTGAAGCGTGCCAATCTTGATGTGGCCAATCTTGCGTCTGTTTCAATCTTCTCAATTGGAGTCCAGAGTCTCTCTTCAAGCCAATGCAGTGTAAGTGGATTGGTGAGTCAAAATATGTCCATACAGATGGTAGTGCACTCATGCATTTCTTGGTATATTAGGTGAACGTTAACAGTTGAAGACACATGCACAGCAAATAATATGAGAAGCGACAAGGTTGCATATAGATTCTGCTTGTATACCTGCGAATCATGCCCTTAAATGATATATTGATGTATAGCAAGTCAATTATTAAGTATGAAAAATTTTGTTGTGGGCATTCATGAGGAATCAGGATATCAGCCCTCCTAATGGAAAAATGTGAACCCAAATATCTATAATTGTTCAGCAACATGCTAATTTGTGTATGCCTTTGATAATTGATACCGTGCTTCCCTCTTCTTTTAATAGGATGTAGCAGATTTGAGCACTTAGCTGTTTTCTTTAATTGTAATAATTTGGGAATAAGAATAATTAGTGGCTTCTCAATGTGCTTAAAATTTTTAATTCAGACATCCATGGCTGCTATATTTATGGAGACGAAGCTACAGTTCTAATTCTATCATGTTACTCCAGTAAATCAAAGTAATCAGGATCATCTTGTTTCGTGGGAAGCTGGAAGACAGCTGCCACCAGAATGCACTTCGATGGACACGATGGTCGATGGCGCGCCCGTGAGATGTAGTGCTTGCTAAGCTCACGGTTGCTTGTGGATTAGCTGCTGTGGTGATGTTGGATTGTTGCCATCTTACGCCGCTGTCTCTGTTGGAAATATAGGTAACATTTTAATTCTAAATTTTACTAGAAAATAAATACAATAAACTAATGATATAAAATCTGTAACTAACAGTAGACTACTTAGTATATTTTAGAATATACACAAGAAAAGTATAGTATCACAGTCGAATTAACACGCGAACGACTTACTATTGAGCTTGATAAAGAACAGGAAGTAGCGCAGCCTTGATGCAGTGCAGAGCGTAGACGATGTAGTGCAGGTGTGGTCGTGCAAATGTACTGCCCAGAAACCTTATTACTGCCCCGTGCAGGTACTCTCTGTGGCAATGGTTCGGAGATAGCCGTTCTTCCTCCTTCCAGGTGCACGCCGGGAAGAAAGGTTGGCGAGGTTTAAACGACGCAGCAGAGGAGAAAGTATAGAAAGAATGGAGATAGAATACTCTGTACTTTTCCTGTACGTCTCCAGGTCTTTTCAAAGGTGCTGCAGTTATTCACTAGTAATTGCTGCGATTAAAACAAAATTATTCACTAGTAACTGTCTCATCAAAACAAGTACAAAGAATGCACGAGGAATCCCTAGTTTCTACCTGCATTTCTACGGTGGTTGATACTGTCCATGCATCCCGCCCCAACTTGGGTAATTAATAATTAAGGCCATGGTCATTTCTGATAGTCAAAAGATTAATTGATCTCCAACTCGTTCTGCCGCATAGCAGTAGAAAACGAGGTAGAAACCTAATGCAACTAGAGATGTTGGTAACTGGTCAACCAACTAGGCAATACAAATGTGTGTAGATTTAGAAACGAGGTACCTTTAGTTGACTGATCAGGTAGCTTTTCGTTATTAATTTCTTAAGGCGCATTTTGAAGCTCGAAGCTAAAGTTTCGCCTCAATCACCAAGTGTCTTGAAATGGTTTTGTTCCTTGAGTTTGGCAGTGTCTTGCCACTAAAGTACAAACTTCCCGTGTCAACTTGAGCCATTCTTTGCGAATTTCGGAGGCAAGTCTTGCAACCTTGGTGTGCCTGATGGAACTGGAGCAGATGCACGTGTCCACTAGTACCAGAAACACGTAGGTAGCATCTAAGTCCATGGTGTAACTAGATCTTGAAACTTATAGGGTCAACTATTATACTTTAAAGTTTTATGAGTTTATGGGTAAATATTAGTACTAATTAAGTATTTTGCCAAAAACATATAAGGTTAGCTGACCCACAGAAAATGACTAGCTATATCACTCAATAAGCTTGATGCGTATTCGTGGTAAGCTCCAACCTACACCAGCACTTACGAAATCACCCTTTCTTATTTTTTTAAAAAAGGTTAACTCGATGGGTAAAGCAATCATTAGCATTGATAAATAGGAGACAGGAATAAGCTACATTGAGTACCTCATATGTCATATACTGCATATACACAGTAAAGGCATCCGGAGTGTATGAAAATAAAGGGTCATAAATCATCTTAAAGTCGACCTTATATATTACAGAGTTGATCCTAAGCAGACTATAAGCAAAACAAAGGTTTGAGGCCGGTCCTCAAGCTAAAGACCTGGCCACAAGCATTAAAATACAATTTTCTTTTAATCCTGTTGTTCTCTCTCCCCCCATCAGCCAACTACCAACTACCACGTGTGATCGAGTGGGACCCTTGTTACAGTCGAACGGTGACCTCAAACATAACGAGTTGACCTTAGCTATTAGATGTGATCCACCTTAAGACCCATTACGATATATACACTCCTGATGCTCTAAGGGAAGCCATCAGCACAATCCCAGGCACCCAATGCCGATTGTCTCCATTGGCTACAGCCACCAATTCAGAAAAAAAAGTAGTACACACACATGGAACCCACCAAAACCCCATTTTGAAATGGAACTCGTACATTAGTCAACGTCCCATGTAAAAGTTATCTAACTAATTAACCTGGTCTCCCATGTTAGGTTTCTGAATTTTGCACTCAACTGCTGCTTACCACACGCCCTGTAAGTCATGCTCTGGATAACTCGTTAAATGCTTTGGATTACTGATCACTTGATTCACTTTTAAATTTTAGGTTATGCTTCAAACAGCTGTGAGCTTATGGATTCTTGGCATTTTTGGTACTGTAACGGCTGTTAATTTTTTCTAAGTAATTAAATTTTAAAAAATAAAAAATTATACTATCATAAACAATACAAAAGAAATAAAATAAAAAATATAAGAACCCCCCTAAAAAATCAAACGACAAAAAAGGACGAAATTAAGAAGCCGACGCGTTTTAGAAATCAGAAAACAAAATTAAGAAGCCGATGTGTTTCGGAAATCAGAAATAGAAGTCGTTTAGAGCAGTGGCTTAACCAGAGGGCAGTAGATTTTGCCTCTATAAATACACGTGTAAGTTAATGCATCATAAGACGCATATACCTAACAAGCACCTGCAAGCCTGCGACATTAACAACTCGTCACGTCCGTACACCCGGTCAGAATTAATAAATGGCGATGGTCAAGCTGATCTTGAGCTTGCTTGTGCACCTCCACGCCGCGCTCCTGTTCCTCACGGAGCGCTAGAGGGAGGAGGCGACAGGGGCAAGAAGGGGGAGACGAGGAGGGAAGGAGACGGCGGTTGAGTGGGTCGGGGTGATGGAGCATGAGAGGAGGAGGTGGTGGCCGAGGAGGAACACGTGGTGCAGGCGATAGGGAGCCTGTATGCTAAATTATCCATCTTTAGCCTACTGTACTATACGTGCCTAGGTTAGCACGACACATCCCGTGATCTCATTGGGACGTGCCTGTGTTCAAGGCTGAAACCATGGGTCAACACGACACGATTCATTTAGTTAACCGGACCAACTAGACCATGGCTATACGAACTGTGCCTATATAGGCCTATGTCGGGCAGCCCATTTAACTAGATCTAACACCGAGACTCATGAATGCGCATGTGGCACGAGGCGGTCAAATTCTTTTTTATATAAGCCGAACACACACAACTTATGTACTACCTTCGTTTCCGTTTACTTGGCATTTTTGAGCAAGTTTTTCTTCTACAAATATTTGGCACTTTGCTATTTTCAATGCAATTTTTACTCGTGTGTTTGCATAGATAGTAAAAATACATGGCTTTACTACTTTCAGCAGTTACTATTCAACAAAGTAGTTAGTTGCTGGGACATTTTCGTTATAATATAAACAAAAAATAATTATCTAAATATATATGTCCAATTAAAAATATCAAGGAGAGCATACAACGCTTACACAACGTACACACGCACGCGTGCGAGCCCAGCTTTATCCAACGCCGAACGGCTGCGGGCGCGCTCGGGCACCCTGCGGCACATACAACACTTATACAACGCGCGCCGCGGCGGCGCTGTGCACGCGTACGGCGCACACAACGCCTCACGACCGTCGGATCTAACTACCCATCCGACGGCGCCGTCCCATCCGGCATCCGGATATACTATTGTTGTCCAAAGGCTATAATTGTTTCTTGAGAAGCGCAGCCCACCAAGTGGCCAACCTCAGGCCCGAACAAGCCAGCGACCCCCCACTGCTCGGTTCAAACGATTACCCAACACAACCGATTACAAGCTCAAGCCGGAGCAACGTACATAGAGATAGCAACAGGTAAATACCCATCGGATATTGTCATTTCATACCCGTACCCGCTAAGTATAAATTTACCCGTCGGGTTACCCGTATCCGCACGCGGGTAGGAAAATTTACTCATACCCGTACCCGCGCGGGTATTACTACCCGACGGGTAACCCGTACCCGCAAGCATACCCGGTTCAACACATAAGAATATCATCAATTTAGACATTCATTAATCATACATGCCAAGCACAAAAGCGTCTAATGATCAAAATTAGTACATCACATAAACATACTTGACATGACCATATCAACATATGACAAACAAATAAACAATCAACAACAAGTAGATAATAAAATTAACATTTGAGTGGGATGTCTAGTTGTCTAATGCGGGTATTCATTACCCGCGGGTAGGCGGGTATGGGTAGTATATACCCACACCCGCACCCGCCTACCCGGCGGGTAGAGAATTTCGCCCAATAACGTACCCATGGGTACATAAAAATTTCCATACCTGTCTCTTTATCGGGTAAAACCCGTCGGGTATTCGGGTATCGGGTACCCATTGCCATCTCACGTACAGGTACCGAGTAGAGCTGATCAATTAAATCGTACTGTGTTGGTCCTTAGCATATTGCTATTGGTTTGGCTCAGGTACAATACATTGCAGAACTAAATGTACGATACTGACTCAGCTCAACGCGGTGTGCCATACTTTGATCGTAACCTCAGGTCGGTGGATAGCCCGGTATGGTATGTACAGTACCATACCAAGCACAGCACGACCAATGAAGGATTGAGGGGGAAGGGGCGATGCAGGCACGTAGGGGGTTTTCTACAAAAGTATTTAAGTGGTATGGAATTTCCACCCACTCCATATAAGCCACGCAATCTAGATCGGACGGTCCACATCGCTATTAGCACCTTAGCACTGAAATATTCATTAGCACTAGATATACTCCACACACACACACACACACACACACACACACACACACACACACACACACACACACACACACACATATATATATATATATATATATATATATATATATATATATATATATGAAGCCTCTTTTCTACACCCGGGTGTAATTACACCCTATATCGTATCTCGCAATGTAGGGAGTATCTAGCGTAACGGAGGGTATATACGTGTAGTATACGAGTATTTAAGACCATCTAGGTGGTATGTATATTTTTTTCGACATACTCCTTTTATACGCATATATGAGGGTATTTACAAAATACGCTAAAAACTATGAACTCCTTTACAATTTCACATTGAAGTATCTTATAATTAGTATACAAATACATCTAAAGTGATAAATGAGTATTTCAAATTTGTTTAGGTGGTATATTAGATGTGGGTGTAATTATATTCGGGTGTAAAATGTATTTTTCCTATATATATATATATATATATATATATATATATATATATATATATATATATATATATATATATATATATATATATATATATATATATATATATATATATATATATATATAGGATTAAAAATGTCAAGTAATCGGATACGGAGGAATTATACAAAACTTACACCACATACACATGCACGTATGCGAGCCCAGCTTTATCTTGTTAGGAAACCTAGGTCTGGACTTGAAGCCCTTAATAGGCACTTCACTACTAGGCTATAAATAGATAGTAATATTGGATATTTTGTATATGGAATTAGAAAGAAATCAATAAAGAAATATCTATCTCTCTTTGTTTTAATCTACTATTATCTGTTTTCTATAAGTAATCTTGTTTTACATAAACAGAGAAATCGAACAGATTGCCCGCCAATAACGGTTTCCCACATATCCAACGCCGAACGGCTGCGGGCACGCGCTCGGGTCCCCTGCTATAATGCGTGCCGCTGCGGCGCTGTGCACGCGTACGGCGCACACAACGCCTCCGTGCACAACCGAGCCAGCCTGCCCACCTCACGACCGTCAGATCTAACTACCCATCCGACGGCGCCGTCCCATCCGGCACCTCACCGACCATTCTTCCATTAAAACTCTTCAAAAACACAAAGAAACTCGGCGAATTCCACCGAAACGCTCGACGGAAAGGGCGAAAACCTACTCCCGAACGGCGGCATGGAGCAAGTCAAGCCAGCCGAAGCGGCGAGGAACAAGAAGGTGGTGCTGCGGGAGTACATCAGCCGCGCGCCGAGGGAGGACGACATGGTGCTCGTCGACGGCGACACCGTAGCGCTGCACATCCCCGAGGGCGCCGCCGGCCCCGCGGTGCTGGTGAAGAACCTCTACCTCTCCTGCGACCCCTACATGCGCGGCCGGATGCGGGATTTCCACGTCTCCTACATCCCCCCATTCAAGCCCGGATCAGTAAAATTCTTTTTTTCCTCTTCAAATTATGCTCCCTTTCGCTTGATCTCTCTTGTTGATTTCTCAAGAAATCAGGTCTGCGTTCATCTCTACATAGGTGATTTGTTTACTGATCAAGCAATTTCTTGGTCTGTCAAGGTTATAGAAGGGTTTGGCGTGGCGAGAGTGGTGGATTCCACCCATCCGGGATTCAGTGCGGGTGACATTGTTTCGGGACTGACTGGTTGGGAGGAATACAGTGTGATCGACAAGCCTGAACAGCTTAGGAAGATTCAGCAAAGTGGCATTCCACTCTCTTATCATTTGGGGCTTCTTGGTGAGTTTGTTAGTCATGCTTTTAAATATTCAGTTGAATTCTAAAGCATATACAGCAGAAATCATATAATCATGAGAAGAACCAAAAAGGTTGTCCTTTAAGGAGAACCAGGTGCACGATGTTTTATAGAAAGTCTAACCTTGGTTGCACAAATTTGTGGTATGTATTTGAGAAGAAAAGGAGGGTTACAGACGAATGAATAAAGGGTGTGCGGATGAGGGAAATGTCGAGTGGTCTTTTCTTGGTGGTTGTGATGAATTGACAATGCCGTGATGAAAACTAGTGTATACTGATCCGTGTCGCTACTGTTTCTTAATCCTTTGTTTGTGGCGTGATGAAAACTAAAGTATGCTTGTAGCTACTGTTTTCTGAAATTTTTGTCTCTGGTGTGATGAAAACTAGCGTATACTGATCCGTGTAGCTGTTGTTTCTGAAATTTCTTTCTGTGAGCTTTCTTTCATCCAACATGCTAACTCACATTCTGGTCTTCACCCACAGGCATGCCTGGTTTTACAGCTTATGTTGGATTCTATGAGATCTGCTCACCAAAGAAAGGAGAGTTTGTCTTTGTTTCTGCTGCATCAGGAGCTGTTGGCCATATTGTTGGTCAACTTGCAAAGCTCCATGGATGCTATGTCGTTGGAAGTGCTGGAACAGATCAGAAAGTACTCACTTAAACTAGTAGTTGCATTGTTTACCTGTATAGTTGTATCATTCAGGGTCTACAATAATGTTTCAGGTTGAGCTCCTGAAGGACAAGTTTGGATTTGATGCAGCTTTCAATTACAGAGAGGAGCCTGACTTGAATGCAGCCTTAAAAAGGTAAGACCTTCTCCTTCAGGAAAAACGATACAACAGCTCTGTCTTTGCATAAACCATTGATGAATCAAGATATATTATAAGGAGCGTCTAATAATCACAGTAAAAAGAATGAACTATCAATGAACCTACCTAAATAACATGGAACGCTTTCCCATGATAGCTTAATTTGTGAGCATAAAAATTTGCATAATCAACTTATGTATTATCTGTTGAAACCAATAATTCCATTGAACTCAGTAAACAATTCAGAATTACATAGTAATGCTTCATCTTTGTTGTGCAATCTTTCCTTGTCTAGGTACTTTCCTGAAGGCATCGACATCTACTTTGAGAACGTAGGTGGACCAATGCTTGATGCTGTACTCCTCAACATGCGGACACATGGTCGCATTGCAGTATGTGGGATGGTCTCCCAGCATGGGATAACCGATCCTGTAGGAATCCACAACCTCTTCTGCCTGGTGGTGAAGCGGATACAGATGCAGGGTTTCATCCAGAGTGATTACCTCCACTTGTTCCCACAGTTCCTCAACGACATGACCAAGCATTACAGGGATGGCAAGATTGTGTATGTAGAAGACGTGAGCATCGGGCTGGAGAACGGACCTGCTGCCTTTGTTGGTCTATTCAGTGGTAAAAATGTCGGCAAACAGGTCGTGTGCGTGTCACAGGAGTGAAGTCGGTGACATTCTGATGAATATTAGAAACTTCTCATGGATTTTTTTTTGAAAAAAAGAGAAACCTCTCATGGATTGAGGCAATTGATGGATGTTTGTCTGAACCTGTTAATTTTGTTCTGAACAAATCCGAGTTCCTACATGTGTAGTTAGGACTAGAAGAAACATTGTCTTCACTCTTGACAAAGTTTTAGCTGCCCGTCACATATAGCTTAGTGTCACTATCCTCAATCGATGATGTGATGGCATCAGGCAGAAAGTTCTACCACCTATTTTAATGTCTTGGTGGTGTGAATCTTCGGATAGTGCTCAAAATGGAGACTATTGGCACATGGCCAGGTCAGTCGTTCTTCCGTGTGTAGTAGTGGCAACAGCTCGTAGTCTAAGGCAGTAGGAAACGCTATGCTCCAGTGGAGGGACTCCTTTTAAGAGCAGCCCCTGTTCATCTCGTGGAGTAAAAAATTCTAAATACTGAACTTTTTTTAAAAAAAAGTTTCTATAAAAGTCTGTTAGTTGCACTATAGGCCTAATAATTTGCACAAAGTAGCGTCTCTATACCTGAAATTATCTGTGGCAAATTTTATAAAATTTTGTGAAATTTTTATAGTGTCAACGCGAGTTATAAATTTTAAATACCAAACGTTTTTAAAAAAAGTTTTTTATAAAAGTTTATTGGTCTCACCTATTTGTTTGGACCTAATAATTTGCTTAAAGTTGTATCTCTATACTCTAAATTATCTATAGTAAATTTAGGATAATTTTATGAGACTTTTATAGTGTGAACACGAGCTAGAAATTCTAAATACCGGATCTTTTCAAAAAAAAATTCTATAAATGTCTGTTGGTTCCACCTATGTGCGTAGGCTTAATAATTTGCACAAAGTAGCGTCTCTATACCCGAAATCATTTGTGGCAAATTTCAGAAAATTTTGTGAAGTTTTTATGGTGTGATCACGAATTATAATTTTAAATACCGAACTTTTTCAAAAGTTTCCTATAAAAATTTATTGATCTCACCTATATGTCTGGGCCTAACAATTTACACAAAATTGTGTCTCTATACCCTAAATCACCTATAGTAAATTTTAGACAATTTTATGAAACTTTTATAGTGTGAACGTGAGTTAGAAATTCTAAATACCGAACCTTTTGAAAAAAATCTATAAAAACATGTTGGTTCACTTATGTGCTTAGACATAATAATTTGCATAAAGTAACGTCTCTATACTCGAAATCGTCTATAATAAATTTTAGAAAATTTCATGAAACTTTTATGGTGTGAACACAAGTTATAAATTTTAAATATTGAATTTTTTTCAAAGGTTTCCTATAAAATCTTGTTGGTTCTACCTTTGTATCTGAGCCTAAAATTTTTCACAAAGTAGTGTCTCTACACCCCAAATCATGTATAGTAAATTTCAGGTAATTTCTATGGTGTGAACACGAGTTAGAAATTCTAAATACTAAACTTTTGTAAACGTTTACTATAAATACACTTGCACTTGCATGTAGTAGATTAGTATAGAGTGGATTGGCAATATGTTTGGAATGGATTAAAAATGAGTTTCCACCCATTTTCAACCATTTGGGTTGGGTTGAGTTGGGTGGAAATGCTACATGAGTTAGGTTAGGTTGGGTTATGGAAGGTGTTCTTTGGGTTGAGTTGGGTGGTGTTTCGTGATCCTTTGAGGGTTGGGTTGGTTTTGTGTTGGGTTTTAAACCATTACCATCCCTAATCAAAGGTGAGTGAATAATTGCAATACCTAGCAGAAACTTTTTCATACCTTACTATTTTTTGATCATCTAAACCTGCAAAATAGCAAGAACAAACAAAACCAAAATGATAGTATCCAAAATCCAAATAAACTCACCTAATTAAGTCACCGAGGGGATTGCTTGTCACTGGATTGTCTGTGCCTTGCGCTCAGTTCGGCCGAAAGAATTCACGAAGCTAAATGATCTATTGCTGTCCAATCACCAACATGCATCCATCAGCAAGCATGCAGATCAAACAACACTAGGACATATCAAAGCATGACTTCAGTCTTCACGTGTCTTCTGGCGCTAGGTTGCTAGCAAATTGTTTGACCGAAGCTACTAGCAAAAAGTCTGTTGCTCTTCAATGCATGGTCACCACAACCAATCATCTCTCTTCGTGGCGTTGCTTTGATCTCTCAGCAAAGAAAATCGTGATGGCGCGTGTTGGATGCACACTAACCGAGACAAAGAAAATCCGTACGATGGCTGTGTGACACGCATGCGTGTGACCGCGCGAGCAAACACACGCTGATCAAGCCGAAGACTGGTTTGACTTCGGCGCGTGTGGAATCTGCTTCACGTGATCTTTGCGCGACGCATGGGAAAGCGCTGAACGAGGTCGCCTCGGAGTACCACGCGGAGACGTACGATGACAGGATGTGTCGCCCGACAACCAAAAACGCGATGCGCCGACAGCAATTTTTTCTCTGACGAGATTTAATAATTTTTAACTGCTGAATCATGTTTATAGCTACAAAATATCTTTTTGATATCACTTAAATCATAGTATAAAAATTACATATCAAAAATCTCAAGCTTAACTTCTAACCACATCTCTATTTATAATCTAGGGTCTAAAATCTGATCTTATCATAAATTTATGAGTTATTATCTAATTCCAATAAATAAGGGACCCAAAACCCTAACATGACACAGGTTTTTCCAGCTATTCAATTTTGGACACTCCAAAATTATCACATGTCGTAGTCTCCAGATTGCACCTCCGTAGCTCCAACACGTATCATTCATATTTGATCTCCACACGCCCCAACTTGAGCACGACCATGATCGCCCCAACTCTAGCATTCTTGATTCTTTGGACCATGACTTCGCACCAACTCATCTTCCAGTATTTACCATAGACTATGATCGCCTCTAAGTTATCCTGCATATGCAAAGACCAAATCAATATTTTTTCCGGCACAAGCTCTTCCCAACTTGACCGGTGTAAGTTCACACACGCTACATGCCTCATATAACAACGCTAAGTAATATTGTCAATTATTTATCATCATAAAAATTCTAAACCTAGTCAGATGGTCTAACATCTGTGTACATTCTCATAAATATTAGGAACTTCTCATGGATTCATTTTTTTTAAAAAAAAAGAGAAACCTCTCATGGATTGAGGCAATTGATGGATGTTTGTCTGAACCTGTTAATTTTGTTCTGAACAAATCCGAGTTCCTACATGTGTAGTTAGGACTAGAAGAAACATTGTCTTCACTCTTGACAAAGTTTTAGCTGCCCGTCACATATGGCTTAGTGTCACTATCCTCAATCGATGATGTGATGGCATCAGGCAGAAAGTTCTACAACCTATTTTTTATGTCTTGGTGGTGTGTGTCTTCGGATACTGCTCAAAATGGAGACAATTGGCACACGGTCAGGTCAGTCGTTCCTCCGTGCTTCCATGTGTAGTAGTGGCAACAGCCTGTAGTCTTCAAGTCAGTAGGAATTAAATGCTCGGGTCGAGGGACTCTCCTTTTAAGAGCTGTGCCCGTTCATCAATTGCGGGTGGTGGCTTCTGCTTCGTCTAGATAAACTGGTGAGTTTTCTGAAACACCTCATCTTTGTCCAAAATCAATGCGTAGCAGAAGGGCTGTTTGGTTGCCTGCATCGGGGTGGCTCGCACCAGCGCATGCAGGGAGATAGTGTTTGGTTGACTGCATCGGGGTGAGAGCCTGCACGAGCAGATGCAAAAAATCAACTGGAGCCAGGCTGAGGAGAAACGCAGCTGAGGACCTTCTCTACTCAGCCTGGCCACGCTCATGCAGCTGCATCAGCTCATGCAGGCAACCAAACAGGCCCAGAGCATCTAGCGAGAAGTATTGCATGAAAACAAAGAAATAAGCATATTTTGAGTTGTTCTTTGCCGTGCTGTAAGAAGCTCCGTGGCGTGTCCATATCTGAGAACATCGTTTCTTCTTTTCACAAGCAATGTGTTCAAGTCTCTTTAAACAACTAGTGATGTGTTCGACTAGTTACGCTCGAAATTTTGTGCAGGTGATACCGGAATTGAGAAGTTGCAATTTTGGGCCGAGGAGCCGTCCGTTTATACACCACGCCAGGGATGGCTGATGATATCAAGTTCCTCCTTTTGTTGGTGCTCTTGAGCAGCTCATCATCTTGTTTTGGTTCTGAACTTGATATCCAGTGCCTGAAGACTGTGCTACAATCAGTGATTGATCCGAAAGGCATTCTCAAATCCTCATGGAATTTTGACAATGGCTTCAACGGTTACATATGCCGATTTGCAGGCGTTGAATGCTGGCACCCTGACGAGAACAGGGTTATCTCTTTGCGCCTCGGCAACCTTGGTCTTCAAGGCCAGTTCCCTAAAGGTCTTCAGAATTGTACCAGCATGACTAGCCTGGACTTGTCTAGTAACAACTTTTCAGGGCCGATCCCTGTCGACATTGTCCAGCAGGTGCCGAATCTGACATATCTGGACCTCTCTTACAATAACTTTTCAGGTGAAATCCCCGTCGGTATCTCAAATATGCCGTACCTGAACGGGCTCAACCTTCAGCACAACCAACTCAACGGCAAAATTCCAGAGCAATTCAGTGCGAGCGCACGGTTAACTTCATTCAATGTTGCAGACAATTTACTATCCGGGGCTATTCCACCTATATTAGGTAAGTGGCCGGCTTCAAGCTTTGCTGGTAACCAAGGGCTTTGTGGTGCACCGTTGGATGACTGCCCCAGGAGGAGATCGAGATTGATACGAGTCAGGCTGCACAGAATCAACGATGAGTCCAGTATCGGAGCGGCTGTCGGGTTCGTGGCGGGGTTCGTGGTGGCCTTCTACTTCCCACGCTGCTTCATCTTCTCCCAGAGGCTCCATCCCTATGTCTTTCGCATATGATCCATTTGTTCTGAAACTTTTCTGTCATGGACCTCCGGAGGCCAAATGAGCACTTCAACAGCAATACTAGTTTCCCCCCCTTCAGCAGCAAGTAGTTTTCACCTGATATGTACGACTAGTAATTTTGCAAGTGACGGTTTTTGCTGTGTAATGCAAATTTCAACACTTCCAAAATAATTTGATGGATCAGTCCTGACAATTTATGAAACCTAACTCATTTCGAGATTCCAAAAGAAAGGCAAAGAACCGTATCGGTGTTAAGGATTGTTAAGTGTCTCCTGGAACATTTTCTTTTGAGGAGAACGAACCCAACAACTTCCATCACAATAGCATAATAATTCAGAGTCCACTGAGTCTATCAACAAATATACAGGAGCAAGCAAACAAATATACACTGAATCCAGCATGACGGAATCAGAGTAACAAGTATCCACGTAGAGCAGCCATCTTAACTCTGGAAAGCTTCCCTTTCTAATATTTCAACATGCTGAAGGAATGCTATCTATTATCCACATCCTCTTCTCTCTGATGACGAAGTTGATACGGATGCAGGGATTCATTTCGTCCAGATCTAGTGGCTACCTCTGCGGTGACACGTCTCCGGAGACCGGAGACTCTTGGCGCAGGGTCGGTCTTTCTGCCGTGTGCCATCAACAACACAGCTACTAGTGGTCGGTCTTCAGAATTTTTTTTAAACTAGTTACGTATCCGTGCATTACAACAAAATTCATTGAATATATAGAGAATCGTGCTATAGAAGAGAGTTGCTCTGATTAGTTAGAATTTAGAAAGTAGAGAATGGTGAGTGTTACAACTTTGATCCAGAAGAAAATACACACATCGCAAATAAACAGAGAGAACACGGAAGAAATTTCTGAATTTCTCTATTCTCTTATTTGCTCCCCCTCTTTCTTGCTTATCTCTTTTTCTCTTACTTGCTCCCCCTCTTTCTTACTTTTCTTTTATTTAACTGGTTACAAGCATTCTCAACATATAGGCTAATACTCTCCTACTAGTATACGTATTCAGACTTCAAGTTGGACATAACTTCAACTTGAGTTACACATGGAAACAGACTCTATTACATTTTGGATTCGAAGTCAAGATTATTTCTAACAATGAGAAGTTGAAAGAATAGAGCTGTTGGAGAAGAATGGGCGTACAACCATCAACTTGATTCTTTTATAATATTAATGATAATCCTTTTTTATTCAGGAATACAAAATTATACATGTGTTTTTATTTTTTACAAAAGTAACCCTTATAGCCTAACCGTTGGGCGACTGGACCCTGTCGCCTAACGGCCAAGCGATGCACAGGCAGTTGCCCAACGATTGGACTACAGGGATGCAGTCGCTCAATGGTTAGATGACATGTGCTGTCATCGAACCGTTCGGCGATAGCACCTCCTGTCGCCCAACTGTTCGGCGATAGCAGGCTTATATCTCGCCCGCCTGAACTATTTCTTCATTCTCTACTGATGACAACGCCGAGCGGAAGAGCAGAGGAAAGAAAAGGAAGAGAGGAAAGAAAGAAGAAGAGAGGAGAGGAAAGAAAAAAACGAGAGGAGAAGAGGAGAGGAGGAGGTTCAGCTAGTTCTGCGAGGGGAGATTCATTTGTAAGGTAAAAATTTTGTTATATTTTAGTCTATATTTTTGTAGTAAGTAAATAGTTTGCTTAGTGTAAAGAAGAGTATAACTAGTATTCGTAGAAAATTATAGTTGAAGAAAAGAATAGTATAACTTCGATTAGATGACTCTAAAGAAAAGTAAGAAGACAGGAGAAAAAAAGAAAAGGGAGGAGAAACACACGTATAATTAATTTATTTCGTTACAAATATTTAACTGAGAGGATCTCGTGGTATGTTAGAGTACTGTGAAAAATTTTGGTAGTCATGTTAAAATGCAAAACATTAGTAAACAACATTTATGGTTAATTAGGAATGAACTTAATGTCATAAGTACATTGAAAATTCCCGCGTACCGTTAAAACTGGTATATTACCATTTGAATCACTATGTCGCATACTTAATTACTTAATTAATTTTGTTAGTGTCATGTAAATTCTCCAAACCACCTATGAGAATTGCTTTCTCTTCTCTCTGCTGACTCAGGTTGGCTTTATATCTATGGTTCCTATGCAGTGGGCAAATTTTTGGGGCAGTCCTTATGGCCTTGGTAGATAGGGTGGCTTTGTACATTGACCAGGCTGGGTAAAAACCTTGGTCCATAGGGGGTTCATGGTTCTATGCTTTTGGGGTTTTTCTACTGCGGCAGGTAAGTCAATAAAACGTGGGTGTTGGGTTTTCTCTACTGCTAGATGACGATACCCACATAAGTGAGAGGCGCCGACCAGCCTCGGACGTTCTGAGAACCTCTGTGAGCGCTATTGCTTTGGCAATTTTAGAGTCGAAGTGTACTGGCGGCAAAAATCTTTCATTTTCTTTTGTTCTTCCTTGGATTGTTTTCATATTCCTTATTTTTCTTTACTATTGGTATTACATTAGCAATGTATCTAATACTAGACATATTTGACACGGTTTACAGATGCTGGTAAAAGTTTGCCTCAGTTGATTTTTTTTCAACGAACACATAATGACATAGCTGATGTACTATAGTTATATCGTTACCATGGAGCTCAAGTTTCATATCAATTGTCCTATAGTTAGGTTATAGCTTAATTTGAGTGCAAGCGTATCATATTTCAAGCCTTGTTCTGCCATCGTGTGTTAGTGCGAGTGTGGTTTCCGACTTTCTGCTTTCTGTGGATTAACCAGTGAGCTATTGAGCTGCAACTTTTCGTTTGTCCATTACACCTTTCTACTAGGTACCTCATCAGATCTCTCTGATTCTTTTGACGAGGTGTTGTAACATGCTGAATTTTGGGCTACCGGACTTTGGTGCTCTTTTCTTTCAGAAAATCTTGTCGTGCCAAAAACTGAACTGTAATTTATATCAGAACAGAAGATCTTGGCTTGTTCTTTGCCTCTTTGGAAGCAGCTCCAGAGCATTGGAATAAGTCAGAAATAGAAATATTGGAGAAGTACCTGATAGTTTCTTTACACTCATGAGTAAAACATTCATGAGTTCCGTCTTGCTGCCTAAAGATATGAAGTTCCTCTTCTGGTTGCCGCTGATTAGCACAAGCAGCTTATTGTCGGGTTTTGGTTCAGAATATGATATCCAATGCTTGAACACTACACGGCAAGCTCTGAATGATCCCAATGGCATTCGCGAATCCTCATGGAATTTTGACAATGGCACCAATGGTTTCATATGCCGATTTACTGGTGTGGAAAGTGTTATGAATAGCGCTTGTATTCATATGAGGCCAATGGGCCAGAATATATACACAAAGTACAAGTGGTAAATATGCAAAGAACCCCTCATAACAATGGGGAATAACAAACTATACATATCTCTAACACCCCCCCCTCAAACTCATGGTGGATCAACAACACTGGGTTTGGAGAGATAGAAGCTATGCTGTGCTCGAGTCTGGGCCTTCGTGAAGAAATCCGCTATCTGAAGCTCCGAAGGCACATACTGAAGAGTAATCATCTGATCATGCACACAAGACCTCATGAAAGAAGCATCAACACCAATATGCTTGGTGAGCTCATGCTTCACAGGATCACGAGCAATACTGATAGCACCTGTACTGTCTGACAAGAGAGGGGTCGGTGTAGTGACAGAAACACCAAAATCCTCAAGTAACCACCGTAGCCAAGTAATCTCTGCTGTCAAGAGAGCCATAGCTCGCAACTCAGCCTCTGCACTCGAACGGGACACTGCAGTCTGTTTCTTCGTCTTCCAGGCAATAAGGGAACCACCAAGAAAAACACAGTAAGCAGAGATAGACCGGCGATCAGAAGGATCGCTGGCCCAAGTAGCATCCGAATAGGCCTGAAGCTGTAAAGAGCTGGAACGTGGAAAGAAGAGACGGCGAGAGATAGTCCCGCGAAGGTATCGCAGAACTCGAAGAAGGTGGCTGTAGTGAACCTGAGTGGGAGCGGAAACAAACTGACTCAGAATATGAACTGGATAAGTGATATCCGGACGAGTAACAGAAAGGTAGACAAGACTCCCAACAAGATGACGATAGCGAGTCGGATCAGAAAGAGGCTCGCCATCAGAGAGTCGGAGGTGAACATTGAGCTCCATGGGAGTCTCAACAGTACGCTGATCAGTGAGAGAGGCACGATCAAGAAGATCCTGAATATATTTCGCTTGGGACATAAAGAAACCATCTGAAGTGGAAGTAACCTCAATCCCAAGGAAGTAACGAAGAGGACCAAGATCCGACATAAGAAACTGCTCACTAAGACGAGCCTTGACAAAGGCAATGTACTCAGAATCATCTCCCGTAATGATCATATCATCAACATACAGGAGAAGAAGAGTCCGACCACGAGACGAAGTGTGGACAAAAAGCGCAGGATCATGATCACTAGCTGAAAAACCAGCAGCAGTGACCACAGAGGAGAAGCGCTCAAACCAAGCACGAGGGGCTTGCTTAAGGCCATAGAGAGAGCGACGAAGGCGACAGACCATGCCCTCAGGAACAGAATACCCAGGTGGCGGATGCATGTAGACCTCCTCACGCAACTCGCCATTAAGAAAGGCATTCTTGACATCAAGATGAGAAACAGACCAGTGGCGAACAGACGCCACTGAAATAAGAGTCCGAACAGTGATCATGTGGGCTACAGGAGCAAAAGTCTCGTCGTAGTCAACACCATGCTCCTGCTGGAAACCACGAGCAACAAGACGCGCCTTATAGCGCTCAAGAGAGCCATCAGAGCGAGTCTTAATCTTATAGACCCACTTACAAGTGATGGGATGAGAATGAGATAGACAAGGAACAAGATCCCAAGTACCAGTACGCTCAAGGGCAGCAATCTCCTCGGCCATGGCAAGCTGCCACTCAGGGTGAGTAACAGCATCCCGGTAGGAGACAGGCTCACGAGTAGCCGCGCCAGCAAAGGCAAAACGGGCAGGAGGCCGAATCAACTGGCGATCGCGGAGAGCGTAGCGAGGAGAAGATGGCCCATCAGGGGAAGACGGAGCATCAGAAGAAGAGGGAACATCAGAAGAAGATGGCTCAGCTGGAAGATCCTCAAAACGAGGTCGACGAGTGTAGAAGATAAGAGGAGGAGGTACTGTAGTAGGAGGAGCCTGGGGAGTCGTAGGAGACGACACAGACGGCGACAACGGCGGAGAGGCCACAGGAGGAATATGTGGAGACTCAATGGGACAGGTGGACGAGGGCAAAACCGATATAGGTGTATCTGGAAAGGTCAAGAAAGACAGAGACTCCACAGAGGAAGCCGAAGGAGAGGCAGGACGTGGGTAGAATGGACGAGACTCGTCGAAAGTCACATCCCGAGAAACCCGCATCCGACGACCAACAGGATCCCAACACCGATATCCCTTGTGCTCGGCACTGTACCCCAGAAAGACACACTCAACAGACTGAGCGGTCAGTTTGGTGCATTCTCGAGGGGCAAGGAGAACGTAGCAAACGCAGCCAAACAGATGAATGGCAGAGTAGTCAGGAAGACAACCACAGAGACGCTCAACAGGGATCGCACCCTTAAGAGCAGAAGAGGGCTGGATGTTGACGAGATAGGTGGCAGTGGAAACAGCCTCGGCCCAAAAGTGAGGTGGAATAGAGGCGGCGATCATCAGAGCACGAGCCGTCTCAAGGAGGTGCCGATGCTTGCGCTCAGCGACACCATTCTGAGCATGAGCACCAGGACAAGAGAACTGAGCGAGAGTGCCCTGCTCAGCAAGGAAGCTGCGCAGGTGACGAGAGAGGTACTCGCCAGCTGAGTCAGCACGAAGGACACGAATAGGAGTGGAGAACTGTGTGTGTATCATAGTGGCAAATTGTGTATAGATAGGCAAGGCCTCACTACGAGAAGACATGAAATATATCCAAGTGTGGCGAGAGAAATCATCTATAAAAATAATATAATAACGATGACCCCCTTTCGAAACAAAGGGAGCCGGACCCCAAACGTCTGAATGAACAAGATCAAAAGGACGCTGAGACACAGACTCACTATGAGGATAAGGAAGCTGAATCTGTTTACCTAGCTTACAGCCCTGACAATCTAAAGATACGTCTCCTGAAACAGACCCCAGAAGACCACGACGAACTAAGGACAACAGACGGGATCCACACAGATGGCCAAGACGGTGATGCCACTGCTGGAAAGAGCCGGTAGACGAAGTGGCAGAAGCGGAGAGACTGGCGGCGGTGGTGGCAGCGGAAGGAAGGTGAAGCCAGTCAAGCTCCCAGAGACGCTGTGAGTCACGGCGCCGAGGGCCGGAACCAACCAGAGCTCCCGTGTGGCGATCCTGAACACAACAAGAGTCAGAGTCGAGAATGACCCGATAACCAAGGTCAGTAATCTGCCCAGCAGAAAGAAGCTGTAAGGTAAGGCGAGGAACATGAGCAATAGAAGGAACATGAAAGGATGAGTTGCTAAGAGATCCTCGACCAGAGACAGAAAGAGATGTACCATCAGCAGTAAGAACACTGACAGGAGAATCAAGAGGTGTAATAGAAGACAGAGTGGAAGGATCAGGAGTCATGTGAAAAGATGCTCCAGAATCAAGAATCCACGGGGAGGTGCCTGACTGTGTAGGAGGTGGTCTCTCAGTGCCCGAAGAGTCAGTAGCAGAACCTGCAGAACCTGTCGAGGGAGAACCTGAAGCGGCAAGTAGGCGTCGAAGTCTGGCTATCTCCTGCTCGGTGAGAGAAGCTGCTGAAGAAGTCGAGGCAGATGTCGTCGTAGAAGCACTAGTGCCAGTAGAAGAACGGCGTGAAAGATGCCGCTTCTTCTTGTAGCACTGGGACTCAGTGTGGCCATCCTTGTCGCAGTAGGAACAGTGAGGACGGCCACCTCCAGTCGGAGGACGGCCACCACCACCTGTGGTAGCCGCTGGAGGAGGCAGTGTAGCAGGCGGACGAGCGGCGAGCACAGAGGGGAGTGGCATCAGACCAGCACCACTCAAACGAGTCTCCTCTGCGCGTAACTCGTAGCGCTGACGAAGATGAGTCCACATCTGAAAAGCCGAAGGGAGTCCCACAACCTCAGAAGAAAACTGAGGCTAGACACTGGCGATGAAGACAGTAGTAGCCCGAGCGTCGTCATCGTACCACTGAGTGTAGACGGTCAGACGATCCTTGTAGGAATCCAGAGCCTCCTGGTAGGCAGAGGCAGCTTTATCATCAGCAGCAGCCTTATCGGCTGTCGGAGGCAATGCAACAGGCGTAGGCTCCGTCGGAGGAATAGGGCAAGGCGGGCAGGTGACATCGCCAGAGAGGACGCCCCAGAGACGAAGACCACGCATGTGAATGCGCATGTGAGACACGAAGACGGTGTAATTAACACCATCAAAGATCACCGGGCAGCGAGGGAGGGAAACGGTGCCCATTGGTAGGCGGCGCTGGACGGCGCGGCGACCAAGACAACGAAGTCTAACAGGCGGCGCTGGACGGCGCGGCGGTTAGAACAACGTTTTTTTTTTGCTTTTTTTTTCTTTTTTTTTCTTTTCCTTCCGCTCGGTTAGAAACTCAAACGGGCCTCTGGCCCGTTACTCACGCACGCGCGCACGCGGTTAGGGTTGCCCGCGGCGGCGGCGCGACGGCGGCGGCCTGGCGGAAGGCGGCCGGGCGGGCGGACACCAGGCGTGAGGCGGAAGGCGGCGGCGCGACGGCACCGGGCGAGCGGGCGCCGGGCAGAAGGCGGCCGGGCGGGCGGTCGCCAGGCGGGAGGCGGCGGCGGAGACGTCGAGCCGAGGCCGGGCGAGCGGGTCACCGGGCGGAAGGCGGAGTCGGCGGGGCCGTCGGCGGCAGGGGAGTCGGCGGCGGCGACGACGACGAGGGAGTCGGCGACAGGGGAGTCGACGACGGCGGCGAAGGCGGCACGCGGGCGGCGGCGCGAGGAGGCGCGGGGAGGCCGCGGCGCGGGGAGGCGCAGGGAGGCCGGGCGACGGCGGGGGGAGGCCGGCGACGGCGCGGGAGGCCGGCGGCGGCGCGGGGAGGCCGACGACGGCGCGCGGAACCCTAGGTAAACCAAAACCCTAGTTTTGGCTCTGATACCATGTTATGAATAGCGCTTGTATTCATATGAGGCCAATGGGCCAGAATATATACACAAAGTACAAGTGGTAAATATGCAAAGAACCCCTCATAACAATGGGGAATAACAAACTATACATATCTCTAACAGAAAGCTGGCACCACGACAGAACAAAATTATAGTTTTGTGTCTTGGCAACATGGGACTTCAAGGCCAGTTTCCTCATGGTCTTGAGCTCTGTACCGGTTTAACATGGCTGGACCTGTCAAGTAACAGCATTTCGAGACCTATCCCTGCAAACATGTCCAGCCAGTTGCGGTATCAGACATCCCAGGACCTCTCATACAACAGCTTTTCTGATGAAATCCCAGTCAGTATCTCAAACATGACAAACCTGAACGTCCTCGACTTTCAGCACAACCAATTCAGTGACCAAATTCCCGTGCATATCAGTAATCTTCAAGGCTAACTTCGATGAGCGTTGCAGACAACTTGTTGTCAGGTCCCATTCTGGACTCGGAATTGGCAAGGAAATGTCAAATGTTGTTTCTGTAATGCCGTTGAGACTATCCAACATTTGTTTTTTGATTGCCATTTTGCGAGCTTTGTTTGGACTGCAGTGCATATCACTTTTGGAATTCAACCACCCACGAGTTTCTCTAATATGTTTGGCTCTTGGCTAAGTGGCGTTTGTCCTAAGCTTCGTAACCAGATTTTGTTGGGGGCGGCATCACTTTGTTGGGCTTTATGGTTGAATAGAAATGATGTGGTTTTTAACAAAGTAAAGACTAATACTTATTTACAGGTAATCTTCAGGGCAACTTACTGGATCCGACAGTGGTCCCTGCTGCATAAGAAGGAGGAGCATCCGTTGTTCAAGCGCGGCTGCAGAGATTTCGAGACTTTAATGTTGGCGGTCTTTGCAAAGTTTGGTTGGTGCTTCCGGAATCGAATTGAAGCGCAGCTTCCGGAATCGAATTGAAGTGTATCTTTTAGTTCTTTTCTAGTGGGCGGTTGCTCGTCTTACATGGGCTAACTTTTTGTTGCTTTTGTTTTCTCTTGTGGTTGTGAGAACTTAAGCCTTATGGCTTGTTTTGTGGTTAACGCTCAGCTGTGTACCATTCCCGAATGGTAGAGGCTGGAACTTTTGTTCCATTATCTAAAAAATTCTGGACTCTTTCCGGTCATTTCCGGCTGCCAACTTCGCCGCACGCTAACCAAGGTCTCTGCGGTGCACCGTTACAGAACTGCAAGTAGAAACAGAGACGAAGATGGATCAGACTCCAGCATTGGTGCTGCTGTATGGTTCGTCTTTGGGTTCGTCGTGGCGTTCTACTTGCCCCAATGGTTCGTCTTTTGCGGGAAGCTGCAACCTTACATATTCCGCATATGATCCACATTTCCTGCATTTTGGTCTGTCATTCTCCAGGCGGGTGTCAAATGACTCACTTCCGCAACAGTGTTAATCTCCTTTTTACTGTCTGTAAGAGATTTTTTTTGTCGAAAAGCTATCATTTTTCTTTCCCTCAGCAGTCAGCTTTTATTTCTGTCTACAGACTGAGATTTGCAGCTTCTATGTTCTGACGCCATTTCCTGTAACTTGAACACGAAGCTTGCGACCACGAGAAGGAAAAACGAAAGTGGTCATGCTCAGTCTGTCCGTCAGTCTGCAACTTCCTGGGAAACCGCGCTTGTAATAATCTGAATTTTTCGCATCTGTGGCCCTCTGAAAACCGTATTTTGCAAAATTAGATCCCTTCCGATCAAATTTGCAAAAGTAGCCCTATACAGTACTCCTGCCACGTGTACTAGACGCGGTAAGGATATGCCCTTGCCCCGGAAGTGGTAGGTCACCTGCTCCCCTACCGGGCATGACAGGAGATCTACCCCCTGCGTCGGGAGGGGGGAGTTGACCTGCCCCACAGGGGGGCACGGCAGGTGCTATGGTAATGTAGTAGGAAAAATCTATCAAGTGTATTTTTATAGAAATTTTTAAATATAGTAAATGAGCTTTAAAAATTATAATTTTTTTGTGAAGCATGCGAACATAGTGTAATTGCTTGTGTAATTTTTTTTCATAATTTTATCAATTCTGAATTTTTCCATAAAATTCCTACAACCAGCATAATTAAATGAATTTTCGAGAAATATTCAGAATGGATAAAATTATGAAAAAATTACACAAATAAGTGCACTATATCCGCAGGCTCCAAAAATTACAATTTTTGAGCTCATTTTCTATATTTAAAAATTCCTACTAAAAATACACTTTAACGAATTTTGCAGAAAATGTATTGCAGTGTTGCTACAGTGCCATCTGCGTGTTCGTTCATCATTTTCTTCTTTTTCGTATTTTAGCTTTACATCACGTCGGCGTCGCATCTCATGGAGTCTCATCGCTGCCTCCATTTTCTCGCCTATTTAAGAGAGGTGTGCAGCTGTCGACGCACATTCACAACCATTTCGCAGAAGCATTCGTTGATCGATCGTTCGCTCGCTTGCGGTGTTTAGTAGTTTTGTTAATCCAATGTGTATCATTAAATACTTATTACTCCATCACATTATTTCATGCGCATAATTGTTCGATTCGTACACTATTTTACGTGCATGCATGCTACTTTCTTTATCATTTCGAAAATATTCTCAGACGTAGTTATCACAACCCCAGTAACACATGTCCAAGCCCAATCACTACTTGGACTTGAAGAACTTGCATGTATCCCTGCACTAGTAGGAGGTGTCTCCCCTATGGGTGGGTCTTACAGCGAATGCTCGTTTGAAATATTGAGGTATGGGTTGGTGGTACAGGGGGCTTCGTTTCGGGGAGGTGGCCTCCTGGCACACCCCTCTTATTCGTCTTGGGCTACAGCAGCCTTTGTGAGTTGGATGATCTCCTCCAATTGTTTCTCCATACTAGCGATGTAGTGTTGCAGTCGTGGTGCAGCAAAAACCCATGGCAGAAGGGGTAGTATGTGTAGGCTAAGCCGACATGGTGTACGCTTTACGAGTCCAATTTGGTTTGGGAAATTTTAGGTTTGCGAGGCAGCGGCACACCGGACGATTCATAGACCAGCGTAGCATCACGTCGCTGCACAAAGTTACCCCATTTGGTCTTGTCAGTGTGCAAAGTAGCCTCATTGGGTCACATCGTGGCGCAAAGCTGCCCCGTCGAATCTGGACATGTGCACAAAAGCTGCCCCTCTGGGTTTACTATAACCTCAACTGCCTACAGTCACTCGTACTGACCATTATTTATCTTACATTAGGGATGTGAAAAGACCATTTTGCCCTCGTGAAATACCTACTTGATGGCACTAAAGAAGTGGCTGTTTGGCGATAAAAGAGTGGAGAGTTCAGACTATAAAAGAGAGCCATTCCTCAGGCACTTCTCCTGCGCATTGTTCTCCTTCCCTCCTCAAGCATTTCTCCTCGTTCTCTCTACCTTGATCTTGCTTCTCCCTACCCCAGACATCGAGATGAGCCAAGTGAGCACCTCTTCATTGGCACCCGTAGTGTTTTGCCCGAAATGTAACATGCTTGTGAAACGTAAGACCTCCTGGATGGTTGCGAATCCTAGACGCCACTATTACAAGTGCCCCTTTCACTCGGTAAATCAGTTTGTTTTGGGTTGCTTCCATTCGTTCTACAGATGTTATAAAACATTTTTTGTTTATTGAATTGTAGGATGGCCCAAGTAGTTGCCGATTCTGGGTGTGGGAAGATGAAATGAGCACTACGCATGTCATTGTTCTGGAGGAGAAAGCTATGATGGGGGTAGCGAAATGGTGGAGATGAGGCATCGTTTTGATAGACTGGAGAGCAAAATAAACTTAATGTTGTGTGTTATTTTCTTTCTTGTGTTGGTTGTTATCTTGAAAGTGTAGTGCTATGAGTATTGTTGTGATTCTCATTGTTACCTGCAGTGCTTTGTACGATCTAAGTCTGTGTATTGCATATCCATGCCTATACCGAGTAGACGGTTGCATGTTATTATTACCGCTTCAATGTTTTTGCTAAAAGACGTTAGTGTTTGTTTGTATCGTGAAGATAAATGTGGATGACTGGATCGTATACGGCTAAAGTGCAATTTGGTTTATGCATTTTCGCATCTGTGAGGTAGCGGACCTGAGGAGGTATCTTGTGGTAGTGTTGGGTCACGCCATTTCATGCGCGTGGGTGTTATTTCATGCGTGTGGCTGGGGAAGCGGGAATCCCGCTTAATGCGGTCGAGGACATACCGAATCTTCAAGCGTGTGTGGGGCCACCCACTTCATGTGGTCGGGGACGTGGGTGGTCTTTGCGATGCATCGTGCGCCCCCGTCGTACTAAACTTACTGTATTCGTCACATGAAATAATAAAACCCTACTACATTGAATTCATCACATGAATGACAACAACAGTCACAAATAATGATGACAACACTGCATTACAAGTCACATGAAATCATAAAATCATATGACAAATTATAGGCATGAATATCAACGTATGATGAAGAATACAGAGCTCAAAACACACGAAGCATTGTGCAATACATTACATTGTGAACATGAACAAATTTAAGGCACTATAACCGAACACACGAAAGCAAGCAAGCAACATTGATCACTACAGGGGAATGATATCTTTATCGCTACGGTGTGTTGCTTGAGCTAGGCCTGTTTGGGCAATTGCTGAGGGAGTGCCCAATCGTCTTTTAGAGCCTACATCTTGGCCGCCTAACTCGTTGCCTACGCTTGCTTTTGTCCATATCATTACGGATGCGGCGGGACTATCGTCTTCCACGGCTGGCATGCTTGAGCACGTTGTTCGGCACCCACTTCATCTGCCCTGGCCAGAGGTCCCTGGAGTACACATTCAGCCCGTATGAGTCCAACTCCGTACTCCAAGTGACATACACACAAATTACGTAATAATTACTTTATGAAGCAAAAAAACGATTTTTCGGTACGGGAAAAATTACCTACACACAAGCAAGGCCCCAGACGTAACTACCATGACTAACAAGTAATTAGCGACACTAACATGCTAATCACATAGCCAATAAGTACTACTCCTTGCGCGCTGGGTTACATTGAAACAATTTTTAGTAGAAATTTTAAATATAACAAATGAGCTTAAAATTTTCTAATTTTTTTGGAGCCTGCGGACACAATGTACTTATTTGTGTTATTTTTTCATAATTTTATCCGTTCTGAATGTTTCTCAGAAATTCATTTAGTTATACTATTTGTAGGAATTTTATGAAAAAATTCAGAATGGATAAAATTATGAAACAAATTACACAAGTAAGTACATTGTGTCCGTAGGCTCTACAAAAATTTTATAATTTTTGTGCTCATTTATTATATTTAAATTTTTCTATAAAAAATATACTTGATGGATTTTTCCACCTACAGTGCCATAGCACCCCGGTGCAGGGGACAGGTCTCCTACCGCGCCCGGTACACGTGGTAGGAGCACCGTAGGGGCTAATTTTGCAAAAAAAAAAAACGATTTTCAAGGGGCCACAAATGTAGAAAAGAAAAGGTTAGCTTGTGATGTACTACTGATGCACACATCCCTGAAATGAAGGACAAGCAAAGCAGTTGAAATAAACGGCGGAAAGGAACAAACAATCCTGTACATGCAATTGCTTCTGGTTCCGGGCACTGTTGTACTTGCAACGTCGATAATTGTTAGCGTGTGGTGCAGTACTATCGTTGTACCACGCACCATCCGGGCACCGATCACGCACATGAAAACGAAGCTTCGCCGTGGCTTGAGCACGAGAGAGACATTCGAGCTGTCGATGGACGGCCCAGGTTAAGATGGACGCGCTTTGGCTCCATCATTCCACGACTTGGTCGTGGATGAAGACGGATCCTGGCTAGTGCTCAACCTGCGATGGATTAGACGCCGATGAGAACAAAACGGGAGGAAACGCCGCGGCGGCCGCGCACGCGAGGCCAGCCTCCCAGCTCGCGGCCGTAACCGGCGCGCGTCGACGTGCCGACGTGGGGATCCTTCGTGTTGATAGCCGTCGCAGTCTCGGCGCGCGACAAGCAACAGCGATGCAAATGGTGTCAAGTACAATTATACTGCTGCTTTCGATGTCAGTATAGAATAAAAATCTTCGGCCATCTCGAAATGTCGAAACGATGGGAAAAAGGAACGAGCATTGCCAACGTAACAGGTTTTACACATGAATTCTTGATGTTTTTCTTTTGAAATGCTCAAGTACGAAACAAAAAAATGGGTGCATATTATCGAGACATCATAAAATCTTTGTTAAGATGCGGAATACTTCAACAAAAACGGCTCAAAAATTACAAATCGAAATTTTGAATTTTGTTACACAACCAAGCTGGTAACAGCCATCTAGTCCTATAAGACAGATGCATAGCTTTCCCACTTGCTGTCCTTCCCAGACTGCGACAGTTACAACTCCCAACGGTATTTTTAAAAAACGCGCCAAAAATCTTCATCTTACGGTCTTACCCGCGCTATAAAAATGCCCCCGGGAAACGAGGCCTTCCACTCTTCTCTCCCCTCCTCACGTCCTCTCTCTCTCTCTCTCTCTGTCTCTCTCTCTCTCTCCCTCTCTCTTCTCTCTTCTTCTCTCCTCATTCCACCCCTTTCCGAGCCACCGCACAAGGTCTCGATCTCAGCGGGGATCTCCGGCGCACCCTCTCGTGCCTCGGGGACCCCGATCCGCCGCCGAGATCCCGTTGCCGGATGACCTGATCGTACCTACAAAAAGGGTGCAGCTAGCTCTGGTCGTCCACGTCCGGCGAGCCGAGTATTTGGAGATATGGAGACCGGCATGAGGGTGGTGCTTCACCGGCAGGTTTCAGCGGGGTCTTTGAAGCAGAGCGGGGAGCTCCGGCGGCAGTCGTCGCTGGAGTCCCCACGGACGGGGCGGGCCACGAGCCGGTTCTTGTTCGGGCGGCAGTCGTCCATGGACCCGAACCGGCGGCGCGGCCGGAGCCAGAGCCCGGTGGGGTTGGCGGAGGAGCTGACCGTGCCGGACAACCTGGACGCCACCATGCAGCTGCTCTTCCTGGCGTGCCACGGCGACGCGGCCGGCGTCGAGGTGCTGCTGCAGGGCGGCGTCGACGTCAATAGCATCAACCTCGACGGCCGCACCGCGCTGCACATCGCCACGTGCGAGGGCCACCCCGATGTCGTCCGGGTGCTGCTCAGCTGGAAGGCCAACATCGATGCGCGCGACCGGTGGGGCAGCACGGTGAGCCCATTTAATGATCTCTCCCACTCTCAAATCGAGATCAAAATTTTCTTTCTGCATCAGATGATGATTTCTTTTCTTTCTCTGATCATAGGCCGTAGCAGACGCCAAGTGTTATGGCCACACGGAGATCTACAATCTTCTGAAAGCCCGTGGCGCAAAGATTCCGGTATCTTTCTACATGAACTGTCCCTTTCATTTGGTTGGTCAGTCTCGACAAATTCTTGGTTCATCAGCTGATCTTAATTTGATCTTTTTTTTGCAGAGAAACAGGAGGACACCGATGACAGTATCGAACCCCGGGGAGATACCGGAGTACGAACTGAACCCCAGTGAGCTCCAATTCCGGAAAGGGGATGAGGTGCTCAAGGTGCAAATTTTCTTTCCCATTTTTGTTTCTGAAGCAATGGTTCAACAACGGATTTATGACGCTGGAGAGAAAATGACAGGAAAAAAAAGGCTAATCGTGTAATCATTAAACAGGACACATACCAAGTTGCAAAATGGAATGGCACCAAGGTTTCGGTAAAAATACTTGACAGAGAAAGCTATTCTGATCAAGAAGCCATGTAAGATGCAAATCTCAATGCTGAATTCCAAAGTGCCTATGAATTGATTTGTCAAAAAATTGCCTCCTTTTCTTTGTTTCAGAAACTCTTTCAAGCATGAGCTGACGGTATTCGAGAAGGTCCGGCACCCTAATGTTGTTCAGTTCGTCGGAGCTGTCACTCAGAACATACCTATGATGATTGTTTCCGAATACCATCCAAATGTAATAATACCATTCTGTCTTTTCTCTGAGAAAAAGGTCACAGTTTTATCGTCAAAAATAAATATGAACACGCCATTGTCTGGCTTACAAAAGTATACTCTTGGATGGACTTAGTCATGTACTTACTCTTAAACACAGGGTGATTTATCAAACTGTATGCAGAAGAAAGGAAAGCTACATGGTCAGAAGGTGCTAAGATATGCCCTTGATATTGCCAGGTATATCTAGCTTCTGATTCTAATAGAAGCTGAAGAATTCAGGCATATTTCATATTTTCCTTAGTCATTGCAATGCCATTAAAGATAATGTTTTATGTCGAAATGTGCATCAATACTAACGATGTTTCCTGTTGCTGCCTTGAATGTTCAGGGGTATGACTTATCTCCATCAGTGCAAACCAGACCCCATCATCCACTGCGACCTAAAGCCAAAGTAAGATGAGGAAATGAAGCAATTAGTAGGCCTGATGTTTCCTTCTTGCGTTATTGGGATACAAATTGCATTCAAACGATATCTTTTACGGTTGTCCCGTACTTTACTATTTGAATCTTGGTAAGGTGCCAGAAATATCTTCCTCGATAATGGAGGCCAACTGAAAGTCGGGGGGTTCGGTCTGACGAGGCTGTTGAAGACCGCTCCTGACAAAGTGAAATTGGTGAATCACGAGTCCCTTGCTGACAGCTTTAGTAAGTCCACTTTCAGTAAAATCAAATACGAAGAAACAACATGGGATTATGGTGTTCGTGTTCGTTTTTCCAAGCTAATATGCTTTACTGACAAACGTCTTACTCTTCTGTTTAGGTCACTACACTGCGCCTGAGCTGTACAGAAACGAAATATTCGATGCAAGCGTCGATGCCTTTGCATTCGGTTTCATCCTTTATGAGGTCAGTAAATCTCTGTTCAAGATACAATTACTATATATGCACAAAGCACAGAATATTGTCTGGTTTCAGACTTGATAAATCGTTCCTATGATCAATTTTGGGAAGACCTTCCATTCCTTTGACCATTTATTCTCTATGGCGTAATCAGATGGTTGAAGGATCGCCCCCTGTTCATGTAAAAATATCAGAGGATTCGGGCCACATAATTCGGTACGACGGGATGCGGCCGTCACTGAAGAACAAGCTCAAGGGTTATCCTTCAGACTTCAAAGCGTGAGTTCTGAAAAAGCACGGGCCCTTCATGACATGTCCTGTGCATCATTGTCCTCACTTCAGTTCAGTAGTACGTGTGTTTTGCAAAATCTGCGCTAGCACAATGCATAGCAACCCTTCTTCCTCCTTGGGATTTTGCAGGCTGATTGAAGAATGCTGGGACCCTCAGGCCATCGCGAGGCCGACATTTTCAGAAATAATCATCCGGCTCGACAAGATATACGCCCACTGCGCGAAGCAGGGAAGTTGGAAGGACACAATAAAGATTTGGTGTGTATCTCGGTGGTCTAAGCCTTTCAGATTTAAGCCTTTCAGAATGAAAAGAAGAGTCCACACTGAACTGTGAACACTGAACAACATTCATTCAGGAAGGATCTTGCGTTTAGTGACTGAAAGTTTCTCTGCATTGTCGTGCGTTTTACAGGAAATGAAACGGGCTGCACGTACGCTTTCTTTTCTGTACATATCACAGAAAACGCGTCCCTTTTCTGAGGAAGCTTGAGTACCAAGCTGGAGGAACACACATGGCATGTTGAGTGCATATTGTAAAAAGATCACGTCTTAAATTGAACGAAACAACACGTATACGTTCTCTTCTACATTGTCAAAACAGAGTCTGAAACAAACTGCGCATGCACTTGTTATTGGTCTATATTTGTTATCCGCCCACTGTCAAAGCTACATGGCTTCTAATCTGGCTTGTGTAGTTAATAATCGCTTATAACAATCCTAACAAAACAAGAACGAATCATGAATCATACAGGAAGGATTGTTGAAATTTTGACATGGGCCTACCGGGCTCACATACAACGAGGCCCATAACACCGATCCAAGCAAGAGCTCCACCCCGCGGCTGCGCTTCCCCAGTTCCTCGTAGCATCGATCCATGCATGCACGCATCATAAATTCGGAACCCACGATCCGATCCAATGCAGGGTCTGCTCGATTCTCGTAGGAGATGATCCTACTCCTAGCACGTATGTGGTCCGAGTTCCGACTCGCCGGCCGCCGTATATAGGATCTGTTCTTTTCAGTTTTTAAAAACTGTTTTTCAGTTTTTCTACAGTAACTATCTTTTAAACGAAATATTTTTTAAGATAGAATCTATTAGTTAATTATAGTACAAACTATACCGACTTCATTTATATCGGTAAAAACCGTACATGAGTTTTTGTTACTCTATAATTTCTTATATGAACAGTTCAAAAACCACAAATTATAGCTAAAAGTCATAAGTTTCAACCACAAAGAAAGAACGACCGGAATCGTCTTGATTTTCGAGTCTGCAACTGACCGCCATCTCTCTCTCTCACACGCGCTGAGATATCGATCCATCCGCCCCGCGCGGGCGTGCGTTCAGCCGTTCACCGGCCGGACGGCGTGCGAAGTATTTGAACGGTATATACTTCCGGATGCCAGCGGATGGGGGCGCACGCGGACGACGAGGAGGTGGACGCCGCGCTCCGCGAGATGGAAGAAAGCGAGCGAGCCCACGTCATCCAGCAGCCTAGGGGTGGAAACGAGCCGGCTCGAGCCAAGCTCGGTCTGGCTCGGGTGAACATTTGGCTCGGCTCAACTCATTTCCGAAACGAGCTACGCGAGAGGCTCGGCTCGGCTCGAAATGAAGCTCGAGCCGGCTCGCGAGCCCGAACAAGCCAAAATGGCTCGTAGACAACAGAGTGGCCCCTCCCCGTCCCCTCTTCCTCCCTCTCTCCCTCTTCTGCGTGTTGGCGGTGAGGTAAGCGCGGTAGAGCTCTCGGTTGAAGGGGAGGCCACTGCCACTGCCGTAGGAGGGCACGAGCGGGAGGAGGTAGTGGAGTATCGGCCACAGGTAGTGCTTGCAGAATCCGTCGTAGAAGTCGGCGTGGAGCTTGGCGGGGAGGAACACCTGGTAGCAAGAGAAGCGCGCGAGGCGGCCGCCGATGAGGAAGAAGCCGGCCTCGGTGGGATGATGCAGCCGTGGAGGGATTCGGTGGTGGCCGTAGAGCAGCGTCGCCGATGGAGAAGTGTTGGGGCACACGGGTGATGGAAGAGCAGAAGATGGTGCAGAGGGGAGAGCTGCCGGAGGGAGAGCAAGCGGTGGCGGCGCTGTGGAGTAGCAGCGAAGGGATGAAGGCGCGGCGGCCGGAGAAGGTGGCGGTGGATCTGGAGTGGCGGCAAGGCAGAGAAGGTGGAAGGAAAAGGCGGCGCAGCAGCAGAGGGGAGGAGTAAAAAGGGGAAGCTGTGGGTGGCCGATGCAGTGAGATGTGGCCGGAGACAGGCGGCGGTACTGTGAGGAGCGGCGGTGGAGAATGAAGAGGCGAAGAAGGGAGGCGCGCCGATGGAGGGTGGTGTGGATGGGCTAAGAATGGGACCGGGAAGATGCGGCGCACGGGCTGTGAGGAAATCGGCCGGTGGATCTGGTGATGGAGGAGCCGTGTGTGGAGAAGAAGGGAGTGGAGCCGAGGAGGGAGGTGCGGTGGAATGGCAAAGAAAGGGGAGGAAAACAGGAGAAGTAAAGTGGGGGCAAAAGGAGAATAAAACCGGGCTCAATTCTTCCCACAGGCGGCGGCATGGTTTTGAGCTGTAGATACGAGCTAACATAGGCTCGCGAGCTGGCTCATGAGCGAACACTGCTCAGCGGTGAACTGTAGATACGAGCTAACATAGACTCGCGAGCTGGCTCGAGCTCGGCTCGATTTCTTTGCGAGCCACGAAGGAGGCTTGGCTCGGCTCGCAACGAGCTCGAGCCGAGCCACGAGCCGCGAGCTTATTTTCCAGCCCTGCAGCAGCCTCTTCAGCCCACTTGGTGCCACCGTCGCCCGCAAACGCCTAGCCCGGCCACAAAGTACTCACATCGTTTCACCATATTTATCTGGTATATATGCTCGGGAGTACAAATTTTAAATGATATTTAATAAAATTGGATCGTGTTTACTGCTATTAGATAGAGTATCACTATATCTATCTAATAGAAGCAAGTATGATCTAATTTCGTATGGTGGTATTGCCTACGTGGCACAATAAGGCAACGATTTTGCTATGTAAGATGATATGTTGCCCAAGTTAGGTCAATGACATGTAGGGCCTACAAAGGCTTCTCCCTCACCGAGCTCTTAGCTGTGTTTCTATGGCTGCCGCCTCTGTAGTTTCCTCCCTCTCTATTTCGATTTGAGAAAGAAGGCCATGTGCACCCCACCTGTTATTTACCTAACTTAACTAGTGTATCATCCTACGTGGAAAAACTACTCGCTATCACGCCATATAGGCAATACCACCATCTAAAGTCAGATCAGGGTGTTGTTTGAACTGGATTGCAAAGTTCAGTAGATTAAATATCTGGTTTTATAATTCGAGATGCTGGATAGATTTTCGAGCAAAGTTCAAAGTGTTATATGGACTTTTTCTTAAATTATTATCATAGAAGATAATTAGTAGTGTAAAAATAAGGTTGAAGGTTTAAAAATTCACACTGCTATCCTTAGGATTGACACAATGTACCTTATTTGATCAAAATATACACGTATCATGAGGCCTTGGGCCTCCGCAAATTTTATAATATGTATAGCAGATACACGCGTGCGTGATATGAGTGAGGTGTGTGGTGTGTGTCCTCCATGGACTCTCTCGAAAGAAAATCACATTGCTATACTCAATCAAAATATTTGGACATCAACGGGAAAAAGAACAAACCTATCCTATTATAATGTTCTTCTATCCTGCTTCAAATCTATTTTCATTACTGCTAATACAAAAGACTACACAATATGTATTATGGGTTAACCTTGTACTATCGTAAGATAGATAAAACACGCACTCAACTTCAGAAGAAAAAGTAAGAAAGACCAATCTAAGAGAGAGGTATGGTTTTCTGTTGGTCACCATCCAAGTTTTTTTTCTTAAAAAAAGTATAAGAGAGAGGTATAGTTTTTTTTTTAAAAATGTAAGAGAGATGTATGTAGAAGTTTCCAGTAAGGTCCGTACTCTATAAACTAAAGTGAACTAATGTGTACATGTGCATTTGTGTCCATTGGATGCAGGGCTTGTTGGCACGGCTGCGGCTTATGACTTTTGGTTGAAATTTTTGAATTTTAGCTGTTTACGGTATAGATTACGGAGAGACAGATACCCACTTGCGATTTTAGCTGGTACAGATGTTGTGCTTTTAACATGTAGATCGTTTAACTTGTAGACCTCATCTTAAGAAAATACTCTGTGAAAAGAACAAGCCCGCAAAATAGTTGGGGAAATGTCCTAGTGGAAGCACCACCTCCCTACAAACAAGGTTCAGGGCCGACCCTGGGCCAAGTCAACGAGGCCCATTATAGTGGGCCGTCCCTAGGAGATCTGACCCAGGGCTCCGTTTCTTCATTTACTCCTACTACTTGTAAAACCCGACTTCACTGGGCACTGGTCATCACCACAAAAACCTCTTGTTCGCTTCAGTTTGTCGGTTCCACACCTCTGCCTCTCTCCAATCTCAGTGTCGTCGTCCACCACCTCCTCCTCTCTCCTCGAACGGCCCTAAAACCATGTGAGGCGTTCGGTACGAGAGATCACTTTATCCTGGAATGGTTTAGTCCATCACAAGATTATCCTATCAAATTTGATGGGATGATTCAATTCCCATCTTATACTAGTCTTGCTTGTGAAAATGAGGCGGTGATGGACCGATCTATTCTATTTTTCGAACTAAACAAATAAGTTAGAAATTCATTCCTCCAATCAAACACCCCACTAAAACCTCACATCCACCCTATTTTTTAAAATAATCTATTTTTATCCTGAATTATATTAATATATCTATGTTTTTTATTTTACAGAAATAACCATTGTCGCCGTACGGCTGGACGACATGGCCCAACCGTTGGGCGACACGTGGCCAACTCGTCCAACAGTTTTGTGACTTGCCTATGTCGCCAAATCGTGCTGCGACTACTGCATCTAGCTGCCCAATTGTTAGACGACACGGGCATGTCGTCCGACGGTGAAGCAACTATTTGCTGTCAACTCATCCTTTTCTCTTTGATCAGACCCCCTCACGGGCTCTCTCATCATTTCTCTCGCAAGAAGAACGAGGGGAGCTTAAGAGAGGAGAAAAAGAGAGAGAGAGAAGGAGAGGGGAAGGGAAGAGGGGAGAAGGTTGCGAGAGGAGGAGAAGTAGAGAAGCTCGGAAGAGGAAAAGAAGGAGACATGGAGAAGCAGAGGAGCTCGGAAGAGGGAGTGAAGGAGAGGAGAAGAGCTCGAGAGAGAGAGTGAAGGAGGGGAGAGAAGCTCCGGAAAAGAAGAGAAGAGGAGAGGAGCTCGTGAGGTTACAGATGAAAATGAAGAAAGCTCGTTGATAAGAAGTGGCATGAGCCATTAGAGAAGTGGTCATTGTTGCACGACACGGACAGTACGAGGTATGGCATAATGATCACTAACCTTGCGGAGATGCACAACTGGCTTCTTAGGGGTATCCGTTCTCAGCCCCTCATCGCCATCATTGAAGGCGTTCTGCAAGGTACAATAAGATATTTTAGGGAAGGGCATGCAAATGCATCACTTTATGCAACCAACCACATACACCGCACTACTCGAAGATCACAACATACATGCAGGTCAAGACTGAGGAGGGTTAGTCGCACACGGTCTACGTGATGGGCAATACAGAGCATCGTTTTGACATGTTTCTTTGGAACAAAGCCAGATTTGGGACTGCTCGCTCTCTTGTTACCCGTGAAGTGTGCCTTGGAGATCATGTGAACAAACCTAGCTGCAGATGCAATAAGTCAAAGCTTCTTCACAGGTCATGCTCTTATGTCCTCACCATGTGTGGGACTATCAACATGGACCCATCGAACCTCATGTAGAAGTACTTCATGAAGAAGAGGGTACTGCATGCGTGATGAGGCGAGCTAAGAGGCTTCAGGGTTGTGTGTTGCTTTACCACGTCAGATATTGCATAGAGAACTTAGATTCCGGATCTTGAGCTATTGACCGACAGGAAGAGTCGTCGACAGAGTCATCACATTAGGAACGATATGGACGAAGGGAAAGCTAGATTGGCGAGTAGACGTTCCGATTACTATGGCCAGGAATACCACACTGCGAGACGTTACAAGGCGCCTACCGGCTAGAAGGAACATCGTCGTAAAGTGTCGTGCGCCTTGTTGTTATGTGTGTACTGGTATTAAGATTATAAATACTATCATGTTGTAACTTTATTTACAAACTTTAACTTCATTTATAGTGTCAATCCGTGAAGTGCAGCCTTGCACAGCGACAAGACTAGACGAGACATCCTTGTGCAGTGACAAGACCAAATGAGATAACCTTGCACAGTGACAAAACCAAACAAGACAGCCTTACGCAGTAATAAGACCAAACAAGACAGCTTTAAGCAGTGACGTGATACTACGCTGATCCACGAATTATCTAGAAGACCGCTCGGTTACCTAGTATTGCAGAGGGACTTAGCCTTCGGTACCTGCATCGATACTTTCAGGCACATGTTACCAGTGATCTCAGTCAACAAGATGTTTCTAATAGGAAAGTGCAAAGGGTAGATCCATTATATGAGTGTTCAGTAGATTTCTAAATTAATAATCTAGAATTCTTTCAAAACCTAAAAACCTTTATTTTCTATAAATCATAAGAAAGAGAAAGAGGAAAAGAATTAGAATGAGCATGAGATAGAAATGAGCAAGAGAATGAGAATGAGAAAGAAGATTCCAAGAAATGTTAGATTATGAGCTTCCAGTGCATTTTACTAATAACGTTTGCTGAGTATTTCTGTACTTCCCCTTGCTATTATCCTTCTTTGGTTAGAAATAGCTCAGCCTGGAGATCTATTAGAGCTTGGCGAAGTCACATGGAGGACTACCACTACACCGGATGGAATGCTGTGAACTCGAGTATAAGAGAGTATAACTATCGGCTAGTTGTCGCCTTGATGTAGTTGTTGGTTAGAATCTCTTTCCTTTCTAAATATTATATTAGTTGAGCCCTTGTGGTTTTGTAATATGTTTTAGCTCTGCATGGTAAAAATATTGTAATAAGAAAGAACTATCTCTAATTATTATTCTGCTACAATACTCTGATGGGCTTACTATTCTTTAGAGCGGTGTTCTACCGGCTAAACAAATAATAATCTGTTGCTTAAAAGTTATTACCCCTCGGTAATGATACGGGGCGTCGCATATAGCTTACTTACACATGGAAATATGAAGTGGCTGTGTATGTCATGAACAAGTGAGAAGGCAAAAACACAAACATCAGAAAATACACTTCCCAGAGCCAACATGTCACTCAAATAGCCTTTGAATGGTGTCTGCAGAGCCTGTGCAAAAGAAAGTGAATGTTTCTTAAGATATGTGTTAAGTTAAATTAGAGAATAACAAAATGAAGATGAAAGATGCCCCAGTTACAAATTAAGGTTCCGTGGTGGGAAGATAATTTCAAGAATGCATAGTTAATAACGAGCTATTTTCACATATCACCGATTCATAGGTTTAATGATTTGATGGCTTCAGATAAATTACTCTGGAACAAGATGTTCATTATAATCTTGGCATACAATGTACTAAGCTAAACACAGCAAGTTTAACAAGTGTAACATACCATGTACTAAGTAAAACAATAAAACATACTACACAAACTCAACTCACCGCACTAGAATCTTGGCCAATGACAAAAACCAAAAGCTGAGGCTGAAACTTTTCTATCGCCGGAACAACCAATTTATTCATTGCATATTCGTACCCCGCATCCCCACTTCCATTAGGCAAAGGTATATTGAGATTGTATCCCCAGGCCCCCGCCTTCACCAATCTCATCAACCGAGCCACTCCGCGGGTGCGACGGACCCCATGAACCATGCTTCATGACTTCATGTGGAGAGAGACTGTCAACACGCTGTCTTTGTGGTAGAAGCCCAAAATCCAGAGCCAATAAGAGCTTTACGTTAGAGGATTTTGTGAGGAGATTTGGGGGGCTGATCGGATGAGTGGAAGGAGGGGAGCTCGGTGGCGTGTGCGGGGCGACCGGAGTGCCAGGAAAGGAAGGGCGCGATGGGCCCGCGACAGAGGATGGAGACCATGTTGCGGACGCGGTCGGCGCTCTCCGAGTGCTGGTCGAGCACGTCGAGGAAGCCCGGGTTGCATCCTGAGTCGAACACGCCGGCGCACGTCGAGGGTGGGGCAGCGGCAGGCGGAAGGGGAGATCTGCCGGCGGGCATCAAGCAGGGAGGGTGGGCCGGCGGGGAAGAAAGAGCGGCGGTTTTTTTAGGCAGCAAAGGTAGGCAAGGCCGCAAGACGCCCAACTAAATTCATATCACTCGCTCAACCAAAAAAACACTTAAAAAGGCTAACATTCCGGAGAAAATTGAGAATATGCCCTCCAACTAGATGGAAATCTAGGATAACCCTCCTTTAGATCCTAATTGATAATATACTCTCCTTTAGAGTGTTTTGTTGAGAAAATGCCCTTTTTATACTATTTAGTACCTCTTAAGTATACTAATCCGTATTGTACTGTATTTTGACATTAGGATGACCATTTTGCCCCTATGTACGGCTGTGAAGAAGATAAGTCTCGATTGGACAGTGCTTGGCTAGGGTTTCCCGGACCAAACGGCGGCGCGGTAGAGGGTGTGGGGCGGAGGTCCGGCGGCCGACAGAGCGCGGTGAGGAGGTCAAGGGCGCGACCGACGGGGCGAGGGTGGCTCGCGGCCAGGCCAGCCAGGGCGGCGCGCGCTCGGCCAGAGCGGTGCGGTCCAGGGCGGCTCGTGGCCAGGGCGTTGCGCAGCCAGGGCGGCGCGGGCTAGGGCAGTGCAGGCCAGCGCGGGCGCGCGGCTAGCGGCCGGCGGCGCGGTCCAGGGTGGCACGCGGCCGATTTGCTCCGGCGGCCGATTTTCCCGATTTGCAAAGGCAGTAGGAAGAGAAGAAGGCAAGGTACGACCCGATTTGCTCCGGCGACGGTGTAGTGGCAAGATGGATCCAAAGGAAACCCCTCTAGAGTAAGCTTCTCACTCCTATATCTCTTCTTATTCTTGTGTGTTCAGTCAATGTTGGTAGGAGCAAATGTGGAACGAAAGTAGCTAAAATTCAGTCCCTGTTCAGTCCCTACGCTAACTAAAATTTATGTTTTTTCTCCTCTCGAGTTCAGTCCCCCTCGAGTTGGGTCGATTTTGACTTGCATTGATGAAAATATACCAAATGTTGTGGTAACCTCATGTAGTCAAGGTCCTAGCACAAGCAGTGCTTCTGGTCACCCAGCCATTTGCTCCGTTGCAGCGACAGATGAAGGTACCACCGGCACCTGCTGTACCAGGACCATCAAAACCTCGTGCTAAGAAGATGACACCTAAGAAGAAAAGGGCAAGATTGGTTGACAACTGCTAGCTCATGTCATGTTGTTTCTTTTGGCTGTGTTGCTTTGTATGATCTGTCCAGAGCAAACTGTTAGCTCCTTTTGGCTATGTTGGTTTGTATGGTCTATTTAAGTCCAAGAGATTGAATCTGTAGTGGAACAAATTAGTTTGCTTTGTACTGGAATAGATTGTTTTGGTTATGTTACTTCAAACTATTAGCCCATGTGTTGGAGAAATTAAATCTGTGACTTTAAATGAATGTGGAGATTGGAATATGCCTATATATCCTGTTTATTTGAGTGGCATGGATTTATCATGCTCAATTTGTTGCACTGTACGTAAGGTGTTGTACTGTTAGTAAGGCCAACTCATCCTGGGAAGGCTAATGGGTGCTCAAATGATGCACAAGAAGTACTCAGGGGTAAATAGGTCATTTTAAGTGAAGGAATACAGAGAAATACAATAGAAACTAATGAAAAGGTATAAAAAGGGCATTTTCTCAACAAAACACTCTAAAGGAGGGTATATTATCAATTAGGATCTAACGGAGGGTATATCTTAGATTTTCATCTAGTTGGAGGGCATATTCTCAATTTTCTCTTCCGGAGCTGGAAGCTAGAGAGACTGCGACTTTCGTGTGGAGAGTCATATGCCATGTTTTTAGCTGCACGTTTGGGTGTGTCGGATAATGTGATTGGTGATTTCTTGATATGGCTAGTGCATGCCTTTAGCCATTTCATCTCTGAAAGATAATGCACCACTAATGAAACAACCAAAAATTTTCAAAAGCCAAATTTGATTTGATTTGCTTTGGATTTGAGCTCCATCTCCTCCACAACCCTAACCATCACCAATCTCAAAGCACTTTAGCCCCTTAATCCCAGTCATCACGGCAGTGTTACGGCGTGAACGGGATTTTTTTTGCGCGGCACTATTCACATCCGGCAAAAAAATGTCGCCCGGCCGATTTTTGCCACCGCCGTCGCTCCTCGCTGCTTCGCACGTCCGCTCATCTCTGCCAGCTCCTGCCCACTTGCCAGCCTCCGTACCCCACCATTAAATGCGCCTACACCGCTGTCGGCCGCCGCCAAACTCTCCCGCTGCTCCCGTGCCCCGTTTCGCCTCCGCATCCACCCGCCTCTGCCGCTTTCTCGCCCCTTCCTCTCACAGCTGCAGCCGCCCCGTACACTGCCGACCCCCGAGCCCCCGACAGCCGTGGAGTGACGCCCAAGCCGGCCGAGCCTTCCCGAGCTCCAGCTCACCGCCGCCGGATATTTTCCCCTACCCTTCCTCGGTGCCAACCGCCTCTCCCACTTATTTAAGCCCGGCCGAGCCATCCATTGAGACCCACTAGCGCCCCTGAAGCTCACCAGCCACCCCTGAGCGTCCCCCGCCCCTCCCAACCCCGGTAATCCCGAAAACCCCCAAATTCATGCCCTAATCCAATGTCCTATCTCCGACCCTCTACTTTCCAATCCCCTTCGTCTACAGCACCCCCATGACCATAGAAACACCCCTCAACCTCCACCTTGAGCCCTTGATCCCTCTTCTTCCCCATCACCGTGAGCCTCCTCACTACCAAAACCGGCCACCATGGCCAGCCCAACCTGGACATCCCGAGCTTCAGCCAACCCCTCCCCTAGCTTGCCAAATCCCCGCTGATGCCCTAAGACCAGCCCAATGGCCCCAGGAACCTACCAATCGCCCCAGCTTTCAAAAATGGCCGTGGGAGAGATGGCCTCGCCGCCGGCGAACGCCGCATCCGCCGGGCCCCCAACCACAAAAAATGAGACCCCCTCACTCCCGTGAACCCAACCATACCCCTGGTTTGCGCCGCAAAACACCGGAGCTCCGCCGCCACTCGCCGCCCATTCCTCTGCTCCTTTGCGCGCACGGGAACGCGCTGGAGAAGAAGAACAGTGCCGAGGCACTGTTCCCCCGACCCGCCGCCCCAACTTGGCTGGGCCGAGCCAGCCCGCCCCGCGCCCGACCGTGCCGCCCCCGCCAGACCCCCTCGGCCGCGCCTGTTGCGTCAGAATCGAGCCCGATCAACGTGGTTCGACTGAGCCAACTCGCCCGAGCCTGAGGAATAGTACCGAGCCCGAGGAACAGTGTTGGACCCAAACCCAAAAATACAAGTTTATACTCCCCGGACTCATTTTGAGCCCGCCAACCCAAATCCAAGGCCCATTCCCTCATATAGCCTTCCTATAACCTAATATCCTCAATTTAATGGAGTTTTTCGGATTTTCTTTATTCTTTTAATTTCTTTATTCCTAGCTCATACCTTCAGGCTTGGAATTGATTTATTTTAATTGTTTTGCGCTTAGCTTCCGGGATCGAGGTTTTGCAAGACCAGGAGAGAGAGGTTCAGGCCCAGACCCAGGCCCAGCCCGTCGAAGATTACGAGTTAATCGAAATAGTAAATCCGCAAGGCAAGTCACACATACTTTGATCATGTTGAACCTACATTTCCACTATTTATTTATTTACCAGTATTTTCATTATGTTATTTGTGAACTGTTATTTTACGTACAATAAATGCTTGGAATGACATGGTACTAGTTATGTCCTACCACCCGAAAAAGCCCAGTCTAATTTGATGGCTATATTCACCTTGACAAGACATAGTAATATTAAATACAATAGTATGTAGTCACGGTAGTCTAGAGAATCAACATCTACTGTTACTAAAGGATTTGGTATTTTATCTGGGAAGTGGTTCTAGGGTAAGCGAGGATCGTTGAATCCCGTGACCTAGGGTGAAGGCAAATGTTACAAATCAATGGGAGTGTCAAAGCACTGGACAGATTTGTAGAAGGGAATTTACCACCGGTGAAAATACAAGGAATAGACCCTTATGCTGAGTAAAGAACATAGTGATCGCCCAACCACAAGCGTTGATACGTCAAACCTGGTCTAGTAGCTACTCAAAACTTGATTGAACCTCTACGAACGCAAGGCGAAGGCAAAGTGTGAGTACATACGGAAGGGAGTTGAGAAGGGCCGTATGGAAGTTGGCGCGGCTATTGTTTTTATTATGGATTTGATTAGCAGGCGTCCACACAATAGTAGGCAGAGACAAGTCAGAGGTTGCGGCCTGGGCTTGTTGAGGAAACCTACTAGGTAGAGGCTATATAAAGAATTGAGCAGTGAACAACCTTGTTTTCTTAACTCTTTAGCGGGAGTTAAGGAATCTTGTGGGTAAAGCAGGGCAGCTTTGCAAAGTCATGACTAATAGTATTCGAATACGCCGTACTTCCGGTCTATGGAGTTATGTTTAATGGGTGAATCCATCAACAAGGCATAAGTAGATTTGGAAAGGATTTGGAAATATTGGTGATCTGGTAATTGAACCTTGAAAACCCCCTAAAGTTTATAGAAAGTTATGATTTTATGTTTAAAACTTGTTTATAACTAAAACTGCTCCCACATAAAATAATGAACCTTTCCCCATCATTTGTTGTACCCTACATATAGTTAATGGTAGCCTCCGTGTGACTTGTTGACTACGGTTGGTTGTACTCATGCTTGCAAAAATCATTACCAGATAATGCTTGATAAGAAGGTGAAGGAGTTTTCCGAAGACGACGCAGAATTCTACGAAATAGACGTCGCCGAGTGTTAGGGTTTGTTCTACACTCAGGCCTGCCTGTGGAGTTTCTTTTGGTAATGTATCTTTGGGTTGTACACCCCTTTATGTAAAACTTAGCTGTAAGCTTTACTTTTGTAATAAAGTTTGATTTTATGCTTAAGCTTGCTTTGGCAATGGTGCACACTCTTGTACAGTACTCGCAGCTGAACAGTCCTGGTCAGTTGCGAGGATAACCTACGCTCCCAGAAATGGGGGTTGTTACAACTAATATTCACATGACCATGTTATTTCACTATATCTGTCTATATATTTTCAGGACCAGGGGAATCAAAGCATATTCGAGACTGTTCGGCTTTCGTCCGCTGGTTCCAGTGTAGATTCTTTCTTAGCAATAGCGCCGAACCAGTACATTGTCAGTTTTATCTGAAACGGCTTGAAAAGTAATGACATTCCTTGACTTTTTTTACCGAGGGTTGTTTGACGAATCTTTGTACAAAAAATTCATTAAATAAAAAATGCTTACATAAATAAAATAAAGAGGCAGTGGCTTATATGCGTAAATCAATATATATGTTGACACGTGACATATGTAATGCCCACGTTTTTGGAACAGGGCCGCAATAGCGTAGGAGTTCAATTGAGAACAGAAGGAGTATCATGTCTGCTCATGAATATTTCAAAAGGATTAGTTTGATTAAAATAAAACATAACGATCAATTTTAACAGCTTTAAAGGTGTCCAAACCCAAATTTTAATTTACAATCAGAAGATCCGAAGAAAACTCCCACAGGAACTCTTAAGTGTGGTTGTAACCCTAACATGAAAACTTGTAACACCATTTCTTCTTCTGATCTCTATGTTGGTGAAAAATAAAGCAGGACTGAGTACAACCAACCGTACTCAACAAGTCACGTGGGGGAACTTTATTTAATTACAAGCCAGGATATCCAAAGGATGGGGATATAGTGGTTTTATTAAAGTATTTATGGATGTAATTTGTAAACATTTGTAAACATAAAAGAACCATAACTTCTTAAGGTATTTTGTGTTTCAACATCTTGATTACTACACTTCAACACTTCTAAATCATTTTTAAATCTACTTATGCCTTGCTTTTGGAATCACCTATTAAACACAGATTCATTTACCGGAAACACGGCGTATTCGAAATACCATTGTGATTACTCTGTAAAGTTGCCCAACTTTACCCACAAGATTCCTTAACCCTTATGACTGAGTCAAGGAAACAAGGTAGTTTCACCGCTCATCTCTTTATATAGGCTATACCCGGTAGATTACCAACTCAGACCCAGGTATCCATTGGCCAGGTCGGAACACTTCTGCCCGTCCTGAGAGGAACCTACTATTGTTAGGTATAGTTATACCCCCCCTCCCATACTAAATCTCCCTTTACTCCTGTTGAGATTCAATCGATTTGAGTAGCTACTAGACCAGATTTCACGAGTCCAAACTTGTGGTTGAGTGATTATTATATTCTTTGCACAGCATAAGGTTGTGCTTACATTCACTGAGCTTTGTCTTTACTCTACTCTGAAACATTTTTCATCTCCAAAACCATAACCCGATGCTTAGCGGCAATACTACCCAACCATATCGTGGTTTCCCATGGTAATTTTTTCCTAGAATCACTTTTATAGGAATATCGGCAGAATGCTCTGTTGTTTAGTAGTATAAAATAGTTAAGTTCCTGATCTACGATGATCATTTACGTAGTATTTATAATAATGCTAAGTCTTGTCAACATGAATATGGCCATCAAGTTAAACATAGCTTTTCAGGTGGTAGGACATGACTAAATATCATGTCATTCTAAATATTTATTGTACATAAAATAACAGTGCGTAAATAACATAATGAAAATACTGGCAATTAAATAATTAAAGGAATGTAAATTCAATATGATCAAAAACATGTGACTTGCCTCTTATCCATCTCTAATTACTTTACTGTAGTCTTCAAGTGACACTTCTTTAATTGCTCTTGTATTTCTTCTGTTGACTAACTCGTTGGGTCCGAATACTAGCGCGAAAGATGAATGCAAATAAGTTTCTACTTTACAGAATGCAAGCTGGGAACAAAAGACAAATAGAATTGGGTTAGATGGGTCCAAGACAATTGAAACGGCTGTGTGTGTGTGTGTGTGTATATATATATATAAGTTTTTAGTGAATAGTAATGGTCGAAATAGTACTAGATGTGAGTTTGGAATGACATTTGGACTTGTAGGTTTTTATTGGGGTCTGATATGGAAGAATGGAGTTGAAATTTGGATAGGCGGGCTCAAAACAGACAAAATAGACATATATGTGTATTTTAGGATTTTATGAATAGTAACGGGTATTCCGTTGTTCATCGCGGGTTTTCACTATTCATGCGAGGTAGGGTACTGTTGCTACCGGGTCCGGTCCACTACGGTAATGCACAATGAAAAACAGTGAGATCAATCGGGCCAAAATGCTAATGAAATTGGTTTATTACTATGCCGCCCAAAAGCATTGTTCATCGTCTTCTTTAATCGCATGCTACAGTGTTTCATGCGGCCAAAAATAGGGCAGGCAATTGGTGACGCTACAGGGGTTTGCAATGCAATCCAAGAGCATGGACGGGTTACTGGGGTTATGTGGATTTCATTTTTGGGGTTGGCGGCGGCTGAAAAGCAAGCTATCGTCAGCGGTGTGGTGAGATGCTTTTGGGACATTTGAATGGCACAGGGGGTATGGCTAAGCCAATAGGACAATAGCATTAGCGTTTAGGCATCACTGGGAGTAGGGAAGGCTTAGGGAAGTGACGGCTTAGGTCAGGGATCTCCAAGTTGGCCTGCCCACGATGATGGTCTTCGGTCGAGCGGTGAACTTTGGTGACCAGGAAGAAGGGGGCTCGGGAAGCTATGGTAATGGTTCGGTGGTGTTCCTGAGAGCATAAGGGTGCTACGTGAGAATACAATTGAAAAGTAATCGGCTGAATAACAGGAGTTAGAAATTGGCTTAATTTGGGGTCTTCCAGTGATCACCAGCGGTGTGGGGGTCGTTGGGGAAACTGGAAGTGCAGCGGGGTTTACTGGGCACTAGTGTGTCTCAAGGAAAGGGCCCAGGGTCTTAAATACGGTGGGGAAGGCAATTTGGCACAGTGTCTCGGCTGGCGTGACAATGGCGTGTGGCTAGAGTCGAGAAGGAGCGGGAGAACACAGCGCAACTGCCTAGGGTAAAGGCATGGGCTGCCTCGGTCTTAATGTTGTGGTGGTCAAAAGTTCTCAAGGTATGTCAGATCGGTCGTGAAAGTGAGCGAGTGCACAGTGAGCGGCGAGAGCAGAGGCGGTGGAAACTCCGTCTCGACGGGTCTGACACGCGGCCAGGTGGAATTTAAGGAGCTGTTAGGGCTCTGCAGGCGAGGCATATGGTTGTTGATAGGATTGTAGTGGGGTGGTAGTGGTGGGTGAGGTTGTGGCGGCAGCGTATGGACGACTGCCAGGTGGACGACGATATTTTCAGAACATGAACAGTAACGATTTGGTTTTCTCTATGTTTATTAATTTAATTAGAGATTAGAGTTGGGATTAGAGAGAAAGTGAAAAGTATTCGTTAGGGAAAAACTAGAATATCGGCTATCTGCTATATTGTTCTCCTGTAATTTTGGGTACTGTATGAGAGTAATTTAAAAATGTCATCTACTAGATAATTGTAGAGAAATTCGATAGTTTTCGGTACAATATTTATTTATGCTGACCAGATAAATAGATTTTAAGCTATGAATTTTGTAATCCGACTATCTAGTAAATTTATCATCTTCTAGTACCATATATTAATTTGTAGATTAAAATTAATAAATGGAATATTGGATAATTTATCTACATGAAAGATGTAGATAATTAAGGGTTCTAGAGATCCTATGAACATAATCTTAAATCCAGATAGTTTCCTAGAAATATCTAGATATTTTAGATGCTTTATTCGAAAGAATTTGATGGTGCCAATTGTCATAAATCTAGTGGTCACAAGAATCTATATAATCCTTTCAATCCAAAATATACATCATTTGGGAGAGTTGGTTTTGGTTTATAAATATTTATATTTTATTTTTCGGAAGCAATATGTTCAAAGTGCCCATGTTAATTATTATTCTTAGAGAGAAGTAAATCATAAATGGAGACAACATATGCCAAAAACAAAAATATGTACTACTTCTTTTTCTATGTGTGTGAAAAACATCATTTAATATGCTAACATAGAAAATAAGAAAAAGAGAAGTGGGTTAAAGTTAATATCTATTTAAAAATAAAGTGCACACTTATGTTATCAACTAAAGTTGTAATAGTTTTACTCTAAAAAGTTGTAATTGTGCTGCCACCAAATAAAGTGTTAGTATTAGTTTATTATTTCAAATTTTTAGTGTTAGTGAATTTCAATAAACTTAGAAATGTGACTTTTCCGCCATTCGATGGCCAGAACAAGAAAGGAAAGTTCAAAATGCAAATACTAGTACCAAAAAGATTTGCACTACTGTTTTTTTCTTCATAATTCATTCACGTTTGCATGTATCTCTGCATTGATACGTATGCAAGGACTGAAAGGTTGTATCAATTTGAAAGGACTAAAAAAACTAGAAAAGAAGACGTATTTTGAAGAACTAGAGAACTAACAAAAGAAACACTAGTTGGGCAAGCACACATCCCAGTATCCCGGTCCAGGTGTTCTTTTGGCCTCTGTTTGCATCAAGGCGCCTAAGTGGTGGCCTCAGTAGTCAGTTCTGTTCGCCGCCTTCCGCAAGTGAAGCGCCTACTCCTCCGTGGGCAGGATAGCTGGTTTGTCATGACCATACCAGCAGCTCTGCATCAAAAGGAAAGGACTTGCATCTCAAATTTGCATGCAACTAGGAGGAATCGAAGTAATAGACAGAGGTAGATGCTACTAAACCGCACCTGGATCCACGCGTACGCATGGCCGACAAGAAGCACGACCATAAGCGTCAACATCAGAGCAGCGTCCCCCGGCACAAATGCCCAGAACACGTAGAGGTTGACCAGGACGACCAGTGCCACCACGCTCAGGCGGCTCAGGTGGCAGGCCAGATTCAAGCCAAAAGGGTTCTATGCATGCAAGCTCAGCACCAGACAAACAAAGCCCGAAGTGAAGATCAAACTATAGAGGTAGGGGATGACCATCTTTCACCACCCCTCGGGGATGCGGTTGGGCAGTGTCAAGAGCAGGTTGAGCGACGCCGGCATGGACAAGACGTAGAGTAGGTTCCTCTTTACCCTAAGCTCTTCCTGCGCGCAAAGAGTAGAGAAATGGAGCCGCAAACCCCACAAGAATAACAAGAAAGCTCGCAAGAAGAACAAGAAACCGTAAACTAACCTGGCGGACGATGTCGCGCTGATGGAAAGGGAGACGATGCTCCCAGCACCATGATGAGCACCAACGGGACATGAGGCAGCCGAGCCAAGCGCGGCGATTTGGCTCGTTGTGGACTTAGAGCGCCTCCGTCTGTCTCACCATGGGCATGGACGCCGCGGTGGTCTGGGTCTCCGCAGTCTGGTCCGCCATCGGCGCGGCGGTCTAGGTCGCCGACATGGGCTTGGACGCTGTGGTCTGGCTCGCACCTCTCCTCCCTGCTAGTGTTGTCTTCCTCCCGAGGCAGTGGAAGAGTAGAAGAAGTGGACAGCAGCCCGAGTCCCTCGCGCTGCCCGAGGAGTCCTCCCTTGCGATGCACGCTAACCCTTCGCGGGCCAGCTTCTTGGCCTCCATGGCTATCACCTTCTCCACCTTTTCGTTGCCGGCTGAGGAGGTCAGGGCGGCCGTCTTCTCCATTAGCATTGCCGCGGTCTTGGTCTTGTCTTGCACGCTAACGAATTCCTCGACTGCTCCTGCGAATTCGACGGCGGAGGCCAGTCTCGACTAGCTGACATCGGCGCCCTGGGCGAACATCTTGGCACGGTCGGGGAGGGTGTCGACGTCGAGTATGAGGTCGTCGTGCAAACGTATTGTCAATTTCGCCGCCTGAGAGCTCTCGGACCCCTTGGCCATCTTTGTTATTGGATTTCCTAGGGAATTGGTGATTCTTGGAATAATGCAGGTGATGGGAGGATGGGGAAGGTATTGGAAGGGGAGGACGGGGAGGGGATTTGAGAAGGAGAAGGGGGAGAAGGCCTTTATAATGGGATTGGGATGGCAGGACTGGGGAGAAAGGGGAGGCACGTGCTGGAGTTCTTGGAGGAAGGTTTCCTTTTTCTTCGGCTTCGTTTCTTGGGCTATCAGAATGGGGCTGGTAATACCATCGAGTGAATGCATTCGTTGGTCGCAACAATATCATACCCACCTCGGCAAATGAATTCCTCTCAGCTCTTATGTTTGTTTCCCTCGGGTAGTAATACATACCCTGATTCAGAATTCTGCAATTCAGCAGAAGGCCACTCATTTCATGAGTTCCAAAGATTAGGGGCAGATCTTGATTCTTGATAGATTACTCAGGCACTGTGGTCTATGGTTGGGACAGTTGGGTGACCAAAATTCAGATATAACTATTCAGACTTGAGACTACATTTGACTTGGTTGAGGCTTGCCCTCAACTACAGCAGGAGAAGATGTGGTTAGAGCAGGATATATGCCCGTGAACTGCAGACTACTGGACATTTGAAGTCCAGAACTGGCTGCTCAGTTATGTTCCCAGAACTTAGAATGCCTTTTTGTTAGGAATAGTCCCACATGGATTGTGGGAGAGGAAAAAACACAACTTATAAGTGTGAGGGAACCTCCACCCATTGGATTAGTCTTTTGGGGGAGAAGGCCCAATACCACTTATAATGTTGTTGCTCCGTGGGCTTAGTTATGTTCAGCCCATTTAAACCTATGGTACCCGGTTGGACCTAGACATGCGGCCAGGGTCCAAAATTTAACAAGTGGTATCAGAGCCCATGTGCCTAACATCTCCTTGGACCTCATGATTGCAGAAGTGCCCAATCCATGTGTGAGGGGGAGATTGTTAGGAATAGTCCGACATGGATTGTGGGAGAGGAGAAAGCACAACTTATAAGTGTGAGGGAGCCTCCACCCATTGGACTAGTCTTTTGGGGGAGAAGGCTCAATACCACTTATAATGTTGTTGCTCCGTGGGCTTAGTTGTGTTCAGCTCATTTAAACCTGTGGCACTCGGTTGGACCTAGGCATGCGGCCAGGGTCCAAAATTGAACACTTTTGTCACTTATTAGACACCAGCCAGGTTGGTTCTAAGCAACAATTCCAGCTTCTTCCACAAGTTGGGGGCATCTACAATAACAACTAGGCGCCTAGCGAGATTTCGTCCAGCATCGATGATTGTGACTATGCCACTGGCGAGATCACTGAGCTCACTGATGCTAAAATAGAAGTCACTTTTCTGACTCAAGCAGATGGTTATAAAGCTATATTCATGTCTGACAACAAAATGGGTACAGTATTCAGGAGATACCTGCAAAAGAAAACTTGTATAACCTTGTTTCCATTTAACAAAAGAAAAGGTGGCAAACTCCATGGATAGATCATGGACAAACATCACCGACTGACTTGCTGATGTCGAATCTAGCTCTTTTGATTATAGTTCAACTGAAAATTCACTTTTCATTAGATTAAGAAGTGATCTACATTAATTGCTACATGCTCTTCTTGAGTGTTCATGCGCCAGCTGGCAGCTGCAATGTCATCCAAACCATGCTAGTTCTTCTAATGCAAAGGCCTTAGTACTATTCATGTTGCACCAAGCATAATTTATATCTTGGTGGCATCTGATTTTGTGTGGTCTGGTCAAACTTTGTGAAACTATTCTCTGTTTGCAGTAAATGGCAAGCATATTCTCCATACCCTTTTTGCCATTTGTGATGAGCTCGATGGTATCAAATCTCGAATTCTCTACTGTAATTTTTTTAAAAAGTTGCTTTTCCTGTAAGGGCGGACCCACCGGTGGGTCAGGTGGGGCGCCAACCCCACCACCCTACTGTCGGCAGTCAGCCACATACCTGTGAGAGCTAGTGGAGGCTGAAGGAGGAGAAGACTAGGTGCAAGCTCGCCCTGGTCGAACTAGGGCTCCCCCTGCGCATCGGACAGAATGAGACTACACCTCCTTATGAACACTGAAAGGATATGAACAACAAGGATAACAGGATCCTGCTATGCAGTGATGCAGATGATTGGATTGAGAGGTACCGGGAATTGACTTGCGACTTCTTGTATCATTCTTATAGCAATTTTCCACACTGCTGTTTGATGAATCATGATTAGTTCTTAATAATCTCCAAAAGGCAGTAGCATTTGTATGTGCAGAGCCATTCAACAAAAGATTGTGTCGCCACTTCGTGCACAATAACTTCTCATCGTGCGTCCTGAATCCTGAGCATGCACGGCTCTTGCTATCTTGCAGCTCATCATGCAACGTATGCATGGTAGCCACCTCGCAACAGTGTTGTGTGAGCTCACCTATCAAATCTCACGAACACTGAAACACATCATACAACTCCCCGCTGCACGGCACTCTTGAACCTCCCAGCTTGATCATGCCGTCTGCAGAAGGATGTAACCGGTAAGTTCTACAGGAAGAATGATTGAGAAGAACAAAACATGTATCCATTTGTTTGTTATGGAGATAGCCCACTATAGACGTAATAGCATTTTTCTATCTCTCACTGGCAATATGGCAGACACCGCAGGCCAGTAACTCCGTACTCAAAAAATCAATGAGCAAGTCCCACTCATCCTCCCCAAATTTTAATCCTAGGTCTGTCACTGCTTTATTGTAATTTTAGTAACTGGCATTTGTGCCGTTTTTGCTGTGGACGTAATGAAGCTGCAAGGACCTGACAGTACTAATTCTATCAGGCTTTCAGGTCGCCTGTTAGTATCATCTTGTGCGCATGCATTTAGACCTTTACAGATGTATTAAAATTGCCGTGGTGTTTTTTCTGTCTAGATGTCAGCATCAGTACGCATTCCTTAATCCTTATAGCTGTGCCCTAATCATTTCTAACATGCTCCACTAAGTTAATAATGAACGTTTAAACAATAAACATGCTTGTCATTACATGACTGTTGAAATAGTCTCACATTGGTTATGAAAGAGCAAGAGACCTAACTTAAAAGTAGAGAAGTATCTCACCTCATTAGCTAGCTTTTGGGGTGAGAAGGTCTTTACGATCCAACAATGGTATCAAAGCCTGGTTCTATCATCTCTAGTCCAATAGACACTAGTGTGTGAACGTCTGATGGACTGTGAACCTGAGGAACCGTCGGTGTACGGTAAAAGGACCCTGAGGGACCATCGGTGTATGGTGAAGGGGCGGTGAATGGCTGAAGAACACCAATATGTGAAGGAGGAGATTGTTGGAAATTGGAATAGTCTCACATTAGCTGTAAAAGGATAAAGAATCTAACTTAAAATATGAGAGTTTCTTAACTTATTGGCTACCTTTTAAGGTGAGAAACACTTACAATCCAACAATGACAAATGACAAGGCAATCCAGTTTACCAAAGTTTAACGTATATCTTGTACACACATACTTTCACTTCAACTCAACCACGATATATGTTCCACGCCTACATATGAAGTTTACATGTGTGTAGAGCTGGCAGAATTGTGATTTGCTGTTTTGCTCTCTACAGGGTTTTGCGATCGTTATGGCCATCGCAGTGGCGGTTTGGATCATCATGTTGAAGGGGCTGAATCCCTACCAGAAGATGGTTTGCTTGATTGCAGATTTCTCTGTGCCGTCGATGATCTACGAGTGCACGATGAATCCTCCGTGGAGCATTAGAGATTATCCGTGATCTCACATGGCTCTCCAGGTTCCTTAATGGGAACATATACATCTATGTCACGGCGGTGGTGTCTACAGCCGGCAGCCAGAGCAACAGAGTAAGCGCTGGATTGAGGAATCGAACAAGGAGGCGAGTAAAAGGAGACGACGGCCCAATACTTTGTACCCGTCGGCCCAGTAGGAGCTGTAATGTGTGGGGTGTGGCATGCGTGTGCGTTTAGTTGGGTCTAGGCTGTCTACAGTAGTGTTGAGGGTACATAGATGGGTGGTACGAAGGAGAAGAAGGCATCCAGCTTGTAAAACATTTCAGGGCATTTTGATTCGTAGGATTCCAAAAACACACTAATAGAAAAAACATAGAAATATGATAGTAATGTATATGCACAATATAGGATTAAAAAACACAAGATTTTTATAGGATTAGATGTTTACAACGCAGGAAGGGGAAGAACATTGGAATTTTAAGGTAAATAGTAATCTCATATGCTTACCATGTTTTGCCTCGATCCTACGCGTAGGAACCGAAAAAAAAGAGCTCTTGGTGGGTGTTAATTTTTATACGTATTTTCTACGAAACCGTATGCAAAGGGAATTCTCCTGCATTTTTTTTCCCTCTACTTCGTTCCTACAAATCAAATGCTTGTTTTCGAAATCAAAGAGGCCCTCTGATTCTTTCCCGGTCTATGCCCTATCTATCTTCTTCCTCAAGTCTCATTCTCTATTTTCCCAGTCTCTTGCTTCCAATCCTTTACCGTTTGCTATCCCTGCCCCTCTGATTCTTACTCGGTAAGTCGGTAGGTACGCAACATTTTACAGTTGTATAAAAAAATACAAATTATTCATTTCTCAAGTATCAAAAGTGAACGATAAATTGGTCTCTTTATATACTTTTACTTCTTCGGTAAAGACCCGAAAGCCGGTGCGCTAGAGAAAGCAACGTCCACGTTAAACTCGATTTAACTCAAACGTAACCCTTTCATTAGCCCATAATTGTCAATCACCAAGTTGGACCGCTTAAACACACGTTTTTAGAGCATCTTCAACCGGTTCTTTATCCTGCTCTTCATTGTATATTTACCTAATATGACTCAAGAAATGGACTCCAACCGGTTCTTTATCCTCCTCTTCATTTTTATCGAGTCGCTATTTTCTCCCGGCCGCTAGCTAGATTTGGCGAGCGCCTCCTCACTCGCTTCTCAAATAGCTAGGCCATTGGAATGCTAACTCAAATAGAGAGCTGAAAATAATAGCTAGCCTCTTCATCCTAGGAAATAGAGAGGGAGAAATGACTAATGGGATGGAGTTGCTCTGTCACTACTTTTTAAAGAGGGAGGCAGGCCTTGCATCGTTGCCGAGCTCTGGTTAACATATGCTTTTTTTTGACTAATTTACTAGTCTAATAAATAATGATCGTTAAAAGAAGTTAAAGTTAAAAGTCAACTGAAGAACTAAAAAAGAACAAGCTAATGTAGCCACAGAAGTGGTTACAATAGTTAGATATTTTATGTTGTGTAATTAGTTAAATGCACATACTTTACTAATGTTGATAAAAATACACAATGACCCTAGCATGCTGAATCCTTTTCGCGCCTTCCTCAAGCACTGTCGTTGTAGCTCCGCTCCAAACAGCTTTAACTTTTGATTTTTTTTGTTTTTGGTTTATTTAAGCCAAAAACTACTTAGAACATGTCACTTTTAATTTTGGCTTATTTTAGCTTTTTTTTCCTTATTTGGCTTTTTTTTCTCTTTATTCTTTTGTATTGTCTGTGATAATATAGCGGTTTTTTATTTTTTAAAAAAATTTAATAGAATGATTCAGAAAAATTAATAGCCGTTATAATGTAATTTTAATCAAAAATCAATAATCATAAATCAAAAGCTTAATCTCTTAGGAGCGGGCCTAAGCGCGCGTCAAGTGATAAATGATAATCCAAACCTCCACCGTCCAACGGGTCAAGTTACCATCTGCTGTGTTTCACTAGGTTGTTTCGGAGGGAATAAAAGGGCTGTTAAAAAAGGGAGTAAAAGGCAGGGATTTTTTTTCTGCCGTTCGTAGTTGCAGTGGTAAACTGGTAAGAGCAAGTATTATAAGAGGCTGTAAGCTGGCTGTATGCTGAGGTGGAGGAGAGAGAGGAGGAGAGAGAAGAGAGGTGGGCTGTAAGCTTACAGCCAGCTGAAGCACAAGAACCAAAAAACTTCGTGAGAGGAAGGGGTAGATCATACAGCCTTCAGCTGGCTGTAACTACTATATGAGTAGGCTGATAAGTGGGCTGTAAGTATCCATACAGCCAGCTGAAGGCTGTATTATAAGACTTGCTCTAATCACACGATCCACCAGCCGTGACGACCAGGTCTCGACTTGCGGTCAGCACGAGGCCCGAGCACGGCGACGAGCATCTCCCTGCCTCGGGCAGGCAAGTGAAGTATAGCGAACAGGTCAGTCCGGTCACGTGGTGGCCTCTTATTGGCTCTCACCGGCGCTTTGCCGAGCTGCCATAGGCCGCGGTGACGCTTTGCAGAGTGGATAATCAGTTGATGAGTATTTTGCCTTTTTTATTTTGAGCTTTTGAATAGTTTTTAACTTTTTATCTCTTCAACCGTTGAAATAAACAGAGCAGCTTCTTCACATGGCTTTTTAAAAAGTGTCTCCACTGTTTGTCAGTTTTTTTAAAATATAACCAAAAGTTATCAGCCATAGCTAAAAATGATTGCCATAGTTTAAAAGAACAGAGCATAAGGCCATGTTCAACCCAGCTACGATTATTGGTTTTTGGCTAAAATAGCACTGTAACAGCTAAAATAAACCACGGTTAAAAGTAGGTTAAAAGTAGAAGTGTTCAATATAGCTTTTTGGTCGAGATGATCTAAAAAAAGAGAGAAAAAAGTGGATATCGAAAAGGATTCAATGGACATGGAAGAACCAAAGGAAGAAATTGAAAGAAAAAGAAAAAAATGAAAACGAAATCAAATTCGTCGGACGGGGTGGGGGCAGAGATAGGTGAGTGGAGGCAAGCGGTGGAGGCTGTAGAGATGAGCATAGATGGAGGAGTAGGTGATGAGGATGGCCAACGGCTTCCCAGCAGCAGCAGGACAAGCCGATGCGTTTCAATCCGTGTCCGACCTCACGAAGTCGAAAAGTCAGAAGTGGACGTGGGTTGGAACGGTGCCTTAGACACGCTTTTGGGATGCCAAGTTGAAGGATTTTGGCTTCCGATTATTGATTTTTGGTTAAAATTGCATTATAACGGTTGTTAGTTTTTTATAAATCATTCAATTAAAGAAAAATAGAAAAAAAAATAGAAAACACTGATATATCTCCGCATGGATGAAAAAAGGAAAAGAGAAAAAACAAATAAACAACAAAAATCAAAATTAAGAAATTAACATGTCCAATTCAGCTTCTCATTTCTAAAAGTTACGAGCTAAAGGTTGAAGTCGGGCCTAAAAAGCCGTCACCCACCGTGGAGACGTTGACTTCGACAAGTCGTCGCCGGCCGGGCGGCCGGGCTCCGCCCGTCCGTTCGTTTGTTCGGTGGGAGGCCGCTCTGTCTGCTCCAGTAGTCCACACTCCCACTAATCCCTGTGGCCCATACCAAATAGCCTCAAGTCTTCCTCAAATCACCAGAATGCCACCCACCATTTGAAGGCGGGAAAATTGAATATATAGGACCCAGTTGAGAGTGCTTTGATAAAATAGGACCAAGTTTATTGTCCTTGTAAATATAGGACTGAGTTGAGCACCTTCTTGCAAATATGGTATTTTTTCCATTTTAATTTCATTTTCATTTTGCAGCCCGTTTTTCTCTACGCGAAATGACTCTTTTGCCCCTGGTATAGCTGTAACTGCGTCAATTTCTGCTTGGGCGCCCCAGTTTGTTGTCCAGTACGTGCAACAGCTTCATAATGTATGTTCCTATATATAACTACAGTGTTTATACCAAGAAAAAAAAGTCAAGACATGTCGGACACAAGTTTTCTTCAAGGCATATGTGTTGGAGACCATATGTAAATGCAGGCAGCAAACACTCCTAATCATTAAGAAATGGGAAATCTAGTTTAATGAAGACTCTGGAGCCTTACTTTGCAAGTGTTGGATATTTTATACATTCTCGCAACATGTTCCCACAGTTCAATGCAACTTCCAAGTTCTTGTAGCTGGAGCAACAGAATGAATTAATAAAACAAAAACAATATTAGAATGATATATACAGTAGACATGAAAATACACAAAAAAAAATGTAAGAATAGATGGGGAAAATATATCAAAAAGTCTCCAACTCTGTAAACTGAAGATATCAGGTTGTTATGTCCCCCAGAGGGAGGAACCAATGGCTAGTTGGCTACTGACCAGCAGCAGTTCATGACCAAACACAACAATCATAGAAATTCATGAAGAGAATAATGAGACTATAAGGAAAGGGAAGGAACAGGAAGCAGTTGGCTACAGGCACTAAATAGACAGATTCTAAATGGTGCTACAATTGCACTACCAGCACTACTAGAGCAATAGAGCATATAAACCAAAGGTTTTTTTCACCCATTCCAGGCAATAGTGCTGGGAGGTCCAACTGCACTATTTTTTTCACCCACAAGCCAAATCATCTTTAGCAAAATACTAGGAGGTCCAACTTAGGAGTTCACAGCTACAAGCCAAATCATCTTTAGCAAAATACTAGGAATCTAACATAGTGGTTCACAGCCACAATACACAAAAGTACTAATAATTAGCAGTCCAACATCAGTTCTTTTTCTTCTTAGGGGTAATCTTCTTTGCTTTTGCTGGAGATGTCCTAGCCCTTTGTGGAGAAGTAGGTAAAGCCACTTGAGATGGGCCATCTGCCATGGAAAGTGCTAGTTGTCTGCACACATGTTAAGTATTAGTAGTTTGTGTTGCACATTAAATAGATGTTCTAAGATTAGAGTGGTTCACCTCCTTGTGATAGGTCCAGGACTTCCACTCAGTGAAGAAGGGATATTTATGGTGGACTTTATAGGTGTGCTGGGAGCTTCTTTGCCTTTGCCTCTACTTGAAGCTTCTGATCTTGTGTCGGTTCTGCTCTTTCTTTTCCTAACATGAGAAAAATGTAGGTTAGATATTAAAAGAGATGCAATTAATAAGAAATTATAAATTAGTTTGTATTAATTATGTAACCTTTTTTTTGTTCCATTCAGTGGACAACCAGCTTGCCTATGGTCTAACTCACCACACCTCTTACACTTGTTCTTATTCTGTACCCTTTTCACATTCACCCCCTTTTCAAAGCAATTCTTGATCCTTTGCTTCCTACGTCTACCAGCACTTCTCTTGGCAATTGGTGGCAAAACTGTGAATCCAAGTTCCACCCTTGGCCACTGAGCCTTGCCTGTCATTGGTTCTATTGCACCCTCATATGCAGCCCTAAACTTTTGTAATGAATAATACTCATGCACATAGTCTTCCATGTTAACATTTTTCTGAGTTGTCAAAAATGCCAATGCATGTGGGCAAGGTTTTCCTGTGTGCTGCCACTCAAGACATGTGCACTCATGAATATGTGTTTTCACTACATGCCTATCTTGTTCACTCCTACTATCTGTCACTTCTGCATTGAATGTGTTAGAAACTCTAACCTTAAGTGCCCCAATCCTCTTGTATTGCCATTTAACTGATGTATGACAGCTGGTAGTATTGTACCCTGCAGTCTATCACCAATCTTTCTCCTTTTGTCAAAACGTTCCATGATCATAACCCTTAGCTTATCTGCTAGCTCATCAACAGGAAGGTCTTTAATATCCTTGATCCAACTATTGAAAGATTCTGCAAGATTATTGTTAATGTAATCACACTTAATTGCAGGGTTGAACTTGTACCTCATCCAAAGTAAACTATGATATTTGGTAAGATACCCATGAACCTGTGGAGATGCTGAGATGACCTTCTGAAAATGATGATAAAATATATCATACTTGTATGCCCTAGCTGCAGGCCACATATGTTCACAAGCATCACCATGGAATTTTTTCATAAAATTCTGCATAAGGTGTCTAAAACACTCCCTCTGCTCAGCTTGGGGGAACACCTCAACAACAGCATTTTCTAGACCTTTACAAGCATCTGAACATACAGCAAGGGTGGGGATATTACCAGGGGCGGACCTAGGATTAAAATTGAGTGGGGGCATACATATCAGCGCAGCGCTACGCATAGCTGAGAAGGCACTGCTGGCCTGCCAGCCTGCCGGCTGCCTCACTGGGCCACTGGGGGCCTGATGAGTTGTGGACTGGGGGCCTATATGGATTAAATCCAGAGAGTATAAGTGATTAACGAAATTGACTGGGGGCCAAGGCCCCCACTAATTATACTTTGGGTCCGCCCCTGGATATTACCTATAGCCTTTTTCAATTGCAACATAAACCAAGTCCAATTTTCTGTGTTTTCAACTTGTATGAACCCAAAAGCAACCGGGTACATCCAATTATGCCCATCAAGAGCTGTAACTGCACATAATTGTCCATTCCACTTGCCATTCAATGCTGTTGAATCTATACTGATGTATGGTCTACATCCTACAACAAAACCTTCAATGCAAGGCCTAAATGCACAAAAGAATCTGTTAAAATGCACATTACCTCGCACATTTATAGTGTCAATCTCTACTATGCTCCCAGGTGATCTCAACTCTACCTCAACCTTGAAATTGTACAATCTCTGAAAACTCTCTTCCCAATTGCCATACAAGTTATTGACAGCTATCTCTCTTCCCTGCCATACGGTATCATACCCAATGGTAACTTTGTGGTCATCTTGTAGTTGCTTTTGTAACTGCTTGGCACCTACATTGGGAGTATTCTTCAATATTGTGATTGCCTTATCAGCAACCCAAGATCGAGAGGCCATACTTGACTTGATCCTACTACTTGATGAGCACATGTGTCCATCTATAACCTTGGTAACCTGCATAAAAGAAAAGGTGTTAGCTACACAACCAAAAAATATTCCCAATGGTGATTCATTGCACATAAATTAGTCAGTACCCTGATAGTCTTCTCATCTAACATCCTACGAGCATCGATCCTCCACGTGCATCCCTCTCCTTTACATTTGCCCACAAACCTCTTAGGTTCAGACCTCACGATATCCATGTCAAACTCCTTGTTAATAGCATATTGTCTAACAGCCATCCTAAATTCACCCATGGAAGGAAACATGTCGTCTAAATTCATTGTGGGGTGATCCTTATCATACATAGGCCGATTCTCCTCCGGGATGAAATCATCAACCGGTATAGCTGCTCCTATGGTGTCATCTTCTTGTGTATTAGATTGAACAACCTTGGGAGCCATAGGAGCATTTGGAGTTACTTGTTCCCTTACATTATCAGAGTCTATTGTTATACCCAGAAGATTACACATCTCTGCATCGGTCATTAGTACACCACTATCATCTTCATCAGACACGTTAGTGACTATCAGAGATGACCAATCCACAACACCTTGTGCTGACCACACATTCGTTGGAACCTCTACTTCTGTAGCATTGCTATTAGCATGCCCCTCCAATAAAAGAGGTGCACTACAAACACTAGTTTCAATGCTCTTAGACGACGATTGGTCAATACCTATCCTAGGCACATTGATTTCAAATGTTGCAGTGCTGCACTGCCTTGCTTGAGAGGCATCCTCAGCAGCAATGAAACAATCAACACCCGTAGCTACTAGAGAAATTTTATCAATCCTACGTGCCCAAACAGAAAATAACGAGTTAGAACCTTGCTATATTGTCCCTCTTTTATGTGCCAACCATGCCTTGCAAAAAAAATACTAGGTGTAAGATCAGATGATACATACCCTTTTCCATGATGATTCTTAGCCATGGTGACCTCCCTCCAAGTCAATCCTTTCCCATTAAGCAATCTAGGGTTACACATTTTCCATTGAGTTTCAAGATATTGTCTGATGGAATTCAGTGCATAGAGTAGAGGGAGGAGAGATTACCAGAGAAAGGAAGGAGGGATGCACCGCCGCCAGCCGCTCCCTGGCGCGCCCTCGCGAGCGCTGCAGGCCGCGCCGCCGCTCCCTCGCCTGGCCCGCGAGCGCCGCGCCGCCGCTCCCTAGCCTGCTCCCTCGCCTAGGGTTTTTCGGGAAAATGGGGAGGAATCGGCGGATCGGAACTGTTTGGGGATCGCGTGTCTGATGCTTCATTTGGGGCAAAAGATAAGGGGCAAAAGAGTCATTTCACATAGAGAAAAATGGGCTGGAAAATGAAATTAAAATGGGAAAAATACCATGTTTGCAAGAAGGTGCTCAACTCAGTCCTATATTTACAGGGACAATAAACTTGATCCTATTTTATCAAAACACTCTCAACTTATTCAATTTTCCCAAAAGGCTGATTCAATTTTCCCAAACAGCTCAGAATGGCATTATTGTGAATAAGCCTCACGTCTACGGGCCATCCGAGCCTCGCGCAAACTACAGACAAATACTCCGTCCAACCAGAAGAGCCGCGGAATGCCTGGCCGGAGGCTCGCCCACGTCAGCCCCCTGCGCTCCCTCGGCCGGCGCATGGCGGCCGGTTTTGCGTACGGCCGGGGGAGGCAATTTCCCTGAGTTTTTCAAAATTTACGTAGAGGTCCTTTTTCCTCGCGAAAAGGTCCCTGCAAGTTTTTTTGTTTGAAAAAATATTGTCATAACTCGGAAGCCTCTACTTTGTACTGCCACTAGAATTCCTCTACCTCGTAGAATGGTTGTTCTAGAGCACCTGGAGTTCAGTCGTTGCCTGGATAATGTAATCTGAAATTGTTCCTTTCATTAGCTGGAGCTGATATCATCTACAACACCCACATATTCTACCCGTGTTCGATTCAGAATGGGAAGTGCTGGCTTTTGATCATACAATGCGTCTCCTCCTGCGTGTGTGGCATTGGTTTCTGGCGCTGTTCTTTCTTTGTTTCTTTTTGAGACGAAAGAGGACTTCCGTTAAACCTGAGACACAGCCAAATCGCTGGACACCAGACTAGATACAAAGTCTGGAACTACATATCTAGCTCTACTTATTTGAGCTTGTTGCAATATTGTGTTCTTTATAAACATTAGTCACCTCACATAAGATTCTGACATCAATGCATATCCTAGCATACCTAAAGAAACATTCTTGCAATGAATCTCCCTCTATATAAATAAACACAACACATGGTGATAAATGTGCGTACTTTGTTGTAAATCAGCCTGACACATGGGACGACGACGATGACGGCATATGGAAGCCTAGAATGATACCAAATCCAGCATACAAGGGACCATGGAAGCGCAAGGTTTGTTTTCTTGTTTCGCCATCAGTCCTTGACTACTTCATGGTGCTTTATTTCTTTGGTAGAGTTCACATTCCCACATTCTTCTGCCTACAGAAAATTAAGAATCCTAACTACAAGGGTAAATGGAAGATCCCATGGATTGATAATCCAGGTAAGGAAAAAATGGCACTAATTTTGTATGCTAACATGCACAACTTAGTGTGATATCGCACTCAACACCTGATTTTGTTATGTGGGCCTTTTGTCAAAGTTTTGAAAGTCAGCCTTAAGCTATGAATTGTTCCACTTTTGCAGAGTTTGAGGATGATCCAGAGCTATATGTACTGAAACCTTTGAAGTATATTGGAATTGAAGTTTGGCAGGTACCATATATAGTGGTCTTTCGAGATGCTTGATTCATCATAGTCTTTGTTCTGAATGACGTAAATGCAATGTATACTTAAGCTCACTCATATGCAGGTTAAAGCTGGTTCAGTTTTTGACAACATTCTCATTTGTGATGACCCGGAATATGCAAGAAAGGTTGCAGAGGAAACGTGGGGTGCAAATAAGGAGGTAACAGCACATGTTTGCTGATTTGACCCACGCTGCTGATCTCCTGACAGCACAATCTTATTTTCTCCTATATTGCAGGCTGAAAAGGAGGCTTTTGAAGAGGCTGAAAAGGAGAGGAAAGCTAGAGAAGATAAGGTTAGAATCTTTAGATTGATATTGTTACTTTTATGTTAATCATTATTTGATGTCTCTGAAACAGAAGAATAACTGGCGATATGGAAGAAGCTAACAATGACTCGTCGTGTACAGGAAGGACAACAGGCAAGGGAGGAAGGAGAGTGACGGAGGAGAGGGAGGGGTGATCGGCACCGTGGCAGGGACCACTACAAGGACAGATACAAAAGAGTATTTTTCTTCTTACTGTCATATAGCTCACATACCTTTCGCTTTCTTCATGAGGCCACCCTTGAGCTCTTTGAAGTTAGAGGGACCGAGTACTGACTACTGAGTATCAAACATGGGGGGAAAGCTCTTGGAAGCCCTAATCTTTTATTCTCTTAGCACACTTTTTTGCGAAAGCTTAGCATGTGGTTCCTTGGTTTCTTCCAATTATTACTACTGGCCTCAATGACTCATGCAACATATTATAGAAACCAAGATGACATTAGTGCTTTGGTAGGCAAGTGTAAGTGTTCTTGGAATGTTGTGGTGTGTTGTGACTTGTGGTGTAGTGCCATAGGTGTATCATCACCTTACATAGTTACATGTATGATACAGTGTAAGACACCATATACGAATGAATATTGATATACTAACATCTCCTTGCTCTTTTTCTATATTTCAGCGTTACAGTGATCACTGGGATGACTACCATGTAAGTGTGAAGCACCTTCATTTATTACTGAGAACTGCTGGATAGTCTTACATAATATGTTGGTTTCATGTTCAGGATTAGCTTTGAAGTCCCCCCAAATCTTGCATTCTTCGAGAAGCTGGAATATGCCAAGGACATTGCGATATAATTATTACCAATGATTGATCCGCCAGGCCAGAGCAACCAAGTGTTAACAACCTGAAGTGTTTCTTGTCATGTGTGGGGGAAAAAATGATTGAATACCCAGATTGGAATGAAACGAACAAGCCTGAAGACTATTCCTGGCTGACAGCAGGACAACCAATTCGACCCATCAGCAAACACTCGGCCTTGGCCCTGAAATAGTGAAATGTGACGTCGTAATGTTGTGCGTGTGGTGTACCTTCTGTAAACTCTAAACATTATCTTTGTCAATACGAATAATGTCTTGTTGACTATACAAGGGTTAACATTTTACTTCATAGTACAAATACTGTTGCTGAAGAGTTCTTATTTGGTGTTCATACATATTTCTATTTTCAAAAGAATGCCAGAGACTTCTTCAAGCATCAACTCATCATTCACAAAATTGATGATTGGGCTGGACCTATACGTTTGTGTATGATGAATTGATAATTGAAGAAGCATGTGGCATTCTTTTGAAAAGAAATCCTGTACCCAGAAGCAGCATATATTAGCATTTCTTTCGTGCATCAAAGCAAGGATTCTGTTGCATTACAAGTTTGCAGGTACCCATAAATATGTGACTATGCTTCCTGTTGTAAAACCTGTTTATGATTAGAAATTCGTTGGCTAATTAATTTGTAAATCAGAATAGCAACATAATTTTTTAAACACAGTGAGACAAGGGTGTAAGTATAACACGGCAATGGCTGGAAAAACAACACTGCTTTATTAAAAAAAAATCACTATTGGTTCTCCATGACAATTAGAACTACCACATCAGTTCTTCATGCAAGATGCGTCTTCAATAAACATCTTGTCTTCTTGTTTGAATCTACATATTAGCATAGAAACACTGAAAAGCACAGCACTGAACAAATCCAATTGAAAAAAATCTTTACATGGCATCTCATGCTATCCTTGACAAAGAAATTCCCTTCCATTTGAAATGAACATGCATATGGAAGTCCAGATAAAAGAATTCCTTTGCACCTGAGATAACCAAAAGAAGTCCGTAACACCAGATTTTCAAAACTGAAAGTACAGCATTGTGCCAACCTGATACAATTTTCAGAACTGAAACAAGATCCATGGAACATTTCAGCGACTGACTCTTCCGCTCTGCAAGTCATACAAGGTCTGCTACTCTTCCGGACAGAACATCCATCTGCAGAGTTCTACCATTTCTGGAGGCAACCACACCAACAGAAGGCAGCGAGGGATCGGTAACTGGTTCAATCTCAATAAATCTCAATTCCATAGACCCTGTACGCTTCAAGCTCAAGACAAACACAAGCACAATCCACCCAAGCATGGTGATCACCCAGTAGTTATTCATCCCGTGAATCAAACCCCAGGCAATTAAGTAGCCAACAATGATCCCTGACAAGTGGCCAATGAAACTCGCCTGTGGAACCATGATAGCTGTGAATATCAGTGACTCAAATGGTGCAAAACTGATAGGCAGTGAAAGAAACCCGAAAAGATTCAGCTTCGACGATGGTTGCTTTGCAGCCAGAATTGTCATCCACCCAAACACGACGCATGAGTACCCGACAGCGGTCACCCTCCTGAAGTACTCCACCTTGAACTTCTGGATCATCATATGGTAGATCCCAAGAACAAGCAGTCCAGACAGGACCACAAGCACAAGGGTGTAATGCAGATAGTACTCGACTCCAAGCCCGATTTGCCCCAACTGCTCGACGATGCCAAGGCTCCACAATGCACTCATGTTGAACACCAAATGCACCACGCTAATGTGCGAAAAGGCAGAGGTGATGATCCTCCAGTACTGCCCGCTTTCCATGGTAGTTTCATAGCTTAGCCCGACATCTGCATACCCGATATTCCTCTTCTGGATCAAGAACCAGATGAAAGAGCAAATGCCTATGATGCTGCTACTGGCTGGTTTCTCCAATATCTCGTAGATTAGAGGCTTGCCCATATTTACAGAAGAAGCTTCACGAGATTCTAGCCCTCAACTGACCAAGATCAATACTTCCCCAGCAATTGGTGGAGCGGAAGTAATAGATCTAACAATTCGCAGGCTATGCAGGGATTGGGTGCTCGCTGATCGCGAGGCTGATTTGATGCACAAAATAGTGATGGAATGATGGGGTTTCGTGGTCTGAATTGTGAAATTTGCAGGGTTTCGCGATGGATTAGTGGCTCTCACCTTGGAATTTTGGAGGGGAATCGAGCAGCTTCTCGGCCGTGACCCGTGAGCATCCAATGCCCTAGACGGAACGAGTTGGGAAACTTTTGGTTCGTTTCGGGGAGGAAGGATGACGTTTTCCAATTGTTCAAGGACTAGATGGCAAAAGAAGCTCTATTTGTCTTAGACATGTTTTTTTTTTCAGCTTTTAACTTTTTTTTACGGTAACTAACTTTTAAACAAAATATCTTTTTAAAATAAGATCTATTAGTTAATTATAGTACATACTGTACCGACTTTATTTATATCGGTAAAAACCGCACGTGAGTTTCTATTACTCTGTAATCTCTCGCACCAATAGTCAAAAAGTCACAAACTGCAGCCAAAAGTCATAAACTTCAGCCAAAAAGAACAGACCCTTAGTCATGCTCATTTGAGCTGCTTCTAATTCTGGCTTTAACCTTTTAATCTCTTTTTTTGTTTTATTGGTTTTATTTGTTTTTTCTCTTTTTTTATTGTTCGTGATGATATTTTTATTTTTAAATTTTAAATTTAATTACGTTAAAAAAAACTACCAACAGTTACAGTGTATTTTCAGTCGTTACAGTAAAAAAACATAAATCTGAGTTTTTAAATCCAAATAAACACCACCTTAATCTCAATCTTAGAGCATCTCCAAGAGATACCCAATAAATTCACACCCTAAATCTCTTTTTACAGATCCTAACCACGATATAAGGTCCCAAAATAATCATTCCCTCCAACAGATACCCTAAACCAGAAAAACAGTATTGGGAGCCTAGATCATCCTCTATAAGTAGAGAGCGAGAGCTCATTTTTTGGGTGTGTTCTATTTTTGGGAGTCTATTTGGGGATCTGTTGAAACTACTTCTTACCTTTCAACTCTAAAATTTAAATATTAAGAGCTATATAGAGTATCTCTTGGAGATGCTCTTAGGTGTCTTGACTTTCGCAGAGGTCATCATAACTTTATTGCAAATTTATACGATAATATTCAATGTTTCACACGATCACGGTCAATTCGGAAGAGGGCCGCCAATTTTTGGTTGCTAAAATTTGGTCAGAATTGGCCTGAAGTATTTGATTTGTTGCTAAAATCTGTATCAAATTGTGGATGCTAAGCATGTTCGGTTCGAAAGAGGGCCTGCCAATTTTTAGTTACTAAAATTTTGAAACAAAATTGAATTTCAGAAATTTTCAAAACCTAAATTTGAGCTCAATTTTGGTTTTTGATTTGTTCTCTTGCTCCTCCTACCTAATCAACATAAGCACCGAACAAATCCGCTCCTAATCACCCCTATTGCGGCCGGAATTGAAGAATCAAGTGTGGGCACTGTTCATACCCGAAAAATTTCCACCGCCTTCCCCAAATTCCGCCGCCGCTCACGCTCTACTCGTGACCGCCTTTACCTGCGCCCTTCCCGCCACCTCTACCTGTTGGTCGGCCGCCCCCGGGCCCAGTGGCAGGCCGTGCCAACCCGCCGCCGCCGCCGTGTCCCAACCTTTTCCGCCGCCCATCTCCCTTGCGCGCGCCACCGCTACTCCGCGCCAACCGATCTTGCCACCTCCACCACTGGGTCATGGCTTTTTCGCAGCCTTACTCCACCACCCTGACACCCCGAACCGACCTGAGGTTGTGGCATTGCCGCCGGCCGCCACGCGCCGTTGCCACCGTGAATAAGCCCGGGGCCGAACCGCCTCTAAGCTGCTATTTAAGCCCGCCAACCCAAATCCAAGGCTCATTTCCCCATATGACCCTCCTATAAGCCTAAATCCCAATTTATTTGAATTTTATCGGATTTTAATTCTTTATTTTATTTCTTTATTCCTAACTCATTCCTTCAGGCATGGAATTAATTTTTTTATTGCTTCGCGTTAGCTTTCGAAGTCGAGGATTCGCAGGAGCAGGAGGGAGAAACTCGAGTCCAGGCCCAGCCCGCTGAAGAATACAAGTTAATCGAAATCGTAAACTCGCAAGGCAAGTCACACATACTTTGATCATGTTGAACCTACATTTCCGCTATTTATTTATTAGTATTTTCATTACGTTATTTGTGCACTGATATTTTGTTTACAATAAATGCTTAGAATGACATGATACTAGTTATGTCCTACCACCCGAAAAAGCCCAGTCTAATTTGATGGCCATATTCATTTTGACAAAACATAGTAATATTAAGTATAGTAATAATGTGAATATGTAAGATTAGAGAATCATCATCTACTGTTACTAAAAGATTTGGTATTTGTTTGGGAAAGTGGTTCTAGGGTAAGCGAGGATCATTGGATCCCGTGACCTAGGGTAAAGGCAAATGTTACAAATCAATGGGAGTGTTAAAGCACTAGACAGATTTGTAGAGGGAAATTGCCACCGGTGAAAATACAAGGACTAGACCCTTATGCTGAATAAAGAACATAGAGATCGCCCAACCACAAGCGTTGATACATCAAACCTGGTCTAGTAACTGCTCAAGTTCGATTGAACCTCTACAAACGCAAGGCGAAGGCAAAGTGTGAGTCCATACGGAAGGGAATTGAGAAGGGCCGTATGGAAGTTGGCGCCGTTGTTGTTTTTGTTATTGATTTGATTATCAGATGTCCACACAATAGTAGGCTGAGATGAGTTAGAGGTTGTGGCCTGGGCTTATCAAGGAAACCTACTAGGTAGAGGCTATTTAAAGAATTGAGCAGTGAACAGCCTTGTTTCCTTTACTCTTTAGCGGGAGTTAAGGAATCTTGTGGGTAAAGCAAGGCAAGTCTGCAGAGTCATGATTAATTGTATTCGAATACGCCGTGCTTCCGGTAAATGAAGCTATATTTAATGGGTGATTCCAACAACAAGGCATAAGTAGATTTGAGAATAGTTTGGTAACATGGAAAGTTGGTAATCAAGTTTGAAACCCCCTTTTATTAATAAAGTATCTCTTTCAGTTTTTAATTGGTTTACAACTAAAACTGCATCCACACAAAATAATAGACTTGTTTCCCTTTAATTGTTATACCTTGCATGTAGTTATTGTTAAGCTCCGTGTGGCTTGTTGAGTACGGTTGTTGTACTCATGCTTGCTAAAAACATTAACAGAAATAGCCAACAAAAAGGAGGCAAATGAAGGCAAAGAAACGGAGCTCTACGAGGTCAAGGAAACGTGGAATTAGGGTCGTCCTCCGCTCAGGCGTGCATGTGGCGTTCTTTTGTTTGCAAGGTATCTAAGGGCCGCTTGCCCTTCTGTAAAACTTGGCTTCTATGCCTTTATATTGTAATAAAGTTGATTTTTATCTTAAGCATGTGTTGGCAATGTTATACACTTGATGGATGTACTCGCAACTGAACAATTCTGGGCAGTTGCTAGGGTTTCATAATACTCTCAGAAATGGGGGTGTTACAAATTTGGTCATGTTAACGAGAATTGGCATGCAGTATTTTATTGTTGATAAAAATTTGATTGATAGGATTTCGCCTCCTTTTGGCGTCTTAGTACTCTTCTTTTTTCGGCGTACGTGATTCCGTTACTAATTAACGTGTTATCTAAACATGATATGACCAGTCTGTTTGTAAGATAAAGTACACGTCTTTTTCCCTGTTCACCGTAGAGATGAAACACTCAGTTATGCCAAGGACCTGACAGTTCCCGTATATTCGGAACGGCTTTCACTTATGCTTTTCACTTTGTACCAAGTAATTAGTCTTTAAATGGTATATATTTTTAAAATATGGTCTATAAATTAATTGTAATATATAATATATCGAGTCTAGCTATACCGGCTAAAATCGTATACAACTGTTTCCTACTACGTACTATCTCTCGTAAATAGCCAAAATATAAAAACTATAAAGTTAAAAGACACATAACAAAAGAACCCACCCATATGCCTTGCAAAAAAAAAAAAACGGGTTCCCGCATGGACTTCACGGTATTCCGGGCTCCGGAGGTTACATGAGCAAAATTAACCTTTTTCCTAATATTTTGACGATTGGGCTGCACCTAATTTGGGCTCAATTAGATTAAACATCTTAAAGTAAAAAACCACAAAATTATCATTTTTCTTTTCTTTAGTTATCTTTTGGGACTAGAAAGGATTAGCTATGCCAATGGAGAGAATGCTAAGCCCAAAAGGACGAATAGACAGTTGCCTCGTGCGCGATGGACGGCCCGATGAAAACATTGGCGACGACGCAGGCAACCGCGGCCCGGCCGACGTAGTGGTGGAACCAATTCCAATACCTCCTCACCTTCGACTGAGGCGGACCACACGAAGTAGTTCCTAGGTGTTCAAATGAACACTTACCTTTGACTTTAGATATACCGACTAAAATTATATATATATGTCTCTCTTTTCATACACTTTCTCATGAACAGTCAAAATTCAAAAAATATAAACCAAAAGTCATAAACCACAGTCTAAAAGAATCCACCTATATATATATATATATATATATATATATATATATATATATATATATATATATATATATATATATATATATATATATATATATATATAAAATTTTTATAGTTGTGTAGCAAACAAAACTATATTTTCAATCGTAATATTATACATCAGAAAATGTATCACGATATTGTCAAAATATAACTATGTTGTTACGCACTGATTTATTAATACCTTTTGAGGAATTCTAAACTATTTTTTGTGTTAAAAGATTTGGGGACAGGACTCAAAACCCAAACTCAAATACGCCAATATCGAAACGGAACTAATTGGGATGATGCCTCGGCTCCACAAATCTTTCAGTTCACAAGTGAGGTGGGCCTCTCTCGTCTCAAAAAGAAAGTTAAAGGCTTCCCAGAGATGAGTTAAATGGGCTTATTGGGCAAAGCCCGGACCCGACCCGAGATCGCTTTCTACTCCCATCTCTTCGCTCCTCTTCTCCACACGAACCCACGGGGCCGTGAGATAGAGTGAAAATACCAAGAGAAAATTTCCCACTTTTTCTCCGTTTCGCCCTCCACTCCACCCCGAATCGATGGAGATTAGGGCGCCGCCGCCGAGCCTGAGCCTCGCGCCGCCGGCGGCCGCCGCCAGCTTCCGCCCGACCGCCCTCAAGACCCCTTTCCTCAGCGGCAGCGGTGCGTTTCTCTAGTTCTTGTTCTACTTCGCCATGTTTCCTGTGCTTGTGGGTGAGATTGCGATTCGGAGCTTGCGATTGTGGATTCGATTAGGGTGTTGTAGTGTCTATGTGGTAGTTTAGTGGCAAATTTGTCGCTTGGGATGCTCGGTGATGCAGTTGTTGATTTACCGTGAAGAGTAGCTATAGTTGGATTGTGAGATTACTTATGCAAGCTGATATAATATATATTTTGGGTAAGGAGAAGGTATTGGGGAATGCTGTCTCTCGTTTTAGTTATGCTTGTCAACAACTGCCACTGTAATGACCACACCTGGTGGAGCCTTTTCTCCCATTTGATCTAGCTTGTACTGAAACATGCTGTAGCGTAAACTTAGCAAGCAGGACTGACCTCCATTAGCACGTTCATCATGTTCATTGCTGTCTGTTCAAACAACTGTTTGAATATGGATCTCCTGTTATGATACTAATTTGAGTTACCTACATAAACCAAAGTTTATACTATTAGAGAATGTTCTATTTACTTCTGTAAACCAAAGTTTATACTATTAGAGAATGTTCTATTTACTTCTGCTCATGTCTGTCAATGTTCTTGATGGACATGCTCAGACAGTTGTTAAATGGGCACGCAATTTCATTGATGTTGGTAATATCAGCTATTATGTTTGCAGTAGTGATCATAGCAAAGTCTAGAACATGGTAATACTGTGATGGACCAACAGCCATGTTGATGACCTCTAATTTCCATTTTCCCGTCTGCAGTTTCACTTAGAGTTGTGCAAGTACGCCAATCAAATGTCAACAGATTTAAATGCAATGGCATACGGAGTAACCTCTTTGATAGACTATCTCGGGTTGTCAGGGTGAGCTATATTATTTCATCCATTATGTCCTTAGGAGAGTTCTGTGTTTATTTAACTTCCTTAGGAGAGTTTTGTGTTTAATTAACTAAAAACTCTTGGCTTGCTCGTTTGTCTAGTCCTATACAAATGCAGTTTTAAGTTCATTTGAAGACCCTGAGAAGATCCTAGATCAAGCTGTTTTGGAGATGAATGACGATTTAACAAAGATGCGGCAAGCCACTGCACAGGTTTTTTGTGATTATATTTAATCAGAAAATTTCATCATTGACAGCACATGCTCTTTTCGTTATTGCCATAAAGGCGTCTCTTTCAACAAGTCAACAACTTTCTGTTCTGTTGCCTTAACTGTTCATAAATATTTTATGGTGTCTCTTTCAACAACTTTCTGTTCTGTTGCCTTAACTATCCGTAAATATTTTATGGTATTGATTCTAGTTTGGTTAGCTGTCTCTTATACTACCAGATTCTTATATATTTGTTGGATCTCTCTTTATTCTTTTGTTAATGAGAATACAAATCATTTCGACATTCTACTGCATTCGACCTGTTAACATGGATTTTGGTTTTTGGAAGGTCTTGGCATCTCAAAAGCGGCTTGAGAACAAGTACAAAGCTGCTGAACAAGCTGCTGCTGATTGGTAATGTTATGGATAGCTGCATGCTTACGTTGAGCTCTGTCATCTGTTTGTTCTACTCTGAATGAACATTTTCTCAAAAGTGTAGGTATCGGAGGGCTCAACTTGCTCTTCAAAAGGGTGACGAGGATCTTGCTCGTGAAGCTCTTAAGCGGCGCAAATCATATGCTGTACGTATCATGTAAATCTATAGTTATGGATCATCTGCCCATATCATACTGTTTAACTACCAGTCTACCATGTATCTTGTAACTTGCTTTTACGATCTCTGACTCTTCTGGATGCTTTGTAATACATTGCGCTTTTGTACCTTTTATCACTTTTATTGGCAATAGCATGTATGTAGTATATAGGTCTTACATGTAACTTATGTTAATTTAATATATGAAAACCCTGTGATGATTTTGTTGTTTGTTTGTTTGTGTGCTTAGGACAATGCAAGCTCCTTTAGGTCCCAGCTTGATCAGCAGAAGGGTGTAGTTGAAAATCTGATTTCAAATACCCGGGTGAGCTTATTGTCTTCAAGCTTCAACTGCTGGGATGCTCTTTTCACTATCTGCATTATATGTGTCAATACAAATTTATATTTTGCTGGTCCCATGTGCAGCACATGGTGAACAGTACCTACTTCATATTGTGTAGCTATTTATAATTTATTGTGCATCTTCATTAACATGTGGAGTTTGCCATTCTGTAGGTTCTTGAGAGCAAGATAGCAGAGGCTAAGCAGAAAAAAGATACCCTAAAAGCCCGTGCTCAATCAGCCAAGTATGCATTTGTCATTTGTTGATTATTTTTCCATTTCTTACTCCGTATTTTGGATGCTCTGACAATTGACATTTCTTTTCCTTCAGGACCTCAACAAAAGTGAGTGAAATGTTGGGGAATGTAAATACAAGTAGTGCCCTTTCAGCATTTGAGAAAATGGAGGAAAAAGGTACTCTCTTGATATTACTGGTTTTCTCTCACTAGTATTATTTCTTTCGTTAGGTACAGTATCCTGTTGTTCACATAGTCAGTATGATACACTGATATTTGCTTAGGCCAGAGAGATGCTCTATGTCGAATATAGATAACTTTAACCTGTAATAAGGGGTCAAGTAATGAAAATACCATCAAGGAATTACAAAAACAACCCCGTTATGGCTTAAGCTATAGCATATTCAATGTACAGCTGAAAGCTGCCGTGATTTAAATTTTAAGCAGTCAAAATACAGGAAGGTAGTGAAGTAGTTACCATTATGAGTCAGACTCTAGGCTCGAGCCTCAAAATATTGTCAAACTGTCAGTGGCCAAATATGCAAAATATACCTGGGTAGCAACTGCAACTAGGACTAGGTAGTAGTCAAATTTTGCCTTTCACGGGTTGTCAAAAGTGCCAGCAGCTACATCAGAACATATCTAATTTTCTAGCAGTGAAAACTTCAGCCTCTTGCCCAAAGCCTGATACCTTAAAACAGGATTTGGTGTTTTTGATATAAAGATTTTGATTGGTATTTTGTGGGATCTCCCACTTTTACAATCGAGTTGTTATGAGTATGAATGTATGATCTTGGGGACATTTTCTTGCATGTACTGTGAAGGTTTTGTCTCTTATCTTGGTTGAGAAATGGGGTCTGCTACTAGCTTTTCTTGCTTGCTGTGTTTATCACCCAGTGATATCTCATCAGAAATCATTTCAACATTCAGTTCTTACAAATAGTTACATGTTTGATGCTGTCAGTTATGGCAATGGAATCCCAAGCAGAGGCACTTGGTCAATTAGCAACTGACGATTTAGAAGGAAAGGTAAAATTAGAGATTGCAAACTGATTTCCAATACTTTCCATTGTGGTAATCAGATGTGATCATCAGTATTTATTTGTGCACAGTTTGCATTGCTTGAGACTTCATCGGTTGATGATGATCTTGCACAAATGAAAAAAGGACTGTCCGGAAGCTCTATGGTACGTATTGTTATTCAGATGCTTAAACTATGAGTCAATAACAATTTTTCAAGTTAATAACCTGTCTGCTCTCGATTTTTTTATGTTGGCATGCGCGCCAAGATGGCAAAATGTGAGGGTACTTTGGCATACATACCGTGGGAGAATAGATTAATAGAATATACAAAAATGGATCATTGGCCAGCTAGCCATCAATTTTTGGGTCCCTCTAAAAAATGTTGATTTTCACTCATTCCATCTTCTATAAATGATTTAATAATAATTTGGCCCTGGGTTTTTTATTTTCTGTTGGGTTATCTGTACTGCGGCAGTCATCAATACCTGGTATAGATACCACATTTTTTTAACATGCAATGCATTATTACTGATATCTCTGTGAACAAAACCACACTTCAGATAGTAATAATCCATTACCTTTGTTCGCTTTAGCGGAATAAGTCAATGGAATGATGATACACACATACTACTAACTTCCATTGTGTGTGTGGGTGTGTTTTTCCGTTTTAGTCTATGCATTGACTTGTTCATTCCATACGACATGACTTTAATTTCATGTCGCCTACAGAAAGGAGAACTTCCTCCAGGTAGAGCAGCAGTCAGCAACTCAGGTGCAGCACGCCCTTTCCCAGACAGAGAGATTGAGAATGAGCTAAATGAGCTGCGGAAGAAGGCCAAAGAATATTAGATTCTATGGTCCATGTCCGTGCACCAGGCTTGACGAAATATCCTTAACGAAGAGCCCCAGAAGATAGTATAGCCTGCAGATTTCTCCCATGTGCATTTGAACCTCCAGCGCACCTTGCTTGCTAAGGGTATGGATGCGTGGAAAATTCTGTGTGCATTTTTCCTGTGAGTGGCATTGTACAGTTAACTATAACCTTATGTAAATCATTTACTCTTTTTAGAGCTTAGCCGAGAGCCTAAAATTTCCATCATCGTGACTCTCGTTGGTGTCATAACCGGTGTGTTCTTATCGGCTGCGGCTCATAGCTTTTGGTTCTAGCGTGAGCGCTAGTATGGATGTACTAAATATCGATAAGCCGTTTCGAAACAAGACGAAGAAACTGTTTCGTTTGTTTGTTCGGAAAAGCCATGTTGAGACTTGAATGTCAAGTTAAGCAAATTTCCTGCCTTCGCCTCGAAATGTAAGTCAATACTGGGATGCTATTGATTTCTGATGCTTTAACTGATGGTCACAGTGGTCATTACCGATGGCTCAGTACTCATGACCGGAAGTCAGGAGATACAAAACTATCTTGATTGTACCTGTCTTTGGAGTCTAAAATTTACGATTGAATTCGTACTTCGCGAGAACAAATCCTGCAGCGGATGAACTCATGTCATCTGAATGATGCATGTTTAATTCCTGCTGCTTAATCATGAACTATGGTCACCCATCAATTTCATTTGAATCATGCTTAGAATCTGATGTCAATTGTCAAGCTAGACGCATCGTATGATGTGAATCACGTATCGAACTATACTTGCCAAGTTGCCATGTATGACTAGCAGTACACAGAAAAAGGGGAGGAAAAAAAAAAGGAAAATCAGCATGGCCGGTAAGCTCGGTGTTGTCCGGCCCGCTTGCGAGTTCATTCGTTTGACTTCCAAAGAGGGCTGTGCTGTGGACGTGTTGGACTTCCAAAGAATCAAAAGGTGGCCGGTGCCGGTGCTGCACCAACTTCTCCTCTGCACATCAAATCTCATGCTGCTTGTGAGAGCCAAGATTCAGACGTGGGGTCGGATTAGCGTGATTTGTGTCAAAAGTGTGTCAAACGAAGTGAGATGGCTGCTTTCTTTGCACATTATCTGTCAGCTCTTCACCATTTCCTTGTTCCAACACAGCAAAGTCGGTCAGCATGTTTGAGTTAATGCTGCTCTCCCACTGCATGAACATCATCTCACATTCTTGACCGTTTCTTGATCTTCCCAGAAGCACAACTAATGGATCAGCATTTCAGCACGAAGATTTCTTGATCTTCCCAGAAGCACAACTAATGGATCAGCATTTCAGCACGAATATCTCAACCTAGTTGGCTGCAAAGAAGAGACACGGTGTAACGACCCACATTGTTAATTAACCCTAATTAGTGAATTAGGACGTTAAGTAGGATTAATTAGGTAGCTAATGATCCAAAAATACGAGGGAATTCAAACTTTTCTTTGCAGACATTTAAATTGAGCTTAGTGAGCGATAAACTAATACGTTGTTTTCACAATTTCATCGACGAGGGTGAACATCAAACGGTATAGATTAAGTGAGAAATAAAATTCAATTACGCAAGTAAAAGCTTTCAACTCAATTAAAATATATATAACAGTCCGTAGTACAACAGTAGCTAATTACAATCTGTGTAGGGTAAACTCAATAACATACATTGATCGATAATGAGAACTCATATCAAGACCAACAAAAATAGTACAATTTGCATTACATAATAACGACAATCTGAATTACAACAAATATACGATTCTATGTCTCAACCAGATAACCATCTCAAAGACTAAATAATTGTAATACAACCGTGTTTAGTCCGGAAGTGTGTGATGTAATTTACACCCAAGTCCATCTCATATATAAATATTACATTCGGGAATTAAAGAATAAAAATTACATTATTTGATATACATCAATATTAAACGAAAGCCGAAATACATTTAGTTCATCTCATACATTAGGAACCATCGTCGAACTGCCACCACATCGCTGTCTTATTTGTGAGCGAACCAAGGTTTTCAATGCCGAAAAAGACCGAACAAAAGAACGAATAAAAATAAACAAAGAAGAGAAGATAGAGAATTGCCGTCAGAGCCCTAGAGGTTAACTTCGGGCGGGGTAATCCGTTCACGGAGATACCTGACCATCCGTGGGCCAGTCGGCACCTTTCACAACCGTAGGATCATCATTTGACATAAAACAAACCTGATTGAATATAGCAACCGGCCAAAATATCTCTCAAGCCAAAACAGTAACCGGAGGCACAGCAAGACCACAATAGCCGAAACCGCCAGCATGCTATCGAGCAAACCCACTCGGCCAGATAGCACCGGCCAGATAAACACAGCCCAAGCCAAAATATCACACACAGCCACCAGAAGAGAACAGACAGAGCATGGCGAAGCAAGCCAACTCTCACTTGTCTCTCGTTCCCCATTTTACCCAAACCCCCAACCCATTCCCAGCGAACCAGAGAGACTGGAGGCAACCAGGGGCAGGACCTAGGCGACGAAGGCCGGGCGAGCCGGCCGGGAGCAAGGCGACGGCGACGACAGGAGAGTGAACCCGACAGTCAGCCTGGGAGGAGGAGGTCACCACCCGGCGACATCCACACCACCGAGGGCACGACCGCCACAACCACCGAGAACACAACCACCACAAGCAGCCGAATCATTCCCACGGCAACCCAAACCCCACCGACAAAGGTAACCTCAAATCACACATGAACTTAGTATGCATTTCAATCCTAGACCTAGTTAACCACACACATGAATCTAGTGTTCATTTCAATAATAAACCTAGCTTACCACCCATGGCAAATCACCATTACAATAGAGTAGCACAATCATCCATCATGAACCAGCATGGGAAGTAGCCACCGGAGATAGAAGAGGGGAGTAGAGGAGACGAGGCTCACCGAGGATGAAGGTGGCTGCGAGCTACCACCGGCCGAGCCCCACCTCCCACCACCACCGCATACCCGGTGCACAGGCAACAGCTGGTCGGCCAAGGTTAGTCGGAGCAACTCGCCTCCCAACCTAAACCATCTCAAGCAACCCGTGAAAGCAAACCAAAAGCATATCAACCCAAAATGAGTAGATTGGGGCTGACCCGGGGAAGGAGACGCCTGATCTGAGCCCTAGGCAACGGATCTGGCCATACTCACCGTGCGACGGGCAGGCGGCGAGGAGAAGTCGGCCCATGCGGCGCAAGGTGACGCCGCTAGGACCAGAGGCGCGAGAAGGGAAGGCGCGTAGGGGAGAGCTGGCGGTAGAGAGCGGAGACTCGGGGCCGGGGAGCCGAACCGGTGAGAGCAGCGGAGCGGCATGAGGCGAAGGCGCGTTGGCGCGGTGCCGCAAGGAGCGGAAGAGCCGAGGCACTGGAGGAGCCGGGGCGTCGGAGAATCAGAAGTGGGCGCCATGCGGATTTAGATCGGAGGGGGAGAGAGAGGAGCCAAGAGAAGAGGAAATGGGGGAGGAGAAGACCAGGGGACGGCGGCCGAACCAGGGAAAAGGGGTCGGGTGGAAGAAAAGGAAAATAGGGAGGAAGAAAGGGGAAAGGTAAAATGAATTAGGAGAAATAAAAGAATGTGCAGGTTAGAATTGCTGGATTTAGGGATACCCATAAGGCGGCATTATAGAACCTGGTTATAACAGAGTTGTCGGGGTTAATCAAATTAGTTGAATGTACTAAAGAACCCTGTAAATGAATTTCAACCGCAGCAACTGTATAGACATCCTTGTAGAAATGAATTGAGAATTAATACAACTCTCGGTGTCAGGGTAATACCTTAGACTATTATGCATATAAATAACGTTGAGCGAATTGTAAGCGAAGCGAGAAGCTGGAAAACTCCGCAAGCATACGTGGTAGGATTCACTCCATTAATTAGGCCATGTTATCTCGTCGATGCCATAGATTAAATCATATAAGCCTAGAATATTTCTCAATCTCCTGTAATAAATGTAATACGGTCAATGGGTTAAACTGGTACGCGTAAGGATTAAATTAAGGGACTGTAGTCTTAGACCCTTTTGTTATGGACTTAAATACCAGGTAGTTTAGTTAAGTCCATCTAAATAGTAGAAGAAAACTAATCAATAATTACAATGATTAGAATAAATGTATTACCATCTGTAAAATAAAATCGTAGCATATACCAATTTAAATGATGCATTGTTAATTAAATCATTCAAGGTTATAGCTAACTACTTAATTAGCCTAGATAGTGTTAACTCATAGAATTTTTCCTAGTAAATATTATTGGATCCTAAAAATAAACTGAATGATGCCGTAGGCTGAAAATTTCACGCATGCGAAGCAAATGATCATAATATCAGTTAGATCATTCTATTGCGCATTTAAATGCCCAGCTAAATTTTTTTAGTTGAATATAAACTGTGGAAATCCACTAATAACTATTCTGAATTATTAGAATAAACTAGTAGCCGTTAGAAGATTTAAAAGTTGTGCTCACCGATTAAACTGGTATATAGTAATTTAAATAGCATAAGTCGTAACCATTCACAGTTAGCTAAAATAAAACCTGGAGATCGTGCGAAGGCGCTTTAGTATAATTTAATTAATATTTCCTTAGGAGTTAATTTCATTAGTGTAGATAATTAAGCGTGCGTACTAATTACGAGAAAGAACCGATACCCAGAAGAAAGAATTTATTTAAATAACCCTAAGACCTAAATTGAATTAGAGGTGATAGATACACACCTAGGAGGAATTGAATTGGAATAATCGCATACGCGAGATCAATTAGGATTAATGTTCGCCAATAATTGTACGTATATATATTTAATCGTATCGCAATAATAGATAGTTAGAAATCAACAAAAGACGAAGTTTAACTTTTAATTAAACAACCCAGCCCATGCTAAGGAAATAACGTCAAGTGACGAGTATGAAATACGAGTTAACTAGGATTACTGCAATCAGATTAAAGTGAGCGAATCTCTACCATAGGAGCACAAGCACGCCGACACCTTGTACTTTATTACACTTCCGTAAGTTAAATCGTAGCGAACGTATCTTAATTGCAGACGATGATCCAGGCTATAGGAGTGATGTCACCTGATCCTGCATGAATCTGAATTTATGGTTGAAATCCAGGCAAGCATTCCTTTGATCACGTCTTTCGAATATATTCATAAAACAAGTATTTTTGTATTATTCTAGTATCACTTTGCATGAAAGAAATAAAAGATATTGAAATCGAGTATTGGATATGAGGGACATGAGAAAAGAAATAGAGGGCAACTGATGGAGCAGTTGGCCATTTAAGTTAAGTAAGAAGGTGGGCAGAGGTTGCCAGGGTAGGCGACAAGTGGGCAGATGTGGGACCTATGCATAAGAATAGAATATAAGGAATTTACCAACTTCGTCCGTGTGAACAGACCGTACCACACCGTATCAACCAACATCCCGTATTGACGGACAGACTAGTAGCTCTATCAAAGTGTTATATTCTCCACATGGGTAAGTATTAATTATGGGAGGAACCCGAGTCTGGACGTGACTAGCAGTGGGGGATCCACAGCCGCGCAGAACCCGAGTCTGGACGTGACCAGCAGTGGGGGAGGTGGATCGCAAGAACCCGAGTCTGGACGTGACCAGCAGTGGGGTACGCGATGGGCGATATATTACGCCGTGGGGTGTTGGGAGATGGTCAGAAACCGCCCCAGCCAACAGTTATTGTCGCTTTCGGTGGGTCTGTGTGAGGGTTGTACACCGCTCCAGGCTGTCGCTTGTGAGCAACTGGGTGGAGATATAATCTACTGAGATAGATGCAAACGTGCTGTACTCTGGTCTGGGCACCGCATCAAAGGAATTGCGGAGAGCTAGGAAGCCACCAGGATCAGAGTGATGATGGGTAAAGTGATACAAGCTTGCGCAATGCTATCTAAATCATGAATTCATGCCCGTCTCCGGGAAAGGAGAATTGCGGAAACTTATGGGGGTTTTTACTGTTCATGCGTATGTTTAGTAGTTTTCTAAATTAATAAATTGAAATTCTTTCAAAACCAACAACCCTTATTTTTATAAGTCCTGGAAAGGAAATTGAGAATGAACAAGAGTGTCAAAATGAGCAAGAGATTGAGAATAGGAATTGAGATTCCTAGAAGTGTAAGTGATAAGCATTTGGTGCATTTTTGCTAATAACGCTTGCTGAGTACTTGTGTACTCACCCTTGCTATTATCTCCCCCTTTGCTTAGGAGCATGTCAGATCAGAGGATGGCTAAGATCAGAAGGAAGTTACTTGGATGGAATACCGTGGACTCGGAACACAATGGGTACCAGGTGGACACTCCGTGTGGAGTTGTTTGAATAGGAATTAGTTAGAATATTTTGTCTAAAGATTATAATATTTAAGCCCTTGAGGCTTTGTAATAAAATTTAGCCCTGCGTGGCGATATTCTTGTAATATCGTGTTTTGTCTCTAATTATTGTTCTGTTGCATCACTCTGATGGCTTATTATTCGTTAGAGCGATGTTCTATCGGCTAAAATGAATAATAATCTGTTGACTGGCATTATTACCCCATAGTAATAACGCGGGTCGTCACACATGGTGACCCAGCGCACCACCGCATTCTCTCTATATATACATGCACTAGCAGTCTAGCACCAGGCCGGGCCCATGGGCGTGCAACCCGTGCGACCGTACAGGGCCCCCCAATTTTCAGGGCCTCAAATCCAAGCTCCCCTGCGCCGCGCTGCAAATCTCGCGGCCTCCGCGGTTCGATCCCGGAGCTAGGGTTTGCGAGGCTTCGAATCGAGCAGCCGCCGCCGGCGTCGCGGCGGCTAGGGTTTGGATTGGAGCAGCCGGAGGTTTGGATTGGGAGGGCGGTGGGTGCTCACGGTCCTGGATCAAGCTGATCCGTGGCCCGTGGGTTGCGTTGCGATGGTGGTGAGTGGAGGCGGACGTGAATGACGATTGGTTGGGGAGGAGCGCCCGCCGGCCATGGTGCCGCTTCGCGGCCTGCGGCGCCTGCGCGACTACTTCTGCAACCGCATACATGCTCCCGCTCCCGGGTCTCGTTAAATTTGCTAGGTAATGGATTCTGATGTAGAGGCAACTCCCAGCGAGTTTTTTTTACTACTTCAACATATCTGACTAATAATCTGTTATTCTCCCTTGGTTGCTGGGACTTCTCCAATTTCTGTTACCTTATTTAGTTTAGTTACATTAATTTGAACTGTTCAGGTGCTACATTTAAGGGTTTCTTACTTGTCGGAAGCATGCATAGCGTATTATACTTGTTGCAGAAATGTTGCAGGTAACAATCCCTATCTGAAATTATAGAGGTTTATCTAGATGAGTTGATACTTGATACAATAGATGAGCTAGCTGTTGCCTATCAGATGACATCCATCTTACAACTCAGGTTTACGCATGCACGCCTCACACTTTTTGTCAATTTTTTTTTACTATACATCGACTTTATGAATTTTTGGAGCAGATCCTTCTTCACAGGCCCTTTATATTGACCAAAGTTATCCATAGTATCGTCATCCAAATACGAAGTTCACTTATTTTATTTTCCAACTCTCTTCCTCCTGCCCTTTTATACCTTTTAGCACACCCTGCTACAAAGAACAAATGTCTTTAATTATAAGATATGTGGATTCATCTTCAGATAATATTTCCATAGAAGCTTTGTACAGGGCCTCCAAATTTCACGGCACGGCCCTGTCTAGCACCATACCATCTGTATACACGAGATTCAGAGGCTCAGATATACCTGCGCTCCCTAGCACTCAGAGAAAAAGAAGAAGCGCACGTTTGTTTTGTTTCTTGGGAGCCATGGACTCTCACCACCGTGCCTTGTTCGCCGTCGTCGTTCTTGTCGCGGTCATCGCTGTGACCTTCGTACGGTGCGCCGAGCCGCCGACGCCGCAAGGCCCGTGCCGCCGAGCCCCGCCTTGGCAGCGTCAGCGTTGGAGCCGGCGGTGTCGACGTTGATGGTGATGCTGCCGATGGGGCCGAGCGCAGGAGGCGCGGGACACTGATCAGCTCAAGTTAGGGACAAGCTAGAGGATAGTACGTACAGATGAGACTACAGAGGGGTCCAGAAAGGATTTTTGTAGTTCTTTTGTTCTCTGTTGGTTTCTTTTTTCACAAATATACCATTTTTCACCCTTGCCTTGCAGTCCCAAAGAGTTCTTTACAGATGCATATATACAGAAATTCTATTACTAGTATGTAATTATGTATACAGAGGAATTAACATAACATTGGCTTTTTAGTTTTTCAACGGCTTTTGGCTTCTCTCGGTAATCAATATTCATCCAAAAAACAGAAGCCGCAGCACAAAAGAACAGCCTTGATATAAAATTACTTAGTGCATCAGTATTGCGTTCTACTTGGGTTTGTACGTGCGCTTCTCCGATTTTTTTGCTGGCTTGTTCGTATTACAGTATGAGCAAATAAAACCAAAGCATGAATGATCGGATAGTTATCACGATGCTATCAGTTCCAAAGTTGATTGCTTCATTTGTTCCACTGGAACAAGGAAGAATTGTTGGTGGTATTTGGTAGGTTTGGACTTTGATGACGAATTAGAAGGCTTTGACTAGTGCTATACCGCTGCAGGCCAATGTACGTATCATGCTGAGTATTTGGAACTTCAGATCATAGTTTTAGAAGAATGAAAGTTGAGAACTTGCAGCCTCTCCTATTACAGTATATCGGCTGTCTGAACCATAGATAGAACTCGCACAAGATATGGTGTACAAATCATGACCAGGCCTTGTTAGTTCTGATTACCATTGATACTTTACGATTCACAGTGCATTAATCAACATTAGGGGGTGTTTGGATAAATGAATTTGTTTGTTTTTTTTGGAAAGAGGGGGGGGGGGGGAAATTTTCCAACCAATTCAAATGAACCTGTGAAGCAGAGAAGATTGCATCAACCTGTGAATCGTAGATGTGGGCTTGGCCCTGCACTGCATTTTATGGGTAAAAATTCGGCCTGCGTATCGAAAGCCCACCACCAGCTCAGCAGAGTTTCGGCCAAAATATCAGTTGCTGTTTAGTAGCCCAAGAAGGAAAATATCAGTTGCTGTTTAGTAGGCCAAGAAGGAAGAAAGCAAGACACATGAGAAGGCCGAGATATGGCTCCTGTTTTTCTTACGGACCAAGATTAGCGGGCTTGCAACGCGTGAAATGTACCGGGTGTGGTACGTATCGGTGTTATGTATTAGATAGTTTTTTTAGATTATTTTTATGTATTAGGGATAAGTTTTTTATTATTAAAGATTAGTTTTTTTAATGTAGGGATAGATTTCGTAGAGGCCAAGTTTGATTATCCCTATAAAAGACACGTTATTGTACTTATTATCATTCAGCAAAGAAATAAATAAAGTTTTTTAGTCTTTCTCTCTTTTTCAATAGGCCTCAGAGCCTTGACAGCGGCATGGCCAGCCGATCAAGGGCGAGTGCTCTACCCTTAATCCTCGGATCCATACCCAACCAACTCGTACCACAACATTTGGTATCAGAGTCATTCACCATAGCTTTCGATGTTGAATTATCTCCCTTGGATAGGTTGATGGCTAGCAACGAGAAAAAGAAGTCCTTACCTGACAATATGATGGTCACCTTGGAGAAGGTTATGGACTTGGTGGACAAGCTGAAGGAGTAGGAAGAGACGTCGCATGCCATTGCAATGGCTGCACTGCTACCACCTTCGTCGGCATCAACGTTGACATTGGCCATGTTGCTACCCTCACCAACGATGACTACTCTCCACGCTTCACCTTTGGTGCCTACACCGAAGAGGAAGGTTGTCACTTTCCAGTGGCGGTTTTCTCCACGTGGTTGGCGAACACCATGCCTCCATAAGTGTGGAGCATAACGGTTGCCATGTGGGAGTCAACAACATCGTCGTATCTCTCCCACAACCATTGCATCTCAAGGAAATAAAGATGCCACTGCTGCTCTGTATCGATTGCCCTTACCACCGGCGACACTCGCGACATCAGCCAACGCTAGAGTGTTGACCTCACTATTGTATATCGGGGGCTTCACTCATCATCTTTCGTGCTGTGCAATGTCATCATTGTACCTTTTCATCGACATGGAGACACGAAGGTTTTAGTCCATGGCTGCCACCTAACAACTCGAGGAAGAGCTATCTCGTCACGAGGGGTGTAATGCTACGGACCAAGGTTAGCAAGCTCACAATGCGCAAACAGTACCACGCATGGTGATATAGCACCTTAAACAGCACCATCGCGTGGTACTGTAGAGATGTGAATAGTACATTGCGCAAACAGTACGTGACGAGTGCCATATCGGTGTTATCTATTAGATAGTTTTCTTATTATTTGAATTTGTTTCCTTTTAAATTATTTTCATGTATTAAGGATAAATTTCCTATTATTAGGGATTAGTTTTCTTAATATAGGGATAGTTTTGGGTCAACTCTAATCGTCCCTATAGAATGGACATTATTGTGCCTATTATCATTAAGTAAAGAAATAAATAAAGTTTTCTAGTCTTCCTCTCTTCTTCAACAGGCTTCAGAGCCTTTGCGATAGCATGGCCGGTCAATCTAGGGCGAGTGCTATACCCTCGGTTCTCAAACCCATACCCAACAAACCTTGACCACAACAGTTTTTCCCAGCTCTCCTTGAGCTCTACCTCTCCAAATCGTAGCTGAAAGTCGCATCATCCATGGCTTCAGCTACAACCTTTCCAAAGCTCTGGCTTGGTCTAAGATGCCACAGCTACTTTTAGTTCCAAGTTCTTCCATTCTTGACCTATACGCTTACTAGAACTCGATCTTGAGCTAGCTAGCTGCCATCTCTAAGCCCTTCTTCCCTTTGTACCTCTAGGTGATTGATCCAATTCATATCCACATCAGGATTGTGATGCTTACAAGTGTCCCATACCAACCCAAGGGTAAGATTAAAATTTTCGTTGTTTCTTGTTTATTCCAGTCTTCATCTTCCCATAAGATAAGATGTGGCTATTTCCATAGGTTGCTTATTTCAAGTGGGAAGTTTGAGGCACCCATTCCTGCCGGTGTCGGCAGTTGGATCAGGTGAGCTGAAACTTGCAAGTTCAACCTGAATGTTTGCACAAGTACATTCTTCGATGACCAACTGTCATAATGTTTAGATATTATGTCGAACTTTTGGACTACATGCTAAGGCTTTCAAGGCCTGCAATTTGGGACTCATCTATTACTGAAGGCGAGAAAAAGAGTGAGTTATCGTTGGAGAATGTGAAGACATCTGTTGTGTCATGCGATGATGAAAGATCAATGTGAGCTTGTGATCGGCTAAGGCATGTTGAAGTTGTTCACATCTATAAACTAAATTCTTCTTTAATTTGATCCGGCCATGCCAATTCACGCGCGAAAATTCATCGTTGGGGCAAGGCAGCAGGGTAAAGAGGGCTTGGGTGGCTAGGATTTGAGGATAATTGGCTAGAGAAACTCAAGAAATCAAATTCAAAAAGAAAATTTCAAATTTTTGAAAATCTGGTTTGTTTCAGTCCCTTCTTGTTTATGTCATGTTTCCGCAAACATCGAGAGGATTCCAGATGAGTACTAATTAGATGATTTGCCTGACAATTAGCCGAAAGACAAATCAGGTGCCAACTTATTATCTATCACCGTCGATTGGTTCAGATGAATGAATACACAAGTGGCTGCATCATTGTTGAAACAACCCGAAAATTCAAAAAGGATTTGAATTCCTTGAGTTTTTGATTTTATTTGATTCTTAGCCCAATCCATCACTTTTCTCACCCAATTGTGCCCTCTTTCCCTCACCTCATCATCTCCCTTGCCTGTTTTTGCGCAGCCCGGCCAGCTATCACTATTCACCATCCAACAATTTCGCTGCTACCAAATATCTCACCTCCATTCACACCCCGTGGCCAAGCCAGTCAACCGAACATGCCCTTGCCTGGCACACTCCTGGCATCCTCAATGAGCTTGACAACACTAAAGCAGCTGAGACAGAGTTCGCCGCCGCCACCACACCGCCTCTCATGGCCGACCTTCCCCTTGTCGCAATATTTGACTCCGCAAAGCCCACCGCTGCCAGTGCTAGCACCCGTACCATGCGCCATAAATGCCGCTGCCCCACTTGCCCAAGCGTCGTAGCCATCCCGTCCTCCTCCGCATCACTACTACTCTGCGCTTGCCGTACTCCACTCTCACAGCCGACCTGACATCTCCCCTGCCACTTGACCGCCGCAATGCCATGCCCAAGGTAGCTCTTACACCTTCGTGACCTACCACTGTTCATATGCCCCAAGCCTTCTCGTGTCCTCCCGCCTCGGCCATGCACCGCCCACCCGAGTGAAGCCTCTCCTGTGCCGAACCGCCATCCTCGCTCTATTTAATTAAACCCCTGAGCCCCTCCATTCGAAAGCACAGGTTCCCAAGGTGAACCTCCCGCTCCCAATTGCCCCAACGACCCCTACATCGTCGGCGACCACCCGACAACCCCAAAGACATATTTCAATTCCTATTAATTAGTCGATTACATTCCAATTGCATTCACCCATAACGTCCTCATACTCCCAGAAACACCACCAAAGCATTGCCATAGCTTCCCGAGCTGCCTTCTTCTCTGTCACCGAAGCTCACCACTTGGCCATGGAGCATCGCCGTTGGCAGCTTGGCTCAGCCATCCCCGACCCAAACCACCACACCCCTAAGCTTCCCCAACACCTACCATTAGCCCCCATGCCATCCAAAAGTTTCAAGGAAGAGACCTCGCCGTCGACGAATGCCAACTCCCCAGCCACCGCCGAACCCCAAAATGGACTCCCTGTAGCTCTAGGAACCCAACCATACTCTTGGATTGCATCGCAAAACCCTGTAGTGTAGTAGTTGCCATCGCTGTTTTTCTCTACTTCGGCTGCTACAGTGTCGGCTAGACGAAAGAGAGAACAATAACCATCGTCGGCTGAACAGTAAAAGGCCGAGTACTATTGCTAAATGGACCAGCCTTTCATTGTGCAGTACTGTAGCGGGCGGATCCGACGTGAACAGTACCTAGACCGATGTGAACAATAGAAACTCGCAATGAATAGTGTTTTAACTTGCTACTATTCACAAAACCCTAAAATGCATATATACATCCATTTCAATCGTTTCGAGCCTGTCTACCCATTTCTCAGCTCTGTTTCCCCATATCAGATACCAATAAAATCCCAGCTCACCTAAAGACCATATCGAATTCTAAATCCAATATGGTCCAAACTTTTACTATACACCGAAACCTATACATGTACTCGCCTTAACCCTTGAGACGTAAAACCCATTCTCAATTATTTTAGCCTGAATATAATAAAACCCTAACCAACCTAAATGCCATTCCAAATCCATGTCTAGTACCGTTTCAACCATTACTACTCACCGAAGTCCTAAAAACACTTGTAAGCATCATTCCCAGCTCTATTTCGCCATCCTAGACTACGATAAAATTCTAAACCACCTAGATAATATTCTGACTCCAAACCCAATACCGACCATACCTGCCGTCATTCGCAAAAATCCATATAATACATTCATACTTTTTCAACCATCTCAAACTCGTCTAGCCCAAGCCCAACTCCATTCAGCCAATCCAAGCACGACCTAAATCCTAACCACCCAAACCTATTTTCTTTATGTTATTTTGTTATTTATTTGTGTTTTGTTCCTAACTTGCATTCTGCAACGAGTTGGTCAACAGAAGAACTACAAGAGCAATTGAAGCAGACCCAAAAGTCTACAAAGGAAAGACCAAAGATATCGGAAAAGAAGGCAAGTCATATGTTTTTGATCATATTGAATTTATATTTATTTAATTATTAGTATTTTCATTATCTTATTTACACACTGTTATTTCTTGTACAATAAGTGTTAAGAATGACATGATAATTAGTGGTAGGAAAAAGCCCTGTTTTATTTGATAGCCATGTTCACTTTGAAAAGCCCTAGTAATAATAAATTACTATAAAATATACTATGGTAGTTTAGGAAATTCAACTATTTTACACTAATAGTGACAGTGTCGTAGTGCACTGGGTTATTGTTTTGAGTGGCTACCTAGTTGATGAAATATAAGGATTAGAACCTTATGCTAAGAAAAGAACATAGTGATCGCTCAATTAGAAGTTTTGACTTATCAAACCTAGTCTAGTAGCTGTTTAAATCGATTGAATCCCTATAACAAAAAAAAAGAAGAGTTGGTATGGGAGGGAGTTAACCATATTGAAAAGAAGAGTTGGTATGGAAGGGGGTTAACCATACTGAAAAAGAGAGTTGGAATGGGAGGAGATAACAATACTTAGCAACAATAGATCCACTTCAAATCAAGCGAGGCCACGGGCCACTCGAGTTTGTTCAGAAACAGCACCTACTGGGTAGAACCTACATAAAGAGATGAGCAGTGAAACAACCTTGTTTTCTTAACTCAGTCATGAGGGTTAAGGAACCTTATGAGTAAAGCTGGACAGCTCTGTAGAGTCATTTATAAATAGTATTCAAATATGTCGTGCTTTTGATAAATGAAGCTGTGTTTAATGGGTGATTCCAATAGCGAATCATAAGTAGATTTGGACATATTGAAGTCTTGTATTAAGTTTTGAAATCCCAATTTCTTAAGAAGTTATTGTTCTTTTATGTTTAAAAATATTTACAAATAAAATTGCATTCACAAATACTTTAATAAAACCACTATACCCTATCCCTTGAAAATCCTGGCAAGTAGTTACATAGCATTTTCTCCATATGGCTTGTTGAGTTCGGTTAGTTGTACTCAGTCTTACTTTATTTTCCCTTAACACAGAGATCAGAAGAACAAAGGATGTTATAAATTTTTGTGTTAGGGTTACGACCGCATTCAAGTGTTCCTTTGGAAGTTTCTTCATTTCTTCTGAATGTAAGTTAATGTTTTGAGTTTGGACGCTCTTATGAATATTAAAATTGACCGCTAGGTCATATTTTAATTCAGTTAATCTTTTTTAAATGTTCGTAAGCAGGCATGATACTTATTCTGTCTGTAACTAAACTTCTGAACTGTTGTGAATGTACGATGGCCCGTTCCTAAAAATAGGGGTGCTATAATTGTGAACCAAAAATATCTGCACAAAATATGTGACATGCAAGCTGGCTTAAAATTAATGATAATAGTGTTTAGTTGTAGAGGGTGACCAGTCGCACCTCCACAAAGGTACTCAAGCTCTCGTTGAAATCGAACGCACCGGTAGTTTAACCACCCAAGTACATCAACTCTTGCCTTCAAAAATTAAGGCTCCCGGAGCCAAGGCACTACCAAGAGTAAACACGAAATATGATTACTGTTAAATAGGAAAGCTTTAGGCCCCGTTTGGCACAGCTCTACCACCGACTCCTGGAGCTGTTTGGAGTCATTTTGTGCCAAACGGGCTAAAACAAAATAACTCCACCCAAGGAGTCCCTTAAAACGTGCTGAGACAAAAGATATGTACGAGATGGAGCTGAAAAAAGTAGCTCCACCTGGCTCCATCCGCAGGCCCGCATGCCACTGCCCTTGTACTTTCGTGAATTTACGCGATCTGCCACCGGTTTTAACGGGTCATTCCTATGCAAATAGACAGGGGTATATTGGACAATTGACATCTCTCAACCATGCATGATAAAACAGGTGGAGCTGTTTTGCCAAACAGTCTACCAAAACAGCTCCAGCTCCACCGGTGGAGCTGTTCGTGGAGCTGAATCCAAAAAAACAGCTCCACTTGTGAAGTGGATCCGTGCCAAACGGGGCCTTAAAGGTGATTGAAAACATAAAAGTAGTGCATTTAGTATGATACAATTAGATGTTTTCATAATAAGGTTCGTTCTAAACAATTTCTGACTTCAGAAACTAAAAGTTGTTGGAACATATTGGTTTCTTAATGTGTCTCTTCTCTTTTTTTTTCTTCTCTTTTTCTTTTTATTATTCATAGAGAGATAACGGTGGTATAACAATGTTGTTTATTTTTTCCTATTTTTATTATTTTTTATTGAATATCTTAGAAAAACTAACAGACACTAGAATGTCATTTCAGGTAAAAGCCATAACATTTTTGAATAAGGCCTAAAGGCAATAGTAGAATTTAAGAATTTTGCTGGAATTTTGAGAAATGGTTAAATTATCTGCAATTTTTTTTAAAATTGAAATACCTGTGTTCCAAATGGGTAAAAAAACTGTTGAAGCTCCATAGTAAAATGTAAACAACGCTGTCACCTTTTTCGTTGTTGTACTTAGATGTCCAGCTGAGAAATGTCTAACGAACCATAATAGATATGGTTAGCAAACACGAAGTACCGTTTTTATTGCTTTAGGGATCTTGCTACCGTGTTTCACAAGCATTTGAACTACTAATATATTTACAATTTGATTGAACCTTTTCAACAGAGCCACAGTCAAACGTTTGCTTTCCATTTCACGTTCAATTCTAGGTTAACAGATTCTTCACAAGCAACAGCGAAACCCTCGGAGCCTACCACCCAACCACAAAAACAGCACGGAAGTCGGAAAGTAAACAGCAAACAGAAAGGCAGAACAAACTGTACAACCGTGACATCAGGGGAAAAAAGAACAAAGCAAAGCCATTTTAATTACACACAGTCATTCAGTCACCTAAAAGCTATACTAAAAGCCCAACTCAGACAGGAGTAGGAGAGTTTGCAATAAATTGCTCAAAGAATTTCATTGCAAAAATGCATAGAAACAGATAGCAAGGCAACAGGATGATGCTTCAGTGCCAGTATCACCTCATCTCCCACTAGATGCAGTGGAAGCTACCCATTGTCCATTAACCCCACAAACCCAATCACTCACTCATCATTGGATTGGAGGCCATAAATAACCAAACTGCGAGCAGGGAGTAAAACTGCAGAAGATGATGAAATACACACATGGAATAGAATAAAAATAAGGGAAGGCCACTTCTGCTTAGTATTCTTCTCCTCGACCCTATTTCTCGTGCTTGGGGTGGTTGTCCTGGAAGCTAAAAAAGGCCCCGCCTTTTGGCTCGTTCTTGAGACCTGCTCCAAGAAAGCGAGAGATGGCGCGCGCCAAGAAGGTTGCCGGCGATGGCTGCTCCGGTGGCGAAGGGCAGGTGGAGGTGGAGGTCGGGGTGGGTGTGGGGGTGGACGACAAGGGGGTGATAGAGTGCCGGATATGCCAGGAGGAGGGGGAGGAGGACGCCATGGACTCCCCCTGCGCCTGCACTGGCACACTCAAGGTGACCTCTCTCTCCCCTTCTCTCTCTCTCTCGGTGGATGTTTCATTTCTTGCGTGTTGAGGAATGAGGTGAGCCCAAGTGCAGTTGTTGGTAAAATCGAAGTGGAAATCTGATGATTATTTGTTGAGCAGATGTGAAGATTGTTGGCCCAGTTGATATTTACCATGGTTACGACCACTCCTTGCTAGCATGCTAGTGCTCATAACCGACTAACGACTACTCCGGCTTATAACTGCGTCTTCTCGATCAGCTCATACGCGTAGCCTTGTTACGACCAGCACGTCCTCATAACGACCACACCTTCTCTGCTGCGTATATGCTTGTAGCTTTTTCTGATAAAATTTATGACCACGCTCTCATTGCGCTTTGCACGTACTTGTAACCGAGTTACGAGTACTTGATACTTTGATTGCAAACACCAGCGTATTCGACCACGACCACTTTGCCACCTCTTTGAGTACTCTTGTACTTGTTACCTTCAAGCATCCTTGGTTCTCGATGATTTCGAACACTCGATAAAGCACGCGAACACAGACTATTTTCCTGGGAGCCAAAGCGCTTCCGCTTTTCTCTTCTTTTTCTCTCCTTCAACTTCTCGATTACAACCGATCGTTCTTGTCACTTCTTTCTCGTTTACATTGCTCTACTACAAAACAGACTCTATCACCGACTTAGTTTCTTACTCTATCCTCTACTCGTATACTTGTATACGGACACAACTCGTACACGTCAAACCGACTCGGATACCACTAGCAACAAAGGAAACAAGATTATTTCCAGCAATAACCCACTTAATCTTGTTTCTTCACCTTGATTACGCCGATCTTCTCTTTTATCTTCAGGAATTTGATCATGCCAATCTTCTCTCATCTCCCATCCTTTTCTTGCATTCCCGTGCGCCATTCCTTCATGGGTCGACACCATCCTACAGCATGCGCTTGCTCCATCCTGAGCCTCGCACAAACCAATGCTTGCCACATCTCGCATCTGGACTGAACTCGTCCTCCTTTGCATGCTTGCCTGGGCTGGAGCATCTGCTCCCATAGCCATCTTGGCTTTACCGTTACCCGAGCCTTCCGCTCCCTTTGTCTTCCACTGTTGCCGCACTGGCATCCACACCTGTCTACTCTTCCTCCACTGGCGCTGCGGGTGACATCTTCCTCTCGAGCGTGGGATTGTTGCATTTTCATAGGACCTTCCTCTGCCATCTCCGTGCTTGTGGGACTCGTTGCCTGGTCGTCCTAAGCCACTGCAATTTGCCCCAATTACACGCGCATGAACATGCGTGCCTACAAATGCTCCTGAGCCGCTGCTCATTATGCCTGACACACGCATGTGGGGCCCGCCTGGACCGCTACTTCCCATGCCACATGCAGCGAAATTTTTATTTGCTGGTCCCCTAATGTGTGTCGATACCATTGTTGGCTTCGACCACGCAACCTCCAACCACTCCGTGATCCAGAACCTCCAACCGCTGCGTACTCTGATTCTTTGACCGCACCGCTCGGAGCTTTTGACTGGTAGCACTCGAACGCTTCCGACTGTGCACTCGAACTCGAAGTTAGATCGTATGCTTCTGACTTTGCACTCAAAAGCTTCCGGTTGCTCGAAACTCCTATGGTACTCGTATCTTCTCTGGACGCCTCCTGCGCCCTGCATGGTCGAATCCTTCCACACCAGCTGTGTGTCATCCCTGGGATTCGCACTTATGCAGCTCGCCGCCTGGCTTCTCCAAGCTACTCTTCAGACAAGTCGGTTTACAAGTTTTCAAAGAAATCTTGTACACTCGATTCTGCGATCTTTTCACCTTCATTAAGAGATCATCGTTCTTGTCGTAGACACGTAAGAACTCATCCTGCAACACCACTCTGCACCCTTCTTTTGTCATCTGCCCAAGACTGAGTATATTGTTGCACAATCTTGGTATAAAGTAAATTTCAAACATCAACTTCTGATCGTTGTTCTTGCATTGTAACAACATCAATCCTTTGCCTTTAATCTCCACCGTGGAGCTGTCTCCAAACTTGACTTCGCCCGAAATCTTCTCATCGAGCTCATAAAATATGGAGTGATCTCCCGTCATGTGATTGCATGCTCCATTGTCTGGGTACCACCAATCAGTATGATCGTGGTTGTCTTCCTCCTTGCGTAGTTTAGGAACTACATTCTTTTTGTTCAACATCACCATATCTGGCGCCTCTTCGACACATAAGGAAAGAAGCAGTACCGGATCGTCATCCTCCTTGGCTTTGGTGAGGTTTACCTCTTCATCCTTCTTCTTGCTTCGACAATCTGAAGCGCAGTGCCCGTACTTCTCGCAGGTGAAACACTTTATGTGGCTGCGGCACTCCGACGCGTAGTGCCCATATTCATCACATTCAAAGCACTTGATATATGACTTGTCATGGGATCTTTCACCACCGCCTTGTCCGCGGTCGCGTCCCCTTGACTGCACATCGGTGCCTCACTTGGACTGCCAAGTTGGTTTCCCGCAAGGCTAGTCATGGTTCGCACCCTGACCAACACCCCTTGAGGAACTCCAGTATTTGCTCCTTGAGCGTGCAACCCATTCTTCCTCTATCAGCAGAAGATGTCCTCCAGTATCACCATTCTCTCAGGTCTCCCACCGATCCTCGATGGCCTTCAATCAGCCAGTAAGCTCCTCAACCGTCATGCTATCAAGATCAAGAAATTGCTCAATCAAGATAGCCATCTGTGAGAATTTCGGCGAGACAACTCGCAAAAATTTCTTCACAACTTTCTCTTCTTCAAGGACATCTCCCAGTGACTGGATGTTATTGACAAGTCCGGTCAGTGCATAGAGAAATCGTCAATGGTTTCTGACTCCTTCATGCGTATGGCCTCGAATTCACGGCGCAAAGTTTGTACCCTCGCTTCACGAGCGTGATCACCGCTGACGCGCATTGTCTGGATAGCTTCCCAAGCTGCCTTTGCTGTGTTCTTTGAGGCCAATGAAGCAAGCATCTCAGATGGAACATCCTGCAAGATCACCACCAAAGCCATCCGATCCAATCGATACTCCATGCCGCCAGGTTCGATCGCTTCCCAGACTCCCTGAGCCTGGAGATTGACTCCCACTAGGAGAGCCCAATCATTGTAGTTGGATTGCGTGAGGACGGGATACCGAAGCGTAACCCCGGCTTCCTTTGGCGCCGCCTGTGCCACAGGATCATGGCTGCCGCCGAGCATAATAGCTCGTTGGCCGCTGTTGCCAGTGGTACAGATGATTGGAGGTGACATCGATCTCGAGCCACGTTGCATCGTCGTAGATCTTTGAAACCGCTCTGATACCAATTGTTGGCCCAATTGATATTTACGACCATGTTGATGGTTACGACCACTCCTTGTTGGCGTGCACGTACTCATAACCGAGTAACGACCACTCCAGCTTATGACTACGTCTTCCTAATCAGCTCGTACTCGTAGCCTTGTTACGACCAGCACGTCCTCGTAACAACCACGCATTCTCTGCTGCATATGTGCTCATAGCTTTTCCTGATAAGATTTACGACCACGCTCCCACTGCGCTTTGCACGTACTCGTAACCGAGTTACGAATACTCGATACTTCGACTGCAAACACCAGTGCCTTCGACCATGACCACTTTGCCACCTCTTCGAGTACTCTTGTACTCGTTACCTTCAAGCACCCTTAGTTCTCGATGATTTCGAACACTCGATAAAACACGTGAACACAGATTGTTTTCCCGGGAGCCAAAGCACTTCCGCTTTTCTCTTCTTTTTCTGTCCATCAACTTCTAGATCACAACTGATCGCTCTTGTTCACTTCTTTCTCGTTTACATTGCTCTGCTACTTATACTTAATATATGGACTACAAAACGAACTCTACCACCGACTTAGTTTCTTACTCTATCCTCTACTCGTATACTTATATATGGACACAACTCGTACACGTCAAACCGACTCAGATACTACTAGCAACAAAGGAAACAAGATTATTTCCAACAAAGATGTTCTTCCTGAATATCATCCATCCATTCTCTGTTATTCTCTCCTGCTATCAACTGTAGTCTGTGCTTTGCTTCAAATCCTATCCCCCCTTTCTTTTGATTATATTGATGTTTGGTGCATCCCGCTTCCTTCTTTTCTTTGGCGAAATATCTATTGATGCTTCGTACTATTAGTATAACCCAGTTTTGCTTGATTATTTTTTAATGTTGTCTATAGTGGACAGCTCTATTAGGCTCTAGAGTGGAAGTTAAAGTGATTAGGAGCAGTGAAAGTTCTATTACGTGATTATCAAGTGATTTTTTTAATGAGTAAATTTCGCAAAACAACACTACCTTTGACAATACTATCATAAAACCACACTTTTAAACATCAATTTTATAGAACTACACTTCTGCATAACTTTTAAACATCAATTTCACATAACTACACTTCTGCATAACGTTTCACAAAACCACACTTTTATGTAATGCCTTTATATGCAATGGGCCAGACATCCCAGTCCCACTCGCCAGAGTAACAAGGCCATCCGTTGCATATGATGTCATTTCTTAGAAGTAAGGTTTTGTACAATGTAATTGTTATGACCGGCATCCCATACACGCGCAGGCCGCGCGCGCAGGGAGGAATCCAAGCCGGGCATTAGAAACCCTAGGCCATATCTTCACTAGGATAGTTTCCTTTTTCTTCCCGTAACCGATTAGGATTTGGATTGCTTTGAGAATAGGATTTGGATTGCTTGTAAAGGGGGGATAAATACTCTCCAACCAGGATGAAAATAAACAAGCAAGGTAATAATCTTACCTGGCCTCAAGGGCTTCCTCTGTGTACGCTTGCCCTGTTTTGCCTGCCGCTGCCGCATCCTCACCACGGCGCCCCTGCGCCGCCGGCGGAACCGGCCTCCAGCCATCGCCTACTGCCCATACGCCTTGCGCAGCAGAGGGAGGATCCCTGATCCTATCAATCTGGTATCAGAGCTGCCAGGCGACATCACCGCTGAAGGAGACATCAAGCAGCGGAAGGAAACATCGCCGCCGCCAGCCGATCTCACGATGCCGGGCGAGGAAGGCGGCAAACAGCCGAAGGGGACACCGCCACCGCCGGCTGATCCTGTCGCCAAGGCGTTGACCGAGCTCACCCAGCAGATGGCGGCGTTCGCCGCGCGCCTGGAGGCTCTGGAGTCCCGGCCGGCCGCGCCCACCACCGCCGCCTCCACCGCCAGCTCGCCATCCACCCTCCCCGCCGCCACCACGCTCCCAATCCCCATCCACCACATCCAGTTTCCTCACTCACCGTCGCCGATCCCCCCGATTCCCACTGGACCGGAGCTTCCAATGCGCCAAACTGGACCAGAGTTTCCAATACGTCCCACGGGACCGCATGTTATAAAGCCATCCGGTCCGTACGGATCGGAAATAGCATCCGGCGGTACCAGTTCCGGTCTGGGCGCCCCTCGCTTCCACAAGCTTGACTTTCCCACCTTCGACGGCAAGGAGGACCCTCTCAATTGGCTCAACCGGTGCGAGCAATTCTTCCGTGGACAGCGCACCATGGCCTCAGATCGCGTGTGGCTCGCCTCGTACCATCTCACGGCCACCGCCCAGACATGGTACTATGCCCTGGAGCAGGACGAGGGCATGCCCTCCTGGGAGCGCTTCAAGGAGCTATGCCACCTCCGCTTCGGGCCGCCAGTCCGCGCCAATCGCCTGGCGGAACTCGCACGGCTTCCGTTCCTCTCCACGGTCCAGGACTACCAAGAGCGCTTCAATGCGCTCCTCTGTCACGCACCGCAGTTGACGCCAAGCCAGAAGGTGGAGCTGTTCACCGACGGCCTCCCTGAACATATCAAGATCGACGTCGAATTGCGTGAGCCCCATGATCTGCAGACGGCAATGCACCTTGCACGGGCATACGAGCGCCGCGCCGAGACAACACCGCCAGCATCGCTGCAACGGCCGGGCCGCCCACTCCAGCGTCCACCGCCGGCCCTTCCTACGCCGCAGCGGGCTGCCGCCACACTCCCGGCCGCACCAGCCCTAATGCCGCCAACTTCGCCCGCGGTCCCAGCACTGCCGGCAGCATCGCGACCGTTCCGCCGCCTCTCCCCGGCCGAGTTGGCCGACCGACGCCGGCTGGGACTCTGCTACAACTGCGATGAGCAGTACGTCCGCGGCCACAAATGCCAGCGGCTGTTCTTCATTGAGGTGACCGATTATCTGGATGACGATACGACCAACGACTCCGGCAGTGCGGCGGTGGATGAGGCCGCGTCTGACTTGCCGGTGGTATCCCTTCATGCGATCGCCGGCATTCGCACAGAGGACACCATGCACCTCCACGTCAATATCCACGGCCACAGGCTTCTGGCGTTGCTTGACTCCGGCTCCACCCACAATTTCATCAACGCCGAGGCCCTGCACCGACTCCATCTGGAGACATCGGACAGCACCAATATGCGCGTGGCAGTGGCCAATGGTGATCGGGTCCCCTGCAAAGGCGTGGCCCGCAACGTCGCCATGAGTATCGGGCCCGAGGACTTCTCCATCAGCTGCTACGGCATCAATCTGGGCGGCTTCGACCTCGTCCTCGGTGTCGATTTTCTCCGGACCCTGGGGCCCATCCTTTGGGACTTTGAGGACCTCTGCATGGCGTTCTGGCGGGGCGACAGGCGGATATTCTGGAAGGGCCTCGGCTCCCCCCGCAACGACATCCGACAGCCGGCCCTTTGCGCCATCACCGGGGCGCCGCCACAACCCCTCTTGGACCGCCTCCTGCACCAATACAGCCAAGTCTTTGAGGAACCCACGGGCCTTCCACCGGCACGACCTTACGACCACCGCATCCACTTGCTGCCGGGTACCGCGCCGGTGGCCGTCCGCCCCTACCGCTATCCACAGCTACAGAAGGACGAGCTGGAACGCCAGTGTGCTGCCATGATGGAGCAGGGCATCATCCGGCCAAGCACTTCCCCGTTCTCCGCGCCTGTACTCTTGGTCAAGAAGGCGGACGACTCCTGGCGGTTCTGCATCGACTACCGTGCGCTGAATGACAAGACCTCCAAAGACAAGTTCCCAATACCGGTGGTTGACGAGCTCCTCGACGAGCTCCATGGCGCCCGGTACTTCACCAAGCTGGACCTTCGTTCCGGCTACCACCAGGTGCGCATGCACCCGGACGACATCGAGAAGACGGCTTTCCGCACCCACCACGGCCACTTCGAGTTCCTCGTTATGCCCTTCGGACTGTCCAATGCGCCGGCTACGTTCCAGGCTCTTATGAACGACGTCCTCCGTCCCTTCCTCCGAAGGTTCATACTCGTGTTCTTCGATGACATACTCATCTACAGTTCGTCGTGGTCCGAGCATTTGCAGCATGTCCGCCTCGTCTTCGACGCACTCCGCGCCCACTCCTTGCACCTCAAGCGCTCCAAATGCTCTTTTGGGGCGTCTTCGGTCGCCTACCTCGGCCACGTCATCTCCGCTGACGGCGTCGCTATGGACAGCGATAAGGTGGCCGCCGTCGCCTCCTGGCCGGTGCCCCGCTCAACCCGGGGTCTACGCGGGTTCCTGGGCCTCGCTGGTTACTACCGGAAGTTCATCCGGGATTTCGGCACAATAGCGGCACCGCTGACAAAGCTCCTGCGCAAGGATGCTTTCTCCTGGTCAGACGAAGCCGCGGCAGCATTCCAGGCGCTGAAGCACGCCTTGACGACGGGACCGGTCCTGCAGATGCCTGTCTTTGACCAGCTGTTCATCGTCGACTGCGACGCCTCGGGCGCTGGCTTTGGCGCCGTCCTCCACCAGGACGCCGGAGCCCTCGCATTCTTCAGCCGGCCGTTTGCGGCCCGCCATCTCAAATTGGCGGCATACGAGCGGGAGCTCATAGGCCTTGTGCAGGCCGTACGACACTGGCGTCCGTACCTATGGGGACGCCGCTTCCTCATCCGCACCGACCACTTCAGCCTCAAGTTTTTGCTGGACCAGCGCCTCTCGACAATTCCGCAGCACCAGTGGATTAGCAAGTTGTTCGGCTTCGATTTCACAGTGGAATATCGTCCCGGGCGCCTCAACACGGTGGCAGATGCCCTCTCACGCCGCGACTCAGACTCAGCCGCACTCCATACTATTTCGGGGCCCTCATTTCACCTCTTCGACGAGATCCGAGCCGCGACGGCCACCGACGAGGAGGCGCGCGGGCTCCGCCAGCAGCTCCAGGACGGCGCCATTGGGGAGCCATGGCGCACGACCGACGGGCTCCTGCTCTACGGCTCGCGCATATTCGTGCCAACGCAGCACGACTTGCGCAACCAGGTACTATCTCTGGCTCATACGGCCAGCCACGAAGGCATCCAGAAGACACTCCAACGAATGAGGGCGGACTTCTACATTCCCGGCGATAGGGCACTTGTGCGGGACTACGTACGCTCCTGTCTCACTTGCCAGCGCAACAAGACGGAGACCCTGCAGCCAGCTGGCCTATTGCAGCCCCTCGACGTCCCATCCCTCGTGTGGGCTGACATCTCGATGGACTTCGTCGAGGGTTTGCCGAAGGTACACGGGAAGTCCGTGATCCTCACCGTCGTCGACCGCTTCTCCAAGTACGCTCACTTCATCGCGCTCGGCCACCCATACTCCGCCACTTCCGTCGCCAGAGCCTTCTTCGATGAGATCGTCCGCCTCCACGGTTTTCCCACCTCCATTGTCAGCGATCGCGACCCGGTCTTCACCGGCCACATGTGGCGCGACCTCTTCAAGATGGCGGGCGTCAAACTTCGTATGAGCACGGCCTTTCACCCTCAGACAGACGGCCAGTCCGAGGTCGTCAACAAGGTCATCGCCATGTACCTACGCTGTGTCACGGGTGATCGGCCTCGCGCGTGGGTCGACTGGTTGCCATGGGCGGAGTATTGCTACAATACTTCGTTCCACACCACGCTGCGCACCACTCCATTCCAGGTGGTCTACGGTCGCCCTCCTCCGCCGCTGCTGCCGTACACGGCCGGAGCCGCCAGGACTGACACGGTGGACGCTCTCCTGCGCAACCGTGATGACTTTCTTGCGGCGGTTCGCGAACGCCTCCTCCAAGCACAGCAGTATGCCAAGCGCTACTACGACGCCCACCACCGCGATTTGGAGTTTGCGGTAGGCGACTGGGTGTGGTTGCGTCTGCTACACCGACCGGCACAAACATTGGAACCCCGGCCCAGGGGAAAGCTCGGACCGCGTTACGCAGGGCCGTTCCAAGTCATGGAGCGGATCGGGCAGGTGGCCTACCGTCTCCAACTTCCTGAGGGCGCCAGGCTCCATGATGTCTTCCATGTGGGGCTGCTTAAGCCTTTCCACGGCGACCCTCCGTCGACACCACCTCCAGTGCCACCTACGCACAACGGCAGGCTGCTGCCTACCCCAGAGCGCGTCCTGCGCGCCCAGCTTCGCCGCGGTGACTGGTACGTCTTGGTGCACTGGCGTGGGATGTCCACCGACGACGCCACCTGGGAGCAGCTGCCGCACTTTCAGGAGAACTACCCCGACGTTCAGCTCGAGGACGAGCTGTTTGCGGAGGCAGGGAGAGATGTTATGACCGGCATCCCATACACGCGCAGGCCGCGCGCGCAGGGAGGAATCCAAGCCGGGCATTAGAAACCCTAGGCCATATCTTCACTAGGATAGTTTCCTTTTTCTTCCCGTAACCGATTAGGATTTGGATTGCTTTGAGAATAGGATTTGGATTGCTTGTAAAGGGGGGATAAATACTCTCCAACCAGGATGAAAATAAACAAGCAAGGTAATAATCTTACCTGGCCTCAAGGGCTTCCTCTGTGTACGCTTGCCCTGTTTTGCCTGCCGCTGCCGCATCCTCACCACGGCGCCCCTGCGCCGCCGGCGGAACCGGCCTCCAGCCATCGCCTACTGCCCATACGCCTTGCGCAGCAGAGGGAGGATCCCTGATCCTATCAGTAATACAGAATGGTTCTGTTAAACTGATGTTTAAAAAGTTAATTCGGTTGCAATGTTATGCAGAAGTAAGTGTTGTTATGTGAAACTAATGCTTAAAAGTGTAGTTTGTGGTAGTTTTGTCGAAGATAATGTGGTTTTACGAAATTTACTCTTTTTTAATTCGCAACGCAATTAAGGAATCAAACGTGTTTTACACGTGACTTGGGATTATCTGCTGAAGAAATGCTAATGGCATGTTGATCAACTGGTCTTTATTGGATGCAGTTTGCCCACAGGAAATGCATACAGAGATGGTGCAACAAGAAGGGGAACATTACATGTGAAATCTGCAACCAGGTGGGTGTTTCTGTTATTCTAATTACAGGTCTATCATAGAACAATGTTGCATTGTATTTCCATTTCTATTTTCTAGGCGATGGCATGCTACTTAAACCTTTTGGGGTTGTTAAAGCCTAATTACTTAATGTAGGTAGATGTAGTCGGTTTATGAGCAATCCAATTTCATTCCAACCGCATTGCAGTTTGCAGAAGAAACAAGGGGGAAATAAAAGGAAAATATAGTTTCTTATTTTTAGTGTATTCTGTTCCTACCAGTGAAGCCTTTCGGATTTGATTTCTGTTTCTTTTGTGCCTACAGGTTTACTCCCCAAACTATGTCCTCCCTCCAACCAAACGTTGTTCAGATGAAAGGGACATAGATCTTAGGTACTTACTGATACAATTCTGTGGGTTGAAGAATGTGATCCATACTGACATAAAGTGCATGTCTGCAATTAAAGTAGCACCATTGTTCCCCCCTAATTTTCCCCTAGCAATGCAGATGTTGATACTCTGGATTCTGGACATCCTTTGAACATTCTAATGTAGATATTCTTAAGTGATGACTGTTTGTTTATAACCAGGCAAAGCTGGGTTGGACGAATTGATCCCCATGATTCCCATTTTCTAGCCATTGCCATCGCAGAGCAGCAGCTGCTGCAAGCTGAATTTGAGGATTGTGTATCTTCAAGTTCGAGTGGTGTCACATGCTGCCGAACTATTGCTTTAATTGTATGTTATAGAAACCTTTTCTTAGTAAACCTATTTTTGTTAGTGCTGGAGAGTGGAGACTAACGTTGATTTTACTGCAGTTGATGTTCCTTTTGCTTGTGCGCCATGTAATCGTGATTGTGAAAGATGTTAGCATGCTACAAGATGCAACAGTGTTGTTCAGTGTGAGTTCAACAGATCTACTTAATGGTATCAATATTATGCTATTAACTTGTTCTGCTGAAATGATATGACCCGCTTTCTGTTTAAGTGTCGTAATGCTGAAGGTAATTGATTGCTGCCAAACCATATACATCAGTGAGTGCAAGAGAATTTGAATTCTAATAAGATTATGATTCCTACTTTCTTTAGAGTAAGATTCTTACTTTTTAGAGAACTAGGTGGACTATATAAATCTATAAGGGTGGCCATAGAGAACCGAGGCTAAGAAGAAACAAGTAAGCCAACTCATACACAGCTGAACGCGCACAAAAGGATTAGGGACTAGGTTATTTTTTAGCACTAGATTCTTGTATAGGACAAGCATCTGAGGGTCCTAAAAGATTTGAGAGGATTATAAGAGAGCGACAGTCCCTTGTACACTTTTGAGGTCGTGCTTAAGGAATTTGCGATCAACTTCGCCAAATCTCTCTCTCATTATGGTTGCTTTGTCACCGTTACTTCGGTTCTCTCTATGAAATTCATTTACTTTGTTCTTGATACCGTGCACGCTCGTATCGTATATCACAAACTCTGATCCGATCCAGGGGCTGTTGCGTATAAGGGGTATCAGCGTCTAACAATTTTTATAGTATGTTATATTAGCATGGATTTTATCTGTTCAGAAGTTTACTTATGCTGTTATTCTTTTGTTGGAGGTCTGAAGAAGTGGAGCTTGATTTGGCTGTTTAGGATTTGCAAACTAAATTTTTCCTTCATTTCAGGCAACTCTTCAGTTCGCAGGATTCTTTCTTCCATGTTATGTTATAGCACGTTCTTGCTACGCTTTTGAACACCGGAGGCGAAGACAGGTATACTTCCTTCCTTACCAATGCAGATACAAGCAAAATTTAGTAGTCAGGAATCTAGTAAGCAGCTTCAGATGGCATTTCTAACATATCATCATTTTGTGAACTTGTGTTTTTATGGCTTATGTAATGGGAATAAGAACATTTCCAAATCTAAAATTTCAACCGTATCATTTGAATGGTATGTAACAGCTTATAGTTGTAAAAGAAATAATCTAGAATAAGAAGAATTGACAAAAGGCAATAAAAATACATATAAAACATGATTTGAAGCGTCTTATACTGACAATAGCATAATGTCACGTTTAGCTTTCTACCAGGTAAAGACTTGAGCTTTACATATGTGAAATTGTCTGCACAAATTGACAAATGTCTGCTCATCTAAAAAAAATTCTGCACAAACTGATACCTGCAGCCCTCACTCAAAACAATCCTCTGGTGTTCTTAAACATGTTTCCGCTGGAATCTAGTGCAGCTCAGTTGAGCTCCTTTGGTTTCTTTCGCCATGCTGTCCAGTGCTATTCATCTGTCGCGTTTCTATTGTTTGCATGTAGGAATGTGCAATTTATTCCAAAAGGAAGACAATTTAACTTATCAGACTGGTTCTTTCTCCAGGTGTAGGAAGTCACCTGAACCTTGAAGCATACTGGGCGTGCAAACTGAACACCGTCGTCTCGGTGCTAGACTGCCAGTACCACCCCAAAGAAAGATGAAGCTTGTGAAGTCCTGTGCAACAAAGTTGGTTTTCCCCCAGAAGATGCAGGCGATTTAGATGATGGAGCAGCGAGAACAAGCCTCGTGAAGCTCAACTGTACATATGAGGGCGACGCCTTTTACTGTTTTACAGCCACAGATGCGAGGCCATGCATTTCTATTCGAAATAAAGCAACAACTGAGCAGATTCCTTGGGCGCTTGTTTCATGAAATTATTATCGTGCACCTGTGTCGTTCGAAGGACGCTGTTGGTTGAGTTGCCTCGCACAAGTTTGCCATCGAAAAGCACGCCCCGTTGCTGGATTGGCCGTCAGATCTCGATCACTGCCAAGGCACCCTGCCCTGCGTTCGCCGGCGCACGCGCACCCGGCGGTCATCCTACCTTGTGCCAACACTGGGCGTCCCCGCGCTGCGTTCGCCGGCCGGTCACCTTCCAGCGCAGCCCGCCGTAATGGGCCATTCGGGCGTCGCTCGCCGGTCTCGGCCAGTCGGCGGCACAGCCTCCCAACTGCTGCGCGCAACCCACTCATCCCTCTCGTTTGCCGTGCACATTGCACTCGCGCGTTGCAGGCAGCTGAGCAGAATATGGAGTAGCACATCGTTTTGGTCTCCATTAGATGTTCAAATCTTCAACACTTTCATCGTTAGTTACAATGTTGAGAGGCCTAAGCCTAATGGGGATACAGTTTTGCATTCTTTTACTCCCTGTCTTTATTAAGGTAAAAGCTCAGGGTCACATCTGCAAGCATTCCGTTTCACACTCACATTATGTTCTGATGACGGATCACAGTTCCAGCTGCAAAGCTTATCAATTACAAGTTCTCTAGTTAAAAAACAGTTGTGGTGTACACGCTATTCAGAATTAGGTGGAGACCCCCAATGGTCTGCGGTTTTTGCTGGCAGAGAACCAAACATTCTACAAGAACAGGAATTTATCGCAGTTACTCAGCTGTCTGATTTCACTGGCTTCACCTTCTCTTTGAGAAATTGCCGAATATGCTCTCGCTTCCAGTTGTCGATCCTGCAAATTCAGTTGGTTTTAGAAAATGAACCAATGAATGGCTGGCAACATGGTTTTTATCATAAATTGGGTACGTTCTGTATGCAGGAAATACAGGGACCAAATCTTTCATCTATAAACAAATAGTGTACCAAGGAGATATTCAAGCCACTAAAGCAAATGACCAATCACTGAACGTACTACTGCACCTTCACAGAGCACTGCAGTGCTAACTACTAACCGGTTTTATGTCCATGCAACAAAGTTAAAATGAAAAGCAGTATACCGACACAAACAAAAACAATATGCTTTGCATCAAGTCACCAGAGCCACGAGGACGAAGTAGTGAAAACTCAAAGGAAATACTGCACAGATGTTTAAGGAGAGGATGATCACGAAAGGGACATGGGACTTGAGAGAAGCGAATAGTATGTGGACAGAGATGGCAACTCGCATTAGAAAAGTGGCTACAGAGGTGCTTGGAGTGACCCATGGGACAAGAGGAGAACCAAAAGACATATGGTGGTGGAACGAGGAAGTGCAAAAGGCTATTGAGGAGAAGAAAACATGCTACAAGTATATGCATCATGATAGGAGCGATAACAACATACACAAATATAAAGCAGCAAAAACGAATGTGAAGAAAGTGGTGAGACACGAGGCAAGGCATGTGAAGAAATGTATCAGAAACTAAGTACAAAGGAGGAAAAGAAGGATGTCTACAAGATGACTAAATTTTGAGAAAGGAAGATGAGATATTTCAACCAAGTTAAATGCATCAAAGACGACGCTAATAGACTTTTGGTGAAAGACGAGGAGATCAAGGATAGGTGGAGAGATTACTTCGACAAATTGTTCAATCACAATAATGATGATAGTATTATTGACTTGCATGATGTTTTTGACGACACCAATAAGCAGTTTGTTCGAAGAATCTAGGAGTTGGAAGTAAGAGGCATCAAAAAGAATGAAAGTGGATAAGACATTAGGGCCTGATAACATCCCTATTAAGGTGTGAAAATGTCTAGAAAAAGTGGCGATTGTTTGACTAACTAATTTGTTCAACAGCATTTTTAGGTTGAACAAAATGTCAAACGAGTGGCGGAGGAATACATTAGTACCAATTTTCAAAAATAGAGGAGACGTTCAAAGTTATACTAATTATAGAGGAATTAAACTCATGAGCTACACAATGAAGCTCTAGGAATGAGTGATTGAGCGCCGTTTAAGAAAAGTGACTAGCGTGACGACAAACCAATTTGGTTTTATGCCTGAGAGGTCGACCACAGAGGCGATTTTCTTGCTACGACAGTTGATGGAGAGGTATAGGGAGCAAAAGAAAGACCTTCACATGATATTCAGTGACTTGGAGAAAGTCTATGACAAATTACCAAAAAATGTCATGTGGTGGACGCTTCAAAAGAAAAGAGTCCCAACAAAATATATTACCCTAATTAAGGACATGTACAAAAATGGTGTGACCAATGTCAGAACGTGTGGTAGTGTTACTAATGACTTTCCTATTAAGATAGGACTATACCAAGGGTCAGCGTTGAGCTCATACATTTTTACCCTAGTGATGTACAAGGTCACACGGAACATACAAGGAGATATCCCTTAGTGTATTCTTTTCACTGATGATATGGTGCTGATTGATGAGAGTAGGATAAGTGCTGATAGGAAGCTCAAGTTGTGGAGAAAGACGTTAGAATTGAAGGGTTTTAAACTTAGTAGGACTAAAACTGAGTATATGATGTGTGATTTCAGTGGTGCTACGGCAGATGATGGAGATGTTAGATTGGATGAACAAGTAGTGCCAAGAAGGACACGTTTCGTTATTTGGAATCGATGCTACAGTGAGACGATGAGATTGATGAAGACGTGAGCCACAGGATAAGAGCGGGGTAGGTGAAATGGTGCCAAGCATCTAGTGTCCTGTGTGACAAAAAGTCTCTCAAAAGTTAAAGGGTAAGTTTTATAGGACGACGATCAGACGCGCGATGCTATATGGAGCAGAATGTTGGGTGACTAAAAGACAACATATACAGAAAATAAGTGTAGCGGAGATGAGAATGCTGTAGTGGATCTATGGTCACACAAGGCGGGATCGCATCCGTAATGATGATATACGTAATAAGGTGGGGATAGCACCCATTGAAGAGAAAATTACCCAACATCACTTGAGATGGTTTGAACATCTCCAATGAAGGCACTGAAAACGTAAAAAGAGGTAGAGGTCGACCAAGACTAACGTAGGAGGAAGCAGTTAAAAGAGACTTGAGGGATTAGAATGCATCTAAAGAATTAGCTTTGGATAAGAGCGCATGGAAGTTAGCGATCCATGTACTGGAATCATAAGAAAGTTAGAGACAATGTTTTAAACTCTCGGCTCAGATAACAGGTTATACGGCTTAGGGTTTTAGTATTGTAAATTTTATTTCAAGGCTCTTATCTCTTTGATCTTGATAAGATTTCATTCCTAACCTACCCTAACTTATTTGAGACAAAAGGTTTTGTTGTTGTTGTTGTTGTTGTTATCAATCGTCGGATTATAATGTGAATCATTACATGAGGAAAGAGGGCAGGCAACAGACAACATATACAATAAGCGGCAGCCGGTAATGAATTAAGACAGAACCACATGAAAATGGTAATTATGAGCTTTGGATAATCATTCTCCTGGATAACTAAATAGTAATTATCAAGTTAAGTAGAGCTTGCCTTATGGTCTCCTTCTGTTCACCCTTGTCGTCAAGCATTATGAGCTTTGGTGGAGAGCCATACATATAACGGGTTTCTACATAAGGGAAGTCATCTTTATCCTCTTCGAGGAAACTGACAACATCTGGATAAAACACCAGCTTTCTCATGCAAACCTCAATAATTGCACCAGAGAATGTGAGCTGCAATAGCAAGCATAGGCAGACATTATATCCAGAGGAAGTAAGCTGCTATGTGGTACCTCTAGCACTCAAGTTGAGCCTTGAAAACATCCTATAACATCCTAAAGAACAAGCACAATAATAACATCCAATTGACATAAAGTGCTACTACCTCTAACCTTCAATCAGCCTTGAATACATCTTATGAGTCTAGCTTAAAGAGCAAGCTCTCTCTTTAAAAAAAAACAAAGACACATAACCATATAAGATCCGAACATTATTCACATAAATCAAATAACAGTCCGAAATTAGTAGACTCTAAATCCAAAAAATGAAAAAGCTTATAATTGCAGCTTATGAGGTAAAACCAGTTGCCACTCTTAAAGGCAATTCATAGTTCATACCTTGCTGATAGAATCATCTGAATCCTCGGTGCAACATTTACGACAGTCATCCACCAGCTCTGTAACCAAACAACCAATAAATTGTTCAACAACACTTGACTGGCATAACAAGTACGCGTGATGAAGGAAAAGGAACCCACCCTTAGTTGCTTGCTAATAGATGGCGATTGAATACTCTAAGGAGCAACTGAAGAAAGGATTTCATCACAGATAAGCAATGACCAAACTTGGTAAAGTATAATCCTCCAAATTACGAGTTGAATTGGCCAAAAAAAACTTTCCAACCTGGCTAGATTCAGAATGCTCCTAGACTGACTAATCAAAACGACACAGACAAACAGCACGAAAATAGGGCAGTTCCATAATCAACACCACCCTGATCTACAACTGCGGACCTAAGGACAAGCCTCAAATTTACCAGTACAATCAGCGTGGAACGAGGACTTCGATTCATAAAGTCTCCCACCAGCCCCAGCCCCCAGGCCCCAAATTGACTAAATCACAGCTTTGGAGTGTGTTCCAAGCTTAAAGGGTGAACCCCCCACCACACGCACGCACGCACTGCTTGAAGAAGTTATCATCGGGGAATCACAAATCAACCGATCCATAGTCCGCTAATCCTATCTGCCCATCGTACTTTGAGCTTTCTTTATAAAGCTGCCATTAGTCTGTCTAAAAGTCCTATCTTTCTACTCTAATTAGGCTTCCTTAGATTAAAATGAGAACCAATGTCGCAGCTTCACACGCAATGAAGTGAACAATTCGATCCAGATCACTACTCACAGATTTAACGCTCCAAATCAATCGAATAGAGGAAAAAAAACATCGCGTCCGAATGGCATTCCCGGTTTAGATCGCGAATCTTATCACAGCAGTTAAATGCCAGAGGACGATAGGCCCGTACCTTGGTCCTTGACGAACTCGGTGAGGGCGTTGCAGTCGGAGCAGAGGGCGAGGCCGGTGAAACCCAGCTCCTCGCACTCCCTCGCTAAGAGCCGCTCGCCGCCACGGCAGAGCCCGGAGCAGCACACAAGCACCACAGCGACGGCCGCCGCGACGGAAATAGAACGAACCATCTCTCTTGTCCCTCCTCGACCGCCCCCTGACCAACGTAGGGTTTCGAGCTCTTGCGAGCACCACGACGAGGACGACGACGACGACGACGACGACTACCGACTACCAGGGAAGTGCCCTTTCCGGCTTCCCCTCGCGACCTTTCTCGGTTTTTTTCAAAAGAGCCCCTGTTCGATGAAAATATTACATTTCGTTGACAAAAGTGGGCCGCTTAATGGCCCCAACCGTAACACCAGGCCGTACAAGAATACGGATTATTGCTTTCATGGCAGAACGGTGGACCACCCGAATTTTTTTCTATTTTAATTCCGTTTTTGGACCCAGTGGGTCGGCGCCGTGACCTACAGCTCCGAGGTAATATGTCTCGGCGCCGTGATCCACGGCTCCGAGGTCCCAGGCCCACACATGCAGGCAGGTTATCTGTTGCAGTGGGCATAGTCCATGGACCTCGCCGCCGTGGATCACGGCGCCGAGATGTATTACCTCGGCGCCGTGGGTCACGGCGCCGACCCCCTGGGTCCAAAAACGGAATTAAAATTACCAGAGGTCTAAATGTGAATATTTTTTTAAAAAAAAGGCTAACATAGAAAAAATTCGGGTGGACCACACACTCACATATACTTCACACACACTAACTTACACATAGATGCATCAACTAACAGTAAACCTTACGAACATTTTACGATAGGACATGTGCTTTGATCACTAAACATATCTACATAGATGTGTATCTTTGTAACGCCCCCGTTTCCAGGGGCGCGTACGGACACGGCATTCCGCAACTATTCACGCATGAACAGTTATGGAACGTCGCGCAAGAGTATACCATTGCATGCTTACAACAAAAGTCCAGCATATATTTGACATAAGGATTAACATCCAGGTTTTTGACAGCGGGGCGTGCAAGCCCAAAGTATAATTACATTACAAAAGACTTCCAGAATCCGCTTGAGCGCGGCCAAGACCTACAGCCAAGGGTCCTCGTCGAAGAATAGATCCTCCGGGACTTCTTCAACGGGGAGACCTTCTCCTTCGTCTTGATCCTCTAAAGATTAGATTAAGCAAGCCGTGAGCCAATCAACCGGCTCAGCAAATCCCAAAGGGATCCTAACTTATTACATGCACGGAACTTCAAGGAAGGGTATGTATTCGGTTTATTATCTTTGAGTGGATGCAGTTTTATTTGCAATCATTTTAAAAGAGGGACCCAAAACTACTCCTCAAGAACTCAGGGGTTTTCAACAAGAGGTCATTAACCAACCTAATCAAGTTAAAGCATGTACAAAACTACTTAAGCTTTGCTGCCGGAATCACCCAAGTGACACAGCTCCAATAACCGGGAGCACGGCGTATTCGAATACCATTTATTTGACTCTGCAGAGTTTGCTCAGATTTACCCACACGATCCCTTAACTCCCGCTAAAGAGTTAAGAAAGTCAGGTCGTTTCACTGCTCAGCTCTTTATATAGGCTCTACCCGGTAGAATTCACTCGGGTCTGGCTCGCTCACACACACACTCAAAGAAAAGAAAACGGTGCCGCTTCGAGTGAACTCTACCGTTGTTAGGCACCCAATCACGGCTTGCCTAACCTCACTGCTAAACCTCCTCCACCGCCACACCTGTAGAGTTTCAATCGAGTTGAGCAGCTACTAGACAAGTGTTGACAAGTCAACTCCTGTGGTTTGAGCGGTTTCTATGACATTTGCTCAGCATAAGGGTTTCAGTCCTTAATTTCACATGGTCCGCAACCTCACCAGGCCCGCGACCCAATCCTAGGGTAAGCGGTGGGCGAAAACCGTCTAGCGGCGCACCTCAACCCCACTTACCCTACTCCAATCCTAGGGTAAGAGATGGGCGAAAACCGACTCGCGGCGCACCACGACCCCCTTACCCTACCTTGTGCCCGCAAGCACTCTCCGCTCTAGGGCACGGTGTCCCATACCACCCTACCCTAGAGTCGGGTTTGCAAATTCTATTGGCCCGCAGCCACAGCCTTATCAGTACAAGATTTTGCATGATGATAATAATCTACAGTTATCTAGATTAACAGATAATTAATTCTAGGGTTTCAAAGGCATGGCTACAAATTAAACATGGCATTTAACGGTGGTAGGATTAACTACATAACAAGTCATTCTAAACATTTTATTTTATTTCAAACTAACATTTCACAATTAACATAATGCAAATAGCATATTAACATAAATAAACATCATGGGTTGCAATATGATCAAAGGATTTGGGACTTGCCGTCAATCCGAATGATTTCCGCTAGCTCGAACGAAGGACCTCCTGGCTCCTGGGGCTGCAACTGAACTTCCGGAGACTCCGACACTAGCGCAAACATACAAAACAAATTAAATCCAGCTTGAGACTAATCAAGCGAGGGAAAATAAACTATTTAAAAAGGAGTAAAATGCATAAATCTCCTAATGAAGAATTTTAAGAATTTATTTGGGATAGATCTGTGGAAATGGAGGTCACCACTGGGTCTGGAATGTTATTTGGAGTAAGGTGGTGAAATTTGGGAATTTTTGGGATTTTCTGTGATTTTCTAGGATTTATTTGGATTTTCTGGGATTTTAGAAATTAGTAAATTCGGGAAAATCGCTGTGAACAGTGAAAGGCCGGCCCATGGCTACAGTGCGGCCCGGCCGGGAAACGGCCCGCGCGGCCGAAGGCCAGCGCGGCCCAATTGCGCGCGTGCGCGCGCGCGGGAACGGGGTGGGCCGAGGGAGGTGGCCTGGCAGCGCGCGCGCCCGAGCGGGTCGGATGGCCGCCGCGTGGACGGCGCGAGCGACGGGGATGCGGGGCGAGCCGAAGGCCCGGATGAGCTGCGGGGTGGATCGGACGACGGCGAAGCGGGGACGAGGGCGAAGCGGTATGAAGTGATCCGACGGCTGACGTTAAATGGCAACGGGAGGATGGACGGCGGAGGGGAAGCCACGTCGCGGGGAGGAGTCGTCTTCAACCTCCAGCCGCTACAGTAACCCCGCGGCGAGGTTACGGTGGCGACGGCGGCCTGGGCGCTAGGGAACTCGTCGGCGACCACCGAGGGCACCGGCGGGTGCGGCTTCGAGAGAGGAACCCATTTTGGGCAGCGGGGAGGCGAGGGGATCACCGGAGAGGACGGGAGGTAGAAGGGGGTGGTTCGGGTACTTGGCGGCGAGGGAGATCACCGGCGGCGAGTTAGCTCAAACGGCCGCGGCTACATGTTCACGGGGACCGGGTGCTCACATTGGTGGCGACGGCGGAGGTTGGGGAGCTGCGGGGAGGTCTGGCCACGGTGAGGTGGTTGCTGCCGGAAGGGGGTCTCGACGGCGGCGTTCCACGGGGCTTCACCTGTCCAGAGGAGGGCGGCAAAGGGGTTAGGGGAGGGTGGAGATGCTCCAGGCGAATGCAATCGAATAATGGGCGAGGGAAGGGGGAGATTGGCTCCCGGGGGCCACCGGCGTAGGGAGCGGCGAAGGCGGAGCTACGGGCGGCGGGGCTCCAATCGGTGGCTCCAGAAGAGGCTCTGGAACGGTGGGAGGCGAATGGAGGTGGTGGAACGGCTCGGGAGGCAAAGGAGGAGCGAGGAGCCGAGGGGGGGATTTTATACCCCGAGCGGAGGGGAGCGGGGCGTGGAGGAGAAGCCACTGGGCGGGCTCCGGGGTCAACAGGGGCAGGTCGGCCGTCTCCTCCGCGGGATGGAGGGGTGACCGGGGTGACGCCGGCTCTGCACAGGATTAATGGCGACGGGACGGCACAGGAGCAGGTGAGGCGCGGGCATGGGCGAGGTAGCGTCCGCGCGCGGGAGAGGGAGGAGCCGGGGCTGACAGGCGGACCCCAGGGCTGACGCGGTGCGACGCGTGGCGCAGGACGCCTACGGTTTTGGACCGCGACGGTCGGGACGGCGCGCGGGCGAGGCGAATCCGAGGGCGGCGCTGTCCGCGCGAGGGGAGGCGGGCGCAAGGCGCAGCGCACAGCGCTCCGCGCGTGCGCGAGGCGAAGGCGGAATCGGGGCGGGGCGCCAACGGGCGAAGGGCGCGGAGGAAGGCGCTGGGCGCGGGAGGAAGGCGGAATCGGGGCGGCGCCAACGCGAGAGAAGAGCAGGAGGCGCCGGGGAGGAGAGGAGGCGGGAAAGGAGAAAACGCCAACGCGAGGGGGAAGGCGCCAGGCCGAAAAGGGAAAGCGGCGGCGGGGAAAACTTTTCCAAAAAGGAAAGTTTTCAAAAATCACTCAAAAATGCAGGAAAAATTAAGGAAAATTTTGTTTGAAAATTTTGGGGCTTTTCAATCTTCCTTTCTTGAGATCTAGCCTAAAGAGATAATTAATAAATCCTTTCTTCGGAACACCCTAACTCACCGTTGAGCTATCGCTCAGTTACTATCACTTAATTCATCCTATGGGCATGTTTGGTATGGTTGCGACTTATGATTTTTGCTAAAATTTTTAAATTTTAACTGTTTGCGATAGAGATTATAGAGAGAGATACTTGCTTGTGATTTTAGTTGATACAGATGTTAAGTTTTTAACGTGTACTATAATTAACTTGTAGATTCTATCTTAAAAAATACTCTATTTAAAAGTTAAATACTATAGTAAAAATCAAAAACCATTTTTAAAAACCCTTTAAAAGAACAGCGAAGCAGCAGCATCGTTTTCTACGATACTGGGAGGAGCATGTCATGTACCTTCCACATGACTCACACTTGCACGCGATACTGGCATGTGAAGTGAAGGCCGGATCCTATATATCCTCCTCATCTCTTGTGAATTGTGATTCTCCTGAAATGGTAGTGCTTTTAAGATGCATGCATTCCGAAAACATGCCGGTCTCTGGAAACTTAAACCAAGTAGTGACACAAGCTATTCGAAGAAACTATTGGCTGAGGCATGCGGATTCAGAAATTTTCAGACCCCCTGGTTTCTGAGTCAGATCTAGCCATGGCGGCTACATTACTAGCTTTTGCTTTGTAGTTGCTTTTGAATGATGAGGTCAAGAACAGCAGAGGATGGGCTAGCAGTTTTGTTTCCTCCTTTTTGTGAAATTGGTGCAGGTGAAGTCAGAAGTGCCCATCTAAACTGAAAACCGGAGAGGCCACTTTTAGTACGATACGGTTGGGCATGTTGTATATCATGGCAAGTTCAGAATTCAGTAGTTCTGATTAATAGCAGCCGCTGTACTTTGGATGGCAGGGCGTCATGCAAGGCGTGTTGACGCTGCTGTTTCGTATCGTGAGGTGAAGCTGAAAACAACGTGACTTCCTCTGCTGAATCATCCAAGAGATTAAGCGCTGAAATTATGGTGTTGTCCATTATTCAGAAGAAGATGGTACTCACAGCTAGCCTCGTAGGATCAACAACACAATGTGGCAATTGGCATCGGTTCTCTCAGGTCTCAGTACAGTAACATAGCAGATAACCACCACGGCATCTTGGGTAAGATCAGCGAAAAATGCATTGACCTTGCAATCTTCCGTGGACGGTGGATAGAGCTAGCATTTCCCCCCTTTCCTTAGCTCTTGAAAGCAGAACAAATTAAAGACATCAAGGTCCCGATCAATTCGGCTTGAGCTTCTGGCTTATGGCTCACTATTCATTAATTTCGTCTTTTTCTGAATTTTTGGCTTTTTGTTGAGCTTTTTTGCCAGTTCTTTTTTTTTCCCGTATTCGTTTGTATTATACGTAATGGGCTAACATATTTTTTATATTTTTAAATTTTTTTAAATTTAATTATGCTAAATAAGCCTCTGTCAGCTACAGTGGTTTTTTCAGCCAGCTACAGTGTTTTCAGCCATAAGCCATGAGCTTTTCAGCCGAACCGATCACCACCCAATTATTGACAATGAAGAATCATGTTGAGAATATCATTGGTTCATGTGTGTTGAACAATTGATAATTATGTCAAGTTGAGATTTGAGTTTGCGCAAGTTTGCAGGTTTTCATTCTTGTTGTCAATTTTCAAGCGGTAGTACTGGCTTGGTGCAAGTGGCAGTACCAACATGGTAGCCACGATACTACTGTAAGTGCAATGCATCCAGATGATAGTTGGCGGTAGCTATTTTCCAGTAAAGATCGTTTTGGGCGTCTAGGTCCGGTAGTATCGGATGGGATCTGCGGTATTACTGAGGAGAGCGGTATGACCAGGATTAGAAGGCAGTACTACCGGAGTGGTAATATCGACCTGGTGCGGGTGGTTATACCGGCTCCCCTGTTACCAGGGTTTGATCGGGTTGACTGGAGCAGTCTGACCGATGTATTAATTGCGATCAAACCGGCTCTGCTAAGATTATCCAAGAGATTCGGATAATTGTGGAAATTGATCATAGGTTGAGTTATGGAGTCTAAGCTATTATATTCCTGGTGCATGAAGTATGTTGGAGAAGCGTGGGTTAAGTTATGAAAAATTCGTGCACAGTTATTTGGTCTTCTATGTGCAACGTGTTTAGAGGCAGTTATGGTCTATGGTGTGGACTAGGACTAGGCTCGAGGATGACTTGAGGTGCGGTTAAGGAAGTCAGGCAAGATGGTTGAACTTAAGAGGAGTACAGGAGAAGACAAAGGATGTCGAAGGGAATATTCAAGCAACGGTTTATCGATGGTGTGGTCGATGCAAGTGAGATATGGTCGAGGGAACCGACACAAAGAAACTTACTGATGCGTGAGTCATTGGCATACATACACGTTGCAAGCATAGATGTTGCTTGCAAAGGAAGAGATGATCATAGACTAGACTCAGGGAAGAGGTAAAGTCCACGGTCTAGGCGAAGGCATTTTGGCGGGGAAGCCAAAATACCAAAAGCGGCAAAGGGACCAAAACTGCGACGTTTGGAGGGCATTTGGAGAGCGATTTAGGTAAAGAAGATACTGAGAAGGCTAAGTAGATAGAAGATTACTCCTTAGCGCGTTTGGACTTATGCACTTTGAAAAACGTGCATATCATGCATTAAGTAAAAACCTAGTATATGTGTGTAGGGTTAATGGATTTTTTTAGTTGTGCTAATGAATAGTATCTATCAGGATTAGATGTGAACTGGTTGCCTCATCTATTTATAGTGGATGTGTTTGGTGGATAGGTACTGAAGGTTAAAGAGAAAAGCAACCAACACACCTTCTAGGGTTTTGTGTGAGTGCTCTTGGGAGATAGAGCCCTATCCTCTATGGTGCAGAGGTTATAAAATATTTATGTACAAATTATAAATAAATCAATCATCTTTATCATTCACGGTGTGTTCTTGATCTTGCTGGTTTTGCACTTATTTTGGTTAGAGTTTCTGCCCACTCCTCTTTCCTCTTGATCTTGTTGGTTCCATGAATGTGTAAGACATGGCGTTGCCTCTTGAGGATCATATATCATCAATCTAGTAACTTGTTATAACAAGATTTAGGAGTTTGCCCGGTTTGGCTTAATTTCAAGCATTTCTTGTGAAATCGTGATACAAGGGTTTTGCCCTTGAATCTTTGAGTGTCTAGATTGTTGTGATATGTGGAAACCTATATAGAGCCATCTAGGTCATTCTTAATCCACGAGCAAGTTGTATGCCAAGTTTGTGAGTTTTACCTAATTTTGATGTAACCTTGCTTGATTCAAGAAAAGGTTAGAACTTTGGCCAAGTATATGTGATCCTTAGATAGATTAGGTTTCTAACATCCTTGACAAGGTGTGTGCAAAGTTTTAAGTTGTTTGAATTTGTATTTTGAAGATTGCACACTTTTCGGGTTAGACTCAGGCTAGTTTTTGTTATGTGAATAGAGGTGTGATCATACCGCACTTGTCCTACGATACCACCTGTCACCGGTCATACCAAGCTTGGACTTGTGGTACTACCGCTCTGGTCATACCGTCATATACTCTGCGGTAGTAACGGCTCTGAATTTTGAACTTGGTTGTGCTTTCGCTCTTGTGTGAGTTCTTTGGTGGTGGCCTAAGTGATCCTTCTAGTTTTCAATAGCCAGTGACGTGAAAGTTTTACAATATAATTGAAGAGGTTAAAATTAAAGGCATTATTCACCCTTTGATTGCCATCCCGAATCCAACAGACGGAAGTTATCTGGACTTGTAAGATAATGATTGTATTCAATTAGAACTTTTTGCGCTCTCCAAATGTCCTTTCGACAAATACTAATCTAAACACAGGCATCGCAAGATGCCCTTATAGTAGCATTTTCCTTCATGGTGTCATGTGATGAATGAATACTTTGTTCTCCAGTTCTCCTCCATTACTGCAAACTATATATTTTTGGCATACAACGCTATCTCGTCTTAAATTTGAGTGGCTCTTTCGAATACTAAACCCAGTCTTTCCAGCATAGAAGTTGTAAAAATCGTATGCATCTTTCTCTGATTTGAAAGTCATTCCAACTTTAGCAACAAGTATATATTCATCACTTTTAGCATCCACCTACAGTACAAAAAACATAAATTGAATTGGTCTAACTACGCTAAGAAAATTTTATTAGACATAGATTGTACGAGCATCAATTTGATATCTTGCATTATCTCAGCAGGGGGTACTGATGTAGTTGAAGCCGGCAATGTGGGCATCCACCATGTGCTTTGCTCCACTCCGCCTCGCTCCAAGCCAGGGGCATCGGCTAGGGCGGCGATGGGGTTCGGCAGAGGGGGTGGCGCCAGTGGTAGGTCCGTGTTCGACATTCCAATGAAATAGGATGAGCCGTAAAAATGTTCACTGCTGATTGATTGATTACATAGAGCTTGCGCACAACTCTTAAACACGGGAGCTAGAACAAGCAAAATAGTTAAGTAAGAAAAATAGAGGCGACATTGCAGACCAATCTGTGGCTCTCTTTTTTTTTTTGAACTCGGAAAGCTTGTTTCCATTAGACACTTTCTCAAGCCCGATCGCTGGAGACCAAGCTGGAAACAAAGGTGGGGACTTGGCTCATGAACACCATCGAGCCAGAGCTAACCACGCTCGCCCCATACATTGCAAGGCGATCAGCCACCTTGTTGCAATTTCTCGGGCAATGCCGAATACTGCAGTAATCGAATGATGCACCAATAAAATCTCTAATTTGCTTGAGGAGGCTTCCATTCACACTTTGATCAAGATCCATCGAAGTCAAACCCAGCACCAGATCAGACGCATCAGATTCCAGGATAATTCTTGACATTCCCAAATGCGCTATCCTCTGCAGACTGTGTAGGGCAGCCAGTGCTTCGGCTTGAAAAGGGCTGTCCACTCTGCACAGATTGCCACAGCCCCCTGAAGGAACTCACCAGCACTGTCCCTTGCGATAAAGCCCCATCCTCCCTGACCCAAACCAGCTTTAAAGGATCCATCAATATTAATCTTGTAAAGATCTTCCGGTGGCGGCTGCCATAACTTGGGGATGACTTGCTGCTGACTCTTCATTGTTTTCCTTCCCTTTTCAAATTCAGACACATAGAAAGTTATAAGCGAGCAGACCTCAGGGCAAGTGACTCTTTTTTCCCCAGCATTCACCTTATTCCTTACCGACCACCACCTCCATAATAGAACCACACTTTGTAGCTGGATTGGCTTTGGAAAGGACCAGATTTTCCTCAGCAAATCTCGCCCAGAGTGACAAGCTGCTAGGGTAATGCGATATTCCTCTAAATTTAGCCCTCTCCAGCACTCCTTTACTTCTTTACATCTGAAGAAGAGATGCCCACAATCTTCATCCAGCCTGTGACACATGGGACACAGGGTATCCTCCTTCACCCCCCTACGGCTCAAATTCCGCCGGACCGCCAGACTATTATGAGCTACGCGCCACAAGAACATTTTCACTTTGTTTGGGACCTCCATACTCCAAATTTTATCCCACCTGAACATGGAGTCCCCACTTGGGTCTGGCTCAGAGCTTGCTGCATTTCTACCAAGCTCGTTCTCCCTGTTCTGAATTGCCAACCTATATGTTGACTTGACTGAGAAGATCCCCTTTTTATCAAAGTGCCATGCCGGTCTATCTTCCATATCCTGGTTCACTCTCAGCTTTAGGATGGCCTCCGCATCAAACTCTGAGAAAACATCCTGCACTAGGGTCTCATCCCAAGATCCCAAGCTCGGGTCCATCAGATCAGCAACCTTTGTCAACACCGTTGCCCCCCTATTTGTAGCAGGGCGTCTTGTACTCCCGTGTGGAATCCAAGGATCCGTCCAGATATTCACCGATTCCCCATTGCCAATGCGCCATATGAGCCCCTGTTTCAGCAGATTCACCCCTTTAAGGATGCTCCTCCAAGTGTAAGAAATCCCATCCTGCACCGCACTCTGCAGAATGCTACCATTGGGAAAGTATTTTGCTTTAAGCACTTGGCCACACAAAGTATCTGGAAAAACCAGAAGCCTCCAAGCTTGTCTAGCCAACATGGCCAAATTGAACAGATAAAGATCCCGAAAGCCCAATCCTCCCTTGCTCTTAGGGAGTGTCAGCTTATCCCAAGCCAACCAATGAATCTTGTTTCTCTTGTCATTCTGGCTCCACCACCACCTGCCAATCATAGAATTCAACTCATCGCACAACCCTTTTGTCAGCTCAAAGTAGGACATAGCGTAGATTGGGATTGCTTGGGCCACAGCCTTTACTAGAATTTCCTTGCCAGCCTTAGATAGCAATTTCTCCTGCCACCCTTGAATACGGAGCCACACTTTCCGCTTGATATACTCAAAAGCTTTCTTTCTTGACTTACCAATACAAACTGGTAGCCCCAAATATCTCTCACTCTTTGCTTCTTGCATGATGTCAATGACCTGTCTCACTTCCTCCTTGTCAACAGAGCTAGTGTTTGGGTTGAACAGGACAGACGATTTATCCCTATTGATCACTTGTCCTGAAGCTCGCTCATATGCCTGCAAAATCCTCCTCAATTCCTGAGCATCTCCTCTACAGGCTCTCATCAGAATCAGGGAGTCATCAGCGAAGAAAAGATGGTTAATCCTAGGAGCTTCCCTGCACACTCTAATACCCTCAATCTTGCCCTCCACTTCTGCTTTCTGTAACATTGCTGACAAACCTTCCGCACACAGAATAAACAGATAGGGCGACAAAGGGTCCCCTTGACGAAGACCCCTCTGTGGGTGGATGTTGAAAGAATATTCCCCATTGACCTTAATGCGATAGTTCACTGTTGTAACACACTTCATCACCTTTTCCACCCAATGCCCTGTGAACCCCAATTTAAGCATCATTTTCTCCAGGAAGCTCCACTCAACTCGGCCGTAGGCCTTACTCATATCCAACTTAATTGCAGCCACTCCCTGTTTTCCCCACCTCCTTTGCCTTAGGTAGTGTGTGAGCTCATAGGCCAGCAGGACATTATCAGTAATAAGTCTACCAGGAACAAACGCGCTCTGAGAAGGTGAAATGATCTCCGGGAGCACCAGCTTCAGTCTATTTGCTAGCACTTTGGAGATGAGCTTGTAAACTACATTGCATAAGCTGATAGGCCTGAGATCCTTCAATTTCTCCGGGGATTTGGTCTTTGGGATTAGAACAACAACAGTGTCATTCCACCCTTCCGGCATAGCCGCCCCATTAAGCACAACAAGCACTTCTTCTTTAACCTTTTCACCCGCAAGAGACCAGAATTTCCTGTAGAAGACCACCGGCATGCCATCAGCCCCTGGGGCTTTCAGCTCACCCATATCCTTTAAAGCCACCCAAATATCGACACTTGAGAACGGTGCTGTCAGGTTGTCATTCATTTCTTGAGTAACCTTTACTTGCACACAGTCAAGGACCTCATCGTCCTGGGAACCTGCAGTGGACATAAAAAGTTGCTGATACTGATTAGCAATAAAGTTTTTTAGGTATTTTCCTTCCACCACCCCGCCACCCTCATCTTTCAGCTTGCTTATAGCGTTCCTCCTTTTCCTTTCTGAAGCCTGAGCATGGAAGAATTTTGTATTACGGTCACCTTTGGCCAACCATGTAGAATGAGCCCGCTGCTTCCAGTATACGTGCTGTTGGTCCAGTAAACGCTCAAGCTTATAACGCATCAAGTGCTCCTTGTTTATACACCCTTGGGAAATGGATGCTCTCCTGATCCTCTCCAGCTCTCTTTTGGCATTTTTAACTCTCTTCTCCAAAGCTCCAAGGACCTCCCGATCCCACTGCCATAGCTCCCCCAACACCCGAGACTGGATTTCCATAAGGCTTACCCCTCCACCTCTAATAGCCTTTTCCCATGCCTCCTCCACCCGCTCGCTGCACTCCTCCTCCTCCAACCATCTCGCCTCAAACTTCTTCATAACCTCCAGAGGTTTCCTCCAATGGACATTTTCCTTCGCCCCGGGATCCACAATGATTGGCCTATGATCTGAGTGCCGAGGATCACCATTAATCACACGGACCAAAGAAAAACGAGCCCGCCAAGCACTATTCGCCACTACCCTGTCCAGTCTTTCCCTAGTGTAACTGGATGCGTTTTGATGATGGTTCCTCCAAGTAAAAGCATCCCCCACGAAACCCAAATCATGCAGGTCACACTCCTCCAAAACATCTCTGAACTTCACCATGCTGCTCTCTGCTCTAGGAGCTCCCCCTTCCTTCTCACAGCTGAAAAGAATTTTATTGAAATCACCACAACACACCCAAGGGAGCTTGCTGCGGTGCAGTAAAATACGAAGCAACTTCCATGTTTTCTCCTTCTCTTCGCTCCGGGGCTCGCCATAAATTCCAGTAAATCGCCAAGCACATCCATCCTCCTCCTTAATTTTGTCATCAATATGAAACCTAGACCAACTCAGCACCCGCAAGTCCACCTCCTTCTTCCAAAACAGTGCCAGACCACCCTTCGCTCCTACACTATCCTTAACCACCATATTTGACATGTTCAGTTTCCACTTGAACCTCTCCATCCATTTCTCACCATGTTTTGTTTCCGAGAGAAACAAAGCGTCGGGGTCCTCCTCCTTCTGGACATCCAGAAGACCGCGAACTGCCGGGCCGTTCCCCAACCCCCGACAGTTCCACGCCACAATCCTCATTGGGATCGACCGGGCTGACCATGCAGCCCCGCCGACAAGGAATTTTCCTCCCCCATCTCCACCTCCACTGGAACAAACTGGAGCTTAGCCTTCTTCTTAAACTCTTCCTCCCCAACAGCCTCCTCTCCCCCTCTCTTCCGCAAAACAGACGGGGAAGGAAACTGTTCCCCCAACGATCTCCCAAGCTCCCGCGGACGGCGTTTAAATGTAGACCTTATCTTTTTTGCCTCGCTTCCCCCAACCTTGGCCTGTTTAATTTCCCCCACCGGCCGCTCCTCATCCCTGCTCAACCCTGCTTCTGCCCCCTCCCCTAAAGGCGAAGAACCCACCCCACCCACCTCCATGCCGGCCTTTCCAGAGACCCTGGCAAAACCCCCTCCTGCACGTTGAGACCTCCACCTCCTCCCTCCCCTTGTACTAGCCCAGCTTCCCCCTTTCCTGCTGCGACCCCCCCGGAACCCCCTCCCTTGCCTCCAGGACCACCCTTCTCACACCCTCCAGCCCCACCAGCTCCACCCTGCTCTCCTTATCAGTACTTGTACTATCCCCAAAAATTAATTTTTTGGTACTCCTCCAGATGTAGTATTGTTTGACAACATCTTAAGTGGGCTCGACCCATCATCACGGAGCTCATTGTCTTCCAACACCTTTCCCCTGCTTCCTTCCTCACTCTGCTGCAACCTCCTCCCCATCTCTCCACGCCTCCAAGAACCCGACGACTTATGCTGATGACTACCACCTGAACTGCTGCCCCCCGACCAACGGCTTCGCTGATCACGTTTCCTTGCCGAAGAGGCTCTCATCCAGTCCCCAAACTGATGATCATGCACCTTCCATACCTTCTCGTCACACTCCTTTTCCACATGACCCAACAAACCACAAGAGTAACAAAAGTTTGGGAGAAATTCATATCTGAAATTACACCAACAGCTTGGCTCCCCAACCCCATTCTCCACCATCACTCCCTTGAAGAGCGGCTTGCGCACATCAATTAGAGCTTTAATCCTAAGAAAGCTCCCCACCGCCGACCCATCTTCATCAGTTTCCACATCCAACGATTTCCCCACCTTCTCCCCAATCGAGCTACCTGTATTTTCATTCATGAGACCTAGGGGCAGATTGAAGACACGAATCCATACTGGAATGTGAGTAAACTCCAAATCCTTCAGCCTCTTAGTCTCATCAAAATCCACCACAATGAGCAGATCACCACCGAACTCCCACGGACCCTCCGTAACAGCTCTTCTCTTACCCCCGGTTGAAGGAAAGCAAAAAGAAACATGTTATCCCCCAGCTCCTTGCACCGGATTCCTTTCGCCGGACACCAGATTTTACCCAGAGTCTGCACCATCCCTTCCACATAACCAGCCTTTGACGAGAACAGCTTGCCCACCGCCTGAGGAGGCCGACCAGCCTCCCTCGAATCTGACTGCCAAGCTCCTTTAACAGCCTTCCGTTCCTCCTCCGACAGTTTCAGACCACCCAACAAACCCTCCAGGTCCTCCGCGCCCTGCTTCCGCCCTTTCTCCATCAAACCCCCAGCACCGACCGGAGCCTCCAGTTCCACAACCGGCCAAGAATACCACCCCCTCCCGACACACCCCAGCCACTGACCTCCTCTGCCACTAGCACTGGACGCCCCTCCTCCCCCGACCGCCACCAGACTCCCCCGCAGACCGCCACACCAGCCTCCCCGCCAACACCGCCGACTTCACCGCACACACAGCACCCCCAGGGCGCCCCAACTCTGACCACCCCTCCGCCCTCTCTCTTCGCCCGCCAGATAGGAAACCGCCACAGAAGAGACCGAAGCAAGCTCACGGGGAAGAAATTCCGACCCAAACCCTGAACCGAGTCCTGGGCGCGGAAACAGAGCTCCGACTCGAGTGACCGAGCGGAGACGGTAGCAGACGCGTTGAAGAGAATGGAGCTTGCTGCAGCCTTCACGGCGGCGCCCTTCCGGTTGGCTGCTAGAGGCAGGGAGGGTTAGGGTTGGAGGCGGAGGGGGCGAAATGGGGAGCGGCGGCGGCCACGGAGGTGGTGAACTGGTGAAGGTGGCTAGGCTTTGGCGAGGGGAGAGGTTGGCGGCGGCGGGGAGGTCGGGGAGGGGGGTGGTGGTGGTGGTAGGCGGCGCCCCGGATTGGGTTGGGTTTTTTGAGACGGGGTGGAGTTCGGAGAAGGAGGAGCGGTCTGCGGGCGTGGCCGACCAATCTGTGGCTCTCGACAAACAGGGCTAGAGAGAGAAGCCAGAAAGGCCATCAACCACTTACCCAGCTTTTTCCTCTTCCCCGTGAACCCCACCATCATCTGAGCCCCCTCCAGCCTTCAGCGCCCATCGAAACCCGTAGATTCCTCAAAAGCCTCACTGGAATGGAGTGCTAATTCATATAAAAAAAATGGAGTGCTAATTGCTTGGAATAGGCTCTAGATTGCAGCGCGGTTGCCCACCGATCAAATTGAGGGCGCGGCGAGGAGACGAGACGAGGGAGCGCACGCAGCGGTATGGATGCTTTGCGTAGGCGACTCTCGCTTGTGGTGCTCTGTGGTCCATGCTGCTACGTGGCAGCGATTAGGAGGCCATAAAAAGTAGGATCGAAGGCCCATCCCCTAGAATGTTTTTTCATTGCACATAGGATTCCACCTCTTCCTGCTCTCCCGTCTCCACACCGAAGGCAAGCCAAGTAAAGGCAGCTGCTCGCCTCCTCTCTATGTAAGCGCCCGCGTCTGTGCGCGCTCTGTTCTTGTGGGGGGGGCAATGGCGGGGCGGGGCGAGCTGGTGGTGAGCTTCGGGGAGATGCTGATAGACTTCGTGCCCACGGTGGCGGGGGTGTCGTTGGCGGAGGCGCCGGCGTTCCTCAAGGCGCCCGGGGGCGCGCCGGCCAACGTCGCCATCGCGGTCGCACGGCTCGGCGGCGGGGCGGCGTTCGTCGGCAAGCTTGGCGACGACGAGTTCGGACGCATGCTCGCGGCCATCCTCCGCGACAACGGCGTCGACGACGGCGGCGTCGTCTTCGACGCCGGGGCGCGCACCGCCCTCGCCTTCGTCACGCTGCGCGCCGACGGGGAGCGTGAGTTCATGTTCTACCGCAACCCCAGCGCCGACATGCTCCTCACCGCCGACGAGCTCAACGTCGAGCTCATCAAGAGGGTAAGCATAGCAAAGTCGTGGTAATTTCATAGCGTATCCTGTGTTCTCCGTGATCTGGGAAGCATAGCGTCACAGAATCTTTGGCCCGTTTCTTGATTCGATTCTTGGATCTGAACGCGAGCGCTAGGTTTCTTGTACTGATTTGGTGTGCTTTAGGGTACGGCGGCTGAATTTTCTTGGTCTTGTTTTTTACACCTAAAGGTGCCCTTTTCCTTTCGTGTAATTCGGGTGCTTTGGTGTTGAATCTTCCCGAGGAATCCAAAGATTCCTGAGCAAAGAAGGCGCCTTTGGTGCTGGTTTTGGTCGGATCTTGTTGTGCGTTCTAGTTGGCTACTTGTTCCTTTCCTGTATCTGGTCATATGGCTTGTGTGATTCATCCCAACATGCATAAAGGGCAGACAAATAAGTAATCCAAAGGAGAGCCGTTATGAAACAAGTCAACTTGTGCGTTCTTGGATCCATCGGCGTGAGCCGGCCAAGTAGAAATCTTTAGCCATGTCATGTATTAATAGGGTCCAATGGGAATTTGTTTTCTTTGTAGACTGTAGTGCCAGTAATTGTGAGCATGTCAACTGATGTCAGATAGTTCAGCTCTTGCCATAGTTAGTAGGACTCCTGGGAAAACGTTTGCATGTTTGGTGTGTGGTACTCAGACGCAAGGAAGAACTATGCATGTCAGATTGTTTGTTTGATATGACTTTGATAAACAAAAAAAAAGGTGTTCCATTTTTGACCTTTATATGAGAGTTTAATTTTGATATAGAATTATGCTGCATATAAGACGCTGCTAGATGATTCAATTCTGTCATGCCTATCAGAACTATGGTTAAAGTTTTGTGTCTTTATGTGTAGAATTTATTAGAAAATGTGCTCAGTTACCATGATATGACTCAATTAACGAAAATTGCAGTATTGCGCTGTTCTCTCATTTGGGAAAAATATCTCATAAGTTACAATGTACTCAGGCTGCAGTCTTCCACTATGGATCAATAAGCTTGATTGCTGAGCCTTGCCGGTCAGCACATCTGCGCGCCATGGAGATTGCCAAAGAGGCTGGTGCGCTGCTCTCCTATGACCCGAACCTGAGGGAGGCATTGTGGCCATCCCGTGAGGAGGCCCGCACCCAGACCTTGAGCATCTGGGACCAGGCAGACATTGTCAAGGTCAGCGAGGCCGAGATTGAGTTCTTGACTGGCATCGACTCTGTGGAGGACGATGCTATCATGAAGCTGTGGCGCCCTACCATGAAGCTGCTCCTGGTGACTCTTGGAGATCAAGGATGCAAGTACTATGCCAGGGTATGCTTTATAAGTTTTTGCAAGTTCTGATGAATTGGTTATTTTATTGCTGATCGTTCTTTCTGTTCAAGTCATAACTTCATCTGGTTCTTCCTTTGCTAAGTATCATTGGGTTCTGCCTTTGCTAAGTATGCATTTTAGTTTTAAACTTGCACAGCTACCATTGATCCTTGAAGACACATGCTGTCATTGAGACTTGATGTTTATTATATTTGATTGTAGGATTTCCATGGAGTTGTGCCATCCTACAAGGTACAACAAGTTGATACAACAGGTGCGGGTGATGCATTCGTTGGTGCTCTGATCCGAAAGATTGTCCAAGATCCATCATCATTGCAAGTGTGTTGCCCACAAACCCTTCCTACAGTATTACTGTGTCACAGAAGTAGGTGGTTGGTTCACTAATTTGATGTCTGCTGATTGTGCAGGATCAGAAGAGGCTTGAGAAGGCGATTAAATTTGCCAATGCATGTGGAGCAATCACCACCACAAAGAAAGGGGCAATCCCTTCACTGCCCACTGAAATTGAGGTCTTGCAGCTGATGGAGAGTGCATAGATCCATCATATGCATTAAGATTTTCACTAGCTTCGACTTCTGCAAATTGTATTGTATGCTGATCTGGATCTGGAGCAGGGGTTACTCCAAGATACCTAATCAGTCTTTAATTGTAGCATCATCCTTTTCTTTGTTGTGTTCTTGTTTCGATGTCCTATGAAGTAAGAACTCTAATTTGTATTGTGATATCACGTCCCTAAAGTAGTATGTTCTCAATTTTTGGCAATCAAACACGTGTATAATGCTGTTATGTGAACATACCAAGTGCTGAAGTACTATGATGATCCTGGTAAGAGATATTCATTGTCATTCATAGCTATTTAATTGTCTTGGTAGCTGAGATACGAACCACTGGTATTGCCATATCTGAAATCTTGGTCCATTAGTTCTTCTGAATGGCTGTATATCAGGGGCTTCATTTGTTATCTCATTTCTTTGATGTGAGTTGTCCTGGTTTGGTATGAGGTGAAGATTACTTTAGTTCATATGTGATCAACTAGAAGCCTGGAAGTCCGAGTTCTTCGGTTAGTAGTACCTTATTGTGTTTTTGCATGGCCTGACATGTTGCTGCGGAATATATAGCCTGTATTTGCTAGGCTGTTTCATATGATTGCTGTTGTGGTTATAGACCACATGAATTTTTTAAAATAATTATTTTTTATTTGGAATTACAAAAATACATATACGAATTTTTTTGCACTTTTGACCGTATGTCACCGCACGATTCGGCGACTTAGGATGTGTTTGGTTGGAGGGATGGGGTGGAATGGGATGGGATAGTTCCACAAAAAAAGTGGAACCACATGGTCCAGCATCTAAGAAGAATATTCTCTAAATTTGCACAGGCTCATCCCACTTTAGATCATCCCACCCCATCCCTCCAACCAAACACACAGATAGGCTTGGTCAAAGGAATCATCCCATCCCACCCCATCCCTCCAACCAAACACAATCTTAGTCTAGTCGTCCAACCGTTGGGCGACATGTGGCCAAGTCTGAGCAGCATCTCAACGTCTTGCAGAGTGGGGGACATCTCGAATAGGAGGTGGAACTGTGCATCTCATGCCGTTATTGGTACAATAGAGTTGTCACCAACTACTGGTCGAAACGGAACCGTCATGACTGCTCCGGATCGGTCTGGACCTCCCTAGCCTCCTCGACTGGAGCGCCGTCTTCATCGGTTATCTTCACCATCCGCACGAAAGGTAGAATGCTAGTATCGCTCAGTCTGTAAAACACGAAAAAGTAAGTACATAGCGATAATATCGTAAAAATCGTACCATACTTTGTACACAAACCTATCTCTCCAACATGGGTTTAATCTCCAAACCCGTCGGGGTGTCTGTATACGGACCACACCTAACTCAGTTTCCTGGTCCCAGCCCTCGGGATGCGGGACACTACGGCTCGCGTGGTGCTACGCATCGACGTGCTGGTCCAGCAAGTCAAAAGGCTAGTCCGAACCACCAAGGTGGCAAGCTATATCTGCAAATCGATTCTAAACTAGTAATTACGACATAATTACTTACATATATAACAGAAAGTAAATATTAAATATAGTAATTACATGAATTATACTAAGGCATTCCTGAATTTTATTTTAGTCATTTGTGGATTTTTACAACTCAAATGCTATTGAAATCATCGCATATAATTTTAGTCGCTACACGTAATCTTAAATCGTCGCGTACTATTTTACATCAACGCGTCCTATTCTAATCGTCATGAACAAAACGATATAAACGACAATACAATTATTAATAACTAAATTACCGTTAGTTTCTAAACTACAAATTTAATGATTTCAATTATTGCACAGATCCCTTCTCTCTCCCCTCCCTCTCCCTCTCCTCTCCTCTCCTCCTCCCCTCTCTCTCTTCTTCCTTTCCCCCTTTCTTTCTTTCTCTCGGGCGATTGAGGCACGGCCGCTCGGCCAACCACACAGTTTGGAGGGTACACCCCGTAGTCACCCAACCGCTGGGCAACTAGGGGTAAAGTCATCCAACGGTTGGGCGACTTGGCCACATGTCGCCCAACAGTTGGGCGACTAGCCCTAGTCGCCTAACCGTACAGCGACATGCGGTCAAAACCGCAAAAAAAATTCACAAGTATATTTTGTAATTTTGAATAAAAAGATTATATAAAAAAATTATAAACACACATAATGGAGGTTACAAAGGGGTTATCTGGAGCCTTAGAAATGGTAGAGATGGACGACAGAAGTCTATGTTACATTAACTTATCTCTCGTTAAAAGGACACCTTCTTTTTCATGGTGCCTTGAGGCACATACTTATATGTATGAGAAGGTTACTTACATAAACACCCTTATCTAGGTCTATTGGTGTATGGACAATTACACCTTTTCCCTTGAGACGGTCCTCTTGCATCAGATGCATAGCTGTACAATTACTGGTTCTTTTTGGTGCAACGGGATGACTGGGCCAAGGTAAAGGCCATTCCTCAAACAATAGCCTCTCATAGTTAAAGAGCCTTAATTTCTGTGGGCTGAGATCGTGTCCGTTTGTTCCTTGGCCCCTCCGTCCCATCGGCCCATTGAATCGTCGCCTCCTCAAATTCCTGCTTCTAACAACAGTGTTGGCGTGTGTGACACCCAATACCAAGTCACATGTGCTGACAGTTTATCTTTTGATCATGCGACAAAAAGCGTCGCATCAATTACGGCGTGACGCACGTCTCCTCAATTCTCGCGTCCATCATACTAACATTAATTGGCGCTATTGTGATGTATACAAATTCCCCGTGGCTCTTCTTCTTTTAGGGTATTTGCCTGCCCTCTCTACCGCTACTTGCACTTTCTTTAGTCGCCATCATCTATTTGCCGTCGAGCTTTTTACAATCGTCCTCTTGTCACTGCTTGCGATTGTCCACGGAAGTGACCGAAGCAATCGTGGCAGCACGTCAGTTTCATCAAGCAGCCGCGCCGATCAAGATGATCACTTCGAAGTCACCGTTGGCGGGCGATTGAAGGCGTTCGAGAAGTTTGGCGGTGTGTTTATGAACACCCTCGGCCCGTCTATCGCGACAGACTGATCGGTGGAGTCGCTCATGTGCGACAGCAAGATCTTATCCTGCGAGGTCATTTGCCTCCCTCATAGCGACGAAGTGGCGCCACTGCTATGGAAATTATAAGACAAGAAATAAATCAACAAGCCCGCTCTTGTTTTCCCATTTTAAATCATCCACTGATTTCAAGAATTCATTCGTTTCTTCCAGTAATGTCCTTTTCTCCTACTCGAGAAGAATACCATTGCCGTCGCGCCAATCATTCGAGTGTCATTTCAGCACCATATCAGCGCCCACGTCTGTATAAGCATCGGAGGCTCGGAGCCATGCAACCTTCAGTGATTCCCTCGTGTCAGCGCGAACATCCGCGTCACTCTCTGTCTCTCTCTAACCATGACGCATCTGGTTCGCTAGGCTCGTCACAGACGATTTCTCAACGTTTTTGGGCAAGACATTTGTCGATTGCATTTGCAGCGAACACTTTTGGTTCGGTTTCGGTTGCTGTTGTTTCTTTCTTCTCATCGGACCCAAGGGCATGTTCTCTTTCTCCGAAGTTGACGGCTTTTGGCTTTTGCTACAATACCTAACTTTCAAACGGAGTATTTTTTCAAAACGTGGTCTACAAGTTAAACGATCTACACGTGGCGAATCCACCGGGTAGGCTTCATCAGGCTGAAGCCTACCCTCCACCGGTTGACCGACCCCCCTCCTAGGCTCCTGGCTCCCCCGGCGGCCGGCGCTACTGGCTCCCTGCGGCTGTGACTTGCCAACCATGCTGCAAGCCTGCAAGCTTGCAAGCCGGCAAAGACTGTAAACAAGAAGATGAAGAAACAAGGCCGAAGAAGCAACGAAGCCAGACCCAATTCACGTTCGTGGTTCGCCCACCGGTCCATACCCAGTTGGCCGGTTCCCGTGTCCGAAAATTCCCCAAATCCGAAATCCCCAAATCCCCAATCCATTCCCTTCCCCGTTCCCCCAAATCCCCAATCGGCACGAAGGCAGTGAGGAGTGGGGACTGAGGTTGCTTACCCGTGCGGCCGTGCTCAAGGTTTGAAGCCCGCGACGAGATCTGGAGGCTGGGAGGCCGGAGCCGGAGGCACCGAGGCGGGGAGGCCTGAGCGGGGAGGCGCCGAGGCGGGGAGGCCTGAGAAGGGGAGACCGGAGGCTCCGAGGCTGGGTCACGCCGGCCACGGGGTGCCGGGGAGAGCCGGGTCGCGGGCCGCCGGCAGGCTGGACTGGAGAATGGAGGCCCGAGGCCGAGGGGCGAGCGAGCCAGCGCTGGGGTTAAGTGAAGGCAGAAGCAGACAAGCAATCCACTGGGCAGAAGGCATGAATCGTAATTTGTGTGAAGTGAAGCTGCTGATGTGCGCTGGCTGCTGCTATTGGCTTGATACAGTGATACTATTCTTGGATTCCCCGTATGGCCGAACCGATTTTTAGTTTATAACTCAAACTCATTGTCCATTTATTTTAAACGTTCATGATCATTTAAGTAATTAAATACAATTTGCTATTGTATTACTAATTTTTTTTAATTTTGATGTACAGATTGTTACTAACCGGAGCCATATTACATGTTTTAGGGATTCACTTGCATTAGCGCGGTACCTTCATTGTATCTCTCTTTTTTCTATGCTTTTATTCATGTATGAAACTATGAATTTGATTGCACAAGAATACAAAACTATGTTTCTTACAAATTAGTTTAGTCATTCGAGGTGTAGGACCAACAATTCTAGGAAAAACTTATGATTTGATAGAAGAATGCATATTTTTTTAGCCCACTCTTATTTTTATTCTAGATTCACCACTGCGTTAAAAGTCTAATATCTGTACCAGCCAAAATCGCAAGTAAGTATCTGTCTCTCCGTAATCTGTACTGTAAAAAACTAAAATTCAAAAATTTTAGCCTAAAACTATAAGTCACAGCCGTTGCCAAACAGGCCCAGGCTACTTGCCACGGGCGGACGCCGACACGAGTCGAGCTTCGGTTCCGCCACAAGATTATCACCAAGCGGAGCCCAAAAGATCGCGGGGTGCAGCTCGTATGATGCTTACGAGCCTATCTACATTGTACAGGCGTTGTACAGATTCTCCCAAGCTTTAGCGCTATGGCTTTTGGTTTCTTTTTATCTTCCGGCTGAAATGACAATGTAGCAAACTAGTTTTTGGCTAAAATATTTAATTAAACAAAAATAAAGAAAAAGATAAAAAAATAAAAAAAACTATTATAACTTTACAAACAATATAAAGAAAAAAGAGAAAAGAAAAGGAAAATATGTTAATAAACCAACACGTTTAAAATAATTTATGGTTTTTAAAAACTGGAAGATAGAAGCTGTTTTGAGCTGGTCTGTAACACACGTATCTCTCCCTTACTTTCGCTTGCTGCTTTTTCTAAAAGCCAATTCTTTCAGTCACTACTATTTATTTTCATCTAAAAGCCATTACCCGCAATTAATATAAACATGCTCTTAAGTGTTGTGCTTTCATTTTGGTTAGTGGTTAAATTCAATTTCTAGGATTGATATGGAATTATGGATCGACACTATTCTTAGATATGCACCAAATGACCAGGGGCAACGCCAGCGCAGCGGTGTCCCAATTCCTGGTCCAGGAGCGGAGTGAGTTGAGTGGATTCGAAAGCTGAAACGCTCCGACTGAAATTCCAAATCACCAAAAACGAGACCGGATCGATCATAGCTTGTACAGCGGCACAGCCACAGCACTGATCGATCCAAAATCCAGGTGGAAATGGAATCATGGCGGCGTCGCATGGATTGGCGTGGCGTGGCGTGCCATGCCATCCGCGCACCGGCGCCTGCCCAAGATAGCGGGGATGGTCAGCCAACTAGGCAAGGCCCGCGCGCCGTTGGTGATGTAACACATCGCGGAGCCGCAGGGTGGGGAGTGTTCAAATCAGTTTTAAGCCGATATGAACACATTAGCTTCTAAAAGCGACTTCTTCAAACCGTCGGGCGGTCTCAGTCGTCTCCTTTATGACTTTTAAAAGTTGTTTTCTAAATTTTATTCTAAAGTTATCTTTTCTAGTTGTTACTATTTTATTTTAACCAAAAGTTAAAAGAAGACATCAGCTGTAGCCGATTAATACACCCCATGTATGATGCCACGAGCGGGCGGAGGGAAGTTTGTTCTTTGTTGTGCCGGGAATGGAACTGGGGTGGGGAGCGGTCAGACCAGGACGGCGTTTCAAGGGAGTTGGTGCGGTTCGGGCATCTCCAGCATTCTGTAAGCTTCATCCGGCATTAGGCAATCAGGTTTGAAGCTGAAGAAGACATTTTGGGAGCATCAAGAGGCGAGGAAATCAAGAAACATGATTATCTGTTGCATCAGGCATTGAAGGTGTGCATATTCTCATCCATAAACAAATCATTATGTGTGCATGCATGTTTCTGGAGTGGCCATCAATATGTTTGTTGGTTGTTCCCTAAATGCTTCAATATATGGTTCTTGTTCAGTGCAGATAAATGTTTCTATCCATGGGCATGATTGTTTAGGTGAACTTCTGTTTTATGGCTTGAGCAAGTCAATAGTTGAATAGAAATTATATGTGTAGTGTATATTCAGAATCCTTTGCCATGGGACTAGTTGTTATATGCAATATCCTTCAATCATGCCTAGGATCAAGTACAGTAGTGTATAGATAGTGTCATGAAGAAACTATATTATCTGATGACCATGTGTAAATGGAAGCTAATCAAATACTAGCATGCTTAGGTTCTGGGACTACTGTCAAGATTGGTTTTGCTAGCATGGTATAATCCCCTGTTTCCAGATAACGGTCATGGTCAAGATGAAATAACCCATCTAGAAGAGGTCATGTTTCAGATCAACAAATGGTGAAAGCATTGGTTGAGAGAGTGGTCAATCATTAGCATGCATAGGTTCTGGCTTATGCCAATAAGGCTAGTACTCTGTTGTCTAGTATATAGTCCCCTGAAGTCTAGCTCATCAGTTTTCAGAATTGAAAGTTTGCTATGCTTAGATACTCCAGTCAGTATAGTCTATTAGCAGGCTTCAGAAATGTGATATTAGTTCTTCAGTGAGTAGTGTTGTATGTATTTTGTGCTATGCCCTGTTTCATGTCAGTGCAATGTGAGGAGAATCTGATAATTAGAGTTTTATTTCCATGACAATATCTTGTTGCAAGTAATTGGCAACTGAAGTTTAAACTGTCGAGTTATCACATCTTGTACAGTTGATGATACCAAGTTTAAGGACAATCACCTGTTAGTGTGGTTTATGCTACAGAGCTTAGAAATCAGGTTCACATTATACTTAGTGATGATTGTTCATGTTTGCATCATTTCTGTATCATGGCAAATGTTTGAGCACGCATATTTTCAGGCTAGGCATCATCCAAATTCAGACCTTGTTGGTCTCATCAATGCGTCATGCCATCATCCATCCATGTTAAGCATCCATCACAGCACAACACAGAGCACAGCCAAGCCCGAGTAGGGAGGAAGGTAGAGGCGACTTACCGGTGAGGATTCCACCGTCGGAGTTGATGAGGTGGCGGCGGCGTTACGAGAGAGCCGAGAGAGAGGAGGGGTAAAGGGGGCCGCATGGACGGCCAACTGGACCAACTGGCACACTTAGGGCTTTTCTAGAAGACTCGGTCCTTGCCGGGATCTAGGTAGATGGGCCGGTCCATCCATTCGGATCTCGACCGGGAATGGATTTTCCAAACAAAACCTTAGCCTAAAAATCTCTAATTCAATTCTAAAATTCTATAATCAATCCCCTAATCCATTTTCCTCTTCAAATATTTTCTACAAACCAGAATTTAAATACCACTACAATAAAATAAATTATCATCTATTATTTTTTATTCAACTAAATCAATTTAATTATAAATTATTTTCTAACATTCAAATTTCACCAATTAACATAATAGAGTAATTGGGTTAGTAAGTAAAATAAAATAGTTTCTGAAATCAAATACTTTCAAAAACTAAAATCAGATATTTTCTATTCTAATTCAAACTTCATAAAACATATCATCTCTATTTACTTTTAAAATAAAACATAATACCCTTTTCCGAACTATTTCTCTTCACTCAAATAAATTAATTACAAAAGTTATTCCTTTTATAAAAATCTTCCAACAGTAAATTACATCCATCTTCAACTAAGGAATACAAGCTCTTTCAAGTCAAATGACTTCCTCTTTGAAATAAACCATAGTATCTTCTCTTAACTAACAGTCTCTTTTCTAAATTGTATTAAATCCATTATATATTTTTTGAGTAAAACAAAACTCTCATTTCAAAATAAATAAAACTAATCCAATTAAGTTTCTAATTTCTTTTCTTTATAAAATATAAAGTACTCTATTTAATCAAATATTTACTATTTGACTCTTTTCAACTAGTCTTCTAAAACAATTTATTGTTTTCCCTTTAATGAATTTAAACACAATTATTTCCTTTAACCATAAATCATTTTTCCTAAATGCAACTTAAAAGTATTTCCTTAAGTCTGAAACTTAAAATCCTTCTATAAATCAATTTGTCTTAAGAAAATCTGAATAAAACTTATCTTGTTCTTCTTCTTTATCTATTTCAAAACATCGGTACAACATTAGAATGAGAATCGATGGCCAAATGTTAGTCTTAGGTAGAATCGTATTCCCTTCATATGAATCATTTTTCCATTTGGTGTTAGTCCTTTTTGGACTCTGTTTGTGTTTTTCCTTCTTCCAGAATCGGAGTAACCCAGAGATATGCTATTCAAGATTGAACCCTTGGTCTCCAAATCTTTCGATCCTTAATTCTTCTGAATTCTCAGGCAAGTCCAATCCTTCAATCATGTTGTCTTGATTATTTTATTATCAAGTACTTACATTGTAATTTAATTATTGTCACCTGCATTGTTAATGTTTACTTTCTAAAGAACAATTAAACTTGACTATGATGGAATTAAGATAAACGAAATATTCATAGAACGGTTTTGGATCATGTTTGTTGATATGTACCGCCCTTATTTGGTATTTCGTTATAACGTACGGGTATCTTACTAGTTCAGGATGAAAGGGAACTCAAGAAGCAGGAAAGAAAGCAGGTATGATGTAAAATGCAAGCTGGACTATTTTCTTCATATTATCTATAGATGCTCATATTTTGTGAATTGATATTCATGTATAATGTCAATTATGTAGCACATAACTGAAAGTAGCAAGTGAGAGAGGCAAGAAATAATGGAATATATAGCATTTATCGAGGTAATCCTAATTTTTAAATATATATACTTACTGTATCGGTATATCTTTATTTTTTTTCAAAATGTCATATCGCGTGTCCGTACCGTCGTAGTCATATGGTGTATGGAGGTAACTTAGAGTAACACACCCAAGTTGGTTTTGTGCGATAAGCCGCAGGCGACGGAGAATATCTCGACGACGGACCTACGGCAGGAGAATGCCATTATGTTAACAGAACTTAAGGCATAACAGGAAAATAAAATGTAGATTTGTACGTAAGTTACCTCCTCATTGATCTGGCCCGCGGATGAACTGCAGAAAATATTGTATCTGCATTGCACACTGTTCGAAGTGAACAAACATATGAAGATGCTGACCTGGAAAATTGCAAAACTTCTATATATCATGTTGGAAAGATGGAGAAGGACATTGACTGTACCTGTAGCAAAGGCACTATTTGTTGCGAACATGAGTCCTCCCCAACTTGGCTATCTTAGTTCATTTTCTAAAACTATTCTCTATTTGTAGCTGAGGATCCTCGTCGTGAGGCTCTTTGCACAGAACTAAAGGACGAGGAGGCTAACATGAAAAAAATAAGTGGAAGTAAATAGAGTAGTTGTTGTGTCTGAATTGAAGGAAGCATTACAGGAACAAGTCTAAATAACTGTTTTGACCTGTAATGGTAATGCATTTTCATTTTTTTTAGTTCCTGTGTGCAACTGAATCGCTCTATTTGCTTTGTATCATTCAACTTTGTCTTTTGGAAATGTGGAATCTTACTTGTAAAGTTAATCAGGAATCTGAGCTGGAGAAGGTCTGCACTCAATTACAGGTATTGTTGTCCAAACAACCCAAAGCACGGAAAGGTTGATAAAATAGCATATCTGTACGATGTAAACATATGTCATTCTTATGTTTCGATTGACTGGTAGAGAGAGTTCTAACTTCTATAGGATATACTATTGGGTTGCCCATTTCATGATGTTGTTGTACATGTAATGCGAGGAAACTAACAGGGAGATTCAGATAAAACTTCGAGCTGTCGCTCAATCATGTAGATGAGCGGTAGGGGCGCATGAGCGTGGCTGCTGCTTAGTAGATAGTCTTGCTTGTTGGATGTGTTACAGCCTAATTTTAGCCCCTTTTTTCTTGTCTGGGACTGGGAATAACACGCCCATTACAGAGGATGATTGTATAAGCCTAAGGCCGTGATGCGATTACCGAATTCTCTTAATTGTCATAGCAAAAAAAATCCTTACTTTAGTTCGTGGAATGCAAACAGACTTGTTAGTTGTTATTTCTGAGTTTGCCATAGTTCAACTAAATAAATTTCGACAACCAACTTTTAGCTAGAATTTATTTAGAGGGCCTGACGGTGAGATCTTGGTGGTAAATTTAGCAAAAATCTCTCCTCTATTTACCTTAATAGTAAGGTACATGTGCTTACAAAGACGTTTTTATATCTTAGATGTCTTATCAAGAATACGGTTTATAAAGATGTTCTCACATCCTGAATGTCCTATCAAGAATGGCGCCAAGCATCTGGTATTCTGTGTGACAAAAAAGTCTCTCAAAATTTAAAGGGTAAGTTCTATAGGACAGCGATCAGACCGGTGATGCTATACAGAGCAGAATGTTAGGCGATTAAAAGACAACATATACAGAAAATGAGTGTAGCGGAGATGATGATGCTGCGGTGGATCTGTGGTAACACAAGGCGGGATCGCATCTGTAATGATGATATACGTGATAGGGTGGAGGTAGCACCAATTGAAGAGAAACCTATTCAAAATGCTTGAGATGGTTTGGACATCTCCAACGGAGGTCTCTTGAGGCACTAGTACGTAGTGTAATTTTAAGATGTATTGAAAACGTAAGAAGAGGTAGAGGTCGATCAAGATTAATGTGGGAGGAAGCAGTTAAAAGAGACTTGAGAGATTAGAATGTATCTAAATAATTAACTTTGGATAGAAACGCATGAAAGTTATCGATTCATGTATCGGAACCATAAGGAAGTTAGAGGCAGTATTTTAGGCTCTCGGCTCAGATAACAGGATATACGACTTAGGGTTTTAGCATTGTAGGTTTTATTTCAAGGCTCTCATCTATTTTACCTTGAAAATGTTTCATTCTTAGCCTACCAACTTGTTTGGGATAAAAGGCTTTGTTATTGTTGTAATGTTGTACAGGTAACACTATATGCTACTAAATGTGGACATGCATGTGTATAAGATAAACGAAATATTCATAGAACGGTTTTGGATCATGTTTGCTGATATGTACCACCCTTATTTGGTATTTCGTTGTAACGTACGGGTACCTTACTAGTTCAGGATGAAAGGGAACTCAAGAAACAGGAAAGAAAGCAGGTGTGATGTAAAACGCAAGCTGGACCATTTTCTTCATATTATCTATAAATGCTCATATTTTGTGAATTGATATTCATGTATAATGTCAACTATGTAGCACATAACTGAAAGTAGCGAGTGAGGGAGGTAAGAAATAATAGAATATATAGCAATCATGGAGATAATCTCAATTTCTTCTCTCTCGTAATCTTTCTGTAATTTTTTAATTTATATATATATATATATATATATATATATATATATATATATATATATATATTTACTGTATCGGTATAAAAATGTCATATCGCGTGTCCGTATCCTCGTAGTCATATCGTATATGGAGGTAGCTTAGAGTAACACACCCAAGTTGGTTTTGTGCGATCATCGTGATGGCGATTAGGAGTTGCATTAGGCAAAAAAAAAATCACCTGCACAGATGAAGCGGCACCCCTTTCGTCAATAGGATCCGCAAACTGAGATGAAACAGAGGAAGGGGCACAGGGCAGGGCAGCATTGCGACAGCGGCCATGGTTAACGAATAGAAGCACTAAGCCAAGCATATGATATGCAGACGTCGTTGCGAAGAGACCTCGGGTCGGTTGATTTCAAAGCCCGCCTGCATCCCGCGCGACGCGAGCACCCTATAAAGCTGTCACCACGCTCGATTTCTTGATTCTTATCGCACTTCACCAGCGCTGCTCCGCCCAAATCCCAATCCCTCTCAGCCTTCCCCGCTTACCGCTCTCGTCGTTGCCGATAGTCTAGATGGAGCGCGACGACCTCAAAGCGCCGCTGCTTGACCCACCACCTGCTGCGGCGTCGGAGGTCGCCACTACTGCGGCGGAAGGCGAGACCGGAGCACCGCCGCCACCGCATCCTCCTCCGCCGCCGCCGCCGCCGCCCGCTGTGGCGTACAAGGGCGCCACGTCTCCGGCCAAGGGCAAGAGCGCTCTCGCCGACGACGCGCCTCCTCCTCCTCCTCCTCCTCCGCCGCCGCCGCCGCCGCCCGCTGCGGCGTACAAGGGCGCCACGTCTGCGGCCAAGGGCAAGAGCGCTCTCGCCGACGACGCCGCCTCCGCCGCAAGCTCTACCCCGCCTGATTCCGAGCCCTCCTCCTCAGGTGGGCACCAAGAAACCCACCAAGATGTTTGCGCCCAGGTGGTTGGAGAGGGTACCGGCGGGCGCACCAACGGGGAGCAGAACAGAGGCTGGCCCATGTGGCTTCTCAGGCGGAGGCCCCCAACTTCCCCCACCCTTCCGGTGACCCAGCCACGCCAGAGCGGCGACAGCAGAGCGAAGAAGTTCAGGGATTGGCTTGAGCCCAACCTTGGGGAAATGCTTGTACGTTTCTTGAATCTTGCTTGGCTAAGTCGTTCTTGGTACGTTTCTTGAATCTCGCTTGGCTAAGTCGTTCTTGGTTTCATTTAGGATGCTAATCATTGCCTTTTATCTGAAATAGTATTTGCACCAATCTGCGATAGAATATGATGTTCTTTCCTTGAATGCTCTGTCCTACGGCATATGTGTTCCACTATCTAAGGATTTAAGTGATGGAGATTTGCTGATTTCGTTCATATCGCTAGCACTGATGCTGATGACTTTAATTACTAATCGATGATCTCATATGTTGGCCTTGACCCTTTTAGTTCATTTTTAGCATGAAAATCGCAACTCAGAACAAATGGGCTCTGCCAGTATATTGCACATTTGCATGTGGATTTGTGGACAACAGATTGTGTTGTGTACTATATCGAATGCGTTACCTTGTTATCAATTCTTGTCTGTTGTATTGGGTTATTCATATGCTCATCAGACCGACAGAAAAGGTAAAATGTGTTGCACTGATCTGGATAACACGATCATTGATGCAATCAAATATATATACCTGCATAATGGTGAATTTACTTATTAATCGGAATCTTGATGATCTCATAAAAATGTTGGCCTTGACCCTCTCGGAAAATTCTTTTGAAGAACTATGGGATGAATTCAACATATGTTGCTCCTTTGGCTCGTTTTTAGCATGTAAATTGCAAACTCTGAACAAATAGTCTCTACCAATCGAATATTGCGTGACATTGTGCAGTGTAGAGTGTAGTTTGCCAGGTCTCAAAATATATTGGATGGAATAATGTGGTTACCCTTTAGTTTGTTATCTGTTGTACATTGGCTTATTCTATATCCATCAGTCTGACAGGAGAGGTAAAATAGAAACAATTATAGCGGTAGAACGTTTGATAGTCACATCGTTTTTATCTCACTGCTCTATTGTCTTTGACTGCTGTGCAGCCTGATAGCCTTGTCACCAAGAGGCTCGCTGCATTTGGTTTTGTGCTGTATGGGGTTGTTTCCATTCTCTCCAACACCCCGAGCCTCATGAAGGATGCAGGTGTCTCGGTGGGACTTCGGCGGGCTGTCTTGCTCTGCGTTGGATTGATCTGGATACTAGCCAGTATTGGAGTTCCTTGCACACTATTTGGAAGAAGTAGGTTGGAACATCACGTGTCTCAACATACTGCTCATCTTGGTCTGCTCGGGATCACCTTGCTTATTAGCCTTCACATCGGATGGATGCTGCCCAACAACTTCTGGAGGCCAGATGGTGATTATCTTAGCTTTTGGTCGGCAGGAGGGTTCGTATTCTTGTTGTCCTTAGGCGTCATTGGGCACGTTGCCTCATGGGCCGTGGTAAATACCTTTTCTTGTTCTTTTGTTTGTTTGTTCAAACTACTCTATAAGTGATTCTATAGCTATAAATGGTGTGCACGATTGCATTGGATGCAGAGCTTGGTTTCGGGCGAGGAGAGCACGAAGCCATCAGCATCAGCTTGAGCAGATATGACCACTCTGATTCGCTTGTCCTGGTAAATTCTTACGAACTGTTTCTTCTGTTGTTTTGTCTGTTTACACTAATTGGAATGCGATGTTTTACGCAGAATTTACACTGGAATGTTGGTGCGTTTTGGGGGAGAATTGAGCAAGGTGTGAATGCATGAGGATACTGCTGACTGACTACAGGAAAGGGAGAGTGAATTCTGTTGACGTGTTGAGTCTAGAGGCTGGGAGAGCTATACTGTGAAAGTCTGAATAGAGCATGATTTTTTGCCCTCTTTTTTTTGAGACCGAGAGTAGGATACTCTGTTGCCTTGCTGAGATCATTCAAGGAGAGAAACTGTGAATGTGTACCGTACTAGATGATTTTGTTCGATTTGTATCTCCTCGGTCGTAAAACATATATTTTTCTTGCTCTAATTCGGTTGCTTGCTTAGTTGCTTTTACCATGAGAAATTGGTAATTTCCCAGTGGGGCCAGATAATTCATCGCCACTTAAGATTTATTTCACTGGAAGCTCGTTTGATGTTTCAATACTTTAAGGGGAGTGTACCACTACCGATTACTGTATATGTGGGAGGAAGCGACATGTGTGACCGCATCATGCGGTCATGATGGGGTGCAAAAAAGCTATTAGGGTCCAAAATTACTTCAATTACACTCGTTAATTGGTTAAACATTGAATAAGTTGATTTTAGATTAAATTAAATTTTGGTTTGGTTCGATTCTAAAAATGCTTCCCAACTATTTGATAATATAATATTGAATCAAACTATATTAATTTTAGAAAAAAAAACTAATAAAACGAGAACAAGACGCCATATCTATCCTATATTAATTTTAGAGGAAAAAAAACTCGATAACCTGGTTCGATATCCATCCGGCCGGTGTCATCTACTCATCCTGCACGGCCCAAATCGTCCGCAAGGCAGCAGATGCACGGAAGGAAGCCCATCGGCGGCGGGGCCCGTGACGGAAACGTGAGACAATCAATCCGAGCAGATTAGTCTCCCCGGGCCATACTACACATACGAGCAGGAGCAGACTATTTATTAATCTCGCCCTCGCGTCCGTACGTACGTCCTCCCTTGACCTACGTACTCAGTAGATGGCGACCGATCTCGACGTGCCCACCGGCGGCGCGCGTATGGCCCTTGCCGACGACGCCACGGCGGTCCGCCGCATGGAGGAAGGCGATGGCGGGGTGGCCCTCGGCTACCCGCTCATCCAAGGCCGCGACGGGAGGCCGGCGGCCGTCGGTTACCCGCTGGCCGAGGAGCCACAGCCGTCGACGCCCGAGACCGACACAAGTTGCTGCACGCCCGACTGCAAGATGTTCATGCAGGTACGAGTCTGACTTACATTATATTACTACAGGTATTATTAATCTTCACGTTAATTAACGTCGTTTATGACACCTTGATCGTCATTCGCATCGCTTCATGCACGCCCGACTGCAAGAAGCTGTTGCTCGATGAGGACGGTTTATTATTTGTGGTTTTAGCTAGTAACTTGGGGCTCTAAACGGCGATGTCGGGTTCATATCGAATTGGCTTCAGCGTGTCGAATATTGGGTTACATGTTTCTGTGTCGGAAATTGAATTTGCTCGTAGTTTTATGTTACACGTTCATGTATAATGCTTTAGGATATTTCTAATTAGTGTTATCTTAACTATCTCTTACTTATATTAAGTGGGTAAAATCCTATGTGGAAAAGAGAGGAGGTGATGAGAGATAATATACTGTCCTTTATGCAGCATATGGCTTAGCCTGTAAACCAATGCGAATAGTGAGAGGTTGTGACATATGATGTTATGGTAAAAATACTATAAAATAGTTAGAGAAATTATTTACTATTAGAAAGCTTATATCTATTGCTGTCTCTAAATGAAGTAGAAACCTTAAAAACAATTTTAAGGGGTAAACTATTGTATATATTCTTATAGTACCAAAAGAACGTTGAATAATCATCAATAAGCATAACTAGTGTATGGAGATCATCCCCTTTGGTACGATAACCACCTAATTATTATCTTTAAGCACTATATTTAATGCATGCATGTAGAGAATATATATATACATATATAAAGTATAAAGGGAACATCACACTAATTTTATATTAGAACATAAAATACGTTCTATATTTATAGACAAGATTATTTAAAAACAATTACGGATGAGGGTGGTGAAACAGAGAGAGCAGTATTTTGAATGAATCCGGCACGATGAATGTAACACCTCTGCTCTATTATTGCAGGCCTTTATGATTGTCGTCGGGTTCGTATTGCTTACCGAGTTCTTCCTGTGCGTGATTTTTCAGTCGGCTCCGAGCCCTGTCACTTTGTTAATATCCTTGCCTATCGTGTTCTTGGTGTTTGCTGCGTCCTTTGTTGGATGTCTCGCGATGATAGTATGCTGCGCTGATAACCAAAAAAAAGTCGGCTCCAAGATTCCAGGCTAGCCCCGGAGCAGTCAATGGGCTGGAATGGAAACCAGCCGGTCGCAGACTCCTTCCCGGGCGCCTCTTTTTTTCTCCTTTTACGACACTCTCTCCACTTTATAGTATATGTTCAATGTATTAAGAATTAGTGCAGTTAATATAATTTCTCCTAGTTAATGATGTGAAAGATGTAAGTGGCTGGAAATCATCATTTAGTAGTTGAGGCAAGCAATGTCCAATTCCATCAACAACAAAGTGCTATTTTGCGATACGCACGTTCATACAACATCATTGATAAGGGTACTTCCAACGATCCAACTTACTTGATATTTAGTTTATGCCATGTTTTCTTTTGTGAGGTGGAATAGTGAAGAGGGAAGAGAGAAGATGTAACGCCCCCGTTTCCAGGGGCGCGTACGGACACGGCATTCCGCAACTATTCACGCATGAACAGTTATGGAACGTCGCGCAAGAGTATACCATTGCATGCTTACAACAAAGTCCAGCATATATTTTACATATGGATTAGCATCCCTTTTTCGACAGCGGGGCGTGCAAGCCCAAAGTATACTTACATTACAAGAACTCCAAGATCCGCTTGAGCGCGGCCAAGACCTAAAGCCTCGGGTCTTCGACGGGGAGACCTTTCCAACACGAAATCTTGAATTGCCTTCTTTTCCTTCTGGTATCTGTGGCATAGCAAGCCTGAGTACTCCGACCCCGTACTCAGCAAATCACAAGGGAAACCTTAACTTACTACTTGCACGGATCAACAAAGGAAGGGAGTATACTTGGTTTATTACATTTGGTGGATGCAGTTTTATTTAGCAATCATTTTACAAAATGGACCAAAAACTACTTCTTAAGGACTCAGGGGTTTTTCATGAAGAGTTCAATTAACCAACTAAACAAGTTAAAACATGTACAAAACTACTTAAGCTTTGCGGCTGGAATCACCCAAGTGACACAGCTCCAATAACCGGGAGCACGGCGTATTCGAATACCATTTATTTGACTCTGCAGAGTTTGCTCAGCTTTACCCACACGATCCCTTAACTCCCGCTAAAGAGTTAAGAAAGCCAGGTCGTTTCACTGCTCAATTCTTTATATAGGCTCTACCCGGTAGAATTCACTCGGGTCTGGACTTCACGCACACACACACGCACACACACACACAAAAGAAGACGATGTCCGCTTTGAGTGAACTCTACCGTTGTTAGGCACCCGTAGCCCGGCCTGCCTAACCTCACTGCTCATCCTCCTGTAGAGTTTCAATCGAGTTGAGCAGCTACTAGACCAGTGTTGACAAGTCAACTCCTGTGGTTGGGCGAGCACTGTGACATTTGCTCAGCGCAAGGGTTTCAGTCCTTATATTTTCACATGGTCCGCAACCTCGCCAGGCCCGCGACCTCCAACCTAGGGTAAGCAGTGGGCGAAGGCCATCTCGCGGCTCCCCACAACACCCTTACCCTAACTTCAATCCTAGGGTAAAAGATTGGCAAGGACCGTCTTGCGGTTTCCACTCCCCCTTACCCTACCTTGTGCACGCCGGCACTCTCCGCTCTAAGATACGGTGTCCCATACCACCCTACCTTAGAGTCGGGTTTTCCAAATTCTATTGGCCCCACAGCCACGACCTTATTAGTGTAACATTTTGCATGATAATAATATCCTACAATTATCTAGATTAACAGATAATTATTTCTAGGGTTACAAAGGCATGGCAACGATTTAACAGGGCATTTGTCGGTGGTGGGTTTAACTATATAACATGTTATTCTAAAATATTTTATTTTACTTTCGAATTAACATTTCAGAATTAGTTTAATGCAAATAGCGTAATAGCATAATTAGAAAACATGGGTTGCAACATGATCAAGGACTTGTGACTTGCCGTGAATCGGGACGAACTCGGCTTGCTCGAACGAAGAAGCGCCTGGATCCTGCGACTGCACTTGAGCTTCTGGAATCTCCGACACTAGCGCAACCACTGAAAATAACATAAATCCGGCTTGAGACTAATCAAGCGAGGAGAAATAATCTATTAAAAAGGAGTAAAATGCATAAATCCGCAAATGAGGAATTTTAGGAATTTAACTGGGATGAATCTATGGAAGTGGAGGCCAAAAGTGGGTCCAGAATATTATTTGGGGCAAAGTGGTGAAATTTGGGAATTTTTGGGATTTTCTGTGATTTTCTAGGATTTATTTGGATTTTCTGGGATTTTAGAAATTGATAAATCATTGGAAAATCGATATGAACAGTGCTAGTCGGCCCAAAGCAACTGTGCGGCCTGGCACTGTGCGGCCCGCGCGGCCAACGGCCAGCGCGGCCCACGGCGACGCGTGGCCTGCGGGCGAGCGCGCACGGAGAGGCGGCGCGGGCCGAGGGAAGGCGGCCCACGCGGAGGCGGCTCGGATGGGCGACACGCGGAGGAGCGAGCGGGCGGGATGGCGAGCGAGCGGGCGATCACGATGCGGCGAGGAAGAAAGATCGGACGGCGGCGAAATAAAGGAGGCGGCCGAAACGGTACAGGCGGATCCAACGGACGACGTTAGATATTACGGAGGAGATGGACGGCCGGGGAAGAGCCTCGTCGTGGGGAGCGTCGTCTTCAACCTCCGGCCGCTACAGTGCTCCCGCAACAGAGCAGCGGTGGCGACGGCGGCCGGGGCGCCAGGGGGCTCTTCGGCGGCGACCAAGGGCATCAGCGAGTAGCTCTCGGTGAGGCGGTTCCATTTTGGGCGCTTGGGTACTGGGGAGACCAAAGGAGGAGACGGGAGAGGAAAAGGGGAAAGCTCGGTCTCTGGCGATGAAGGAGGTCGCCGGGGCCGATTGGGGTCGATCGGGGGCGGCTACACCATCTGGGGAAGGTGGAGCTCACATGGGAGGTGGCGGCAAGAGCTGGGAAGCTTCGAGGAAGTCTGGCCACGGAGAGGGTGGATCGGCCGACGGTGAACTTCGACGCCGGGGCTCCTCGGGGTTCCTCCTGGCCAGGCAAGGACACCATCGGGGTTAGGGAGTAGCAGAGGAGCTCCAAGCGAGTGGAATCGAGAAATGGGGCAACGGAGAGGGAGATTGGCTTACTAGGGCTGCCGGCGCAGGGGAGGGCGGCGACGGCGACCAGGGCGATGCGGCGTCGATTGGCGGCTCAGGGAGGAGCTCTGGAGTGGTAGGAAGGGAAAGGAGGCAGTGGAAGCACGGGGAGAGGAAAGGAGGATGAGGGAGCCGAGGAGCGGCATTTAAGCCCGGGCGGAGGGAGGAGTTCCTTCCGGGGAAAGGCAACGGGCGCGTCCACTGCGGTCAACAGAGGTATGGGGAGTTGGTGGCGAGTCTTCTCCGCGCAATGGGCAGAGACAGGGCGCTGCCAAGCGAGGTAAAGGCGACGCGACGGGAGCAGGTGAGCGGCGGCATGGCGGAGGCGCATCCGCGCGCGGGAAGGGGAGGTGGCGGCCACTGGCAGGCGGGACCAGGGCAGGAGCGAGGCAACGTGGCGCAAGGGCGTCCACCCCTTCGGACCGAGGCTGTCGGGGGCGCGGGTGCGGAGGAATCCGAGGGCGGCGCGGAGGCGGCACGGCGCGGGGCAACGTGCAGCGCACGCGCGAGGGAAAAGCGGGAAGAGGGCGGGGAGGAGCTGGCAGGTGGGGCCCGGCGGCAGGAGGTGGGGTTCGGGGTCAAAGGTGGCTGGGGAGACGGCCGGCGACGGCGAGCCGGCGGCAGGGACGGCGCGGCGGGGCGCAGTGCGCAGCGCAGGCGCGTGCGCGAGGAGAAAGCGTGCGAGGGAGAGGCGCCAGCGGGGAGACGGAGGAGGAGGTCGGGCGCGGGCGCCAGGGGAAGGGGAAAGCGGGAAAGGGTGGAGCGCCGGAGGAAAGGGGGTGGCGTCCCAGCCAGAAATGGAAAGCGGCAAGAGGAAAACTTTCCCAAAAAGGAAAGTTTTGGAAAAACACTCAAAAATTCAGCAAAAATCCACAAAAATTTTTGGGGTTGAAATTTTGGGGTTTTTCAACCTACCCCCTTAAAAGAATCTCGACCCGGAGATTAACTTGGTCCAGGGAGTAAGTTGGGGAAAACTCGCTGCAAGTCTGACTCTCGTTCCCAGGTGGACTCATCCGCTGTGTGATTCTTCCATTGTACTCTGCAAAACCTGACGTTCTTGTTTCTGAGCTGTCTTTCTGAAGTCTCAAGTATTTGTAGTGGTTTTTCAGCACATGTGCAGTCATCTTGCAATTCAATATCTGACAACGGCACTTAATCTGTTGGCTGTCGTAGACACTTCCGAAGCTGAGATACATGGAACACATTGTATATTCTGGATAAGTTGGGCGGCAGTTGCACTTGATAAGCTACCTCTCCAACTGTTCCGATAATTTGGAACGGTCCCACATATCTTGGTGCTAGTTTTCCTTTAACTTGAAACCTTTTGACTATCTTGAAGGGTGTGACTTTGATGTATACGAAATCTCCAACTTCAAAGCTCAAATCCTTCCTGCGGTTATCTGCATAGCTCTCCTGTCGGTCTTTTGTAATCTTGAGTCTTTCTCTGACTAATCTGACATGTGCTTCCGCATCTTGAGCAATTTGGGGCCAAATCAGTTGTCGTTCACCTGCTTCTGTTCAATTCAGTTGAGTCCTGCATTTTCCGCCATAAAGTGCTTCAAACGAGGCCATCTGGATGCTGGCTTAGTAAATGTTGTGGTAAGGGAACTGAGCGAAGGGTAGACAAGTGTTCCATGCTACTCCATACACAATTGCGCAAGCTCTCAACATATCCCCCAAAATCTGATTGGTTCTCTCTGTCTGTCCATCTGTCCGTGAGTGATATACTGAACTAAAGTTCAAATTGGTGCCCATGGCTTCGTGCAATTTCTTCTAGAACTTGGATGTAAACTGTGTCCCTCGATCTAATACAATCTCCTTCGGAACTCCATGGAGTGTCACTATTCTGGTCAAATATAATCCAGCAAGCTTGTCCTTTCCATGGGTTTGCTTGATCGGGAGGAAATGAGCTACCTTGGTCAATCTGTTGACAATGACCCAGATAGCATCATATCCCTCACGAGTCTTGGGAAGTCCCGTAATGAAGTCCATACCAATGCTATCCCATTTCCATTCGGGAATTGGTAAAGGCTGCAATAATCCCGAGGGTTTTTGGTGGTCTATCTTGATCTGCTGGCAAACATCACATTTAGCCACATATTCTGCCACTTCCTTCTTCATCTGGTTCCACCAATATTTCTTTTTCGAGTCTTGGTACATCTTGGTACCTCCTGGGTGAGTTGAGAATTGAGAGGAGTGAGCCTCAGGTAGGATCAAGTCTCTCAACTCTTTCTTGTTGGGTATGCAATAACGACCACGGAAAGTAAGGATTCCATGCTCGTCTACCGCATACTCTGATGAATCTCCTTTTTGAATGTCCTTTTTCAGTTTTTGAATCTCTGCATCTTCATCTTGCGCTGCCTTAATCTGATTTGTCAACAATGGTTGAAGTTCTAACGTTGCCATACTGCCTTGTTCGGTGATTACCAAATCCAGCTGTAGCATATCTCTTTACAATTCTGGTGGGTACTCTGTCGTGCCGACTTTGCTTGGACGAGCCTTTCGTCTAAGGGTATCGGCCACTACATTTGCTTTGCCCGGTTGGTATTGGAGCTCAAAGTCATAGTCTTTTATCAACTCTAACCATCTTCGCTGTCTCATATTTAATTCTGGCTGTGTGAATAGGTGCTTCAACTCTTGTGATCTGAGAATACCTCACAACGATTCCCTAGCAAGTAGTGCCGCCAAATTTTGAGTGCATGCACCACAGCTGCTAGCCATGAATCGTGAGTGGGGTAATTCTCTTCATGTGGCTTCAATTGTCTCGAAGCATAGGCAACAACTTTTCCATCTTGCATAAATACACATCCCAAACCTTGCTTTGAAGCATCACAATAGATTTGGAACTCTTTCTCTGGGTTGGACAAAATCAACACTGGCGTGGTTGTCAATTTAGTCTTCAACAGCTGAAAACCCTCTTCACAAGCATCTGTCCAGGTGAATGGGCTGTCTTTCTTCGGCAGTTGAGTGAGTGGACGAGAAATCTTCAAGAACCCTTCTATGAATCGGCGATAATAGCCCGCCAATCCAAGAAAGCTTCTCACTTCCGTCACTGTCTTGGGTTGCTTTCATTCCATAACTGTGACAATCTTTTCTGGATCAACCTTGACTCCATCTTCTGATATAATACGACCCAAGAAAGTAACTTCTTTCAACCCAAAATCTGCATTTGTCGAACTTAGCGTACAACTGATGCTCTCTCAATCTGGTCGATGCCATGTGCAAATGCTCCTTGTGCTCTTCTTCGTTCTTGGAGTATATCGGAATATCATCAATGAAGACTATCATGAATCGGTCCAATTGGTCCATATGCACCAGATTCATTAGGATTCATGAAATAGGTTGGCGCATTGGTTAAACCAAAGGACACGACCGTGGACTCAAATAATCCGTCTCTGGTGACGAAAGCTGTCTTCTCTCGATCTTGTTCTCGGATTTTGAACTGATGATAACCCGAGCGCAAGTCGATCTTGGATAATACTTTGGCACCCTTGAGTTGATCAAACAGGTCATCAATTCCTGGAAGGGGATACTTGTTCTTGATTGTGACAGCATTCAAACCTCTGTAGTCGACACACATTCTTAACTCTCCATTCTTCTTCTTCCCAAACAGAACTGGGGCTGACCACGGTGAAGTACTTGGTCGAATGAATTCTTTCTCTAGTAGCTCATCTAACTGCTTCTTCAGGTCTTTCAACTCGCTAGCTGACATTCTGTACTGGTGTTTGGCAGTTGGCTTTGTGTCTGGAATCAACTCTATGACAAGTTCTACTCGTTGGTCAGGGGTCTGTCTGGTAATCCTTCTGGAAACACATCAGGGTATTCTTGTACTATTGGCACATGGTCTGGTATAACTTCTAGCATGTTGATCATGCGCTCTCTTGCATCCTTCAACACTTCTCGGATTTTTTTTTGACATTCAAGGGTTACCAATGATACTGTTTTGATCTCATAATCTACCTTGCCTTTGTTTTTGGCTAGCCAATTCGTACCAAAAATGGCATCTAACCCTTGCATATCTGGTTGCAACAAGTCTGCTTCAACCTTCTCTGGATTGACTTTGACTACTCTTCACTTGTACCTGTGTATCATCCTTGCGTGTGTGGTGATAGTTCCCACTTAGATGAATTATGTCGTACCAAGGTTGGATATGATTGGGTATGCTGGGATTAACTTTATTACAACATGACCATCACACCCATTTCACTTTACACAAATGGTCTTCATACATCTTCATAATTTTGCCACTAGCCTTAGTTAAAGTAATTTACAGACAAACCATTAAGTTCTTCCAACCGGTTTACAAAAGGATAACCAAAAGTACATCATCTCATTTCTTGTTCTACATAGCTCATATTTTCTTGACTGCCTGCTGGTTTTGGACTTGGAGTTTAGCTGCTTCTGATGACAACTTCCTCCTGGGACACTGATGCCTGTAGTGCCCATTCTCTCCACAATGGAAACATGCAAATGTCCTTCGTGGACAGCTGCTAGCAAGATGCTTGCCACCGCAGGTGAGGCACTCGATGGCGAGTGGTGAGGGAGTGGCATACTGCTGAGACTGTCCGGGCTGGGTCTTCGGTATCGTCACAAACTGGCGGAAGGGCTGGGATCGAAATGAGGATGATCCCGTGGTCTTGCTCCACTGAGCATTGTGTGAAGACTGAGACTTGTGCGCTGCTTTACGCTTTTTGTCATCCTCCATTCTGGTCCTCTTAGGGTAAGATTCATCTTCTTCCATCGGTGGCAGGCAGGATGATGATGTCTGCCTTTTTGCTTGATCTTTAGCTTCTTCTTCGGGTAAGGACTTCAGTGGGCATTGATCACGATAATGCCCATCCTGTTTGCAGTGGAAACAAGCCATTGGTGATGGAGGCGAAGGCTTCTTTCGTTTCATGACTTTCACGTAACCTGGTCTTTCCTCTATCTGTAGAGCTCGATCAACCAGGCTCAATAGGCTTGAAAACTTCATGGTTTGAAGGCGTTGTCTCATATTGGGTTGTAGACCTTTCATAAAGTACTCCATCCTTTTAGCTTCAGTGTTAGCTTCCTCTTGAGCATACTGGGATAACTGATAAAATTGTTGCAGATATGTTGTGATGGAGTTCTCTCCTTGTTGAAGATTAAGAAAGTCCTGATATTTTTCAGTGATAACTCTAGGAGAGATGTAAGCTTTACGGAATCTCTTCACAAAGTCTTCCCATGTAATATCTTTTTCCTTGGGGTGCATCCACTGGATAGCATTCCACCAAGTAATTGCGGGCTCGGACAACTGATAGGTGGCAAAGAGAACCTTCTCTTTATTTGTACATCGTATAGTATTCATTCTCCTCTCAACATCTTGCAACCAGTTATCTGCATTCAGTGGCTCTGTTGCTGAGGGGAATTTAGGAGGTTGAGTTTGCAGGAATGCTGTAAACTTCAATGCAGTTGCGCTTGATGCTGACACTGACTCTTCGAGTGTCACCTTGACAATGAACGGTGGCTTTAACTCTACTTGCTGCTCTGACATCTGGACTTGATCTGTGGCAGGTGCACCCTGCCTGTTGGTCTGACCACTCTGCTCTGCTGGATTCATCTGCCAATTGGGAACTTGAGATCAGCTTTGCAGCGGCTTTTGGTGAATAAGAGGGGATAAGTAAGACTTTGAATTTTCAAGGTAAGTATATGACGAAAAAGGTAAGATCGAGAGTGAAAGGGGACAGGAGAAAGCTTTGATCACAGGGGGATTACTGATAATTAAGCAAACAACATATAAGATAATGAACATAAATTTACAATATGCAGGTGGTACACAAACCACTTAGGGTTCATGATTACACCTACTTTACATTACAAAAGCACTACTACAACTCAGGGTCAGTCTAGTCTAGCGGACGACGGCTACTCTTCCAGCTGCCGACAAACGAAATTTTGAAGCTAGACAAGGAAGACAGTAAACATTTTGCCAAAGCAAAACTTATGCAGAAATAAACTAAAATAGATAAGGTAGCAACAAGAGAGGAAAAAGACAGCAATAATACTTATATTTTTCGTAAACCCTTTTTATGGCTTAAATTAAGTTTTGCGATAAAATCGCTTCCTAGTTTGCCTTAGGTCTCAACCTCCTACGGTCAAGAGCCTGCTCTGATACCACTTCTTGTAACGCCCCCGTTTCCAGGGGCGCGTACGGACACGGCATTCCGCAACTATTCACGCATGAACAGTTATGGAACGTCGCGCAAGAGTATACCATTGCATGCTTACAACAAAGTCCAGCATATATTTTACATATGGATTAGCATCCCTTTTTCGACAGCGGGGCGTGCAAGCCCAAAGTATACTTACATTACAAGAACTCCAAGATCCGCTTGAGCGCGGCCAAGACCTAAAGCCTCGGGTCTTCGACGGGGAGACCTTTCCAACACGAAATCTTGAATTGCCTTCTTTTCCTTCTGGTATCTGTGGCATAGCAAGCCTGAGTACTCCGACCCCGTACTCAGCAAATCACAAGGGAAACCTTAACTTACTACTTGCACGGATCAACAAAGGAAGGGAGTATACTTGGTTTATTACATTTGGTGGATGCAGTTTTATTTAGCAATCATTTTACAAAATGGACCAAAAACTACTTCTTAAGGACTCAGGGGTTTTTCATGAAGAGTTCAATTAACCAACTAAACAAGTTAAAGCATGTACAAAACTACTTAAGCTTTGCGGCTGGAATCACCCAAGTGACACAGCTCCAATAACCGGGAGCACGGCGTATTCGAATACCATTTATTTGACTCTGCAGAGTTTGCTCAGCTTTACCCACACGATCCCTTAACTCTCGCTAAAGAGTTAAGAAAGCCAGGTCGTTTCACTGCTCAATTCTTTATATAGGCTCTACCCGGTAGAATTCACTCGGGTCTGGACTTCACGCACACACACACGCACACACACACACAAAAGAAGACGGTGTCCGCTTCGAGTGAACTCTACCGTTGTTAGGCACCCGTAGCCCGGCCTGCCTAACCTCACTGCTCATCCTCCTGTAGAGTTTCAATCGAGTTGAGCAGCTACTAGACCAGTGTTGACAAGTCAACTCCTGTGGTTGGGCGATCACTGTGACATTTGCTCAGCGCAAGGGTTTCAGTCCTTATATTTTCACATGGTCCGCAACCTCGCCAGGCCCGCGACCTCCAACCTAGGGTAAGCAGTGGGCGAAGGCCATCTCGCGGCTCCCCACAACACCCTTACCCTAACTTCAATCCTAGGGTAAAAGATTGGCAAGGACCGTCTTGCGGTTTCCACTCCCCCTTACCCTACCTTGTGCACGCCGGCACTCTCCGCTCTAAGATACGGTGTCCCATACCACCCTACCTTAGAGTCGGGTTTTCCAAATTCTATTGGCCCCACAGCCACGACCTTATTAGTGTAACATTTTGCATGATAATAATATCCTACAATTATCTAGATTAACAGATAATTATTTCTAGGGTTACAAAGGCATGGCAACGATTTAACAGGGCATTTGTCGGTGGTGGGTTTAACTATATAACATGTCATTCTAAAATATTTTATTTTACTTTCGAATTAACATTTCAGAATTAGTTTAATGCAAATAGCGTAATAGCATAATTAGAAAACATGGGTTGCAACATGATCAAGGACTTGTGACTTGCCGTGAATCGGGACGAACTCGGCTTGCTCGAACGAAGAAGCGCCTGGATCCTGCGACTGCACTTGAGCTTCCGGAATCTCCGACACTAGCGCAACCACTGAAAATAACATAAATCCGGCTTGAGACTAATCAAGCGAGGAGAAATAATCTATTAAAAAGGAGTAAAATGCATAAATCCGCAAATGAGGAATTTTAGGAATTTAACTGGGATGAATCTATGGAAGTGGAGGCCAAAAGTGGGTCCAGAATATTATTTGGGGCAAAGTGGTGAAATTTGGGAATTTTTGGGATTTTCTGTGATTTTCTAGGATTTATTTAGATTTTCTGGGATTTTAGAAATTGATAAATCATTGGAAAATCGATATGAACAGTGCTAGTCGGCCCAAAGCAACTGTGCGGCCTGGCACTGTGCGGCCCGCGCGGCCAACGGCCAGCGCGGCCCACGGCGACGCGTGGCCTGCGGGCGAGCGCGCGCGGAGAGGCGGCGCGGGCCGAGGGAAGGCGGCCCACGCGGAGGCGGCTCGGATGGGCGACACGCGGAGGAGCGAGCGGGCGGGATGGCGAGCGAGCGGGCGATCACGATGCGGCGAGGAAGAAAGATCGGACGGCGGCGAAATAAAGGAGGCGGCCGAAACGGTACAGGCGGATCCAACGGACGACGTTAGATATTACGGAGGAGATGGACGGCCGGGGAAGAGCCTCGTCGTGGGGAGCGTCGTCTTCAACCTCCGGCCGCTACAGTGCTCCCGCAACAGAGCAGCGGTGGCGACGGCGGCCGGGGCGCCAGGGGGCTCTTCGGCGGTGACCAAAGGCATCGGCGAGTAGCTCTCGGTGAGGCGGTTCCATTTTGGGCGCTTGGGTACTGGGGAGACCAAAGGGGGAGACGGGAGAGGAAAAGGGGAAAGCTCGGTCTCTGGCGATGAAGGAGGTCGCCGGGGCCGATTGGGGTCGATCGGGGGCGGCTACACCATCTGGGGAAGGTGGAGCTCACATGGGAGGTGGCGGCAAGAGCTGGGAAGCTTCGAGGAAGTCTGGCCACGGAGAGGGTGGATCGGCCGACGGTGAACTTCGACGCCGGGGCTCCTCGGGGTTCCTCCTGGCCAGGCAAGGACACCATCGGGGTTAGGGAGTAGCAGAGGAGCTCCAAGCGAGTGGAATCGAGAAATGGGGCAACGGAGAGGGAGATTGGCTTACTAGGGCTGCCGGCGCAGGGGAGGGCGGCGACGGCGACCAGGGCGATGCGGCGTCGATTGGCGGCTCAGGGAGGAGCTCTGGAGTGGTAGGAAGGGAAAGGAGGCAGTGGAAGCACGGGGAGAGGAAAGGAGGATGAGGGAGCCGAGGAGCGGCATTTAAGCCCGGGCGGAGGGAGGAGTTCCTTCGGGGGAAAGGCAACGGGCGCGTCCACTGCGGTCAACAGAGGTATGGGGAGTTGGTGGCGAGTCTTCTCCGCGCAATGGGCAGAGACAGGGCGCTGCCAAGCGAGGTAAAGGCGACGCGACGGGAGCAGGTGAGCGGCGGCATGGCGGAGGCGCATCCGCGCGCGGGAAGGGGAGGTGGCGGCCACTGGCAGGCGGGACCAGGGCAGGAGCGAGGCAACGTGGCGCAAGGGCGTCCACCCCTTCGGACCGAGGCTGTCGGGGGCGCGGGTGCGGAGGAATCCGAGGGCGGCGCGGAGGCGGCACGGCGCGGGGCAACGTGCAGCGCACGCGCGAGGGAAAAGCGGGAAGAGGGCGGGGAGGAGCTGGCAGGTGGGGCCCGGCGGCAGGAGGTGGGGTTCGGGGTCAAAGGTGGCTGGGGAGACGGCCGGCGACGGCGAGCCGGCGGCAGGGACGGCGAGCCGGCGGCAGGGACGGCGCGGCGGGGCGCAGTGCGCAGCGCAGGCGCGTGCGCGAGGAGAAAGCGTGCGAGGGAGAGGCGCCAGCGGGGAGACGGAGGAGGAGGTCGGGCGCGGGCGCCAGGGGAAGGGGAAAGCGGGAAAGGGTGGAGCGCCGGAGGAAAGGGGGTGGCGTCCCAGCCAGAAATGGAAAGCGGCAAGAGGAAAACTTTCCCAAAAAGGAAAGTTTTGGAAAAACACTCAAAAATTCAGCAAAAATCCACAAAAATTTTTGGGGTTGAAATTTTGGGGTTTTTCGCTTGATAGTAAGTCTTTTTAGGAATCCAAGTTTTTAGTAGTGCCTAGTTATGCATCGAGAGCCTAATTTTGATATCTATGCCATGTTCTTTTTTGCTTTTAAATGGTTTTTGGCTTCTCTCAGCAATCACTGTTTACTAAACTAATAAATCAAAATCAAAAGTTATAAACCATAGCATAAAAGAACAGCTCCTTAGCCTATGCCATGTCAATTTTTTGATTGGAGGGAATATAGGGTCTGTTCTTTTTTACTGGAGCGTATAGCTTTTAGTTGTGGCTTGTGACTTTTAGGCTGTTTGTGGGAGAGATTACAGAGTAACAGAAACTCACTTGCGGTTTTTTACCGATATAAATGAAGTCAGTACCATATATACTATAATTAACTAGTAGGTCCTATCTTAAAAAGATACTCCGTTTAAAAGCTTGTTACTATAAAAAAAAGTCGAAAACAGCTTTTAGAAGCTGGAAAAAACAGGACCATAGAGAGGGAAGAGAGAATATGCTTGATACTCATGCAAGTATAGACTTTTTAAGAAACGAAGATTTTAGTAGTGAGTAGATTATGTAGTAGGAAGCTTGTCACTTATTTTATGGGCTCATCTCTATCACTACCATATCATTCATTGGGGAGCTTATTACTAATTAATTCACTGTGAGTTCTAGTAACAAGCTTTAGTATCAATGACGGTGGTTTCTAAAATCCAACCTACAAACCTTTAGGAGCCCCTGAAAGCCTCTCATATTACTATCATAAAATCATCAATTTAATAGCCTCTCTTTTTTTTTTGCCCTGAATGCAGAGAGCAAGATACAAAAGTGGCCTAGAAAGGCCAGCGACCCACCTGAGTAAAAAAAAATAGTCGGACGCGTCATAGACCAATTTGAGACCCTACCACGTAACTCTCGTATTATTGATTGCAGCACTGCATTGGAGCCCCAACCCAACTTGTACATGTCAACTCATCAAGAATTTACAGCCTTTTTATTTTTTACTTTACTTATAATTTATAGTATAGTAATTATATTTTAAACAAAATATCTTTTTAAGATGAAGTCTACTAATCAATTGTAGTAGATATTATATTAAATTCAACTGTACCGGTCAAAATCGCACACGACTGTCTCTTTTCGTACTCTCTCTCACGAACACCTATAATTCAAAACCCATAAACTATAAGCCGCAGTTGAAAATATAACTCATCTAGAATTTACAGCAATCTGATCAAAGCGGGCGCAATTTTGGGCAACAATAGGGAACGTGTACTCCTACGGCTAGCGATCTGTGGCTACTCTCATCCAAACGACCGTGGCAAATGCCTTGTTAAGGAAGCCATTGTAGCCGTAAGCGCCCACGAGCGTCGTGTTACATGTACGTCCACGGTCGGTTCAAGCCGCTCCGAGAGCAACAAAGCTTCCCCGTTTTCTTCCTCCTGTTCCTATCCATGTTTCCTTTCAATCAATGGCTGAGGTTTCTATCTATAGGTTCTACATTATAAACAATAAAAAAACATATGTATGCCACGTAAACAAAAACACCGAGAGAGCAGGAAAAACGGAACAGCAAAACCGCGTTCCTCCGAGAGCTACCTTCACCTTGAAGAGGGCAGTGGTCGAGCCGGGCTGCCGGTGCTTGCCAAGCATCAGCATGCGCAGTGGTGATCGGTTCGGCTTAAAAGCTCATGGCTGAAAACACTGTAGCTGACATAGCCTTATTTAGCATAATTAAATTTAAAAATATAAAAAATATGTTAGCCCATTACGTATAATACAAACAAATACGGGAAAAAAAGAACCGGCAAAAAAGCTCAACAAAAAGCCAAAAGTTCAGAAAAAGACGAAATTTATGAATAGTGAAAAATAAGTCAGAATCCAAAAGCCGAAGCCGAATTGATCAGGTTCGTATTGACGGTATGCGCTTCTGTATCACAGAATAGATCTGCATAAATAATTCTGAGTCCCAAACACTATCATCACATAGCCATTTGCGCTCGAGGAAATTCCATGGGAATTATAGTGGCACATTTCATCTATTTGTGAAGCCCATATACAATTGCATTTTTTATCGTGCAATCAAAGTACAATACAACTAAAAAGTTTCCGAAAAATATAGATGCACTTCGTAGTTTACTTTACCTATGTATAAAATCTCATATTCAAATTCATTTTACATTAAGAATAACAAACATGAGAAAATTTTGAACTCTTACTATTTGTTTGATTTTTTTGATACTCTTAGTATAGAATGAATCTAGATTTGAAATTTTATATATAATGATTATTGAAAGAAGCTGAAAAGAACAACACTGCCTTTTGGTTGGATAAATCAAAAGATAATATGAACACCCGGCTTTTCGAAGCGGCTTTCTTACTGCATCACTTTTGTCTTGCTCTGGAGATATATAAGGTAGTCGGTCATGGACATATCAGGCAACCAACTCATCTTGTTTCCGTATTGCACACGTATCTCTTTCTCACTTTCTCTATCGTTCATGTGCTCATTCTAAAAATTATTTCTTTTAATCAGTACTTATTTATTTTCAGCTAAAAGTCATCTGCTGCAAGCAATGACGCCCTTCTGTGTTGTTAGATTAACGAAACGATGGGTTGGTACTCAACTCTTGCCAAGTAAGACTGCCAAGACATACGCTGACGCTAGTCACTTCATATGACAGCTGCTCCATGAGTCCATGACATTCACAGGGCACTTTCTAGTATGAAGTACAGTAAGTAAAATGTGTTGTTTTTCTTGTTGGGCCCGCGGCAGCAGCTGCTGAAGGCGACACCGATGGCGGCCCACACGTTCCTGCCGGACCTCCAGTCGGCCGGAGTCCGTGGAGGTGGACCCCCATGGAGCGCCGCCACGAGCCCGACTTCCCCGGCCACGCCGAGCCCATCGTCAGGCCCAAGATTACCACTCCCGCCATCGCCCACCGCGAGATGACGGCGGCGACGACGGCAAGCCACGACGCCGCCCCGGTCGGTGGTCTCGTCCTAATCCAAGCACAGGCCGATGCGGGCCACGAAGGGAGGGCCTCCGCCGTCGAGCCACGGCGGCAGCATCCGCGACGACAACGAAAGCCTGACGAGCTGCCCGGCGTTCGGCGTGCCCAACTACATGACGCCCACGCGGTCGTGCCTTTTTCGTTTTTGAGGGGTCAGCGGCTGTGATGTAAATGCGGTGACGAGTCCATCGAACTGACGCTGCATGCATGCGTTCATTTGTGCGTTCTTTGTCATGCCATGCTTTGCTCGGTGCTGGAAAATTCATGCCTCAAGATTCTGCGTGTTAACTTCCTTCCTTCGACGTTTCACCAATGTACATATGTACCCATCCTGTACGTAGGAAAAATTGTCAGCCTGCCACATTGTTTTTACGACTAATAAGAAAGTTAGTTGTAGCCTAATCAGTCTAATCAGTAAACATAATGATCATTGTGCGTTCGATAATGACGGGGATATTTATGTCACGAGCTCAACAACATGTTGTATTCCTGTCTTGGAGCGTTTGACATCTCAAAATCAAAATACATACTGAAGATTTTAACACCCCTAGTAGCTAGTTGTCACATTGAGCTTGAAAAACAGGACCCACTCGTTCCTGACCACAAGGGCGGTACCAGTGGGTGGATGTGGCAGGCCTCTTAGGCACTGTTCTAACCAACCTTTTACTTTTGACCTTGAGAAACCATAAGTTGAATTAAGTATCTTTTTAATATGGTTTTTATAAGTTATTTATAATAGTCTCCATAAAATCATTTTAAACGGAGTGATTTTTCAATACGAGTATCTCCTACTCTCTAAATCTGAAGTCAAACCATAAAAATTCTTAAGAGGCCTTCAGAGGCTGGTCAGAAGCATGGTCTGGCAAGAAAAGGCACTAGCACTGGCCTGTCCAAGTGTGGATCGGGCCTAAAGTTCAGACCAGGTCGCGATGATAGCATGCTGCGATGATAACCAAAAAAAAGTCGGCTCCAAGATTCCAGGCTAGGGCCGGAGCAGTCAATGGGCTGGAATGGAAACCAGCCGGTTGCAGACTTCTTCCCGGGTGCCCTTTTGTTTCTCCTTTTACGACACTCTCTCCACTTTATAGTATATGTTCAATGTATTAAGAATTACCGATATTTATGTACGAGGAAGAGTGCAGTTTGTAACGCCCCCGTTTCCAGAGGCGTGTACGGACACAGCATTCCGCAACTATTCACGCATGAACAGTTATGGAGTGTCGCGCAAGAGTATACCATTGCATGCTTACAACAAAAATCCAGCATATATTTCATATATGGAATAACATCCAGTTTTGACAGCGGGGCGTGCAAGCCCAAAGTATAAATACATTACAAGAAACTACCAGAATCCGCTTGAGCGCGGCGAAGACCTAAAGGCACGAGTTCTCGTCGAAGAAGAGGTCCTTCGGGACGTCCTCGACGGGAAGACCTTTCCAACACGAAATCTTGAATTGCCTTCTTTTCCTTCTGGTATCTGTGGCATTTGCAAGCCTGAGTACTCCGACCCCGTACTCAGCAAATCACAAGGGAAACTCTACTTTACTATATGCACGGATCAACAAAGGAAGGGAGTATACTTGGTTTATTAACTTTGAGTGGATGCATTTTTATTTGCAAACATTTTTATAAAACGGACCCAAAACTACCCCTCAAGATCTCAGGGGTTTTCATGAAAGGTTAATTAGCCAACTGAACAAGTTAAGGCATGTACAAAATTACTTAAGCTTCGCGGCTGGAATCACCCAAGTGACACAGCTCCAATAACCGGGAGCACGGCGTATTCGAATACCATTTATTTGACTTTGCAGAGTTTGCTCAGCTTTACCCACACGATCCCTTAACTCCCGCGACAGAGTTAAGAAAGCCAGGTCGTTTCACTGCTCAATTCTTTATATAGGCTCTACCCGGTAGAATTCCCTCGGGTCTGGACTTCACACACACACGCCACAAAGAAAGAAAATCATTGTCCGCTTCGAGTGAACTCTACCGTTGTTAGGCACCCGCAGCACGGCCTGCCTAACCTTTGTTACCCAAACACCTTCTCCACAACACCTGTAGAGTTTCATCTAATGGGCTTGAGACCCCAATAGACCAATTGTTGTGCATATACTATCTAATCAATCATGGGGACAGCACAACAAAGGATTCTAAGCTGTTCAAGTATATGGAACGAATCTACATTTGGAAGTTCAAGTTTACTAAGTTCACGGGGACCTGATGCACCTATACAATTGTTATCCACGCCACCAAGAAAAAAGGATTAAATTTCCACCATGTCATCACAAACCTATTGCATATCAAATTATCAAATAGCAAAATCTAAACCTGAAGAGAATCCCTTGGTGAGGTTATTTGCATGGTGTAGACATTGATGTGGAAGAAACCTGAAGAGAATCCCTTGCTGTCATACCATTGCAAATGATACTTCCATTGATGGTGCAGAGGAACTCATGAAATTAACAAAAGACAAAGGAAAACATTTGATGGACAGATTTTTAAGATCTGTCAGCAACCAGATGACTAACAAGTAACAGATTTTTAGGATTCAAATAGAAATGACAGTTCCAGGTCAAGCAACAAGTGGAGTACAACTCAATGGGAATGACCAAATTCATCTAGAGTCCCAGAACTCTGATTTCATTCCTATCTGCTATAATCAGAAGAAAGATACGATGTAACCTGACACTGCTAGTTGATTAATCCACAATGCAACCATATTTCCAAGGAATAGGCTATGGATTTTGATTAAAGTATACTACAGTCTGACGTTGGTCCGGGAATCTATTCTGCACCTTTCAAATAAATTTTGACTGTACAATGACATTGACATTGAGCCGTCCTTAATGTTTAAAATGGTAAACTGACAGTATCTAGGGCAGGTGAATTTTGGAAGGGCAAACACACCAGCTGGCCCGGGAAGTAACCAGCAGAAGCGATGCAAACAATCTAACAATTGAGCACACAACAAATGGAAATAGCATGTAAAGAGCTTCCATAGCAGCACACAACAAATTCACAATACCTTTGGCAAATGAAGATCAATCAGCTCGGCCTTCTCAGTTTGCACATCACTCAAGAATGAAAAGTCTCCATAGAAGCACAATGAGGGGGAAAAACTGAAACTTACCATCAAACTTCTTTACATTAAGAGCCTCAAACGACGACTCCAATGTCGAAGCTGGTGAAATCTGCACAAATGAAGCAGCATGAGCAATAATCAAGCAGAATTGAAGTGAAAAAGAAAAAAGAAAATCAGTGATCCATTCAAAGAGATGTAACCTCCTATCAACATCCTTTTTGTTGGTGCCCTCTTCTTGGGCAGGCTCTGCATCGCCGCCTTCTCCCAAATCTTCAATGGCAATCACCAAATAAAGACATTGTAAGATTATGACAAAAGCATGAAACAGATAAATACTTCCACTGTTATCATTAAAAAATGAAAACAACAATTTGTATCAGCTTCACCTACCACTCTTCTTGAGCACAAGGTTGCCTTGCCCTGCCCACCAAATGTCGATGTGGACAGCCAAAATATTACAGCCCCACATGTCTCCATGGAGCTCAGAGCATTTGATTCAAGAGCCCCTAATGTTGCAAAACCATATATACTAAGTGGAGTGCAGAACCACTGCCAGAGCATTTGTGCCCTACTGTTGGCCTCTTGCTAACTTGAATTCAATTGACTAAATATACAAAAAAAAATCATACTTCATCTTTTCCTAAATGTAGGTCGATTTGCGGCATGTGTGCTTTTTCTAACTTCAACTCCACATATTTGTATAAGTATCAAGATTGACCACAAGAACATAGCGTTATAGCATTGCTATAGAAAATGATTTCAAAATATTATGTATCTTCAGTTTGAGTAGTATATATTGCTAAAAGATCAATGATCAAAGTTGTTCATTTCCGATAGCAGAGGCAAGATTATTAAGGAAATTGGGAACCCTAGAACCACAGCTCAGTTCTATCAGGGCAATATCTAAACCAACACCGAGCAGATGAGTTCATCTGGGTAGATCAGAGATGCACGTACCAGTGTTGCGCCTGTTCATGACGATGAACTGGAACCTCGGCTGCGTGTTCCTACATGCAACCCAACACATTCCAGAAATAATTAGAACTGCAGACACATGCAAAAAAAAACACCGATCCAAACCCTAAACCCCTTCCCAAAAAATCTCCCCTCCTCACCTCTTCACCACAAAGATGAGCTGAGGACTCCCATCGATAACATGCAACTCTTGAAATTACAGAAAGATGATAACGAAGGAATTAGCAGCACAAACAGGCAGAGAAAGGGAATGAGAAAAAAAAGCATTAGTATAATGAACAAGCTCCAAACTGGTTTCGGTAAGGTATCTAATCAGAAGAGAGAAATCAAGGTTACTCATGCTATACCAGTGATAGCTAATTTATTTTAAAAAAGCAGTATATAATAATCACATGCATAACTGACGTGCATCTAAAATCAAAGCTCAATACAGCGCATATAAAAACCTTGAAGTTACATAAATCAATCCATGGTAGAAACAAGACAAGTCAATTGCAATACATTCAATGATAATCCAATTTGTATCAGCTTCACCTACCACTCTCATTAATAGTCACAGGGAGATCCTTCTGGGAGTGGTTGATTGCAGGATTCAAGAGAAGATAAACAGGGCTTTCGTTAACGTCCATCAGCTGGATAATAAAAGGAGTAAGTCACGCAAAGAGGCAAATCAATAATATATAGAGCAGGTCTCAAAAGAATATCAATGTCGATAAGCAATTCTTCAACTATCGTAAAGTTGATGAAACTTCTGGTCATGTTCTACATTTCATTTGGTCACAAAACTTGAGCAAAGCTCAGAATAGAGCTTGAGGACAGCTGAATATAATCTCAACATAAGTAATACCTGTTATTGCTGGCCATGACATAAGCTATATAAAAGGAGTATCACTACAAGACAGCTCAACCTGATGAAAGAAACAAAAGCAGAATACAAAATCAAATTGTTTGTAACTTGAAAGAAAATTAACAGTTCTTGCAGTCAATTCACCTTTGATTTTATGTCTTCAATCAACTTAAAAAGAGTGCTCCCTTTTGGCAATCGTACAAAGTGCAACGACACCTGATAAGTAAGCATTTTCGCAGGATATGATCAGAAAGATAGAAGCGGTTGCAAGCATAGAACGGGTGCAAACTAACCTCATTGTTTGTAGCATGATGAAAAGCAACTCTCAATGTTTTCAAACCTTGCAGTTCTGGCAAAGGAATGTCCAGTATCTCGTAATACCGTATGTCAGCCATCTGCTAAATCAAAGGAAGCTCAAGCAATCATATGTAAAAGGAAATCAACAAGAACACTTGAAAAAGGTGCCAAACCTGATTGAAATGACTTAGCATGTCCGAGAGATGATCAAGACCTCTGTACTTGATGTAGTGAGGTTTCGGCAGCTGTGAATATGGATTGTGTTGTGTAAGGCGGAGTTTCGAAGGATCATCCAGACCAAGATGAAGCGCAACTTTGTCGACAACATCATCATATGTGGAACGCTTTGAACTTCACAAGTATAAAAATGTAAAATAAGTTATTGAATTATTGCCATAAGAAAAAAAATATCACTGTGTTAAGGTTCAAATGAATTTTGAGACATACAGCTCCAGAGAGAAGCCATCTTCTTTTGGCTTCTCAAGCAATCTGAAATGGACAACCTATGGTAAACAAGTTAACAACAATCATTTTCAGGGGGAAACAACAAATGAAGTACCAGATTTTATCGTGTTTTGGCTTCATCACCGGTCCGTCGTCGCCGCCGAAGTCGCCCATCCCGTCGTCGCCGCCGGCCGCCGGGATGTCGAAGTCTTCGTCCATGGCGGGGGCGGGTGAGATGTGCGGCTAGGGATCTCCAGCCGGATCCGGGCGGGAGTCGGCCTGGCGACGGCCTCTTTGCGGACGCTGGCGGCGCGCCTCCCTGGTCCGAGCAGTGACGGTGGAGTCGGCCGGATCCACGGGCGAGGAGGCTGGCCTGACGGAGGAGACGGCCGGATCCGGGGCGGGCGGCGGTCGGCGCGACCGGAGAAGGCCTGGAGAAGGCCGGATCCGGGTGGTCCATCCAGATCCGATTCTGGATGTAGTGAGAGCACGAGGAGGGCGCGCTGGGGTGGAGACGGGTATAGGAGGCGGCGGCGGCGCGGGTGGGGGCAGGAGGAGGCGGCGGCCTCGAGCGCGGGGTGGGAGGTGGGAGGCGGCGCGGGGTGGGAGGGAGGGGAGGAGGCGGCGGCGCGGGGTGGGGAAGAGGAGGAGGCGGCGCGGGGTGGGGAGGAGGAGGCGGCGGGGTCACGGGGTGGGAAGGAGGCGGCGGCGGGCGGCGGAGAGGAGGAGGCGGGGAGAGGCGGAGCAGGAGGCGAGGACCAGGCGACCGCGCCAAACCCTAGCTCTGCATGCGGGGAGAGGCGGGTGGGGAGGCGGCGGCGGCTGAGCGGGGGAGGAGGAGGAGCGGGGGAGACGGAGACGGAGGAGCAGCGAGGGCGGAGCGGAGAGCGGGACTGCGGAGGAGGCCCACGCGTGCGTGACTGCAGAGGAGAGCGGGACGCGGGAGGGGTACTGCAGATCCATTGAAGGATGACCGTCGGATATGGTAGAGTAAGGAGAGAGAATAGAGGAGAGTTAATCTGGTGCGCACGTTTTTATGATGGTGTATTTCTGGGTGCATATTGTGGTGTGGACGTAGTTAAGGTCATGACTGTGGAGCAGGTAATTGTTGGGTGGATGTAGGATAATTTTAACTGGTGCTTTATTAGATTAGATTAGATGCGTTACCTTGTTATCAATTCTTTTCTGTTGTATTGGGTTATTCATATGCTCATCAGACCGACAGAAAAGGTAAAATGTGTTGCACTGATCTGGATAACGCGATCATTGCTGCAATCAAATATATATACCTGCATAATGGTGAATTTACTTATTAATCGGAATCTTGATGATCTCATAAAAATGTTGGCCTTGACCCTCTCGGAAAATTCTTTTGAAGAACTATGGGATGAATTCAACATATGTTGCTCCTTTGGCTCGTTTTTAGCATGTAAATTGCAAACTCTGAACAAATAGTCTCTACCAATCGAATATTGCGTGACATTGTGCAGTGTAGAGTGTAGTTTGCCAGGTCTCAAAATATATTGGATGGAATAATGTGGTTACCCTTTAGTTTGTTATCTGTTGTACATTGGCTTATTCTATATCCATCAGTATGACAGGAGAGGTAAAATAGAAACAATTATAGCGGTAGAACGTTTGATAGTCACATCGTTTTTATCTCACTGCTCTATTGTCTTTGACTGCTGTGCAGCCTGATAGCCTTGTCACCAAGAGGCTCGCTGCATTTGGTTTTGTGCTGTATGGGGTTGTTTCCATTCTCTCCAACACCCCGAGCCTCATGAAGGATGCAGGTGTCTCGGTGGGACTTCGGCGGGCTGTCTTGCTCTGCGTTGGATTGATCTGGATACTAGCCAGTATTGGAGTTCCTTGCACACTATTTGGAAGAAGTAGGTTGGAACATCACGTGTCTCAACATACTGCTCATCTTGGTCTGCTCGGGATCACCTTGCTTATTAGCCTTCACATCGGATGGATGCTGCCCAACAACTTCTGGAGGCCAGATGGTGATTATCTTAGCTTTTGGTCGGCAGGAGGGTTCGTATTCTTGTTGTCCTTAGGCGTCATTGGGCACGTTGCCTCATGGGCCGTGGTAAATACCTTTTCTTGTTCTTTTGTTTGTTTGTTCAAACTACTCTATAAGTGATTCTATAGCTATAAATGGTGTGCACGATTGCATTGGATGCAGAGCTTGGTTTCGGGCGAGGAGAGCACGAAGCCATCAGCATCAGCTTGAGCAGATATGACCACTCTGATTCGCTTGTCCTGGTAAATTCTTACGAACTGTTTCTTCTGTTGTTTTGTCTGTTTACACTAATTGGAATGCGATGTTTTACGCAGAATTTACACTGGAATGTTGGTGCGTTTTGGGGGAGAATTGAGCAAGGTGTGAATGCATGAGGATACTGCTGACTGACTACAGGAAAGGGAGAGTGAATTCTGTTGACGTGTTGAGTCTAGAGGCTGGGAGAGCTATACTGTGAAAGTCTGAATAGAGCATGATTTTTTGCCCTTTTTTTTTGAGACCCAGAGTAGGATACTCTGTTGCCTTGCTGAGATCATTCAAGGAGAGAAACTGTGAATGTGTACCGTACTAGATGATTTTGTTCGATTTGTATCTCCTCGGTCGTAAAACATATATTTTTCTTGCTCTAATTCGGTTGCTTGCTTAGTTGCTTTTACCATGAGAAATTGGTAATTTCCCAGTGGGGCCAGATAATTCATCGCCACTTAAGATTTATTTCACTGGAAGCTCGTTTGATGTTTCAATACTTTAAGGGGAGTGTACCACTACCGATTACTGTATATGTGGGAGGAAGCGACATGTGTGACCGCATCATGCGGTCATGATGGGGTGCAAAAAAGCTATTAGGGTCCAAAATTACTTCAATTACACTCGTTAATTGGTTAAACATTGAATAAGTTGATTTTAGATTAAATTAAATTTTGGTTTGGTTCGATTCTAAAAATGCTTCCCAACTATTTGATAATATAATATTGAATCAAACTATATTAATTTTAGAAAAAAAAACTAATAAAACGAGAACAAGACGCCATATCTATCCTATATTAATTTTAGAGGAAAAAAAACTCGATAACCTGGTTCGATATCCATCCGGCCGGTGTCATCTACTCATCCTGCACGGCCCAAATCGTCCGCAAGGCAGCAGATGCACGGAAGGAAGCCCATCGGCGGCGGGGCCCGTGACGGAAACGTGAGACAATCAATCCGAGCAGATTAGTCTCCCCGGGCCATACTACACATACGAGCAGGAGCAGACTATTTATTAATCTCGCCCTCGCGTCCGTACGTACGTCCTCCCTTGACCTACGTACTCAGTAGATGGCGACCGATCTCGACGTGCCCACCGGCGGCGCGCGTATGGCCCTTGCCGACGACGCCACGGCGGTCCGCCGCATGGAGGAAGGCGATGGCGGGGTGGCCCTCGGCTACCCGCTCATCCAAGGCCGCGACGGGAGGCCGGCGGCCGTCGGTTACCCGCTGGCCGAGGAGCCACAGCCGTCGACGCCCGAGACCGACACAAGTTGCTGCACGCCCGACTGCAAGATGTTCATGCAGGTACGAGTCTGACTTACATTATATTACTACAGGTATTATTAATCTTCACGTTAATTAACGTCGTTTATGACACCTTGATCGTCATTCGCATCGCTTCATGCACGCCCGACTGCAAGAAGCTGTTGCTCGATGAGGACGGTTTATTATTTGTGGTTTTAGCTAGTAACTTGGGGCTCTAAACGGCGATGTCGGGTTCATATCGAATTGGCTTCAGCGTGTCGAATATTGGGTTACATGTTTCTGTGTCGGAAATTGAATTTGCTCGTAGTTTTATGTTACACGTTCATGTATAATGCTTTAGGATATTTCTAATTAGTGTTATCTTAACTATCTCTTACTTATATTAAGTGGGTAAAATCCTATGTGGAAAAGAGAGGAGGTGATGAGAGATAATATACTGTCCTTTATGCAGCATATGGCTTAGCCTGTAAACCAATGCGAATAGTGAGAGGTTGTGACATATGATGTTATGGTAAAAATACTATAAAATAGTTAGAGAAATTATTTACTATTAGAAAGCTTATATCTATTGCTGTCTCTAAATGAAGTAGAAACCTTAAAAACAATTTTAAGGGGTAAACTATTGTATATATTCTTATAGTACCAAAAGAACGTTGAATAATCATCAATAAGCATAACTAGTGTATGGAGATCATCCCCTTTGGTACGATAACCACCTAATTATTATCTTTAAGCACTATATTTAATGCATGCATGTAGAGAATATATATATACATATATAAAGTATAAAGGGAACATCACACTAATTTTATATTAGAACATAAAATACGTTCTATATTTATAGACAAGATTATTTAAAAAACAATTACGGATGAGGGTGGTGAAACAGAGAGAGCAGTATTTTGAATGAATCCGGCACGATGAATGTAACACCTCTGCTCTATTATTGCAGGCCTTTATGATTGTCGTCGGGTTCGTATTGCTTACCGAGTTCTTCCTGTGCGTGATTTTTCAGTCGGCTCCGAGCCCTGTCACTTTGTTAATATCCTTGCCTATCGTGTTCTTGGTGTTTGCTGCGTCCTTTGTTGGATGTCTCGCGATGATAGTATGCTGCGCTGATAACCAAAAAAAAGTCGGCTCCAAGATTCCAGGCTAGCCCCGGAGCAGTCAATGGGCTGGAATGGAAACCAGCCGGTCGCAGACTCCTTCCCGGGCGCCTCTTTTTTTCTCCTTTTACGACACTCTCTCCACTTTATAGTATATGTTCAATGTATTAAGAATTAGTGCAGTTAATATAATTTCTCCTAGTTAATGATGTGAAAGATGTAAGTGGCTGGAAATCATCATTTAGTAGTTGAGGCAAGCAATGTCCAATTCCATCAACAACAAAGTGCTATTTTGCGATACGCACGTTCATACAACATCATTGATAAGGGTACTTCCAACGATCCAACTTACTTGATATTTAGTGTATGCCATGTTTTCTTTTGTGAGGTGGAATAGTGAAGAGGGAAGAGAGAAGATGCTTGATAGTAAGTCTTTTTAGGAAACCGAGTTTTTAGTAGTGCCTAGTTATGCATCGGGAGCCTAATTTTGATATCTATGTCATGTTCTTTTTTGCTTTTAAATGGTTTTTGACTTCTCTCAGCAATCACTGTTTACTAAACTAATAAATCAAAATCAAAAGTTATAAACCATAGCATAAAAGAACAGCTCCTTAGCCTATGCCATGTCAATTTTTTGATTGGAGGGAATATAGGGTCTGTTCTTTTCTACTGGAGCGTATAGCTTTTAGTTGTGGCTTGTGACTTTTAGGCTGTTTGTGGGAGAGATTACAGAGTAACAGAAACTCACTTGCGGTTTTTTACCGATATAAATGAAGTCAGTACCATATATACTATAATTAACTAGTAGGTCCTATCTTAAAAAGATACTCCGTTTAAAAGCTCGTTACTATAAAAAAAAGTCGAAAACAGCTTTTAGAAGCTGAAAAAAACAGGACCATAGAGAGGGAAGAGAGAATATGCTTGATACTCATGCAAGTATAGACTTTTTAAGAAACGAAGATTTTAGTAGTGAGTAGATTATGTAGTAGGAAGCTTGTCACTTATTTTATGGGCTCATCTCTATCACTACCATATCATTCATTGGGGAGCTTATTACTAATTAATTCACTGTGAGTTCTAGTAACAAGCTTTAGTATCAATGACGGTGGTTTCTAAAATCCAACCTACAAACCTTTAGGAGCGCCCTGAAAGCCTCTCATATTACTATCATAAAATCATCAATTTAATAGCCTCTCTTTTTTTTTGCGTGACATTGCATTAATGCAGAGAGCAAGATACAAAAGTGGCCTAGAAAGGCCAGCGACCCACCTGAGTAAAAAAAATAGTCGGACGCGTCATAGACCAATTTGAGACCCTACCATGTAACTCTCGTATTATTGATTGCAGCACTGCATTGGAGCCCCAACCCAACTTGTACATGTCAACTCATCAAGAATTTACAGCCTTTTTATTTTTTACTTTACTTATAATTTATAGTATAGTAATTATCTTTTAAACAAAATATCTTTTTAAGATGAAGTCTACTAATCAATTGTAGTAGATATTATATTAAATTCAACTGTACCGGTCAAAATTGCACACGACTGTCTCTTTTCGTACTCTCTCTCACGAACACCTATAATTCAAAACCCATAAACTATAAGCCGCAGTTGAAAATATAACTCATCTAGAATTTACAGCAATCTGATCAAAGCGGGCGCAATTTTGGGCAACAATAGGGAACGTGTACTCCTACGGCTAGCGATCTGTGGCTACTCTCATCCAAACGACCGTGGCAAATGCCTTGTTAAGGAAGCCATTGTAGCCGTAAGCGCCCACGAGCGTCGTGTTACATGTACGTCCACGGTCGGTTCAAGCCGCTCCGAGAGCAACAAAGCTTCCCCGTTTTCTTCCTCCTGTTCCTATCCATGTTTCCTTTCAATCAATGGCTGAGGTTTCTATCTATAGGTTCTACATTATAAACAATAAAAAAACATATGTATGCCACGCAAACAAAAACACCGAGAGAGCAGGAAAAACGGAACAGCAAAACCGCGTTCCTCCGAGAGCTACCTTCACCTTGAAGAGGGCAGTGGTCCAGCCGGGCTGCCGGTGCTTGCCAAGCATCAGCATGCGCAGTGGTGATCGATTCGGCTTAAAAGCTCATGGCTGAAAACACTGTAGCTGACAGAGCCTTATTTAGCATAATTAAATTTAAAAATATAAAAAATATGTTAGCCCATTACGTATAATACAAACAAATACGGGAAAAAAAGAACCGGCAAAAAAGCTCAACAAAAAGCCAAAAGTTCAGAAAAAGACGAAATTTATGAATAGTGAAAAATAAGTCAGAATCCAAAAGCCGAAGCCGAATTGATCAGGTTCGTATTGACGGTATGCGCTTCTGTATCACAGAATAGATCTGCATAAATAATTCTGAGTCCCAAACACTATCATCACATAGCCATTTGCGCTCGAGGAAATTCCATGGGAATTATAGTGGCACATTTCATCTATTTGTGAAGCCCATATACAATTGCATTTTTTATCGTGCAATCAAAGTACAATACAACTAAAAAGTTTCCGAAAAATATAGATGCACTTCGTAGTTTACTTTACCTATGTATAAAATCTCATATTCAAATTCATTTTACATTAAGAATAACAAACATGAGAAAATTTTGAACTCTTACTATTTGTTTGATTTTTTTGATACTCTTAGTATAGAATGAATCTAGATTTGAAATTTTATATATAATGGTTATTGAAAGAAGCTGAAAAGAACAACACTGCCTTTTGGTTGGATAAAGCAAAAGATAATATGAACACCCGGCTTTTTGAAGCGGCTTTCTTACTGCATCACTTTTGTCTTGCTCTGGAGATATATAAGGTAGTCGGTCATGGACATATCAGGCAACCAACTCATCTTGTTTCCGTATTGCACACGTATCTCTTTCTCACTTTCTCTATCGCTCATGTCCTCATTCTAAAAATTATTTCTTTTAATCAGTACTTATTTATTTTCAGCTAAAAGTCATCTGCTGCAAGCAATGACGCCCTTCTGTGTTGTTAGATTAACGAAACGATGGGTTGGTACTCAACTCTTGCCAAGTAAGACTGCCAAGACATACGCTGACGCTAGTCACTTCATATGACAGCTGCTCCATGAGTCCATGACATTCACAGGGCACTTTCTAGTATGAAGTACAGGAAGTAAAATGTGTTGTTTTTCTTGTTGGGCCCGCGGCAGCAGCTGCTGAAGGCGACACCGATGGCGGCCCACACGTTCCTGCCGGACCTCCAGTCGGCCGGAGTCCGTGGAGGTGGACCCCCATGGAGCGCCGCCACGAGCCCGACTTCCCCGGCCACGCCGAGCCCATCGTCAGGCCCAAGATTACCACTCCCGCCATCGCCCACCGCGAGATGACGGCGGCGACGACGGCAAGCCACGACGCCGCCCCGGTCGGTGGTCTCGTCCTAATCCAAGCACAGGCCGATGCGGGCCACGAAGGGAGGGCCTCCGCCGTCGAGCCACGGCGGCAGCATCCGCGACGACAACGAAAGCCTGACGAGCTGCCCGGCGTTCGGCGTGCCCAACTACATGACGCCCACGCGGTCGTGCCTTTTTCGTTTTTGAGGGGTCAGCGGCTGTGATGTAAATGCGGTGACGAGTCCATCGAACTGACGCTGCATGCATGCGTTCATTTGTGCGTTCTTTGTCATGCCATGCTTTGCTCGGTGCTGGAAAATTCATGCCTCAAGATTCTGCGTGTTAACTTCCTTCCTTCGACGTTTCACCAATGTACATATGTACCCATCCTGTACGTAGGAAAAATTGTCAGCCTGCCACATTGTTTTTACGACTAATAAGAAAGTTAGTTGTAGCCTAATCAGTCTAATCAGTAAACATAATGATCATTGTGCGTTCGATAATGACGGGGATATTTATGTCACGAGCTCAACAACATGTTGTATTCCTGTCTTGGAGCGTTTGACATCTCAAAATCAAAATACATACTGAAGATTTTAACACCCCTAGTAGCTAGTTGTCACATTGAGCTTGAAAAACAGGACCCACTCGTTCCTGACCACAAGGGCGGTACCAGTGGGTGGATGTGGCAGGCCTCTTAGGCACTGTTCTAACCAACCTTTTACTTTTGACCTTGAGAAACCATAAGTTGAATTAAGTATCTTTTTAATATGGTTTTTATAAGTTATTTATAATAGTCTCCATAAAATCATTTTAAACGGAGTGATTTTTCAATACGAGTATCTCCTACTCTCTAAATCTGAAGTCAAACCATAAAAATTCTTAAGAGGCCTTCAGAGGCTGGTCAGAAGCATGGTCTGGCAAGAAAAGGCACTAGCACTGGCCTGTCCAAGTGTGGATCGGGCCTAAAGTTCAGACCAGGTCGCGATGATAGCATGCTGCGATGATAACCAAAAAAAAGTCGGCTCCAAGATTCCAGGCTAGGGCCGGAGCAGTCAATGGGCTGGAATGGAAACCAGCCGGTTGCAGACTTCTTCCCGGGTGCCCTTTTGTTTCTCCTTTTACGACACTCTCTCCACTTTATAGTATATGTTCAATGTATTAAGAATTACCGATATTTATGTACGAGGAAGAGTGCAGTTTGTAACGCCCCCGTTTCCAGAGGCGTGTACGGACACAGCATTCCGCAACTATTCACGCATGAACAGTTATGGAGTGTCGCGCAAGAGTATACCATTGCATGCTTACAACAAAAATCCAGCATATATTTCATATATGGAATAACATCCAGTTTTGACAGCGGGGCGTGCAAGCCCAAAGTATAAATACATTACAAGAAACTACCAGAATCCGCTTGAGCGCGGCGAAGACCTAAAGGCACGAGTTCTCGTCGAAGAAGAGGTCCTTCGGGACGTCCTCGACGGGAAGACCTTTCCAACACGAAATCTTGAATTGCCTTCTTTTCCTTCTGGTATCTGTGGCATTTGCAAGCCTGAGTACTCCGACCCCGTACTCAGCAAATCACAAGGGAAACTCTACTTTACTATATGCACGGATCAACAAAGGAAGGGAGTATACTTGGTTTATTAACTTTGAGTGGATGCATTTTTATTTGCAAACATTTTTATAAAACGGACCCAAAACTACCCCTCAAGATCTCAGGGGTTTTCATGAAAGGTTAATTAGCCAACTGAACAAGTTAAGGCATGTACAAAATTACTTAAGCTTCGCGGCTGGAATCACCCAAGTGACACAGCTCCAATAACCGGGAGCACGGCGTATTCGAATACCATTTATTTGACTCTGCAGAGTTTGCTCAGCTTTACCCACACGATCCCTTAACTCCCGCGACAGAGTTAAGAAAGCCAGGTCGTTTCACTGCTCAATTCTTTATATAGGCTCTACCCGGTAGAATTCCCTCGGGTCTGGACTTCACACACACACGCCACAAAGAAAGAAAATCATTGTCCGCTTCGAGTGAACTCTACCGTTGTTAGGCACCCGCAGCACGGCCTGCCTAACCTTTGTTACCCAAACACCTTCTCCACAACACCTGTAGAGTTTCAATGGAGTTGAGCAGCTACTAAACCGTCTTGCGGCGCACCACAGCCCCCCTTACCCTATTCTGTACATCGACATACTCCGCCCTAGGGCACGGCATCCCACACTACCCTGCCCTAGAGTCGGGTTTTCCAAATTCTATTGGCCTGCAGCCACATCCTTACTAGTGTAAAGACTTTGCATGATAATAATAATCTACAATTATCTAGCTTAACAGATAATTAATCCTAGGGTTACAAAGGCATGGCTACAAGTTTAACATGACATTTGTCGGTGGTAGGTCAACTACATAACAAGTCATTCTAAACATTTTATTTTAGTTTTTGAACTAACTTTTCAGAACTAGCTCAATGCAAATAGCATAATAACATAATAGCATGGGTTACAACATGATCAAGGACTTGTGACTTGCCGTTGACTTGGACGACCTTGGCGAGCTCGAACGTAGAAGCTCCTGGATCCTTGGACTGCTCTGGAACATCTGAAATCTCCGAAACTAGCGCAAACACATAAAATAAATAAGCCCGGCTTGAGCCTAATCAAGCGAGGAGAAATAATCTATTAAAAAGGAGTAAAATGCATAAATCTGCAAATGAGGAATTTTAGGAATTTATCTAGGATGAATTTATGGAAGTGGAGGCCAAAAATGGGTTCAGAATATTATCTGGAGCAAAGTGGTGAAATTTGGGAATTTTTGGGATTTTCTAGGATTTATTTGGATTTTGGAAATTGGAAAATCGCTGGAAATTCGGGATGAACAGTAACGGGCCGGCCCGGTGCAACAGTGCAGCCCGGTCGGGAAACGGCCCGCGCGGCCCATGGGCGCGCACGCGCGCGGCGCGGAGAGGCGAGGCAGGCCGGATTCGGCCCACGCTCGCGCGCCCGCACTGTCCGGATGGGCGACGCGCGGCGCTGGCGAACGGCGCCGATGGAGCGGAGCGAACGGGTGCGATGAGGCGCGGGGAGGATCGGACGGCTGAGGGGATGGGAGGCGGGGTGAAGCGGTATGAGGTGGATCCAACGGATGCCAGGCGGTGTGGTTATGAGGATCGGACGGCGGTGGTTAGGCGACATCCAACGGCCGACGCTAAACGGTGGCAGAAGGAACGGGCGGAGGGGATGGGGCCACGTCCCCCTTCGTCTACCTCTCGCCGGGAGTCCGCGACAGAGAGGCAGAGCGGCGGAGCGGCTGCACTCCGGCGACGGTGATGACCTCCAGCGGCAACGGGGGGTACCACTGGGGGCGCCCCAACATGGGGAGCTCATTTGGGGGCTTTGGAAGAGGAGAGGACCAACGGAGATGCCAGAAGGAAGCGGGGAGAGCTTCGGTTAATTGGCGGCGAGGGAGGTTACCGGCGGCGAGTTAGTCCAATTGGCGGGAGTTACACGCTCAGGGGAGTGAGGAGCTCACGATGGCGGTGGTGGTTGTGGCGGGGAAGCTCCGAAGCAGGCTGGCCACGGAGAGCTGGTTCGGCCGGCGGTGAGCGACGATGATGTGGCTCCTTCGAGTTTTTCCTGGCCAGACAAGGACACCAGCGGGGTTAGGGAGTAGCAGAGGAGCTCCCAGCGAATGGAATCGAGGAATGGGGCAATGTGGGAGAAGATCGGCTCACCGAGGTTGCCGGCGCAGGGGAGGGCAGCCACCGTGCTACGGGTGATGAGGCTTCAATCGGTAGCTCTGGGAGAGGCTTGGGAGTGATGGGAAGCGAATGGAGGCGGTGGAGGAGCTCGGGAAGCGAAGGAGGAGTGAGGAGACAGCGGCGGTGTTTTATACCCGGGCGGAGGGGGAGATTTCGTAGCGGAGGAGGCAAGGGCGGTCAAGGCAGTCAAGGGGGAAAGAACTTGGACGACTACCGGGGTGGGGAGGAGAGAGGGGAAGGGAGGGGCTGGCCGGTGGGACTGAGCGGAGGAGGCGGCGACGCGCGGCGGAGCTGGCGTCAAGCGGCGGCGTCAGCACGGTGAAGGGGGGGCGAACCCATTGTCACAAAACCGGGGGCGCGACTCGGTCTCCCCACGTGCGGCGCGTGCGCGAGGAAGGAGACGGGGAGCGAGGAAGACGCGGGCGCGAGAGGGAAGGGAGCGGGCGCAGGAGCAGCGCTCGCGCGAGGGAGAAGGCGGGGAAGAGCGAAGGCGCGAGCGGGAGAGGGGGGAACGCGGCTCTAGCGGAGCGGGGAAAGCGGAGACGGGGAGCGGCGCCAGGGGAAAAGAGGGAGACGGGGAGGGGAGCAACGGCAGCGGGAAGGAGGAAAAGGGGAAGCGAGGGAGGCGTCGGGGAGAGGGAGAAAGCGGAAATTGGCGGGGCGCCAAAGGAAAAGGAAAACGCCCGGCCAGAAAAAGAAAGCGGAAAAACGGGGAGACTTTCCAAAAAGGGAAAGTTTCCAAAATTCACCAAAAATACAGCAAAAATAAAGCAAAAAAAATTTGGTTTGAAATTTTGGGGCCTTTCACAGTTAATATAATTTCTCCTAGTTAATGATGTGAAAGATGTAAGTGGCTGGAAATCATCATTTAGTAGTTGAGGCAAGCAATGTCCAATTCCATCTACAACAAAGTGCCATTTTGCGATACGTACGTTCAAACCCGTAAGTCAACTCATACAACATCATTGATAAGGGTACTTCCAACGGTCTGATTTACTTGATATTTAGTTTATGCCAATTTTTTTGTGAGGTTGGATAGTGAGAGGGAAGAGAAAAGATGCTTGATAGTAAGTCTTCTAAGGAAACGAAGTTTTTAGTAGTGACTAGTTATCCATCGGGAGCCTAATTTTGATATTTATGTCATGTTCTTCTTTTTTTTATTTTAAACGGTTTTTGGCTCTAGTCAGCAATCATTATTTATTAAACTAATAAGTCGAAATCAAAAGTGAGAGTTTGTGATGAGTAATTTACCCTTGTTTTAGACAGATTGAGTTTTGTTTTTTGAAGTTTGTACTGTCTCTGCAAAGTCGTAAGCCCTACAAGTGGTCGGCAGACCAGTTTCGACCACGTGGTCGAAGGTAGCCTTTACGACCACGTTGTGAGTCGTCGTCGACTGAAAGATTTACGACCACGTTGTCGACTCGCATTTACGACCACGTTGTGTATCGTCGTGGTCGGCAAACAGATTTTCGACCACGTTGTCGGTAGATGGGTTTTCGACCACGTTGTCGGCTGAAAGCATCTAGGCCCCTAAAAATATTTGTTTTGGTAATTAATGACATTATGTGATCATGGGACTAATGTGTGCGTTAAATAAACCAGAAGCCAGAAGCTCAAGCCGAAATGGAAGCCAGAAGCTCAAGCCGAAATGAACGGGGTGGTATCAATGACGGTGGTATCTAAAATCCAACCTACAAACCTTTAGGAGTGCCCTGAAAGCCTCTCATATTGCTATCAAAAATCACCAATTTAATGGCCTCTCATAATTTTTTTGCGTGACATTGCATTAAGGCAGAGAGCAAGATACAAAAGTGGCCTAGAAACGCCAGCGACCCACCTGAGTAAAAATAGTTACGTGCGCGTCACAGACCAATTTAGTTACGGACGCGTCACAGACCAATTTGCGACCCTACGACGTAACTATCGTATTATTGATGGCAGCATTGCATTGGAGCCCCAACCCAACTCGGGCTTGTTCTTTTTGGCTGAGACTTATGACTTTTGATCTGTTTGTGCGAGAGATTACAGAGTAATAAAAACTCACGTGTGGTTTTTGACGATATAAATAAAGTTAGTAAAGTATGTACTACAATTAACTAGTAGACCCTATCTTGAAAAGATACTCCGTTTAAAAGCTAGTTAGTGTAGAAAAGTCGAAAGGCAGCTTTTAGAGGCTGAAAAGAACAGGGCCTCGTACATGTCAACTCACCATGAATTTACGGCCGTCGTAGCCGTACGCGCCATCAGCGTCGTGTTACATGTACGACCACGGGATTTTACGGAGCTTCCCGACATAGCTGTCAGCCCGTGTGCGTCTCAGACCGTCATCAGTCCAACAGAGCTGTCAGCAACTACCGGTCGAAAGGGAACCATCATGACCGCTCTGGACCGATCTGGACCTCCTCAGCCTCCTTGACTGAAGCGCTGTCCTTGTCGGTTGCCTCCACCATCTGCACGAGAGGTAGAATGCTAGTATCGCTCAACCTGCAAAACACGAAAAAGTAAATATATAGCGAAAATATCATAAAAACCATGTTATACTTTGTACACAAACCTGTCTCTCTAGCGTGGGTATAGTCTCCAAGTCTGTCAGGATGTCCACGTACGGACCACCCCTAACTCAGTCTCCTGGTCCTAGCCCTCGGGATGCGGGACACGAAGGCTCGCACGGTGCTGCGTGTCGACGTGCTGGTCCAGCAAGTCAAAAGGCCAATCCGAACCACCCAGGTGGTGAGCCATATCTGCAAATCGATTTTAAATTAGCAATTACGTCACAATTACTTACAGATATAACAGAAAGTAAATCTTAAATATAGTAATTAAATGAATTACACTAAGGCATCCCTGCAGGATCCCTGAATTTTATTTTAGTCATTTGTGGATTTTTACATCTCAAATGCTATTTAAATCGTCGCGTACAATTTTAATTGCTACGTGTAATCTTAAATCATCGCATACTATTTTAAATCAGCGAATCATATTCTAATCGTCACGAACAAAATGATCTAAACGATAATACAGTTATTAACAACTAAATTAATGTTAGTTTCTAAACTACAAATTTAATTATTTTAATTGTTATCCTACCATGTTTTAAAAATAATTATACAAAAATACAGAAAACTCACTATCGTTGATGCATAGATCCCTTCTCCTCTCTTCCCTTCCCTCTCCTCTCCTCCCCCCCCCCCCCTCTCTCTTCTCCCATTTTCCCCCTTCCTTTCTTTCTCTCGGGCGAATGAGGCATGGCCGCTTGGCCGACTGCACGGCTTGGATGTAATACCCTGTAGTCGCCCAACCGTTTAGCGACTAGGGGTAAAGTCACCCAACCCCTAGTCGCCTCAACAGTTGGGCGACTAGGTCCAAGCCACCCAACCATTGGACAACATGGACTAGTTGCCCAATGGTTGGGTGACCTGACCACGTATCGCTCAACGGTTGGGCGACTAGCCCTAATCGTCCAACCGTGCAGTGACATGTGGTTAAAACCGTAAAAAAATTCGCAAGTATATTTTTGTAATTTTGAATAAAAATGATTATTTTAAAAAAATTCTGAACCACATATTAAATAACGGGACCACAAGAAGGTCACAAAGGGATTATCTGGAGCCTTAGAAACCATGGAGATGGACAATAGAACACTATATAACATAAACTTAACTCTCGTTAAAATGACACCTCCTTTTTCATGACGCCTTGGGCCCTTGAGGCACATACTTATAGTTATAAGAAGGTTACTTACATAAACACCCTTATCTGGGTCTATTGATGTAGGGGCAATTACACCTTTTCTCTTGAGACGGCCCTCTTGCATCATATGCATAGTTGTACAATTACAGGTTCTTTTTGGTGCAACGGGCTGACTAGGCCAAGGTAAAGGCCATTCCTCTAACAATAGCATCTCATAGTTAAAGAGCCTCAATTTCTGTGGGCCGAGATCATATACGTTTGTTCCTTGGCCCTTCCGTCCCATCAACCCATTGAATCATCGCCTCCTCAAATTACTGCTTCTACCAACAGTGTTGGCATGTGTGACAATCGATACCAAGTCGCACGTGGTGACGGTTTATCTTTCGGTCATGCAACATGAAGTGTCACATCAATTACGGTGTCATGCACGTCCCCTCAATTCTCACGTCCATCGCACTAGCATTAATTGGCGTTGTTGTGATGTATACAAAATCCCCATAGCTCTTCTTACTTTAGGGTATTTGCCTACTCTCTCTACCGCTACTTACACTTTCTTTAGTCGTCGTCATCCATTTGTCGTCGAGCTTTTTACATTCGTCCTCTTGTCGCTGCTCTCTCACCTTTTGCGATGGTCCATGGAAGTGACCGAAGCGATCGTGGCAGCGCGTCGGTTTCATCAAGCAGCCATGCCGATCAACGATCGCTTCAAAGTCACCGCTGGCGAGTGATGGAGGGCGTCCAAGAAGTTCGGCGGTGTATTCGTGAACAGTTGAACACCCTTGGCCTGTCTATCGCGACGGATGAACCAGTGGAGTCGCTCGTCCGCGACAGCAAGATCTTATTCCGCGAGATCGTTTGCCTCCCTGCTAGTGACGAAGTGGCGCCACGGCTATGGGAATTATAAGACATGAAATAAATCAACAACCCCGCTCTTGTTTTCCCATTTTAAATCATCCTCTGATTTCAAGAATTCATTCGTTTCTTCCAGTAATGTCCTTTTCTCCTACTCGAGAAGAATACCATTTGCCGTCGCGCCAATCATTCGAGTGTCATTTCAGCACCATATCAGCGCCCACGTCTGTATAAGCACCGGAGGCTTGGAGCCATGCAACTTTCAGTGATTCCCTCGTATCAGCGCGAACATACGCGTCACTGTGTGTGTCTCTCTCTCTCTAACCATGATGCATCTGGTGAAACAGAACCGAATTTTGAAAACCAAAATTCAGATTGAATTTGCATTTTGCTTTTGCTCTCTTGCTCCCTCAGCCTAATCCGCACTAATCTTGAAGCAAAGCAGCTCCTAATCCTTGTCATAGCAAAAAAAAATCATTGCTTTAGTTCATGAAATGCAAATAGACTTGTTAGCTGTTATTTTTGAGTTTGCTGTTGTTCAACTAAATAAATTCCGAGAACCAACTTTCAGCTAGAATTTAGTTAGGGGGCCTAGCGGTGAGATCTTGGTGGTAAATTTAGCAAAAAATCTCTGCTCTATTTACCTTAATAGGAAGGTGCCCGTGCTTACAAAGATGTTTTTACATCTTAGATGTCTTATCAAGAATATGGTTTATAAAGATGTTCTTACATCCTGAATGTCCTATCAAGAATGGCGCCAAGCATCTGGTGTCCTATGTGACAAAAAAGTCCATCAAAAAATTAAAGAGTACGTTCTATAGGACAGCGATCATACCTGCAATGCTATACGGAGCAGAATGTTAGGTGATTAAAAGGCAACATATACATAAAATGAGTGTAGCGAAGATGAGGATGCTGCGGTGGATCTGTGGTCATACAAAACGGGATCGCATCTGTAATGATGATATACGTGATAGGGTGGGGGTATCACCAATTGAAGAAAAACTTGTCCAACATCGCTTGAGATGGTTTGGACATCTCCAACGGAGGTCTCCTGAGGCAGCAGTACGTAGTGTAATTTTAAGATGTACTGAAAACGTAAGAAGGGGCGAGGTAGATCAAGTTTGCAATGGGAGGAAGCAGTAAAAGATACTTGAGGGATTGGAATGTATCTAAAGAATTAGCTTTGGATAGGAGCGCGTGGAAGTTAGCGATCTATGTACCGGAACCATAAGGAAGTTAGGGCTAGTATTTTATGTTCTTGGCTCAGATGAAAGAATGTACGGCTTAGGGTTTTAGCATTGTAGGTTTTATTTCAAGGTTCTCACCTATTTTACCTTGAAAATATTTCATTCTTAGCCTACCCAACTTGTTTGGGACAAAAAGCTTTGTTGTTGTAATGTTGTACAGGTAACACTATATGCTACTAAATGTGGACATGCATGTGCATAAGATAAACAAAATATTCGTAGAACGATTTTGGATCACGTTTGCTGATATGTACCGCCCTTATTTGGTATTTCGTTATAATGTACGGGTACCTTACTAGTTCAGGATGAAAGGGAACTCAAGAAGCAGGAAAGAAAGCAGGTTAACAGAAGAAGGGGCACAGGGCAGGGCAGCATTGCGACAGCAGCCATGGTTAACGAATAGAAGCACTAGTTAACGAATAGAAAGCACTAAGCCAAGCATATGATATGCAGACGTCGTTGCGAAGAGACCTCGGGTCGGTTGATTTCAAAGCCCGCCTGCATCCCGCGCGACGCGAGCACCCTATAAAGCTGTCACCACGCTCGATTTCTTGATTCTTATCGCACTTCACCAGCGCTGCTCCGCCCAAATCCCAATCCCTCTCAGCCTTCCCCGCTTACCGCTCTCGTCGTTGCCGATAGTCTAGATGGAGCGCGACGACCTCAAAGCGCCGCTGCTTGACCCACCACCTGCTGCGGCGTCGGAGGTCGCCACTACTGCGGCGGAAGGCGAGACCGGAGCACCGCCGCCACCGCATCCTCCTCCGCCGCCGCCGCCGCCGCCGCCCGCTGTGGCGTACAAGGGCGCCACGTCTGCGGCCAAGGGCAAGAGCGCTCTCGCCGACGACGCGCCTCCTCCTCCTCCTCCTCCGCTGCCGCCGCCGCCGCCCGCTGCGGCGTACAAGGGCGCCACGTCTGCGGCCAAGGGCAAGAGCGCTCTCGCCGACGACGCCGCCTCCGCCGCAAGCTCTACCCCGCCTGATTCCGAGCCCTCCTCCTCAGGTGGGCACCAAGAAACCCACCAAGATGTTTGCGCCCAGGTGGTTGGAGAGGGTACCGGCGGGCGCACCAACGGGGAGCAGAGCAGAGGCTGGCCCATGTGGCTTCTCAGGCGGAGGCCCCCAACTTCCCCCACCCTTCCGGTGACCCAGCCACGCCAGAGCGGCGACAGCAGAGCGAAGAAGTTCAGGGATTGGCTTGAGCCCAACCTTGGGGAAATGCTTGTACGTTTCTTGAATCTTGCTTGGCTAAGTCGTTCTTGGTACGTTTCTTGAATCTCGCTTGGCTAAGTCGTTCTTGGTTTCATTTAGGATGCTAATCATTGCCTTTTATCTGAAATAGTATTTGCACCAATCTGCGATAGAATATGATGTTCTTTCCTTGAATGCTCTGTCCTACGGCATATGTGTTCCACTATCTAAGGATTTAAGTGATGGAGATTTGCTGATTTCGTTCATATCGCTAGCACTGATGCTGATGACTTTAATTACTAATCGATGATCTCATATGTTGGCCTTGACCCTTTTAGTTCATTTTTAGCATGAAAATCGCAACTCAGAACAAATGGGCTCTGCCAGTATATTGCACATTTGCATGTGGATTTGTGGACAACAGATTGTGTTGTGTACTATATCGAACTAGTATAGTACCCGTGCTAACGCCACGGCGGTATTTTAGGGATGCACAAAAAATCAACCAAACGAATTTTTGAATGGCCATACATGTTTTGTTCCCTGCTGTCAAAGCCAATTTTTGAATGGTCATACATGTTTTGTTTGGATAATTGGGTTGCTGCTGGCAATAAAGTCCATCCATGAATGAAAGTCAGACATATACATCAGATTATTTTGGTCAGTCACTACAAATAATTGAAGACATCCAAATGGCAAAAGTTCAGTTGTTAGAGATATAATTAGAGATATGATATTAGTTTTTATATTTGTTAGAGATATGATTAAGATTAGATTCTATTTGTTAGGAGGAACATATCTAAATAAAGGGGCTACCATATGCTATTGGAACCAAGCAAAAAAATAACAAAATCATTCTCATCCCCTCTACGCCGACGCTGCCTGACCATTCTCTTGACGGTGTTTACCTCTTATAAACTAAAGTTCATAACGTGTGGCCAGGGATAGTCTGCAGCTGCCAAACCATGCTCAGCTTCATCTGCAGATGCTATCGTAGCGAAACTTAAGAGACCAGAAGAACCTACTCCAAGAAGAGCTAATGCTCTCAGTCCAGCCGAGGCCTCTTCATGCTTTGCCCAGAATGAGGAAAGCAGGGATGAACCCTAGAAAAAATGGTCATAATGTTAGAAAGAACAATCCTAACAGAAAAAAAAGTATACCTTGATTACTGAAACTAATAAACTTGTTCTTCTAAGCAGGTAACCCACTTTCAGATCTATTAATTTTGACAAAATTAGGATAACTGAAAAGCGCCATACTGAGAACTATTTTATTGTAGTTTATACAACAGGAGAAGGTAAATCCTGACAAACATGAACATTCAAAAAAGAAAAAAAACATTCAGCAGTTTGTGTGAGAACCAAATTATCTATTAGGAAAAACATAGCATGCAGATTCTAACAGACTAAGAATGCCAACTGTGATTTGTTTCCAACATATGAGTAGAAAAAAACATTCGGTACATTTCATGCAACAATGATACAAGATGATATCTTTTTACATGACACTTCAATTACCTTCCCCTACTTGGACACCATAACTCTAGTAAAGCCGTGGAGTGGAATCCAGAACAAATGATACAAACTTGTTTTCAATCGACCAAATAAGGAAGCAAGAGTTCTCAAAAACACTTACAGAAGACTGGTTATGGAGAGTTCTCAGAAGCTGGTTATCCTTATATCTCTAATTATACCTCAGCCTTTATCCTTGCTCGGTATTCTCGTTGTTTTCTATTCCTCTCTTCCCTCTTTCGCTCGGCCTCATCCACAGCTGGCAATTTTCAATATCGTAGTCCATGTCAGGCCAGCATTCAAGCAATTTTGCCAGTTCTTTGTAGTCTACCTTGTCACACCGCCGCTGCTTTTCTACTGTTGGTTTAAGCACAAAATTAATGATCCTCCTTGTAATGTAACCGTATGGTGAAGAGAGGACATGGTGATAATCATCTAATGGGCTTGAGACCCCAATAGACCAATTGTTGTGCATATACTATCTAATCAATCATGGGGACAGCACAACAAAGGATTCTAAGCTGTTCAAGTATATGGAACGAATCTACATTTGGAAGTTCAAGTTTACTAAGTTCACGGGGACCTGATGCACCTATACAATTGTTATCCACGCCACCAAGAAAAAAGGATTAAATTTCCACCATGTCATCACAAACCTATTGCATATCAAATTATCAAATAGCAAAATCTAAACCTGAAGAGAATCCCTTGGTGAGGTTATTTGCATGGTGTAGACATTGATGTGGAAGAAACCTGAAGAGAATCCCTTGCTGTCATACCATTGCAAATGATACTTCCATTGATGGTGCAGAGGAACTCATGAAATTAACAAAAGACAAAGGAAAACATTTGATGGACAGATTTTTAAGATCTGTCAGCAACCAGATGACTAACAAGTAACAGATTTTTAGGATTCAAATAGAAATGACAGTTCCAGGTCAAGCAACAAGTGGAGTACAACTCAATGGGAATGACCAAATTCATCTAGAGTCCCAGAACTCTGATTTCATTCCTATCTGCTATAATCAGAAGAAAGATACGATGTAACCTGACACTGCTAGTTGATTAATCCACAATGCAACCATATTTCCAAGGAATAGGCTATGGATTTTGATTAAAGTATACTACAGTCTGACGTTGGTCCGGGAATCTATTCTGCACCTTTCAAATAAATTTTGACTGTACAATGACATTGACATTGAGCCGTCCTTAATGTTTAAAATGGTAAACTGACAGTATCTAGGGCAGGTGAATTTTGGAAGGGCAAACACACCAGCTGGCCCGGGAAGTAACCAGCAGAAGCGATGCAAACAATCTAACAATTGAGCACACAACAAATGGAAATAGCATGTAAAGAGCTTCCATAGCAGCACACAACAAATTCACAATACCTTTGGCAAATGAAGATCAATCAGCTCGGCCTTCTCAGTTTGCACATCACTCAAGAATGAAAAGTCTCCATAGAAGCACAATGAGGGGGAAAAACTGAAACTTACCATCAAACTTCTTTACATTAAGAGCCTCAAACGACGACTCCAATGTCGAAGCTGGTGAAATCTGCACAAATGAAGCAGCATGAGCAATAATCAAGCAGAATTGAAGTGAAAAAGAAAAAAGAAAATCAGTGATCCATTCAAAGAGATGTAACCTCCTATCAACATCCTTTTTGTTGGTGCCCTCTTCTTGGGCAGGCTCTGCATCGCCGCCTTCTCCCAAATCTTCAATGGCAATCACCAAATAAAGACATTGTAAGATTATGACAAAAGCATGAAACAGATAAATACTTCCACTGTTATCATTAAAAAATGAAAACAACAATTTGTATCAGCTTCACCTACCACTCTTCTTGAGCACAAGGTTGCCTTGCCCTGCCCACCAAATGTCGATGTGGACAGCCAAAATATTACAGCCCCACATGTCTCCATGGAGCTCAGAGCATTTGATTCAAGAGCCCCTAATGTTGCAAAACCATATATACTAAGTGGAGTGCAGAACCACTGCCAGAGCATTTGTGCCCTACTGTTGGCCTCTTGCTAACTTGAATTCAATTGACTAAATATACAAAAAAAAAATCATACTTCATCTTTTCCTAAATGTAGGTCGATTTGCGGCATGTGTGCTTTTTCTAACTTCAACTCCACATATTTGTATAAGTATCAAGATTGACCACAAGAACATAGCGTTATAGCATTGCTATAGAAAATGATTTCAAAATATTATGTATCTTCAGTTTGAGTAGTATATATTGCTAAAAGATCAATGATCAAAGTTGTTCATTTCCGATAGCAGAGGCAAGATTATTAAGGAAATTGGGAACCCTAGAACCACAGCTCAGTTCTATCAGGGCAATATCTAAACCAACACCGAGCAGATGAGTTCATCTGGGTAGATCAGAGATGCACGTACCAGTGTTGCGCCTGTTCATGACGATGAACTGGAACCTCGGCTGCGTGTTCCTACATGCAACCCAACACATTCCAGAAATAATTAGAACTGCAGACACATGCAAAAAAAAACACCGATCCAAACCCTAAACCCCTTCCCAAAAAATCTCCCCTCCTCACCTCTTCACCACAAAGATGAGCTGAGGACTCCCATCGATAACATGCAACTCTTGAAATTACAGAAAGATGATAACGAAGGAATTAGCAGCACAAACAGGCAGAGAAAGGGAATGAGAAAAAAAAAGCATTAGTATAATGAACAAGCTCCAAACTGGTTTCGGTAAGGTATCTAATCAGAAGAGAGAAATCAAGGTTACTCATGCTATACCAGTGATAGCTAATTTATTTTAAAAAAGCAGTATATAATAATCACATGCATAACTGACGTGCATCTAAAATCAAAGCTCAATACAGCGCATATAAAAACCTTGAAGTTACATAAATCAATCCATGGTAGAAACAAGACAAGTCAATTGCAATACATTCAATGATAATCCAATTTGTATCAGCTTCACCTACCACTCTCATTAATAGTCACAGGGAGATCCTTCTGGGAGTGGTTGATTGCAGGATTCAAGAGAAGATAAACAGGGCTTTCGTTAACGTCCATCAGCTGGATAATAAAAGGAGTAAGTCACGCAAAGAGGCAAATCAATAATATATAGAGCAGGTCTCAAAAGAATATCAATGTCGATAAGCAATTCTTCAACTATCGTAAAGTTGATGAAACTTCTGGTCATGTTCTACATTTCATTTGGTCACAAAACTTGAGCAAAGCTCAGAATAGAGCTTGAGGACAGCTGAATATAATCTCAACATAAGTAATACCTGTTATTGCTGGCCATGACATAAGCTATATAAAAGGAGTATCACTACAAGACAGCTCAACCTGATGAAAGAAACAAAAGCAGAATACAAAATCAAATTGTTTGTAACTTGAAAGAAAATTAACAGTTCTTGCAGTCAATTCACCTTTGATTTTATGTCTTCAATCAACTTAAAAAGAGTGCTCCCTTTTGGCAATCGTACAAAGTGCAACGACACCTGATAAGTAAGCATTTTCGCAGGATATGATCAGAAAGATAGAAGCGGTTGCAAGCATAGAACGGGTGCAAACTAACCTCATTGTTTGTAGCATGATGAAAAGCAACTCTCAATGTTTTCAAACCTTGCAGTTCTGGCAAAGGAATGTCCAGTATCTCGTAATACCGTATGTCAGCCATCTGCTAAATCAAAGGAAGCTCAAGCAATCATATGTAAAAGGAAATCAACAAGAACACTTGAAAAAGGTGCCAAACCTGATTGAAATGACTTAGCATGTCCGAGAGATGATCAAGACCTCTGTACTTGATGTAGTGAGGTTTCGGCAGCTGTGAATATGGATTGTGTTGTGTAAGGCGGAGTTTCGAAGGATCATCCAGACCAAGATGAAGCGCAACTTTGTCGACAACATCATCATATGTGGAACGCTTTGAACTTCACAAGTATAAAAATGTAAAATAAGTTATTGAATTATTGCCATAAGAAAAAAAAATATCACTGTGTTAAGGTTCAAATGAATTTTGAGACATACAGCTCCAGAGAGAAGCCATCTTCTTTTGGCTTCTCAAGCAATCTGAAATGGACAACCTATGGTAAACAAGTTAACAACAATCATTTTCAGGGGGAAACAACAAATGAAGTACCAGATTTTATCGTGTTTTGGCTTCATCACCGGTCCGTCGTCGCCGCCGAAGTCGCCCATCCCGTCGTCGCCGCCGGCCGCCGGGATGTCGAAGTCTTCGTCCATGGCGGGGGCGGGTGAGATGTGCGGCTAGGGATCTCCAGCCGGATCCGGGCGGGAGTCGGCCTGGCGACGGCCTCTTTGCGGACGCTGGCGGCGCGCCTCCCTGGTCCGAGCAGTGACGGTGGAGTCGGCCGGATCCACGGGCGAGGAGGCTGGCCTGACGGAGGAGACGGCCGGATCCGGGGCGGGCGGCGGTCGGCGCGACCGGAGAAGGCCTGGAGAAGGCCGGATCCGGGTGGTCCATCCAGATCCGATTCTGGATGTAGTGAGAGCACGAGGAGGGCGCGCTGGGGTGGAGACGGGTATAGGAGGCGGCGGCGGCGCGGGTGGGGGCAGGAGGAGGCGGCGGCCTCGAGCGCGGGGTGGGAGGTGGGAGGCGGCGCGGGGTGGGAGGGAGGGGAGGAGGCGGCGGCGCGGGGTGGGGAAGAGGAGGAGGCGGCGCGGGGTGGGGAGGAGGAGGCGGCGGGGTCACGGGGTGGGAAGGAGGCGGCGGCGGGCGGCGGAGAGGAGGAGGCGGGGAGAGGCGGAGCAGGAGGCGAGGACCAGGCGACCGCGCCAAACCCTAGCTCTGCATGCGGGGAGAGGCGGGTGGGGAGGCGGCGGCGGCTGAGCGGGGGAGGAGGAGGAGCGGGGGAGACGGAGACGGAGGAGCAGCGAGGGCGGAGCGGAGAGCGGGACTGCGGAGGAGGCCCACGCGTGCGTGACTGCAGAGGAGAGCGGGACGCGGGAGGGGTACTGCAGATCCATTGAAGGATGACCGTCGGATATGGTAGAGTAAGGAGAGAGAATAGAGGAGAGTTAATCTGGTGCGCACGTTTTTATGATGGTGTATTTCTGGGTGCATATTGTGGTGTGGACGTAGTTAAGGTCATGACTGTGGAGCAGGTAATTGTTGGGTGGATGTAGGATAATTTTAACTGGTGCTTTATTAGATTAGATTAGATGCGTTACCTTGTTATCAATTCTTTTCTGTTGTATTGGGTTATTCATATGCTCATCAGACCGACAGAAAAGGTAAAATGTGTTGCACTGATCTGGATAACGCGATCATTGCTGCAATCAAATATATATACCTGCATAATGGTGAATTTACTTATTAATCGGAATCTTGATGATCTCATAAAAATGTTGGCCTTGACCCTCTCGGAAAATTCTTTTGAAGAACTATGGGATGAATTCAACATATGTTGCTCCTTTGGCTCGTTTTTAGCATGTAAATTGCAAACTCTGAACAAATAGTCTCTACCAATCGAATATTGCGTGACATTGTGCAGTGTAGAGTGTAGTTTGCCAGGTCTCAAAATATATTGGATGGAATAATGTGGTTACCCTTTAGTTTGTTATCTGTTGTACATTGGCTTATTCTATATCCATCAGTATGACAGGAGAGGTAAAATAGAAACAATTATAGCGGTAGAACGTTTGATAGTCACATCGTTTTTATCTCACTGCTCTATTGTCTTTGACTGCTGTGCAGCCTGATAGCCTTGTCACCAAGAGGCTCGCTGCATTTGGTTTTGTGCTGTATGGGGTTGTTTCCATTCTCTCCAACACCCCGAGCCTCATGAAGGATGCAGGTGTCTCGGTGGGACTTCGGCGGGCTGTCTTGCTCTGCGTTGGATTGATCTGGATACTAGCCAGTATTGGAGTTCCTTGCACACTATTTGGAAGAAGTAGGTTGGAACATCACGTGTCTCAACATACTGCTCATCTTGGTCTGCTCGGGATCACCTTGCTTATTAGCCTTCACATCGGATGGATGCTGCCCAACAACTTCTGGAGGCCAGATGGTGATTATCTTAGCTTTTGGTCGGCAGGAGGGTTCGTATTCTTGTTGTCCTTAGGCGTCATTGGGCACGTTGCCTCATGGGCCGTGGTAAATACCTTTTCTTGTTCTTTTGTTTGTTTGTTCAAACTACTCTATAAGTGATTCTATAGCTATAAATGGTGTGCACGATTGCATTGGATGCAGAGCTTGGTTTCGGGCGAGGAGAGCACGAAGCCATCAGCATCAGCTTGAGCAGATATGACCACTCTGATTCGCTTGTCCTGGTAAATTCTTACGAACTGTTTCTTCTGTTGTTTTGTCTGTTTACACTAATTGGAATGCGATGTTTTACGCAGAATTTACACTGGAATGTTGGTGCGTTTTGGGGGAGAATTGAGCAAGGTGTGAATGCATGAGGATACTGCTGACTGACTACAGGAAAGGGAGAGTGAATTCTGTTGACGTGTTGAGTCTAGAGGCTGGGAGAGCTATACTGTGGAAGTCTGAATAGAGCATGATTTTTTGCCTTTTTTTTTGAGACCGAGAGTAGGATACTCTGTTGCCTTGCTGAGATCATTCAAGGAGAGAAACTGTGAATGTGTACCGTACTAGATGATTTTGTTCGATTTGTATCTCCTCGGTCGTAAAACATATATTTTTCTTGCTCTAATTCGGTTGCTTGCTTAGTTGCTTTTACCATGAGAAATTGGTAATTTCCCAGTGGGGCCAGATAATTCATCGCCACTTAAGATTTATTTCACTGGAAGCTCGTTTGATGTTTCAATACTTTAAGGGGAGTGTACCACTACCGATTACTGTATATGTGGGAGGAAGCGACATGTGTGACCGCATCATGCGGTCATGATGGGGTGCAAAAAAGCTATTAGGGTCCAAAATTACTTCAATTACACTCGTTAATTGGTTAAACATTGAATAAGTTGATTTTAGATTAAATTAAATTTTGGTTTGGTTCGATTCTAAAAATGCTTCCCAACTATTTGATAATATAATATTGAATCAAACTATATTAATTTTAGAAAAAAAACTAATAAAACGAGAACAAGACGCCATATCTATCCTATATTAATTTTAGAGGAAAAAAAACTCGATAACCTGGTTCGATATCCATCCGGCCGGTGTCATCTACTCATCCTGCACGGCCCAAATCGTCCGCAAGGCAGCAGATGCACGGAAGGAAGCCCATCGGCGGCGGGGCCCGTGACGGAAACGTGAGACAATCAATCCGAGCAGATTAGTCTCCCCGGGCCATACTACACATACGAGCAGGAGCAGACTATTTATTAATCTCGCCCTCGCGTCCGTACGTACGTCCTCCCTTGACCTACGTACTCAGTAGATGGCGACCGATCTCGACGTGCCCACCGGCGGCGCGCGTATGGCCCTTGCCGACGACGCCACGGCGGTCCGCCGCATGGAGGAAGGCGATGGCGGGGTGGCCCTCGGCTACCCGCTCATCCAAGGCCGCGACGGGAGGCCGGCGGCCGTCGGTTACCCGCTGGCCGAGGAGCCACAGCCGTCGACGCCCGAGACCGACACAAGTTGCTGCACGCCCGACTGCAAGATGTTCATGCAGGTACGAGTCTGACTTACATTATATTACTACAGGTATTATTAATCTTCACGTTAATTAACGTCGTTTATGACACCTTGATCGTCATTCGCATCGCTTCATGCACGCCCGACTGCAAGAAGCTGTTGCTCGATGAGGACGGTTTATTATTTGTGGTTTTAGCTAGTAACTTGGGGCTCTAAACGGCGATGTCGGGTTCATATCGAATTGGCTTCAGCGTGTCGAATATTGGGTTACATGTTTCTGTGTCGGAAATTGAATTTGCTCGTAGTTTTATGTTACACGTTCATGTATAATGCTTTAGGATATTTCTAATTAGTGTTATCTTAACTATCTCTTACTTATATTAAGTGGGTAAAATCCTATGTGGAAAAGAGAGGAGGTGATGAGAGATAATATACTGTCCTTTATGCAGCATATGGCTTAGCCTGTAAACCAATGCGAATAGTGAGAGGTTGTGACATATGATGTTATGGTAAAAATACTATAAAATAGTTAGAGAAATTATTTACTATTAGAAAGCTTATATCTATTGCTGTCTCTAAATGAAGTAGAAACCTTAAAAACAATTTTAAGGGGTAAACTATTGTATATATTCTTATAGTACCAAAAGAACGTTGAATAATCATCAATAAGCATAACTAGTGTATGGAGATCATCCCCTTTGGTACGATAACCACCTAATTATTATCTTTAAGCACTATATTTAATGCATGCATGTAGAGAATATATATATACATATATAAAGTATAAAGGGAACATCACACTAATTTTATATTAGAACATAAAATACGTTCTATATTTATAGACAAGATTATTTAAAAAACAATTACGGATGAGGGTGGTGAAACAGAGAGAGCAGTATTTTGAATGAATCCGGCACGATGAATGTAACACCTCTGCTCTATTATTGCAGGCCTTTATGATTGTCGTCGGGTTCGTATTGCTTACCGAGTTCTTCCTGTGCGTGATTTTTCAGTCGGCTCCGAGCCCTGTCACTTTGTTAATATCCTTGCCTATCGTGTTCTTGGTGTTTGCTGCGTCCTTTGTTGGATGTCTCGCGATGATAGTATGCTGCGCTGATAACCAAAAAAAAGTCGGCTCCAAGATTCCAGGCTAGCCCCGGAGCAGTCAATGGGCTGGAATGGAAACCAGCCGGTCGCAGACTCCTTCCCGGGCGCCTCTTTTTTTCTCCTTTTACGACACTCTCTCCACTTTATAGTATATGTTCAATGTATTAAGAATTAGTGCAGTTAATATAATTTCTCCTAGTTAATGATGTGAAAGATGTAAGTGGCTGGAAATCATCATTTAGTAGTTGAGGCAAGCAATGTCCAATTCCATCAACAACAAAGTGCTATTTTGCGATACGCACGTTCATACAACATCATTGATAAGGGTACTTCCAACGATCCAACTTACTTGATATTTAGTGTATGCCATGTTTTCTTTTGTGAGGTGGAATAGTGAAGAGGGAAGAGAGAAGATGCTTGATAGTAAGTCTTTTTAGGAAACCGAGTTTTTAGTAGTGCCTAGTTATGCATCGGGAGCCTAATTTTGATATCTATGTCATGTTCTTTTTTGCTTTTAAATGGTTTTTGACTTCTCTCAGCAATCACTGTTTACTAAACTAATAAATCAAAATCAAAAGTTATAAACCATAGCATAAAAGAACAGCTCCTTAGCCTATGCCATGTCAATTTTTTGATTGGAGGGAATATAGGGTCTGTTCTTTTCTACTGGAGCGTATAGCTTTTAGTTGTGGCTTGTGACTTTTAGGCTGTTTGTGGGAGAGATTACAGAGTAACAGAAACTCACTTGCGGTTTTTTACCGATATAAATGAAGTCAGTACCATATATACTATAATTAACTAGTAGGTCCTATCTTAAAAAGATACTCCGTTTAAAAGCTCGTTACTATAAAAAAAAGTCGAAAACAGCTTTTAGAAGCTGAAAAAAACAGGACCATAGAGAGGGAAGAGAGAATATGCTTGATACTCATGCAAGTATAGACTTTTTAAGAAACGAAGATTTTAGTAGTGAGTAGATTATGTAGTAGGAAGCTTGTCACTTATTTTATGGGCTCATCTCTATCACTACCATATCATTCATTGGGGAGCTTATTACTAATTAATTCACTGTGAGTTCTAGTAACAAGCTTTAGTATCAATGACGGTGGTTTCTAAAATCCAACCTACAAACCTTTAGGAGCGCCCTGAAAGCCTCTCATATTACTATCATAAAATCATCAATTTAATAGCCTCTCTTTTTTTTTGCGTGACATTGCATTAATGCAGAGAGCAAGATACAAAAGTGGCCTAGAAAGGCCAGCGACCCACCTGAGTAAAAAAAATAGTCTGACGCGTCATAGACCAATTTGAGACCCTACCATGTAACTCTCGTATTATTGATTGCAGCACTGCATTGGAGCCCCAACCCAACTTGTACATGTCAACTCATCAAGAATTTACAGCCTTTTTATTTTTTACTTTACTTATAATTTATAGTATAGTAATTATCTTTTAAACAAAATATCTTTTTAAGATGAAGTCTACTAATCAATTGTAGTAGATATTATATTAAATTCAACTGTACCGGTCAAAATTGCACACGACTGTCTCTTTTCGTACTCTCTCTCACGAACACCTATAATTCAAAACCCATAAACTATAAGCCGCAGTTGAAAATATAACTCATCTAGAATTTACAGCAATCTGATCAAAGCGGGCGCAATTTTGGGCAACAATAGGGAACGTGTACTCCTACGGCTAGCGATCTGTGGCTACTCTCATCCAAACGACCGTGGCAAATGCCTTGTTAAGGAAGCCATTGTAGCCGTAAGCGCCCACGAGCGTCGTGTTACATGTACGTCCACGGTCGGTTCAAGCCGCTCCGAGAGCAACAAAGCTTCCCCGTTTTCTTCCTCCTGTTCCTATCCATGTTTCCTTTCAATCAATGGCTGAGGTTTCTATCTATAGGTTCTACATTATAAACAATAAAAAAACATATGTATGCCACGCAAACAAAAACACCGAGAGAGCAGGAAAAACGGAACAGCAAAACCGCGTTCCTCCGAGAGCTACCTTCACCTTGAAGAGGGCAGTGGTCCAGCCGGGCTGCCGGTGCTTGCCAAGCATCAGCATGCGCAGTGGTGATCGATTCGGCTTAAAAGCTCATGGCTGAAAACACTGTAGCTGACAGAGCCTTATTTAGCATAATTAAATTTAAAAATATAAAAAATATGTTAGCCCATTACGTATAATACAAACAAATACGGGAAAAAAAGAACCGGCAAAAAAGCTCAACAAAAAGCCAAAAGTTCAGAAAAAGACGAAATTTATGAATAGTGAAAAATAAGTCAGAATCCAAAAGCCGAAGCCGAATTGATCAGGTTCGTATTGACGGTATGCGCTTCTGTATCACAGAATAGATCTGCATAAATAATTCTGAGTCCCAAACACTATCATCACATAGCCATTTGCGCTCGAGGAAATTCCATGGGAATTATAGTGGCACATTTCATCTATTTGTGAAGCCCATATACAATTGCATTTTTTATCGTGCAATCAAAGTACAATACAACTAAAAAGTTTCCGAAAAATATAGATGCACTTCGTAGTTTACTTTACCTATGTATAAAATCTCATATTCAAATTCATTTTACATTAAGAATAACAAACATGAGAAAATTTTGAACTCTTACTATTTGTTTGATTTTTTTGATACTCTTAGTATAGAATGAATCTAGATTTGAAATTTTATATATAATGGTTATTGAAAGAAGCTGAAAAGAACAACACTGCCTTTTGGTTGGATAAAGCAAAAGATAATATGAACACCCGGCTTTTTGAAGCGGCTTTCTTACTGCATCACTTTTGTCTTGCTCTGGAGATATATAAGGTAGTCGGTCATGGACATATCAGGCAACCAACTCATCTTGTTTCCGTATTGCACACGTATCTCTTTCTCACTTTCTCTATCGCTCATGTCCTCATTCTAAAAATTATTTCTTTTAATCAGTACTTATTTATTTTCAGCTAAAAGTCATCTGCTGCAAGCAATGACGCCCTTCTGTGTTGTTAGATTAACGAAACGATGGGTTGGTACTCAACTCTTGCCAAGTAAGACTGCCAAGACATACGCTGACGCTAGTCACTTCATATGACAGCTGCTCCATGAGTCCATGACATTCACAGGGCACTTTCTAGTATGAAGTACAGTAAGTAAAATGTGTTGTTTTTCTTGTTGGGCCCGCGGCAGCAGCTGCTGAAGGCGACACCGATGGCGGCCCACACGTTCCTGCCGGACCTCCAGTCGGCCGGAGTCCGTGGAGGTGGACCCCCATGGAGCGCCGCCACGAGCCCGACTTCCCCGGCCACGCCGAGCCCATCGTCAGGCCCAAGATTACCACTCCCGCCATCGCCCACCGCGAGATGACGGCGGCGACGACGGCAAGCCACGACGCCGCCCCGGTCGGTGGTCTCGTCCTAATCCAAGCACAGGCCGATGCGGGCCACGAAGGGAGGGCCTCCGCCGTCGAGCCACGGCGGCAGCATCCGCGACGACAACGAAAGCCTGACGAGCTGCCCGGCGTTCGGCGTGCCCAACTACATGACGCCCACGCGGTCGTGCCTTTTTCGTTTTTGAGGGGTCAGCGGCTGTGATGTAAATGCGGTGACGAGTCCATCGAACTGACGCTGCATGCATGCGTTCATTTGTGCGTTCTTTGTCATGCCATGCTTTGCTCGGTGCTGGAAAATTCATGCCTCAAGATTCTGCGTGTTAACTTCCTTCCTTCGACGTTTCACCAATGTACATATGTACCCATCCTGTACGTAGGAAAAATTGTCAGCCTGCCACATTGTTTTTACGACTAATAAGAAAGTTAGTTGTAGCCTAATCAGTCTAATCAGTAAACATAATGATCATTGTGCGTTCGATAATGACGGGGATATTTATGTCACGAGCTCAACAACATGTTGTATTCCTGTCTTGGAGCGTTTGACATCTCAAAATCAAAATACATACTGAAGATTTTAACACCCCTAGTAGCTAGTTGTCACATTGAGCTTGAAAAACAGGACCCACTCGTTCCTGACCACAAGGGCGGTACCAGTGGGTGGATGTGGCAGGCCTCTTAGGCACTGTTCTAACCAACCTTTTACTTTTGACCTTGAGAAACCATAAGTTGAATTAAGTATCTTTTTAATATGGTTTTTATAAGTTATTTATAATAGTCTCCATAAAATCATTTTAAACGGAGTGATTTTTCAATACGAGTATCTCCTACTCTCTAAATCTGAAGTCAAACCATAAAAATTCTTAAGAGGCCTTCAGAGGCTGGTCAGAAGCATGGTCTGGCAAGAAAAGGCACTAGCACTGGCCTGTCCAAGTGTGGATCGGGCCTAAAGTTCAGACCAGGTCGCGATGATAGCATGCTGCGATGATAACCAAAAAAAAGTCGGCTCCAAGATTCCAGGCTAGGGCCGGAGCAGTCAATGGGCTGGAATGGAAACCAGCCGGTTGCAGACTTCTTCCCGGGTGCCCTTTTGTTTCTCCTTTTACGACACTCTCTCCACTTTATAGTATATGTTCAATGTATTAAGAATTACCGATATTTATGTACGAGGAAGAGTGCAGTTTGTAACGCCCCCGTTTCCAGAGGCGTGTACGGACACAGCATTCCGCAACTATTCACGCATGAACAGTTATGGAGTGTCGCGCAAGAGTATACCATTGCATGCTTACAACAAAAATCCAGCATATATTTCATATATGGAATAACATCCAGTTTTGACAGCGGGGCGTGCAAGCCCAAAGTATAAATACATTACAAGAAACTACCAGAATCCGCTTGAGCGCGGCGAAGACCTAAAGGCACGAGTTCTCGTCGAAGAAGAGGTCCTTCGGGACGTCCTCGACGGGAAGACCTTTCCAACACGAAATCTTGAATTGCCTTCTTTTCCTTCTGGTATCTGTGGCATTTGCAAGCCTGAGTACTCCGACCCCGTACTCAGCAAATCACAAGGGAAACTCTACTTTACTATATGCACGGATCAACAAAGGAAGGGAGTATACTTGGTTTATTAACTTTGAGTGGATGCATTTTTATTTGCAAACATTTTTATAAAACGGACCCAAAACTACCCCTCAAGATCTCAGGGGTTTTCATGAAAGGTTAATTAGCCAACTGAACAAGTTAAGGCATGTACAAAATTACTTAAGCTTCGCGGCTGGAATCACCCAAGTGACACAGCTCCAATAACCGGGAGCACGGCGTATTCGAATACCATTTATTTGACTCTGCAGAGTTTGCTCAGCTTTACCCACACGATCCCTTAACTCCCGCGACAGAGTTAAGAAAGCCAGGTCGTTTCACTGCTCAATTCTTTATATAGGCTCTACCCGGTAGAATTCCCTCGGGTCTGGACTTCACACACACACGCCACAAAGAAAGAAAATCATTGTCCGCTTCGAGTGAACTCTACCGTTGTTAGGCACCCGCAGCACGGCCTGCCTAACCTTTGTTACCCAAACACCTTCTCCACAACACCTGTAGAGTTTCAATGGAGTTGAGCAGCTACTAAACCGTCTTGCGGCGCACCACAGCCCCCCTTACCCTATTCTGTACATCGACATACTCCGCCCTAGGGCACGGCATCCCACACTACCCTGCCCTAGAGTCGGGTTTTCCAAATTCTATTGGCCTGCAGCCACATCCTTACTAGTGTAAAGACTTTGCATGATAATAATAATCTACAATTATCTAGCTTAACAGATAATTAATCCTAGGGTTACAAAGGCATGGCTACAAGTTTAACATGACATTTGTCGGTGGTAGGTCAACTACATAACAAGTCATTCTAAACATTTTATTTTAGTTTTTGAACTAACTTTTCAGAACTAGCTCAATGCAAATAGCATAATAACATAATAGCATGGGTTACAACATGATCAAGGACTTGTGACTTGCCGTTGACTTGGACGACCTTGGCGAGCTCGAACGTAGAAGCTCCTGGATCCTTGGACTGCTCTGGAACATCTGAAATCTCCGAAACTAGCGCAAACACATAAAATAAATAAGCCCGGCTTGAGCCTAATCAAGCGAGGAGAAATAATCTATTAAAAAGGAGTAAAATGCATAAATCTGCAAATGAGGAATTTTAGGAATTTATCTAGGATGAATTTATGGAAGTGGAGGCCAAAAATGGGTTCAGAATATTATCTGGAGCAAAGTGGTGAAATTTGGGAATTTTTGGGATTTTCTAGGATTTATTTGGATTTTGGAAATTGGAAAATCGCTGGAAATTCGGGATGAACAGTAACGGGCCGGCCCGGTGCAACAGTGCAGCCCGGTCGGGAAACGGCCCGCGCGGCCCATGGGCGCGCACGCGCGCGGCGCGGAGAGGCGAGGCAGGCCGGATTCGGCCCACGCTCGCGCGCCCGCACTGTCCGGATGGGCGACGCGCGGCGCTGGCGAACGGCGCCGATGGAGCGGAGCGAACGGGTGCGATGAGGCGCGGGGAGGATCGGACGGCTGAGGGGATGGGAGGCGGGGTGAAGCGGTATGAGGTGGATCCAACGGATGCCAGGCGGTGTGGTTATGAGGATCGGACGGCGGTGGTTAGGCGACATCCAACGGCCGACGCTAAACGGTGGCAGAAGGAACGGGCGGAGGGGATGGGGCCACGTCCCCCTTCGTCTACCTCTCGCCGGGAGTCCGCGACAGAGAGGCAGAGCGGCGGAGCGGCTGCACTCCGGCGACGGTGATGACCTCCAGCGGCAACGGGGGGTACCACTGGGGGCGCCCCAACATGGGGAGCTCATTTGGGGGCTTTGGAAGAGGAGAGGACCAACGGAGATGCCAGAAGGAAGCGGGGAGAGCTTCGGTTAATTGGCGGCGAGGGAGGTTACCGGCGGCGAGTTAGTCCAATTGGCGGGAGTTACACGCTCAGGGGAGTGAGGAGCTCACGATGGCGGTGGTGGTTGTGGCGGGGAAGCTCCGAAGCAGGCTGGCCACGGAGAGCTGGTTCGGCCGGCGGTGAGCGACGATGATGTGGCTCCTTCGAGTTTTTCCTGGCCAGACAAGGACACCAGCGGGGTTAGGGAGTAGCAGAGGAGCTCCCAGCGAATGGAATCGAGGAATGGGGCAATGTGGGAGAAGATCGGCTCACCGAGGTTGCCGGCGCAGGGGAGGGCAGCCACCGTGCTACGGGTGATGAGGCTTCAATCGGTAGCTCTGGGAGAGGCTTGGGAGTGATGGGAAGCGAATGGAGGCGGTGGAGGAGCTCGGGAAGCGAAGGAGGAGTGAGGAGACAGCGGCGGTGTTTTATACCCGGGCGGAGGGGGAGATTTCGTAGCGGAGGAGGCAAGGGCGGTCAAGGCAGTCAAGGGGGAAAGAACTTGGACGACTACCGGGGTGGGGAGGAGAGAGGGGAAGGGAGGGGCTGGCCGGTGGGACTGAGCGGAGGAGGCGGCGACGCGCGGCGGAGCTGGCGTCAAGCGGCGGCGTCAGCACGGTGAAGGGGGGGCGAACCCATTGTCACAAAACCGGGGGCGCGACTCGGTCTCCCCACGTGCGGCGCGTGCGCGAGGAAGGAGACGGGGAGCGAGGAAGACGCGGGCGCGAGAGGGAAGGGAGCGGGCGCAGGAGCAGCGCTCGCGCGAGGGAGAAGGCGGGGAAGAGCGAAGGCGCGAGCGGGAGAGGGGGGAACGCGGCTCTAGCGGAGCGGGGAAAGCGGAGACGGGGAGCGGCGCCAGGGGAAAAGAGGGAGACGGGGAGGGGAGCAACGGCAGCGGGAAGGAGGAAAAGGGGAAGCGAGGGAGGCGTCGGGGAGAGGGAGAAAGCGGAAATTGGCGGGGCGCCAAAGGAAAAGGAAAACGCCCGGCCAGAAAAAGAAAGCGGAAAAACGGGGAGACTTTCCAAAAAGGGAAAGTTTCCAAAATTCACCAAAAATACAGCAAAAATAAAGCAAAAAAAATTTGGTTTGAAATTTTGGGGCCTTTCACAGTTAATATAATTTCTCCTAGTTAATGATGTGAAAGATGTAAGTGGCTGGAAATCATCATTTAGTAGTTGAGGCAAGCAATGTCCAATTCCATCTACAACAAAGTGCCATTTTGCGATACGTACGTTCAAACCCGTAAGTCAACTCATACAACATCATTGATAAGGGTACTTCCAACGGTCTGATTTACTTGATATTTAGTTTATGCCAATTTTTTTGTGAGGTTGGATAGTGAGAGGGAAGAGAAAAGATGCTTGATAGTAAGTCTTCTAAGGAAACGAAGTTTTTAGTAGTGACTAGTTATCCATCGGGAGCCTAATTTTGATATTTATGTCATGTTCTTCTTTTTTTTATTTTAAACGGTTTTTGGCTCTAGTCAGCAATCATTATTTATTAAACTAATAAGTCGAAATCAAAAGTGAGAGTTTGTGATGAGTAATTTACCCTTGTTTTAGACAGATTGAGTTTTGTTTTTTGAAGTTTGTACTGTCTCTGCAAAGTCGTAAGCCCTACAAGTGGTCGGCAGACCAGTTTCGACCACGTGGTCGAAGGTAGCCTTTACGACCACGTTGTGAGTCGTCGTCGACTGAAAGATTTACGACCACGTTGTCGACTCGCATTTACGACCACGTTGTGTATCGTCGTGGTCGGCAAACAGATTTTCGACCACGTTGTCGGTAGATGGGTTTTCGACCACGTTGTCGGCTGAAAGCATCTAGGCCCCTAAAAATATTTGTTTTGGTAATTAATGACATTATGTGATCATGGGACTAATGTGTGCGTTAAATAAACCAGAAGCCAGAAGCTCAAGCCGAAATGGAAGCCAGAAGCTCAAGCCGAAATGAACGGGGTGGTATCAATGACGGTGGTATCTAAAATCCAACCTACAAACCTTTAGGAGTGCCCTGAAAGCCTCTCATATTGCTATCAAAAATCACCAATTTAATGGCCTCTCATAATTTTTTTGCGTGACATTGCATTAAGGCAGAGAGCAAGATACAAAAGTGGCCTAGAAACGCCAGCGACCCACCTGAGTAAAAATAGTTACGTGCGCGTCACAGACCAATTTAGTTACGGACGCGTCACAGACCAATTTGCGACCCTACGACGTAACTATCGTATTATTGATGGCAGCATTGCATTGGAGCCCCAACCCAACTCGGGCTTGTTCTTTTTGGCTGAGACTTATGACTTTTGATCTGTTTGTGCGAGAGATTACAGAGTAATAAAAACTCACGTGTGGTTTTTGACGATATAAATAAAGTTAGTAAAGTATGTACTACAATTAACTAGTAGACCCTATCTTGAAAAGATACTCCGTTTAAAAGCTAGTTAGTGTAGAAAAGTCGAAAGGCAGCTTTTAGAGGCTGAAAAGAACAGGGCCTCGTACATGTCAACTCACCATGAATTTACGGCCGTCGTAGCCGTACGCGCCATCAGCGTCGTGTTACATGTACGACCACGGGATTTTACGGAGCTTCCCGACATAGCATAGTTCATTATGTAATTTGTCCGTAATTTTTTCCGTTATGAATTTTACTCAAAAATTCATTTACGTAAACCATTAATAGGAATTTCTGAATATAGCAAATGAGATGGAAAAATTATAACAGTGGACTTAATGGTGCAATTTTTTATTCAATTATTCAAGGAGTACATATAATTGTACAAAAAACTCATCGCACGAGATGCGATATAGCTCACTCATCTGAGCACTGCTATCTCCTCGCCGCGTCTGTCTCCGCGTGAGTGGCCTTGCCTTCTGTTGAACATGAGCATGTCCCGTGGGGTACGTCAGCCGGTTCGAAGGAGGTATGGAGACCGCTCCGTTTGTTGAGTGGATGACGATGGTGCAGTAGACTTACACTAGACAGTGTCTGATGGTAAGCATTGATATACTCCTGTGTCGACATGCCGAATCAAGGCCGCCAGAGATGAAGTTGTGAGCTAAGGACTCTAGAAATCCCCGATGTGCAGCAGAGCCTTGGGCTTCACCATACGGTGTGGCAGCAATGTCGAAGGAGCTCTGCCCACCGAAGTCTCCAAATTCCGGTGTATGGTGTGAACAATGAGCTTTATGCTACGTACGCTACAAATCCTGGAATTGTGTACCACTCTCTAGAAGCAGCTGGGAGGACTGTACGCATGATTAGATGACTTGGGTTAGTCGCCCAACTGTTGCGCTACACGTGGCCAAGTCCAAGCAGCATCTCAATGTCCTTCAAAGTGGGGGACATCTCCTTGAATGGGAGATGGAACGTGTGCGTCTCAGACCGTCATCAGTCCAACAGAGCTGTCAGCAACTACCGGTCGAAAGGGAACCATCATGACCGCTCTGGACCGATCTGGACCTCCTCAGCCTCCTTGACTGAAGCGCTGTCCTTGTCGGTTGCCTCCACCATCTGCACGAGAGGTAGAATGCTAGTATCGCTCAACCTGCAAAACACGAAAAAGTAAATATATAGCGAAAATATCATAAAAACCATGTTATACTTTGTACACAAACCTGTCTCTCTAGCGTGGGTATAGTCTCCAAGTCTGTCAGGATGTCCACGTACGGACCACCCCTAACTCAGTCTCCTGGTCCTAGCCCTCGGGATGCGGGACACGAAGGCTCGCACGGTGCTGCGTGTCGACGTGCTGGTCCAGCAAGTCAAAAGGCCAATCCGAACCACCCAGGTGGTGAGCCATATCTGCAAATCGATTTTAAATTAGCAATTACGTCACAATTACTTACAGATATAACAGAAAGTAAATCTTAAATATAGTAATTAAATGAATTACACTAAGGCATCCCTGCAGGATCCCTGAATTTTATTTTAGTCATTTGTGGATTTTTACATCTCAAATGCTATTTAAATCGTCGCGTACAATTTTAATTGCTACGTGTAATCTTAAATCATCGCATACTATTTTAAATCAGCGAATCATATTCTAATCGTCACGAACAAAATGATCTAAACGATAATACAGTTATTAACAACTAAATTAATGTTAGTTTCTAAACTACAAATTTAATTATTTTAATTGTTATCCTACCATGTTTTAAAAATAATTATACAAAAATACAGAAAACTCACTATCGTTGATGCATAGATCCCTTCTCCTCTCTTCCCTTCCCTCTCCTCTCCTCCCCCCCCCTCTCTCTTCTCCCATTTTCCCCCTTCCTTTCTTTCTCTCGGGCGAATGAGGCATGGCCGCTTGGCCGACTGCACGGCTTGGATGTAATACCCTGTAGTCGCCCAACCGTTTAGCGACTAGGGGTAAAGTCACCCAACCCCTAGTCGCCTCAACAGTTGGGCGACTAGGTCCAAGCCACCCAACCATTGGACAACATGGACTAGTTGCCCAATGGTTGGGTGACCTGACCACGTATCGCTCAACGGTTGGGCGACTAGCCCTAATCGTCCAACCGTGCAGTGACATGTGGTTAAAACCGTAAAAAAATTCGCAAGTATATTTTTGTAATTTTGAATAAAAATGATTATTTTAAAAAAATTCTGAACCACATATTAAATAACGGGACCACAAGAAGGTCACAAAGGGATTATCTGGAGCCTTAGAAACCATGGAGATGGACAATAGAACACTATATAACATAAACTTAACTCTCGTTAAAATGACACCTCCTTTTTCATGACGCCTTGGGCCCTTGAGGCACATACTTATAGTTATAAGAAGGTTACTTACATAAACACCCTTATCTGGGTCTATTGATGTAGGGGCAATTACACCTTTTCTCTTGAGACGGCCCTCTTGCATCATATGCATAGTTGTACAATTACAGGTTCTTTTTGGTGCAACGGGCTGACTAGGCCAAGGTAAAGGCCATTCCTCTAACAATAGCATCTCATAGTTAAAGAGCCTCAATTTCTGTGGGCCGAGATCATATACGTTTGTTCCTTGGCCCTTCCGTCCCATCAACCCATTGAATCATCGCCTCCTCAAATTACTGCTTCTACCAACAGTGTTGGCATGTGTGACAATCGATACCAAGTCGCACGTGGTGACGGTTTATCTTTCGGTCATGCAACATGAAGTGTCACATCAATTACGGTGTCATGCACGTCCCCTCAATTCTCTCGTCCATCGCACTAGCATTAATTGGCGTTGTTGTGATGTATACAAAATCCCCATAGCTCTTCTTACTTTAGGGTATTTGCCTACTCTCTCTACCGCTACTTACACTTTCTTTAGTCGTCGTCATCCATTTGTCGTCGAGCTTTTTACATTCGTCCTCTTGTCGCTGCTCTCTCACCTTTTGCGATGGTCCATGGAAGTGACCGAAGCGATCGTGGCAGCGCGTCGGTTTCATCAAGCAGCCATGCCGATCAACGATCGCTTCAAAGTCACCGCTGGCGAGTGATGGAGGGCGTCCAAGAAGTTCGGCGGTGTATTCGTGAACAGTTGAACACCCTTGGCCTGTCTATCGCGACGGATGAACCAGTGGAGTCGCTCGTCCGCGACAGCAAGATCTTATTCCGCGAGATCGTTTGCCTCCCTGCTAGTGACGAAGTGGCGCCACGGCTATGGGAATTATAAGACATGAAATAAATCAACAACCCCGCTCTTGTTTTCCCATTTTAAATCATCCTCTGATTTCAAGAATTCATTCGTTTCTTCCAGTAATGTCCTTTTCTCCTACTCGAGAAGAATACCATTTGCCGTCGCGCCAATCATTCGAGTGTCATTTCAGCACCATATCAGCGCCCACGTCTGTATAAGCACCGGAGGCTTGGAGCCATGCAACTTTCAGTGATTCCCTCGTATCAGCGCGAACATACGCGTCACTGTGTGTGTCTCTCTCTCTCTAACCATGATGCATCTGGTGAAACAGAACCGAATTTTGAAAACCAAAATTCAGATTGAATTTGCATTTTGCTTTTGCTCTCTTGCTCCCTCAGCCTAATCCGCACTAATCTTGAAGCAAAGCAGCTCCTAATCCTTGTCATAGCAAAAAAAAATCATTGCTTTAGTTCATGAAATGCAAATAGACTTGTTAGCTGTTATTTTTGAGTTTGCTGTTGTTCAACTAAATAAATTCCGAGAACCAACTTTCAGCTAGAATTTAGTTAGGGGGCCTAGCGGTGAGATCTTGGTGGTAAATTTAGCAAAAAATCTCTGCTCTATTTACCTTAATAGGAAGGTGCCCGTGCTTACAAAGATGTTTTTACATCTTAGATGTCTTATCAAGAATATGGTTTATAAAGATGTTCTTACATCCTGAATGTCCTATCAAGAATGGCGCCAAGCATCTGGTGTCCTATGTGACAAAAAAGTCCATCAAAAAATTAAAGAGTACGTTCTATAGGACAGCGATCATACCTGCAATGCTATACGGAGCAGAATGTTAGGTGATTAAAAGGCAACATATACATAAAATGAGTGTAGCGAAGATGAGGATGCTGCGGTGGATCTGTGGTCATACAAAACGGGATCGCATCTGTAATGATGATATACGTGATAGGGTGGGGGTATCACCAATTGAAGAAAAACTTGTCCAACATCGCTTGAGATGGTTTGGACATCTCCAACGGAGGTCTCCTGAGGCAGCAGTACGTAGTGTAATTTTAAGATGTACTGAAAACGTAAGAAGGGGCGAGGTAGATCAAGTTTGCAATGGGAGGAAGCAGTAAAAGATACTTGAGGGATTGGAATGTATCTAAAGAATTAGCTTTGGATAGGAGCGCGTGGAAGTTAGCGATCTATGTACCGGAACCATAAGGAAGTTAGGGCTAGTATTTTATGTTCTTGGCTCAGATGAAAGAATGTACGGCTTAGGGTTTTAGCATTGTAGGTTTTATTTCAAGGTTCTCACCTATTTTACCTTGAAAATATTTCATTCTTAGCCTACCCAACTTGTTTGGGACAAAAAGCTTTGTTGTTGTAATGTTGTACAGGTAACACTATATGCTACTAAATGTGGACATGCATGTGCATAAGATAAACAAAATATTCGTAGAACGATTTTGGATCACGTTTGCTGATATGTACCGCCCTTATTTGGTATTTCGTTATAATGTACGGGTACCTTACTAGTTCAGGATGAAAGGGAACTCAAGAAGCAGGAAAGAAAGCAGGTTAACAGAAGAAGGGGCACAGGGCAGGGCAGCATTGCGACAGCAGCCATGGTTAACGAATAGAAGCACTAGTTAACGAATAGAAAGCACTAAGCCAAGCATATGATATGCAGACGTCGTTGCGAAGAGACCTCGGGTCGGTTGATTTCAAAGCCCGCCTGCATCCCGCGCGACGCGAGCACCCTATAAAGCTGTCACCACGCTCGATTTCTTGATTCTTATCGCACTTCACCAGCGCTGCTCCGCCCAAATCCCAATCCCTCTCAGCCTTCCCCGCTTACCGCTCTCGTCGTTGCCGATAGTCTAGATGGAGCGCGACGACCTCAAAGCGCCGCTGCTTGACCCACCACCTGCTGCGGCGTCGGAGGTCGCCACTACTGCGGCGGAAGGCGAGACCGGAGCACCGCCGCCACCGCATCCTCCTCCGCCGCCGCCGCCGCCGCCGCCCGCTGTGGCGTACAAGGGCGCCACGTCTGCGGCCAAGGGCAAGAGCGCTCTCGCCGACGACGCGCCTCCTCCTCCTCCTCCTCCGCTGCCGCCGCCGCCGCCCGCTGCGGCGTACAAGGGCGCCACGTCTGCGGCCAAGGGCAAGAGCGCTCTCGCCGACGACGCCGCCTCCGCCGCAAGCTCTACCCCGCCTGATTCCGAGCCCTCCTCCTCAGGTGGGCACCAAGAAACCCACCAAGATGTTTGCGCCCAGGTGGTTGGAGAGGGTACCGGCGGGCGCACCAACGGGGAGCAGAGCAGAGGCTGGCCCATGTGGCTTCTCAGGCGGAGGCCCCCAACTTCCCCCACCCTTCCGGTGACCCAGCCACGCCAGAGCGGCGACAGCAGAGCGAAGAAGTTCAGGGATTGGCTTGAGCCCAACCTTGGGGAAATGCTTGTACGTTTCTTGAATCTTGCTTGGCTAAGTCGTTCTTGGTACGTTTCTTGAATCTCGCTTGGCTAAGTCGTTCTTGGTTTCATTTAGGATGCTAATCATTGCCTTTTATCTGAAATAGTATTTGCACCAATCTGCGATAGAATATGATGTTCTTTCCTTGAATGCTCTGTCCTACGGCATATGTGTTCCACTATCTAAGGATTTAAGTGATGGAGATTTGCTGATTTCGTTCATATCGCTAGCACTGATGCTGATGACTTTAATTACTAATCGATGATCTCATATGTTGGCCTTGACCCTTTTAGTTCATTTTTAGCATGAAAATCGCAACTCAGAACAAATGGGCTCTGCCAGTATATTGCACATTTGCATGTGGATTTGTGGACAACAGATTGTGTTGTGTACTATATCGAACTAGTATAGTACCCGTGCTAACGCCACGGCGGTATTTTAGGGATGCACAAAAAATCAACCAAACGAATTTTTGAATGGCCATACATGTTTTGTTCCCTGCTGTCAAAGCCAATTTTTGAATGGTCATACATGTTTTGTTTGGATAATTGGGTTGCTGCTGGCAATAAAGTCCATCCATGAATGAAAGTCAGACATATACATCAGATTATTTTGGTCAGTCACTACAAATAATTGAAGACATCCAAATGGCAAAAGTTCAGTTGTTAGAGATATAATTAGAGATATGATATTAGTTTTTATATTTGTTAGAGATATGATTAAGATTAGATTCTATTTGTTAGGAGGAACATATCTAAATAAAGGGGCTACCATATGCTATTGGAACCAAGCAAAAAAATAACAAAATCATTCTCATCCCCTCTACGCCGACGCTGCCTGACCATTCTCTTGACGGTGTTTACCTCTTATAAACTAAAGTTCATAACGTGTGGCCAGGGATAGTCTGCAGCTGCCAAACCATGCTCAGCTTCATCTGCAGATGCTATCGTAGCGAAACTTAAGAGACCAGAAGAACCTACTCCAAGAAGAGCTAATGCTCTCAGTCCAGCCGAGGCCTCTTCATGCTTTGCCCAGAATGAGGAAAGCAGGGATGAACCCTAGAAAAAATGGTCATAATGTTAGAAAGAACAATCCTAACAGAAAAAAAAGTATACCTTGATTACTGAAACTAATAAACTTGTTCTTCTAAGCAGGTAACCCACTTTCAGATCTATTAATTTTGACAAAATTAGGATAACTGAAAAGCGCCATACTGAGAACTATTTTATTGTAGTTTATACAACAGGAGAAGGTAAATCCTGACAAACATGAACATTCAAAAAAGAAAAAAAACATTCAGCAGTTTGTGTGAGAACCGAATTATCTATTAGGAAAAACATAGCATGCAGATTCTAACAGACTAAGAATGCCAACTGTGATTTGTTTCCAACATATGAGTAGAAAAAAACATTCGGTACATTTCATGCAACAATGATACAAGATGATATCTTTTTACATGACACTTCAATTACCTTCCCCTACTTGGACACCATAACTCTAGTAAAGCCGTGGAGTGGAATCCAGAACAAATGATACAAACTTGTTTTCAATCGACCAAATAAGGAAGCAAGAGTTCTCAAAAACACTTACAGAAGACTGGTTATGGAGAGTTCTCAGAAGCTGGTTATCCTTATATCTCTAATTATACCTCAGCCTTTATCCTTGCTCGGTATTCTCGTTGTTTTCTATTCCTCTCTTCCCTCTTTCGCTCGGCCTCATCCACAGCTGGCAATTTTCAATATCGTAGTCCATGTCAGGCCAGCATTCAAGCAATTTTGCCAGTTCTTTGTAGTCTACCTTGTCACACCGCCGCTGCTTTTCTACTGTTGGTTTAAGCACAAAATTAATGATCCTCCTTGTAATGTAACCGTATGGTGAAGAGAGGACATGGTGATAATCATCTAATGGGCTTGAGACCCCAATAGACCAATTGTTGTGCATATACTATCTAATCAATCATGGGGACAGCACAACAAAGGATTCTAAGCTGTTCAAGTATATGGAACGAATCTACATTTGGAAGTTCAAGTTTACTAAGTTCACGGGGACCTGATGCACCTATACAATTGTTATCCACGCCACCAAGAAAAAAGGATTAAATTTCCACCATGTCATCACAAACCTATTGCATATCAAATTATCAAATAGCAAAATCTAAACCTGAAGAGAATCCCTTGGTGAGGTTATTTGCATGGTGTAGACATTGATGTGGAAGAAACCTGAAGAGAATCCCTTGCTGTCATACCATTGCAAATGATACTTCCATTGATGGTGCAGAGGAACTCATGAAATTAACAAAAGACAAAGGAAAACATTTGATGGACAGATTTTTAAGATCTGTCAGCAACCAGATGACTAACAAGTAACAGATTTTTAGGATTCAAATAGAAATGACAGTTCCAGGTCAAGCAACAAGTGGAGTACAACTCAATGGGAATGACCAAATTCATCTAGAGTCCCAGAACTCTGATTTCATTCCTATCTGCTATAATCAGAAGAAAGATACGATGTAACCTGACACTGCTAGTTGATTAATCCACAATGCAACCATATTTCCAAGGAATAGGCTATGGATTTTGATTAAAGTATACTACAGTCTGACGTTGGTCCGGGAATCTATTCTGCACCTTTCAAATAAATTTTGACTGTACAATGACATTGACATTGAGCCGTCCTTAATGTTTAAAATGGTAAACTGACAGTATCTAGGGCAGGTGAATTTTGGAAGGGCAAACACACCAGCTGGCCCGGGAAGTAACCAGCAGAAGCGATGCAAACAATCTAACAATTGAGCACACAACAAATGGAAATAGCATGTAAAGAGCTTCCATAGCAGCACACAACAAATTCACAATACCTTTGGCAAATGAAGATCAATCAGCTCGGCCTTCTCAGTTTGCACATCACTCAAGAATGAAAAGTCTCCATAGAAGCACAATGAGGGGGAAAAACTGAAACTTACCATCAAACTTCTTTACATTAAGAGCCTCAAACGACGACTCCAATGTCGAAGCTGGTGAAATCTGCACAAATGAAGCAGCATGAGCAATAATCAAGCAGAATTGAAGTGAAAAAGAAAAAAGAAAATCAGTGATCCATTCAAAGAGATGTAACCTCCTATCAACATCCTTTTTGTTGGTGCCCTCTTCTTGGGCAGGCTCTGCATCGCCGCCTTCTCCCAAATCTTCAATGGCAATCACCAAATAAAGACATTGTAAGATTATGACAAAAGCATGAAACAGATAAATACTTCCACTGTTATCATTAAAAAATGAAAACAACAATTTGTATCAGCTTCACCTACCACTCTTCTTGAGCACAAGGTTGCCTTGCCCTGCCCACCAAATGTCGATGTGGACAGCCAAAATATTACAGCCCCACATGTCTCCATGGAGCTCAGAGCATTTGATTCAAGAGCCCCTAATGTTGCAAAACCATATATACTAAGTGGAGTGCAGAACCACTGCCAGAGCATTTGTGCCCTACTGTTGGCCTCTTGCTAACTTGAATTCAATTGACTAAATATACAAAAAAAAAATCATACTTCATCTTTTCCTAAATGTAGGTCGATTTGCGGCATGTGTGCTTTTTCTAACTTCAACTCCACATATTTGTATAAGTATCAAGATTGACCACAAGAACATAGCGTTATAGCATTGCTATAGAAAATGATTTCAAAATATTATGTATCTTCAGTTTGAGTAGTATATATTGCTAAAAGATCAATGATCAAAGTTGTTCATTTCCGATAGCAGAGGCAAGATTATTAAGGAAATTGGGAACCCTAGAACCACAGCTCAGTTCTATCAGGGCAATATCTAAACCAACACCGAGCAGATGAGTTCATCTGGGTAGATCAGAGATGCACGTACCAGTGTTGCGCCTGTTCATGACGATGAACTGGAACCTCGGCTGCGTGTTCCTACATGCAACCCAACACATTCCAGAAATAATTAGAACTGCAGACACATGCAAAAAAAAACACCGATCCAAACCCTAAACCCCTTCCCAAAAAATCTCCCCTCCTCACCTCTTCACCACAAAGATGAGCTGAGGACTCCCATCGATAACATGCAACTCTTGAAATTACAGAAAGATGATAACGAAGGAATTAGCAGCACAAACAGGCAGAGAAAGGGAATGAGAAAAAAAAAGCATTAGTATAATGAACAAGCTCCAAACTGGTTTCGGTAAGGTATCTAATCAGAAGAGAGAAATCAAGGTTACTCATGCTATACCAGTGATAGCTAATTTATTTTAAAAAAGCAGTATATAATAATCACATGCATAACTGACGTGCATCTAAAATCAAAGCTCAATACAGCGCATATAAAAACCTTGAAGTTACATAAATCAATCCATGGTAGAAACAAGACAAGTCAATTGCAATACATTCAATGATAATCCAATTTGTATCAGCTTCACCTACCACTCTCATTAATAGTCACAGGGAGATCCTTCTGGGAGTGGTTGATTGCAGGATTCAAGAGAAGATAAACAGGGCTTTCGTTAACGTCCATCAGCTGGATAATAAAAGGAGTAAGTCACGCAAAGAGGCAAATCAATAATATATAGAGCAGGTCTCAAAAGAATATCAATGTCGATAAGCAATTCTTCAACTATCGTAAAGTTGATGAAACTTCTGGTCATGTTCTACATTTCATTTGGTCACAAAACTTGAGCAAAGCTCAGAATAGAGCTTGAGGACAGCTGAATATAATCTCAACATAAGTAATACCTGTTATTGCTGGCCATGACATAAGCTATATAAAAGGAGTATCACTACAAGACAGCTCAACCTGATGAAAGAAACAAAAGCAGAATACAAAATCAAATTGTTTGTAACTTGAAAGAAAATTAACAGTTCTTGCAGTCAATTCACCTTTGATTTTATGTCTTCAATCAACTTAAAAAGAGTGCTCCCTTTTGGCAATCGTACAAAGTGCAACGACACCTGATAAGTAAGCATTTTCGCAGGATATGATCAGAAAGATAGAAGCGGTTGCAAGCATAGAACGGGTGCAAACTAACCTCATTGTTTGTAGCATGATGAAAAGCAACTCTCAATGTTTTCAAACCTTGCAGTTCTGGCAAAGGAATGTCCAGTATCTCGTAATACCGTATGTCAGCCATCTGCTAAATCAAAGGAAGCTCAAGCAATCATATGTAAAAGGAAATCAACAAGAACACTTGAAAAAGGTGCCAAACCTGATTGAAATGACTTAGCATGTCCGAGAGATGATCAAGACCTCTGTACTTGATGTAGTGAGGTTTCGGCAGCTGTGAATATGGATTGTGTTGTGTAAGGCGGAGTTTCGAAGGATCATCCAGACCAAGATGAAGCGCAACTTTGTCGACAACATCATCATATGTGGAACGCTTTGAACTTCACAAGTATAAAAATGTAAAATAAGTTATTGAATTATTGCCATAAGAAAAAAAAATATCACTGTGTTAAGGTTCAAATGAATTTTGAGACATACAGCTCCAGAGAGAAGCCATCTTCTTTTGGCTTCTCAAGCAATCTGAAATGGACAACCTATGGTAAACAAGTTAACAACAATCATTTTCAGGGGGAAACAACAAATGAAGTACCAGATTTTATCGTGTTTTGGCTTCATCACCGGTCCGTCGTCGCCGCCGAAGTCGCCCATCCCGTCGTCGCCGCCGGCCGCCGGGATGTCGAAGTCTTCGTCCATGGCGGGGGCGGGTGAGATGTGCGGCTAGGGATCTCCAGCCGGATCCGGGCGGGAGTCGGCCTGGCGACGGCCTCTTTGCGGACGCTGGCGGCGCGCCTCCCTGGTCCGAGCAGTGACGGTGGAGTCGGCCGGATCCACGGGCGAGGAGGCTGGCCTGACGGAGGAGACGGCCGGATCCGGGGCGGGCGGCGGTCGGCGCGACCGGAGAAGGCCTGGAGAAGGCCGGATCCGGGTGGTCCATCCAGATCCGATTCTGGATGTAGTGAGAGCACGAGGAGGGCGCGCTGGGGTGGAGACGGGTATAGGAGGCGGCGGCGGCGCGGGTGGGGGCAGGAGGAGGCGGCGGCCTCGAGCGCGGGGTGGGAGGTGGGAGGCGGCGCGGGGTGGGAGGGAGGGGAGGAGGCGGCGGCGCGGGGTGGGGAAGAGGAGGAGGCGGCGCGGGGTGGGGAGGAGGAGGCGGCGGGGTCACGGGGTGGGAAGGAGGCGGCGGCGGGCGGCGGAGAGGAGGAGGCGGGGAGAGGCGGAGCAGGAGGCGAGGACCAGGCGACCGCGCCAAACCCTAGCTCTGCATGCGGGGAGAGGCGGGTGGGGAGGCGGCGGCGGCTGAGCGGGGGAGGAGGAGGAGCGGGGGAGACGGAGACGGAGGAGCAGCGAGGGCGGAGCGGAGAGCGGGACTGCGGAGGAGGCCCACGCGTGCGTGACTGCAGAGGAGAGCGGGACGCGGGAGGGGTACTGCAGATCCATTGAAGGATGACCGTCGGATATGGTAGAGTAAGGAGAGAGAATAGAGGAGAGTTAATCTGGTGCGCACGTTTTTATGATGGTGTATTTCTGGGTGCATATTGTGGTGTGGACGTAGTTACGGTCATGACTGTGGAGCAGGTAATTGTTGGGTGGATGTAGGATAATTTTAACTGGTGCTTTATTAGATTAGATTAGATGCGTTACCTTGTTATCAATTCTTTTCTGTTGTATTGGGTTATTCATATGCTCATCAGACCGACAGAAAAGGTAAAATGTGTTGCACTGATCTGGATAACGCGATCATTGCTGCAATCAAATATATATACCTGCATAATGGTGAATTTACTTATTAATCGGAATCTTGATGATCTCATAAAAATGTTGGCCTTGACCCTCTCGGAAAATTCTTTTGAAGAACTATGGGATGAATTCAACATATGTTGCTCCTTTGGCTCGTTTTTAGCATGTAAATTGCAAACTCTGAACAAATAGTCTCTACCAATCGAATATTGCGTGACATTGTGCAGTGTAGAGTGTAGTTTGCCAGGTCTCAAAATATATTGGATGGAATAATGTGGTTACCCTTTAGTTTGTTATCTGTTGTACATTGGCTTATTCTATATCCATCAGTATGACAGGAGAGGTAAAATAGAAACAATTATAGCGGTAGAACGTTTGATAGTCACATCGTTTTTATCTCACTGCTCTATTGTCTTTGACTGCTGTGCAGCCTGATAGCCTTGTCACCAAGAGGCTCGCTGCATTTGGTTTTGTGCTGTATGGGGTTGTTTCCATTCTCTCCAACACCCCGAGCCTCATGAAGGATGCAGGTGTCTCGGTGGGACTTCGGCGGGCTGTCTTGCTCTGCGTTGGATTGATCTGGATACTAGCCAGTATTGGAGTTCCTTGCACACTATTTGGAAGAAGTAGGTTGGAACATCACGTGTCTCAACATACTGCTCATCTTGGTCTGCTCGGGATCACCTTGCTTATTAGCCTTCACATCGGATGGATGCTGCCCAACAACTTCTGGAGGCCAGATGGTGATTATCTTAGCTTTTGGTCGGCAGGAGGGTTCGTATTCTTGTTGTCCTTAGGCGTCATTGGGCACGTTGCCTCATGGGCCGTGGTAAATACCTTTTCTTGTTCTTTTGTTTGTTTGTTCAAACTACTCTATAAGTGATTCTATAGCTATAAATGGTGTGCACGATTGCATTGGATGCAGAGCTTGGTTTCGGGCGAGGAGAGCACGAAGCCATCAGCATCAGCTTGAGCAGATATGACCACTCTGATTCGCTTGTCCTGGTAAATTCTTACGAACTGTTTCTTCTGTTGTTTTGTCTGTTTACACTAATTGGAATGCGATGTTTTACGCAGAATTTACACTGGAATGTTGGTGCGTTTTGGGGGAGAATTGAGCAAGGTGTGAATGCATGAGGATACTGCTGACTGACTACAGGAAAGGGAGAGTGAATTCTGTTGACGTGTTGAGTCTAGAGGCTGGGAGAGCTATACTGTGGAAGTCTGAATAGAGCATGATTTTTTGCCTTTTTTTTTGAGACCGAGAGTAGGATACTCTGTTGCCTTGCTGAGATCATTCAAGGAGAGAAACTGTGAATGTGTACCGTACTAGATGATTTTGTTCGATTTGTATCTCCTCGGTCGTAAAACATATATTTTTCTTGCTCTAATTCGGTTGCTTGCTTAGTTGCTTTTACCATGAGAAATTGGTAATTTCCCAGTGGGGCCAGATAATTCATCGCCACTTAAGATTTATTTCACTGGAAGCTCGTTTGATGTTTCAATACTTTAAGGGGAGTGTACCACTACCGATTACTGTATATGTGGGAGGAAGCGACATGTGTGACCGCATCATGCGGTCATGATGGGGTGCAAAAAAGCTATTAGGGTCCAAAATTACTTCAATTACACTCGTTAATTGGTTAAACATTGAATAAGTTGATTTTAGATTAAATTAAATTTTGGTTTGGTTCGATTCTAAAAATGCTTCCCAACTATTTGATAATATAATATTGAATCAAACTATATTAATTTTAGAAAAAAAAAACTAATAAAACGAGAACAAGACGCCATATCTATCCTATATTAATTTTAGAGGAAAAAAAACTCGATAACCTGGTTCGATATCCATCCGGCCGGTGTCATCTACTCATCCTGCACGGCCCAAATCGTCCGCAAGGCAGCAGATGCACGGAAGGAAGCCCATCGGCGGCGGGGCCCGTGACGGAAACGTGAGACAATCAATCCGAGCAGATTAGTCTCCCCGGGCCATACTACACATACGAGCAGGAGCAGACTATTTATTAATCTCGCCCTCGCGTCCGTACGTACGTCCTCCCTTGACCTACGTACTCAGTAGATGGCGACCGATCTCGACGTGCCCACCGGCGGCGCGCGTATGGCCCTTGCCGACGACGCCACGGCGGTCCGCCGCATGGAGGAAGGCGATGGCGGGGTGGCCCTCGGCTACCCGCTCATCCAAGGCCGCGACGGGAGGCCGGCGGCCGTCGGTTACCCGCTGGCCGAGGAGCCACAGCCGTCGACGCCCGAGACCGACACAAGTTGCTGCACGCCCGACTGCAAGATGTTCATGCAGGTACGAGTCTGACTTACATTATATTACTACAGGTATTATTAATCTTCACGTTAATTAACGTCGTTTATGACACCTTGATCGTCATTCGCATCGCTTCATGCACGCCCGACTGCAAGAAGCTGTTGCTCGATGAGGACGGTTTATTATTTGTGGTTTTAGCTAGTAACTTGGGGCTCTAAACGGCGATGTCGGGTTCATATCGAATTGGCTTCAGCGTGTCGAATATTGGGTTACATGTTTCTGTGTCGGAAATTGAATTTGCTCGTAGTTTTATGTTACACGTTCATGTATAATGCTTTAGGATATTTCTAATTAGTGTTATCTTAACTATCTCTTACTTATATTAAGTGGGTAAAATCCTATGTGGAAAAGAGAGGAGGTGATGAGAGATAATATACTGTCCTTTATGCAGCATATGGCTTAGCCTGTAAACCAATGCGAATAGTGAGAGGTTGTGACATATGATGTTATGGTAAAAATACTATAAAATAGTTAGAGAAATTATTTACTATTAGAAAGCTTATATCTATTGCTGTCTCTAAATGAAGTAGAAACCTTAAAAACAATTTTAAGGGGTAAACTATTGTATATATTCTTATAGTACCAAAAGAACGTTGAATAATCATCAATAAGCATAACTAGTGTATGGAGATCATCCCCTTTGGTACGATAACCACCTAATTATTATCTTTAAGCACTATATTTAATGCATGCATGTAGAGAATATATATATACATATATAAAGTATAAAGGGAACATCACACTAATTTTATATTAGAACATAAAATACGTTCTATATTTATAGACAAGATTATTTAAAAAACAATTACGGATGAGGGTGGTGAAACAGAGAGAGCAGTATTTTGAATGAATCCGGCACGATGAATGTAACACCTCTGCTCTATTATTGCAGGCCTTTATGATTGTCGTCGGGTTCGTATTGCTTACCGAGTTCTTCCTGTGCGTGATTTTTCAGTCGGCTCCGAGCCCTGTCACTTTGTTAATATCCTTGCCTATCGTGTTCTTGGTGTTTGCTGCGTCCTTTGTTGGATGTCTCGCGATGATAGTATGCTGCGCTGATAACCAAAAAAAAGTCGGCTCCAAGATTCCAGGCTAGCCCCGGAGCAGTCAATGGGCTGGAATGGAAACCAGCCGGTCGCAGACTCCTTCCCGGGCGCCTCTTTTTTTCTCCTTTTACGACACTCTCTCCACTTTATAGTATATGTTCAATGTATTAAGAATTAGTGCAGTTAATATAATTTCTCCTAGTTAATGATGTGAAAGATGTAAGTGGCTGGAAATCATCATTTAGTAGTTGAGGCAAGCAATGTCCAATTCCATCAACAACAAAGTGCTATTTTGCGATACGCACGTTCATACAACATCATTGATAAGGGTACTTCCAACGATCCAACTTACTTGATATTTACTTACCTTTCCAACACGAAATCTTGAATTGCCTTCTTTTCCTTCTGGTATCTGTGGCATAGCAAGCCTGAGTACTCCGACCCCGTACTCAGCAAATCACAAGGGAAACCTTAACTTACTACTTGCACGGATCAACAAAGGAAGGGAGTATACTTGGTTTATTACATTTGGTGGATGCAGTTTTATTTAGCAATCATTTTACAAAATGGACCAAAAACTACTTCTTAAGGACTCAGGGGTTTTTCATGAAGAGTTCAATTAACCAACTAAACAAGTTAAAGCATGTACAAAACTACTTAAGCTTTGCGGCTGGAATCACCCAAGTGACACAGCTCCAATAACCGGGAGCACGGCGTATTCGAATACCATTTATTTGACTCTGCAGAGTTTGCTCAGCTTTACCCACACGATCCCTTAACTCCCGCTAAAGAGTTAAGAAAGCCAGGTCGTTTCACTGCTCAATTCTTTATATAGGCTCTACCCGGTAGAATTCACTCGGGTCTGGACTTCACGCACACACACACGCACACACACACACAAAAGAAGACGGTGTCCGCTTCGAGTGAACTCTACCGTTGTTAGGCACCCGTAGCCCGGCCTGCCTAACCTCACTGCTCATCCTCCTGTAGAGTTTCAATCGAGTTGAGCAGCTACTAGACCAGTGTTGACAAGTCAACTCCTGTGGTTGGGCGATCACTGTGACATTTGCTCAGCGCAAGGGTTTCAGTCCTTATATTTTCACATGGTCCGCAACCTCGCCAGGCCCGCGACCTCCAACCTAGGGTAAGCAGTGGGCGAAGGCCATCTCGCGGCTCCCCACAACACCCTTACCCTAACTTCAATCCTAGGGTAAAAGATTGGCAAGGACCGTCTTGCGGTTTCCACTCCCCCTTACCCTACCTTGTGCACGCCGGCACTCTCCGCTCTAAGATACGGTGTCCCATACCACCCTACCTTAGAGTCGGGTTTTCCAAATTCTATTGGCCCCACAGCCACGACCTTATTAGTGTAACATTTTGCATGATAATAATATCCTACAATTATCTAGATTAACAGATAATTATTTCTAGGGTTACAAAGGCATGGCAACGATTTAACAGGGCATTTGTCGGTGGTGGGTTTAACTATATAACATGTCATTCTAAAATATTTTATTTTACTTTCGAATTAACATTTCAGAATTAGTTTAATGCAAATAGCGTAATAGCATAATTAGAAAACATGGGTTGCAACATGATCAAGGACTTGTGACTTGCCGTGAATCGGGACGAACTCGGCTTGCTCGAACGAAGAAGCGCCTGGATCCTGCGACTGCACTTGAGCTTCCGGAATCTCCGACACTAGCGCAACCACTGAAAATAACATAAATCCGGCTTGAGACTAATCAAGCGAGGAGAAATAATCTATTAAAAAGGAGTAAAATGCATAAATCCGCAAATGAGGAATTTTAGGAATTTAACTGGGATGAATCTATGGAAGTGGAGGCCAAAAGTGGGTCCAGAATATTATTTGGGGCAAAGTGGTGAAATTTGGGAATTTTTGGGATTTTCTGTGATTTTCTAGGATTTATTTGGATTTTCTGGGATTTTAGAAATTGATAAATCATTGGAAAATCGATATGAACAGTGCTAGTCGGCCCAAAGCAACTGTGCGGCCTGGCACTGTGCGGCCCGCGCGGCCAACGGCCAGCGCGGCCCACGGCGACGCGTGGCCTGCGGGCGAGCGCGCGCGGAGAGGCGGCGCGGGCCGAGGGAAGGCGGCCCACGCGGAGGCGGCTCGGATGGGCGACACGCGGAGGAGCGAGCGGGCGGGATGGCGAGCGAGCGGGCGATCACGATGCGGCGAGGAAGAAAGATCGGACGGCGGCGAAATAAAGGAGGCGGCCGAAACGGTACAGGCGGATCCAACGGACGACGTTAGATATTACGGAGGAGATGGACGGCCGGGGAAGAGCCTCGTCGTGGGGAGCGTCGTCTTCAACCTCCGGCCGCTACAGTGCTCCCGCAACAGAGCAGCGGTGGCGACGGCGGCCGGGGCGCCAGGGGGCTCTTCGGCGGCGACCAAGGGCATCGGCGAGTAGCTCTCGGTGAGGCGGTTCCATTTTGGGCGCTTGGGTACTGGGGAGACCAAAGGGGGAGACGGGAGAGGAAAAGGGGAAAGCTCGGTCTCTGGCGATGAAGGAGGTCGCCGGGGCCGATTGGGGTCGATCGGGGGCGGCTACACCATCTGGGGAAGGTGGAGCTCACATGGGAGGTGGCGGCAAGAGCTGGGAAGCTTCGAGGAAGTCTGGCCACGGAGAGGGTGGATCGGCCGACGGTGAACTTCGACGCCGGGGCTCCTCGGGGTTCCTCCTGGCCAGGCAAGGACACCATCGGGGTTAGGGAGTAGCAGAGGAGCTCCAAGCGAGTGGAATCGAGAAATGGGGCAACGGAGAGGGAGATTGGCTTACTAGGGCTGCCGGCGCAGGGGAGGGCGGCGACGGCGACCAGGGCGATGCGGCGTCGATTGGCGGCTCAGGGAGGAGCTCTGGAGTGGTAGGAAGGGAAAGGAGGCAGTGGAAGCACGGGGAGAGGAAAGGAGGATGAGGGAGCCGAGGAGCGGCATTTAAGCCCGGGCGGAGGGAGGAGTTCCTTCGGGGGAAAGGCAACGGGCGCGTCCACTGCGGTCAACAGAGGTATGGGGAGTTGGTGGCGAGTCTTCTCCGCGCAATGGGCAGAGACAGGGCGCTGCCAAGCGAGGTAAAGGCGACGCGACGGGAGCAGGTGAGCGGCGGCATGGCGGAGGCGCATCCGCGCGCGGGAAGGGGAGGTGGCGGCCACTGGCAGGCGGGACCAGGGCAGGAGCGAGGCAACGTGGCGCAAGGGCGTCCACCCCTTCGGACCGAGGCTGTCGGGGGCGCGGGTGCGGAGGAATCCGAGGGCGGCGCGGCGCGGGGCAACGTGCAGCGCACGCGCGAGGGAAAAGCGGGAAGAGGGCGGGGAGGAGCTGGCAGGTGGGGCCCGGCGGCAGGAGGTGGGGTTCGGGGTCAAAGGTGGCTGGGGAGACGGCCGGCGACGGCGAGCCGGCGGCAGGGACGGCGCGGCGGGGCGCAGTGCGCAGCGCAGGCGCGTGCGCGAGGAGAAAGCGTGCGAGGGAGAGGCGCCAGCGGGGAGACGGAGGAGGAGGTCGGGCGCGGGCGCCAGGGGAAGGGGAAAGCGGGAAAGGGTGGAGCGCCGGAGGAAAGGGGGTGGCGTCCCAGCCAGAAATGGAAAGCGGCAAGAGGAAAACTTTCCCAAAAAGGAAAGTTTTGGAAAAACACTCAAAAATTCAGCAAAAATCCACAAAAATTTTTGGGGTTGAAATTTTGGGGGTTTTCAACCTACCCCCTTAAAAGAATCTCGACCCGGAGATTAACTTGGTCCAGGGAGTAAGTTGGGGAAAACTCGCTGCAAGTCTGACTCTCGTTCCCAGGTGGACTCATTCGCTGTGTGATTCTTCCATTGTACTCTGCAAAACCTGACGTTCTTGTTTCTGAGCTGCCTTTCTGAAGTCTCAAGTATTTGTAGTGGTTTTTCAGCACATGTGCAGTCATCTTGCAATTCAATATCTGACAACGGCACTTAATCTGTTGGCTGTCGTAGACACTTCCGAAGCTGAGATACATGGAACACATTGTATATTCTGGATAAGTTGGGCGGCAGTTGCACTTGATAAGCTACCTCTCCAACTGTTCCGATAATTTGGAACGGTCCCACATATCTTGGTGCTAGTTTTCCTTTAACTTGAAACCTTTTGACTATCTTGAAGGGTGTGACTTTGATGTATACGAAATCTCCAACTTCAAAGCTCAAATCCTTCCTGCGGTTATCTGCATAGCTCTCCTGTCGGTCTTTTGTAATCTTGAGTCTTTCTCTGACTAATCTGGCATGTGCTTCCGCATCTTGAGCAATTTGGGGCCAAATCAGTTGTCGTTCACCTGCTTCTGTTCAATTCAGTTGAGTCCTGCATTTTCCGCCATAAAGTGCTTCAAACGAGGCCATATGGATGCTGGCTTAGTAAATGTTGTGGTAAGGGAACTGAGCGAAGGGTAGACAAGTGTTCCATGCTACTCCATACACAATTGCGCAAGCTCTCAACATATCCCCCAAAATCTGATTGGTTCTCTCTGTCTGTCCATCTGTCCGTGAGTGATATACTGAACTAAAGTTCAAATTGGTGCCCATGGCTTCGTGCAATTTCTTCTAGAACTTGGATGTAAACTGTGTCCCTCGATCTAATACAATCTCCTTCGGAACTCCATGGAGTGTCACTATTCTGGTCAAATATAATCCAGCAAGCTTGTCCTTTCCATAGGTTTGCTTGATCGGGAGGAAATGAGCTACCTTGGTCAATCTGTTGACAATGACCCAGATAGCATCATATCCCTCACGAGTCTTGGGAAGTCCCGTAATGAAGTCCATACCAATGCTATCCCATTTCCATTCGGGAATTGGTAAAGGCTGCAATAATCCCGAGGGTTTTTGGTGGTCTATCTTGATCTGCTGGCAAACATCACATTTAGCCACATATTCTGCCACTTCCTTCTTCATCTGGTTCCACCAATATTTCTTTTTCGAGTCTTGGTACATCTTGGTACCTCCTGGGTGAGTTGAGAATTGAGAGGAGTGAGCCTCAGGTAGGATCAAGTCTCTCAACTCTTTCTTGTTGGGTATGCAATAACGACCACGGAAAGTAAGGATTCCATGCTCGTCTACCGCATACTCTGATGAATCTCCTTTTTGAATGTCCTTTTTCAGTTTTTGAATCTCTGCATCTTCATCTTGCGCTGCCTTAATCTGATTTGTCAACAATGGTTGAAGTTCTAACGTTGCCATACTGCCTTGTTCGGTGATTACCAAATCCAGCTGTAGCATATCTCTTTACAATTCTGGTGGGTACTCTGTCGTGCCGACTTTGCTTGGACGAGCCTTTCGTCTAAGGGTATCGGCCACTACATTTGCTTTGCCCGGTTGGTATTGGAGCTCAAAGTCATAGTCTTTTATCAACTCTAACCATCTTCGCTGTCTCATATTTAATTCTGGCTGTGTGAATAGGTGCTTCAACTCTTGTGATCTGAGAATACCTCACAACGATTCCCTAGCAAGTAGTGCCGCCAAATTTTGAGTGCATGCACCACAGCTGCTAGCCATGAATCGTGAGTGGGGTAATTCTCTTCATGTGGCTTCAATTGTCTCGAAGCATAGGCAACAACTTTTCCATCTTGCATAAATACACATCCCAAACCTTGCTTTGAAGCATCACAATAGATTTGGAACTCTTTCTCTGGGTTGGACAAAATCAACACTGGCGTGGTTGTCAATTTAGTCTTCAACAGCTGAAAACCCTCTTCACAAGCATCTGTCCAGGTGAATGGGCTGTCTTTCTTCGGCAGTTGAGTGAGTGGACGAGAAATCTTCAAGAACCCTTCTATGAATCGGCGATAATAGCCCGCCAATCCAAGAAAGCTTCTCACTTCCGTCACTGTCTTGGGTTGCTTTCATTCCATAACTGTGACAATCTTTTCTGGATCAACCTTGACTCCATCTTCTGATATAATACGACCCAAGAAAGTAACTTCTTTCAACCCAAAATCTGCATTTGTCGAACTTAGCGTACAACTGATGCTCTCTCAATCTGGTCGATGCCATGTGCAAATGCTCCTTGTGCTCTTCTTCGTTCTTGGAGTATATCGGAATATCATCAATGAAGACTATCATGAATCGGTCCAATTGGTCCATATGCACCAGATTCATTAGGATTCATGAAATAGGTTGGCGCATTGGTTAAACCAAAGGACACGACCGTGGACTCAAATAATCCGTCTCTGGTGACGAAAGCTGTCTTCTCTCGATCTTGTTCTCGGATTTTGAACTGATGATAACCCGAGCGCAAGTCGATCTTGGATAATACTTTGGCACCCTTGAGTTGATCAAACAGGTCATCAATTCCTGGAAGGGGATACTTGTTCTTGATTGTGACAGCATTCAAACCTCTGTAGTCGACACACATTCTTAACTCTCCATTCTTCTTCTTCCCAAACAGAACTGGGGCTGACCACGGTGAAGTACTTGGTCGAATGAATTCTTTCTCTAGTAGCTCATCTAACTGCTTCTTCAGGTCTTTCAACTCGCTAGCTGACATTCTGTACTGGTGTTTGGCAGTTGGCTTTGTGTCTGGAATCAACTCTATGACAAGTTCTACTCGTTGGTCAGGGGTCTGTCTGGTAATCCTTCTGGAAACACATCAGGGTATTCTTGTACTATTGGCACATGGTCTGGTATAACTTCTAGCATGTTGATCATGCGCTCTCTTGCATCCTTCAACACTTCTCGAATTTTTTTTTTTGACATTCAAGGGTTACCAATGATACTGTTTTGATCTCATAATCTACCTTGCCTTTGTTTTTGGCTAGCCAATTCGTACCAAAAATGGCATCTAACCCTTGCATATCTGGTTGCAACAAGTCTGCTTCAACCTTCTCTGGATTGACTTTGACTACTCTTCACTTGTACCTGTGTATCATCCTTGCGTGTGTGGTGATAGTTCCCACTTAGATGAATTATGTCGTACCAAGGTTGGATATGATTGGGTATGCTGGGATTAACTTTATTACAACATGACCATCACACCCATTTCACTTTACACAAATGGTCTTCATACATCTTCATAATTTTGCCACTAGCCTTAGTTAAAGTAATTTACAGACAAACCATTAAGTTCTTCCAACCGGTTTACAAAAGGATAACCAAAAGTACATCATCTCATTTCTTGTTCTACATAGCTCATATTTTCTTGACTGCCTGCTGGTTTTGGACTTGGAGTTTAGCTGCTTCTGATGACAACTTCCTCCTGGGACACTGATGCCTGTAGTGTCCATTCTCTCCACAATGGAAACATGCAAATGTCCTTCGTGGACAGCTGCTAGCAAGATGCTTGCCACCGCAGGTGAGGCACTCGATGGCGAGTGGTGAGGGAGTGGCATACTGCTGAGACTGTCCGGGCTGGGTCTTCGGTATCGTCACAAACTGGCGGAAGGGTTGGGATCGAAATGAGGATGATCCCGTGGTCTTGCTCCACTGAGCATTGTGTGAAGACTGAGACTTGTGCGCTGCTTTACGCTTTTTGTCATCCTCCATTCTGGTCCTCTTAGGGTAAGATTCATCTTCTTCCATCGGTGGCAGGCAGGATGATGATGTCTGCCTTTTTGCTTGATCTTTAGCTTCTTCTTCGGGTAAGGACTTCAGTGGGCATTGATCACGATAATGCCCATCCTGTTTGCAGTGGAAACAAGCCATTGGTGATGGAGGCGAAGGCTTCTTTCGTTTCATGACTTTCACGTAACCTGGTCTTTCCTCTATCTGTAGAGCTCGATCAACCAGGCTCAATAGGCTTGAAAACTTCATGGTTTGAAGGCGTTGTCTCATATTGGGTTGTAGACCTTTCATAAAGTACTCCATCCTTTTAGCTTCAGTGTTAGCTTCCTCTTGAGCATACTGGGATAACTGATAAAATTGTTGCAGATATGTTGTGATGGAGTTCTCTCCTTGTTGAAGATTAAGAAAGTCCTGATATTTTTCAGTGATAACTCTAGGAGAGATGTAGGCTTTACGGAATCTCTTCACAAAGTCTTCCCATGTAATATCTTTTTCCTTGGGGTGCATCCACTGGATAGCATTCCACCAAGTAATTGCGGGCTCGGACAACTGATAGGTGGCAAAGAGAACCTTCTCTTTATTTGTACATCGTATAGTATTCATTCTCCTCTCAACATCTTGCAACCAGTTATCTGCATTCAGTGGCTCTGTTGCTGAGGGGAATTTAGGAGGTTGAGTTTGCAGGAATGCTGTAAACTTCAATGCAGTTGCGCTTGATGCTGACACTGACTCTTCGGGTGTCACCTTGACAATGAACGGTGGCTTTAACTCTACTTGCTGCTCTGACATCTGGACTTGATCTGTGGCAGGTGCACCCTGCCTGTTGGTCTGACCACTCTGCTCTGCTGGATTCATCTGCCAATTGGGAACTTGAGATCAGCTTTGCAGCGGCTTTTGGTGAATAAGAGGGGATAAGTAAGACTTTGAATTTTCAAGGTAAGTATATGACGAAAAAGGTAAGATCGAGAGTGAAAGGGGACAGGAGAAAGTTTTGATCACAGGGGGATTACTGATAATTAAGCAAACAACATATAAGATAATGAACATAAATTTACAATATGCAGGTGGTACACAAACCACTTAGGGTTCATGATTACACCTACTTTACATTACAAAAGCACTACTACAACTCAGGGTCAGTCTAGTCTAGCGGACGACGGCTACTCTTCCAGCTGCCGACAAACGAAATTTTGAAGCTAGACAAGGAAGACAGTAAACATTTTGCCAAAGCAAAACTTATGCAGAAATAAACTAAAATAGATAAGGTAGCAACAAGAGAGGAAAAAGACAGCAATAATACTTATATTTTTCGTAAACCCTTTTTATGGCTTAAATTAAGTTTTGCGATAAAATCGCTTCCTAGTTTGCCTTAGGTCTCAACCTCCTACGGTCAAGAGCCTGCTCTGATACCACTTCTTGTAACGCCCCCGTTTCCAGGGGCGCGTACGGACACGGCATTCCGCAACTACTCACGCATGAACAGTTATGGAACGTCGCGCAAGAGTATACCATTGCATGCTTACAACAAAGTCCAGCATATATTTTACATATGGATTAGCATCCCTTTTTCGACAGCGGGGCGTGCAAGCCCAAAGTATACTTACATTACAAGAACTCCAAGATCCGCTTGAGCGCGGCCAAGACCTAAAGCCTCGGGTCTTCGACGGGGAGACCTTTCCAACACGAAATCTTGAATTGCCTTCTTTTCCTTCTGGTATCTGTGGCATAGCAAGCCTGAGTACTCCGACCCCGTACTCAGCAAATCACAAGGGAAACCTTAACTTACTACTTGCACGGATCAACAAAGGAAGGGAGTATACTTGGTTTATTACATTTGGTGGATGCAGTTTTATTTAGCAATCATTTTACAAAATGGACCAAAAACTACTTCTTAAGGACTCAGGGGTTTTTCATGAAGAGTTCAATTAACCAACTAAACAAGTTAAAGCATGTACAAAACTACTTAAGCTTTGCGGCTGGAATCACCCAAGTGACACAGCTCCAATAACCGGGAGCACGGCGTATTCGAATACCATTTATTTGACTCTGCAGAGTTTGCTCAGCTTTACCCACACGATCCCTTAACTCCCGCTAAAGAGTTAAGAAAGCCAGGTCGTTTCACTGCTCAATTCTTTATATAGGCTCTACCCGGTAGAATTCACTCGGGTCTGGACTTCACGCACACACACACGCACACACACACACAAAAGAAGACGGTGTCCGCTTCGAGTGAACTCTACCGTTGTTAGGCACCCGTAGCCCGGCCTGCCTAACCTCACTGCTCATCCTCCTGTAGAGTTTCAATCGAGTTGAGCAGCTACTAGACCAGTGTTGACAAGTCAACTCCTGTGGTTGGGCGATCACTGTGACATTTGCTCAGCGCAAGGGTTTCAGTCCTTATATTTTCACATGGTCCGCAACCTCGCCAGGCCCGCGACCTCCAACCTAGGGTAAGCAGTGGGCGAAGGCCATCTCGCGGCTCCCCACAACACCCTTACCCTAACTTCAATCCTAGGGTAAAAGATTGGCAAGGACCGTCTTGCGGTTTCCACTCCCCCTTACCCTACCTTGTGCACGCCGGCACTCTCCGCTCTAAGATACGGTGTCCCATACCACCCTACCTTAGAGTCGGGTTTTCCAAATTCTATTGGCCCCACAGCCACGACCTTATTAGTGTAACATTTTGCATGATAATAATATCCTACAATTATCTAGATTAACAGATAATTATTTCTAGGGTTACAAAGGCATGGCAACGATTTAACAGGGCATTTGTCGGTGGTGGGTTTAACTATATAACATGTCATTCTAAAATATTTTATTTTACTTTCGAATTAACATTTCAGAATTAGTTTAATGCAAATAGCGTAATAGCATAATTAGAAAACATGGGTTGCAACATGATCAAGGACTTGTGACTTGCCGTGAATCGGGACGAACTCGGCTTGCTCGAACGAAGAAGCGCCTGGATCCTGCGACTGCACTTGAGCTTCCGGAATCTCCGACACTAGCGCAACCACTGAAAATAACATAAATCCAGCTTGAGACTAATCAAGCGAGGAGAAATAATCTATTAAAAAGGAGTAAAATGCATAAATCCGCAAATGAGGAATTTTAGGAATTTAACTGGGATGAATCTATGGAAGTGGAGGCCAAAAGTGGGTCCAGAATATTATTTGGGGCAAAGTGGTGAAATTTGGGAATTTTTGGGATTTTCTGTGATTTTCTAGGATTTATTTGGATTTTCTGGGATTTTAGAAATTGATAAATCATTGGAAAATCGATATGAACAGTGCTAGTCGGCCCAAAGCAACTGTGCGGCCTGGCACTGTGCGGCCCGCGCGGCCAACGGCCAGCGCGGCCCACGGCGACGCGTGGCCTGCGGGCGAGCGCGCGCGGAGAGGCGGCGCGGGCCGAGGGAAGGCGGCCCACGCGGAGGCGGCTCGGATGGGCGACACGCGGAGGAGCGAGCGGGCGATCACGATGCGGCGAGGAAGAAAGATCGGACGGCGGCGAAATAAAGGAGGCAGCCGAAACGGTACAGGCGGATCCAACGGACGACGTTAGATATTACGGAGGAGATGGACGGCCGGGGAAGAGCCTCGTCGTGGGGAGCGTCGTCTTCAACCTCCGGCCGCTACAGTGCTCCTGCAACAGAGCAGCGGTGGCGACGGCGGCCGGGGCGCCAGGGGGCTCTTCGGCGGCGACCAAGGGCATCGGCGAGTAGCTCTCGGTGAGGCGGTTCCATTTTGGGCGCTTGGGTACTGGGGAGACCAAAGGGGGAGACGGGAGAGGAAAAGGGGAAAGCTCGGTCTCTGGCGATGAAGGAGGTCGCCGGGGCCGATTGGGGTCGATCGGGGGCGGCTACACCATCTGGGGAAGGTGGAGCTCACATGGGAGGTGGCGGCAAGAGCTGGGAAGCTTCGAGGAAGTCTGGCCACGGAGAGGGTGGATCGGCCGACGGTGAACTTCGACGCCGGGGCTCCTCGGGGTTCCTCCTGGCCAGGCAAGGACACCATCGGGGTTAGGGAGTAGCAGAGGAGCTCCAAGCGAGTGGAATCGAGAAATGGGGCAACGGAGAGGGAGATTGGCTTACTAGGGCTGCCGGCGCAGGGGAGGGCGGCGACGGCGACCAGGGCGATGCGGCGTCGATTGGCGGCTCAGGGAGGAGCTCTGGAGTGGTAGGAAGGGAAAGGAGGCAGTGGAAGCACGGGGAGAGGAAAGGAGGATGAGGGAGCCGAGGAGCGGCATTTAAGCCCGGGCGGAGGGAGGAGTTCCTTCGGGGGAAAGGCAACGGGCGCGTCCACTGCGGTCAACAGAGGTATGGGGAGTTGGTGGCGAGTCTTCTCCGCGCAATGGGCAGAGACAGGGCGCTGCCAAGCGAGGTAAAGGCGACGCGACGGGAGCAGGTGAGCGGCGGCATGGCGGAGGCGCATCCGCGCGCGGGAAGGGGAGGTGGCGGCCACTGGCAGGCGGGACCAGGGCAGGAGCGAGGCAACGTGGCGCAAGGGCGTCCACCCCTTCGGACCGAGGCTGTCGGGGGCGCGGGTGCGGAGGAATCCGAGGGCGGCACGGCGCGGGGCAACGTGCAGCGCACGCGCGAGGGAAAAGCGGGAAGAGGGCGGGGAGGAGCTGGCAGGTGGGGCCCGGCGGCAGGAGGTGGGGTTCGGGGTCAAAGGTGGCTGGGGAGACGGCCGGCGACGGCGAGCCGGCGGCAGGGACGGCGCGGCGGGGCGCAGTGCGCAGCGCAGGCGCGTGCGCGAGGAGAAAGCATGCGAGGGAGAGGCGCCAGCGGGGAGACGGAGGAGGAGGTCGGGCGCGGCGCCAGGGGAAGGGGAAAGCGGGAAAGGGTGGAGCGCCGGAGGAAAGGGGGTGGCGTCCCAGCCAGAAATGGAAAGCAGCAAGAGGAAAACTTTCCCAAAAAGGAAAGTTTTGGAAAAACACTCAAAAATTCAGCAAAAATCCACAAAAATTTTTGGGGTTGAAATTTTGGGGTTTTTCGCTTGATAGTAAGTCTTTTTAGGAATCCAAGTTTTTAGTAGTGCCTAGTTATGCATCGGGAGCCTAATTTTGATATCTATGCCATGTTCTTTTTTGCTTTTAAATGGTTTTTGGCTTCTCTCAGCAATCACTGTTTACTAAACTAATAAATCAAAATCAAAAGTTATAAACCATAGCATAAAAGAACAGCTCCTTAGCCTATGCCATGTCAATTTTTTGATTGGAGGGAATATAGGGTCTGTTCTTTTTTACTGGAGCGTATAGCTTTTAGTTGTGGCTTGTGACTTTTAGGCTGTTTGTGGGAGAGATTACAGAGTAACAGAAACTCACTTGCGGTTTTTTACCGATATAAATGAAGTCAGTACCATATATACTATAATTAACTAGTAGGTCCTATCTTAAAAAGATACTCCGTTTAAAAGCTTGTTACTATAAAAAAAGTCGAAAACAGCTTTTAGAAGCTGGAAAAAACAGGACCATAGAGAGGGAAGAGAGAATATGCTTGATACTCATGCAAGTATAGACTTTTTAAGAAACGAAGATTTTAGTAGTGAGTAGATTATGTAGTAGGAAGCTTGTCACTTATTTTATGGGCTCATCTCTATCACTACCATATCATTCATTGGGGAGCTTATTACTAATTAATTCACTGTGAGTTCTAGTAACAAGCTTTAGTATCAATGACGGTGGTTTCTAAAATCCAACCTACAAACCTTTAGGAGCGCCCTGAAAGCCTCTCATATTACTATCATAAAATCATCAATTTAATAGCCTCTCTTTTTTTTTTTGCCCTGAATGCAGAGAGCAAGATACAAAAGTGGCCTAGAAAGGCCAGCGACCCACCTGAGTAAAAAAAAATAGTCGGACGCGTCATAGACCAATTTGAGACCCTACCACGTAACTCTCGTATTATTGATTGCAGCACTGCATTGGAGCCCCAACCCAACTTGTACATGTCAACTCATCAAGAATTTACAGCCTTTTTATTTTTTACTTTACTTATAATTTATAGTATAGTAATTATCTTTTAAACAAAATATCTTTTTAAGATGAAGTCTACTAATCAATTGTAGTAGATATTGTATTAAATTCAACTGTACCGGTCAAAATCGCACACAACTGTCTCTTTTCGTACTCTCTCTCACGAACACCTATAATTCAAAACCCATAAACTATAAGCCGCAGTTGAAAATATAACTCATCTAGAATTTACAGCAATCTGATCAAAGCGGGCGCAATTTTGGGCAACAATAGGGAACGTGTACTCCTACGGCTAGCGATCTGTGGCTACTCTCATCCAAACGACCGTGGCAAATGCCTTGTTAAGGAAGCCATTGTAGCCGTAAGCGCCCACGAGCGTCGTGTTACATGTACGTCCACGGTCGGTTCAAGCCGCTCCGAGAGCAACAAAGCTTCCCCGTTTTCTTCCTCCTGTTCCTATCCATGTTTCCTTTCAATCAATGGCTGAGGTTTCTATCTATAGGTTCTACATTATAAACAATAAAAAACAGATGTATGCCACGTAAACAAAAACACCGAGAGAGCAGGAAAAACGGAACAGCAAAACCGCGTTCCTCCGAGAGCTACCTTCACCTTGAAGAGGGCAGTGGTCGAGCCGGGCTGCCGGTGCTTGCCAAGCATCAGCATGCGCAGTGGTGATCGGTTCGGCTTAAAAGCTCATGGCTGAAAACACTGTAGCTGACATAGCCTTATTTAGCATAATTAAATTTAAAAATATAAAAAATATGTTAGCCCATTACGTATAATACAAACAAATACGGGGAAAAAGAACCGGCAAAAAAGCTCAACAAAAAGCCAAAAGTTCAGAAAAAGACGAAATTTATGAATAGTGAAAAATAAGTCAGAATCCAGAAGCCGAAGCCGAATTGATCAGGTTCGTATTGACGGTATGCGCTTCTGTATCACAGAATAGATCTGCATAAATAATTCTGAGTCCCAAACACTATCATCACATAGCCATTTGCGCTCGAGGAAATTCCATGGGAATTATAGTGGCACATTTCATCTATTTGTGAAGCCCATATACAATTGCATTTTTTATCGTGCAATCAAAGTACAATACAACTAAAAAGTTTCCGAAAAATATAGATGCACTTCGTAGTTTACTTTACCTATGTATAAAATCTCATATTCAAATTCATTTTACATTAAGAATAACAAACATGAGAAAATTTTGAACTCTTACTATTTGTTTGATTTTTTTGATACTCTTAGTATAGAATGAATCTAGATTTGAAATTTTATATATAATGGTTATTGAAAGAAGCTGAAAAGAACAACACTGCCTTTTGGTTGGATAAATCAAAAGATAATATGAACACCCGGCTTTTCGAAGCGGCTTTCTTACTGCATCACTTTTGTCTTGCTCTGGAGATATATAAGGTAGTCGGTCATGGACATATCAGGCAACCAACTCATCTTGTTTCCGTATTGCACACGTATCTCTTTCTCACTTTCTCTATCGCTCATGTCCTCATTCTAAAAATTATTTCTTTTAATCAGTACTTATTTATTTTCAGCTAAAAGTCATCTGCTGCAAGCAATGACGCCCTTCTGTGTTGTTAGATTAACGAAACGATGGGTTGGTACTCAACTCTTGCCAAGTAAGACTGCCAAGACATACGCTGACGCTAGTCACTTCATATGACAGCTGCTCCATGAGTCCATGACATTCACAGGGCACTTTCTAGTATGAAGTACAGTAAGTAAAATGTGTTGTTTTTCTTGTTGGGCCCGCGGCAGCAGCTGCTGAAGGCGACACCGATGGCGGCCCACACGTTCCTGCCGGACCTCCAGTCGGCCGGAGTCCGTGGAGGTGGACCCCCATGGAGCGCCGCCACGAGCCCGACTTCCCCGGCCACGCCGAGCCCATCGTCAGGCCCAAGATTACCACTCCCGCCATCGCCCACCGCGAGATGACGGCGGCGACGACGGCAAGCCACGACGCCGCCCCGGTCGGTGGTCTCGTCCTAATCCAAGCACAGGCCGATGCGGGCCACGAAGGGAGGGCCTCCGCCGTCGAGCCACGGCGGCAGCATCCGCGACGACAACGAAAGCCTGACGAGCTGCCCGGCGTTCGGCGTGCCCAACTACATGACGCCCACGCGGTCGTGCCTTTTTCGTTTTTGAGGGGTCAGCGGCTGTGATGTAAATGCGGTGACGAGTCCATCGAACTGACGCTGCATGCATGCGTTCATTTGAGCGTTCTTTGTCATGCCATGCTTTGCTCGGTGCTGGAAAATTCATGCCTCAAGATTCTGCGTGTTAACTTCCTTCCTTCGACGTTTCACCAATGTACATATGTACCCATCCTGTACGTAGGAAAAATTGTCAGCCTGCCACATTGTTTTTACGACTAATAAGAAAGTTAGTTGTAGCCTAATCAGTCTAATCAGTAAACATAATGATCATTGTGCAGACTTCTTCCCGGGTGCCCTTTTGTTTCTCCTTTTACGGCACTCTCTCCACTTTATAGTATATGTTCAATGTATTAAGAATTACCGATATTTATGTACGAGGAAGAGTGCAGTTTGTAACGCCCCTGTTTCCAGAGGCGTGTATGGACACAGCATTCCGCAACTATTCACGCATGAACAGTTATGGAGTGTCGCGCAAGAGTATACCATTGCATGCTTACAACAAAAATCCAGCATATATTTCATATATGGAATAACATCCAGTTTTGACAGCGGGGCGTGCAAGCCCAAAGTATAAATACATTACAAGAAACTACCAGAATCCGCTTGAGCGCGGCGAAGACCTAAAGGCACGAGTTCTCGTCGAAGAAGAGGTCCTTCGGGACGTCCTCGACGGGAAGACCTTTCCAACACGAAATCTTGAATTGCCTTCTTTTCCTTCTGGTATCTGTGGCATTTGCAAGCCTGAGTACTCCGACCCCGTACTCAGCAAATCACAAGGGAAACTCTACTTTACTATATGCACGGATCAACAAAGGAAGGGAGTATACTTGGTTTATTAACTTTGAGTGGATGCATTTTTATTTGCAAACATTTTTATAAAACGGACCCAAAACTACTCCTCAAGATCTCAGGGGTTTTCATGAAAGGTTAATTAGCCAACTGAACAAGTTAAAGCATGTAAAAAATTACTTAAGCTTCGCGGCTGGAATCACCCAAGTGACACAGCTCCAATAACCGGGAGCACGGCGTATTCGAATACCATTTATTTGACTCTGCAGAGTTTGCTCAGCTTTACCCACACGATCCCTTAACTCCCGCGACAGAGTTAAGAAAGCCAGGTCGTTTCACTGCTCAATTCTTTATATAGGCTCTACCCGGTAGAATTCCCTCGGGTCTGGACTTCACACACACACGCCACAAAGAAAGAAAATCATTGTCCGCTTCGAGTGAACTCTACCGTTGTTAGGCACCCGCAGCACGGCCTGCCTAACCTTTGTTACCCAAACACCTTCTCGACAACACCTGTAGAGTTTCAATCGAGTTGAGCAGCTACTAAACCGTCCTGCGGCGCACCACAGCCCCCCTTACCCTATTCTGTACATCGACATACTCCGCCCTAGGGCACGGCATCCCACACTACCCTGCCCTAGAGTCGGGTTTTCCAAATTCTATTGGCCTGCAGCCACATCCTTACTAGTGTAAAGACTTTGCATGATAATAATAATCTACAATTATCTAGCTTAACAGATAATTAATCCTAGGGTTACAAAGGCATGGCTACAAGTTTAACATGGCATTTGTCGGTGGTAGGTCAACTACATAACAAGTCATTCTAAACATTTTATTTTAGTTTTTGAACTAACTTTTCAGAACTAGCTCAATGCAAATAGCATAATAACATAATAGCATGGGTTACAACATGATCAAGGACTTGTGACTTGCCGTTGACTTGGACGACCTTGGCGAGCTCGAACGTAGAAGCTCCTGGATCCTTGGACTGCTCTGAAACTTCTGAAATCTCCGAAACTAGCGCAAACACATAAAATAAATAAGCCCGGCTTGAGCCTAATCAAGCGAGGAGAAATAATCTATTAAAAAGGAGTAAAACGCATAAATCTGCAAATGAGGAATTTTAGGAATTTATCTAGGATGAATTTGTGGAAGTGGAGGCCAAAAATGGGTTCAGAATATTATCTGGAGCAAAGTGGTGAAATTTGGGAATTTTTGGGATTTTCTGTGATTTTCTAGGATTTATTTGGATTTTTCTGGATTTTGGAAATTGGAAAATCGCTGGAAATTCGGGATGAACAGTAACGGGCCGGCCCGGTGCAACAGTGCAGCCCGCCCGGGAAACGGCCCGCGCGGCCCACGGGCGCGCACGCGCGCGGCGCGGAGAGGCGAGGCAGGCCGGATTCAGCCCACGCTCGCGCGCCCGCACTGTCCGGATAGGCGACGCGCGGCGCTGGCGAACTGCGCCGATGGAGCGGAGCGAACGGGTGCGATGAGGCGCGGGGAGGATCGGACGGCTGAGGGGATGGGAGGCGGGGTGAAGCGGTATGAGGTGGATCCAACGGATGCCAGGCGGTGTGGTTATGAGGATCGGACGGCGGTGGTTAGGCGACATCCAACGGCCGACGCTAAACGGTGGCAGAAGGAACGGGCGGAGGGGATGGGGCCACGTCCCCCTTCGTCTACCTCTCGCCGGGAGTCCACGACAGAGAGGCAGAGCGGCGGAGCGGCTGCACTCCGGCGACGGTGATGACCTCCAGCGGCAACGGGGGTACCACTGGGGGCGCCTCAACATGGGGAGCTCATTTGGGGGCTTTGGAAGAGGAGAGGACCAACGGAGATGCCAGAAGGAAGCGGGGAGAGCTTCGGTTAATTGGCGGCGAGGGAGGTTACCGGCGGCGAGTTAGTCCAATTGGCGGGAGTTACACGCTCAGGGGAGTGAGGAGCTCACGATGGCGGTGGTGGTTGTGGCGGGGAAGCTCCGAAGCAGGCTGGCCACGGAGAGCTGGTTCGGCCGGCGGTGAGCGACGATGATGTGGCTCCTTTGAGTTTTTCCTGGCCAGACAAGGACACCAGCGGGGTTAGGGAGTAGCAGAGGAGCTCCCAGCGAATGGAATCGAGGAATGGGGCAATGTGGGAGAAGATCGGCTCACCGAGGTTGCCGGCGCAGGGGAGGGCAGCCACGGTGCTACGGGCGATGAGGCTTCAATCGGTAGCTCTGGGAGAGGCTTGGGAGCGGTGGGAAGCGAATGGAGGCGGTGGAGGAGCTCGGGAAGCGAAGGAGGAGTGAGGAGACAGCGGCGGTGTTTTATACCCGGGCGGAGGGGGAGATTTCGTAGCGGAGGAGGCAAGGGCGGTCAAGGCAGTCAAGGGGGAAAGAACTTGGACGACTACCGGGGTGGGAGGAGAGAGGGGAAGGGAGGGGCTGGCCGGTGGGACTGAGCGGAGGAGGCGGCGACGCGCGGCGGAGCTGGCGTCAAGCGGCGGCGTCAGCACGGTGAAGGGGGGGCGAACCCACTGTCACAAAACCGGGGGCGCGACTCGGTCTCCCCACGTGCGGCGCATGCGCGAGGAAGGAGACGGGGAGCGAGGAAGACGCGGGCGCGAGAGGGAAGGGAGCGGGCGCAGGAGCAGCGCTCGCGCGAGGGAGAAGGCGGGGAAGAGCGAAGGCGCGAGCGGGAGAGGGGGAACGCGGCTCTAGCGGAGCGGGCAAAGCGGAGACGGGGAGCGGCGCCAGGGGAAAAGAGGGAGACGGGGAGGGGAGCAACGGCAGCGGGAAGGAGGAAAAGGGGAAGCGAGGGAGGCGTCGGGGAGAGGGAGAAAGCGGAAATTGGCGGGGCGCCAAAGGAAAAGGAAAACGCCCGGCCAGAAAAAGAAAGCGGAAAAACGGGGAGACTTTCCAAAAAGGGAAAGTTTCCAAAATTCACCAAAAAATGCAGCAAAAATAAAGCAAAAAAAATTTGGTTTGAAATTTTGGGGCCTTTCACAGTTAATATAATTTCTCCTAGTTAATGATGTGAAAGATGTAAGTGGCTGGAAATCATCATTTAGTAGTTGAGGCAAGCAATGTCCAATTCCATCAACAACAAAGTGCCATTTTGCGATACGTACGTTCAAACCCGTAAGTCAACTCATACAACATCATTGATAAGGGTACTTCCAACGGTCTGATTTACTTGATATTTAGTTTATGCCAATTTTTTTTGTGAGGTTGGATAGTGAGAGGGAAGAGAAAAGATGCTTGATAGTAAGTCTTCTAAGGAAACGAAGTTTTTAGTAGTGACTAGTTATCCATCGGGAGCCTAATTTTGATATTTATGTCATGTTCTTTTTTTTATTTTAAACGGTTTTTGGCTCTACTCAGCAATCATTATTTATTAAACTAATAAGTCGAAATCAAAAGTGAGAGTTTGTGATGAGTAATTGACCCTTGTTTTAGACAGATTGAGTTTTGTTTTTTGAAGTTTGTGCTGTCTCTGCAAAGTCGTAAGCCCTACGAGTGGTCGGCAGACCAGTTTCGACCACGTGGTCGAAGGTAGCCTTTACGACCACGTTGTGAGTCGTCGTCGACTGAAAGATTTACGACCACGTTGTCGACTCGCATTTACGACCACGTTGTGTATCGTCGTGGTCGGCAAACAGATTTTCGACCACGTTGTCGGTAGACGGGTTTTCGACCACGTTGTCGGCTGAAAGCATCTAGGCCCCTAAAAATATTTGTTTTGTTAATTAATGACATTATGTGATCATGGGACTAATGTGTGTGTTAAATAAACCAGAAGCCAGAAGCTCAAGCTGAAATGGAAGCCAGAAGCTCAAGCCGAAATGAGCGGGGTGGTATCAATGACGGTGGTATCTAAAATCCAACCTACAAACCTTTAGGAGTGCCCTGAAAGCCTCTCATATTGCTATCAAAAATCACCAATTTAATAGCCTCTCATAATTTTTTTGCGTGACATTGCATTAAGGCAGAGAGCAAGATACAAAAGTGGCCTAGAAACGCCAGCGACCCACCTGAGTAAAAATAGTTACGTGCGCGTCACAGACCAATTTAGTTACGGACGCGTCACAGACCAATTTGCGACCCTACGACGTAACTATCGTATTATTGATAGCAGCATTGCATTGGAGCCTCAACCCAACTCGGGGCTTGTTCTTTTTGGCTGAGACTTATGGCTTTTGATCTGTTTGTGCGAGAGATTACAGAGTAATAGAAACTCACGTGTGGTTTTTGACGATATAAATAAAGTTAGTAAAGTATGTACTACAATTAACTAGTAGACCTTATCTTGAAAAGATACTCCGTTTAAAAGCTAGTTAGTGTAGAAAAGTCAAAAGGCAGCTTTTAGAGGCTGAAAAGAACAGGGCCTCGTACATGTCAACTCACCATGAATTTATGGCCATCGTAGCCGTACGCGCCATCAGCGTCGTGTTACATGTACGACCACGGGATTTTACGGAGCTTCCCGACATAGCATAGTTCATTATGTAATTTGTCCGTAATTTTGTCCGTTATGAATTTTACTCAAAAATTCATTTACGTAAACCATTAATAGGAATTTCTGAATATAGCAAATGAGATGGAAAAATTATAACAGTGGACTTAATGGTGCAATTTTTTATTCAATTATTCAAGGAGTACATATAATTGTACAAAAAACTCATCGCATGAGATGCGATATAGCTCACTCATCTGAGCACTGCTATCTCCTCGCCGCGTATGTCTCCGCGTGAGTGGCCTTGCCTTCTGTTGAACATGAGCATGTCCCGTGGGGTACGTCAGCCGGTTCGAAGGAGGTATGGAGACCGCTCCGTTTGTTGAGTGGATGACGATGGTGCAGTAGACTTACACTAGACAGTGTCTGATGGTAAGCATTGATATACTCCTGTGTCGACATGCCGAATCAAGGCCGCCAGAGATGAAGTTGTGAGCTAAGGACTCTAGAAATCCCCGATGTGCAGCAGAGCCCTGGGCTTCACCATACGGTGTGGCAGCAATGTCGAAGGAGCTCTGCCCACCGAAGTCTCCAAATTCCGGTGTATGGTGTGAACAATGAGCCTTATGCTACGTACGCTACAAATCCTGGAATTGTGTACCACTCTCTAGAAGCAGCTGGGAGGACTGTACGCATGATTAGATGACTTGGGTTAGTCGCCCAACTGTTGCGCTACACGTGGCCAAGTCCAAGCAGCATCTCAATGTCCTTCAAAGTGGGGGACATCTCCTTGAATGGGAGATGGAACGTGTGCGTCTCAGACCGTCATCAGTCCAACAGAGCTGTCAGCAACTACCGGTCGAAAGGGAACCATCATGACCGCTCTGGACCGATCTGGACCTCCTCAGCCTCCTTGACTGAAGCGCTGTCCTTGTCGGTTGCCTCCACCATCTGCACGAGAGGTAGAATGCTAGATCGCTCAACCTGCAAACACACGAAAAAGTAAATATATAGCGAAAATATCATAAAAACCATGTTATACTTTGTACACAAACCTGTCTCTCTAGCGTGGGTATAGTCTCCAAGTCTGTCAGGATGTCCACGTACGGACCACCCCTAACTCAGTCTCCTGGTCCTAGCCCTCGGGATGCGGGACACGAAGGCTCGCACGGTGCTGCGTGTCGACGTGCTGGTCCAGCAAGTCAAAAGGCCAATCCGAACCACCCAGGTGGTGAGCCATATCTGCAAATCGATTTTAAATTAGCAATTACGACACAATTACTTACAGATATAACAAAGTAAATCTTAAATATAGTAATTAAATGAATTACACTAAGGCATCCCTGCAGGATCCCTGAATTTTATTTTAGTCATTTGTGGATTTTTACAACTCAAATGCTATTTAAATCGTCGCGTACAATTTTAATTGCTACGTGTAATCTTAAATCATCGCATACTATTTTAAATCAGCGAATCATATTCTAATCGTCACGAACAAAATGATCTAAACGATAATACAGTTATTAACAACTAAATTAATGTTAGTTTCTAAACTACAAATTTAATTATTTTAATTGTTATCCTACCATGTTTTAAAAATAATTATACAAAAATACAGAAAACTCACTATCGTTGATGCATAGATCCCTTCTGCTCTCTTCCCTTCCCTCTCCTCTCCTCCCCCCTCTCTCTCTTCTCCCATTTTCCCCCTTCCTTTCTTTCTCTCGGGCGAATGAGGCATGGCCGCTTGGCCGACTGCACGGCTTGGATGTAATACCCTGTAGTCGCCCAACCGTTTAGCGACTAGGGGTAAAGTCACCCAACCCCTAGTCGCCTCAACAGTTGGGCGACTAGGTCCAAGCCACCCAACCATTGGACAACATGGACTAGTTTCCCAACGGTTGGGTGACCTGACCACGTATCGCTCAACGGTTGGGCGACTTGGCCACGTATCGTACAACGGTTGGGCGACTAGCCCTAATCGTCCAACCGTGCAGTGACATGTGGTTAAAACCGCAAAAAAATTCGCAAGTATATTTTTGTAATTTTGAATAAAAATGATTATTTTAAAAAAATTCTGAACCACATATTAAATAACGGGACTACAAGAAGGTCACAAAGGGATTATCTGGAGCCTTAGAAACCGTGGAGATGGACAATAGAACACTATATAACATAAACTTAACTCTCGTTAAAATGACACCTCCTTTTTCATGACGCCTTGGGCCCTTGAGGCACATACTTATAGTTATAAGAAGGTTACTTACATAAACACCCTTATCTGGGTCTATTGATGTAGGGGCAATTACACCTTTTCTCTTGAGACGGCCCTCTTGCATCATATGCATAGTTGTACAATTACAGGTTCTTTTTGGTGCAACGGGCTGACTAGGCCAAGGTAAAGGCCATTCCTCTAACAATAGCATCTCATAGTTAAAGAGCCTCAATTTCTGTGGGCCGAGATCATATACGTTTGTTCCTTGGCCCTTCCGTCCCATCAACCCATTGAATCATCGCCTCCTCAAATTACTGCTTCTACCAACAGTGTTGGCATGTGTGACAATCGATACCAAGTCGCACGTGGTGACGGTTTATCTTTCGGTCATGCAACATGAAGTGTCACATCAATTACGGTGTCATGCACGTCCCCTCAATTCTCTCGTCCATCGCACTAGCATTAATTGGCGTTGTTGTGATGTATACAAAATCCCCATAGCTCTTCTTACTTTAGGGTATTTGCCTGCTCTCTCTACCGCTACTTACACTTTCTTTAGTCGTCGTCATCCATTTGCCGTCGAGCTTTTTACATTCGTCCTCTTGTCGCTGCTCTCTCACCTTTTGCGATGGTCCATGGAAGTGACCGAAGCGATCGTGGCAGCGCGTCGGTTTCATCAAGCAGCCATGCCGATCAACGATCGCTTCAAAGTCACCGCTGGCGAGTGATGGAGGGCGTCCAAGAAGTTCGGCGGTGTATTCGTGAACAGTTGAACACCCTTGGCCTGTCTATCGCGACGGATGAACCAGTGGAGTCGCTCGTCCGCGACAGCAAGATCTTATTCCGCGAGATCGTTTGCCTCCCTGCTAGTGACGAAGTGGCGCCACGGCTATGGGAATTATAAGACATGAAATAAATCAACAACCCCGCTCTTGTTTTCCCATTTTAAATCATCCTCTGATTTCAAGAATTCATTCGTTTCTTCCAGTAATGTCCTTTTCTCCTACTCGAGAAGAATACCATTTGCCGTCGCGCCAATCATTCGAGTGTCATTTCAGCACCATATCAGCGCCCACGTCTGTATAAGCACCGGAGGCTTGGAGCCATGCAACTTTCAGTGATTCCCTCGTATCAGCGCGAACATACGCGTCACTGTGTGTGTGTCTCTCTCTCTAACCATGACGCATCTGGTGAAACAGAACCGAATTTTGAAAACCAAAATTCAGATTGAATTTGCATTTTGCTTTTGCTCTCTTGCTCCCTCAGCCTAATCCGCACTAATCTTGAAGCAAAGCAGCTCCTAATCCTTGTCATAGCAAAAAAAAATCATTGCTTCAGTTCGTGAAATGCAAATAGACTTGTTAGCTGTTATTTTTGAGTTTGCTGTTGTTCAACTAAATAAATTCCGAGAACCAACTTTCAGCTAGAATTTAGTTAGGGGGCCTAGCGGTGAGATCTTGGTGGTAAATTTAGCAAAAAATCTCTGCTCTATTTACCTTAATAGGAAGGTGCCCGTGCTTACAAAGATGTTTTTACATCTTAGAAGTCTTATCAAGAATATGGTTTATAAAGATGTTCTTACATCCCGAATGTCCTATCAAGAATGGCGCCAAGCATCTGGTGTCCTATGTGACAAAAAAGTCCATCAAAAAATTAAAGAGTACGTTCTATAGGACAGCGATCATACCTGCAATGCTATACGGAGCAGAATGTTAGGTGATTAAAAGGCAACATATACATAAAATGAGTGTAGCGAAGATGAGGATGCTGCGGTGGATCTGTGGTCATACAAAACGGGATCGCATCTGTAATGATGATATACGTGATAGGGTGGGGGTATCACCAATTGAAGAAAAACTTGTCCAACATCGCTTGAGATGGTTTGGACATCTCCAACGGAGGTCTCCTGAGGCAGCAGTACGTAGTGTAATTTTAAGATGTACTGAAAACGTAAGAAGGGGCGAGGTAGATCAAGTTTGCAATGGGAGGAAGCAGTAAAAGATACTTGAGGGATTGGAATGTATCTAAAGAATTAGCTTTGGATAGGAGCGCGTGGAAGTTAGCGATCTATGTACCGGAACCATAAGGAAGTTAGGGCTAGTATTTTATGTTCTTGGCTCAGATGAAAGAATGTACGGCTTAGGGTTTTAGCATTGTAGGTTTTATTTCAAGGTTCTCACCTATTTTACCTTGAAAATATTTCATTCTTAGCCTACCCAACTTGTTTGGGACAAAAAGCTTTGTTGTTGTAATGTTGTACAGGTAACACTATATGCTACTAAATGTGGACATGCATGTGCGTAAGATAAACAAAATATTCGTAGAACGGTTTTGGATCACGTTTGCTGATATGTACCGCCCTTATTTGGTATTTCGTTATAATGTACGGGTACCTTACTAGTTCAGGATGAAAGGGAACTCAAGAAGCAGGAAAGAAAGCAGGTTAACAGAAGAAGGGGCACAGGGCAGGGCAGCATTGCGACAGCAGCCATGGTTAACGAATAGAAGCACTAGTTAACGAATAGAAAGCACTAAGCCAAGCATATGATATGCAGACGTCGTTGCGAAGAGACCTCGGGTCGGTTGATTTCAAAGCCCGCCTGCATCCCGCGCGACGCGAGCACCCTATAAAGCTGTCACCACGCTCGATTTCTTGATTCTTATCGCACTTCACCAGCGCTGCTCCGCCCAAATCCCAATCCCTCTCAGCCTTCCCCGCTTACCGCTCTCGTCGTTGCCGATAGTCTAGATGGAGCGCGACGACCTCAAAGCGCCGCTGCTTGACCCACCACCTGCTGCGGCGTCGGAGGTCGCCACTACTGCGGCGGAAGGCGAGACCGGAGCACCGCCGCCACCGCATCCTCCTCCGCCGCCGCCGCCGCCGCCGCCCGCTGTGGCGTACAAGGGCGCCACGTCTCCGGCCAAGGGCAAGAGCGCTCTCGCCGACGACGCGCCTCCTCCTCCTCCTCCTCCTCCGCCGCCGCAGCCGCCGCCCGCTGCGGCGTACAAGGGCGCCACGTCTGCGGCCAAGGGCAAGAGCGCTCTCGCCGACGACGCCGCCTCCGCCGCAAGCTCTACCCCGCCTGATTCCGAGCCCTCCTCCTCAGGTGGGCACCAAGAAACCCACCAAGATGTTTGCGCCCAGGTGGTTGGAGAGGGTACCGGCGGGCGCACCAACGGGGAGCAGAACAGAGGCTGGCCCATGTGGCTTCTCAGGCGGAGGCCCCCAACTTCCCCCACCCTTCCGGTGACCCAGCCACGCCAGAGCGGCGACAGCAGAGCGAAGAAGTTCAGGGATTGGCTTGAGCCCAACCTTGGGGAAATGCTTGTACGTTTCTTGAATCTTGCTTGGCTAAGTCGTTCTTGGTACGTTTCTTGAATCTCGCTTGGCTAAGTCGTTCTTGGTTTCATTTAGGATGCTAATCATTGCCTTTTATCTGAAATAGTATTTGCACCAATCTGCGATAGAATATGATGTTCTTTCCTTGAATGCTCTGTCCTACGGCATATGTGTTCCACTATCTAAGGATTTAAGTGATGGAGATTTGCTGATTTCGTTCATATCGCTAGCACTGATGCTGATGACTTTAATTACTAATCGATGATCTCATATGTTGGCCTTGACCCTTTTAGTTCATTTTTAGCATGAAAATCGCAACTCAGAACAAATGGGCTCTGCCAGTATATTGCACATTTGCATGTGGATTTGTGGACAACAGATTGTGTTGTGTACTATATCGAATGCGTTACCTTGTTATCAATTCTTGTCTGTTGTATTGGGTTATTCATATGCTCATCAGACCGACAGAAAAGGTAAAATGTGTTGCACTGATCTGGATAACACGATCATTGATGCAATCAAATATATATACCTGCATAATGGTGAATTTACTTATTAATCGGAATCTTGATGATCTCATAAAAATGTTGGCCTTGTCCCTCTCGGAAAATTCTTTTGAAGAACTATGGGATGAATTCAACATATGTTGCTCCTTTGGCTCGTTTTTAGCATGTAAATTGCAAACTCTGAACAAATAGTCTCTACCAATCGAATATTGCGTGACATTGTGCAGTGTAGAGTGTAGTTTGCCAGGTCTCAAAATATATTGGATGGAATAATGTGGTTACCCTTTAGTTTGTTATCTGTTGTACATTGGCTTATTCTATATCCATCAGTCTGACAGGAGAGGTAAAATAGAAACAATTATAGCGGTAGAACGTTTGATAGTCACATCGTTTTTATCTCACTGCTCTATTGTCTTTGACTGCTGTGCAGCCTGATAGCCTTGTCACCAAGAGGCTCGCTGCATTTGGTTTTGTGCTGTATGGGGTTGTTTCCATTCTCTCCAACACCCCGAGCCTCATGAAGGATGCAGGTGTCTCGGTGGGACTTCGGCGGGCTGTCTTGCTCTGCGTTGGATTGATCTGGATACTAGCCAGTATTGGAGTTCCTTGCACACTATTTGGAAGAAGTAGGTTGGAACATCACGTGTCTCAACATACTGCTCATCTTGGTCTGCTCGGGATCACCTTGCTTATTAGCCTTCACATCGGATGGATGCTGCCCAACAACTTCTGGAGGCCAGATGGTGATTATCTTAGCTTTTGGTCGGCAGGAGGGTTCGTATTCTTGTTGTCCTTAGGCGTCATTGGGCACGTTGCCTCATGGGCCGTGGTAAATACCTTTTCTTGTTCTTTTGTTTGTTTGTTCAAACTACTCTATAAGTGATTCTATAGCTATAAATGGTGTGCACGATTGCATTGGATGCAGAGCTTGGTTTCGGGCGAGGAGAGCACGAAGCCATCAGCATCAGCTTGAGCAGATATGACCACTCTGATTCGCTTGTCCTGGTAAATTCTTACGAACTGTTTCTTCTGTTGTTTTGTCTGTTTACACTAATTGGAATGCGATGTTTTACGCAGAATTTACACTGGAATGTTGGTGCGTTTTGGGGGAGAATTGAGCAAGGTGTGAATGCATGAGGATACTGCTGACTGACTACAGGAAAGGGAGAGTGAATTCTGTTGACGTGTTGAGTCTAGAGGCTGGGAGAGCTATACTGTGAAAGTCTGAATAGAGCATGATTTTTTGCCCTTTTTTTTTTGAGACCCAGAGTAGGATACTCTGTTGCCTTGCTGAGATCATTCAAGGAGAGAAACTGTGAATGTGTACCGTACTAGATGATTTTGTTCGATTTGTATCTCCTCGGTCGTAAAACATATATTTTTCTTGCTCTAATTCGGTTGCTTGCTTAGTTGCTTTTACCATGAGAAATTGGTAATTTCCCAGTGGGGCCAGATAATTCATCGCCACTTAAGATTTATTTCACTGGAAGCTCGTTTGATGTTTCAATACTTTAAGGGGAGTGTACCACTACCGATTACTGTATATGTGGGAGGAAGCGACATGTGTGACCGCATCATGCGGTCATGATGGGGTGCAAAAAAGCTATTAGGGTCCAAAATTACTTCAATTACACTCGTTAATTGGTTAAACATTGAATAAGTTGATTTTAGATTAAATTAAATTTTGGTTTGGTTCGATTCTAAAAATGCTTCCCAACTATTTGATAATATAATATTGAATCAAACTATATTAATTTTAGAAAAAAAAACTAATAAAACGAGAACAAGACGCCATATCTATCCTATATTAATTTTAGAGGAAAAAAAACTCGATAACCTGGTTCGATATCCATCCGGCCGGTGTCATCTACTCATCCTGCACGGCCCAAATCGTCCGCAAGGCAGCAGATGCACGGAAGGAAGCCCATCGGCGGCGGGGCCCGTGACGGAAACGTGAGACAATCAATCCGAGCAGATTAGTCTCCCCGGGCCATACTACACATACGAGCAGGAGCAGACTATTTATTAATCTCGCCCTCGCGTCCGTACGTACGTCCTCCCTTGACCTACGTACTCAGTAGATGGCGACCGATCTCGACGTGCCCACCGGCGGCGCGCGTATGGCCCTTGCCGACGACGCCACGGCGGTCCGCCGCATGGAGGAAGGCGATGGCGGGGTGGCCCTCGGCTACCCGCTCATCCAAGGCCGCGACGGGAGGCCGGCGGCCGTCGGTTACCCGCTGGCCGAGGAGCCACAGCCGTCGACGCCCGAGACCGACACAAGTTGCTGCACGCCCGACTGCAAGATGTTCATGCAGGTACGAGTCTGACTTACATTATATTACTACAGGTATTATTAATCTTCACGTTAATTAACGTCGTTTATGACACCTTGATCGTCATTCGCATCGCTTCATGCACGCCCGACTGCAAGAAGCTGTTGCTCGATGAGGACGGTTTATTATTTGTGGTTTTAGCTAGTAACTTGGGGCTCTAAACGGCGATGTCGGGTTCATATCGAATTGGCTTCAGCGTGTCGAATATTGGGTTACATGTTTCTGTGTCGGAAATTGAATTTGCTCGTAGTTTTATGTTACACGTTCATGTATAATGCTTTAGGATATTTCTAATTAGTGTTATCTTAACTATCTCTTACTTATATTAAGTGGGTAAAATCCTATGTGGAAAAGAGAGGAGGTGATGAGAGATAATATACTGTCCTTTATGCAGCATATGGCTTAGCCTGTAAACCAATGCGAATAGTGAGAGGTTGTGACATATGATGTTATGGTAAAAATACTATAAAATAGTTAGAGAAATTATTTACTATTAGAAAGCTTATATCTATTGCTGTCTCTAAATGAAGTAGAAACCTTAAAAACAATTTTAAGGGGTAAACTATTGTATATATTCTTATAGTACCAAAAGAACGTTGAATAATCATCAATAAGCATAACTAGTGTATGGAGATCATCCCCTTTGGTACGATAACCACCTAATTATTATCTTTAAGCACTATATTTAATGCATGCATGTAGAGAATATATATATACATATATAAAGTATAAAGGGAACATCACACTAATTTTATATTAGAACATAAAATACGTTCTATATTTATAGACAAGATTATTTAAAAACAATTACGGATGAGGGTGGTGAAACAGAGAGAGCAGTATTTTGAATGAATCCGGCACGATGAATGTAACACCTCTGCTCTATTATTGCAGGCCTTTATGATTGTCGTCGGGTTCGTATTGCTTACCGAGTTCTTCCTGTGCGTGATTTTTCAGTCGGCTCCGAGCCCTGTCACTTTGTTAATATCCTTGCCTATCGTGTTCTTGGTGTTTGCTGCGTCCTTTGTTGGATGTCTCGCGATGATAGTATGCTGCGCTGATAACCAAAAAAAAGTCGGCTCCAAGATTCCAGGCTAGCCCCGGAGCAGTCAATGGGCTGGAATGGAAGGTCGCAGACTCCTTCCCGGGCGCCTCTTTTTTTCTCCTTTTACGACACTCTCTCCACTTTATAGTATATGTTCAATGTATTAAGAATTAGTGCAGTTAATATAATTTCTCCTAGTTAATGATGTGAAAGATGTAAGTGGCTGGAAATCATCATTTAGTAGTTGAGGCAAGCAATGTCCAATTCCATCAACAACAAAGTGCTATTTTGCGATACGCACGTTCATACAACATCATTGATAAGGGTACTTCCAACGATCCAACTTACTTGATATTTAGTTTTCTTTTGTGAGGTGGAATAGTGAAGAGGGAAGAGAGAAGATGCTTGATAGTAAGTCTTTATAGGAAACCGAGTTTTTAGTAGTGCCTAGTTATGCATCGGGAGCCTAATTTTGATATCTATGCCATGTTCTTTTTTGCTTTTAAATGGTTTTTGGCTTCTCTCAGCAATCACTGTTTACTAAACTAATAAATCAAAATCAAAAGTTATAAACCATAGCATAAAAGAACAGCTCCTTAGCCTATGCCATGTCAATTTTTTGATTGGAGGGAATATAGGGTCTGTTCTTTTCTACTGGAGCGTATAGCTTTTAGTTGTGGCTTGTGACTTGTAGGCTGTTTGTGGGAGAGATTACAGAGTAACAGAAACTCACTTGCGGTTTTTTATCGATATAAATGAAGTCAGTACCATATATACTATAATTAACTAGTAGGTCCTATCTTAAAAAGATACTCCGTTTAAAAGCTCGTTACTATAAAAAAAAGTCGAAAACAGCTTTTAGAAGCTGAAAAAAACAGGACCATAGAGAGGGAAGAGAGAATATGCTTGATACTCATGCAAGTATAGACTTTTTAAGAAACGAAGATTTTAGTAGTGAGTAGATTATGTAGTAGGAAGCTTGTCACTTATTTTATGGGCTCATCTCTATCACTACCATATCATTCATTGGGGAGCTTATTACTAATTAATTCACTGTGAGTTCTAGTAACAAGCTTTAGTATCAATGACGGTGGTTTCTAAAATCCAACCTACAAACCTTTAGGAGCGCCCTGAAAGCCTCTCATATTACTATCATAAAATCATCTATTTAATAGCCTCTCTTTTTTTTTTGCGTGACATTGCATTAATGCAGAGAGCAAGATACAAAAGTGGCCTAGAAAGGCCAGCGACCCACCTGAGTAAAAAAAATAGTCGGACGCGTCATAGACCAATTTGAGACCCTACCACGTAACTCTCGTATTATTGATTGCAGCACTGCATTGGAGCCCCAACCCAACTTGTACATGTCAACTCATCAAGAATTTACAGCCTTTTTATTTTTTACTTTACTTATAATTTATAGTATAGTAATTATCTTTTAAACAAAATATCTTTTTAAGATGAAGTCTACTAATCAATTGTAGTAGATATTGTATTAAATTCAACTGTACCGGTCAAAATCGCACATGACTGTCTCTTTTCGTACTCTCTCTCACAAACACCTATAATTCAAAACCCATAAACTATAAGCCGCAGTTGAAAATATAACTCATCTAGAATTTACAGCAATCTGATCAAAGCGGGCGCAATTTTGGGCAACAATAGGGAACGTGTACTCCTACGGCTAGCGATCTGTGGCTACTCTCATCCAAACGACCGTGGCAAATGCCTTGTTAAGGAAGCCATTGTAGCCGTAAGCGCCCACGAGCGTCGTGTTACATGTACGTCCACGGTCGGTTCAAGCCGCTCCGAGAGCAACAAAGCTTCCCCGTTTTCTTCCTCCTGTTCCTATCCATGTTTCCTTACAATCAATGGCTGAGGTTTCTATCTATAGGTTCTACATTATAAACAATAAAAAAACATATGTATGCCACGTAAACAAAAACACCGAGAGAGCAGGAAAAACGGAACAGCAAAACCGCGTTCCTCCGAGAGCTACCTTCACCTTGAAGAGGGCAGTGGTCCAGCCGGGCTGCCGGTGCTTGCCAAGCATCAGCATGCGCAGTGGTGATCGATTCGGCTTAAAAGCTCATGGCTGAAAACACTGTAGCTGACAGAGCCTTATTTAGCATAATTAAATTTAAAAATATAAAAAATATGTTAGCCCATTACGTATAATACAAACAAATACGGGAAAAAAGAACCGGCAAAAAAGCTCAACAAAAAGCCAAAAGTTCAGAAAAAGACGAAATTTATGAATAGTGAAAAATAAGTCAGAATCCAGAAGCCGAAGCCGAATTGATCAGGTTCGTATTGACGGTATGCGCTTCTGTATCACAGAATAGATCTGCATAAATAATTCTGAGTCCCAAACACTATCATCACATAGCCATTTGCGCTCGAGGAAATTCCATGGGAATTATAGTGGCACATTTCATCTATTTGTGAAGCCCATATACAATTGCATTTTTTATCGTGCAATCAAAGTACAATACAACTAAAAAGTTTCCGAAAAATATAGATGCACTTCGTAGTTTACTTTACCTATGTATAAAATCTCATATTCAAATTCATTTTACATTAAGAATAACAAACATGAGAAAATTTTGAACTCTTACTATTTGTTTGATTTTTTTGATACTCTTAGTATAGAATGAATCTAGATTTGAAATTTTATATATAATGATTATTGAAAGAAGCTGAAAAGAACAACACTGCCTTTTGGTTGGATAAATCAAAAGATAATATGAACACCCGGCTTTTCGAAGCGGCTTTCTTACTGCATCACTTTTGTCTTGCTCTGGAGATATATAAGGTAGTCGGTCATGGACATATCAGGCAACCAACTCATCTTGTTTCCGTATTGCACACGTATCTCTTTCTCACTTTCTCTATCGCTCATGTCCTCATTTTAAAAATTATTTCTTTTAATCAGTACTTATTTATTTTCAGCTAAAAGTCATCTGCTGCTAGCAATGACGCCCTTCTGTGTTGTTAGATTAACGAAACGATGGGTTGGTACTCAACTCTTGCCAAGTAAGACTGCCAAGACATACGCTGACGCTAGTCACTTCATATGACAGCTGCTCCATGAGTCCATGACATTCACAGGGCACTTTCTAGTATGAAGTACAGTAAGTAAAATGTGTTGTTTTTCTTGTTGGGCCCGCGGCAGCAGCTGCTGAAGGCGACACCGATGGCGGCCCACACGTTCCTGCCGGACCTCCAGTCGGCCGGAGTCCGTGGAGGTGGACCCCCATGGAGCGCCGCCACGAGCCCGACTTCCCCGGCCACGCCGAGCCCATCGTCAGGCCCAAGATTACCACTCCCGCCATCGCCCACCGCGAGATGACGGCGGCGACGACGGCAAGCCACGACGCCGCCCCGGTCGGTGGTCTCGTCCTAATCCAAGCACAGGCCGATGCGGGCCACGAAGGGAGGGCCTCCGCCGTCGAGCCACGGCGGCAGCATCCGCGACGACGACGAAAGCCTGACGAGCTGCCCGGCGTTCGGCGTGCCCAACTACATGACGCCCACGCGGTCGTGCCTTTTTCGTTTTTGAGGGGTCAGCGGCTGTGATGTAAATGCGGTGACGAGTCCATCGAACTGACGCTGCATGCATGCGTTCATTTGTGCGTTCTTTGTCATGCCATGCTTTGCTCGGTGCTGGAAAATTCATGCCTCAAGATTCTGCGTGTTAACTTCCTTCCTTCGACGTTTCACCAATGTACATATGTACCCATCCTGTACGTAGGAAAAATTGTCAGCCTGCCACATTGTTTTTACGACTAATAAGAAAGTTAGTTGTAGCCTAATCAGTCTAATCAGTAAACATAATGATCATTGTGCGTTCGATAATGACGGGGATATTTATGTCACGAGCTCAACAACATGTTGTATTCCTGTCTTGGAGCGTTTGACATCTCAAAATCAAAATACATACTGAAGATTTTAACACCCCTAGTAGCTAGTTGTCACATTGAGCTTGAAAAACAGGACCCACTCGTTCCTGACCACAAGGGCGGTACCAGTGGGTGGATGTGGCAGGCCTCTTAGGCACTGTTCTAACCAACCTTTTACTTTTGACCTTGAGAAACCATAAGTTGAATTAAGTATCTTTTTAATATGGTTTTTATAAGTTATTTATAATAGTCTCCGTAAAATCATTTTAAACGGAGTGATTTTTCAATACGAGTATCTCCTACTCTCTAAATCTGAAGTCAAACCATAAAAATTCTTAAGAGGCCTTCAGAGGCTGGTCAGAAGCGTGGTCTGGCAAGAAAAGGCACTAGCACTGGCCTGTCCAAGTGTGGATCGGGCCTAAAGTTCAGACCAGGTCGCGATGATAGCATGCTGCGATGATAACCAAAAAAAAGTCGGCTCCAAGATTCCAGGCTAGGGCCGGAGCAGTCAATGGGCTGGAATGGAAACCAGCCGGTTGCAGACTTCTTCCCGGGTGCCCTTTTGTTTCTCCTTTTACGACACTCTCTCCACTTTATAGTATATGTTCAATGTATTAAGAATTACCGATATTTATGTACGAGGAAGAGTGCAGTTTGTAACGCCCCCGTTTCCAGAGGCGTGTACGGACACAGCATTCCGCAACTATTCACGCATGAACAGTTATGGAGTGTCGCGCAAGAGTATACCATTGCATGCTTACAACAAAAATCCAGCATATATTTCATATATGGAATAACATCCAGTTTTGACAGCGGGGCGTGCAAGCCCAAAGTATAAATACATTACAAGAAACTACCAGAATCCGCTTGAGCGCGGCGAAGACCTAAAGGCACGAGTTCTCGTCGAAGAAGAGGTCCTTCGGGACGTCCTCGACGGGAAGACCTTTCCAACACGAAATCTTGAATTGCCTTCTTTTCCTTCTGGTATCTGTGGCATTTGCAAGCCTGAGTACTCCGACCCCGTACTCAGCAAATCACAAGGGAAACTCTACTTTACTATATGCACGGATCAACAAAGGAAGGGAGTATACTTGGTTTATTAACTTTGAGTGGATGCATTTTTATTTGCAAACATTTTTATAAAACGGACCCAAAACTACCCCTCAAGATCTCAGGGGTTTTCATGAAAGGTTAATTAGCCAACTGAACAAGTTAAGGCATGTACAAAATTACTTAAGCTTCGCGGCTGGAATCACCCAAGTGACACAGCTCCAATAACCGGGAGCACGGCGTATTCGAATACCATTTATTTGACTCTGCAGAGTTTGCTCAGCTTTACCCACACGATCCCTTAACTCCCGCGACAGAGTTAAGAAAGCCAGGTCGTTTCACTGCTCAATTCTTTATATAGGCTCTACCCGGTAGAATTCCCTCGGGTCTGGACTTCACACACACACGCCACAAAGAAAGAAAATCATTGTCCGCTTCGAGTGAACTCTACCGTTGTTAGGCACCCGCAGCACGGCCTGCCTAACCTTTGTTACCCAAACACCTTCTCCACAACACCTGTAGAGTTTCAATGGAGTTGAGCAGCTACTAAACCGTCTTGCGGCGCACCACAGCCCCCCTTACCCTATTCTGTACATCGACATACTCCGCCCTAGGGCACGGCATCCCACACTACCCTGCCCTAGAGTCGGGTTTTCCAAATTCTATTGGCCTGCAGCCACATCCTTACTAGTGTAAAGACTTTGCATGATAATAATAATCTACAATTATCTAGCTTAACAGATAATTAATCCTAGGGTTACAAAGGCATGGCTACAAGTTTAACATGACATTTGTCGGTGGTAGGTCAACTACATAACAAGTCATTCTAAACATTTTATTTTAGTTTTTGAACTAACTTTTCAGAACTAGCTCAATGCAAATAGCATAATAACATAATAGCATGGGTTACAACATGATCAAGGACTTGTGACTTGCCGTTGACTTGGACGACCTTGGCGAGCTCGAACGTAGAAGCTCCTGGATCCTTGGACTGCTCTGGAACTTCTGAAATCTCCGAAACTAGCGCAAACACATAAAATAAATAAGCCCGGCTTGAGCCTAATCAAGCGAGGAGAAATAATCTATTAAAAAGGAGTAAAACGCATAAATCTGCAAATGAGGAATTTTAGGAATTTATCTAGGATGAATTTGTGGAAGTGGAGGCCAAAAATGGGTTCAGAATATTATCTGGAGCAAAGTGGTGAAATTTGGGAATTTTTGGGATTTTCTAGGATTTATTTGGATTTTGGAAATTGGAAAATCGCTGGAAAATTCGGGATGAACAGTAACGGGCCGGCCCGGTGCAACAGTGCAGCCCGGTCGGGAAACGGCCCGCGCGGCCCATGGGCGCGCACAGCGCGCGGCGCGGAGAGGCGAGGCAGGCCGATTCGGCCCATGCTCGCGCGCCCGCACTGTCCGGATGGGCGACGCGCGGCGCTGGCGAACGGCGCCGATGGAGCGGAGCGAACGGGTGCGATGAGGCGCGGGGAGGATCGGACGGCTGAGGGGATGGGAGGCGGGGTGAAGCGGTATGAGGTGGATCCAACGGATGCCAGGCGGTGTGGTTATGAGGATCGGACGGCGGTGGGTAGGCGACATCCAACGGCCGACGCTAAACGGTGGCAGAAGGAACGGGCGGAGGGGATGGGGCCACGTCCCCCTTCGTCTACCTCTCGCCGGGAGTCCGCGACAGAGAGGCAGAGCGGCGGAGCGGCTGCACTCCGGCGACGGTGATGACCTCCAGCGGCAACGGGGGGTACCACTGGGGGCGCCTCAACATGGGGAGCTCATTTGGGGGCTTTGGAAGAGGAGAGGACCAACGGAGATGCCAGAAGGAAGCGGGGAGAGCTTCGGTTAATTGGCGGCGAGGGAGGTTACCGGCGGCGAGTTAGTCCAATTGGCGGGAGTTACACGCTCAGGGGAGTGAGGAGCTCACGATGGCGGTGGTGGTTGTGGCGGGGAAGCTCCAAAGCAGGCTGGCCACGGAGAGCTGGTTCGGCCGGCGGTGAGCGACGATGATGTGGCTCCTTCGAGTTTTTCCTGGCCAGACAAGGACACCAGCGGGGTTAGGGAGTAGCAGAGGAGCTCCCAGCGAATGGAATCGAGGAATGGGGCAATGTGGGAGAAGATCGGCTCACCGAGGTTGCCGGCGCAGGGGAGGGCAGCCACCGTGCTACGGGTGATGAGGCTTCAATCGGTAGCTCTGGGAGAGGCTTGGGAGTGATGGGAAGCGAATGGAGGCGGTGGAGGAGCTCGGGAAGCGAAGGAGGAGTGAGGAGACAGCGGCGGTGTTTTTATACCCGGGTGGAGGGGGAGATTTCGTAGCGGAGGAGGCAAGGGCGGTCAAGGCAGTCAAGGGGGAAAGAACTTGGACGACTACCGGGGTGGGGAGGAGAGAGGGGAAGGGAGGGGCTGGCCGGTGGGACTGAGCGGAGGAGGCGGCGACGCGCGGCGGAGCTGGCGTCAAGCGGCGGCGTCAGCACGGTGAAGGGGGGGCGAACCCATTGTCACAAAACCGGGGGCGCGACTCGGTCTCCCCACGTGCGGCGCGTGCGCGAGAAAGGAGACGGGGAGCGAGGAAGACGCGGGCGCGAGAGGGAAGGAGGCGGGCGCAGGAGCAGCGCTCGCGCGAGGGAGAAGGCGGGGAAGAGCGAAGGCATGCGAGCGGGAGAGGGGGGAACGCGGCTCTAGCGGAGCGGGGAAAGCGGAGACGGGGAGCGGCGCCAGGGGAAAAGAGGGAGACGGGAGGGGAGCAACGGCAGCGGGAAGGAGGAAAAGGGGAAGCGAGGGAGGCGTCGGGGAGAGGGAGAAAGCGGAAATTGGCGGGGCGCCAAGGAAAAGGAAAACGCCCGGCCAGAAAAAGAAAGCGGAAAAAACGGGGAGACTTTCCAAAAAGGGAAAGTTTCCAAAATTCACCAAAATACAGCAAAAATAAAGCAAAAAAAAATTTGGTTTGAAATTTTGGGGCCTTTCACAGTTAATATAATTTCTCCTAGTTAATGATGTGAAAGATGTAAGTGGCTGGAAATCATCATTTAGTAGTTGAGGCAAGCAATGTCCAATTCCATCTACACAAAGTGCCATTTTGCGATACGTACGTTCAAACCCGTAAGGTCAACTCATACAACATCATTGATAAGGGTACTTCCAACGGTCCTGATTTACTTGATATTTAGTTTATGCCAATTTTTTTGTGAGGTTGGATAGTGAGAGGGAAGAGAAAAGATGCTTGATAGTAAGTCTTCTAAGGAAACGAAGTTTTTAGTAGTGACTAGTTATCCATCGGGAGCCTAATTTTGATATTTATGTCATGTTCTTTTTTTTTATTTTAAACGGTTTTTGGCTCTAGTCAGCAATCATTATTTATTAAACTAATAAGTCGAAATCAAAAGTGAGAGTTTGTGATGAGTAATTTACCCTTGTTTTAGACAGATTGAGTTTTGTTTTTTTGAAGTTTGTACTGTCTCTGCAAAGTCGTAAGCCCTACAAGTGGTCGGCAGACCAGTTTCGACCACGTGGTCGAAGGTAGCCTTTACGACCACGTTGTGAGTCGTCGTCGACTGAAAGATTTACGACCACGTTGTCGACTCGCATTTACGACCACGTTGTGTATCGTCGTGGTCGGCAAACAGATTTTCGACCACGTTGTCGGTAGATGGGTTTTCGACCACGTTGTCGGCTGAAAGCATCTAGGCCCCTAAAAATATTTGTTTTGGTAAGTAATGACATTATGTGATCATGGGACTAATGTGTGCGTTAAATAAACCAGAAGCCAGAAGCTCAAGCCGAAATGGAAGCCAGAAGCTCAAGCCGAAATGAACGGGGTGGTATCAATGACGGTGGTATCTAAAATCCAACCTACAAACCTTTAGGAGTGCCCTGAAAGCCTCTCATATTGCTATCAAAAATCACCAATTTAATGGCCTCTCATAATTTTTTTGCGTGACATTGCATTAAGGCAGAGAGCAAGATACAAAAGTGGCCTAGAAACGCCAGCGACCCACCTGAGTAAAAATAGTTACGTGCGCGTCACAGACCAATTTAGTTACGGACGCGTCACAGACCAATTTGCGACCCTACGACGTAACTATCGTATTATTGATAGCAGCATTGCATTGGAGCCCCAACCCAACTCGGGCTTGTTCTTTTTGGCTGAGACTTATGACTTTTGATCTGTTTGTGCGAGAGATCACAGAGTAATAAAAACTCACGTGTGGTTTTTGACGATATAAATAAAGTTAGTAAAGTATGTACTACAATTAACTAGTAGACCCTATCTTGAAAAGATACTCCGTTTAAAAGCTAGTTAGTGTAGAAAAGTCGAAAGGCAGCTTTTAGAGGCTGAAAAGAACAGGGCCTCGTACATGTCAACTCACCATGAATTTACGGCCGTCGTAGCCGTACGCGCCATCAGCGTCGTGTTACATGTACGACCACGGGATTTTACGGAGCTTCCCGACATAGCTGTCAGCCCGTGTGCGTCTCAGACCGTCATCAGTCCAACAGAGCTGTCAGCAACTACCGGTCGAAAGGGAACCATCATGACCGCTCTGGACCGATCTGGACCTCCTCAGCCTCCTTGACTGAAGCGCTGTCCTTGTCGGTTGCCTCCACCATCTGCACGAGAGGTAGAATGCTAGTATCGCTCAACCTGCAAAACACGAAAAAGTAAATATATAGCGAAAATATCATAAAAACCATGTTATACTTTGTACACAAACCTGTCTCTCTAGCGTGGGTATAGTCTCTCAAGTCTGTCAGGAGGTTCCACGTACGGACCACCACCCACTAACTCAGTCTCCTGGGCCTAGCCCTCGGATGCGGGACACGAAGGCCTCGCACGGTGCTTCGCGTGTCGACGTGCTGGTCCAGCAAGTCAAAAGGCCAATCCGAACCACCCAGGTGGTGAGCCATATCTGCAAATCGATTTTAAATTAGCAATTACGTCACAATTACTTACAGATATAACAGAAAAGTAAATCTTAAATATAGTAATTAAATGAATTACACTAAGGCATCCCTGCAGGATCCCTGAATTTTATTTTAGTCATTTGTGGATTTTTACATCTCAAATGCTATTTAAATCGTCGCGTACAATTTTAATTGCTACGTGTAATCTTAAATCATCGCATACTATTTTAAATCAGCGAATCATATTCTAATCGTCACGAACAAAATGATCTAAACGATAATACAGTTATTAACAACTAAATTAATGTTAGTTTCTAAACTACAAATTTAATTATTTTAATTGTTATCCTACCATGTTTTAAAAATAATTATACAAAAATACAGAAAACTCACTATCGTTGATGCATAGATCCCTTCTCCTCTCTTCCCTTCCCTCTCCTCTCCTCCCCCCCCCTCTCTCTTCTCCCATTTTCCCCCTTCCTTTCTTTCTCTCGGGCGAATGAGGCATGGCCGCTTGGCCGACTGCACGGCTTGGATGTAATACCCTGTAGTCGCCCAACCGTTTAGCGACTAGGGGTAAAGTCACCCAACCCCTAGTCGCCTCAACAGTTGGGCGACTAGGTCCAAGCCACCCAACCATTGGACAACATGGACTAGTTGCCCAATGGTTGGGTGACCTGACCACGTATCGCTCAACGGTTGGGCGACTAGCCCTAATCGTCCAACCGTGCAGTGACATGTGGTTAAAACCGTAAAAAAATTCGCAAGTATATTTTTGTAATTTTGAATAAAAATGATTATTTTAAAAAAATTCTGAACCACATATTAAATAACGGGACCACAAGAAGGTCACAAAGGGATTATCTGGAGCCTTAGAAACCATGGAGATGGACAATAGAACACTATATAACATAAACTTAACTCTCGTTAAAATGACACCTCCTTTTTCATGACGCCTTGGGCCCTTGAGGCACATACTTATAGTTATAAGAAGGTTACTTACATAAACACCCTTATCTGGGTCTATTGATGTAGGGGCAATTACACCTTTTCTCTTGAGACGGCCCTCTTGCATCATATGCATAGTTGTACAATTACAGGTTCTTTTTGGTGCAACGGGCTGACTAGGCCAAGGTAAAGGCCATTCCTCTAACAATAGCATCTCATAGTTAAAGAGCCTCAATTTCTGTGGGCCGAGATCATATACGTTTGTTCCTTGGCCCTTCCGTCCCATCAACCCATTGAATCATCGCCTCCTCAAATTACTGCTTCTACCAACAGTGTTGGCATGTGTGACAATCGATACCAAGTCGCACGTGGTGACGGTTTATCTTTCGGTCATGCAACATGAAGTGTCACATCAATTACGGTGTCATGCACGTCCCCTCAATTCTCACGTCCATCGCACTAGCATTAATTGGCGTTGTTGTGATGTATACAAAATCCCCATAGCTCTTCTTACTTTAGGGTATTTGCCTACTCTCTCTACCGCTACTTACACTTTCTTTAGTCGTCGTCATCCATTTGTCGTCGAGCTTTTTACATTCGTCCTCTTGTCGCTGCTCTCTCACCTTTTGCGATGGTCCATGGAAGTGACCGAAGCGATCGTGGCAGCGCGTCGGTTTCATCAAGCAGCCATGCCGATCAACGATCGCTTCAAAGTCACCGCTGGCGAGTGATGGAGGGCGTCCAAGAAGTTCGGCGGTGTATTCGTGAACAGTTGAACACCCTTGGCCTGTCTATCGCGACGGATGAACCAGTGGAGTCGCTCGTCCGCGACAGCAAGATCTTATTCCGCGAGATCGTTTGCCTCCCTGCTAGTGACGAAGTGGCGCCACGGCTATGGGAATTATAAGACATGAAATAAATCAACAACCCCGCTCTTGTTTTCCCATTTTAAATCATCCTCTGATTTCAAGAATTCATTCGTTTCTTCCAGTAATGTCCTTTTCTCCTACTCGAGAAGAATACCATTTGCCGTCGCGCCAATCATTCGAGTGTCATTTCAGCACCATATCAGCGCCCACGTCTGTATAAGCACCGGAGGCTTGGAGCCATGCAACTTTCAGTGATTCCCTCGTATCAGCGCGAACATACGCGTCACTGTGTGTGTCTCTCTCTCTCTAACCATGATGCATCTGGTGAAACAGAACCGAATTTTGAAAACCAAAATTCAGATTGAATTTGCATTTTGCTTTTGCTCTCTTGCTCCCTCAGCCTAATCCGCACTAATCTTGAAGCAAAGCAGCTCCTAATCCTTGTCATAGCAAAAAAAAATCATTGCTTTAGTTCATGAAATGCAAATAGACTTGTTAGCTGTTATTTTTGAGTTTGCTGTTGTTCAACTAAATAAATTCCGAGAACCAACTTTCAGCTAGAATTTAGTTAGGGGGCCTAGCGGTGAGATCTTGGTGGTAAATTTAGCAAAAAATCTCTGCTCTATTTACCTTAATAGGAAGGTGCCCGTGCTTACAAAGATGTTTTTACATCTTAGATGTCTTATCAAGAATATGGTTTATAAAGATGTTCTTACATCCTGAATGTCCTATCAAGAATGGCGCCAAGCATCTGGTGTCCTATGTGACAAAAAAGTCCATCAAAAAATTAAAGAGTACGTTCTATAGGACAGCGATCATACCTGCAATGCTATACGGAGCAGAATGTTAGGTGATTAAAAGGCAACATATACATAAAATGAGTGTAGCGAAGATGAGGATGCTGCGGTGGATCTGTGGTCATACAAAACGGGATCGCATCTGTAATGATGATATACGTGATAGGGTGGGGGTATCACCAATTGAAGAAAAACTTGTCCAACATCGCTTGAGATGGTTTGGACATCTCCAACGGAGGTCTCCTGAGGCAGCAGTACGTAGTGTAATTTTAAGATGTACTGAAAACGTAAGAAGGGGCGAGGTAGATCAAGTTTGCAATGGGAGGAAGCAGTAAAAGATACTTGAGGGATTGGAATGTATCTAAAGAATTAGCTTTGGATAGGAGCGCGTGGAAGTTAGCGATCTATGTACCGGAACCATAAGGAAGTTAGGGCTAGTATTTTATGTTCTTGGCTCAGATGAAAGAATGTACGGCTTAGGGTTTTAGCATTGTAGGTTTTATTTCAAGGTTCTCACCTATTTTACCTTGAAAATATTTCATTCTTAGCCTACCCAACTTGTTTGGGACAAAAAGCTTTGTTGTTGTAATGTTGTACAGGTAACACTATATGCTACTAAATGTGGACATGCATGTGCGTAAGATAAACAAAATATTCGTAGAACGGTTTTGGATCACGTTTGCTGATATGTACCGCCCTTATTTGGTATTTCGTTATAATGTACGGGTACCTTACTAGTTCAGGATGAAAGGGAACTCAAGAAGCAGGAAAGAAAGCAGGTTAACAGAAGAAGGGGCACAGGGCAGGGCAGCATTGCGACAGCAGCCATGGTTAACGAATAGAAGCACTAGTTAACGAATAGAAAGCACTAAGCCAAGCATATGATATGCAGACGTCGTTGCGAAGAGACCTCGGGTCGGTTGATTTCAAAGCCCGCCTGCATCCCGCGCGACGCGAGCACCCTATAAAGCTGTCACCACGCTCGATTTCTTGATTCTTATCGCACTTCACCAGCGCTGCTCCGCCCAAATCCCAATCCCTCTCAGCCTTCCCCGCTTACCGCTCTCGTCGTTGCCGATAGTCTAGATGGAGCGCGACGACCTCAAAAGCGCCGCTGCTTGACCCACCACCTGCTGCGGCGTCGGAGGTCGCCACTACTGCGGCGGAAGGCGAGACCGGAGCACCGCCGCCACCGCATCCTCCTCCCGCCGCCGCCGCCGCCGCCGCCGCTGTGGCGTACAAGGGCGCCACGTCTCCGGCCAAGGGCAAGAGCGCTCTCGCCGACGACGCGCCTCCTCCTCCTCCTCCTCCTCCGCCGCCGCAGCCGCCGCCCGCTGCGGCGTACAAGGGCGCCACGTCTGCGGCCAAGGGCAAGAGCGCTCTCGCCGACGACGCCGCCTCCGCCGCAAGCTCTACCCCGCCTGATTCCGAGCCCTCCTCCTCAGGTGGGCACCAAGAAACCCACCAAGATGTTTGCGCCCAGGTGGTTGGAGAGGGTACCGGCGGGCGCACCAACGGGGAGCAGAACAGAGGCTGGCCCATGTGGCTTCTCAGGCGGAGGCCCCCAACTTCCCCCACCCTTCCGGTGACCCAGCCACGCCAGAGCGGCGACAGCAGAGCGAAGAAGTTCAGGGATTGGCTTGAGCCCAACCTTGGGGAAATGCTTGTACGTTTCTTGAATCTTGCTTGGCTAAGTCGTTCTTGGTACGTTTCTTGAATCTCGCTTGGCTAAGTCGTTCTTGGTTTCATTTAGGATGCTAATCATTGCCTTTTATCTGAAATAGTATTTGCACCAATCTGCGATAGAATATGATGTTCTTTCCTTGAATGCTCTGTCCTACGGCATATGTGTTCCACTATCTAAGGATTTAAGTGATGGAGATTTGCTGATTTCGTTCATATCGCTAGCACTGATGCTGATGACTTTAATTACTAATCGATGATCTCATATGTTGGCCTTGACCCTTTTAGTTCATTTTTAGCATGAAAATCGCAACTCAGAACAAATGGGCTCTGCCAGTATATTGCACATTTGCATGTGGATTTGTGGACAACAGATTGTGTTGTGTACTATATCGAATGCGTTACCTTGTTATCAATTCTTGTCTGTTGTATTGGGTTATTCATATGCTCATCAGACCGACAGAAAAGGTAAAATGTGTTGCACTGATCTGGATAACACGATCATTGATGCAATCAAATATATATACCTGCATAATGGTGAATTTACTTATTAATCGGAATCTTGATGATCTCATAAAAATGTTGGCCTTGTCCCTCTCGGAAAATTCTTTTGAAGAACTATGGGATGAATTCAACATATGTTGCTCCTTTGGCTCGTTTTTAGCATGTAAATTGCAAACTCTGAACAAATAGTCTCTACCAATCGAATATTGCGTGACATTGTGCAGTGTAGAGTGTAGTTTGCCAGGTCTCAAAATATATTGGATGGAATAATGTGGTTACCCTTTAGTTTGTTATCTGTTGTACATTGGCTTATTCTATATCCATCAGTCTGACAGGAGAGGTAAAATAGAAACAATTATAGCGGTAGAACGTTTGATAGTCACATCGTTTTTATCTCACTGCTCTATTGTCTTTGACTGCTGTGCAGCCTGATAGCCTTGTCACCAAGAGGCTCGCTGCATTTGGTTTTGTGCTGTATGGGGTTGTTTCCATTCTCTCCAACACCCCGAGCCTCATGAAGGATGCAGGTGTCTCGGTGGGACTTCGGCGGGCTGTCTTGCTCTGCGTTGGATTGATCTGGATACTAGCCAGTATTGGAGTTCCTTGCACACTATTTGGAAGAAGTAGGTTGGAACATCACGTGTCTCAACATACTGCTCATCTTGGTCTGCTCGGGATCACCTTGCTTATTAGCCTTCACATCGGATGGATGCTGCCCAACAACTTCTGGAGGCCAGATGGTGATTATCTTAGCTTTTGGTCGGCAGGAGGGTTCGTATTCTTGTTGTCCTTAGGCGTCATTGGGCACGTTGCCTCATGGGCCGTGGTAAATACCTTTTCTTGTTCTTTTGTTTGTTTGTTCAAACTACTCTATAAGTGATTCTATAGCTATAAATGGTGTGCACGATTGCATTGGATGCAGAGCTTGGTTTCGGGCGAGGAGAGCACGAAGCCATCAGCATCAGCTTGAGCAGATATGACCACTCTGATTCGCTTGTCCTGGTAAATTCTTACGAACTGTTTCTTCTGTTGTTTTGTCTGTTTACACTAATTGGAATGCGATGTTTTACGCAGAATTTACACTGGAATGTTGGTGCGTTTTGGGGGAGAATTGAGCAAGGTGTGAATGCATGAGGATACTGCTGACTGACTACAGGAAAGGGAGAGTGAATTCTGTTGACGTGTTGAGTCTAGAGGCTGGGAGAGCTATACTGTGAAAGTCTGAATAGAGCATGATTTTTTGCCCTTTTTTTTTTGAGACCCAGAGTAGGATACTCTGTTGCCTTGCTGAGATCATTCAAGGAGAGAAACTGTGAATGTGTACCGTACTAGATGATTTTGTTCGATTTGTATCTCCTCGGTCGTAAAACATATATTTTTCTTGCTCTAATTCGGTTGCTTGCTTAGTTGCTTTTACCATGAGAAATTGGTAATTTCCCAGTGGGGCCAGATAATTCATCGCCACTTAAGATTTATTTCACTGGAAGCTCGTTTGATGTTTCAATACTTTAAGGGGAGTGTACCACTACCGATTACTGTATATGTGGGAGGAAGCGACATGTGTGACCGCATCATGCGGTCATGATGGGGTGCAAAAAAGCTATTAGGGTCCAAAATTACTTCAATTACACTCGTTAATTGGTTAAACATTGAATAAGTTGATTTTAGATTAAATTAAATTTTGGTTTGGTTCGATTCTAAAAATGCTTCCCAACTATTTGATAATATAATATTGAATCAAACTATATTAATTTTAGAAAAAAAAACTAATAAAACGAGAACAAGACGCCATATCTATCCTATATTAATTTTAGAGGAAAAAAAACTCGATAACCTGGTTCGATATCCATCCGGCCGGTGTCATCTACTCATCCTGCACGGCCCAAATCGTCCGCAAGGCAGCAGATGCACGGAAGGAAGCCCATCGGCGGCGGGGCCCGTGACGGAAACGTGAGACAATCAATCCGAGCAGATTAGTCTCCCCGGGCCATACTACACATACGAGCAGGAGCAGACTATTTATTAATCTCGCCCTCGCGTCCGTACGTACGTCCTCCCTTGACCTACGTACTCAGTAGATGGCGACCGATCTCGACGTGCCCACCGGCGGCGCGCGTATGGCCCTTGCCGACGACGCCACGGCGGTCCGCCGCATGGAGGAAGGCGATGGCGGGGTGGCCCTCGGCTACCCGCTCATCCAAGGCCGCGACGGGAGGCCGGCGGCCGTCGGTTACCCGCTGGCCGAGGAGCCACAGCCGTCGACGCCCGAGACCGACACAAGTTGCTGCACGCCCGACTGCAAGATGTTCATGCAGGTACGAGTCTGACTTACATTATATTACTACAGGTATTATTAATCTTCACGTTAATTAACGTCGTTTATGACACCTTGATCGTCATTCGCATCGCTTCATGCACGCCCGACTGCAAGAAGCTGTTGCTCGATGAGGACGGTTTATTATTTGTGGTTTTAGCTAGTAACTTGGGGCTCTAAACGGCGATGTCGGGTTCATATCGAATTGGCTTCAGCGTGTCGAATATTGGGTTACATGTTTCTGTGTCGGAAATTGAATTTGCTCGTAGTTTTATGTTACACGTTCATGTATAATGCTTTAGGATATTTCTAATTAGTGTTATCTTAACTATCTCTTACTTATATTAAGTGGGTAAAATCCTATGTGGAAAAGAGAGGAGGTGATGAGAGATAATATACTGTCCTTTATGCAGCATATGGCTTAGCCTGTAAACCAATGCGAATAGTGAGAGGTTGTGACATATGATGTTATGGTAAAAATACTATAAAATAGTTAGAGAAATTATTTACTATTAGAAAGCTTATATCTATTGCTGTCTCTAAATGAAGTAGAAACCTTAAAAACAATTTTAAGGGGTAAACTATTGTATATATTCTTATAGTACCAAAAGAACGTTGAATAATCATCAATAAGCATAACTAGTGTATGGAGATCATCCCCTTTGGTACGATAACCACCTAATTATTATCTTTAAGCACTATATTTAATGCATGCATGTAGAGAATATATATATACATATATAAAGTATAAAGGGAACATCACACTAATTTTATATTAGAACATAAAATACGTTCTATATTTATAGACAAGATTATTTAAAAACAATTACGGATGAGGGTGGTGAAACAGAGAGAGCAGTATTTTGAATGAATCCGGCACGATGAATGTAACACCTCTGCTCTATTATTGCAGGCCTTTATGATTGTCGTCGGGTTCGTATTGCTTACCGAGTTCTTCCTGTGCGTGATTTTTCAGTCGGCTCCGAGCCCTGTCACTTTGTTAATATCCTTGCCTATCGTGTTCTTGGTGTTTGCTGCGTCCTTTGTTGGATGTCTCGCGATGATAGTATGCTGCGCTGATAACCAAAAAAAAGTCGGCTCCAAGATTCCAGGCTAGCCCCGGAGCAGTCAATGGGCTGGAATGGAAGGTCGCAGACTCCTTCCCGGGCGCCTCTTTTTTTCTCCTTTTACGACACTCTCTCCACTTTATAGTATATGTTCAATGTATTAAGAATTAGTGCAGTTAATATAATTTCTCCTAGTTAATGATGTGAAAGATGTAAGTGGCTGGAAATCATCATTTAGTAGTTGAGGCAAGCAATGTCCAATTCCATCAACAACAAAGTGCTATTTTGCGATACGCACGTTCATACAACATCATTGATAAGGGTACTTCCAACGATCCAACTTACTTGATATTTAGTTTTCTTTTGTGAGGTGGAATAGTGAAGAGGGAAGAGAGAAGATGCTTGATAGTAAGTCTTTATAGGAAACCGAGTTTTTAGTAGTGCCTAGTTATGCATCGGGAGCCTAATTTTGATATCTATGCCATGTTCTTTTTTGCTTTTAAATGGTTTTTGGCTTCTCTCAGCAATCACTGTTTACTAAACTAATAAATCAAAATCAAAAGTTATAAACCATAGCATAAAAGAACAGCTCCTTAGCCTATGCCATGTCAATTTTTTGATTGGAGGGAATATAGGGTCTGTTCTTTTCTACTGGAGCGTATAGCTTTTAGTTGTGGCTTGTGACTTGTAGGCTGTTTGTGGGAGAGATTACAGAGTAACAGAAACTCACTTGCGGTTTTTTATCGATATAAATGAAGTCAGTACCATATATACTATAATTAACTAGTAGGTCCTATCTTAAAAAGATACTCCGTTTAAAAGCTCGTTACTATAAAAAAAAGTCGAAAACAGCTTTTAGAAGCTGAAAAAAACAGGACCATAGAGAGGGAAGAGAGAATATGCTTGATACTCATGCAAGTATAGACTTTTTAAGAAACGAAGATTTTAGTAGTGAGTAGATTATGTAGTAGGAAGCTTGTCACTTATTTTATGGGCTCATCTCTATCACTACCATATCATTCATTGGGGAGCTTATTACTAATTAATTCACTGTGAGTTCTAGTAACAAGCTTTAGTATCAATGACGGTGGTTTCTAAAATCCAACCTACAAACCTTTAGGAGCGCCCTGAAAGCCTCTCATATTACTATCATAAAATCATCTATTTAATAGCCTCTCTTTTTTTTTTGCGTGACATTGCATTAATGCAGAGAGCAAGATACAAAAGTGGCCTAGAAAGGCCAGCGACCCACCTGAGTAAAAAAAATAGTCGGACGCGTCATAGACCAATTTGAGACCCTACCACGTAACTCTCGTATTATTGATTGCAGCACTGCATTGGAGCCCCAACCCAACTTGTACATGTCAACTCATCAAGAATTTACAGCCTTTTTATTTTTTACTTTACTTATAATTTATAGTATAGTAATTATCTTTTAAACAAAATATCTTTTTAAGATGAAGTCTACTAATCAATTGTAGTAGATATTGTATTAAATTCAACTGTACCGGTCAAAATCGCACATGACTGTCTCTTTTCGTACTCTCTCTCACAAACACCTATAATTCAAAACCCATAAACTATAAGCCGCAGTTGAAAATATAACTCATCTAGAATTTACAGCAATCTGATCAAAGCGGGCGCAATTTTGGGCAACAATAGGGAACGTGTACTCCTACGGCTAGCGATCTGTGGCTACTCTCATCCAAACGACCGTGGCAAATGCCTTGTTAAGGAAGCCATTGTAGCCGTAAGCGCCCACGAGCGTCGTGTTACATGTACGTCCACGGTCGGTTCAAGCCGCTCCGAGAGCAACAAAGCTTCCCCGTTTTCTTCCTCCTGTTCCTATCCATGTTTCCTTACAATCAATGGCTGAGGTTTCTATCTATAGGTTCTACATTATAAACAATAAAAAAACATATGTATGCCACGTAAACAAAAACACCGAGAGAGCAGGAAAAACGGAACAGCAAAACCGCGTTCCTCCGAGAGCTACCTTCACCTTGAAGAGGGCAGTGGTCCAGCCGGGCTGCCGGTGCTTGCCAAGCATCAGCATGCGCAGTGGTGATCGATTCGGCTTAAAAGCTCATGGCTGAAAACACTGTAGCTGACAGAGCCTTATTTAGCATAATTAAATTTAAAAATATAAAAAATATGTTAGCCCATTACGTATAATACAAACAAATACGGGAAAAAAAGAACCGGCAAAAAAGCTCAACAAAAAGCCAAAAGTTCAGAAAAAGACGAAATTTATGAATAGTGAAAAATAAGTCAGAATCCAGAAGCCGAAGCCGAATTGATCAGGTTCGTATTGACGGTATGCGCTTCTGTATCACAGAATAGATCTGCATAAATAATTCTGAGTCCCAAACACTATCATCACATAGCCATTTGCGCTCGAGGAAATTCCATGGGAATTATAGTGGCACATTTCATCTATTTGTGAAGCCCATATACAATTGCATTTTTTATCGTGCAATCAAAGTACAATACAACTAAAAAGTTTCCGAAAAATATAGATGCACTTCGTAGTTTACTTTACCTATGTATAAAATCTCATATTCAAATTCATTTTACATTAAGAATAACAAACATGAGAAAATTTTGAACTCTTACTATTTGTTTGATTTTTTTGATACTCTTAGTATAGAATGAATCTAGATTTGAAATTTTATATATAATGATTATTGAAAGAAGCTGAAAAGAACAACACTGCCTTTTGGTTGGATAAATCAAAAGATAATATGAACACCCGGCTTTTCGAAGCGGCTTTCTTACTGCATCACTTTTGTCTTGCTCTGGAGATATATAAGGTAGTCGGTCATGGACATATCAGGCAACCAACTCATCTTGTTTCCGTATTGCACACGTATCTCTTTCTCACTTTCTCTATCGCTCATGTCCTCATTTTAAAAATTATTTCTTTTAATCAGTACTTATTTATTTTCAGCTAAAAGTCATCTGCTGCTAGCAATGACGCCCTTCTGTGTTGTTAGATTAACGAAACGATGGGTTGGTACTCAACTCTTGCCAAGTAAGACTGCCAAGACATACGCTGACGCTAGTCACTTCATATGACAGCTGCTCCATGAGTCCATGACATTCACAGGGCACTTTCTAGTATGAAGTACAGTAAGTAAAATGTGTTGTTTTTCTTGTTGGGCCCGCGGCAGCAGCTGCTGAAGGCGACACCGATGGCGGCCCACACGTTCCTGCCGGACCTCCAGTCGGCCGGAGTCCGTGGAGGTGGACCCCCATGGAGCGCCGCCACGAGCCCGACTTCCCCGGCCACGCCGAGCCCATCGTCAGGCCCAAGATTACCACTCCCGCCATCGCCCACCGCGAGATGACGGCGGCGACGACGGCAAGCCACGACGCCGCCCCGGTCGGTGGTCTCGTCCTAATCCAAGCACAGGCCGATGCGGGCCACGAAGGGAGGGCCTCCGCCGTCGAGCCACGGCGGCAGCATCCGCGACGACGACGAAAGCCTGACGAGCTGCCCGGCGTTCGGCGTGCCCAACTACATGACGCCCACGCGGTCGTGCCTTTTTCGTTTTTGAGGGGTCAGCGGCTGTGATGTAAATGCGGTGACGAGTCCATCGAACTGACGCTGCATGCATGCGTTCATTTGTGCGTTCTTTGTCATGCCATGCTTTGCTCGGTGCTGGAAAATTCATGCCTCAAGATTCTGCGTGTTAACTTCCTTCCTTCGACGTTTCACCAATGTACATATGTACCCATCCTGTACGTAGGAAAAATTGTCAGCCTGCCACATTGTTTTTACGACTAATAAGAAAGTTAGTTGTAGCCTAATCAGTCTAATCAGTAAACATAATGATCATTGTGCGTTCGATAATGACGGGGATATTTATGTCACGAGCTCAACAACATGTTGTATTCCTGTCTTGGAGCGTTTGACATCTCAAAATCAAAATACATACTGAAGATTTTAACACCCCTAGTAGCTAGTTGTCACATTGAGCTTGAAAAACAGGACCCACTCGTTCCTGACCACAAGGGCGGTACCAGTGGGTGGATGTGGCAGGCCTCTTAGGCACTGTTCTAACCAACCTTTTACTTTTGACCTTGAGAAACCATAAGTTGAATTAAGTATCTTTTTAATATGGTTTTTATAAGTTATTTATAATAGTCTCCGTAAAATCATTTTAAACGGAGTGATTTTTCAATACGAGTATCTCCTACTCTCTAAATCTGAAGTCAAACCATAAAAATTCTTAAGAGGCCTTCAGAGGCTGGTCAGAAGCGTGGTCTGGCAAGAAAAGGCACTAGCACTGGCCTGTCCAAGTGTGGATCGGGCCTAAAGTTCAGACCAGGTCGCGATGATAGCATGCTGCGATGATAACCAAAAAAAAGTCGGCTCCAAGATTCCAGGCTAGGGCCGGAGCAGTCAATGGGCTGGAATGGAAACCAGCCGGTTGCAGACTTCTTCCCGGGTGCCCTTTTGTTTCTCCTTTTACGACACTCTCTCCACTTTATAGTATATGTTCAATGTATTAAGAATTACCGATATTTATGTACGAGGAAGAGTGCAGTTTGTAACGCCCCCGTTTCCAGAGGCGTGTACGGACACAGCATTCCGCAACTATTCACGCATGAACAGTTATGGAGTGTCGCGCAAGAGTATACCATTGCATGCTTACAACAAAAATCCAGCATATATTTCATATATGGAATAACATCCAGTTTTGACAGCGGGGCGTGCAAGCCCAAAGTATAAATACATTACAAGAAACTACCAGAATCCGCTTGAGCGCGGCGAAGACCTAAAGGCACGAGTTCTCGTCGAAGAAGAGGTCCTTCGGGACGTCCTCGACGGGAAGACCTTTCCAACACGAAATCTTGAATTGCCTTCTTTTCCTTCTGGTATCTGTGGCATTTGCAAGCCTGAGTACTCCGACCCCGTACTCAGCAAATCACAAGGGAAACTCTACTTTACTATATGCACGGATCAACAAAGGAAGGGAGTATACTTGGTTTATTAACTTTGAGTGGATGCATTTTTATTTGCAAACATTTTTATAAAACGGACCCAAAACTACCCCTCAAGATCTCAGGGGTTTTCATGAAAGGTTAATTAGCCAACTGAACAAGTTAAGGCATGTACAAAATTACTTAAGCTTCGCGGCTGGAATCACCCAAGTGACACAGCTCCAATAACCGGGAGCACGGCGTATTCGAATACCATTTATTTGACTCTGCAGAGTTTGCTCAGCTTTACCCACACGATCCCTTAACTCCCGCGACAGAGTTAAGAAAGCCAGGTCGTTTCACTGCTCAATTCTTTATATAGGCTCTACCCGGTAGAATTCCCTCGGGTCTGGACTTCACACACACACGCCACAAAGAAAGAAAATCATTGTCCGCTTCGAGTGAACTCTACCGTTGTTAGGCACCCGCAGCACGGCCTGCCTAACCTTTGTTACCCAAACACCTTCTCCACAACACCTGTAGAGTTTCAATGGAGTTGAGCAGCTACTAAACCGTCTTGCGGCGCACCACAGCCCCCCTTACCCTATTCTGTACATCGACATACTCCGCCCTAGGGCACGGCATCCCACACTACCCTGCCCTAGAGTCGGGTTTTCCAAATTCTATTGGCCTGCAGCCACATCCTTACTAGTGTAAAGACTTTGCATGATAATAATAATCTACAATTATCTAGCTTAACAGATAATTAATCCTAGGGTTACAAAGGCATGGCTACAAGTTTAACATGACATTTGTCGGTGGTAGGTCAACTACATAACAAGTCATTCTAAACATTTTATTTTAGTTTTTGAACTAACTTTTCAGAACTAGCTCAATGCAAATAGCATAATAACATAATAGCATGGGTTACAACATGATCAAGGACTTGTGACTTGCCGTTGACTTGGACGACCTTGGCGAGCTCGAACGTAGAAGCTCCTGGATCCTTGGACTGCTCTGGAACTTCTGAAATCTCCGAAACTAGCGCAAACACATAAAATAAATAAGCCCGGCTTGAGCCTAATCAAGCGAGGAGAAATAATCTATTAAAAAGGAGTAAAACGCATAAATCTGCAAATGAGGAATTTTAGGAATTTATCTAGGATGAATTTGTGGAAGTGGAGGCCAAAAATGGGTTCAGAATATTATCTGGAGCAAAGTGGTGAAATTTGGGAATTTTTGGGATTTTCTAGGATTTATTTGGATTTTGGAAATTGGAAAATCGCTGGAAATTCGGGATGAACAGTAACGGGCCGGCCCGGTGCAACAGTGCAGCCCGGTCGGGAAACGGCCCGCGCGGCCCATGGGCGCGCACGCGCGCGGCGCGGAGAGGCGAGGCAGGCCGGATTCGGCCCATGCTCGCGCGCCCGCACTGTCCGGATGGGCGACGCGCGGCGCTGGCGAACGGCGCCGATGGAGCGGAGCGAACGGGTGCGATGAGGCGCGGGGAGGATCGGACGGCTGAGGGGATGGGAGGCGGGGTGAAGCGGTATGAGGTGGATCCAACGGATGCCAGGCGGTGTGGTTATGAGGATCGGACGGCGGTGGTTAGGCGACATCCAACGGCCGACGCTAAACGGTGGCAGAAGGAACGGGCGGAGGGGATGGGGCCACGTCCCCCTTCGTCTACCTCTCGCCGGGAGTCCGCGACAGAGAGGCAGAGCGGCGGAGCGGCTGCACTCCGGCGACGGTGATGACCTCCAGCGGCAACGGGGGGTACCACTGGGGGCGCCTCAACATGGGGAGCTCATTTGGGGGCTTTGGAAGAGGAGAGGACCAACGGAGATGCCAGAAGGAAGCGGGGAGAGCTTCGGTTAATTGGCGGCGAGGGAGGTTACCGGCGGCGAGTTAGTCCAATTGGCGGGAGTTACACGCTCAGGGGAGTGAGGAGCTCACGATGGCGGTGGTGGTTGTGGCGGGGAAGCTCCAAAGCAGGCTGGCCACGGAGAGCTGGTTCGGCCGGCGGTGAGCGACGATGATGTGGCTCCTTCGAGTTTTTCCTGGCCAGACAAGGACACCAGCGGGGTTAGGGAGTAGCAGAGGAGCTCCCAGCGAATGGAATCGAGGAATGGGGCAATGTGGGAGAAGATCGGCTCACCGAGGTTGCCGGCGCAGGGGAGGGCAGCCACCGTGCTACGGGTGATGAGGCTTCAATCGGTAGCTCTGGGAGAGGCTTGGGAGTGATGGGAAGCGAATGGAGGCGGTGGAGGAGCTCGGGAAGCGAAGGAGGAGTGAGGAGACAGCGGCGGTGTTTTATACCCGGGTGGAGGGGGAGATTTCGTAGCGGAGGAGGCAAGGGCGGTCAAGGCAGTCAAGGGGGAAAGAACTTGGACGACTACCGGGGTGGGGAGGAGAGAGGGGAAGGGAGGGGCTGGCCGGTGGGACTGAGCGGAGGAGGCGGCGACGCGCGGCGGAGCTGGCGTCAAGCGGCGGCGTCAGCACGGTGAAGGGGGGGCGAACCCATTGTCACAAAACCGGGGGCGCGACTCGGTCTCCCCACGTGCGGCGCGTGCGCGAGAAAGGAGACGGGGAGCGAGGAAGACGCGGGCGCGAGAGGGAAGGGAGCGGGCGCAGGAGCAGCGCTCGCGCGAGGGAGAAGGCGGGGAAGAGCGAAGGCGCGAGCGGGAGAGGGGGGAACGCGGCTCTAGCGGAGCGGGGAAAGCGGAGACGGGGAGCGGCGCCAGGGGAAAAGAGGGAGACGGGGAGGGGAGCAACGGCAGCGGGAAGGAGGAAAAGGGGAAGCGAGGGAGGCGTCGGGGAGAGGGAGAAAGCGGAAATTGGCGGGGCGCCAAAGGAAAAGGAAAACGCCCGGCCAGAAAAAGAAAGCGGAAAAACGGGGAGACTTTCCAAAAAGGGAAAGTTTCCAAAATTCACCAAAAATACAGCAAAAATAAAGCAAAAAAAATTTGGTTTGAAATTTTGGGGCCTTTCACAGTTAATATAATTTCTCCTAGTTAATGATGTGAAAGATGTAAGTGGCTGGAAATCATCATTTAGTAGTTGAGGCAAGCAATGTCCAATTCCATCTACAACAAAGTGCCATTTTGCGATACGTACGTTCAAACCCGTAAGTCAACTCATACAACATCATTGATAAGGGTACTTCCAACGGTCTGATTTACTTGATATTTAGTTTATGCCAATTTTTTTGTGAGGTTGGATAGTGAGAGGGAAGAGAAAAGATGCTTGATAGTAAGTCTTCTAAGGAAACGAAGTTTTTAGTAGTGACTAGTTATCCATCGGGAGCCTAATTTTGATATTTATGTCATGTTCTTTTTTTTTTATTTTAAACGGTTTTTGGCTCTAGTCAGCAATCATTATTTATTAAACTAATAAGTCGAAATCAAAAGTGAGAGTTTGTGATGAGTAATTTACCCTTGTTTTAGACAGATTGAGTTTTGTTTTTTGAAGTTTGTACTGTCTCTGCAAAGTCGTAAGCCCTACAAGTGGTCGGCAGACCAGTTTCGACCACGTGGTCGAAGGTAGCCTTTACGACCACGTTGTGAGTCGTCGTCGACTGAAAGATTTACGACCACGTTGTCGACTCGCATTTACGACCACGTTGTGTATCGTCGTGGTCGGCAAACAGATTTTCGACCACGTTGTCGGTAGATGGGTTTTCGACCACGTTGTCGGCTGAAAGCATCTAGGCCCCTAAAAATATTTGTTTTGGTAATTAATGACATTATGTGATCATGGGACTAATGTGTGCGTTAAATAAACCAGAAGCCAGAAGCTCAAGCCGAAATGGAAGCCAGAAGCTCAAGCCGAAATGAACGGGGTGGTATCAATGACGGTGGTATCTAAAATCCAACCTACAAACCTTTAGGAGTGCCCTGAAAGCCTCTCATATTGCTATCAAAAATCACCAATTTAATGGCCTCTCATAATTTTTTTGCGTGACATTGCATTAAGGCAGAGAGCAAGATACAAAAGTGGCCTAGAAACGCCAGCGACCCACCTGAGTAAAAATAGTTACGTGCGCGTCACAGACCAATTTAGTTACGGACGCGTCACAGACCAATTTGCGACCCTACGACGTAACTATCGTATTATTGATAGCAGCATTGCATTGGAGCCCCAACCCAACTCGGGCTTGTTCTTTTTGGCTGAGACTTATGACTTTTGATCTGTTTGTGCGAGAGATCACAGAGTAATAAAAACTCACGTGTGGTTTTTGACGATATAAATAAAGTTAGTAAAGTATGTACTACAATTAACTAGTAGACCCTATCTTGAAAAGATACTCCGTTTAAAAGCTAGTTAGTGTAGAAAAGTCGAAAGGCAGCTTTTAGAGGCTGAAAAGAACAGGGCCTCGTACATGTCAACTCACCATGAATTTACGGCCGTCGTAGCCGTACGCGCCATCAGCGTCGTGTTACATGTACGACCACGGGATTTTACGGAGCTTCCCGACATAGCATAGTTCATTATGTAATTTGTCCGTAATTTTTTCCGTTATGAATTTTACTCAAAAATTCATTTACGTAAACCATTAATAGGAATTTCTGAATATAGCAAATGAGATGGAAAAATTATAACAGTGGACTTAATGGTGCAATTTTTTATTCAATTATTCAAGGAGTACATATAATTGTACAAAAAACTCATCGCACGAGATGCGATATAGCTCACTCATCTGAGCACTGCTATCTCCTCGCCGCGTCTGTCTCCGCGTGAGTGGCCTTGCCTTCTGTTGAACATGAGCATGTCCCGTGGGGTACGTCAGCCGGTTCGAAGGAGGTATGGAGACCGCTCCGTTTGTTGAGTGGATGACGATGGTGCAGTAGACTTACACTAGACAGTGTCTGATGGTAAGCATTGATATACTCCTGTGTCGACATGCCGAATCAAGGCCGCCAGAGATGAAGTTGTGAGCTAAGGACTCTAGAAATCCCCGATGTGCAGCAGAGCCTTGGGCTTCACCATACGGTGTGGCAGCAATGTCGAAGGAGCTCTGCCCACCGAAGTCTCCAAATTCCGGTGTATGGTGTGAACAATGAGCTTTATGCTACGTTCGCTACAAATCCTGGAATTGTGTACCACTCTCTAGAAGCAGCTGGGAGGACTGTACGCATGATTAGATGACTTGGGTTAGTCGCCCAACTGTTGCGCTACACGTGGCCAAGTCCAAGCAGCATCTCAATGTCCTTCAAAGTGGGGGACATCTCCTTGAATGGGAGATGGAACGTGTGCGTCTCAGACCGTCATCAGTCCAACAGAGCTGTCAGCAACTACCGGTCGAAAGGGAACCATCATGACCGCTCTGGACCGATCTGGACCTCCTCAGCCTCCTTGACTGAAGCGCTGTCCTTGTCGGTTGCCTCCACCATCTGCACGAGAGGTAGAATGCTAGTATCGCTCAACCTGCAAAACACGAAAAAGTAAATATATAGCGAAAATATCATAAAAACCATGTTATACTTTGTACACAAACCTGTCTCTCTAGCGTGGGTATAGTCTCCAAGTCTGTCAGGATGTCCACGTACGGACCACCCCTAACTCAGTCTCCTGGTCCTAGCCCTCGGGATGCGGGACACGAAGGCTCGCACGGTGCTGCGTGTCGACGTGCTGGTCCAGCAAGTCAAAAGGCCAATCCGAACCACCCAGGTGGTGAGCCATATCTGCAAATCGATTTTAAATTAGCAATTACGTCACAATTACTTACAGATATAACAGAAAGTAAATCTTAAATATAGTAATTAAATGAATTACACTAAGGCATCCCTGCAGGATCCCTGAATTTTATTTTAGTCATTTGTGGATTTTTACATCTCAAATGCTATTTAAATCGTCGCGTACAATTTTAATTGCTACGTGTAATCTTAAATCAGCGCATACTATTTTAAATCAGCGAATCATATTCTAATCGTCACGAACAAAATGATCTAAACGATAATACAGTTATTAACAACTAAATTAATGTTAGTTTCTAAACTACAAATTTAATTATTTTAATTGTTATCCTACCATGTTTTAAAAATAATTATACAAAAATACAGAAAACTCACTATCGTTGATGCATAGATCCCTTCTCCTCTCTTCCCTTCCCTCTCCTCTCCTCCCCCCTCTCTCTCTTCTCCCATTTTCCCCCTTCCTTTCTTTCTCTCGGGCGAATGAGGCATGGCCGCTTGGCCGACTGCACGGCTTGGATGTAATACCCTGTAGTCGCCCAACCGTTTAGCGACTAGGGGTAAAGTCACCCAACCCCTAGTCGCCTCAACAGTTGGGCGACTAGGTCCAAGCCACCCAACCATTGGACAACATGGACTAGTTGCCCAATGGTTGGGTGACCTGACCACGTATCGCTCAACGGTTGGGCGACTAGCCCTAATCGTCCAACCGTGCAGTGACATGTGGTTAAAACCGTAAAAAAATTCGCAAGTATATTTTTGTAATTTTGAATAAAAATGATTATTTTAAAAAAATTCTGAACCACATATTAAATAACGGGACCACAAGAAGGTCACAAAGGGATTATCTGGAGCCTTAGAAACCGTGGAGATGGACAATAGAACACTATATAACATAAACTTAACTCTCGTTAAAATGACACCTCCTTTTTCATGACGCCTTGGGCCCTTGAGGCACATACTTATAGTTATAAGAAGGTTACTTACATAAACACCCTTATCTGGGTCTATTGATGTAGGGGCAATTACACCTTTTCTCTTGAGACGGCCCTCTTGCATCATATGCATAGTTGTACAATTACAGGTTCTTTTTGGTGCAACGGGCTGACTAGGCCAAGGTAAAGGCCATTCCTCTAACAATAGCATCTCATAGTTAAAGAGCCTCAATTTCTGTGGGCCGAGATCATATACGTTTGTTCCTTGGCCCTTCCGCCCCATCAACCCATTGAATCATCGCCTCCTCAAATTACTGCTTCTACCAACAGTGTTGGCATGTGTGACAATCGATACCAAGTCGCACGTGGTGACGGTTTATCTTTCGGTCATGCAACATGAAGTGTCACATCAATTACGGTGTCATGCACGTCCCCTCAATTCTCACGTCCATCGCACTAGCATTAATTGGCGTTGTTGTGATGTATACAAAATCCCCATAGCTCTTCTTACTTTAGGGTATTTGCCTGCTCTCTCTACCGCTACTTACACTTTCTTTAGTCGTCGTCATCCATTTGCCGTCGAGCTTTTTACATTCGTCCTCTTGTCGCTGCTCTCTCACCTTTTGCGATGGTCCATGGAAGTGACCGAAGCGATCGTGGCAGCGCGTCGGTTTCATCAAGCAGCCATGCCGATCAACGATCGCTTCAAAGTCACCGCTGGCGAGTGATGGAGGGCGTCCAAGAAGTTCGGCGGTGTATTCGTGAACAGTTGAACACCCTTGGCCTGTCTATCGCGACGGATGAACCAGTGGAGTCGCTCGTCCGCGACAGCAAGATCTTATTCCGCGAGATCGTTTGCCTCCCTGCTAGTGACGAAGTGGCGCCACGGCTATGGGAATTATAAGACATGAAATAAATCAACAACCCCGCTCTTGTTTTCCCATTTTAAATCATCCTCTGATTTCAAGAATTCATTCGTTTCTTCCAGTAATGTCCTTTTCTCCTACTCGAGAAGAATACCATTTGCCGTCGCGCCAATCATTCGAGTGTCATTTCAGCACCATATCAGCGCCCACGTCTGTATAAGCACCGGAGGCTTGGAGCCATGCAACTTTCAGTGATTCCCTCGTATCAGCGCGAACATACGCGTCACTGTGTGTGTCTCTCTCTCTCTCTAACCATGACGCATCTGGTGAAACAGAACCGAATTTTGAAAACCAAAATTCAGATTGAATTTGCATTTTGCTTTTGCTCTCTTGCTCCCTCAGCCTAATCCGCACTAATCTTGAAGCAAAGCAGCTCCTAATCCTTGTCATAGCAAAAAAAAATCATTGCTTCAGTTCGTGAAATGCAAATAGACTTGTTAGCTGTTATTTTTGAGTTTGCTGTTGTTCAACTAAATAAATTCCGAGAACCAACTTTCAGCTAGAATTTAGTTAGGGGGCCTAGCGGTGAGATCTTGGTGGTAAATTTAGCAAAAAAATCTCTGCTCTATTTACCTTAATAGGAAGGTGCCCGTGCTTACAAAGATGTTTTTACATCTTAGATGTCTTATCAAGAATATGGTTTATAAAGATGTTCTTACATCCTGAATGTCCTATCAAGAATGGCGCCAAGCATCTGGTGTCCTATGTGACAAAAAAGTCCATAAAAAATTAAAGAGTACGTTCTATAGGACAGCGATCATACCTGCAATGCTATACGGAGCAAAATGTTAGGTGATTAAAAGGCAACATATACATAAAATGAGTGTAGCGAAGATGAGGATGCTGCGGTGGATCTGTGGTCATACAAAACGGGATCGCATCTGTAATGATGATATACGTGATAGGGTGGGGGTATCACCAATTGAAGAAAAACTTGTCCAACATCGCTTGAGATGGTTTGGACATCTCCAACGGAGGTCTCCTGAGGCAGCAGTACGTAGTGTAATTTTAAGATGTACTGAAAACGTAAGAAGGGGCGAGGTAGATCAAGTTTGCAATGGGAGGAAGCAGTAAAAGATACTTGAGGGATTGGAATGTATCTAAAGAATTAGCTTTGGATAGGAGCGCGTGGAAGTTAGCGATCTATGTACCGGAACCATAAGGAAGTTAGGGCTAGTATTTTATGTTCTTGGCTCAGATGAAAGAATGTACGGCTTAGGGTTTTAGCATTGTAGGTTTTATTTCAAGGTTCTCACCTATTTTACCTTGAAAATATTTCATTCTTAGCCTACCCAACTTGTTTGGGACAAAAAGCTTTGTTGTTGTAATGTTGTACAGGTAACACTATATGCTACTAAATGTGGACATGCATGTGCATAAGATAAACAAAATATTCGTAGAACGGTTTTGGATCACGTTTGCTGATATGTACCGCCCTTATTTGGTATTTCGTTATAATGTACGGGTACCTTACTAGTTCAGGATGAAAGGGAACTCAAGAAGCAGGAAAGAAAGCAGGTTAACAGAAGAAGGGGCACAGGGCAGGGCAGCATTGCGACAGCAGCCATGGTTAACGAATAGAAGCACTAGTTAACGAATAGAAAGCACTAAGCCAAGCATATGATATGCAGACGTCGTTGCGAAGAGACCTCGGGTCGGTTGATTTCAAAGCCCGCCTGCATCCCGCGCGACGCGAGCACCCTATAAAGCTGTCACCACGCTCGATTTCTTGATTCTTATCGCACTTCACCAGCGCTGCTCCGCCCAAATCCCAATCCCTCTCAGCCTTCCCCGCTTACCGCTCTCGTCGTTGCCGATCGTCTAGATGGAGCGCGACGACCTCAAAGCGCCGCTGCTTGACCCACCACCTGCTGCGGCGTCGGAGGTCGCCACTACTGCGGCGGAAGGCGAGACCGGAGCACCGCCGCCACCGCATCCTCCTCCGCCGCCGCCGCCGCCGCCGCCCGCTGTGGCGTACAAGGGCGCCACGTCTGCGGCCAAGGGCAAGAGCGCTCTCGCCGACGACGCGCCTCCTCCTCCGCTGCCGCCGCCGCCGCCCGCTGCGGCGTACAAGGGCGCCACGTCTGCGGCCAAGGGCAAGAGCGCTCTCGCCGACGACGCCGCCTCCGCCGCAAGCTCTACCCCGCCTGATTCCGAGCCCTCCTCCTCAGGTGGGCACCAAGAAACCCACCAAGATGTTTGCGCCCAGGTGGTTGGAGAGGGTACCGGCGGGCGCACCAACGGGGAGCAGAGCAGAGGCTGGCCCATGTGGCTTCTCAGGCGGAGGCCCCCAACTTCCCCCACCCTTCCGGTGACCCAGCCACGCCAGAGCGGCGACAGCAGAGCGAAGAAGTTCAGGGATTGGCTTGAGCCCAACCTTGGGGAAATGCTTGTACGTTTCTTGAATCTTGCTTGGCTAAGTCGTTCTTGGTACGTTTCTTGAATCTCGCTTGGCTAAGTCGTTCTTGGTTTCATTTAGGATGCTAATCATTGCCTTTTATCTGAAATAGTATTTGCACCAATCTGCGATAGAATATGATGTTCTTTCCTTGAATGCTCTGTCCTACGGCATATGTGTTCCACTATCTAAGGATTTAAGTGATGGAGATTTGCTGATTTCGTTCATATCGCTAGCACTGATGCTGATGACTTTAATTACTAATCGATGATCTCATATGTTGGCCTTGACCCTTTTAGTTCATTTTTAGCATGAAAATCGCAACTCAGAACAAATGGGCTCTGCCAGTATATTGCACATTTGCATGTGGATTTGTGGACAACAGATTGTGTTGTGTACTATATCGAATGCGTTACCTTGTTATCAATTCTTGTCTGTTGTATTGGGTTATTCATATGCTCATCAGACCGACAGAAAAGGTAAAATGTGTTGCACTGATCTGGATAACACGATCATTGATGCAATCAAATATATATACCTGCATAATGGTGAATTTACTTATTAATCGGAATCTTGATGATCTCATAAAAATGTTGGCCTTGACCCTCTCGGAAAATTCTTTTGAAGAACTATGGGATGAATTCAACATATGTTGCTCCTTTGGCTCGTTTTTAGCATGTAAATTGCAAACTCTGAACAAATAGTCTCTACCAATCGAATATTGCGTGACATTGTGCAGTGTAGAGTGTAGTTTGCCAGGTCTCAAAATATATTGGATGGAATAATGTGGTTACCCTTTAGTTTGTTATCTGTTGTACATTGGCTTATTCTATATCCATCAGTCTGACAGGAGAGGTAAAATAGAAACAATTATAGCGGTAGAACGTTTGATAGTCACATCGTTTTTATCTCACTGCTCTATTGTCTTTGACTGCTGTGCAGCCTGATAGCCTTGTCACCAAGAGGCTCGCTGCATTTGGTTTTGTGCTGTATGGGGTTGTTTCCATTCTCTCCAACACCCCGAGCCTCATGAAGGATGCAGGTGTCTCGGTGGGACTTCGGCGGGCTGTCTTGCTCTGCGTTGGATTGATCTGGATACTAGCCAGTATTGGAGTTCCTTGCACACTATTTGGAAGAAGTAGGTTGGAACATCACGTGTCTCAACATACTGCTCATCTTGGTCTGCTCGGGATCACCTTGCTTATTAGCCTTCACATCGGATGGATGCTGCCCAACAACTTCTGGAGGCCAGATGGTGATTATCTTAGCTTTTGGTCGGCAGGAGGGTTCGTATTCTTGTTGTCCTTAGGCGTCATTGGGCACGTTGCCTCATGGGCCGTGGTAAATACCTTTTCTTGTTCTTTTGTTTGTTTGTTCAAACTACTCTATAAGTGATTCTATAGCTATAAATGGTGTGCACGATTGCATTGGATGCAGAGCTTGGTTTCGGGCGAGGAGAGCACGAAGCCATCAGCATCAGCTTGAGCAGATATGACCACTCTGATTCGCTTGTCCTGGTAAATTCTTACGAACTGTTTCTTCTGTTGTTTTGTCTGTTTACACTAATTGGAATGCGATGTTTTACGCAGAATTTACACTGGAATGTTGGTGCGTTTTGGGGGAGAATTGAGCAAGGTGTGAATGCATGAGGATACTGCTGACTGACTACAGGAAAGGGAGAGTGAATTCTGTTGACGTGTTGAGTCTAGAGGCTGGGAGAGCTATACTGTGAAAGTCTGAATAGAGCATGATTTTTTGCCCTTTTTTTTTTGAGACCCAGAGTAGGATACTCTGTTGCCTTGCTGAGATCATTCAAGGAGAGAAACTGTGAATGTGTACCGTACTAGATGATTTTGTTCGATTTGTATCTCCTCGGTCGTAAAACATATATTTTTCTTGCTCTAATTCGGTTGCTTGCTTAGTTGCTTTTACCATGAGAAATTGGTAATTTCCCAGTGGGGCCAGATAATTCATCGCCACTTAAGATTTATTTCACTGGAAGCTCGTTTGATGTTTCAATACTTTAAGGGGAGTGTACCACTACCGATTACTGTATATGTGGGAGGAAGCGACATGTGTGACCGCATCATGCGGTCATGATGGGGTGCAAAAAAGCTATTAGGGTCCAAAATTACTTCAATTACACTCGTTAATTGGTTAAACATTGAATAAGTTGATTTTAGATTAAATTAAATTTTGGTTTGGTTCGATTCTAAAAATGCTTCCCAACTATTTGATAATATAATATTGAATCAAACTATATTAATTTTAGAAAAAAAAAACTAATAAAACGAGAACAAGACGCCATATCTATCCTATATTAATTTTAGAGGAAAAAAAACTCGATAACCTGGTTCGATATCCATCCGGCCGGTGTCATCTACTCATCCTGCACGGCCCAAATCGTCCGCAAGGCAGCAGATGCACGGAAGGAAGCCCATCGGCGGCGGGGCCCGTGACGGAAACGTGAGACAATCAATCCGAGCAGATTAGTCTCCCCGGGCCATACTACACATACGAGCAGGAGCAGACTATTTATTAATCTCGCCCTCGCGTCCGTACGTACGTCCTCCCTTGACCTACGTACTCAGTAGATGGCGACCGATCTCGACGTGCCCACCGGCGGCGCGCGTATGGCCCTTGCCGACGACGCCACGGCGGTCCGCCGCATGGAGGAAGGCGATGGCGGGGTGGCCCTCGGCTACCCGCTCATCCAAGGCCGCGACGGGAGGCCGGCGGCCGTCGGTTACCCGCTGGCCGAGGAGCCACAGCCGTCGACGCCCGAGACCGACACAAGTTGCTGCACGCCCGACTGCAAGATGTTCATGCAGGTACGAGTCTGACTTACATTATATTACTACAGGTATTATTAATCTTCACGTTAATTAACGTCGTTTATGACACCTTGATCGTCATTCGCATCGCTTCATGCACGCCCGACTGCAAGAAGCTGTTGCTCGATGAGGACGGTTTATTATTTGTGGTTTTAGCTAGTAACTTGGGGCTCTAAACGGCGATGTCGGGTTCATATCGAATTGGCTTCAGCGTGTCGAATATTGGGTTACATGTTTCTGTGTCGGAAATTGAATTTGCTCGTAGTTTTATGTTACACGTTCATGTATAATGCTTTAGGATATTTCTAATTAGTGTTATCTTAACTATCTCTTACTTATATTAAGTGGGTAAAATCCTATGTGGAAAAGAGAGGAGGTGATGAGAGATAATATACTGTCCTTTATGCAGCATATGGCTTAGCCTGTAAACCAATGCGAATAGTGAGAGGTTGTGACATATGATGTTATGGTAAAAATACTATAAAATAGTTAGAGAAATTATTTACTATTAGAAAGCTTATATCTATTGCTGTCTCTAAATGAAGTAGAAACCTTAAAAACAATTTTAAGGGGTAAACTATTGTATATATTCTTATAGTACCAAAAGAACGTTGAATAATCATCAATAAGCATAACTAGTGTATGGAGATCATCCCCTTTGGTACGATAACCACCTAATTATTATCTTTAAGCACTATATTTAATGCATGCATGTAGAGAATATATATATACATATATAAAGTATAAAGGGAACATCACACTAATTTTATATTAGAACATAAAATACGTTCTATATTTATAGACAAGATTATTTAAAAACAATTACGGATGAGGGTGGTGAAACAGAGAGAGCAGTATTTTGAATGAATCCGGCACGATGAATGTAACACCTCTGCTCTATTATTGCAGGCCTTTATGATTGTCGTCGGGTTCGTATTGCTTACCGAGTTCTTCCTGTGCGTGATTTTTCAGTCGGCTCCGAGCCCTGTCACTTTGTTAATATCCTTGCCTATCGTGTTCTTGGTGTTTGCTGCGTCCTTTGTTGGATGTCTCTCGATGATAGTATGCTGCGCTGATAACCAAAAAAAAGTCGGCTCCAAGATTCCAGGCTAGCCCCGGAGCAGTCAATGGGCTGGAATGGAAGGTCGCAGACTCCTTCCCGGGCGCCTCTTTTTTTCTCCTTTTACGACACTCTCTCCACTTTATAGTATATGTTCAATGTATTAAGAATTAGTGCAGTTAATATAATTTCTCCTAGTTAATGATGTGAAAGATGTAAGTGGCTGGAAATCATCATTTAGTAGTTGAGGCAAGCAATGTCCAATTCCATCAACAACAAAGTGCTATTTTGCGATACGCACGTTCATACAACATCATTGATAAGGGTACTTCCAACGATCCAACTTACTTGATATTTAGTTTTCTTTTGTGAGGTGGAATAGTGAAGAGGGAAGAGAGAAGATGCTTGATAGTAAGTCTTTTTAGGAAACCGAGTTTTTAGTAGTGCCTAGTTATGCATCGGGAGCCTAATTTTGATATCTATGCCATGTTCTTTTTTGCTTTTAAATGGTTTTTGGCTTCTCTCAGCAATCACTGTTTACTAAACTAATAAATCAAAATCAAAAGTTATAAACCATAGCATAAAAGAACAGCTCCTTAGCCTATGCCATGTCAATTTTTTGATTGGAGGGAATATAGGGTCTGTTCTTTTTTACTGGAGCGTATAGCTTTTAGTTGTGGCTTGTGACTTGTAGGCTGTTTGTGGGAGAGATTACAGAGTAACAGAAACTCACTTGCGGTTTTTTATCGATATAAATGAAGTCAGTACCATATATACTATAATTAACTAGTAGGTCCTATCTTAAAAAGATACTCCGTTTAAAAGCTCGTTACTATAAAAAAAAGTCGAAAACAGCTTTTAGAAGCTGAAAAAAACAGGACCATAGAGAGGGAAGAGAGAATATGCTTGATACTCATGCAAGTATAGACTTTTTAAGAAACGAAGATTTTAGTAGTGAGTAGATTATGTAGTAGGAAGCTTGTCACTTATTTTATGGGCTCATCTCTATCACTACCATATCATTCATTGGGGAGCTTATTACTAATTAATTCACTGTGAGTTCTAGTAACAAGCTTTAGTATCAATGACGGTGGTTTCTAAAATCCAACCTACAAACCTTTAGGAGCGCCCTGAAAGCCTCTCATATTACTATCATAAAATCATCAATTTAATAGCCTCTCTTTTTTTTTTGCGTGACATTGCATTAATGCAGAGAGCAAGATACAAAAGTGGCCTAGAAAGGCCAGCGACCCACCTGAGTAAAAAAAATAGTCGGACGCGTCATAGACCAATTTGAGACCCTACCACGTAACTCTCGTATTATTGATTGCAGCACTGCATTGGAGCCCCAACCCAACTTGTACATGTCAACTCATCAAGAATTTACAGCCTTTTTATTTTTTACTTTACTTATAATTTATAGTATAGTAATTATCTTTTAAACAAAATATCTTTTTAAGATGAAGTCTACTAATCAATTGTAGTAGATATTATATTAAATTCAACTGTACCGGTCAAAATCGCACACGACTGTCTCTTTTCGTACTCTCTCTCACGAACACCTATAATTCAAAACCCATAAACTATAAGCCGCAGTTGAAAATATAACTCATCTAGAATTTACAGCAATCTGATCAAAGCGGGCGCAATTTTGGGCAACAATAGGGAACGTGTACTCCTACGGCTAGCGATCTGTGGCTACTCTCATCCAAACGACCGTGGCAAATGCCTTGTTAAGGAAGCCATTGTAGCCGTAAGCGCCCACGAGCGTCGTGTTACATGTACGTCCACGGTCGGTTCAAGCCGCTCCGAGAGCAACAAAGCTTCCCCGTTTTCTTCCTCCTGTTCCTATCCATGTTTCCTTTCAATCAATGGCTGAGGTTTCTATCTATAGGTTCTACATTATAAACAATAAAAAAACATATGTATGCCACGTAAACAAAAACACCGAGAGAGCAGGAAAAACGGAACAGCAAAACCGCGTTCCTCCGAGAGCTACCTTCACCTTGAAGAGGGCAGTGGTCGAGCCGGGCTGCCGGTGCTTGCCAAGCATCAGCATGCGCAGTGGTGATCGGTTCGGCTTAAAAGCTCATGGCTGAAAACACTGTAGCTGACAGATCCTTATTTAGCATAATTAAATTTAAAAATATAAAAAATATGTTAGCCCATTACGTATAATACAAACAAATACGGGAAAAAAGAACCGGCAAAAAAGCTCAACAAAAAGCCAAAAGTTCAGAAAAAGACGAAATTTATGAATAGTGAAAAATAAGTCAGAATCCAGAAGCCGAAGCCGAATTGATCAGGTTCGTATTGACGGTATGCGCTTCTGTATCACAGAATAGATCTGCATAAATAATTCTGAGTCCCAAACACTATCATCACATAGCCATTTGCGCTCGAGGAAATTCCATGGGAATTATAGTGGCACATTTCATCTATTTGTGAAGCCCATATACAATTGCATTTTTTATCGTGCAATCAAAGTACAATACAACTAAAAAGTTTCCGAAAAATATAGATGCACTTCGTAGTTTACTTTACCTATGTATAAAATCTCATATTCAAATTCATTTTACATTAAGAATAACAAACATGAGAAAATTTTGAACTCTTACTATTTGTTTGATTTTTTTGATACTCTTAGTATAGAATGAATCTAGATTTGAAATTTTATATATAATGGTTATTGAAAGAAGCTGAAAAGAACAACACTGCCTTTTGGTTGGATAAATCAAAAGATAATATGAACACCCGGCTTTTCGAAGCGGCTTTCTTACTGCATCATTTTTGTCTTGCTCTGGAGATATATAAGGTAGTCGGTCATGGACATATCAGGCAACCAACTCATCTTGTTTCCGTATTGCACACGTATCTCTTTCTCACTTTCTCTATCGCTCATGTCCTCATTCTAAAAATTATTTCTTTTAATCAGTACTTATTTATTTTCAGCTAAAAGTCATCTGCTGCAAGCAATGACGCCCTTCTGTGTTGTTAGATTAACGAAACGATGGGTTGGTACTCAACTCTTGCCAAGTAAGACTGCCAAGACATACGCTGACGCTAGTCACTTCATATGACAGCTGCTCCATGAGTCCATGACATTCACAGGGCACTTTCTAGTATGAAGTACAGTAAGTAAAATGTGTTGTTTTTCTTGTTGGGCCCGCGGCAGCAGCTGCTGAAGGCGACACCGATGGCGGCCCACACGTTCCTGCCGGACCTCCAGTCGGCCGGAGTCCGTGGAGGTGGACCCCCATGGAGCGCCGCCACGAGCCCGACTTCCCCGGCCACGCCGAGCCCATCGTCAGGCCCAAGATTACCACTCCCGCCATCGCCCACCGCGAGATGACGGCGGCGACGACGGCAAGCCACGACGCCGCCCCGGTCGGTGGTCTCGTCCTAATCCAAGCACAGGCCGATGCGGGCCACGAAGGGAGGGCCTCCGCCGTCGAGCCACGGCGGCAGCATCCGCGACGACGACGAAAGCCTGACGAGCTGCCCGGCGTTCGGCGTGCCCAACTACATGACGCCCACGCGGTCGTGCCTTTTTCGTTTTTGAGGGGTCAGCGGCTGTGATGTAAATGCGGTGACGAGTCCATCGAACTGACGCTGCATGCATGCGTTCATTTGTGCGTTCTTTGTCATGCCATGCTTTGCTCGGTGCTGGAAAATTCATGCCTCAAGATTCTGCGTGTTAACTTCCTTCCTTCGACGTTTCACCAATGTACATATGTACCCATCCTGTACGTAGGAAAAATTGTCAGCCTGCCACATTGTTTTTACGACTAATAAGAAAGTTAGTTGTAGCCTAATCAGTAAACATAATGATCATTGTGCGTTCGATAATGACGGGGATATTTATGTCACGAGCTCAACAACATGTTGTATTCCTGTCTTGGAGCGTTTGACATCTCAAAATCAAAATACATACTGAAGATTTTAACACCCCTAGTAGCTAGTTGTCACATTGAGCTTGAAAAACAGGACCCACTCGTTCCTGACCACAAGGGCGGTACCAGTGGGTGGATGTGGCAGGCCTCTTAGGCACTGTTCTAACCAACCTTTTACTTTTGACCTTGAGAAACCATAAGTTGAATTAAGTATCTTTTTAATATGGTTTTTATAAGTTATTTATAATAGTCTCCATAAAATCATTTTAAACGGAGTGATTTTTCAATACGAGTATCTCCTACTCTCTAAATCTGAAGTCAAACCATAAAAATTCTTAAGAGGCCTTCAGAGGCTGGTCAGAAGCATGGTCTGGCAAGAAAAGGCACTAGCACTGGCCTGTCCAAGTGTGGATCGGGCCTAAAGTTCAGACCAGGTCGCGATGATAGCATGCTGCGATGATAACCAAAAAAAAGTCGGCTCCAAGATTCCAGGCTAGGGCCGGAGCAGTCAATGGGCTGGAATGGAAACCAGCCGGTTGCAGACTTCTTCCCGGGTGCCCTTTTGTTTCTCCTTTTACGACACTCTCTCCACTTTATAGTATATGTTCAATGTATTAAGAATTACCGATATTTATGTACGAGGAAGAGTGCAGTTTGTAACGCCCCCGTTTCCAGAGGCGTGTACGGACACAGCATTCCGCAACTATTCACGCATGAACAGTTATGGAGTGTCGCGCAAGAGTATACCATTGCATGCTTACAACAAAAATCCAGCATATATTTCATATATGGAATAACATCCAGTTTTGACAGCGGGGCGTGCAAGCCCAAAGTATAAATACATTACAAGAAACTACCAGAATCCGCTTGAGCGCGGCGAAGACCTAAAGGCACGAGTTCTCGTCGAAGAAGAGGTCCTTCGGGACGTCCTCGACGGGAAGACCTTTCCAACACGAAATCTTGAATTGCCTTCTTTTCCTTCTGGTATCTGTGGCATTTGCAAGCCTGAGTACTCCGACCCCGTACTCAGCAAATCACAAGGGAAACTCTACTTTACTATATGCACGGATCAACAAAGGAAGGGAGTATACTTGGTTTATTAACTTTGAGTGGATGCATTTTTATTTGCAAACATTTTTATAAAACGGACCCAAAACTACCCCTCAAGATCTCAGGGGTTTTCATGAAAGGTTAATTAGCCAACTGAACAAGTTAAGGCATGTACAAAATTACTTAAGCTTCGCGGCTGGAATCACCCAAGTGACACAGCTCCAATAACCGGGAGCACGGCGTATTCGAATACCATTTATTTGACTCTGCAGAGTTTGCTCAGCTTTACCCACACGATCCCTTAACTCCCGCGACAGAGTTAAGAAAGCCAGGTCGTTTCACTGCTCAATTCTTTATATAGGCTCTACCCGGTAGAATTCCCTCGGGTCTGGACTTCACACACACACGCCACAAAGAAAGAAAATCATTGTCCGCTTCGAGTGAACTCTACCGTTGTTAGGCACCCGCAGCACGGCCTGCCTAACCTTTGTTACCCAAACACCTTCTCCACAACACCTGTAGAGTTTCAATGGAGTTGAGCAGCTACTAAACCGTCTTGCGGCGCACCACAGCCCCCCTTACCCTATTCTGTACATCGACATACTCCGCCCTAGGGCACGGCATCCCACACTACCCTGCCCTAGAGTCGGGTTTTCCAAATTCTATTGGCCTGCAGCCACATCCTTACTAGTGTAAAGACTTTGCATGATAATAATAATCTACAATTATCTAGCTTAACAGATAATTAATCCTAGGGTTACAAAGGCATGGCTACAAGTTTAACATGACATTTGTCGGTGGTAGGTCAACTACATAACAAGTCATTCTAAACATTTTATTTTAGTTTTTGAACTAACTTTTCAGAACTAGCTCAATGCAAATAGCATAATAACATAATAGCATGGGTTACAACATGATCAAGGACTTGTGACTTGCCGTTGACTTGGACGACCTTGGCGAGCTCGAACGTAGAAGCTCCTGGATCCTTGGACTGCTCTGGAACTTCTGAAATCTCCGAAACTAGCGCAAACACATAAAATAAATAAGCCCGGCTTGAGCCTAATCAAGCGAGGAGAAATAATCTATTAAAAAGGAGTAAAATGCATAAATCTGCAAATGAGGAATTTTAGGAATTTATCTAGGATGAATTTTTGGAAGTGGAGGCCAAAAATGGGTTCAGAATATTATCTGGAGCAAAGTGGTGAAATTTGGGAATTTTTGGGATTTTCTAGGATTTATTTGGATTTTGGAAATTGGAAAATCGCTGGAAATTCGGGATGAACAGTAACGGGCCGGCCCGGTGCAACAGTGCAGCCCGGTCGGGAAACGGCCCGCGCGGCCCATGGGCGCGCACGCGCGCGGCGCGGAGAGGCGAGGCAGGCTGGATTCGGCCCACGCTCGCGCGCCCGCACTGTCCGGATGGGCGACGCGCGGCGCTGGCGAACGGCGCCGATGGAGCGGAGCGAACGGGTGCGATGAGGCGCGGGGAGGATCGGACGGCTGAGGGGATGGGAGGCGGGGTGAAGCGGTATGAGGTGGATCCAACGGATGCCAGGCGGTGTGGTTATGAGGATCGGACGGCGGTGGTTAGGCGACATCCAACGGCCGACGCTAAACGGTGGCAGAAGGAACGGGCGGAGGGGATGGGGCCACGTCCCCCTTCGTCTACCTCTCGCCGGGAGTCCGCGACAGAGAGGCAGAGCGGCGGAGCGGCTGCACTCCGGCGACGGTGATGACCTCCAGCGGCAACGGGGGGTACCACTGGGGGCGCCTCAACATGGGGAGCTCATTTGGGGGCTTTGGAAGAGGAGAGGACCAACGGAGATGCCAGAAGGAAGCGGGGAGAGCTTCGGTTAATTGGCGGCGAGGGAGGTTACCGGCGGCGAGTTAGTCCAATTGGCGGGAGTTACACGCTCAGGGGAGTGAGGAGCTCACGATGGCGGTGGTGGTTGTGGCGGGGAAGCTCCAAAGCAGGCTGGCCACGGAGAGCTGGTTCGGCCGGCGGTGAGCGACGATGATGTGGCTCCTTCGAGTTTTTCCTGGCCAGACAAGGACACCAGCGGGGTTAGGGAGTAGCAGAGGAGCTCCCAGCGAATGGAATCGAGGAATGGGGCAATGTGGGAGAAGATCGGCTCACCGAGGTTGCCGGCGCAGGGGAGGGCAGCCACCGTGCTACGGGTGATGAGGCTTCAATCGGTAGCTCTGGGAGAGGCTTGGGAGTGATGGGAAGCGAATGGAGGCGGTGGAGGAGCTCGGGAAGCGAAGGAGGAGTGAGGAGACAGCGGCGGTGTTTTATACCCGGGCGGAGGGGGAGATTTCGTAGCGGAGGAGGCAAGGGCGGTCAAGGCAGTCAAGGGGGAAAGAACTTGGACGACTACCGGGGTGGGGAGGAGAGAGGGGAAGGGAGGGGCTGGCCGGTGGGACTGAGCGGAGGAGGCGGCGACGCGCGGCGGAGCTGGCGTCAAGCGGCGGCGTCAGCACGGTGAAGGGGGGGCGAACCCATTGTCACAAAACCGGGGGCGCGACTCGGTCTCCCCACGTGTGGCGCGTGCGCGAGGAAGGAGACGGGGAGCGAGGAAGACGCGGGCGCGAGAGGGAAGGGAGCGGGCGCAGGAGCAGCGCTCGCGCGAGGGAGAAGGCGGGGAAGAGCGAAGGCGCGAGCGGGAGAGGGGGGAACGCGGCTCTAGCGGAGCGGGGAAAGCGGAGACGGGGAGCGGCGCCAGGGGAAAAGAGGGAGACGGGGAGGGGAGCAACGGCAGCGGGAAGGAGGAAAAGGGGAAGCGAGGGAGGCGTCGGGGAGAGGGAGAAAGCGGAAATTGGCGGGGCGCCAAAGGAAAAGGAAAACGCCCGGCCAGAAAAAGAAAGCGGAAAAACGGGGAGACTTTCCAAAAAGGGAAAGTTTCCAAAATTCACCAAAAATACAGCAAAAATAAAGCAAAAAAAATTTGGTTTGAAATTTTGGGGCCTTTCACAGTTAATATAATTTCTCCTAGTTAATGATGTGAAAGATGTAAGTGGCTGGAAATCATCATTTAGTAGTTGAGGCAAGCAATGTCCAATTCCATCTACAACAAAGTGCCATTTTGCGATACGTACGTTCAAACCCGTAAGTCAACTCATACAACATCATTGATAAGGGTACTTCCAACGGTCTGATTTACTTGATATTTAGTTTATGCCAATTTTTTTGTGAGGCTGGATAGTGAGAGGGAAGAGAAAAGATGCTTGATAGTAAGTCTTCTAAGGAAACGAAGTTTTTAGTAGTGACTAGTTATCCATCGGGAGCCTAATTTTGATATTTATGTCATGTTCTTTTTTTTTATTTTAAACGGTTTTTGGCTCTAGTCAGCAATCATTATTTATTAAACTAATAAGTCGAAATCAAAAGTGAGAGTTTGTGATGAGTAATTTACCCTTGTTTTAGACAGATTGAGTTTTGTTTTTTGAAGTTTGTACTGTCTCTGCAAAGTCGTAAGCCCTACAAGTGGTCGGCAGACCAGTTTCGACCACGTGGTCGAAGGTAGCCTTTACAACCACGTTGTGAGTCGTCGTCGACTGAAAGATTTACGACCACGTTGTCGACTCGCATTTACGACCACGTTGTGTATCGTCGTGGTCGGCAAACAGATTTTCGACCACGTTGTCGGTAGATGGGTTTTCGACCACGTTGTCGGCTGAAAGCATCTAGGCCCCTAAAAATATTTGTTTTGGTAATTAATGACATTATGTGATCATGGGACTAATGTGTGCGTTAAATAAACCAGAAGCCAGAAGCTCAAGCCGAAATGGAAGCCAGAAGCTCAAGCCGAAATGAACGGGGTGGTATCAATGACGGTGGTATCTAAAATCCAACCTACAAACCTTTAGGAGTGCCCTGAAAGCCTCTCATATTGCTATCAAAAATCACCAATTTAATGGCCTCTCATAATTTTTTTGCGTGACATTGCATTAAGGCAGAGAGCAAGATACAAAAGTGGCCTAGAAACGCCAGCGACCCACCTGAGTAAAAATAGTTACGTGCGCGTCACAGACCAATTTAGTTACGGACGCGTCACAGACCAATTTGCGACCCTACGACGTAACTATCGTATTATTGATAGCAGCATTGCATTGGAGCCCCAACCCAACTCGGGCTTGTTCTTTTTGGCTGAGACTTATGACTTTTGATCTGTTTGTGCAAGAGATCACAGAGTAATAAAAACTCACGTGTGGTTTTTGACGATATAAATAAAGTTAGTAAAGTATGTACTACAATTAACTAGTAGACCCTATCTTGAAAAGATACTCCGTTTAAAAGCTAGTTAGTGTAGAAAAGTCGAAAGGCAGCTTTTAGAGGCTGAAAAGAACAGGGCCTCGTACATGTCAACTCACCATGAATTTACGGCCGTCGTAGCCGTACGCGCCATCAGCGTCGTGTTACATGTACGACCACGGGATTTTACGGAGCTTCCCGACATAGCATAGTTCATTATGTAATTTGTCCGTAATTTTTTCCGTTATGAATTTTACTCAAAAATTCATTTACGTAAACCATTAATAGGAATTTCTGAATATAGCAAATGAGATGGAAAAATTATAACAGTGGACTTAATGGTGCAATTTTTTATTCAATTATTCAAGGAGTACATATAATTGTACAAAAAACTCATCGCACGAGATGCGATATAGCTCACTCATCTGAGCACTGCTATCTCCTCGCCGCGTCTGTCTCCGCGTGAGTGGCCTTGCCTTCTGTTGAACATGAGCATGTCCCGTGGGGTACGTCAGCCGGTTCGAAGGAGGTATGGAGACCGCTCCGTTTGTTGAGTGGATGACGATGGTGCAGTAGACTTACACTAGACAGTGTCTGATGGTAAGCATTGATATACTCCTGTGTCGACATGCCGAATCAAGGCCGCCAGAGATGAAGTTGTGAGCTAAGGACTCTAGAAATCCCCGATGTGCAGCAGAGCCTTGGGCTTCACCATACGGTGTGGCAGCAATGTCGAAGGAGCTCTGCCCACCGAAGTCTCCAAATTCCGGTGTATGGTGTGAACAATGAGCTTTATGCTACGTACGCTACAAATCCTGGAATTGTGTACCACTCTCTAGAAGCAGCTGGGAGGACTGTACGCATGATTAGATGACTTGGGTTAGTCGCCCAACTGTTGCGCTACACGTGGCCAAGTCCAAGCAGCATCTCAATGTCCTTCAAAGTGGGGGACATCTCCTTGAATGGGAGATGGAACGTGTGCGTCTCAGACCGTCATCAGTCCAACAGAGCTATCAGCAACTACCGGTCGAAAGGGAACCATCATGACCGCTCTGGACCGATCTGGACCTCCTCAGCCTCCTTGACTGAAGCGCTGTCCTTGTCGGTTGCCTCCACCATCTGCACGAGAGGTAGAATGCTAGTATCGCTCAACCTGCAAAACACGAAAAAGTAAATGTATAGCGAAAATATCATAAAAACCATGTTATACTTTGTACACAAACCTGTCTCTCTAGCGTGGGTATAGTCTCCAAGTCTGTCAGGATGTCCACGTACGGACCACCCCTAACTCAGTCTCCTGGTCCTAGCCCTCGGGATGCGGGACACGAAGGCTCGCACGGTGCTGCGTGTCGACGTGCTGGTCCAGCAAGTCAAAAGGCCAATCCGAACCACCCAGGTGGTGAGCCATATCTGCAAATCGATTTTAAATTAGCAATTACGTCACAATTACTTACAGATATAACAGAAAGTAAATCTTAAATATAGTAATTAAATGAATTACACTAAGGCATCCCTGCAGGATCCCTGAATTTTATTTTAGTCATTTGTGGATTTTTACATCTCAAATGCTATTTAAATCGTCGCGTACAATTTTAATTGCTACGTGTAATCTTAAATCATCGCATACTATTTTAAATCAGCGAATCATATTCTAATCGTCACGAACAAAATGATCTAAACGATAATACAGTTATTAACAACTAAATTAATGTTAGTTTCTAAACTACAAATTTAATTATTTTAATTGTTATCCTACCATGTTTTAAAAATAATTATACAAAAATACAGAAAACTCACTATCGTTGATGCATAGATCCCTTCTCCTCTCTTCCCTTCCCTCTCCTCTCCTCCCCCCTCTCTCTCTTCTCCCATTTTCCCCCTTCCTTTCTTTCTCTCGGGCGAATGAGGCATGGCCGCTTGGCCGACTGCACGGCTTGGATGTAATACCCTGTAGTCGCCCAACCGTTTAGCGACTAGGGGTAAAGTCACCCAACCCCTAGTCGCCTCAACAGTTGGGCGACTAGGTCCAAGCCACCCAACCATTGGACAACATGGACTAGTTGCCCAATGGTTGGGTGACCTGACCACGTATCGCTCAACGGTTGGGCGACTAGCCCTAATCGTCCAACCGTGCAGTGACATGTGGTTAAAACCGTAAAAAAATTCGCAAGTATATTTTTGTAATTTTGAATAAAAATGATTATTTTAAAAAAATTCTGAACCACATATTAAATAACGGGACCACAAGAAGGTCACAAAGGGATTATCTGGAGCCTTAGAAACCGTGGAGATGGACAATAGAACACTATATAACATAAACTTAACTCTCGTTAAAATGACACCTCCTTTTTCATGACGCCTTGGGCCCTTGAGGCACATACTTATAGTTATAAGAAGGTTACTTACATAAACACCCTTATCTGGGTCTATTGATGTAGGGGCAATTACACCTTTTCTCTTGAGACGGCCCTCTTGCATCATATGCATAGTTGTACAATTACAGGTTCTTTTTGGTGCAACGGGCTGACTAGGCCAAGGTAAAGGCCATTCCTCTAACAATAGCATCTCATAGTTAAAGAGCCTCAATTTCTGTGGGCCGAGATCATATACGTTTGTTCCTTGGCCCTTCCGCCCCATCAACCCATTGAATCATCGCCTCCTCAAATTACTGCTTCTACCAACAGTGTTGGCATGTGTGACAATCGATACCAAGTCGCACGTGGTGACGGTTTATCTTTCGGTCATGCAACATGAAGTGTCACATCAATTACGGTGTCATGCACGTCCCCTCAATTCTCACGTCCATCGCACTAGCATTAATTGGCGTTGTTGTGATGTATACAAAATCCCCATAGCTCTTCTTACTTTAGGGTATTTGCCTGCTCTCTCTACCGCTACTTACACTTTCTTTAGTCGTCGTCATCCATTTGCCGTCGAGCTTTTTACATTCGTCCTCTTGTCGCTGCTCTCTCACCTTTTGCGATGGTCCATGGAAGTGACCGAAGCGATCGTGGCAGCGCGTCGGTTTCATCAAGCAGCCATGCCGATCAACGATCGCTTCAAAGTCACCGCTGGCGAGTGATGGAGGGCGTCCAAGAAGTTCGGCGGTGTATTCGTGAACAGTTGAACACCCTTGGCCTGTCTATCGCGACGGATGAACCAGTGGAGTCGCTCGTCCGCGACAGCAAGATCTTATTCCGCGAGATCGTTTGCCTCCCTGCTAGTGACGAAGTGGCGCCACGGCTATGGGAATTATAAGACATGAAAAAAATCAACAACCCCGCTCTTGTTTTCCCATTTTAAATCATCCTCTGATTTCAAGAATTCATTCGTTTCTTCCAGTAATGTCCTTTTCTCCTACTCGAGAAGAATACCATTTGCCGTCGCGCCAATCATTCGAGTGTCATTTCAGCACCATATCAGCGCCCACGTCTGTATAAGCACCGGAGGCTTGGAGCCATGCAACTTTCAGTGATTCCCTCGTATCAGCGCGAACATACGCGTCACTGTGTGTGTCTCTCTCTCTCTAACCATGACGCATCTGGTGAAACAGAACCGAATTTTGAAAACCAAAATTCAGATTGAATTTGCATTTTGCTTTTGCTCTCTTGCTCCCTCAGCCTAATCCGCACTAATCTTGAAGCAAAGCAGCTCCTAATCCTTGTCATAGCAAAAAAAAATCATTGCTTCAGTTCGTGAAATGCAAATAGACTTGTTAGCTGTTATTTTTGAGTTTGCTGTTGTTCAACTAAATAAATTCCGAGAACCAACTTTCAGCTAGAATTTAGTTAGGGGGCCTAGCGGTGAGATCTTGGTGGTAAATTTAGCAAAAAATCTCTGCTCTATTTACCTTAATAGGAAGGTGCCCGTGCTTACAAAGATGTTTTTACATCTTAGATGTCTTATCAAGAATATGGTTTATAAAGATGTTCTTACATCCTGAATGTCCTATCAAGAATGGCGCCAAGCATCTGGTGTCCTATGTGACAAAAAAGTCCATCAAAAAATTAAAGAGTACGTTCTATAGGACAGCGATCATACCTGCAATGCTATACGGAGCAGAATGTTAGGTGATTAAAAGGCAACATATACATAAAATGAGTGTAGCGAATATGAGGATGCTGCGGTGGATCTGTGGTCATACAAAACGGGATCGCATCTGTAATGATGATATACGTGATAGGGTGGGGGTATCACCAATTGAAGAAAAACTTGTCCAACATCGCTTGAGATGGTTTGGACATCTCCAACGGAGGTCTCCTGAGGCAGCAGTACGTAGTGTAATTTTAAGATGTACTGAAAACGTAAGAAGGGGCGAGGTAGATCAAGTTTGCAATGGGAGGAAGCAGTAAAAGATACTTGAGGGATTGGAATGTATCTAAAGAATTAGCTTTGGATAGGAGCGCGTGGAAGTTAGCGATCTATGTACCGGAACCATAAGGAAGTTAGGGCTAGTATTTTATGTTCTTGGCTCAGATGAAAGAATGTACGGCTTAGGGTTTTAGCATTGTAGGTTTTATTTCAAGGTTCTCACCTATTTTACCTTGAAAATATTTCATTCTTAGCCTACCCAACTTGTTTGGGACAAAAAGCTTTGTTGTTGTAATGTTGTACAGGTAACACTATATGCTACTAAATGTGGACATGCATGTGCGTAAGATAAACAAAATATTCGTAGAACGGTTTTGGATCACGTTTGCTGATATGTACCGCCCTTATTTGGTATTTCGTTATAATGTACGGGTACCTTACTAGTTCAGGATGAAAGGGAACTCAAGAAGCAGGAAAGAAAGCAGGTTAACAGAAGAAGGGGCACAGGGCAGGGCAGCATTGCGACAGCAGCCATGGTTAACGAATAGAAGCACTAGTTAACGAATAGAAAGCACTAAGCCAAGGAATTTTTTGTACGGATAATCCATTTTTTATTCGAAATTACATAAATATACCCGCGGGAAATTTTTTTACAAAAATAGGCTCCAGTCGCCTAATGGTTGGGCGACTGGCGGCGTTCGCCCAACCACACGGCGACACAATATATCTCGCTGCACAGTAGAGCGATTGCATTAAATCGCTCTTCCGTATGGCGACTGGCATGCAGTCGCTATACCGTTAGGCGACTGCCATGCAGTCGCCATCCCGTTAGGCGACTTCAGGTAGCCCCCGTGATTGTTTTAGAATTTGTGAATTTTGTAACGTTGAACCGGTAAAAAATACGGTGAAGTTGTAATAAAAGTTTATGTTCATTGTATATTGTAGGTGTGTAAAAAGTTTTTTAAATTTTTTTTTGAAAGATTGAGTAGAGAACGATCGATACATACACTGTTAAGTGAGATAGTTTATATGCGGAAAGAGATGATAGACTTATGTAAATATAAATAAACTTCATAATATAACTGTGAGTAACATGGCGCATGTATTTTCATTACATGCATAACATATAGAGCATCTGCAGCACGCCTCACTGGTCACCCTGCTGTGCCCCGTCACCGCGCCCGCGTCCTCCCATACGGCCTCGCTTAGCCCTCCTCCGGTGCAACGGATTAGGACGATCCTAAAAGGTAAAACGAGGAGGAGGGTGTCTATCCCGCCCCTGCGCTTAAGCGCTCGAACGACCACAACTGTAGCAGCAGGGGACAACCCGTGAGGATCGAGTTCGGCTTGACCCTCGTGCACGCATCGCACAGCGCGCGGTACGTCGCGGCAAGTACGGCCGATCCCCAGCTGACCTGGTGGGGCTCGCCGTCAGCGATCGCCCTCGCATAAGCGATAAGGCGCGCATCCACCGAGTTGCCGTGGCTGGTGGTGAAAAGCACCCAACCAAACAGCCATAGCACGTACGCCTCCAGGTGCCGCGAGACCTGCTGATCGTCTGCCTGCGGAACCATGCGCTCCACCTGAATGCAAAAAAGTTGTTATTAGTACGTAATACCACAAAAAAGAGCTTCGAAGATACGATCGATTTTATATACCACGTACCCGGTACTGTCTGAGCCACCTCAGTGTCGGCCCATGGGTCTGCGCCTCTCCGAACACGTGGTGGTCAGCGGCCGGTGGAACGACACCCTCGAATCTGCCGAGCAGGTCAGCGCGCCAGTCGGCCGGGGCCTCCGGTAGGAAGGCAGCGTCTCCCGCGATCGGAAGCCCAAGAAGCAGGGACACATCCTGCAAGGTCGGCGTCATCTCCCCGAATGGGAGGTGGAAAGTGTGCGTCTCGGGCCGCCAACGGTCCACCAAAGCCGTCAGTAGGGAACGGTCGAACGGAAATCGTCGTGATCGATCCCCGCCCGCCTCGTCCCCGCCCTCGTCCCCGCCAGCGGCTCCATCCTCCTCTGTGGCCTGCACCATCCGGGCAAGAGGGAGTAGCCCGGCATCCCGCAGCCTGCAAACAAAGTGAAGGTCAGCACGGAACGAACTAACGGTCGCACTAAACGCTGGAATAGTGCTCACCTGGCAGTCCAACGAGGGTCGAGTCCCCAGGCCACGCGAGGTGTCCGTGTCCGGACCACTCCCAACTGAGGCGGCTCGTCCGTGCTCCCCGGTGGCGGCACTAGATGGGAAGCGCGATGAGAGCGGTCCACGTGCTCGTCCAACAGCGCGAACCGCCACTCTGAGTCACGTCCAGCACGAGTCATACCTGCAAAATTTGTACAATACTTTCAACATTCAATTTTCTGCATCTAAATTTGTACAATAATTTCAACACTAAATTTTATACATCTAAGACTGTACATTAAACTTGGTACATCTAAATTTCTACATCTAAACTTGTACATTATACTTTCTACATCTAAATTTTTACAATAAATGGTACACAAAATTTATAAACTAAATTTTCTAAACTTTATTTCTAAACTACATTTAGTACACAAAATTTGAAAATTAAATGTCTAAATTATATTTCTATATTTAATTTCTAAACTAAATTTTGAAACTACATTTTCTAAACTAAATTTGTAAACTAATTTTCTACACTACATTTTCTAAACGAATTTTCTAAACTAAATTTGTAAACTAATTTTCTACACTACATTTTCTAAACTAATTTTCTAAACTATATTTCTAAACTAATTTTCTACACTACATTTTCTAAACTAATTTTCTAAACTAAATTTCTAAACTAATTCTCTACACTACATTTTCTAAACTAATTTTCTAAACTAATTTTCTACACTACATTTTCTAAACTAATTTTCTACACTAACAAAAAATATAACACGAAAAATTACCTGAAAATCGCGCACTCCCCCTCCTCTTCTCCTCCTCTCCTCCTCTCCCTCTCCTTCTCTTCTCCTCCTCTCCCTCTCCTTCTCTTCCCCTCCTCTTCTCCTCCTCTCCCTCTCTTCTCTGCGACGGCGGCCGAACGACACAGTGACCGCGCTCGGCCACGGCCGAGCGCGGTATATATCTCACTAGAAGTCGCCGAACCGTTGAGCGACTGAAATTCAGTCGCCTAACGGTTGGGCGACTGGATGGAAGTCGCCCAACCGTGGGGCGACTGCAATTAATCGCCCAACGGTTGGTAGATTCATTAAATGTCGCCGTGTGGTTGGGCGAACGCCTCCAGTCGCCCAACCATTAGGCGACTGGAGCCTATTTTTGTAAAAAAATTTCCCGCAGGTATATTTATGTAATTTCGAATAAAAAATGGATTATCCGTACAAAAAATTCCTAAGCCAAGCATATGATATGCAGACGTCGTTGCGAAGAGACCTCGGGTCGGTTGATTTCAAAGCCCGCCTGCATCCCGCGCGACGCGAGCACCCTATAAAGCTGTCACCACGCTCGATTTCTTGATTCTTATCGCACTTCACCAGCGCTGCTCCGCCCAAATCCCAATCCCTCTCAGCCTTCCCCGCTTACCGCTCTCGTCGTTGCCGATCGTCTAGATGGAGCGCGACGACCTCAAAGCGCCGCTGCTTGACCCACCACCTGCTGCGGCGTCGGAGGTCGCCACTACTGCGGCGGAAGGCGAGACCGGAGCACCGCCGCCACCGCATCCTCCTCCGCCGCCGCCGCCGCCGCCGCCCGCTGTGGCGTACAAGGGCGCCACGTCTGCGGCCAAGGGCAAGAGCGCTCTCGCCGACGACGCGCCTCCTCCTCCTCCTCCGCCGCTGCCGCCGCCGCCGCCCGCTGCGGCGTACAAGGGCGCCACGTCTGCGGCCAAGGGCAAGAGCGCTCTCGCCGACGACGCCGCCTCCGCCGCAAGCTCTACCCCGCCTGATTCCGAGCCCTCCTCCTCAGGTGGGCACCAAGAAACCCACCAAGATGTTTGCGCCCAGGTGGTTGGAGAGGGTACCGGCGGGCGCACCAACGGGGAGCAGAGCAGAGGCTGGCCCATGTGGCTTCTCAGGCGGAGGCCCCCAACTTCCCCCACCCTTCCGGTGACCCAGCCACGCCAGAGCGGCGACAGCAGAGCGAAGAAGTTCAGGGATTGGCTTGAGCCCAACCTTGGGGAAATGCTTGTACGTTTCTTGAATCTTGCTTGGCTAAGTCGTTCTTGGTACGTTTCTTGAATCTCGCTTGGCTAAGTCGTTCTTGGTTTCATTTAGGATGCTAATCATTGCCTTTTATCTGAAATAGTATTTGCACCAATCTGCGATAGAATATGATGTTCTTTCCTTGAATGCTCTGTCCTACGGCATATGTGTTCCACTATCTAAGGATTTAAGTGATGGAGATTTGCTGATTTCGTTCATATCGCTAGCACTGATGCTGATGACTTTAATTACTAATCGATGATCTCATATGTTGGCCTTGACCCTTTTAGTTCATTTTTAGCATGAAAATCGCAACTCAGAACAAATGGGCTCTGCCAGTATATTGCACATTTGCATGTGGATTTGTGGACAACAGATTGTGTTGTGTACTATATCGAATGCGTTACCTTGTTATCAATTCTTGTCTGTTGTATTGGGTTATTCATATGCTCATCAGACCGACAGAAAAGGTAAAATGTGTTGCACTGATCTGGATAACACGATCATTGATGCAATCAAATATATATACCTGCATAATGGTGAATTTACTTATTAATCGGAATCTTGATGATCTCATAAAAGGATTTATTCATCATATACCCTCCTCATAGATGAAAATTCAGGATTTACCCTCCTGGCCCACGTGTCAGTGACTTATGATGACCCCACATGTCATTGAGGTGGGAGGGTAAATCCTGAAATCTCCAATTCAAGGGAGGGTATATGATGAAGATCCCCCTCATAAAAATGTTGGCCTTGACCCTCTCGGAAAATTCTTTTGAAGAACTATGGGATGAATTCAACATATGTTGCTCCTTTGGCTCGTTTTTAGCATGTAAATTGCAAACTCTGAACAAATAGTCTCTACCAATCGAATATTGCGTGACATTGTGCAGTGTATGTTAGGTCTAGGTTTTCTTTAGGATCTCCTAGGTTAGATCTAGCGGGGTTCATTTCTAGTTCGGGTTCTTGAGAGTTACCGAGAGGGAGAGAGGGGTACTAACCATGCCATGGAGTCGGTGGAGTCGCCCAACCCTAATGGTTGGTGGGCCCCTGTCACACTGCGCCATATATAAAGGTGGGGGGCCGGCGGCTCTTTTAACGAGGTTGAACGGAGCCAGCACCACCCCACCGAAAACCCTAATCCGATCTAGCGAGGGGGCGCAGCCAGTGACGGGAAGCACCACTGCCACGCCGCCCCTGGACAGCGCCGTCGTCGGCGTTGGTGAAGTCCGGTGCCGGCGCTGTCCAGGGGCGGCGTGGCAGTGGTGCTTCCCGTACGCCGGCGACGGCGCTGTCCAGGGGCGGCGTGGCAGTGGTGCTTCCCGTCACTGGCTGCGCCCCCTCGCTAGATCGGATTAGGGTTTTCGGTGGGGTGGTGCTGGCTCCGTTCAACCTCGTTAAAAGAGCCGCCGGCCCCCCACCTTTATATATGGCGCAGTGTGACAGGGGCCCACCAACCATTAGGGTTGGGCGCCCCCGATCAGGGCGCGAGCTCAAGGCCCGGTAGGCCGTTGGGCCTACCGGGGTGGAGATCATCCTATCATTCTCCCCCTTGATCTCAACTTATATTCTGAACTCTATACTTATCACTCATTGTTTTCCTCATTCCTTCACAGATCAGTGCATAGAGCGTGCCTCATCGTCACAGTCTTATGCCATTAGATTCAACAGCCACAATGTACTTCTCTGTTTTGAAATGAACTCTCAACTGGGCCCTTATTGTCCAGGAATCATAGGCTTTCCCGTAAACCCATGCCGGCTAAATGTTCTCTGAACACATTGGGTGGTAAGCCTTTTGTGAGCGGATCCGCGAGCATCTTTTCTGTCCTTATATGCTCAAGACTGATTATATGATCCCGGACTTTATCTTTCACAACATAATACTTTATGTCAATGTGTTTGGCAGCACCACTTGACTTATTGTTGTGAGCATAACATACTGCTGGTTCATTATCGCAGTATAACTTTAGTGGCTTATGTATGTCATCTACCACTTTCAACCCGGGTATGAATTTCTTTAGCCAATTCACCTGCCCCGTGGCCTCATAACATGCTACAAACTCGGCATACATTGTGGATGATGTAGTGACGGTTTGTTTTGAGCTTTTCCACGATATAGCTCCTCCTGCGAGAGTGAATACATATCCGGATGTCGACTTTCTATCATCTCCCGCATAATCAGAATCTGTATACCCCACTATATGGAGTGAATCTGATCTTCTGTATGTCATCATGAGGCCTTTTGTTCCTTGCAAATAACGCAAGACTTTCTTTACTAATTTCCAATGTTCTATTCCAGGATTGCTCTGGAATCTACCAAGTAACCCGGTGACAAACGCTAAGTCAGGGCGCGTACACACTTGAGCATACTGTAAGCTTCCGACAGCTGAAGCATATGGAACCGCTTTCATTTGATCGATCTCATATTGGTTCCTGGGGCATTGAAATTCCCCATATCTGTCGCCCTTGACTATAGGAGCAGGTGAAGGCTTACAATTTTGCATACTATATTTCTTTAGAACCTTTTCTAAGTATGCCTTTTGAGATAAACCTAAAACCCCCTTAGTTCTATCTCGGTGAATCTCTATTCCCAGAACGAACGAAGCTTCACCAAGATCCTTCATATCAAAATTCGAGGACAAGAACTTCTTGGTCTCTTGTAATAGGCTAACATCACTACTAGCAAGTAAGATGTCATCCACATACAGGATTAGGAAAATGTATTTCCCATTCTTAAACTTTGCATACACGCAATTGTCCTCTACATTCTCCTTAAACCCAAAACTTCTTATTGTACTATCAAACTTCAAGTACCACTGCCTTGATGCTTGTTTTAATCCGTAAATGGATTTCTTCAGGCGGCATCCCATACGTTCTTTTCCTTCCACAACAAAACCTTTCGGTTGTGCCATGTAAACGTTTTCCTCCAAATCCCCATTTAGGAACGCCGTCTTTACATCCATCTGATGCAATTCTAAATCATAATGAGCTACAAGCGCCATTATGATTCTAAAAGAATCTTTACACGAGACTGGAGAAAATGTCTCATTGTAATCTATACCTTCTCTTTGCGTAAAGCCCTTTGCCACAAGTCGCGCTTTAAATCTTTCTATATTCCCTCTAGAGTCATGTTTTGTTTTGTAGACCCATTTACAGCCTACTGTCTTGGCTCCTTTAGGAATAGTTTCTAAGTCCCAAACACCGTTGGTGCTCATTGACTTCATTTCATCCTGCATAGCTTCAAGCCACTTGGATGAATGAGCGCTTCTCATGGCTTCTTCAAAAGAGGTGGGATCACCCTCCATTTGAAAATCCTCAGTTTCATAGATTTCGTAATCATTAGGGATAGCTGATCTTCTGGCTCTTTGAGACCTTCTGAGTCCCTCGCCAGTTGACGCTTGTTCTGTGTGAGGCTGTTGTAGTTCTTCCTCTTGGGTGACAATGGGTTCTATGGGATCCTGAAGGACAGGTTCCTCATGTTCACTCATCGTTCCCACAGGAGAACTGACAACAGGTGCTGTCACTACAGTGTCTGGCACTGTTGGTGTAGCAACAACAGGTAGCGTGAAAAATGGTTCCTGAACCATCGGAGTGGGCACATGTACCCGCTTTTCCTCTAGGTTAATTTCTCGTGCTACTCTGCTCCCCCTGATCATCTCATCCTCCAAGAAGACAGCATGTCTTGTTTCTACAAACTTCGTATGTCTGTCAGGACAATAGAAGCGATAACCCTTCGATTTTTCTGGATAGCCAATAAAATGGCAGCTGACTGTCTTGGGATCTAGCTTCCCTATGTTTGGGTTAAAAACTTTAGCCTCAGCAGGACAACCCCACACACGTAAATAGTTAAGTGAGGGTTCTCTTCCCGTCCACAACTCATACGGTGTTTTGGGTACCGACTTGCTTGGTACTCGATTAAGAATATGAATGGCGGTTTTTAACGCCTCCATCCATAAACTTATCGGTAGCGTGGAGTAACTTATCATACTTCTCACCATATCCATTAAGGTACGGTTGCGTCTTTCAGCCACTCCATTCTGCTGAGGTTCGCCCGGTGTAGAGTACTGGGCAACTATGCCATTTTCCTGTAAGAACCTTGCAAAAGGTCCAGGAACTTGGCCATACGGGGTGTGCCGACCGTAGTACTCCCCCCCACGGTCGGATCTTACTATCTTAATTTTTGAATTGTGCTGATTTTCTACTTCAGCCTTAAATATCTTAAATTTATCCAATGCTTCTGATCTTTCTTTAATTGGATAAATGTAGCCATAACGCGAATAGTCATCTGTGAATGTTATAAATGAATCATAACCATCCACACTTATCACAGGAAATGGACCACAGATATCTGTGTGAATTATTTCTAAAATTCCTGCGCTTCGTTTGGCGTCTTTCTTTATTTTCTTAACATATTTTCCTTTTATGCAATCAATACATTGTTCTAAATCTGAAAATTCTAATGGCGGAAGAAGTGTTTTCTTAATCAATCGTTCTATTCTCCCCCTCGAAATATGGCCTAAACGACAATGCCATAATTTCGACGATGCATCATGATTTATCTTCCGCTTTTTACTTTCATTCACAGACGAAGAGGTATTCTCATTCTCAATGGTCACATGATTCACATTCTCAGAAAGTGATAATAAATAAAGCTTGTCTTGTCGGAAGGCAAGACCAACACATTTATTATTAAACACAAGTCTGCATTTGCCATCACCAAAATGGCAATCATAACCATCATCATCTAATTTCGACACACTTATTAAGTTTCTGCGCAAAGAGGGTACATAAAGAACATCTGAAAGCCTAAGTACAAAACCATCATGAAATTCTAAAGAGAGATCTCCAATGCCCTCGACTTCGGCTTCAATTCCATTCGCAACTTTAATTGTTCTTTCTCCTCTTTGTAGGGTCCTCCTCGTATGGAATCCCTGTAATGAATTAGCAACATGAACAGTTGCACCTGAGTCAATCCACCAAGTAGATTTTTCATAACTTAAATACAAGGATTCATCTATAAATGTAATGACATCATTACCATTCTTCAACAGATGCTTCAGGAACTCTGGGCAGTCCCTCTGGTAGTGACCTGCCTTCTTCTTGCAAAATTTGCAGGTGTCCTTGTCTACTGTAAAATTGTTGGGCTTATTAAACTGGGGAGCCTTTCCCTGTGACTTAGAAGAGGAGCTACTTTCCCACTGAGGTTTCCCTTGTGGTTTGGCATTAAAGTTCTTTCTTTTGTTGTTCTTCACAAGGTTTGCAAAGTCACCCTGTGAGGTTTTAAGCCTCTCCTCTTCTTGCACACACATTGCAATGAGCTTTTCTATGTCCCATTTGTCGGGCTGCATGTTGTAATTAACAACAAAAGTGTCAAATTCTTTTGGCAGAGAAGCAAAAATCAAATGAATTAGAAACTCATCCTTGAGCCCCATATCCATTGAATTTAGCTTAGCTGCCGTTGTGCTCATCTTTAATATGTGTTCTCTTATTCCACCACTAGAGTATCTCTCATTCACTAGTTTCTTAATCAGCGTACTTGCTGTAGCCTTTGAAGAGCCAGTAAACTGATTCTTCACTTTCTTTAGATACTCTGTGGCAGTGTCACAGTCTGGGATAGATCCCCTTATTGGATCTGCAATAGTGGCCTTAGCCACCATCAAGCACTTGCGGTTCGAGATGTCCCATTTCTTTTTCTCAAGATCATATTTCATTCTGACTTCTGCATGATCACGCTTTCGGGCAGTGAAATCAGCATCAGTCTCATTTTCTTCCCTCACCGGGTCCACTGGCTCAGTAGGACACGGAGAGGTGAGGGCTAAGTCATTCTCGGACAGCGCAAGTGCCAAATCATACTTTTCTCGCCAGACCCGATAATTGTTCCCATCAAGTGCCGGGATGTGCGAGATGTATGCCATTGGGTTGAGTCCTGAAACAGTGTCAGAAAAATGAGGAAACATAATAATATAATAATTGCATGCCTTGATTTAACGTTGGTCAAAATTAAAACATGCAAAATTCTTGTACACTAATTCTACATCACCGTTGGGCAGAAGATAGAATTAATGCATACATTCATAAATAAATCAATTTATAATATTGCTATCATCAACTTTGGTCAGAAAATAGCAAAATTATAAACATGAACTGTAAATAAACTATTCCTCTAATTTTAATTTTCCCGTTGGTTCCAATTAAAATTAGAGAAAATCATAAAATTTAACTTTTGCAGCGGAAACTGTAATTATTCTAAAAATAATTCAATATTCAGAAGCATTATACTGTAAACATCAATCTCTGGAAAAATTAACACGTTGGTGCAAAAAATTACAGAGATTTTGGTGCAAATTTCATTGAAATACACTCAAAAATGCTTCTGAAATTAAATAAAACTCATTTTACTGTTCATCCGGCCAATTTGGCCTGCTCGGCCTGGCCCACGGCCCACGGCAGCCTGTCCGCGCGGCCTCACGTGCCCGGCCCGCTCGGCCGGCCTCTCCACGCGCGCGCGCTCGCGAGCCCGCTCGGCCTGCCCCTTCGCGGCCTTGGCGGCCTCTCGGCCGGCTCCCTCGCGCAGCCTCGCGCGCGGACGCGCTCGCGCCCGCGGCCTGCCCGCACACCCGGCCGAACGCGCGCACGCGCGCGCACGCGCCGTTCTCCCTGCGCCCAGGCCGCAACCTGGGCCTGGGCCGCGAAAGCGCCTCCCCGCCTGGGCCGAATCTCGCCCGCGTGCGCTCGGCGCTGTCTCAGCCGTCGGATGCGATCCGACGGCTGCGCGACGATCTCGCCCGATCAAAACGCGCCGCGCGGACGCCCCCCGAAACCCTAATCATTCGGCCTCCCCTCTCTCACCCTCGCACCCGAGAGCGACCGCGAAGCGGCGGCGGCGGCGACTTCGTCCACGCCGCCGGAGAGGAAGAAAAGAGCCGGCGCCGCCGCGGGCCCTCTCGCCGGCGTGCGCGCTCCCCTGGGAGGGAGCGCGCCGCCGTCGAGCGGCTCCGTGTCGGTGCCCTTCCGAGCGCGCACGCTCGGGTCTGACGCCGGCGCCGACGGTGGCTAGAACATGGAGCGCCGGCGAGCCCAAGGCTCGGCCGATCCCCCAACGCCAGCGACGACGACGGCGGCTCCGGTAAGTACCCGGTTTCTTTTCTAGGGTTAGGGTTCTTCTTTCCCCCTTTTTCTTTCTTTTCTTTTCCCCATCTCAGATCTACGCCTAGAGGCTCTGATACCATTGTTAGGTCTAGGTTTTCTTTAGGATCTCCTAGGTTAGATCTAGCGGGGTTCATTTCTAGTTCGGGTTCTTGAGAGTTACCGAGAGGGAGAGAGGGGTACTAACCATCCGTGGTCTTGGCTGCGGGTGCAGAGGCGTCCGCCATGGAGTCGGTGGAGTCGGGAGTCGGCGTTGGTGAAGTCCGGTGCCGGCGCTGTCCAGGGGCGGCGTGGCAGTGGTGCTTCCCGTACGCCGGCGACGGCGCTGTCCAGGGGCGGCGTGGCAGTGGTGCTTCCCGTCACTGGCTGCGCCCCCTCGCTAGATCGGATTAGGGTTTTCGGTGGGGTGGTGCTGGCTCCGTTCAACCTCGTTAAAAGAGCCGCCGGCCCCCCACCTTTATATATGGCGCAGTGTGACAGGGGCCCACCAACCATTAGGGTTGGGCGCCCCCGATCAGGGCGCGAGCTCAAGGCCCGGTAGGCCGTTGGGCCTACCGGGGTGGAGATCATCCTATCAGTGTAGAGTGTAGTTTGCCAGGTCTCAAAATATATTGGATGGAATAATGTGGTTACCCTTTAGTTTGTTATCTGTTGTACATTGGCTTATTCTATATCCATCAGTCTGACAGGAGAGGTAAAATAGAAACAATTATAGCGGTAGAACGTTTGATAGTCACATCGTTTTTATCTCACTGCTCTATTGTCTTTGACTGCTGTGCAGCCTGATAGCCTTGTCACCAAGAGGCTCGCTGCATTTGGTTTTGTGCTGTATGGGGTTGTTTCCATTCTCTCCAACACCCCGAGCCTCATGAAGGATGCAGGTGTCTCGGTGGGACTTCGGCGGGCTGTCTTGCTCTGCGTTGGATTGATCTGGATACTAGCCAGTATTGGAGTTCCTTGCACACTATTTGGAAGAAGTAGGTTGGAACATCACGTGTCTCAACATACTGCTCATCTTGGTCTGCTCGGGATCACCTTGCTTATTAGCCTTCACATCGGATGGATGCTGCCCAACAACTTCTGGAGGCCAGATGGTGATTATCTTAGCTTTTGGTCGGCAGGAGGGTTCGTATTCTTGTTGTCCTTAGGCGTCATTGGGCACGTTGCCTCATGGGCCGTGGTAAATACCTTTTCTTGTTCTTTTGTTTGTTTGTTCAAACTACTCTATAAGTGATTCTATAGCTATAAATGGTGTGCACGATTGCATTGGATGCAGAGCTTGGTTTCGGGCGAGGAGAGCACGAAGCCATCAGCATCAGCTTGAGCAGATATGACCACTCTGATTCGCTTGTCCTGGTAAATTCTTACGAACTGTTTCTTCTGTTGTTTTGTCTGTTTACACTAATTGGAATGCGATGTTTTACGCAGAATTTACACTGGAATGTTGGTGCGTTTTGGGGGAGAATTGAGCAAGGTGTGAATGCATGAGGATACTGCTGACTGACTACAGGAAAGGGAGAGTGAATTCTGTTGACGTGTTGAGTCTAGAGGCTGGGAGAGCTATACTGTGGAAGTCTGAATAGAGCATGATTTTTTGCCTTTTTTTTTTTTGAGACCGAGAGTAGGATACTCTGTTGCCTTGCTGAGATCATTCAAGGAGAGAAACTGTGAATGTGTACCGTACTAGATGATTTTGTTCGATTTGTATCTCCTCGGTCGTAAAACATATATTTTTCTTGCTCTAATTCGGTTGCTTGCTTAGTTGCTTTTACCATGAGAAATTGGTAATTTCCCAGTGGGGCCAGATAATTCATCGCCACTTAAGATTTATTTCACTGGAAGCTCGTTTGATGTTTCAATACTTTAAGGGGAGTGTACCACTACCGATTACTGTATATGTGGGAGGAAGCGACATGTGTGACCGCATCATGCGGTCATGATGGGGTGCAAAAAAGCTATTAGGGTCCAAAATTACTTCAATTACACTCGTTAATTGGTTAAACATTGAATAAGTTGATTTTAGATTAAATTAAATTTTGGTTTGGTTCGATTCTAAAAATGCTTCCCAACTATTTGATAATATAATATTGAATCAAACTATATTAATTTTAGAAAAAAAAACTAATAAAACGAGAACAAGACGCCATATCTATCCTATATTAATTTTAGAGGAAAAAAAACTCGATAACCTGGTTCGATATCCATCCGGCCGGTGTCATCTACTCATCCTGCACGGCCCAAATCGTCCGCAAGGCAGCAGATGCACGGAAGGAAGCCCATCGGCGGCGGGGCCCGTGACGGAAACGTGAGACAATCAATCCGAGCAGATTAGTCTCCCCGGGCCATACTACACATACGAGCAGGAGCAGACTATTTATTAATCTCGCCCTCGCGTCCGTACGTACGTCCTCCCTTGACCTACGTACTCAGTAGATGGCGACCGATCTCGACGTGCCCACCGGCGGCGCGCGTATGGCCCTTGCCGACGACGCCACGGCGGTCCGCCGCATGGAGGAAGGCGATGGCGGGGTGGCCCTCGGCTACCCGCTCATCCAAGGCCGCGACGGGAGGCCGGCGGCCGTCGGTTACCCGCTGGCCGAGGAGCCACAGCCGTCGACGCCCGAGACCGACACAAGTTGCTGCACGCCCGACTGCAAGATGTTCATGCAGGTACGAGTCTGACTTACATTATATTACTACAGGTATTATTAATCTTCACGTTAATTAACGTCGTTTATGACACCTTGATCGTCATTCGCATCGCTTCATGCACGCCCGACTGCAAGAAGCTGTTGCTCGATGAGGACGGTTTATTATTTGTGGTTTTAGCTAGTAACTTGGGGCTCTAAACGGCGATGTCGGGTTCATATCGAATTGGCTTCAGCGTGTCGAATATTGGGTTACATGTTTCTGTGTCGGAAATTGAATTTGCTCGTAGTTTTATGTTACACGTTCATGTATAATGCTTTAGGATATTTCTAATTAGTGTTATCTTAACTATCTCTTACTTATATTAAGTGGGTAAAATCCTATGTGGAAAAGAGAGGAGGTGATGAGAGATAATATACTGTCCTTTATGCAGCATATGGCTTAGCCTGTAAACCAATGCGAATAGTGAGAGGTTGTGACATATGATGTTATGGTAAAAATACTATAAAATAGTTAGAGAAATTATTTACTATTAGAAAGCTTATATCTATTGCTGTCTCTAAATGAAGTAGAAACCTTAAAAACAATTTTAAGGGGTAAACTATTGTATATATTCTTATAGTACCAAAAGAACGTTGAATAATCATCAATAAGCATAACTAGTGTATGGAGATCATCCCCTTTGGTACGATAACCACCTAATTATTATCTTTAAGCACTATATTTAATGCATGCATGTAGAGAATATATATATATAAAGTATAAAGGGAACATCACACTAATTTTATATTAGAACATAAAATACGTTCTATATTTATAGACAAGATTATTTAAAAACAATTACGGATGAGGGTGGTGAAACAGAGAGAGCAGTATTTTGAATGAATCCGGCACGATGAATGTAACACCTCTGCTCTATTATTGCAGGCCTTTATGATTGTCGTCGGGTTCGTATTGCTTACCGAGTTCTTCCTGTGCGTGATTTTTCAGTCGGCTCCGAGCCCTGTCACTTTGTTAATATCCTTGCCTATCGTGTTCTTGGTGTTTGCTGCGTCCTTTGTTGGATGTCTCTCGATGATAGTATGCTGCGCTGATAACCAAAAAAAAGTCGGCTCCAAGATTCCAGGCTAGCCCCGGAGCAGTCAATGGGCTGGAATGGAAGGTCGCAGACTCCTTCCCGGGCGCCTCTTTTTTTCTCCTTTTACGACACTCTCTCCACTTTATAGTATATGTTCAATGTATTAAGAATTAGTGCAGTTAATATAATTTCTCCTAGTTAATGATGTGAAAGATGTAAGTGGCTGGAAATCATCATTTAGTAGTTGAGGCAAGCAATGTCCAATTCCATCAACAACAAAGTGCTATTTTGCGATACGCACGTTCATACAACATCATTGATAAGGGTACTTCCAACGATCCAACTTACTTGATATTTAGTTTTCTTTTGTGAGGTGGAATAGTGAAGAGGGAAGAGAGAAGATGCTTGATAGTAAGTCTTTTTAGGAAACCGAGTTTTTAGTAGTGCCTAGTTATGCATCGGGAGCCTAATTTTGATATCTATGCCATGTTCTTTTTTGCTTTTAAATGGTTTTTGACTTCTCTCAGCAATCACTGTTTACTAAACTAATAAATCAAAATCAAAAGTTATAAACCATAGCATAAAAGAACAGCTCCTTAGCCTATGCCATGTCAATTTTTTGATTGGAGGGAATATAGGGTCTGTTCTTTTTTACTGGAGCGTATAGCTTTTAGTTGTGGCTTGTGACTTGTAGGCTGTTTGTGGGAGAGATTACAGAGTAACAGAAACTCACTTGCGGTTTTTTATCGATATAAATGAAGTCAGTACCATATATACTATAATTAACTAGTAGGTCCTATCTTAAAAAGATACTCCGTTTAAAAGCTCGTTACTATAAAAAAAAGTCGAAAACAGCTTTTAGAAGCTGAAAAAAACAGGACCATAGAGAGGGAAGGGAGAATATGCTTGATACTCATGCAAGTATAGACTTTTTAAGAAACGAAGATTTTAGTAGTGAGTAGATTATGTAGTAGGAAGCTTGTCACTTATTTTATGGGCTCATCTCTATCACTACCATATCATTCATTGGGGAGCTTATTACTAATTAATTCACTGTGAGTTCTAGTAACAAGCTTTAGTATCAATGACGGTGGTTTCTAAAATCCAACCTACAAACCTTTAGGAGCGCCCTGAAAGCCTCTCATATTACTATCATAAAATCATCAATTTAATAGCCTCTCTTTTTTTTTTGCGTGACATTGCATTAATGCAGAGAGCAAGATACAAAAGTGGCCTAGAAAGGCCAGCGACCCACCTGAGTAAAAAAAATAGTCGGACGCGTCATAGACCAATTTGAGACCCTACCACGTAACTCTCGTATTATTGATTGCAGCACTGCATTGGAGCCCCAACCCAACTTGTACATGTCAACTCATCAAGAATTTACAGCCTTTTTATTTTTTACTTTACTTATAATTTATAGTATAGTAATTATTTTTTAAACAAAATATCTTTTTAAGATGAAGTCTACTAATCAATTGTAGTAGATATTATATTAAATTCAACTGTACCGGTCAAAATCGCACACGACTGTCTCTTTTCGTACTCTCTCTCACGAACACCTATAATTCAAAACCCATAAACTATAAGCCGCAGTTGAAAATATAACTCATCTAGAATTTACAGCAATCTGATCAAAGCGGGCGCAATTTTGGGCAACAATAGGGAACGTGTACTCCTACGGCTAGCGATCTGTGGCTACTCTCATCCAAACGACCGTGGCAAATGCCTTGTTAAGGAAGCCATTGTAGCCGTAAGCGCCCACGAGCGTCGTGTTACATGTACGTCCACGGTCGGTTCAAGCCGCTCCGAGAGCAACAAAGCTTCCCCGTTTTCTTCCTCCTGTTCCTATCCATGTTTCCTTTCAATCAATGGCTGAGGTTTCTATCTATAGGTTCTACATTATAAACAATAAAAAAACATATGTATGCCACGTAAACAAAAACACCGAGAGAGCAGGAAAAACGGAACAGCAAAACCGCGTTCCTCCGAGAGCTACCTTCACCTTGAAGAGGGCAGTGGTCGAGCCGGGCTGCCGGTGCTTGCCAAGCATCAGCATGCGCAGTGGTGATCGGTTCGGCTTAAAAGCTCATGGCTGAAAACACTGTAGCTGACAGATCCTTATTTAGCATAATTAAATTTAAAAATATAAAAAATATGTTAGCCCATTACGTATAATACAAACAAATACGGGAAAAAAGAACCGGCAAAAAAGCTCAACAAAAAGCCAAAAGTTCAGAAAAAGACGAAATTTATGAATAGTGAAAAATAAGTCAGAATCCAGAAGCCGAAGCCGAATTGATCAGGTTCGTATTGACGGTATGCGCTTCTGTATCACAGAATAGATCTGCATAAATAATTCTGAGTCCCAAACACTATCATCACATAGCCATTTGCGCTCGAGGAAATTCCATGGGAATTATAGTGGCACATTTCATCTATTTGTGAAGCCCATATACAATTGCATTTTTTATCGTGCAATCAAAGTACAATACAACTAAAAAGTTTCCGAAAAATATAGATGCACTTCGTAGTTTACTTTACCTATGTATAAAATCTCATATTCAAATTCATTTTACATTAAGAATAACAAACATGAGAAAATTTTGAACTCTTACTATTTGTTTGATTTTTTTGATACTCTTAGTATAGAATGAATCTAGATTTGAAATTTTATATATAATGGTTATTGAAAGAAGCTGAAAAGAACAACACTGCCTTTTGGTTGGATAAATCAAAAGATAATATGAACACCCGGCTTTTCGAAGCGGCTTTCTTACTGCATCACTTTTGTCTTGCTCTGGAGATATATAAGGTAGTCGGTCATGGACATATCAGGCAACCAACTCATCTTGTTTCCGTATTGCACACGTATCTCTTTCTCACTTTCTCTATCGCTCATGTCCTCATTCTAAAAATTATTTCTTTTAATCAGTACTTATTTATTTTCAGCTAAAAGTCATCTGCTGCAAGCAATGACGCCCTTCTGTGTTGTTAGATTAACGAAACGATGGGTTGGTACTCAACTCTTGCCAAGTAAGACTGCCAAGACATACGCTGACGCTAGTCACTTCATATGACAGCTGCTCCATGAGTCCATGACATTCACAGGGCACTTTCTAGTATGAAGTACAGTAAGTAAAATGTGTTGTTTTTCTTGTTGGGCCCGCGGCAGCAGCTGCTGAAGGCGACACCGATGGCGGCCCACACGTTCCTGCCGGACCTCCAGTCGGCCGGAGTCCGTGGAGGTGGACCCCCATGGAGCGCCGCCACGAGCCCGACTTCCCCGGCCACGCCGAGCCCATCGTCAGGCCCAAGATTACCACTCCCGCCATCGCCCACCGCGAGATGACGGCGGCGACGACGGCAAGCCACGACGCCGCCCCGGTCGGTGGTCTCGTCCTAATCCAAGCACAGGCCGATGCGGGCCACGAAGGGAGGGCCTCCGCCGTCGAGCCACGGCGGCAGCATCCGCGACGACGACGAAAGCCTGACGAGCTGCCCGGCGTTCGGCGTGCCCAACTACATGACGCCCACGCGGTCGTGCCTTTTTCGTTTTTGAGGGGTCAGCGGCTGTGATGTAAATGCGGTGACGAGTCCATCGAACTGACGCTGCATGCATGCGTTCATTTGTGCGTTCTTTGTCATGCCATGCTTTGCTCGGTGCTGGAAAATTCATGCCTCAAGATTCTGCGTGTTAACTTCCTTCCTTCGACGTTTCACCAATGTACATATGTACCCATCCTGTACGTAGGAAAAATTGTCAGCCTGCCACATTGTTTTTACGACTAATAAGAAAGTTAGTTGTAGCCTAATCAGTCTAATCAGTAAACATAATGATCATTGTGCGTTCGATAATGACGGGGATATTTATGTCACGAGCTCAACAACATGTTGTATTCCTGTCTTGGAGCGTTTGACATCTCAAAATCAAAATACATACTGAAGATTTTAACACCCCTAGTAGCTAGTTGTCACATTGAGCTTGAAAAACAGGACCCACTCGTTCCTGACCACAAGGGCGGTACCAGTGGGTGGATGTGGCAGGCCTCTTAGGCACTGTTCTAACCAACCTTTTACTTTTGACCTTGAGAAACCATAAGTTGAATTAAGTATCTTTTTAATATGGTTTTTATAAGTTATTTATAATAGTCTCCATAAAATCATTTTAAACGGAGTGATTTTTCAATACGAGTATCTCCTACTCTCTAAATCTGAAGTCAAACCATAAAAATTCTTAAGAGGCCTTCAGAGGCTGGTCAGAAGCATGGTCTGGCAAGAAAAGGCACTAGCACTGGCCTGTCCAAGTGTGGATCGGGCCTAAAGTTCAGACCAGGTCGCGATGATAGCATGCTGCGATGATAACCAAAAAAAAGTCGGCTCCAAGATTCCAGGCTAGGGCCGGAGCAGTCAATGGGCTGGAATGGAAACCAGCCGGTTGCAGACTTCTTCCCGGGTGCCCTTTTGTTTCTCCTTTTACGACACTCTCTCCACTTTATAGTATATGTTCAATGTATTAAGAATTACCGATATTTATGTACGAGGAAGAGTGCAGTTTGTAACGCCCCCGTTTCCAGAGGCGTGTACGGACACAGCATTCCGCAACTATTCACGCATGAACAGTTATGGAGTGTCGCGCAAGAGTATACCATTGCATGCTTACAACAAAAATCCAGCATATATTTCATATATGGAATAACATCCAGTTTTGACAGCGGGGCGTGCAAGCCCAAAGTATAAATACATTACAAGAAACTACCAGAATCCGCTTGAGCGCGGCGAAGACCTAAAGGCACGAGTTCTCGTCGAAGAAGAGGTCCTTCGGGACGTCCTCGACGGGAAGACCTTTCCAACACGAAATCTTGAATTGCCTTCTTTTCCTTCTGGTATCTGTGGCATTTGCAAGCCTGAGTACTCCGACCCCGTACTCAGCAAATCACAAGGGAAACTCTACTTTACTATATGCACGGATCAACAAAGGAAGGGAGTATACTTGGTTTATTAACTTTGAGTGGATGCATTTTTATTTGCAAACATTTTTATAAAACGGACCCAAAACTACCCCTCAAGATCTCAGGGGTTTTCATGAAAGGTTAATTAGCCAACTGAACAAGTTAAGGCATGTACAAAATTACTTAAGCTTCGCGGCTGGAATCACCCAAGTGACACAGCTCCAATAACCGGGAGCACGGCGTATTCGAATACCATTTATTTGACTCTGCAGAGTTTGCTCAGCTTTACCCACACGATCCCTTAACTCCCGCGACAGAGTTAAGAAAGCCAGGTCGTTTCACTGCTCAATTCTTTATATAGGCTCTACCCGGTAGAATTCCCTCGGGTCTGGACTTCACACACACACGCCACAAAGAAAGAAAATCATTGTCCGCTTCGAGTGAACTCTACCGTTGTTAGGCACCCGCAGCACGGCCTGCCTAACCTTTGTTACCCAAACACCTTCTCCACAACACCTGTAGAGTTTCAATGGAGTTGAGCAGCTACTAAACCGTCTTGCGGCGCACCACAGCCCCCCTTACCCTATTCTGTACATCGACATACTCCGCCCTAGGGCACGGCATCCCACACTACCCTGCCCTAGAGTCGGGTTTTCCAAATTCTATTGGCCTGCAGCCACATCCTTACTAGTGTAAAGACTTTGCATGATAATAATAATCTACAATTATCTAGCTTAACAGATAATTAATCCTAGGGTTACAAAGGCATGGCTACAAGTTTAACATGACATTTGTCGGTGGTAGGTCAACTACATAACAAGTCATTCTAAACATTTTATTTTAGTTTTTGAACTAACTTTTCAGAACTAGCTCAATGCAAATAGCATAATAACATAATAGCATGGGTTACAACATGATCAAGGACTTGTGACTTGCCGTTGACTTGGACGACCTTGGCGAGCTCGAACGTAGAAGCTCCTGGATCCTTGGACTGCTCTGGAACTTCTGAAATCTCCGAAACTAGCGCAAACACATAAAATAAATAAGCCCGGCTTGAGCCTAATCAAGCGAGGAGAAATAATCTATTAAAAAGGAGTAAAATGCATAAATCTGCAAATGAGGAATTTTAGGAATTTATCTAGGATGAATTTTTGGAAGTGGAGGCCAAAAATGGGTTCAGAATATTATCTGGAGCAAAGTGGTGAAATTTGGGAATTTTTGGGATTTTCTAGGATTTATTTGGATTTTGGAAATTGGAAAATCGCTGGAAATTCGGGATGAACAGTAACGGGCCGGCCCGGTGCAACAGTGCAGCCCGGTCGGGAAACGGCCCGCGCGGCCCATGGGCGCGCACGCGCGCGGCGCGGAGAGGCGAGGCAGGCCGGATTCGGCCCACGCTCGCGCGCCCGCACTGTCCGGATGGGCGACGCGCGGCGCTGGCGAACGGCGCCGATGGAGCGGAGCGAACGGGTGCGATGAGGCGCGGGGAGGATCGGACGGCTGAGGGGATGGGAGGCGGGGTGAAGCGGTATGAGGTGGATCCAACGGATGCCAGGCGGTGTGGTTATGAGGATCGGACGGCGGTGGTTAGGCGACATCCAACGGCCGACGCTAAACGGTGGCAGAAGGAACGGGCGGAGGGGATGGGGCCACGTCCCCCTTCGTCTACCTCTCGCCGGGAGTCCGCGACAGAGAGGCAGAGCGGCGGAGCGGCTGCACTCCGGCGACGGTGATGACCTCCAGCGGCAACGGGGGGTACCACTGGGGGCGCCTCAACATGGGGAGCTCATTTGGGGGCTTTGGAAGAGGAGAGGACCAACGGAGATGCCAGAAGGAAGCGGGGAGAGCTTCGGTTAATTGGCGGCGAGGGAGGTTACCGGCGGCGAGTTAGTCCAATTGGCGGGAGTTACACGCTCAGGGGAGTGAGGAGCTCACGATGGCGGTGGTGGTTGTGGCGGGGAAGCTCCGAAGCAGGCTGGCCACGGAGAGCTGGTTCGGCCGGCGGTGAGCGACTATGATGTGGCTCCTTCGAGTTTTTCCTGGCCAGACAAGGACACCAGCGGGGTTAGGGAGTAGCAGAGGAGCTCCCAGCGAATGGAATCGAGGAATGGGGCAATGTGGGAGAAGATCGGCTCACCGAGGTTGCCGGCGCAGGGGAGGGCAGCCACCGTGCTACGGGTGATGAGGCTTCAATCGGTAGCTCTGGGAGAGGCTTGGGAGTGATGGGAAGCGAATGGAGGCGGTGGAGGAGCTCGGGAAGCGAAGGAGGAGTGAGGAGACAGCGGCGGTGTTTTATACCCGGACGGAGGGGGAGATTTCGTAGCAGAGGAGGCAAGGGCGGTCAAGGCAGTCAAGGGGGAAAGAACTTGGACGACTACCGGGGTGGGGAGGAGAGAGGGGAAGGGAGGGGCTGGCCGGTGGGACTGAGCGGAGGAGGCGGCGACGCGCGGTGGAGCTGGCGTCAAGCGGCGGCGTCAGCACGGTGAAGGGGGGGCGAACCCATTGTCACAAAACCGGGGGCGCGACTCGGTCTCCCCACGTGCGGCGCGTGCGCGAGGAAGGAGACGGGGAGCGAGGAAGACGCGGGCGCGAGAGGGAAGGGAGCGGGCGCAGGAGCAGCGCTCGCGCGAGGGAGAAGGCGGGGAAGAGCGAAGGCGCGAGCGGGAGAGGGGGGAACGCGGCTCTAGCCGAGCGGGGAAAGCGGAGACGGGGAGCGGCGCCAGGGGAAAAGAGGGAGACGGGGAGGGGAGCAACGGCAGCGGGAAGGAGGAAAAGGGGAAGCGAGGGAGGCGTCGGGGAGAGGGAGAAAGCGGAAATTGGCGGGGCGCCAAAGGAAAAGGAAAACGCCCGGCCAGAAAAAGAAAGCGGAAAAACGGGGAGACTTTCCAAAAAGGGAAAGTTTCCAAAATTCACCAAAAAATACAGCAAAAATAAAGCAAAAAAAATTTGGTTTGAAATTTTGGGGCCTTTCACAGTTAATATAATTTCTCCTAGTTAATGATGTGAAAGATGTAAGTGGCTGGAAATCATCATTTAGTAGTTGAGGCAAGCAATGTCCAATTCCATCTACAACAAAGTGCCATTTTGCGATACGTACGTTCAAACCCGTAAGTCAACTCATACAACATCATTGATAAGGGTACTTCCAACGGTCTGATTTACTTGATATTTAGTTTATGCCAATTTTTTTGTGAGGTTGGATAGTGAGAGGGAAGAGAAAAGATGCTTGATAGTAAGTCTTCTAAGGAAACGAAGTTTTTAGTAGTGACTAGTTATCCATCGGGAGCCTAATTTTGATATTTATGTCATGTTCTTTTTTTTTATTTTAAACGGTTTTTGGCTCTAGTCAGCAATCATTATTTATTAAACTAATAAGTCGAAATCAAAAGTGAGAGTTTGTGATGAGTAATTTACCCTTGTTTTAGACAGATTGAGTTTTGTTTTTTGAAGTTTGTACTGTCTCTGCAAAGTCGTATGCCCTACAAGTGGTCGGCAGACCAGTTTCGACCACGTGGTCGAAGGTAGCCTTTACGACCACGTTGGGAGTCGTCGTCGACTGAAAGATTTACGACCACGTTGTCGACTCGCATTTACGACCACGTTGTGTATCGTCGTGGTCGGCAAACAGATTTTCGACCACGTTGTCGGTAGATGGGTTTTCGACCACGTTGTCGGCTGAAAGCATCTAGGCCCCTAAAAATATTTGTTTTGGTAATTAATGACATTATGTGATCATGGGACTAATGTGTGCGTTAAATAAACCAGAAGCCAGAAGCTCAAGCCGAAATGGAAGCCAGAAGCTCAAGCCGAAATGAACGGGGTGGTATCAATGACGGTGGTATCTAAAATCCAACCTACAAACCTTTAGGAGTGCCCTGAAAGCCTCTCATATTGCTATCAAAAATCACCAATTTAATAGCCTCTCATAATTTTTTTGCGTGACATTGCATTAAGGCAGAGAGCAAGATACAAAAGTGGCCTAGAAACGCCAGCGACCCACCTGAGTAAAAATAGTTACGTGCGCGTCACAGACCAATTTAGTTACGGACGCGTCACAGACCAATTTGCGACCCTACGACGTAACTATCGTATTATTGATAGCAGCATTGCATTGGAGCCCCAACCCAACTCGGGCTTGTTCTTTTTGGCTGAGACTTATGACTTTTGATCTGTTTGTGCGAGAGATTACAGAGTAATAAAAACTCACGTGTGGTTTTTGACGATATAAATAAAGTTAGTAAAGTATGTACTACAATTAACTAGTAGACCCTATCTTGAAAAGATACTCCGTTTAAAAGCTAGTTAGTGTAGAAAAGTCGAAAGGCAGCTTTTAGAGGCTGAAAAGAACAGGGCCTCGTACATGTCAACTCACCATGAATTTACGGCCGTCGTAGCCGTACGCGCCATCAGCGTCGTGTTACATGTACGACCACGGGATTTTACGGAGCTTCCCGACATAGCATAGTTCATTATGTAATTTGTCCGTAATTTTTTCCGTTATGAATTTTACTCAAAAATTCATTTACGTAAACCATTAATAGGAATTTCTGAATATAGCAAATGAGATGGAAAAATTATAACAGTGGACTTAATGGTGCAATTTTTTATTCAATTATTCAAGGAGTACATATAATTGTACAAAAAACTCATCGCACGAGATGCGATATAGCTCACTCATCTGAGCACTGCTATCTCCTCGCCGCGTCTGTCTCCGCGTGAGTGGCCTTGCCTTCTGTTGAACATGAGCATGTCCCGTGGGGTACGTCAGCCGGTTCGAAGGAGGTATGGAGACCGCTCCGTTTGTTGAGTGGATGACGATGGTGCAATAGACTTACACTAGACAGTGTCTGATGGTAAGCATTGATATACTCCTGTGTCGACATGCCGAATCAAGGCCGCCAGAGATGAAGTTGTGAGCTAAGGACTCTAGAAATCCCCGATGTGCAGCAGAGCCTTGGGCTTCACCATACGGTGTGGCAGCAATGTCGAAGGAGCTCTGCCCACCGAAGTCTCCAAATTCCGGTGTATGGTGTGAACAATGAGCTTTATGCTACGTACGCTACAAATCCTGGAATTGTGTACCACTCTCTAGAAGCAGCTGGGAGGACTGTACGCATGATTAGATGACTTGGGTTAGTCGCCCAACTGTTGCGCTACACGTGGCCAAGTCCAAGCAGCATCTCAATGTCCTTCAAAGTGGGGGACATCTCCTTGAATGGGAGATGGAACGTGTGCGTCTCAGACCGTCATCAGTCCAACAGAGCTGTCAGCAACTACCGGTCGAAAGGGAACCATCATGACCGCTCTGGACCGATCTGGACCTCCTCAGCCTCCTTGACTGAAGCGCTGTCCTTGTCGGTTGCCTCCACCATCTGCACGAGAGGTAGAATGCTAGTATCGCTCAACCTGCAACACACGAAAAAGTAAATGTATAGCGAAAATATCATAAAAACCATGTTATACTTTGTACACAAACCTGTCTCTCTAGCGTGGGTATAGTCTCCAAGTCTGTCAGGATGTCCACGTACGGACCACCCCTAACTCAGTCTCCTGGTCCTAGCCCTCGGGATGCGGGACACGAAGGCTCGCACGGTGCTGCGTGTCGACGTGCTGGTCCAGCAAGTCAAAAGGCCAATCCGAACCACCCAGGTGGTGAGCCATATCTGCAAATCGATTTTAAATTAGCAATTACGTCACAATTACTTACAGATATAACAGAAAGTAAATCTTAAATATAGTAATTAAATGAATTACACTAAGGCATCCCTGCAGGATCCCTGAATTTTATTTTAGTCATTTGTGGATTTTTACATCTCAAATGCTATTTAAATCGTCGCGTACAATTTTAATTGCTACGTGTAATCTTAAATCATCGCATACTTTTTTAAATCAGCGAATCATATTCTAATCATCACGAACAAAATGATCTAAACGATAATACAGTTATTAACAACTAAATTAATGTTAGTTTCTAAACTACAAATTTAATTATTTTAATTGTTATCCTACCATGTTTTAAAAATAATTATACAAAAATACAGAAAACTCACTATCGTTGATGCATAGATCCCTTCTCCTCTCTTCCCTTCCCTCTCCTCTCCTCCCCCCTCTCTCTCTTCTCCCATTTTCCCCCTTCCTTTCTTTCTCTCGGGCGAATGAGGCATGGCCGCTTGGCCGACTGCACGGCTTGGATGTAATACCCTGTAGTCGCCCAACCGTTTAGCGACTAGGGGTAAAGTCACCCAACCCCTAGTCGCCTCAACAGTTGGGCGACTAGGTCCAAGCCACCCAACCATTGGACAACATGGACTAGTTGCCCAATGGTTGGGTGACCTGACCACGTATCGCTCAACGGTTGGGCGACTAGCCCTAATCGTCCAACCGTGCAGTGACATGTGGTTAAAACCGTAAAAAAATTCGCAAGTATATTTTTGTAATTTTGAATAAAAATGATTATTTTAAAAAATTCTGAACCACATATTAAATAACGGGACCACAAGAAGGTCACAAAGGGATTATCTGGAGCCTTAGAAACCGTGGAGATGGACAATAGAACACTATATAACATAAACTTAACTCTCGTTAAAATGACACCTCCTTTTTCATGACGCCTTGGGCCCTTGAGGCACATACTTATAGTTATAAGAAGGTTACTTACATAAACACCCTTATCTGGGTCTATTGATGTAGGGGCAATTACACCTTTTCTCTTGAGACGGCCCTCTTGCATCATATGCATAGTTGTACAATTACAGGTTCTTTTTGGTGCAACGGGCTGACTAGGCCAAGGTAAAGGCCATTCCTCTAACAATAGCATCTCATAGTTAAAGAGCCTCAATTTCTGTGGGCCGAGATCATATACGTTTGTTCCTTGGCCCTTCCGTCCCATCAACCCATTGAATCATCGCCTCCTCAAATTACTGCTTCTACCAACAGTGTTGGCATGTGTGACAATCGATACCAAGTCGCACGTGGTGACGGTTTATCTTTCGGTCATGCAACATGAAGTGTCACATCAATTACGGTGTCATGCACGTCCCCTCAATTCTCACGTCCATCGCACTAGCATTAATTGGCTTTGTTGTGATGTATACAAAATCCCCATAGCTCTTCTTACTTTAGGGTATTTGCCTGCTCTCTCTACCGCTACTTACACTTTCTTTAGTCGTCGTCATCCATTTGCCGTCGAGCTTTTTACATTCGTCCTCTTGTCGCTGCTCTCTCACCTTTTGCGATGGTCCATGGAAGTGACCGAAGCGATCGTGGCAGCGCGTCGGTTTCATCAAGCAGCCATGCCGATCAACGATCGCTTCAAAGTCACCGCTGGCGAGTGATGGAGGGCGTCCAAGAAGTTCGGCGGTGTATTCGTGAACAGTTGAACACCCTTGGCCTGTCTATCGCGACGGATGAACCAGTGGAGTCGCTCGTCCGCGACAGCAAGATCTTATTCCGCGAGATCGTTTGCCTCCCTGCTAGTGACGAAGTGGCGCCACGGCTATGGGAATTATAAGACATGAAATAAATCAACAACCCCACTCTTGTTTTCCCATTTTAAATCATCCTCTGATTTCAAGAATTCATTCGTTTCTTCCAGTAATGTCCTTTTCTCCTACTCGAGAAGAATACCATTTGCCGTCGCGCCAATCATTCGAGTGTCATTTCAGCACCATATCAGCGCCCACGTCTGTATAAGCACCGGAGGCTTGGAGCCATGCAACTTTCAGTGATTCCCTCGTATCAGCGCGAACATACGCGTCACTGTGTGTGTCTCTCTCTCTCTCTAACCATGACGCATCTGGTGAAACAGAACCGAATTTTGAAAACCAAAATTCAGATTGAATTTGCATTTTGCTTTTGCTCTCTTGCTCCCTCAGCCTAATCCGCACTAATCTTGAAGCAAAGCAGCTCCTAATCCTTGTCATAGCAAAAAAAAAATCATTGCTTCAGTTCGTGAAATGCAAATAGACTTGTTAGCTGTTATTTTTGAGTTTGCTGTTGTTCAACTAAATAAATTCCGAGAACCAACTTTCAGCTAGAATTTAGTTAGGGGGCCTAGCGGTGAGATCTTGGTGGTAAATTTAGCAAAAAATCTCTGCTCTATTTACCTTAATAGGAAGGTGCCCGTGCTTACAAAGATGTTTTTACATCTTAGATGTCTTATCAAGAATATGGTTTATAAAGATGTTCTTACATCCTGAATGTCCTATCAAGAATGGCGCCAAGCATCTGGTGTCCTATGTGACAAAAAAGTCCATCAAAAAATTAAAGAGTACGTTCTATAGGACAGCGATCATACCTGCAATGCTATACGGAGCAGAATGTTAGGTGATTAAAAGGCAACATATACATAAAATGAGTGTAGCGAATATGAGGATGCTGCGGTGGATCTGTGGTCATACAAAACGGGATCGCATCTGTAATGATGATATACGTGATAGGGTGGGGGTATCACCAATTGAAGAAAAACTTGTCCAACATCGCTTGAGATGGTTTGGACATCTCCAACGGAGGTCTCCTGAGGCAGCAGTACGTAGTGTAATTTTAAGATGTACTGAAAACGTAAGAAGGGGCGAGGTAGATCAAGTTTGACATGGGAGGAAGCAGTAAAAGATACTTGAGGGATTGGAATGTATCTAAATAATTAGCTTTGGATAGGAGCGCGTGGAAGTTAGCGATCTATGTACCGGAACCATAAGGAAGTTAGGGCTAGTATTTTATGTTCTTGGCTCAGATGAAAGAATGTACGGCTTAGGGTTTTAGCATTGTAGGTTTTATTTCAAGGTTCTCACCTATTTTACCTTGAAAATATTTCATTCTTAGCCTACCCAACTTGTTTGGGACAAAAAGCTTTGTTGTTGTAATGTTGTACAGGTAACACTATATGCTACTAAATGTGGACATGCATGTGCGTAAGATAAACAAAATATTCGTAGAACGGTTTTGGATCACGTTTACTGATATGTAGCGCCCTTATTTGGTATTTCGTTATAACGTATAGGTACCTTACTAGTTCAGGATGAAAGGGAACTCAAGAAGCAGGAAAGAAAGCAGGTTAACAGAAGAAGGGGCACAGGGCAGGGCAGCATTGCGACAGCAGCCATGGTTAACGAATAGAAGCACTAGTTAACGAATAGAAAGCACTAAGCCAAGCATATGATATGCAGACGTCGTTGCGAAGAGACCTCGGGTCGGTTGATTTCAAAGCCCGCCTGCATCCCGCGCGACGCGAGCACCCTATAAAGCTGTCACCACGCTCGATTTCTTGATTCTTATCGCACTTCACCAGCGCTGCTCCGCCCAAATCCCAATCCCTCTCAGCCTTCCCCGCTTACCGCTCTCGTCGTTGCCGATAGTCTAGATGGAGCGCGACGACCTCAAAGCGCCGCTGCTTGACCCACCACCTGCTGCGGCGTCGGAGGTCGCCACTACTGCGGCGGAAGGCGAGACCGGAGCACCGCCGCCACCGCATCCTCCTCCGCCGCCGCCGCCGCCGCCGCCCGCTGTGGCGTACAAGGGCGCCACGTCTGCGGCCAAGGGCAAGAGCGCTCTCGCCGACGACGCGCCTCCTCCTCCTCCTCCGCCGCCGCCGCCGCCGCCGCCCGCTGCGGCGTACAAGGGCGCCACGTCTGCGGCCAAGGGCAAGAGCGCTCTCGCCGACGACGCCGCCTCCGCCGCAAGCTCTACCCCGCCTGATTCCGAGCCCTCCTCCTCAGGTGGGCACCAAGAAACCCACCAAGATGTTTGCGCCCAGGTGGTTGGAGAGGGTACCGGCGGGCGCACCAACGGGGAGCAGAGCAGAGGCTGGCCCATGTGGCTTCTCAGGCGGAGGCCCCCAACTTCCCCCACCCTTCCGGTGACCCAGCCACGCCAGAGCGGCGACAGCAGAGCGAAGAAGTTCAGGGATTGGCTTGAGCCCAACCTTGGGGAAATGCTTGTACGTTTCTTGAATCTTGCTTGGCTAAGTCGTTCTTGGTACGTTTCTTGAATCTCGCTTGGCTAAGTCGTTCTTGGTTTCATTTAGGATGCTAATCATTGCCTTTTATCTGAAATAGTATTTGCACCAATCTGCGATAGAATATGATGTTCTTTCCTTGAATGCTCTGTCCTACGGCATATGTGTTCCACTATCTAAGGATTTAAGTGATGGAGATTTGCTGATTTCGTTCATATCGCTAGCACTGATGCTGATGACTTTAATTACTAATCGATGATCTCATATGTTGGCCTTGACCCTTTTAGTTCATTTTTAGCATGAAAATCGCAACTCAGAACAAATGGGCTCTGCCAGTATATTGCACATTTGCATGTGGATTTGTGGACAACAGATTGTGTTGTGTACTATATCGAATGCGTTACCTTCTTATCAATTCTTGTCTGTTGTATTGGGTTATTCATATGCTCATCAGACCGACAGAAAAGGTAAAATGTGTTGCACTGATCTGGATAACACGATCATTGATGCAATCAAATATATATACCTGCATAATGGTGAATTTACTTATTAATCGGAATCTTGATGATCTCATAAAAATGTTGGCCTTGACCCTCTCGGAAAATTCTTTTGAAGAACTATGGGATGAATTCAACATATGTTGCTCCTTTGGCTCGTTTTTAGCATGTAAATTGCAAACTCTGAACAAATAGTCTCTACCAATCGAATATTGCGTGACATTGTGCAGTGTAGAGTGTAGTTTGCCAGGTCTCAAAATATATTGGATGGAATAATGTGGTTACCCTTTAGTTTGTTATCTGTTGTACATTGGCTTATTCTATATCCATCAGTCTGACAGGAGAGGTAAAATAGAAACAATTATAGCGGTAGAACGTGTAACGCCCCCGTTTCCAGGGGCGCGTACGGACACGGCACCCCGTAACTATTCACGCATGAACAGTTATGGACTGTCGCGCAAGAGTATACCATTGCATGCTAACAACAAAAGTCCAGCATATATTTGACATACGGAATAACATCCAGTTTTTACAGCGGGGCGTGCAAGCCCAAAGTATAATACATTACAAAAGACTCCAGAAACTGCTTCAAGCACGGCGGAGACCTACAGCCAAGGGTCCTCGTCGAAGAAAAGATCCTCGGGGACTTCTTCAACGGGGAGACCTTCTCCTTCGTCTTGATCCTCTAAAGGGTGGATTAAGCAAGCCGTGAGCCAAACAACCGGCTCAGCAAATCCCAAAGGGATCTTAATTTACTATATGCACGGAAAGTCAAAGGAAGGGAGTATACTTGGTTTATTACATTTGGTGGATGCAATTTTATTTGCAAACATTTTTATAAGACGGACCCAAAACTTACTCCTTAAGATCTCAGGGTTTTTCATCAAGAGTTCATTAACCAACTAACCAAGTTAAAGCATGTACAAATCTACTTAAGCTTTGCTGCTGGAATCACCCAAGTGACACAGCTCCAATAACCGGGAGCACGGCGTATTCGAATACCATTTATTTGACTCTGCAGAGTTTGCTCAGCTTTACCCACACGATCCCTCAACTCCCGCTAAAGAGTTAAGAAAACCAGGTCTTTTCACTGCTCGACTCTTTATATAGGCTCTACCCGGTAGAATTCACTCGGGTCTGGATCCCACACACACACACACACACACACACACAAGCGAAAACAGTATCCGCTTCGAGTGAACTCTACCGTTGTTAGGCATCCGTAGCACGGCCTACCTAACCTCACTGCTACCCTCCTGTAGAGTTTCAAACGAGTTGAGCAGCTAAAAGACAAGTGTTGACAAGTCAACTCCTGTGGTTGAGCGATCACTGTGACATTTGCTCAGCGTAAGGGTTTCAGTCCTTATATTTTCACATGGTCCGCAACCTCGCCAGGCCCGCGACCCAAACTGAGGTAAGCGGTGGGCGTAGACCGTCTCGCGGTTTCCCACTCACCCTTACCCTTCTCCAAACCTAGGGTAAAAGATGGGCGAAGACCGTCTCGCGGTTTCCCAACCCTTACCCTACCTTGTGCACGCCGGCACTCCCCGCTCTAAGATACGGTGTCCCATACCACCCTACCTTAGAGTCGGGTTTTCCAAATTCTATTGGCTCCACAGCCACAGCCTTATTAGTGTAACACTTTGCATGATAATAATATCCTACAATTATCTAGATTAACAGATAATTAAATCTAGGGTTTCAATGGCATGGCTACAATTTATACAGGGCATTTCATGGTGGTAGGACTAACTATATCACATGTCATTCTAAACATTTTATTTTTATTTTTGAACTAACATTTCAGAACTAGCTCAATGCAAATAACATATTAACATATTTAAACATCATAGGACACAAAATGATCAATGGATTTGGGACTTGCCGTCTATCCGGATGATCTCTGCGAGCTCGAACGTCGAAGCACCTGGATCCTGAGCCTGCTCTTGAATCTCCGGAATCTCCGACACTAGCGCAAACACGTAAAATAAATTAAATCCAGCTTGAGACTAATCAAGCGAGGCAAAATAATCTAATTAAAAAGGAATAAAATTCATAAACACTCCAAATGGGATTTTAGGAATTTTTCTGGGATGAAATTGTGGAAATGGATTTCACCAGAGGGTCTGGAATATTATTTGGAGCAAAGTGGTGAAATTTGGGAATTTTTGGAATTTTCTGTGATTTTCTGGGATTTATTTGGATTTTCTGGCATTTTGGAAATTGATAAAATCCTGGAAAATCGGATGAACAGTGCGGCCCGGCCGCTTTGCTACAGTGCGGCCCGGCACTGTGCGGCCCGCGCGGCCGAAGGCCAGCGCGGCCCAACGCGCGGCGACGCACGGCCCGCAGGCGCGCGCGCGCGCTCGGCGACGGGGCAGGCCGGCTCGGCCCACGCCCGCGCGCGCTCACGCGGCTCGGATGAGCGACGCGTGGCTCAAGCGGGTGGCGGAGATGCGGCGGGGTGAAGGGGTACGGGGAGGAGATCCAACGGAGGGGAGGGGCGGTGATTAAGATGATCCGACGGCGACGATAAAACGGAGGGGCGAAGCGGTATGCGGAGGATCGGACGGCCGACGTTAGAAGGTGGAGGTGGGATCGGTCGGCGGAGGGGCGACCACGTCGTCGTCGTCTTCCTCCAGCCGCGCACGAGCGACAGAGGAGTGGGGACGGCGGAGCTGCGGCGTTCCGGCGACGGCGATGGCCCCCGAAGGCCGGGGAGGGCTTCACCGGCTAGAGCTCGACTCGGGGAGTCCATTTTGGGCAGCTGGGAGGCAAGGGGATCAACGGGGAAGGCGGGGAACAGAAGGGGAAGATTCGGGGCCAAAGCGGCGATGGAGGTCGCCGGCGGCGAGATAGCCCAATCGGCCGCATTTACACGGTGAGGGGGACCAGGGGCTTACATTGGCGGTGGTGGCGGAAGCTGGGAGGTGGCGAGGAGGGCTGGCCACGGGAGGGTGGTTCTGGCCGGCGGTGAGCTTCGGCGCTGGGCTTCCTCGGGCGATCACCTGCCAAAAGGGGTTCACCAACATGATCAGCACACCGAGGGGATTCTCCGGACGAATGCAATTGAGAAGTGGAGGAAGGGAGAGGGAGTTTGGCTCCCGGGGGTCGCCGGCTCACAAGGCGGCAGAGGCGGAGCTCCGGGCAGCGGGGCTCCAGTCGGCGGCTCGGGGAGGTGGCTGGGAGCGGTGGGGAGGAGTTGGGGTTGCTGGGGATGCACGGGAAGCAAAAGAGAGGGAGGGGGCCAGAAGGGGGGTATTTGTACCCGGCGGAGGGAGGAGCTCCTTCGGGGAGAAGGCAACGGGAGGGCACGGGAGTCAACCGGAGTGGGCGGGGAGCTGACGGGCGTCGCCTCAGAGGGGAGAGAGCGGTGACGGGCGCTGCGTCGCGATAATGGCGACGGGACGGGAGAGGGGCAGGTGAGCGCGAGCACGGGCGGGGAGCGTGTCCGCGCGCGGGAGAAGGGGAGGCGGGGGCTGCCAGGTGGGGACGTGCGCAGAGAAGTGGCGCCGCGTGGCGCGGAGGCTCTGCGGCGGTCGGGACAGCGCGGCGGGTCGGAGCGGGGAGCTGCGGGCGAAGGGCGTCCGCGCGCGGCGGAGGGAGGGGCGGCCGCTGCCATGCGGGGCCAGGTGCAGAGGGTCGGCGACGCGTGGCGCATGAGCGCCCACGGTTTTGGACCGTGGCGGTCGGGGCAGCGCGGGCGCGAGGAGGGGATCCGAGGGCGGCGCTGTCCGCGCGCGCGGAAAGGCGGCGCGGGGCGGGCGCAGGCGCGGCGCGCGTGCGCGAGGAAAGCGGGGAGGGAGCGGGCGCCAGCGGAGGGAGAAGGAGGCGTCCGCGCGGGAGGGAGCCGGGGCGCGAGGGAAGGCGGGAAGAGAGGAGGGCGCCGGCGAAGGAAGGAAACGCCCGGCCGAAAAGGGAAGGCGGAAACGGGGAGACTTTCCCGAAAAGGAAAGTTTCCAAAAATCACCCAAAAACCGGCAAAAATTCGCAAATTTTTGGATTTTGAAATTTTGGGGTTTTTCAACCTACCCCCCTTAAAAGAATCTCGACCCCGAGATTAACTTGGTCCAGGGAGTAAGTTGGGGAAATCCCGCTGCAAATCTGATTCTCGTTCCCAAGTGGACTCATTCGCTGTGTGGTTCTTCCACTGCACTCTGCAAAATCTGACGTTCTTGTTTCTGAGCTGCCTTTCTGATGTTTCAAGTATTTGTAGTGGTTCTTCAGCATATGTGCAGTCATCTTGCAATTCTATATCTGACAATGGCACTTCATCTGTTGGTTGGCGTAGACACTTCCGAAGCTGGGATACGTGGAATACGTTGTGAATTCTGGATAAGTTGGGCGGAAGCTGCACTTGATAAGCTACTTCCCCAACTCTTCCAATTATCTGAAACGGTCCCACATATCTTGGAGCTAATTTGCCTTTGACTTGAAATCTCTTGACTATTTTGAATGGGGTAACTTTGATGTATACATAATCTCCAACTTCGAAACTCAAATCTTTCCTGCGGTTATTTGCATAGCTCTTCTGTCGATCTTGTGCCATTCTGAGTCTGTCTCTGACAATTTTGACATGTGCTTCTGCATCTTGAGCAATCTGGGGACCAATAAGTTGCCGTTCTCCTGTTTCTGTCCAATTCAGTGGAGTCCTGCATTTTCTGCCATAAAGTGCTTCAAACGGTGCCATTTGAATGCTGGCTTGATAGCTGTTGTTATATGAGAACTGAGCAAATGGTAGGCAGGTGTTCCATGTTGCTCCATACACTATTGCACAAGCTCTCAACATGTCTTCTAAAATCTGGTTGGTTCTCTCTGTCTGTCCATCTGTCTGTGGGTGATATGCTGAGCTGAAATTCAGATCGGTGCCCATGGCTTCATGCAACTTTTCCCAGAACTTGGATGTAAACTGGGCTCCTCTATCTGACACAATCTTCTTCGGAACTCCATGCAACGTCACAATTCTGGTCAAGTACAACTCGGCAAGTTTATCCTTCCCATAAGTTTGCTTGATCGGGAGGAAATGAGCCACCTTGGTCAATCTATCAACAATGACCCAAATAGCATCATATCCCTCACGAGTCTTGGGAAGTCTAGTGATGAAGTCCATGCCAATGCTATCCCATTTCCATTCGGGAATTGGTAAAGGTTGTAACAATCCCGATGGTTTTTGGTGGTCTATCTTGATCTGCTGACAGACATCACATTTAGCTATATATTCTGCCACCTCTTTCTTCATTTGGTTCCACCAATATCTTTTCTTCAAATCTTGATACATCTTTGTGCCTCCTGGATGAATTGAGAATTGAGAGGAGTGGGCTTCAGCTAAGATCAGCTCTCTCAACTCTTTCTTGTCGGGTATGCAATAGCGACCACGGAAGGTAAGGATTCCATGTTCGTCTATAGCATACTCTGATGAATTTTCTCCTTGAATATCCTTTTTCAGTTTTTGAATCTCTTCATCTTCATCCTGGGCTGCTTTAATCCGGTCTGGCAACAGTGGTTGAATCTCTAAGGCCGCTTCTTCACCTTGTTCTGTGATTACCAAGTTCAGCTGTAATATATCTCTCTGCAACTCTGGTGGGTACTCTGATTGACTGCCTTTGTTTGGGCGAGCCTTGCGGCTAAGTGCATCAGCAACTACGTTTGCCTTGCCTGGGTGATACTGGAGATCAATATCATAATCTTTAATCAGTTCTAACCATCTGCGCTGTCTCATGTTCAACTCTGGCTGGGTGAATAGGTACTTCAAACTCTTGTGATCTGAGAATATCTCACAACGATTTCCTAGCAGGTAGTGCCGCCAAATTTTGAGGGCATGCACCACAGCTGCTAGTTCCAAGTCATGTGTGGGATAATTCTCCTCATGTGGCTTCAACTGTCTTGATGTATAGGCAACAACTTTTCCGTCTTGCATAAGCACACAACCCAAACCTTGCTTTGAGGCATCGCAGTAAATTTGAAACTCCTTCTCTGGATTGGGTAATATCAGCACTGGTGTTGTTGTCAACTTGGTCTTCAACATCTGGAAGCTTTCTTCGCATGCATTAGTCCATGTGAACGGCTTGTCCTTCTTCAACAATTGAGTGAGTGGACGAGATATTCTTGAGAAACCTTCTATGAATCGGCGATAATAACCCGCCAATCCTAGGAAGCTTCTCACTTCAGTCACTGTCTTAGGCTGTTTCCATTCCATCACTGCTGAAATCTTTTCTGGATCGACTTTCACTCCATCTTCAGTTATAACATGACCCAAGAAAGCGACTTCTCTCAACCAAAAACTGCATTTATCAAATTTTGCATATAATTTATGCTCTCTCAATCTGGTCAAAACCATATGCAAATGCTGTCTGTGCTCTTCTTCACTCTTGGAGTATATCAGAATATCATCAATGAAAACAATCACAAATCGATCCAATTGGTCCATATGCACCAGGTTCATGAGATTCATGAAATACGCTGGCGCATTAGTCAAACCAAAGGGTACGACCGTGAACTCAAACAATCCATATCTGGTAATGAAGGCGGTCTTCTCTCGATCTTGCTCTCGGATCTTGAGCTGGTGATAACCCGAGCGCAAGTCGATCTTGGAGAACACTTTGGCTCCTCTAAGTTGATCGAACAGATCATCAATTCTTGGAAGGGGATACTTGTTCTTGATAGTGACAGCATTCAAACCTCTGTAATCCACACACATTCTCAATTCGCCATTCTTCTTTTTCACAAACAGTGCTGGGGCTGACCACGGTGAAGTGCTGGGTCGAATGAATTCTTTCTCTTGTAACTCATCTAACTGCTTCTTCAGCTCTTTCAATTCGCTAGCTGACATTCTGTATTGGTGCTTGGCAATTGGCTTGGTACCAGGTACCAACTCTATTGCAAGTTCTACTTGCCTGTCAGGGGGTCTACCTGGTAATTCTTCGGGGAATACATCAGGGTACTCTTGTACTATTGGCACTTGGTCAGGTGTAGCTGCTATCATGTTAATCATACGTTTCTTGGCATCTTTCAGCACTTTTCGATCTGTCTCTACTACTGTTTTCTGACCTTCAGAGTTAATCAATGACACTGTTTTGACCTCGCAATCTACCTTGCCTTTATTTCTGGCCAACCAGTTCATGCCCAAGATGGCATCTAACCCGGACATGTCTAACTGCAACAAGTCGGCTCTAAAGTCTACCCCTTGGATTTTTATGTTAAGTCCCGCACACCCACGGTGGGACTCCATTCTAACCCCAGGGGTTTCCACCACATAAGGTCTTGGCAAAGTAACAGAAGGTAATTTATTTCTTGCAGCAAAACTCTTTGAAATAAAAGAATGCGTTGCACCAGGGTCAAATAAAATCAATGCGGGTATGGAATTGATTGGGAACATACCGGCAATGATGTCACTTGCACCAGCGGCATCCTCTGCAGATACATGGTTCACTCTGGCATAGAAAGTGGGTCTGACATTGCTTCTGCCTCTGCCTCTGCCTGTAGCTGAGAAATTTGCAGTGCCTGCAGGTGACTGAGGGTTGGTTGCTTTAATCTGCAGATATCCTCCTTTGGGGGTACTGGGGGATGTCTGTGACTTGACCTCCTGCTGCTGCTGGTTTTGAACTTGTAGCTTGGCTGCATCTGATGGCAAATTCTTCCTAGGACACTGGTCTCTGTAGTGCCCTACCTCGCCGCAGTGGAAACATGCGTTTGACCTTCGCGGGCAGCCACTAGCCAGGTGATTCCCACCACAAGTGGGACACTTGAGAGCCAATGGTAGGGGGGAAGCATAATGCTGAGTCTGGTTGGATTGGTTCCTCGGCATCATCACATACTGTCGGGAGGATGGGGATCGATATGAAGAAGATCCCGATGTCCTGGCTCGTTGAGTGGTGTGTGACGATGACTGCGATTTATGTGCCGCCTTGCGTTTTCTATAGTCTTCCATCTCACTTCTGGCTTCTTCGGAGGTGATCAAGCCATCAACCATATCATTCAGATCCTTGAACTTCAAAGCTGAAATGTGGAATCTCAAGGACTGCTGTAACCCTGCACGGAACTTGTTCATTTTCTTGTCCTCACTATCAACATCCTCAGGGGCAAATCTTGAGAGATGGTTAAATTGGTGCAAATACTCCATCACAGTTCGGCCACCTTGTTTAAGCGCCAAAAACTCCCGGCGCTTTGCTTCCATAATGCCATCAGGGATGTGGGCCTTGCGGAAGGCCTTGGTGAAATCTTCCCAACTAATCTCTCTGTTCTGCAGTATGCGTTGATAGTTGATCCACCAGGTCGCTGCTGCACCCTGCAACTGGTGGGATGCAAATAAAACCTTCTCTTTATCATCGCACCGCACAGTCTGGAGTTTTCTCTCCACATCTGCCAGCCAATCTTCAGCAACCATAGGATCAGCGGTTGTGGAGAAAGTGGGTGGACGTGTTTTTAGAAAGTCATTCCATCGGGAGGAAATTGGAGCACCGTCCCGAGGAACATTTCCTCCACCCTGTACTCCTGAAGATCCGGTGGCGATCTGTTCAATCAATTTGGCCTGTTGATCCAACACTCGCAGTATGTTCTGCTCTCCTTGGTATCGATTCTTTTCTAACATTGCAATAACATCAGCAAGTGTGTTCTGGTCGGTGGCAGGTGCACCCTGCCGGCTGGTCTGACCCGTCTGCTCTGCTGGCTCCATCTGTTGATTGGGAACTTCAGGTTAGCTTTGCAGCGGCTTTGGCAATCAAGAACAGATAAGTAAGACTTAGAATTTTCAAGGCAAGTATAGGACGAAAAGATAAGAACGAGAGCGAAAGGGGACAGAAGAAAGCTTTGAACACAGGAAGAACATACTGATAATTAAACAAGCAACATAAAAGATTAGTTAACATAAACTTACGATAAAGCAAGTGGTACGCAGACCACTTAGGGTTCGAGTTACACTTGCATTACATAACAAAAGTACAGCTATTACAAAAGGTCAGGCTACCACTAGCGTACAGCGTCTACTCCTCCCTGTCCCCGGGTGCTGGAAGGGCAAGCGGGGCTGCGGGGCGGAACCGGGCACGGTACTGCGCCGCAGTCATCCGGCGCTTGGGCCTAGACTGCACCGAAGCACAAGAAGAGTGAACGCTGGGCGACTCCGCACTGTCTGAACCCTCTGCTGCCTCCTGGGCCTCATAGCGGAGGAGGGACTCCCGGAGGCGCTGAACCTCCTCACGAGTGTCCCACAACTGCCTCTGCCAGACTCTGGCCTCCTCGACGGCTCTGTCGTAGCTGGCGACCTGCTGCGCCATAAGGGTGGCGATACCCGCTAGGCGGGGATCGTCATCCTCACCGAACCTAGGGACTATAAAGTCCCCAAAGTGCGGACGCGGCACCAGGTCAAAAGGCGTCCCTGCTAGCTCCTGGTGGTAGTAGTCCCTGAGATAGAGCGCAGCCTTCAGAGCCACGTCCTGAACAGCATCCTCATCGTCCACCCGTCGGGCGGTGAACCTCCGCTTCCTGTCTGGGCGGACAGGCAAGGGATCGAGGACCACCCAAGCCTTGTACTCGTAGAACTGGTCCTGGCGGAACTGTCCCTCAGCGTAGATCACTGGGCCGTGGTTTCCTCTCGCTCCGAGGTATCGTCGCATTTCCCACAACTTGTGGTGCCATCCATCCCTACGGTCGGGGCGGGAGAAAACGAGGCGCACCATCTGCCGGAAACGAAATTTTGAAGTTAGACAAGTAAGACAGTAAACATTTGCGAAAATTAAAATTTAAGCAGAAATAAACTAAGACAGGAAAGTAGCAAAAAGAGAGAAACAAGACAGCAATAATACTTATATTTTTCATAAACTCTTTTTATGCCGTAAATTAATTTTTGCGATAAAATCGCTTCCTAGACAGCCTTAGGTCTCAACCTACGGTCAAAGAGCCTGCTCTGATACCACTTCTTGTAACGCCCCCGTTTCCAGGGGCGCGTACGGACACGGCACCCCGTAACTATTCACGCATGAACAGTTATGGACTGTCGCGCAAGAGTATACCATTGCATGCTAACAACAAAAGTCCAGCATATATTTGACATACGGAATAACATCCAGTTTTTACAGCGGGGCGTGCAAGCCCAAAGTATAATACATTACAAAAGACTCCAGAAACTGCTTCGAGCGCGGCGGAGACCTACAGCCAAGGGTCCTCGTCGAAGAAAAGATCCTCGGGGACTTCTTCAACGGGGAGACCTTCTCCTTCGTCTTGATCCTCTAAAGGGTGGATTAAGCAAGCCGTGAGCCAAACAACCGGCTCAGCAAATCCCAAAGGGATCTTAATTTACTATATGCACGGAAAGTCAAAGGAAGGGAGTATACTTGGTTTATTACATTTGGTGGATGCAATTTTATTTGCAAACATTTTTATAAGACGGACCCAAAACTTACTCCTTAAGATCTCAGGGTTTTTCATCAAGAGTTCATTAACCAACTAACCAAGTTAAAGCATGTACAAATCTACTTAAGCTTTGCTGCTGGAATCACCCAAGTGACACAGCTCCAATAACCGGGAGCACGGCGTATTCGAATACCATTTATTTGACTCTGCAGAGTTTGCTCAGCTTTACCCACACGATCCCTCAACTCCCGCTAAAGAGTTAAGAAAACCAGGTCTTTTCACTGCTCGACTCTTTATATAGGCTCTACCCGGTAGAATTCACTCGGGTCTGGATCCCACACACACACACACACACACACACACACAAGCGAAAACAGTATCCGCTTCGAGTGAACTCTACCGTTGTTAGGCATCCGTAGCACGGCCTACCTAACCTCACTGCTACCCTCCTGTAGAGTTTCAAACGAGTTGAGCAGCTAAAAGACAAGTGTTGACAAGTCAACTCCTGTGGTTGAGCGATCACTGTGACATTTGCTCAGCGTAAGGGTTTCAGTCCTTATATTTTCACATGGTCCGCAACCTCGCCAGGCCCGCGACCCAAACTGAGGTAAGCGGTGGGCGTAGACCGTCTCGCGGTTTCCCACTCACCCTTACCCTTCTCCAAACCTAGGGTAAAAGATGGGCGAAGACCGTCTCGCGGTTTCCCAACCCTTACCCTACCTTGTGCACGCCGGCACTCCCCGCTCTAAGATACGGTGTCCCATACCACCCTACCTTAGAGTCGGGTTTTCCAAATTCTATTGGCTCCACAGCCACAGCCTTATTAGTGTAACACTTTGCATGATAATAATATCCTACAATTATCTAGATTAACAGATAATTAAATCTAGGGTTTCAATGGCATGGCTACAATTTATACAGGGCATTTCATGGTGGTAGGACTAACTATATCACATGTCATTCTAAACATTTTATTTTTATTTTTGAACTAACATTTCAGAACTAGCTCAATGCAAATAACATATTAACATATTTAAACATCATAGGACACAAAATGATCAATGGATTTGGGACTTGCCGTCTATCCGGATGATCTCTGCGAGCTCGAACGTCGAAGCACCTGGATCCTGAGCCTGCTCTTGAATCTCCGGAATCTCCGACACTAGCGCAAACACGTAAAATAAATTAAATCCAGCTTGAGACTAATCAAGCGAGGCAAAATAATCTAATTAAAAAGGAATAAAATTCATAAACACTCCAAATGGGATTTTAGGAATTTTTCTGGGATGAAATTGTGGAAATGGATTTCACCAGAGGGTCTGGAATATTATTTGGAGCAAAGTGGTGAAATTTGGGAATTTTTGGAATTTTCTGTGATTTTCTGGGATTTATTTGGATTTTCTGGCATTTTGGAAATTGATAAAATCCTGGAAAATCGGATGAACAGTGCGGCAGAGGCGGAGCTCCGGGCAGCGGGGCTCCAGTCGGCGGCTCGGGGAGGTGGCTGGGAGCGGTGGGGAGGAGTTGGGGTTGCTGGGGATGCACGGGAAGCAAAGGAGAGGGAGGGGGCCAGAAGGGGGGTATTTGTACCCGGCGGAGGGAGGAGCTCCTTCGGGGAGAAGGCAACGGGAGGGCACGGGAGTCAACCGGAGTGGGCGGGGAGCTGACGGGCGTCGCCTCAGAGGGAGAGAGCGGTGACGGGCGCTGCGTCGCGATAATGGCGACGGGACGGGAGAGGGGCAGGTGAGCGCAAGCACGGGCGGGGAGCGTGTCCGCGCGCGGGAGAAGGGGAGGCGGGGGCTGCCAGGTGGGGACGTGCGCAGAGAAGTGGCGCCGCGTGGCGCGGAGGCTCTGCGGCGGTCGGGACAGCGCGGCGGGTCGGAGCGGGGAGCTGCGGGCGAAGGGCGTCCGCGCGCGGCGGAGGGAGGGGCGGCCGCTGCCATGCGGGGCCAGGTGCAGAGGGTCGGCGACGCGTGGCGCATGAGCGCCCACGGTTTTGGACCGTGGCGGTCGGGGCAGCGCGAGCGCGAGGAGGGGATCCGAGGGCGGCGCTGTCCGCGCGCGCGGAAAGGCGGCGCGGGGCGGGCGCAGGCGCGGCGCGCGTGCGCGAGGAAAGCGGGGAGGGAGCGGGCGCCAGCGGAGGGAGAAGGAGGCGTCCGCGCGGGAGGGAGCCGGGGCGCGAGGGAAGGCGGGAAGAGAGGAGGGCGCCGGCGAAGGAAGGAAACGCCCGGCCGAAAAGGGAAGGCGGAAACGGGGAGACTTTCCCGAAAAGGAAAGTTTCCAAAACTTTCCTTTTGGAGTCGGTGGAGTCGGGAGTCGGCGTTGGTGAAGTCCGGTGCCGGCGCTGTCCAGGGGCGGCGTGGCAGTGGTGCTTCCCGTACGCCGGCGACGGCGCTGTCCAGGGGCGGCGTGGCAGTGGTGCTTCCCGTCACTGGCTGCGCCCCCTCGCTAGATCGGATTAGGGTTTTCGGTGGGGTGGTGCTGGCTCCGTTCAACCTCGTTAAAAGAGCCGCCGGCCCCCCACCTTTATATATGGCGCAGTGTGACAGGGGCCCACCAACCATTAGGGTTGGGCGCCCCCGATCAGGGCGCGAGCTCAAGGCCCGGTAGGCCGTTGGGCCTACCGGGGTGGAGATCATCCTATCAGTGTAGAGTGTAGTTTGCCAGGTCTCAAAATATATTGGATGGAATAATGTGGTTACCCTTTAGTTTGTTATCTGTTGTACATTGGCTTATTCTATATCCATCAGTCTGACAGGAGAGGTAAAATAGAAACAATTATAGCGGTAGAACGTTTGATAGTCACATCGTTTTTATCTCACTGCTCTATTGTCTTTGACTGCTGTGCAGCCTGATAGCCTTGTCACCAAGAGGCTCGCTGCATTTGGTTTTGTGCTGTATGGGGTTGTTTCCATTCTCTCCAACACCCCGAGCCTCATGAAGGATGCAGGTGTCTCGGTGGGACTTCGGCGGGCTGTCTTGCTCTGCGTTGGATTGATCTGGATACTAGCCAGTATTGGAGTTCCTTGCACACTATTTGGAAGAAGTAGGTTGGAACATCACGTGTCTCAACATACTGCTCATCTTGGTCTGCTCGGGATCACCTTGCTTATTAGCCTTCACATCGGATGGATGCTGCCCAACAACTTCTGGAGGCCAGATGGTGATTATCTTAGCTTTTGGTCGGCAGGAGGGTTCGTATTCTTGTTGTCCTTAGGCGTCATTGGGCACGTTGCCTCATGGGCCGTGGTAAATACCTTTTCTTGTTCTTTTGTTTGTTTGTTCAAACTACTCTATAAGTGATTCTATAGCTATAAATGGTGTGCACGATTGCATTGGATGCAGAGCTTGGTTTCGGGCGAGGAGAGCACGAAGCCATCAGCATCAGCTTGAGCAGATATGACCACTCTGATTCGCTTGTCCTGGTAAATTCTTACGAACTGTTTCTTCTGTTGTTTTGTCTGTTTACACTAATTGGAATGCGATGTTTTACGCAGAATTTACACTGGAATGTTGGTGCGTTTTGGGGGAGAATTGAGCAAGGTGTGAATGCATGAGGATACTGCTGACTGACTACAGGAAAGGGAGAGTGAATTCTGTTGACGTGTTGAGTCTAGAGGCTGGGAGAGCTATACTGTGGAAGTCTGAATAGAGCATGATTTTTTGCCTTTTTTTTTTTTGAGACCGAGAGTAGGATACTCTGTTGCCTTGCTGAGATCATTCAAGGAGAGAAACTGTGAATGTGTACCGTACTAGATGATTTTGTTCGATTTGTATCTCCTCGGTCGTAAAACATATATTTTTCTTGCTCTAATTCGGTTGCTTGCTTAGTTGCTTTTACCATGAGAAATTGGTAATTTCCCAGTGGGGCCAGATAATTCATCGCCACTTAAGATTTATTTCACTGGAAGCTCGTTTGATGTTTCAATACTTTAAGGGGAGTGTACCACTACCGATTACTGTATATGTGGGAGGAAGCGACATGTGTGACCGCATCATGCGGTCATGATGGGGTGCAAAAAAGCTATTAGGGTCCAAAATTACTTCAATTACACTCGTTAATTGGTTAAACATTGAATAAGTTGATTTTAGATTAAATTAAATTTTGGTTTGGTTCGATTCTAAAAATGCTTCCCAACTATTTGATAATATAATATTGAATCAAACTATATTAATTTTAGAAAAAAAAAAACTAATAAAACGAGAACAAGACGCCATATCTATCCTATATTAATTTTAGAGGAAAAAAAACTCGATAACCTGGTTCGATATCCATCCGGCCGGTGTCATCTACTCATCCTGCACGGCCCAAATCGTCCGCAAGGCAGCAGATGCACGGAAGGAAGCCCATCGGCGGCGGGGCCCGTGACGGAAACGTGAGACAATCAATCCGAGCAGATTAGTCTCCCCGGGCCATACTACACATACGAGCAGGAGCAGACTATTTATTAATCTCGCCCTCGCGTCCGTACGTACGTCCTCCCTTGACCTACGTACTCAGTAGATGGCGACCGATCTCGACGTGCCCACCGGCGGCGCGCGTATGGCCCTTGCCGACGACGCCACGGCGGTCCGCCGCATGGAGGAAGGCGATGGCGGGGTGGCCCTCGGCTACCCGCTCATCCAAGGCCGCGACGGGAGGCCGGCGGCCGTCGGTTACCCGCTGGCCGAGGAGCCACAGCCGTCGACGCCCGAGACCGACACAAGTTGCTGCACGCCCGACTGCAAGATGTTCATGCAGGTACGAGTCTGACTTACATTATATTACTACAGGTATTATTAATCTTCACGTTAATTAACGTCGTTTATGACACCTTGATCGTCATTCGCATCGCTTCATGCACGCCCGACTGCAAGAAGCTGTTGCTCGATGAGGACGGTTTATTATTTGTGGTTTTAGCTAGTAACTTGGGGCTCTAAACGGCGATGTCGGGTTCATATCGAATTGGCTTCAGCGTGTCGAATATTGGGTTACATGTTTCTGTGTCGGAAATTGAATTTGCTCGTAGTTTTATGTTACACGTTCATGTATAATGCTTTAGGATATTTCTAATTAGTGTTATCTTAACTATCTCTTACTTATATTAAGTGGGTAAAATCCTATGTGGAAAAGAGAGGAGGTGATGAGAGATAATATACTGTCCTTTATGCAGCATATGGCTTAGCCTGTAAACCAATGCGAATAGTGAGAGGTTGTGACATATGATGTTATGGTAAAAATACTATAAAATAGTTAGAGAAATTATTTACTATTAGAAAGCTTATATCTATTGCTGTCTCTAAATGAAGTAGAAACCTTAAAAACAATTTTAAGGGGTAAACTATTGTATATATTCTTATAGTACCAAAAGAACGTTGAATAATCATCAATAAGCATAACTAGTGTATGGAGATCATCCCCTTTGGTACGATAACCACCTAATTATTATCTTTAAGCACTATATTTAATGCATGCATGTAGAGAATATATATATACATATATAAAGTATAAAGGGAACATCACACTAATTTTATATTAGAACATAAAATACGTTCTATATTTATAGACAAGATTATTTAAAAAACAATTACGGATGAGGGTGGTGAAACAGAGAGAGCAGTATTTTGAATGAATCCGGCACGATGAATGTAACACCTCTGCTCTATTATTGCAGGCCTTTATGATTGTCGTCGGGTTCGTATTGCTTACCGAGTTCTTCCTGTGCGTGATTTTTCAGTCGGCTCCGAGCCCTGTCACTTTGTTAATATCCTTGCCTATCGTGTTCTTGGTGTTTGCTGCGTCCTTTGTTGGATGTCTCGCGATGATAGTATGCTGCGCTGATAACCAAAAAAAAGTCGGCTCCAAGATTCCAGGCTAGCCCCGGAGCAGTCAATGGGCTGGAATGGAAGGTCGCAGACTCCTTCCCGGGCGCCTCTTTTTTTCTCCTTTTACGACACTCTCTCCACTTTATAGTATATGTTCAATGTATTAAGAATTAGTGCAGTTAATATAATTTCTCCTAGTTAATGATGTGAAAGATGTAAGTGGCTGGAAATCATCATTTAGTAGTTGAGGCAAGCAATGTCCAATTCCATCAACAACAAAGTGCTATTTTGCGATACGCACGCTCATACGACATCATTGATAAGGGTACTTCCAACGATCTAACTTACTTGATATTTAGTTTATGCCATGTTTTCTTTTGTGAGGTGGAATAGTAAGAGGGAAGACAGAAGATGCTTGATAGTAAGTCTTTTTAGGAAACCATGTTTTTAGTAGTGACTAGTTATGCAGCGGGAGCCTAGTTTTGATATCTATGCCATGTTATTTTTTTGCTTTTAAACGGTTTTTGGCTTCTCTCAGCAATCACTATCTATTAAACTAATAAATTAAAATCAAAAGTTATAAACCATAGCATAAAAGAACAGCTCCTTAGCCTATGCCATGTCAATTTTTTGATGAGAGGGGATATAGGGTCAGTTCTTTTTTATTGGAGCGTATAGCTTTTGGTTGTGGCTTGTGACTTTTAGGCTATTTGTGGGAGAGATTACATAGTAACAGAAACTCACTTGCGGTTTTTACCGATATAAATGAAGTCAGTACCATATATACTATAAATAACTAGTATGTCCTATCTTAAAAAGATACTCCGCTTAAAAGTAGTTACTGTAAAAGAACAAGGCATAGAGACAGAAGAGAGAATCATCCCCAGCATTATTAGCGGGGGGGTTCCGGCCAGCCCGTTCGGCCACGTCGCCCCCGCCCGCGCTCCGGCCGGCGCGTGGCGGCGGAATTCCCGTACGGCCGGGGGAGGCAATTCCCTTGTGTTTTTCGGAAATTACGTAGAGATCCTTTTTTTCTCGCGAAAAGGTCATTTTTCGTCGCGAAAAGGTCCCTGGCGGTTTTTTTGCTGCAATTTTTCCTGAAAACACCCCTCCAATTTGCAGGATAGCGCCCCGCGGTTTTCTAAATTGCGTACGGCTCCTCGTTTCGTTACATACGGATCCTCGATTTTTTACGAAAAGACCCTTTAGCTTTTCCGAAAATACGCATGTGCCCTCAGTTTTTTAAAAAAAACTCATCACGGATCATCGCCTCTTTTAGTTCGGTACACACGGTGGTTGACGCGGCGTTGCGCCACGCCTACGAGACTAGTATGCTTGATACTCGTGCAAGTATAGTCTTTTTAAGAAACCAACATTTTAGTAGTGACTAGGTTATGCATTAGGAAGCTTGTCACTTATTTTATGGGCTCATCTCTATCACTACCATATCATTCATTGGGGAGCTTATTACTAATTAATGCACCGTGAGTTCTAGTAACAAGCTTTAGTATCAATGACGGTGGTTCCTCAAATCCAACCTACAAACCTTTAGGAGTGCCCTGAAAGCCTCTCATATTGCTATCAAAAATCATCAATTTAATAGCCTCTCTCTCTCTCTTTTTTTGCGTGACATACTACCCCTATTACGCCAGGGGGAAACACCGCGCGGAGGGAGCAGCCACGTCAGCCCGCGAGCCCGTCCGGCCGGCGCGTGGCCAGGGAAATTTCGGTACGGTCAGGGGAGCGTTTTTGCAAAAAAGTCCCTGCGTTTTTCCGAAATTACGTTAAGGTCCTTTTTCCTCGCGAAAAGGTCCCTGCCAGTTTTTTAGCCCCTCCACTTTGCACGATAGCCCCCCCGCGATTTTCGAAATTGCGCACGAGTCCTCGTTTGTTTACGTACAGGTCCTCAATTTTTTACGAAAAAACCCTTTAACTTTTTAAAAAATACGCATGTGCCCTCGATTTGTTTTAAAAAAACTCCTCACCAATTATCACCTCTTTTACTTTGGTGCATACGGTGGCTGGCGCGGCGTGACGTGGCGCCGCGCCTATTAGGCTAGTTGCATTAATGGAGAGAGCAAGATACAAAAGTGGCCTAGAAAGGCCAGCGACCCACCTGAGTAAAAATAGTCGGACGCGTCACAGACCAATTTGAGACCCTACCACGTAACTCTCGTATTATTGATAGCAGCACTGCATTGGAGCCCCAACCCAACTTGTACATGTCAACTCATCAAGAATTTACAGCCTTTTTATTTTTTTTACTTTACTTATGATTTATAGTATAATAATTATCTTTTAAACGAAATATCTTTTTAAGATGAAGTCTATTAATCGATTGTAGTATATATTGTATTAATAAATTTAACTATACCGGTCAAAATTGCACGCGACTGTCTCTCTTCGTACTCTCTCACGCGAACAGTCAGAATTCAAAACCCATAAACTATAAGCTGCAGTTGAAAATATAACTCATCAAGAATTTACAGCAATCTGATCAAAGCGGGCGCAATTTTGGGCAACAATAGGGAACGTGTACTTGAAACAACCCAAAATTTCAGAAGATTGAAATTTTTCTTTAGAATTTGATTCCTTGAGTTTTTTCAGCCAATTCTGCTTCAAGCCACCCCATCCATGCTCCAAGATTCGTGCAGCTTTGCCCCCAGGACCGAAGGATTTGGCGGCACTGTTCATCGTCCTCAAAAATCGGCCGCCGTCCCAATTTTTCGTCACTGCCGAACTCCCTCTCGCTCTCCCGCGTCTTCTCGAGCCCGCCCGTCACTGCCACCTCTGCAGCCTGCCTGACAACAGTACACGCTCCCCTAACACCTCTTCTTGGCCGGCACTACACCGAAAAACCCACGATGGCGGACCCGCGATCCTGTTGGGCCCGCGGCAGCAGCTGCTGAAGGCGACACCGATGGCGGACCACACGATCCTGCCGGACCTCCAGTCGGCCGGAGTCCGTGGAGGTGGATCCCCATGGAGCGCCGCCACGAGCCCGACTTCCCCGGCCACGCCGAGCCCATCGTCAGGCCAAAGATTACCACTCCCGCCATCGCCACCGCGAGATGACGGCGGCGACGACGGCAGCCACGACGCCGCCCCGGTCGGTGGTCTCGTCCTACTCCAACCCAGGCCCATGCGGGCCACGAAGGGAGGGCCTCCGCCGTCGAGCCACGGCGGCAGCATCCGCGACGACGACGAAAGCCTGACGAGCTGCCCGGCGTTCGGCGTGCCCAACTACATGACGCCCACGCGGTCGTGCCTCTTTCGTTTTTGAGGGGTCAGTGGCTGTGATGTAAATGCGGTGACGAGTCCATCGAACTGATGCTGCATGCATGCGTTCATTTGTGCGTTCTTTGTCATGCCATGCTTTGCTCGGTGTTGGAAAATTCATGCCTCAAGATTCTGTGTGTTTTTTAGATAAAAGATATAAAATCTGACCTCTATATCCACTTGGGATATATACAATCAAAAGTTATACGAGCTCTTAGGCTCAAAGTCTCAACACTGAGGAGTACACAACAGTAAGAATCAGAACTTAAGGACTATGAAAAAACTAGAAAGACTAAGCTTCAGAACTTCTTCTCCGTCCTTACTTTCAACCAAGCCCCTAACCTTCTCCAACTGAGCCACCCTAACTTCGGTCTACCTTGCGTGAAGATGAATCTCCGAGGCGACGTCTCCGAAGAGGCGACGAGGGTCGCCGACGCCGTCCGCCTCACCGAGACAAGGCTTTCACCTAGAGAACAGTAAACATGAGGGCTATGGAGATTCTGCGTGTTAACTTCCTTCCTTCGACGTTTCACCAATGTACATATGTACCCATCCTGTACGTAGGAAAAATTGTCATTGTTCAATGAAAGAGCCTGCCACATTGTTTTTACGACTAATAAAAAAGTTAGTTGTAGCCTAATCAGTCTAATCAGTAAACATAATGATCATGGTGCGTTCGATAATGACGGGGATATATATGTCACGAGCTCAACAACATGTTGTATTCCTGTATTGGAGCGTTTGACATCTCAAAATGAAAATACATACTGAAGGTTTTAACACCCCTAGTAGCTAGTTGTCACATTGAGCTTGAAAAACAGGTCCCACTCGTTCTTCCTGACCACAAGGGCTGTACCACTGGGTGGATGTGGCAGGCCACTTAGGCACTGTTTAAACAACCTTTTACTTTTGACCTTTAGTTAAGTTGAAGATGGCATCTTTTCAATGTGATTTTTATAAGTTATTTGTAGAAATTTATATAGAAATTAATTTAAACGGAATAATTTTTCAATACGAATATCTTTTACTCTCTAAATCTCTTCCGCAATCAACCAAAAGTCAAAAAGACTTGCAAACCATATAACACTTTTGAAGAGGGCTTCAGAGGCTGGTCAGGAGCATAGTCTGGCAAGAAAAAGCACTAGCACTGGCCTGTCCAAGTGTGGATCGGGCCTAAAGTGCAGACCAGGGAAGTGACTGGACCAGGCCATACAGCCCAAAATTTGGTCTTTTCACCCCTACGCCACGACACCTCAGTTTTCACTCCGCCGCGCTCGCTGGCGCCGCCCGCCTCCATGCCGCGGGAAGTCAGGCCACCGAACGAAGATTCTCAAAAACAGCCGCGGGAATTTAAAATCTTTGCGCGCGCTCTTATGAATCGCACCACCCCCACGCGCGCGCTCTTATTCCCCATTTCGGCGCCTCCTCCTCGTCTCCTTTAATCCTCTCGCGCGCCCCCCCCAAAAGAAGGCAAAACCTGGAGAGGGAGAGAGAGAGAGAGAGAGATCTGAGAGGGAGAGGGAGAGGAAATCGGGTCCTTCTCCGCTGCTCCTGAAGCCAGGTGGGATTCTCACGTCTTCCTCCGAGCGCCGGTTTGGGAGGTAATGGCCGCCGCGTCTCCTTTGCCGGCCAAGCCTATCTTGTCTCGCTGCCTTCTCTCATCTTGGATTCTTGAGGTTTTGTTCCTGTGGGTTATTTTTGTCCGATTTTTGGGCGTTGTTTCGATTTCCGTTGTAAGAGTTTGATCCTTTTTCTTTGCTGTACCGAACAGATGTTAATAGATCCTACGAGTTGATTTGTGGGTAGGGAAGTTGGGGTCTGAGGACTCACAGCAAAACCTAATTTGATGCCTCCGTAAACATTGCACTTGTTCCAAGAACGCTAATTTAGCTGTTTCTCCGTGTTCGTTTATCTTGATCCAGGTTGAGTGGAGTAGACGGTTGTTTGTTGAAGAGGTTGGGTAGAGGAATGTGCTGCCGTTCCTGAGCCAGCAGTTGCAAGAACCGAGCCCTCGATTTCGAGACCTTAACCTAACCATTGCCGTTTCTCACAATGGAAGGCGACGGCATGGTTCTTGGTGTTGCGCACTCCGAAGCCCCAAACCACAATGACACCGAGCCGCGCGATGGGTTGGGGCAATCGCAAATGCAAGTCGATGGTCCAGTTGTTCTTAACCGATCCGCTGAGCTCGAATCAAGTGACTCCATGGCTATTGATGATGCCCCAGCTCAAGCGTCGAACCAACCAGTGCCGGCAAAACAATGCCCCGGTACACTGACAGATCCCATCGTCGAAGTGCAGAAGCCGCTGAAGCGGAAGAGGGCTTCCACTGGCCCGGCGCTTGCTACCGAAGACAGGGACTCTCTTGTTGCTGGATGCCGCCAGGAGCTTGAGGGCTTGTTCGAGTATTACAAGGAGGTTTCCGGCCACAGGATGCAGCTTGACGGTGGGAAACTGTCGAACAACGCGATGATTGGCTGCTTGCTAGAGGAGAGCAATCTTGGATTATCCAAGTTGGTGGAGGAGATACACAAGAAGTTGAAGGGAACGGAAGGTGTGTCCGTGGCTTCAGTCCGCAGTTCTGTGCTGCTCATTGGGCAGAGGATGATGTATGGAAAATCTAGTCCGGATGCTGATGTATTGGAAGATGAATCAGAGCTGGCTCTTTGGTGCTGGGAGGTAAATTCTGTGTTACTTTATAAGTTGGTGTTCAATTCAAATCAGGTGCATATATGTTGTGGTGGCTTAGTTGGTTATTGTTCATTGACAGGTAAGAGATTTGAAACTGATGCCTGTGAGAACACGGGCCTTTTTGAGCACACGGAGAGCCGCTAGAAAGAAAATCCATGAGAGGATCACCGCTATCTATTGTAAGGCATACCTTGTTCTTACTACCACTAAGTCTAAACTTTCATTTTCTCAATCCTTGGAAGTAGTCGGTATGCTAATTTCATTTCAATGTGTGACATTGTTTTGCTGTTAAGTTACTTTGAAATGTTATGCTGTTAAATTACATCAGAATGTTATGTTGTTTAATTAACTTGAATTTTCAGATCTAATCACAAGCACGTTAACTTGTCTAATATATGTACTCCATACCTTCTGTTCTGTTCACTAAGCGAATCCCTATTGCAGCAACCTTGTCAGTTCTGGAATCTCCTGAAGTTGAAGCTCAAGTGAATGATCTCAGAAAAGCGTCAATTAAATTAAGCAAAGCACTGAACTTGGAAGGGATTAGATCAATGGTGGAAAGAGTGACACAAAAGAACAACACTGAACGGTGTGTACCTTTTTGCAATTTGCCTTTGTTTGTAGGGGATTGTCATGTACATAAAATTTATACCTTGAGGCTCTGAATGTCCTAATGTATATGTTTTTTTGCCAATGAAAGGGGTGCTAAAGATGTTGGATCAACAGCTAAGGAGTCAATGCAAGAGATGGAGAAAAATGATCAAAATATTGGCAGAACTAAGGTTGTGAATGGCTCTGAGGTGCGAAATGGAAACTTCCCTACTAATGTTAGTATTTCTTACCATTGCATTGTTCTTGAAACAATCTCATAGAATATTCTTCTTTCAATTTAATTAGAGGATCTGAAGTATTTAAATGACTATAATTCGGTATTTATTCTATTGATCTTGTGAAAGTAGAGCTAAAATTCTTATACATGAAATCACTGCATCTTCTTCGACTTTCAGTGACTAGTTTGTTCAAATTTTTTTTTTAACTCTCAATACATGCACACAACTGAGCTATTGTTATAGTGGATCAGTAGTATTCCAGTGTCTATTCTTAAGCAAAACACATCTGATGAATCCGGATAATGTGTTACTATAGCCTGACTTTCTTCCAATTGGACAGTCATATATGACATCTGAAATAAATTAGCATATAATAATTGGCCTGCTCAGCAGAGGTTGATGGTCTTGGTGTGTGACTTGTGAGCTAGAACTATAGTTTTTCATTGAATATATTGTTGCTAGCATGGTGTAATTTGTTTTTGAGGCAGAGCATGGTGTGATATCACAACAGTAGGCGGTAGCAAGGGAATTGGATGCCCATTTTTTTGTCACTAATTTGATACTACATTACAGGAAAAGGAAATCCAGAAAGTGCAAAAGCAAATTGAGAAGGAATTAAAACGCCAGGAGAAAGAAGAAGCTCAACTAAGGAAACAAGAAAAGAAACAGCAAGAAGAGGCGCTGAGAGAACAGAAGCGACGTGAAAAGGAAGAAGCTGAAATGAAGAAACAACAAAGGAGGCGGGAAGAGGAAGCACTGAAAGAACAGAAGTGCCGTGAGAAGGAAGAAGCTGAAATGAGGAAACAACAAAAGAGGCAGCAAGAGGAAGCTGAGAAAGAACAGAAGCGCCGTGAGAAGGAAGCTGCACAACTCAAGAAGCAACAGGCCATTCAGAAACAAGCTTCTATGATGGAGCGCTTTTTCAAAAGTAAGAAAGACAGTGAAAAACTTGATAAATCTGGAGAGAATGACTCAGGTGTATGCTCCATCGAGCCATGCGCCAACAACAAAGATGTGGTTTCAGCAGCTACATCAATAATTGATTCTTCCTTCTCTCAAAAGGAGAGCTGGGCTTTGGAGGATCTTTGGAGGTTAGCAATATCTCCTGATGTGAATACGTTTTTGATATATAAGTCAATTTGTTAAACATACATGAGGCCTTCTCAGAAAAAAAAAATTCACAAGCACTTGTTCATGTTTAATTTCCCCCCTGTATTTGTGTTAGACATGCCAATATTTTTAATGATAAGTATTTAATGGAAATATGTCACAGGTTGCAGATCACTGGTTGGCAGAAGTTATGTAGCTATAATAGGACCTCCAGGTGGGGTATCAGACACAAACCTAAGATGGAGGCATTTAAAGAGCTCAAGCTTCAAAAATCCTCAGATGACATGCTTGAGGAAATACTTTCTACTCCAAATGAAGATACCTGCCACAATTCAAGTCAGGGAAATGAACTAGATAAGCTTGAAAATGACGTTGATATGCTACCAGCAAGTGAGAAGCGATGTCATGGCACCAGCAATGCTAATGCTCTGCCAACTAGATTAGTAAAGAGAAAGCTTCTGCAATTTGACAAAAGTAACAGACCAGCATATTATGGAACTTGGAGGAAGAAAAGGTTATCACTTAATCTGCATGCCATCAATAATTTCTTAATGTTTTCCAATCTACAGCCATATCATGCTTTGTTCTGTCATTATTTGCAGTGCTGTTGTTGGCCCAAGGTGTCCACTTAAGATGGATCCTGATCTTGATTATGAGATTGATAGTGATGACGAATGGGAAGAGGTAATTGCTGATGTTCTTTTTTCTTTATTGCCCTTCCTTTCTGGCAACAGGTACTCATGTTATGTTAGCTGCACAGGAGGATCCTGGTGAGAGCCTTTCTGATTGTGAGAAGGACAATGATGAAGTTATGGAGGAAGATTCCAAGATTACAGACGAAGAGAGTGAAGATAGCTTCGTTGTGCCCGATGGTTACCTCTCGGATAATGAGGTATAGCATTGAATAAGTGAAATTTCTTTTGACAATGTAAGGTAGAAATTACAGTTCTCATTGGTTTTTGTGTGTAAGTTTACATCCAAGAAAGCGCCTACCAGCTTACATTAACAAAAGGGCATGACAAGCAAACTAACCTGACATTCAGATGTGATAGTAATTCATCAGTTATGACACTTCACACTTCCAAACATTCTCTAACCTGCTGTCTATTTAGTTAGTCCAACCTGTGAGGTTTTTCTGATTTTCTTTTACTCCTTTCAAACATTAGAGTGATACACAATCACACACTTAATTCAGTAGAACTTCTGCACATTCAGTGTAAAGATGGTAGCAGAAATTGTGGAATAAGGCACATGCTATATAGTATATACTTGGCAGATGCAAGTTCTGTTTGATCTTATGTGAGACCAGTAGTTTTCCATCTGCTATGGCCTATGTGTGCTATGGCACTCCAAAGTATCTATCAATAATAGTATGAATAGTCTTCAGAAACTCAGCATTTCGAGTTTCTTTCCTGCAGGGGATTCAGATTGAAAGTCTATTGGATGAAAAAGATGAGGAGGCCACTAGCTCGCCACCCAGCCAGTGCACAGAAGTTGAGGAATTCAAATCTCTACTACGCCAGCAAAAAGTACTTAACAGTTTGACTGAACAGGCTCTCCGTAAGAGCCAACCTTTAGTGATATCCAACATAACTCATGAAAAAGCTGAATTATTGACTGCCGGAGACCTCAAGGGAACGGCTAGGCTTGAGCAGCTTTGTCTGCAACTTCTTTCAATGCGCATCTATCCGGGAGGTGCAGCTGTTGATGTACCCGTCATTGACAGTTCATCTGCAAGTGCTGAAGAAGCTAATCAGTCAAATGCGAAAAGTATTCCTGCTGCTGCATCGGCTATACCAGATACTGACCTGGCAGAAATTGTAAGTAGTAATTAGTATACTCTGTTGTTTGGAGATAGCATTTTAAAACAAGTTTAATTCTTGTTTTTTTAACTCCATTGCAGGTTAGGGTGATTAGATCATGTCGAGATGGTATCAATAAGTTGGTTGAGTCACTGCAGCAGACGTTTCCAAGTGTTTCAAAGTCGCAACTGAAAAGCAAAGTGAGGGAGATATCTGAATTTGTTGATAATCGCTGGCAGGTCAGCATGCTTTCACACTCAAGCACATCATAACTGATTATGGACTCAAGGACAGAATAAATGGATTTAAGATGTTGTATTAAGCTGCTTTTGTTTCTCTGCAGGTTAAGAAAGAGGTTCTTGACAAGCTTGGCTTAAATTCTTCACCTGGTACTCAACTTGATATTCTTTAGTCAGTAGGAATCTTGCATCATTGTCCTTAACTTCAGTAACCATGTGTCTTTTTTTTCAGTGAATTCCAAAAGGCCCAAAGGAATAGGCATGTACTTCTCAAAGCGGTGTTTACCTCCAGAAGAGGCCATCAACGCTCTTGCATCTTCACCTGAGCTGCGCTTGAAATCGAAGGCCATTCTAAACAGCAACGGTGGCACCGATGTTCCTCAAATGGACCTGCTTCCCTCGCCCCAGTAGTGTTCCTAACTAGGTGATCCTGAAACATTCTTTCTCAGATTGGGTCAGGAATCAATGGAGCAATACACCCAGAGGCCAGATGACCAGAAGCTTCTTGGGTAATAATGGTGTGTACAAAGGCCACTGAAGTGCAACTTGGTTTTGCGTCTCTCGCAGACGAAAGTGCTACGAAATGGTAGAGGGGGTGTTTTTGGTAACATGGAGATCTGGATTAGGTTTCTTGATGTTGTAGACAGAAATGGAGCATAATTTATGAAGGGTATTTAGTTGATGTGATTCAGCCTCTCTGCATTTGACATGAACCTATTCTATTGTTAACGTTAGCCACTCCTGACAGCGAAGCTGATCTTTTTTGCTCTGTATCTCGCTGCAACTTATATGTGGCTATCTTTGTTAACTTAATCAACCTTTCTTTGTGTTGTTTCATCGAGTCACATTGTTTGTTTGACATGAACCTATTCTATTGTTAACGTTAGCCACTCCTGACAGCGAAGCTGATCTTTTTTGCTCTGTATCTCGCTGCAACTTATATGTGGCTATCTTTGTTAACTTAATCAAGTTTTATTTGTGTTGTTTCATCGAGTCACATTGTTTGTGCTTGCTCCCTCCAGCCACAACAGGTCTGATAATTCTGACAAGTATCACAATACGTAACATTTGTGCCAGATATGATGAATCTATGGACTGCAAATGCAGCAAAGCAATAGTGTACATTTGCCTTGGCGTCTTAGTACAAAAGAATTTGAGAGCACAGTAAATAGTACAAAAGAGCAGTAGTCGCGCTAATTCAACACGCAAAGAATGAAATCGTGATCTCTCTTAATTCACTCCGCATGCGCTCGCGGAAGGCAGTTGTTGCGGCACCGACCGCGTCATTGGAGGAGGGCTCAGCTCAGACGTGGTAGGAAGATGCCCAGTTCTTGGCGTGGCGGAGGTCGTCGTCGTCGGCGCCGTCGTCGAGGCGGAGCGAGAAGGCGAGCGCGAGCGCGGCCCACTCGAGGACGAAGATGGCGATGCCGAGGCCGCCGACCATCTTGAGGATGACGGCGCCGTCCTCGTCTCGGACGTAGGACTGCAGCTCGAGCAGGAAGTCGGAGGTGCGGGTGAAGGCGAGGAGCGCGACGGCGCCCTGGAAGATGGCGGAGAGGGCGGCCCCGGCGGTGTGGGCGTTGTGCCACTGCGCGGGGGTGGCGGGCGCCGTGAAGGATCCGGAGCACCCCGCGGCGGAGAAGACGGCGGTGAGGGCGTGGAGGAAGACGAGGAGGAGGCCGCAGGGGGAGGGCAGGAGGCGGAGCGAGAGCGTGAGGAAGATGCAGCTGGAGGCCGCGCCGAGGAGCACGTAGTTGCAGAGCATGAACGCCTTGTGCGTGTGCCCCTTGCCCGCCGCCATCGCCGCCGCCGCGGGATTGGATGGCTTGCTTTCTTCAGGGAAGCCGGAAGCGTGAGTGGTAGCTGCTTGCGAGGGCGAGATGTTTTTGCACGGGTGTTCGGGCTGAGGAGTGGAGTGGAGTGGGAGAGCGGAGCGCCTGGCTACTTATTATGCTTGCGCGGCGCGGGGGTTCCGGCCGTTGGGGGAACGGGCGTGAGGCAACGGCTAGTGGCCAGTGGGACCCTCCGCTCACTGGGGAGTGGACTCGAGAGCGGAGCGTGTACTGTAGCCAGAGACGTTGCTTGGGAATCCTATGCCTCGTAGCGTTGGCCGGAGGTGTTGTTCTTTTTCGGCTTTTTAGCCTTTGGATTAGGTTTAACGGGATGGTTTTTTTCAGTGGGTTTTTAAGGTTATTTTTATAATTGGTCTTTTAAACTTAAAACTGTATGTGCCGTCTATATTGATGGCTTCGTCATTCGCTGTCGTCTCGAAAAACATAGTCAAAAGTCATTAACCAAGTCAGAAGTCATCAACCACAACTTAAAAAACATGACCAAAGTGTCTCTTATGTTGGTATGATTCATTCACTTGCCAGACAAGGTAGCGGAGGCACGGTAATACAAATGCTATTGCACGCTGTGTGTTACTTTGTAATAAGGCGGTACTCCATCCGGCTCACAACTTTGATTGTGGGCTTTGGCTTCTGGTTTTGGGTTAAAATTACACTGTAGCGACTGTTAGCTTTTTTAAGAAAAAAATTTGATTTTTTTAAAAATCATCATATCGTCATGGATAATGTAAATGAATAACAAAAAAAAATCAAAATAAGTCAAAATTAAAGGCTCATACGTTTTAAATGAATTCTAGTTTAAATAAGCTAAAAGTTAAAAAATTAAAAACTAAATGCCACGAAAGTTGTCCATTTTACCTGTCCCAAGCTCCGGTTGGGCATTTTTTTTCTAGACGAGTGCAAGGTGTTCTGCCATCACGGAGGATCCAAATGCAAGGTGTGTAGCTGAAGAATCTATCGAAGTTTCTGGGATTAAATTTTCGTTCGAGCAAACGCATGTACGAGCCTGTCAGAAGACCCAGAACTGCCAGCCCGATTGCTTGGCCCACGACTCCACAAGCTAACGGGCCTAGGAAAAATGACACACGGGCTCGTACAGTCATAGTGAGAGAAACAGGCCTTGTTGGCTGGCAATATGACACGTTGGGCCTAGTGCGTGGTGCAGCCCAGCCCGCATTGCACTGGCTGTGCCGGTACGAATGCTGCTTACGGATTGCCATCTTTTGCTAACGTGTTGATTGCATGTGTTCACCTCATTATCAATTCCCCAAAGGGTATTGATAAGCATCATTCGGATATTTTTTTTCTAATTATTATTCAGATTTGTGATCGTTGGATTAGAGATTTAAGGGTCACAAATTCTCCCCACCCCTCCAAAAAAAATTCTCCCCCCTCCAAAAAAGACCAACGGTCCGAAATTTGGATGATTGTTGAGAAAAAAATATCTATGTGATACCTATACACACCCTTCACCAAATTAACGGAAGTGGCTACCGAGTTCATTCAGCTGCAAACAGATTGGGGTTCTTGGCTCCTTGGCTCTACCAGGCTTCTCATGCTTCCGAGACCAAACTGTCTGTCTGGGCTGACGATTCCTCAGCATCAGACAGATGGCTGCGATCTTGTTTCGTTCTCGCTTTTTAGCTGCACGCGAGAACGCTTCTGCGCCTACTCTTACCGGGGTAAGCAACAGTCTAGGCAAAGAAAGGCAGAGGGGGAAAAACCTATTAAGGCATCGCTTATTTCGGTTTGAACTTCTAGCTTCTAACTTATTTTTCACTATTCAACAATTTCATCTTTTTCTGGGTTTTTAAACTTTTTTGTCGGTTCTTTTTTCCCGTATTCGTTTGTACTGTTCGTGACGAGCTAATCTGCTTTTTTCTTTCTTTCTATTTTTTAATTTAATTACGCCAAATAAATCACCGTCAGCTTACAGTGTTCTTTCAGCTAGCTATAGTGCTTTTCAGCCATAAACCACTTAAAATAAGCTCCCTTCTTCTGTGTCTAGGCAAAGAATAGAAGCACACCCACAAAAGCAGATAACACTAGCCAGGTGAACTTACTTCAGGTCTTGTTGCAAATCCTCGGAACCCTCGTATGTAGAGAACCGCAGGTAGATAGTCTGCAACAGTAGGAAAATATCAGGTAAACAGTGTTGCTGCCACCTACCAAATCGCTACATATTTACAGTTAACAGTACTATAAAATTGTACAAACTTATATTGCTTTAGTCTCCAGTAATGCAGATATATGCATACTGAACAACAAATATGCTATGAGGCAAAAATTTTAAAATGGGAACTACGTACCAGCCCAAGGCTTAGAACACCGATGTATTGCAAAGTCGTCTCCCATTCTGCAATCACCTTGATCAATAGTCAAATGATCAAAATCAATAATTTGAAGTGGCTGCACTGCGCCTGTTTCTTCTAACTAGGTTAGAAAGGTCCAATAGCCCATAGCCAGATACTCATTATGGACATTCAGTCAAAAAGATGGATGATGCACATTTATTCAAAATGACAAATAAATCAGAAAACAGAAATGATTTAGGTTTCAATTCTTAACACAATATTCAGAAGTGATTTTTAAAGTGATCTGCAAATACTCCACTAAGCAAGTAGTGCCTTCTTAAATCTCGCTAAAATGTCATACATGCAATTGTGTCACTGTTCGCAATTGATAAACCAATGTTGATATAAGTTTGCCCTATGTGTGTATATCCTGAAGACCATTGTTCGCTCCAAAGAGCAGGATACGCCAATACCCCTCTTTGTGTGAGGATAATATAAGAAATCATGATGCATATTAACCTTGGCAAAGCAATGCACTAAACATACACAATGTTTTCCTAGTCTACTTACTTAGCAAAGCATATGGCATTGCTGAGATGCAACACCCCGTCCACTCTCTAGGCCAAGATGCTACCACCTCTGCATAATTTTTCCATTACATCACACTAGAAGAATTTAAACCAACACTAGATTTATTTATGTTACTGCGTTCAGATACATCATAGTATTTTTCGTGATTACTCTAGCCTAGTAAAGCTAAAGTACACTGACAAAAGTGGTACAAAAGTACTGCTAGTTTGTGCCGATTATTCATGTGCTACTCCCGCCCGCGCTAGACATCCTCAACGGTCACCTAAAAACAACAACGAAGTAAGGGTGAGTCCACCGACTCAGCAAGTACAAAGCAAAACAGCAAATAACAGGTTCATTCATTAGACCATAATCATTCCAGTTTCATTAACCACTTTACGTCCCGATAACGATTCATTATGCACATGCACATTTCTCTTATCTTTTTAGGTTCTCATCAACCGACCGTTATGCATATGCCCATGCATTCTTTCTCAACCCTTTATGCTATACCGGTATAGCAGAGTGTGCACCCGTCGATGCTCACCCAGGCCCGCCCTGTTTCATGCGGGGACCTCAAGCCCGTCCTGTTTCATACGGGGACCTCAGTAGCCCGTAACTCTCATACGGGGACCTAGCTCCACTCCCATGGAGCGTCCACTCAACGTGGACCAACTTTCTCTCTTTTCATGACATGCATGCAATGCAAGTTCATTTATGCATATCAACATGGCATGTCTCAACATTCATCATTTTTTTCTCTTCACATTATGCATTCCAAAATATTTAATTTACCCCAACAGGGTAAACCATGCATGATCCGGAAATAGTAAACTTACCCCAGCATGGTAAGCAGGACATTGTTCGGAAATTTGTAAACTTACCCCAACATGGTAAGCAGTGCGTCATTATTCAATTTAATCGAAATCACTACCCGAATTCACCACTTTACAATGCACTTGCCTGGTTAGCCTCGGGGATGACGCGTGGACGGTTCCGACCCGGGACCTCCACCTGCGTACATGTTAACCCGACTCAACGGCAAATTAAAACCAGAGCTTAACGGGTATCAACAATTCTAAGCGCAAATCCCGATCTTGCGTAAACGCCCGGGTTTTGAGGGACCTGTCGCGCAGGTGCCGAACCCATTTATTCTTTTCTCTCTCTCTCTTTCTTTTTCTCCTCTTTTCTTTTCTTTCTCTCTTCTTTTCTTTTTTTTCTTCCTCTCTTTTCTTTTCTTGGCCGAATGGCCTACCTCTCCATGCCATTCTCTCTCTCTCTCTCCTCTTTTCCCAATCTGGCCAAAGGCCTTCTCTTCTTCTCCTCTCACTCACCTAATTCTCTCTCCCCCCCCACTCAACCTGGCCGTATGGCCCCTCCAGGCGGCGCACGGCGCACGGGCGCGCCGCCCCTCCTTCCCCTCGCCGCCGACTAGGGGCCGCCGCTGGCCTTCTCTGCTTCCTTGGCTCCCCCTTCCTCTCACGCGCAGCCGACCGGCCGGGCCCCCAGGGCGACGTGGCGGCGCGTGGGTGCGCCGGTCGCTGGGCTGCCGGGCCGCCGCCGGCTCCTCCTTGACGCCGCCTCCTCCCCACTCTCTCCCCCATTCCCCTCTCGTCTGCTCGGCCAGGAGGCCCCGGGCGGCGCGGCGGCACTTGGCGGCGCCGGCCCTTGGCCCGCCGCCAGCGGCTCTGCCGGCCCCCTGCCTCCCGCCTCCGCCTACCTCGCCTTCCCCCTCTACTGCCCCTCGGGTCTGGCCGGCTAAGCCCGGACCCGGCCCTCCCCCTTGCGCGCGCGGTGGCGGTAGGGCGCCAGGCGCCGCCGCCCGGTCGGTCATGGCCAACAGCCGCCGGTCGCCTCCTTGCGGTCTCGTCCGGTTTGTGCCCCCTTTCCCCAAGCTGGCTTCTTGCTCGTGTGGGGGATGCATGTGAGGTGTTCCATTGATTGAGAGCTCACCTTGGCTTACCTGTTGCTGGCCGCAATAGTGTGGTTATGTGGGGTTGGTTCGGTGGAGAAGAGAAGAGGAAGAGAAGTGAGGTGAGAAAGTATGGTTTGCTGGAATGTGATGGCCTTTTAAGAGCTTGGTTGGGCTGCCTTGCATGTGTGAAATGGCCGGCATGCCCTTACTTAAAACCCATGCCCCTCTCACATACTTGCTTGCCCAAGGGCATTTTGGTCCACGGCCGTGCTGGCTTTGGGGTTCTACTGTAGAGGTGGTAGCATCTTGGCCTAGAGAGTGGGCGGGGTGTTGCATGAGAGGCCTTGTTACAAAAAAGAAACAAGATTATCAAGAAAGGAATATTGCATCTAAAGGCTTCCAAAACAACCCACAGGAAAGGATGTGTCCTGTATATATACAATATAATTGAACTTTAAACAGAACTAACTCTTACAAAATGCAATGGAAACTTAGTCACCAAAAATTAAGGAACAACAAAACAGCTTGCCAACAAAACCAAAAGAAAATAAACGAGAATAAAACCAATGACCATACCAGAAGAGATCCAAGGACGAGTGTTGGGGGTGGGCTTTATGTCTTCAAGGATTGCCTCAGCGTCCTGCACACATTCAACGATAATGTGAGTGTTTTGACAAATACTACACACTGATAACAATACTGCCATGAGACAATGACAAGTACATATATATCGTGTGTCCATTAACTTGCAAAAATAAGTGTCTACCACAAATGATAACATCCCAAAGAATTAGTCAAATCACAGGTCACAATGTGGTCAAAGCAACCCAACATGATTTTGGAAAAGGAAAAATGAAACTATGATGGGATAGCCAACAACTGGCACAATCCTTCTGGTTCACAGATGAATTTCTGGTCTGAATTTTTACCTCATTTATTACTGTTAATGCGGTCTCAGGTTTCAGTTCTTTCACAAGAAGGTTCTTTGCCCAAGATTGGAAACCACCTTTAACTAGGTAAGGTCGCTGCCATCGACACATTCAAATTTATACAGGAGAATGCATGCACGCGAAAGAATTACCACTGGGGAAAACATTCAAAATTTGCCTGCACGCCAAGCTTCTTCAGTAACCTAGCAATGTCCTTTGATCGGGTACGATTAGCATCCATAATTATGGCCTTTGAATCACCCTATAAAAGCAGGTGAAAACATCCTATTACTTCATGTGAAGAAATGTTAGGATGTAGATATCAAAATGAAGCCTCACTCAAACAGCATACTTTTTTTTTGAAGCGACAAACAGCATACTTTAACCAACTTCAAGTTGCGGGTGACAACCGCACGCAAGGCATCGTCAACATCTATTCCAGCTAAGCACGACCAATTCGGAATACTACATGGTCGAGTTACAACCACTGGTCAAAAATCAACATGGTCGGTTACGACTATCGGATGAAAATCACCGTGGTCGGAGATCAACTGCCAGTTGGATGCCAACGTAGTCAGAAATCAACTATCAAACGGAGATCACTGTGGTCAGAGATCGACGGCTAGTCGGATACCAACATAGTCGAAACTAACATGGTAAAAACCAACGTAGTCGAAACTGATGTGATCAAAATCAACGTGGTCGAAACCAGTGTGGTCCAAACCAACATTGTTGAAAACTGATGTGGTCAAAACTAACGTGGTTGAAATCAGCGTGGTAAAAACCGACGTGGTTGATGTCTAGTGTGCAGTCGAAAGACCAGCGTGGTCGAGGACCAATGATTAGTCGAAAACCAACGTGTACAAGACTAATGTGATCGTAATCTTTGTAGTCGATGTCTAGAAGCTATGGCTAGAAAACCAATCGAGTAGTCGATGATCAGAGAAGTCGTAACAGTTTGGAATGATTTTCTTGCAAGTAATATTTGTATATATTTTGTATTACATATACATATCCATCAATAAAAGGAAAAAATTGGATTTTTGCCATCCGAAACATTGGGCTTCGCAGTTTTGCCATCCCAAACATTGGTTTCGCAAATATACCATCCGAAACATGTGCTTCTTGATTTCTTTGCCATTTCTGACTTTTCTATCCCTAGAGCAAACTCTAAATGGCAAAGTCAGAAAACTTTAAATAACAAGCTCTAGGGACAGAAAAGTCGGAAATGGCAAAGAAATCAAGAAGCACATGTTTCAGATGGCATATTTGCGAAACCATTGTTTAGAATGGCAAAACTGCGAAGCCCAATGTTTTGGATGGCAAAAAACCAATTTTCTCCAATAAAAGTTCCCTGAAATAAAGTTGGCTAGAGCACAATTCTAAGCACCAACACCAAATTTTCCACGAAAAACCATCATCAAAATATAAAGTGAGCCGTAGGTAGCCTAGTGACCAAACGGGCCACTTCAGAAAACAACGGGCCAACAACCCAACAACGCATTCATTTATTCTTGGGCTCCATTTCCCAGCCCACAACTCGGAGGCCCATTTACCCGTGGGAGAAAAACCCTAGAACCGATCCGCGCCGTCCACTCCAACTCCCCATCCCATCCGTCCACCCGATGCCTCTAGGGTTTCTCCCAGCGAAAGCAAGGGGCCCGAGGAGAGCCGCCCATATAAACCCTCCCCTTCTCCCTCCTCTCCTCTCCTTCTCTCACGCCAAGAGAAGCCGCCGACGCAGCCGGCACAGCCACAGCAGGCGAGCGAGATGGTAAGATCCGCAGCCCTTCCGCTCCTTGCGCACCTGCTCTAATCGATCGCCACGCCTGTATTTATGTGGCTTGTGTTTGGTTGTGTGGATTTGTTGTTGTCCCTGCCAGGTCTAGCGCCGTGTTTTTGTTAGATTCGTTAGGTTCTAGGAGGTTTAGGTAGTGACTAGCGCAGATGCGAAGTCCTTTTTCTGTTTTGTTGCGTCCCGTAGGATTTCTGGGGTTTTATTTCGATTTGGTAGGGATCGTTGGACAATGAGCTTTTCCATCGAAAAGATTGTGCCATTTTGGTGTTTTTGCAGTCTGTTAATAGTTATTAGTGCCTCCTTTCTTGTACGAGGAGGCGATCGTTGACATAGTTTTGTTTGGGTTACATGGTTTAGTAGATCTATACTACTGTGCGCGTATATCCGTAGATTTGTTGTTAAGCTATTTCCTCGGAGAACGTCTTAAAACTGCAGATAATATATGTCGCATGTTGTGCTTCCAATTAAATGCTTGGATGATGAGCGCAATATATTGGTTTCTGGGTGTTTATGTTTAATTTGCCTCTGAAGATGGTAAACTCAATCTGATCAAAACACGTTGATCCGTCATGTAGTGTGGACAATCGGAAACTAAAGGTCATACTAGCAAAGGAGGATAGGTCCTGGTGTGCCTGTTTGGTAGATTTTTTGCTGTTAAAGTCTACGATGATATTCATGCGCTTTTTGGTTATTTATTCAGGTGTTTGTGAAGACCCAGAAGACCAGTGCGTACTCCAAGCGTTTCCAGGTGAAGTTCAAGAGACGTAGAGGTATGTTTAATCCTGTCACCTGATGCCTTGGGTACTTTTGTCATCTGACAGTTTTTTGATTTGACTGCTTTTCTTTGCCCTTGTGCTTGCAGCGGGGAAGACTGATTACAGGGCCAGGATTAGGCTCATTAACCAGGACAAAAACAAGTACAATACCCCGAAGTACCGCTTTGTTGTGCGATTTGTATCCTTAAGTTTTTCGTTGTCACGTTGTGCACTGGTTAATCATCTCTGCTCTGCTTATTAGTACCATGATTTTACTAGTAGAGGCATATTGTATTTCTTTAATATATTACTACAGACCAACAAGGACATCTTGGCCCAAATTGTGTCTGCTAGCATTGCTGGTGATATGGTGATGGCTGCTGCCTATTCACATGAGCTGCCACGATATGGTCTCGAAGTTGGTCTCACCAACTATGCTGCAGGTAGATTTCATCAACTGAATGAATGCGCAAAATGCATGTTGTTACCATGATGGATGTATGCTAATTTTATTTGACTGCTTAAATGCATCATGTAGCCTACTGCACTGGTCTGCTTTTGGCTCGTCGTGTCCTCAAACTCCGTGATTTGGATCAGGAATATGAGGGCAATGTTGAGGTACGTTTCGTTTGGAAGATTAATTTTTAGCCTGATATTCTCTCATGTTGCATTTGATGAACGTATCTAATGATGGCTACTATGTAGGCCACTGGGGAGGACTTCTCTGTTGAGCCATCTGATGAGAGGAGGCCTTTCCGTGCTCTTTTGGATGTTGGCCTTATTAGGACAACTACGGGAAACCGTGTCTTTGGTGCCCTTAAGGTATGTGTTGCTGTTATGGATTGCATACTTGTGAGATTAATTCTGGATGGTGTTTATTGTGCTTAGATAGGCAAGTGCACAATTTGTTTTCATCTTGGTTTGTGACAAGGGATATTTTGCTTACTATTTTATTATGGTCCAGAACCGTGCTTTGTTTTGAAATGCCGTGGAGCATTTTAAACACTTGGGTGTAATTCTGTTTGTTGTGGCAGGGAGCTTTGGATGGTGGTCTTGACATTCCTCACAGTGACAAGAGGTTTGCTGGTTTCAAGAAGGATGAGAAGCAGCTGGATGCTGAGATTCACCGCAAGTACATCTATGGAGGCCATGTTGCTGATTACATGAGGGTGAGTTGAAACCAATGCTTTTATGATATTATAATGTTGTTACTTGTTTCTTCATTCCCTAATGTTATTGTGATGTCATACCTGCTCAATTTCTTTCAGAAAGTTAACAAGGCCAGATCTTATGTGAATCTAGCAGCCTAAAGCAATATACGTACTGTTATTTTTTTTAGGCTCATTGATTCTCATTATGACTTCCCTACTTTTATTCCAGTCAATGGCTGAGGAGGAACCAGAGCAGTACCAAGCCCACTTCAGTGAGTACATCAAGAGGGGAATTGAGGCTGATGACATGGAGGCACTGTACAAGAAGGTTCATGCTGCCATTCGTGCTGATCCTACCACGGCCAAATCAACCAAGGAACCTCCGAAGACCCACAAGAGGTAATAGCTAGCTGATATCGTAGTCTCTTGACTAATTTTGCCACACTGATATGAGTGCAATTTAACTTGGCTATGTTTGTCGCAGGTACAACCTTAAGAAGCTCACCTATGAGGAGAGGAAGGCCAGGCTGGTCGAAAGGCTGAACGCCCTCAACTCCGCCGGTGCTGATGATGAGGACGAGGACGACGAGTGAAGAGTGTAGTCTACCGTAGTGCTATCTTTATGCTGCCAATCGAACTTGACCTATGGCAAGTTGCAACAGGCATTTTTTGTTTACCTTGGGCACTATGCACAAAGAACCAGTTGCTTTCAGTTTTGAGTGTCAATCGAGTTATGGATTATCTAAATTATATGGCGTGCTGCCGTTTGGATATTGCTTTGAATTTGTTGATCTGGCAACTTTGTTTTGGTATCTTCATTTTTTTTGTCTGCTTGGATTATAAAATTCTTGTTTGCTAGGTTCAACTTTATTGGTTTCATAGCAACCTGAAATTTTGTTTTTCATATGTTGGTTAGTGCTGTACGAAGCCTCTAGGATAGGTTTCATTAGCCCGTGCCTTCACTAATTGGGTGATGTCGGATTGGCTTGTGATTGGGACGTGGTTTTGTTAGTGTTCAGTGGGATGAATTCGATGACAAAATGTCTCCTGAATCTGGAGTCGCGTGAACAGAAAATTATCTCGTCCGCGCGCACGGAAATTGCTTCACGTACGATTGTAGCCATACGACGCTCGTACGCCGGAAGCAAGCTCACGGCTCTCAATAGAATCTCACGCGTGGAGCAGTGATTTCCACATTCATCTTGTTCATACCTCTTCATGTTAAGAACTGTAATCCACATGTACTTTCAGTATTTTCTTTACTTCCATTAGAAGTTGCGGTCACATTTGTCATATTTTTGGGCAATCATGCATTTCGGATGCGCTAACCGTGCATCGCTGCATGGAATTCAGGACCAAAATATCTCCTCGAGTTCCGTGTAGGCTCGACGCCATTGAAAAACTTCGGCTGCATGGACGTTGAAATGGCCCAGGTTTTTCCCTGAAATAAGTTTAAAGGCTGTCGTTGAGAATAGCGGCGTTAGTGTTGAGTATTGACTACAGATACAAAATTAGCCTGCCGTTCTGCGCTCTGTCCTAATATGCCCCAGCCGTTGTACTGTACAACGAAGTTAGTGACTTTGCTCACAGGATTTTGATCAAAACTTGTTCTACTTGGAAATGGATGATGTGATCACTACACTTTGCTTTTCTGTGTCCCACGAGCACCAGCTGGGATTCGGTGGTCGATCGACGCAAGGCGTGTTCGCTTTGGTCTGTGTTTGCTGCAATTCACTGGTGTGAAAGTCTGCATTTTTCGCCTGTACGAGGGAACTTATAGAGTTGACGACGACACTTCACAATTTTGACGTATGGATTCATTTTCACTCCAAAATGTATCACGTGATTCTGACTCATATGACGTTTTAACTCTAACCAACACGGACTGTGCACAAAGACATGTACTGGATCTATACAGTATTCATCACCAGAGATGTTTAAAGCAGTGGCCTCTGTACATAGTCATACATTGGCTACTTCCAATGAGTACATAAAGTAGGTAAATTTTCAGAACATAATCATATTCTCTGTCGTTCTGACGTGGAATGTTTTCTTTTACAACTAACTGAATAAACTCGAGATCCATTTCCCTGGATCTCAGTGCTCACCCCAGCACCTGTGGCTATCGCAAGTATAAGCAGTCAGTGACTCAGTGCCCTGAACATATCTGCTTCATCATAGCCATGCATTGCTCGGTTGCGGTAATTGTTGGATCTCAGGCTGTATAAAGAGATGCATACACCTCATTGCCGTCGACTTGTGTGAAAATATCTCCAGTGGAGTTCGCAAGTACTACAATCACATTCAGAGGACAGGATTAGCATGCGCACCAAGGAGTTGAACGACAATGACACGAACTTAGAAGTTCTCATTTGAGCGACTAAACTTACCAAGGGGATCGTATGTTGGCAGGGTAATGTATCGAGGGCAATACTTTCTTTTTGATAAGTTTTCATTCATTGCAAATGTAGTAAGGCAATCACGTGGCTGGAAACAAAAATTGAGGTGAGAATTATTGTACAACATAAGTAAAATGCGAATTGAGAAATGTGTGGATTATGCTGAAATATGCATTGACAAAGAATACTGGCAGATACTTCCAACTTTGACAACAAAATCACATAGGTAAACTAGTTTAGAAAAAATATTCAATATTGAAATAGTTTAGAAAAAATATTCAATATTGAAATCTATGCAACACCTATTTACGACACAATAGGAGAAAGCAGTTTTGAGCTCACACATGAAGAAACACAAGATGAGCAGCGTGCAAACTGCAAACCATCATTTTCCAGACACAATTGAGTCATTCCAATTCTAATAATTTTTTGTTTCCACTATTTGGCTATCAAGATTTAGAGATAGTTGAGCATATATCTAGAAAGCAACATGCTTGATAAATGCTTCAAATTTTAGCAAATGTAACTGCAACTGTCAGTTCTGTTATAAAAAAGATTTAAAAATGTGTGCCTGGTGGCAACCAGTCTAAAAAACAGTACCCGGCGGTAATCACATCTATAGTTCTTCACGGCACAAAATTGCAGTGACCTGTTCAAAAGCAAAAATAGAGCTCACCTCCAAATTTTTGGTGAAGCATAACCTGAGTTCTTCAATTGAGCCCTTCTTGCAAACAATTTGCGGTGAGGCCCCAAAAGCATGTTTGATGGCATGGATGACATCACTCAGTGCATATTCCTTACAATTTGAAACCTGGATACCTCCACTCGCCAGCATTTCCTAGAGTTGCAATCCAATTTAATTTAATTGTAGAAAAAAGGACAAACATTTCTATGACACAGTTGACAAGAGTTAAATTCATACACACTACAATATTACTGGTTCTAAGTACTTATTTTTCTCTGGAAACAAAGCTAGTTCGGAACAGAAAAGCTTGGTGCTGTAACCTACTGAAGAAACCAACGGCATGCTAAAACTAACGAGTCAAAGCGCAGATGCTTACCGTAACGTTATATTTGAAGTAGAGGTCAAGGGCAGTGGTGAAGTACTGTTGTTCATCCTGAACAACAGGGGACGAGCACGTTCCATGCTTCTCTGAGAAAAGGGGACAAAAACGAAGCTGAGTAATGGCAAGGAGCGGTTGTGAACTTCATGTCACACGTCATACAATGCTTGCAATGTTTGAGCAGACAGAGCAAAACCAATAAATTCTCACATATGACAAAAGTTCATTTCGTAAGGTCGAGTGAGTTGAAGAACATTACCCCACTAGAGGTAAAGCGGCGAACAATGGAGCAGCACACGCCAATGCCGTCATGCCAAGAACACAGGCAAGGAAGCAGCACAACAGGTTAGTCACAATTCCAATTGAGGAGTGAGTACTCGGAGTCCAATCCATCAGTTCTGATTGCACTGTACCTCATGAGCCCAGAAGGGCCCCTTGCCACTGAAGCAAGTGGAAGAGGATGAGCAGTACAGGGACGGCCAGTACTTGTCAAGCGTCGGCTTCAGGGGCAATATCTACACCAAATCGACGACGATGAAACCATCAAGACGGTCAGAGCAAAAGAATAGCTAGCAGCGCCTCTCCTGTCTCCTCTACGGAATTAAACGTGTCAGGATCAAACTAGAGCTGAGCTCTTGCATCACTAGCACCTTGTCCATGTCGAAGTTGGTGTGGCGGCAGCACGACGGCCAGGTGCCGTCGTCGTAGTCCGGCCATAGCCCGTCTGCTCCAGCAACAGAAATCGAACCAAATCAGTCAGGGGTTCGCATCGAATTGAACCAAGAAAGCAGACGCGCTGCGCACTTACGGATCGTGAACGTGTGGAGAGGCTCCGAGCTGCACACGGAACAAGAGAAGGAATGGCATGAGAACGAGTGAAAAGGAACAATCTTAGGTGAGCAAAAATCCCACCCAAACCGACCGAAGGAGCGCGTGCGCCCGGCGGTGGAAGGAGATCACGCCATCACGGGAGGACGAGATGGTGGGAGAAAACATGGGGGAAAAGGAGGAGGGCGCACGTACCGGCAGCATCCGTTGGTGGCGCAGCAGTGGCGGGTGGTGGAGCAGATGGTGCCCGGCCACTGCAGCGCCAGCGCAAAGTAGTCGAACTCGCGCTGCTTCCTGCCCACGGCCACGGACGCCCGGCCGAACCCTGCGCCGAACAGATCGGCGGCGAATAGCACCCAGATCACCACCAGATACGGAGCCGCGGCGCCGGTGCCCACCTTCCTCGTCGTCATTGCCTCCGGCGTCTCACCCTTTCCTTGGTTGGTTAGGAAATTTGGACACTGTTGGACCCATAGCCCACTGAAATTCCATTTTTGGCCCCCCAAAGCAAAAAATTTCAAAAATGGACCCCATTTGAGCGCGCGTTTACGGGAGGTTGCCACGTGGGCACTGTTCATCCGGTCGTGCGGTCAGCGACCGCACGACCGGCCTGGCGCCGCGCCCGAGCGCGCGAGCTCCCGCCCCACCGCGTGACTGCCTCGCCCACCGCGCGACCGGCCCGCCCACCGCGCGTCCCGCGCCCGCCAGCGCGCGTCTGCCGTGGCGCGGTCGCCCGAGCGCACGTCTGCGTCCCCAAGCGCGCGTTTGGTCTGTTTAGGGTTTGTAATACTCGTGAATATTTGTATGGTTTCTCAATTTTGTAGTTGTAAACTGAGAAAAAAATAGATAAAGTTGCAATAATAAATTATGTTCATTGTTAGTTGCAGATGTATAAAAAATTTGGATAAATTTTTTTAAAAAACGATTAATCATAGAACGATCGTTTCGTAAAGTGGTAAGTGATATTTAGAGTTTCGTATCGTTTTGAGGTTTGTAATCACCATGTTATTTGTATGTTTTGTCAATTTTGTAAATGTAAACTCGGAAAGAATCTGACCAAGTAGTCATAAAAGTTTATATTCATTATAACTTGTAGATGCTAATAAAATTTTGGTAAATTTTTTTTAGGAACAATTGACCGTAGAACGGTCGAGACATAAATTGGTAAGTGATATTTCGAAGGTTAGTGAGAATTCGTGTACGGTGAGGAGCGCTATGTTAATATTGTTAAATGAGGTGATACGTGAATCATGGAATGCGAAAATACGAGATATTGAACTTCATAATACAGTTGGGAGTAACATGCCGCGTAGACTTTTATTACACGCATAACATATAGCATGATATGCGACTAACCCACCCAACTGCTCGTACGACCTACTGTGTGGACCGGGGCCACTTTCCCTTCCTTGCTCGCTCGGCGTTGAACTCCTCCGCGGCCTCTTTTGCCTTAGCCGCAATTTCCCTCTTTCTCTCGCGCTCCATCTCGCGAGCCTCCCGCTCCCTACGCGTGCACGCTTCAAGATGAGCTTGCGTCTCGCGCTGTATACGCAGGGTGTGCTCGTGCTTGCGGCGCTCCTCCTCCAGCAACTCTTTCTCCTTTGTGACATTCCACTCCTCGAAGTCGAGGGTCCATTGGTCCGCAGGGTGGATCTCAAGATCGATCCATTTGCGGTAGGCACATAGGGGCTCCGGAGACTGTAAATAAAAGAGAGATATTGTTAGTGCGTGTTGTGAAGGAGAAAAGGTAGGGGAAAATGGTGCATGTGGTCGTTACCGGCTGCCGATAGGTTGCGGTGTCAAAACGGCGGTTGGGGTAGTCACTGGAGTAGTTTGCGCAACCCCAGTACCGCATACCTAGACTGATGCGGTGCTTACACTTGAAGAATTTGCACACGTCCCCGCACCAACAAAGGGGAGGTGTCTCCCCCTCAGGTGGTAGTTGTGGCGAACGCTCGGTGGGGACGTCCGGGATGGGGTTGTTGCTACGCGGGCGCTCTGGGGGGGGGGACCTTTCATCGTAGCACGATGGGCTTGTTCTACCCGGGCCTGTATCGCCCTTATTTTCTCGTCGCGGGCGGCATCGCGGGCTGCAGCTGACCGTGCTATGTCACGGGTCTCCTCCCAATCCTTCACCATCTTGTCCCATTGCTTCTTCTTGCCTTTGTCCATCCCGGTTGGGTGAGGGAAGCGCGATGTAGTATGGGGTTTGGATGTGCAATGTTCGCTGGGAAATGGAATGCATACCAATTTATAGGGGCCGTTTTGTCTCTACTCGTACGTGTAAAGATGGTCCGCGTGGTCGTAGCAGTGAGTAAAGATGGGAGGGCTGCGATATCACTGAAAAAAGGCCCCCGTTTTGTCATGTCACTGGCAAAAGCTGGCATCTTTTGTCATCTCACTGAGCAAAGCTGACCTCTTGTTGTCATGTCACTGAGCACAGCTGCCCTCTTTAGTACTGTCACTGCCCAAAGCTGGCATCTTTTGTCATCCCACTGAGCAAAGCTGACCTCTTTTGTCATATCACTGAGCAAAGCTGCCCCGTTTTGTCATGTCTCTGAGCAAAGCTGCCCCATTTTATCATGTCACTGCGCAAAGCTGGCATCTATTGTCGTCTCACTGAGCAAAGCTGCCTCGTTTTGTCATGTCTCTGAGCAAAGCTGCCCCGTTTTATCATGTCACTGCGCAAAGCTGGCATGTGTTCTCATCGCACTGAGCAAAGCTGCCCCGTTTTGTCATGTCTCTGAGCACAGCTGCCATGTTTTGTCATCTCACTGAGCAAAGCTGCACACTCAGTCACCCAAGCTAGAAATGATGTCCTCCTTATTCAAGCCACGGGGAACCGAAGATGATGGCCTCATTCGGTAAGAGGTGTTATTTGATCCAATATTAAAATTTATTTCATTGTCAATATTATGTACATCTGTCCCTGTATACATTTTATGCTTTCTTATGTAATGCGTTTTGAATGTGATGTGTATCATTGCACTTGGGACTTTTAGGGAATGACTTAATGACTTTTACACTAGCTCAGGGACTGAAAATGGATAATTGATGAGATAGGCTCCTCCCCTGAAGACCTGCAGGAATTTGTGCATTCACTCTCTTACGTGTACGTACAAAATTGTACCACACGTCATTCTGCCAAGCTAAAGTATTAACCTAATATGTATATGTCGTAATGGCCTAGCCAGAGTCATCAAGCTGCTCGGTAGGCGGTAGCTCAACAGCAGCCCGTTTTGTCTAGTCACTGAGCAAAAGCCAAAAGCTGACCTGTTTTGTCTAGTCACTGAGCAAAAGCTGACCTGTTTTGTCTAGTCACTGAGCAAAAGCTGACCTCTTTTGTCATGTCACTGAGCAAAGCTGACCTCTTTTGTCATGTCACTGAGCAAAGCTGACCTCTTTTGTCATGTCACTGCGGAAAGCTGGGCTCTTTTGTCATGTCACTGCGGAAAGCTGGCCCGTTTTGTCAACTCACTGGCCAAAGCTGGCCCATTTTGTCAAGTAACTGGGCAAAGTTTGTGGTATTTCTGCGTGAGGCTGCCCCCACACAGCCTATAAAACGGAGCCATCCCTCACATACTCCCTGGCCATGTTATCAGTCACCTCCTGAGTAAGTTGTTCACAATCTGTGTAGTTTTATTTCGTGCTCACTCCCCCAGACTAGGCAATGAGTCAGCTCAGCACGTCTTCATGGGCACCCACGGTGATGTGCCCAAATTGCAACTTGGTGGTTAGACGTAGGACATCACAGACGGCCAAGAATCCCGGGCGACACTACTACAAGTGCCCCAATCACTCGGTGAGTCATATTGTTTCGGGTTCATTCAAATCGTGGTGGTATGTTTAAAAATCTTCTTGTCATGGAATCGCAGGAAGCTCATGGTGGTTGCCGATTCTGGGTGAGGGAGGATGAAATGGGAAATAGGAATGACAGTGTTCGCCGTGAGAGAGTTGTCGTGGGGGGTTGCGACCCCGTCGGGATGCAGCATCGTTTCGACAGACTAGAGTGGAAGATAAATTTAATGTTGTGTGCTATTTTGTTTCTTGTGTTTATTGTTATCCTCAAGTTGTAGTGCTGGAGGTTATCCTCGTGTATGTTCGCAATGTTTTATGCTATCTTGTCGTCAAGCTCTTTTGGTAATGTTTTATGTACGGTTGTGTTGTATTTTAGTTCTTGTGTTCGTTGGTGTGTTGGTGGTTGTACTACTTGCTACATGTCATGTACGTGAAATGTATGAGTTGTTCGTGTTGTCTTTGCCTGATGCCTTCTCCTCGTATATGTTGGTAATTTTTTATGGAATTTTTTGTACGGATAATCCCTTTTTTATTTGATATATACATTGTAAGTGATATTTTTATGTTACTAAGAATTAGTGTACCAAGAGTATGTTAATATTGTTAAATGACTTGCTATCTGAATCATTGAATGCGAACACACGAGATAATAACCTTATGTGAATAGAAATAAACTTCATAACATGCCGCGTACAATTTTATTACATGCATAACATATAGCATGATATGCAACCAACCCACCCAACTGCTCGTGACATGAAAACTCACTGAAAAGGATACATGCCTATGACGTGAACACTCACTGTAAAGGCTACAGCCTACGCCCCTATTTGGTTGGTTTCTGTAGCGATAGGCTTTTCAGAGTAGCAATAAATGTTCCTATGTAGGCTTTTCAGAGTAGCAATAAATGTTCGTATGAAGGCTTTTCAGATCGTAGTCTTTATGTAGGCAGTTTAGCTGGCATGTGTTGTCATCTAACTGAGCAAAGCTGCCCCGATTTGTCATATCACTGCGTAAAGCTGGCACGTGTTGTCATCTCACCGAGTAAAGCTGAGCGCTTTTGTCTTGTCTCTGGGCAAAGCAGCCATCTTTTGTCCCGCCATTCGATATAAATAGCACGGTAGAGGTCCCATGAAGTTGTAGCCAGAAAACCCTGTAAATCGAACAAAGAACATACCATGGCGGAAGATGAGGGGCCAGTCGGATATGGGTCACCGAAGGAAGACCTTCCCTTGGAAAGGAGGGAGATGTTCGGACCACAGTACCGCTTGCTACCAAGCCGGCGTGCGCAACCAGCGTGGCCGAAATGCAGACACAATGAGTACGTGGTCGTGCAGGTCCTGGAAGGGCCGAACGATGGCGGGCGCCGTTTCTTCCGATGCCCACGCTCCGGGGTAGAAATTACTAATAGTACATTTTTTATTGCTTATGGACCCTCCATGTTTACTGTCATTTTTCGCAGATCGCGAAATGCGACTTCTCCCGCTGGATCGACCCTCCTCATGAACGGTATATTGACCGTTATGTGGGTACTTTATGGGACCGAATAATGGACTTGGAGTACCGAATGGAGACTCTCAATGAGGAGAACAATGAGCTCCGCCAACAGATGCAACGCGAGAGGGGAAACGAGGAGGTTGTCAACATAGGAAGCTCTTATGATCCCACATGTTGCTGCGCGAACCCGAGCTGCATATGTGCGTGCCACTACCACGATGGCCAGCCCCGTCCGAGGCGGCCCCCTCAGCAGTTCTCCATGTGGGTGCCACGAGGCTCGTTTGGCATGTAGGCCACGAGGGTACGGAATGTGTTGATGCTGTGCCAGTAGGACTGTTGTGTTGATGTTTTGGGTGTAGAAGTTTGCATAAATTCTGTCTGTATGTGCAATGTATGTGTTGTTTCGTGTTGTAAGTGCATGACGCCTTCATTTTCTGTGACCTTCATATTCTGTGCCCTCTTTCCATAACGATGTAATGTGCAACGTTGTTAAGCATGTGATGAATTGGTTGTTATGTACGTGGAGTTGTTATCACAAGGCAAAAAAAATTGTTGTCAAGCTTTGTCTTCTCCCGCTACCCCGTGTTGTCATCTCTCAGTTGGTTGTACGCCGTACTAAATCAAAGAACTTAGAGCTACCCTTTTATACTGGAAACCATCTTTGAACATCAAACCATCAAGCACTTGAAAAACATCACAAATATTACAAAAGCACAATTTAAAAAATTCATTCATCATCTCGTCGTCGCCGCCTCGTACGGCGCATATGATCCTCTGAGAAGGTGAACCTACTAGGGGAGCGGGGTGCATCGCGAAGATCGTAGTGCGAGGGGTGTGGCCGAGGCGGCGGTGGGTACAACTGTGTGGACAGTTGCGACGGCTGGTCATAAAGCATAGAGCTCACCCAGTCGGAGGAGGTGCATACGTCCTGCTTAGATGGTACAACTGAATTAGACAATGGAAAGTACGAAAATTGTTCATAATGAAATACACATGTTTAGTGCATACCGGGGTATGTGGCTGGTGAAATGAGGATGTCGACGGGAAGTCCCCCATGTACTCGTGCGATGTCATGCCTTGATAGGTCGGCACAACCCACCTGTCCGGGTCATACAGGTTGGTCTGCACCTGTCCCGGGAGATACGAGGGCAGCTGCCCCTCTGGTTGGTCCGGCGAGTCAGCGGCGCTGTCTGGAGTGGGCCCCCGTCGTCCTGGAGAGCGCGGTCGCTCGTCCGTCGCCCTCCGTGATGACGATGCCCGTTGCGACGTGCTATCCCGTCGCAATTGCTGCAAGACGAACATGTGGTTAGAAATAAATGGTAAATGAGTGCATGAACAGATAGTTGCCAATTGTCGAACCGCCGGGCCGAAGCGCGTGGAGGCCGAGCGACCGTAGCTTGGCCGACTCTCGGACAGCCCCTCTGGTTCGTGCGGCGATGTCGACCTCCGTGATGACGTCGCCCTCCGTAGCTGCGTGCTATCCTGTTGCAATTGCTGCAAGTCGAACATGTGCGTAGACATAAATGGTAAATGAGTGCATGAACAAATAGTTGCGAATTGTCGAACCGCCGGGCCGAAGCGCGTGGAGGCCGAGCGACCGTAGCTTTGCCGACTCTCGGACGGCCCCTCTGGTTCGTGCGGCGATGTCGACCTCCGTGATGACGTAGCCCTCCGTAGCAGCGTGCTATCCTGTTGCAATTGCTGCAAGACGAACATGTGGTTAGACATAAATGGTAAATGAGTGCACAAACAAATAGTTGCCAATTGTCGAACCGCCGGCCCGAAGCGCGTGGAGGCCGAGGATGGCCGTGCTGATCCTGGTGCTGACGGAGGCGCGGAGGGAGGTGGTGGTCCCCGGCCACGTCCGCCACCGCGTGTAGCAACAACGTCATCTCGGTGGCGACCACAACTCAAGCCCCGTATCGCACCCCTTGCCCTTTCGCTGATGCTGCGCATATAACTTACCCACCGAGATTCGGTATTTGACTTCCTATGTCGTATAGCCTCATTAGCCTCGATGTCGATACGATGTAGCCGGTCCACCTGCAGTGAAACAAACAGTCAGTTCAAATGTAATCCTGCATTGCGTAATGACACATTTCCAAGTCAGGTGCATTGGACTGAACCTATTGTGAGAATACCCCGACTCCTGTGGAGCCCCCCTCCACGGCCCCTGCTGCTGCATGCACATGCTTCGTAGCCTCCTGATCCAGCTGCCTCCGCAAGGCGTCGAACTTCCGCTTCTGGTTCTGCATGCATAGCTTCTTGAACATCTTCATGAGGTCCTTGCTACGGAACCTTCTGTGGAAGTTCGCTGCAATATGCCTCATGCACCAGCGGTTCTTCACATCAGTCCACGGGACGGGGGCCTGCGTCCCATCCTGCAACGTTCGCAACGCAGACATCAAGCCTGCATTGCGGTCGGAGATAAGGCACACTTCGGGCCTGTCTTGCACTACGGCATTCTTCAAATTGCAAAGAAACCAAAGCCAGCTATCTGTATTCTCGCTCTCCACAATTGCAAATGCCACTGGGAGTAACTGGTCATTTGCATCGGCTGCAACTGCGGTAAGGATCGTGCCCTTGTACTTGCCGGATAGGAACGTCCCATCTACGGTTAGCACTGGACGGCACCACCTGAACCCTTGTATCGCCTGATGGAAGGCCCAGAACACTCTGTCAAGAATGAAACAGTTCGGGCCCTCCGTAGGATGGACCCTCTCCTGCCTGTTTATGTAAGTGCCTGGGTTTGATTGTGCAATTTGATTCAGCATTCTTGGGACCAGGTCGTACGCCTCCTCGTACGTCCCATACATAGCGTGCAGCACCTTTCGCTTCGCCCGCCACACCTTCTTGTAGCTCACTTCGTAGCCCGCCTCGTTCGCTACTGCTGCCATCAGAACCTTCGGGGTAATTGACACATCCGCCTGGACGAGGTGCGTGACCACCTCCGCAACATAACGTGATGTCATGTTGCGGTGTCTATGTACTGGCCCCGCAAGCTCGCAACTGTGATCTTGCAGCACCGTTATCCGGAACTCCGTGCCAACGCCCTTGTACCGTTGTGCACGGACTTTGCCACCACATGACCCGTCCACACACTTCACAACGTACGTGTCCGGCTTTGACTTGTGGACCCGATACGTCCGGCTTATGTTGACGGCATGTCTAGCAATAGCCTGCTGGACAGCACTCTTATTACGGAAGCACTGCCCCAGAAAGAGTGCGCCCTCGCTGAACCCCCATTCTCCCTCCTCCGCCTGTGGCAGAACTAGGGCTGCCGCTGCGATGTCGTCCAGTCTGGACGACACATATGCACCGTCCGTCGTAACAACACGACCTACAACCCCTCCAGTTGCACCTTCGCCATCCTCGTCCTCTCCAGAACTGCCTGTTTCCACCTCCTCCTCCTCCTCGCTATCCTCTTCTTCCACCTGGTCCCCCAGATACTCATGACAGTCAATACGGGCGGCCCACCACCTCTCGTGCACACCTTCGTTGCGCTGGAAATTCTCCGCACGCCTCGTATTGTCTTCATCACCCACTTCCTCGCCCACATGTTCTCCCGCAGAAGCGTCTTCATGACCGCCGGCCACTACATCTCCACCAGCGGCATCTGAACCAACCATGGCTGATGATTCTGCCCTCTCCACGAACTCGACATACACCATTGGCCTCCCATATATCGCAGCATCAGGGTTGCACACGACCTCCATGTAGTTCGCCCATGAGGCGTCATTGGTCACCTTTAGAAGTTGCCATATGCTCCCCCTTCCGTCATCCACCATTGAGGCATAGACTGCCTCGATCCGTAACTTATTCCTTGCGGTCTGCCGATCGAACGCTGAACGGACACACCTCCGTAGCTCAGACAAGCTCATGGCGCTCAGACCGGGTGCCCGGATCACGGTCCGCTCGCAATTTGACAGGTCCGCCCCATACGGCCCATCACGTACGAGACCACTCCCATAAAACACCATCAATTGTTCAATGCCAGCCATTGCGTACCTATCATAAGTGCATAATCAACCATTTTAGTAGACAGCATGCCAAATTTAATTTCCCATTACATTAACAGTACCTACCCATTTTAGTACCTAACATTACTAGTATATGTTTTGTATGTGTAAATCTAAAGTTTATTTCTAACTATTTTTCTTATAAATCGATTAATGCCAAATTCCTATTACATAGTTTTCTTCCATTCTTTTTCTATATTTCACTTAATGCGGCTTTCACTTCCGAAATTATACATAAATCAAAAAATTCTACTTTGTAATTTCATGCCCTAAGTTTATTTCATTTTACAGTACCTTCGTACTAATTTCCAGGTATTTTGATTTTCCTATACCTTCATACTACGGTCATTCACTAAGCCTACTAATTATACAAATTGTTCATAATCTAACTGCTGTTGCTATCACCTACAAATGCTCTAATATAAATATTTACATCTTCAACAACTACACATGTAAGCACAAATGTTCAACAAAATCTCACTACATTACAATACGTAACTTCAACAAAAAATACGAAATTATTTACACTACAACAAAAAATATGACCTCATGTTTACGTACACATACACACCGTACCAAAGATTGGCTTATTACAACATTAATGATACACGGTTTTGCTAATTACGGGCTAATGACATTCGCAGAAAATTACTTGCACGGGGGCAAAAATTACCTCTTCTTGAAGCTCGCGAGACGATCTACAACTTTTGTATTTGCAAAATCCGTTGATTCCAAACAAAACCAACTCAAAATCCTGAGTTTCCACTCTCTTTTTTCCCTCCCTTCACTCGCTCTCTCGCTCTGTCTTCACTTCAACTCCACCGCAAACTGCAAATGAGCCTCCTTGCGCTGCTATTCACCTCTTTAAGGCTGCTGAATGAGAATACGAAGATGGGCCATGCAAAACTCCTACAGACACGTGTTCACGTAGAGGTCAAAAAAGAGAGCAGCTCCTGAGAAATTTCTCTGCTTTCGGCGCTGGTGACGAGACGTGCGGCCCCGCCTTTGATTCGCGCGGTCGGGCAGAGCAAACGCGCGCTCGGCGGGGCATTCACGCGGTCGCCAGGGCGGACGCGCGGTCGTCCGGGCCAAACGCGCGCTCGGGCGGGGCAATCATGCGGTCGCCAGGGCGGACGCGCGGTCGGCCGGGGCTAACGCGCGGTCGGGCGGGGCGGGACGGGGGTCGCGCGGTCGGGCGGATCGGTGGCGCGGTCGCGGCGGGTCGTGCGGTCGGGTACCGCACGACCGGGACAGGTGGCGGCGTGTGGCGATCCCGCGGTGGAGAGGGGTCCAGTTTTGGAATTTTTTTGCAAAGGGGACCAAAAACGGAATTCTTGATACACAGGGTCCAATAGTGTCCAAATTTCGTTGGTTAGGCACTAGCAGCTTCGTATCATAAAGTCGTACGGCCTATAGGGGTAAGCCAGGGATGTTATTGGCTGCGGTCGTGTCACTGGCAAGTGGGCCGTGCCCGTCATGTCAGGGACCAATCTGGCAATCTTTCTTCCGTCTGTTTTTTTTTCAGAATAGAAATGGTTAGTTAGCTCTCCCGTTAAATAAAAGGCCCCGTTTGTGATGCCGTATTTTTTTTCGAATCACATGGGAACTAAACCATTTCCTGTAAAAAAAATCCTATTTATTGGTTAACGCAATTTTATTTTTAATCACTTGACATTTCACAGACCAAGTAGATAATTGCAAGTTGAAGAGCACTGCACGATGAAGCAACCGTAGACTACTTTGGTTTTGGCCCATCATGCGCGTTTGGTGCTCCGGATTTCTTTCGGAATATCCTCCGTTGCCATTGACCACACAGAAAGAGAGAGGCAAAACTGGTGATTGCTATGCTTCACTTATTTCAGTTTGTGATTCTTATTTTTGATTTATTTTTAAATTTTATTATTTTCTGGTTTTTAGTTTTTTGTCGATTCTTTTTTTCTCTGTATTCATTTGCATTATTCGTGATGGACTAATTTGTTTTTTTAATTTTTTAAATTTAATTACATCAAATAAACTATCATCAGTTTTGATTTAATTTCAGCCAACTACAGTATAATTTCAGTCATAAATCACTTTTTTAGCCCAACAGAGCGGGCTGTCACTCTCTGACCAAATCAAAGTAACACGCATTCGATCCAATTAGTCAAAATAGATGAAAAAAAATGGGAAATGAGGCACCCGTGGTCCGATTAAGGTGCGTAACACTGACGGAAGAGAAACCACGAAGGCTCAATTTGATTTCTCGTATATAAATGCGGTGATGTGATCTTCAGAGTTACACCATACTTACACTGATAAATATCATTAACAAGGCTGCAAAAGTATCTATTCAGCACAAGCAACCGTAAACATCTGAAATCAGCCTATCATTATCGGCATTGTCGCTCTATGTTCTGAGGAGAACATGGGCAATTTATCAACATTGCGGACATAGAGTGTAGGATGGTATGGCATAATTAGAGAAGGGTGAATGATTATCTTCGTTTTTTATCACTTGAAACCGAAACACAACGCAGAGAAACACAACAAAACAATCTGAATTACCGAACAGAGACAACGATCACAGCTACTGCTCGTACGTGGTCGTAAGCCTCTATTGCCAGCTGCTTGTTACGACCACGCGTTAGCCTGGATCGTCCGATTGCTCGTTACGACCACTTGTTAGCCTCTGTCGCCCGACCACTCATTACGATCGCTTGCTTACGACCATTCATCCCGAACGTCGCTACTATCGCTCGCTTGTGTACGACTGCTTGATTACGAGTGCTCGTATCGATCTCGCGTCCGTTCCGACCACTCAGCACGACAACGGATTAACAGCCTGCTCGGTACAACAACAAATCGACAGCCTTCTCGTTCCGATCACTCGGTACGACAACAGATTGGCAGTCTGATTGTTTCGATCGCTCGGCACGACCACGATGCACGTAGTCGTGACCTCCTTCTGCCTGATGTCCCCAGCCGTTTGACCACTGCCTGGATGAGATGCGCTGAAGACAAAAACAAAGCACGGAAAACAGAGAGGAAGGAGCGATGCTCTGGAAGTAGTCGGAGATGGAGGAAACTGATATATTATTTCATCATCAAGATCTTGGCTACAAAGCGCCTCACGGCACCTCTAAAAACCTTCTCCATGAAAGCCCTAAAACCCCTGTTGCGCTAGCTTACAGCCTTCCTTGCTTTTATAGCCAAGCACAAAGCGTGTCCAATACGAACACCTCAAAACCGTGTCCCTATCCACCTGGACATGGACTCTATCTCTTTCTCAAATCAAGAGACCCGAAGCCCTTCATAACATGAGTTTTAACCAACTCGTACAAATCATGGATTCCATCCACAACTCTATACAACACACACGACAAAGCCTCCAGAATATCCCCTCCTGTATCTTCATTGTGCACCATCACCGCGTGCTCTCGCATGAGCCCGATCACCTCGCGTGACCACCTGACCGCATGGACCTTAGATTACCCTCTCCTAGTCCCGGTCTTCTTCGTCACCAACCGTAACCATCTCCACGCCTCCACGCAGCATCCACCTTTGACCTCCATGTGCTCCAACATGAGCTCGACCACCTCACGTGACATCCCGACCGTCTGGACCTCAGATTACCCCCTCGTAGTCCCAGTCCTCCTTGTCACTGACCATGGCCGCCTCCATGCCCACCTGCATATGCAAAGACCAAAGGAAACATCTCTTCTGGTACGAGTTCTTCAACTTGACCATGATCAGCACACCCTTGTCTATCCCCAGACAAGCACCAGACTACCTACGACCATCCCTAGATCGTTTACGACCACACAGAGTCTATTGCTACCTGGAATAGACCCTCAGACCACTCCATACAATTGTTATCATAGAGTACTCGTAACCTACAAGTACTCAAAAACCACTCGCACTACTACTGACGACTATCGAGTACCAACAACCAAGTATCGACCAGCCACAACACGTACTCGAAGCCTACGAGTACAGACAACATTCTAACACCCGACCACTTACCGTGGTCGTGAAACCACTTCTACCAAGTACCGCGTCCTCTAACTACGAGTACCTCAAGCAACGACTATCCATCAACGACCACCACTCACTGACCAGTCAACCACTGGCCCAACACGAGTACTCGATGTACTCGATGATCACATGAGTGAAGCACTCGTATTGACTATGAAGGTCTACGAGTACTGACCGAGAAGCCTACGGTAACCGATCGGTAAGCCTCCGACTACCGAAGACGGAACAACAGACTATAAAGTCTACGAGTGTCGACAAGACTGCCAAATCTATGACCATGAAAGCAGTCTGCAGAACCTACGACCATGAAAGCAGTCTGCAGAACCTACGACCATGAAAACAGTCTGCAAGACCTACGACCATGAACGTAGTCTATAATACCTACGACCATGAACGCAGTCTGCAAAACCTACGCCCATGAACGCAGTTTGCAAAACCTACGACCATGAACGCAGTTTGCAAAACTTACGACCATGAAGGTAGTCTGCAAAACCTAGGACCATGAACGCAGTCTACAAAACCTACGACCATTGACTGCAAAGCCCTCGACTATTAAAACCTTCGATTATCGAGTACGACCAGTAAAGTCTACGACTATCGAGTACTGTAGACCATGAAAGAGTACTGTAGCTACGATTACCTGCCGTGGTCGTAAAACCGTAGTCGTACTGCCGTGGTTGAAAGGTTGAAGTCATACTGCCGTGGTCGAAGCCAGACGTAGTCGACAACTGTCGTGGTTGAAAGTTGGGCGTGGTCGAAAACTACCATGGTCGAAGCCAGCCGTAGTCATGTTCGAAGTGCTGTGGTCGAAGCCAGGGCCGTCTCCAGAAATTTAGGGCCCTAGAGCGAATTGCAAAATGAGGCCCTTAATTTTTAAAAAATATTGGTCTAATATAACTAAGGTATACTATCGCACAATCATGTAAGATGTAACTTCAATATGTATTACTCCATACAAGATTTGAAAATATATCAAATATTAAGACCAAAAAAATATAGTACTGACCCCATATTCTACTAAAAAGCATCATACGTCTTGTATTTTTTGAAATGAAATCTCCAATTATATCTTCATAATTAACCAGCCTCTACTCCAAAGTCCAACCACAGTATATACGTTAATTTCCTACGTGCGATTGTGCGAAAACAGTTTCTACTTTCTAGCTAGTTACGTACGTACCGGAGGTCTCCTGGGAAGTCTGCGCCAGGACTTGTGCTCGCTTGCGTCGCCCGTGTCGCCGAAGGACAGGAACGCGCTGGCCGCGGCGACGAAGGCGTCGTATGAACCACTGATGCTAGCGGCATCACCGTCGTCAGTTCGTCACCACATCAGCGGCCGCAGAATTGAACAAACCCTAGCAGGCACGCCATGCGGCATGCACATCGGCAAGAGCTGCAGGAGTCAGGACCGGGACCGGCTGTAGCCTGTACATAATACGTATACGTATTGGTTTGGGGGCCCCACCAATTTGGGGGCCCTGTGCCGTCGCTCAGCTGGCACGCCCTCTTCAACGGGCCTGGTCGAAGCCAGCCGCAGTCGTATTCATGCCGTGGTTGTAAGAGTGTCTGAAGTGATGTGGTCTGCCGTGGTTGTAAGAGTGTCTGAAGACTGTAATCACTCGTAACTGAACAAAAACACTCGAAAGCAAAGACATCAATAGCAAATGACCAAGTCATTCACAAACGCAAATTCTAAAGCAAACCAAATGTCAATTATTCATCATCTCTTTATTTACGACCATTCACATGGTCTAACATAGAGAATTGCAGATAACGGAAGTTATTCACATGAAATTCCCAATGGCCTATCATTCGAGAGTGCACAAGAATTACAGAGCCAGGAACTAATGAATGCCTGACAATTTTATGCGGCATGACATCGCTTTGTACCCTCAGCCATCAGGCTCATCAGGGCCGTGTAAGATACTACTCTCTGTGAGCTCTAGTCATATGCATGTGGCTCATCGTTGACTTGGTTACTGATTCCCTCCGTAGCATTGCTCAACACTGTAATTGCAATCGGAATTATGAATTAGTACAAGAAAGCTAGTATTTCGCCAGATGACAACATTAAAACCGGTAGGAACAATTTAATTATTTGACCAATCCTATCTTCATAAGTCATAACCAAGGAGAAGCTGAGAAGTACAGTTCCTATTTCATGTACTCTGTACTCATTTCAGTCAACGATAATGGCAACATTAACGGGACAAAAAAAGAACTTGCCATATGGTTTATACGACGGGAAAGTGACATAGCGAGGGCAATGACTTCTTCTCAACGGATTGTCAGCCTCCAATGTGCAGTCACGGGGCTGCAATGCATACAGAACCATCAGAAATATGGCGTGTGATTCGAGGAATCTGCACTTGCACGTGAATGTTACAAATGAAAGCCACGTATTAAATGTGAGTAAATTTTTTTTAGAGCTGGTACATTCATTTCTAAGTCAACATTATGTTTAGGGTTTTCTTGGTTTTTGCAGAAACAAAATCCTACTGTGAACCAGAATCCAGAAGTTAGGCTCTTCTAAAACCACTATACTAGGATAAGTTTCCTGCTTTATCTGGTTTACCTTAATCTGAATGTGTTGGTTGCAAGGAAATGATGATATCATAATATCTATTTAGCATCAGAACAAGCATTTCAGAGCAACATCAGCAAATGTTTGAATAACAGGCTTTTCCGGAACAATGAATGCCTACTGCAATGCACTGCACTTGTGAACATGACAACATAAATTACCTGACAATCCTTGTGGAAGCAGAGCCTCAGTTCTTGAACTGAGCCGTTTTTACAAACAAGTGATGGCATTGCCCCAAAAGCATATTCAATAACAGCGATGATATGCCCAACTGAGTATTTTCTGCCACTTCTAATATAAACGTGTGCTTTTCTCAGAGCTTTCTGCAAGCTCAGAGTGGGAACTACATTAATGCGCTGGCAAAATGTTACAATATCATTCCTGAAATACCTTCTGTGAAGAGAATATCATGCAAGACAAACACACTCCACTAACCGTAACATTATATTTGCTGTAAAGGTAAAGTGCTGTAGAGAAGTAGTCGTATTCATCCTGTATTTCAGGGTAACCACATGTTCCATGAGTTTCTGCCCAAAGAAGAAGAGCAGAATATTAAACACAGATGTGAGATGTGCAATGGAAACTGCATCATCTGGTACACTTAAGGAAGTTACTAGGAAACTTGGTTGAGATTATGTCTGCAAATTCGAGATGAACCTTTTCATGTTGTTTCAAATCTGTTTGTGACCTAGATTAGGACATCATATGCAAAAAACATAGAGCAGTCGAAATTAATTTTGATAGGCATGGCGTACAATGTTATTACCCAATGTATTAGAGTTATAGACAAACCCATGCCATGCAATGTATACTGTACAGAGATTCTTCCCAGTGTTCTGAGGTCTGGAATTATTCATGGTATGTGAAATTATGAACACGACAGGGTATTTTGAAACAACAGAAAATGCGAGTTTATCTTTTCGTGATCAGTTTGCAAGAACAGCATATTCAGTGGAGGATATGACTATTTTGTAAGGGGGATCATAATTGGATCAATCGATGGAAAAACATTTCAATGCACAAGTATTCGTAAATGATGAAATGTTCACCATTGCAGAGCAGAACAGTATTTGTGTCAACAAGTTCAGAAATCACATACCCCACTGACGAAGGTTCGGTAAAACATCAACACATGCACAGAAACAAAAGAACACCTGTGAGCTGTTTCCCTTAATCAAATCTCAAATGTTAAAGAGCTAAGACACCAATCACTACCTCATGATCCCAAAACTGTCCCCTTCCACCAAAGCAGGTCGAAGAAGAGCCGCAGTACAAGGACGGCCAGTACTTCTCAAGTATCGGCATCAACATTGAGATCTGGGGTAAGTAAAACCAGAAATAAAACACACTGACACAATATACTTGCAGTAGTTCAGGGGAAAAAGGAGTAAATGAGCACATCACATTCTGAACGAAAGGTGGGACATTGGTACCTTATTGATGTTGAATGTGGCGGGTCTGCAGCATGATGGCCACCCCGCATAGCTATACTGTGGCCAGAGACCATCTGTCCGAACAAATAAAATGAAATGATGATCAGCATCACTTGGATGCAGTTGTCCCAACCTAAATTCTCGGTATCTGGTACCAATGTGCAAGTGTGCAACTCTTATGCATACTCATGTGATTGTGAATTTTGTATCTGTGCAGTAAATGTCATTCAGAAATTATATGACGGAAGCCATACAATTGCAATGGAAGCCTATGATGAATAAGTCCCTGTACTGTGGTCTTTGTGGGGCTGTGGTAGTTTTTGTTTTTTGACTGCTTTAGGACAGCATCTGCTTTTGCTTTAGGACAGCATCTGCTTTTAGGACAGCATCTGCTTTTGCTTTAGGACAGCATCTACTTTTAGGACAACATCTGCTTTTAGGACAGCATCTACTTTTGCTTTAGGACAGCATCTGCTTTTAGGACAATATCTACTTTTAGGACAGCATCTGCTTTTAGGACAGCATCTGCTTTAGGACAGCATCTGCTTTTAGGACAGCATCTACTTTTAGGACAGCATCTGCTTTTAGGACAGCATCTGCTTTTGCTTTAGGATAGCATATTGACCGCTTTAGGACAGCATCTAGGATAGCATCTTAGCATATGCTTGGCTGGTTCTCAGCCTATAAATATGTATCTCCAACCCCTCAGGTTGGCATGGCATTGTGTGAGCAATAAACAAGAAGAAAATTGCCCCATCTCCTAGTGTCATCCTCTCCATGAGAGTTAGGATCTTGCTATCACCAAGAGCAAGAGTCCAGCGACTAACAAGTGGTATCAGAGCCTTAATATCCTGTAGCCTGAGCATCTCCTGCTCATCTCCTTCTCCGGCCTCGCAGCAGCCCCGGCCGGTAGCAGCAGCAGCTCCGGCTGTCCCCGCTCACTCCTCTCCGGAGACGGACGGCAGCTCGTCAGAAGCAGCCCTCTCTCCACGCAACAGCCCCCAGTAGCGCGCCATGTCCGCAGGGCAGTCTCAGCGCTCGGTCGCCTCGAGCATGCGGCGTCAGCAGACGGCCGAGCTCGTCGCGGCAGAGCAGCGCGAGCGAGCGGCGGCAGAGACCGCTGCGGCGGCGGAAAGGGCGTCAAGGCTGGCAGCGGCGGAGCTGGCAGCAGCCAGGGTGGAGGTGGAAGCAGCGGCGGCGGCAGATGCAGCGCGTGCGGCAGCAGCAGAGGTCAAGGCTCTGCGCGGCAGCAACAGCAGCTCCGGCTCTGTTGATGGCGGCGCCGACGCGGACCCTCAGCTGCTGGAGAGGGAGGCAGCGCAAGGGCGAGCGGCGCAATGGGTAGCCGCGCACGCCCACGAGCGCGGCGGCAGCCCAGACAGGCGCGGACGCGCCGGCGGCGCTCCTGGAGGAGGCACGCACGGCGGCGACGTACGGGTCGACGGAGAGCGCGGCCCTCACAGGCAACGTGGCTCTCTCTCCCCGGTTCGGTACCGTGGTCACCACGAGTACCAGGCTGTCGTCAGGGACGTCGGCCCCGGCGGCGGGTGGCCTACCCTCACCAAGACCAACTACGTCGAGTGGGCTGCGGTGATGAGGGTGAAGCTCCAGGTGCGGCATATGTGGGATGCAGTCCGGTACGGCGACGTCGACTACGACCAGGATCGACGGGCGCTGGATGCTCTCATCGCCGCAGTCCCGCCCGAGATGCAGTTCTCGCTTACCAACAAGCGGACTGCCAAAGAGGCTTGGGACGCCATCGCTGCAGCACGCATCGGCAGCGACTGCGCCCGCAAGTCTACATTGCAGGCACTACGCACGGAGTGGGAGCACCTGGCCTTCAAGCCAGGTGAGGACGTTGATGACTTTGCTCTCCGTCTCAACACTCTGTTGCAGAAGTTGGTGCAGTTCGGTGACGACACCTACGGCGAGGAGAGAGCTGTGGAAAAGCTCTTCCGCTACGTCCCCGAGAAGTACAAGCAGATGGTTCGCTCGATCGAGTCTCTGCTGGACCTCTCCACGATGACGATCGAGGAGGCGTTGGGTCGCCTCAAGGTCGTTGACAGCGATGAGCCACAGCGCCCCTCGGGACCCGTCACCATTGGCGGGAAGCTCCTCCTCACTCGGGAGCAGTGGGAAGCCGGCCAAGGTGACAAGAAGAAGGGGGAGCCTTCTTCCACGACAGGCGGCCGCAAGAGTGGCAAGCGCGGCAAGCCGCGCAAAGGCGCCCAGGGCGGCGATGCTGGCAAGCAAAAGCCGGCACGAGACGACTCTTGCCACAACTGCGGCAAGCTTGGTCACTGGGCCAAGGAGTGTCGACAGCCACGACGCGGCCAGGCCCACGTCGCGCAAGCGGAGGAGGAGCAGCCGGTCCTGTTCATTGCTCATGCGAGCATCGAACTACCTCCAGCGGCACCGGCCGCAGTGGCTCTCCTCCACCTTGACGAGCCAAAAGCACACGCCCTCCTCGGCGACAGTTCCGGCAATGACAAGACCGACGGGTGGTGCCTCGACACCGGCGCCACCCACCACATGACCGGGCGGCGGGAGTTCTTCTCCGAGCTCGACTCAGGCGTTCGAGGCACCGTCAAGTTCGGCGATGCCTCCGCCGTGGAGATCAAGGGCGTCGGCTCTGTCGTCTTCGTCGCCAAGACTGGCGAGCACCGGCTGCTCACCGGCGTCTACTACATCCCCGATCTGCGGAACTCCATCATCAGCTTGGGACAGCTGGATGAGAACGGCTCGCGTGTCGAGATCGAGCACGGGGTGCTGCGGATTTGGGATCTTCGACGCCGCCTCCTTGCCAAGGTAACCAGAGGCGCAAATCGACTCTACACTCTTCACGTGCAGGTGGCACAACCCATCTGTCTCGCAGCTCGTCGGGACGACGAGGCGTGGCAGTGGCACGAGCGCTTTGGGCACCTTCACTTCGAGGCCCTGAAGCGGCTCAGTGCCACGGAAATGGTGCGAGGCCTGCCGTGCCTTGACCATGTGGAGCAGCTCTGCGATGTCTGCGTGTTGACGAAGCAGAGGCGACTCCCCTTTCCCCAGCAGGCGAGTTTCCGAGCCAAGGAGAGGCTCGAGCTCGTGCACGGGGACTTGTGTGGCCCGGTGACACCGGCCACACCAGGAGGACGACGCTACTTCCTGCTGCTCGTCGACGACCTCTCCCGCTACATGTGGGTGATGGTCCTCGGCAGCAAGGGAGAGGCTGCGGACGCCATCAGGCGCACGCAGGCTGTTGCGGAGGCGGAGTGCGGCCGCAAGCTGCGCGTGCTGCGCACAGACAACGGCGGCGAATTCACGGCGGCTGAATTCGCGTCGTACTGCGCTGATGAGGGCATTCAGCGCCACTACTCCGCGCCGTACAGCCCGCAGCAGAACGGCGTCGTCGAGCGGCGCAACCAGACGGTTGTGGGGATGGCTCGGGCCCTCCTCAAGCAGAGGGGGATGCCGGCTGTCTTCTGGGGAGAGGCGGTGGTGACGGCCGTCTACATCCTCAACCGCTCGCCTACCAAGGCGCTCGACGGCAGGACGCCGTACGAGGCTTGGCATGGGCGCAAGCCGGCGGTCTCCCACTTGCGGGTCTTCGGCTCCCTCGCGTTCGCCAAGGAGCTTGGCCACATCGGTAAGCTCGACGACAGGAGCACTCCGGGAGTGTTCATCGGCTACGCGGAGGGTTCGAAGGCCTACCGCATCCTCGACCCTGACACACAGCGAGTCCGCATCTCGCGTGACGTTGTATTCGACGAAGGGCGAGGCTGGACGTGGGACAAGGCGGTGGACGACGGTTCGACTTCGACTCTCAGGGACTTTGTTATCGACTACGTCCACTTCGAGAGAGCCGGGGGAGCTAGCAGCTCGTCTTCACCGAGCTCGTCCACCTCGACACCTTGCTCGCCACCAGCTCCGGCGAGTGCTCCACCACCTTCGGCACCGGCTACGCCCCACTCTTCACCACCGGCTCACCACTCTCCTGCACCGGCGGCCACACCACCGGGATCGGCCCCAACAGCTTCAGTCCACGACGAGCAGCGCATGGTGGAGTTCGCTACTCCGCTATCTCACGACGAGGACCGCGTCGACGTCTACCACGACGACGAACCTCTGCGCTATCGTACCATGGACAACATCCTCGGCTAGTTGCCCGTCCCTGGACTGGCGCAGCGCGACTTCGAGGCGGAGCTGCACTTGGCGTGCGACGATGGCGAGCCTTGCTCCTTCGCTGAGGCGGAGGGAGACGCGGCGTGGCGTGTCGCGATGAAGCAGGAGATGGACGCCGTCGAGCGGAACCGGACGTGGGAGCTGGCGGATCTTCCTGCCGGTCACCACGTGATCACCCTTAAGTGGGTGTTCAAGCTGAAGCGGGATGAAGCCGGCGCCATCGTCAAGCACAAGGCTCGCTTGGTAGCACGAGGCTTCGTGCAGCAGGAGGGGGTCGACTTCGATGACGCCTTCGCACCCGTCGCGCGCATGGAGTCCGTTCGTCTTCTCCTCGCACTTGCAGCCCAGGAGGATTGGCGCGTCCATCACATGGACGTCAAGTCCGCCTTCCTCAACGGCGATTTAAAGGAGGAGGTCTACGTCCGTCAGCCGCCGGGATTCGTCATCCCCGGCAAGGAGGGCAAGGTTCTCCGCCTGCGCAAGGCCCTCTACGACTTGCGGCAGGCACCACGAGCCTGGAACGCTAAGCTGGACTCCACCCTCAAGCAAATGGGGTTCCAGCAGAGCGCACACGAGGCTGCGGTCTACCGGCGGGGCAAAGGCGGCAATGCTCTGCTGGTAGGCGTCTACGTCGACGACCTGGTGATCACCGGCTCCAAGGAGGCCGAGGTCGAGGCGTTCAAGGCGGAGATGAAGACCGCCTTCCAGATGAGCGACTTGGGGCTCCTCTCCTTCTACCTGGGGATCGAGGTCCACCAGGACAGCTCCGGTATCTTCCTTCGTCAGACCGCCTACGCCAAGCGCACCGTCGAGCTGGGCGGGCTCACCGACTGCAACCCAGCCCACACTCCTATGGTGGAAAGGCTGAAGCTGAGCCGCGACAGCACGGCGGAGGAGGTGGACGCGACGCAGTACCGGCGCATCGTGGGCAGCCTTCGCTACCTCGTCCACACGCGTCCGGATTTGGCGTTCGCCGTCGGCTACGTCAGTCGGTTCATGCAGCGACCGACGACGGAGCATCAGCAGGCCGTAAAGAGGATCCTCCGCTATGTTGTGGGCACCTCCGACTACGGCTTGCACTACCCGAGGTGTCCCGGCGCGGCACACTTCATCGGGTACAGCGACAGCGACCACGCAGGCGACATTGACACCAGCAAGAGCACAAGCGGGATTCTCTTCTTCCTCGGCAAGTGCCTCGTTAGCTGGCAGTCAGTCAAGCAGCAGGTGGTGGCCCTGTCTAGCTGTGAGGCCGAGTACATAGCGGCTTCCACCGCTTCGACTCAGGCGCTCTGGCTCGCTCGACTGCTTGGTGATCTCCTCGGCAGGGACACTGAAGCAGTGGAGCTCAGGGTGGACAGCAAGTCCGCTCTAGCCCTGGCAAAAAACCCCGTTTTTCATGAACGGAGCAAGCACATCCGGGTGAAGTACCATTTCATCCGAGGCTGCTTGGATGAAGGAAGCATCAAGGCAAGCTACATCAACACCACGGATCAGCTTGCGGATCTGCTCACCAAGCCTCTTGGAAGGATCAAGTTCCTTGAGCTCTGCTCCAAGATCAGGATGGTTCGATCCTCCCACAAGACAACGCACAAGACTTAGGGGGAGAATGATGAATAAGTCCCTGTACTGTGGTCTTTGTGGGGCTGTGGTAGTTTTTGTTTTTTGACTGCTTTAGGACAGCATCTGCTTTTGCTTTAGGACAGCATCTGCTTTTAGGACAGCATCTGCTTTTGCTTTAGGACAGCATATGCTTTTAGGACAGCATCTGCTTTTAGGACAGCATCTGCTTTTGCTTTAGGACAGCATCTGCTTTTAGGACAGCATCTACTTTTAGGACAGCATCTGCTTTTAGGACAGCATCTGCTTTAGGACAGCATCTGCTTTTAGGACAGCATCTACTTTTAGGACAGCATCTGCTTTTAGGACAGCATCTGCTTTTGCTTTAGGACAGCATATTGACCGCTTTAGGACAGCATCTAGGATAGCATCTTAGCATATGCTTGGCTGATTCTCAGCCTATAAATATGTATCTCCAACCCCTCAGGTTGGCATGGCATTGTGTGAGCAATAAACAAGAAGAAAATTGCCCATCTCCTAGTGTCATCCTCTCCATGAGAGTTAGGATCTTGCTATCACCAAGAGCAAGAGTCCAGCGACTAACAGCCTATCACCTATGCATTTCAGGATCAATAGCTGATATCTGATGTGAACCAATGGTAAATGTCATTGAAAGCTATGCATTTGCAATGGAAGCATATCGCCTATGAAATTTCAGGATCAATAGCTGATAGATGGCAACCAATGGACAAACAACATAATAAGCAAACATATAAAAAAAAATGTTGTGAGTTGCTCGCTGTTCCTGCACAGAAGTAGCCGTCTACAGATCTCCTGACTGATATGAACTAGAAGCACAAAAATCATAGATCATACAGGACTATCAAAGCAGCTGAGGCCTGTTCTCATCTTACGGTGGCCGCATTTTCTTCAGCACCTCAAATCAGGCAACGCATTCGTTATCATCACAAGAAGTGTAAGTGCGCGGAACATTTAAATTAGGGATGCAAGTGCTTTTGCATAGACACTAATGTATACTTACGAATTGTGAACCATTTCAGAGGCTTCGATCTGCAGAATGCATAGGGAAACCAGATGAGCTTCGCCCAGAATAACTTCCAGCGACAATGCGAAAGAAAGAAATGTGACAGAAAGAGAGCGAGAGGGGCGAGGGAGAGATGGGGAATGCTACCGGCAGCAGCCGTTGGAGCTGCAGCATTGGTTGGTCTGGCGGCAGACGGTGCCCGGCCACTGCAGCGCCAGCACGTAGTAGTCGAACCCGGCCCACCGTCGCTTCCCCCCCGCCGGCGCCGGCGACGCCGCCGAGGCGGGCGGCGCGAGCAGCGCGCCGGAGAGCAGCACGGGGAGGCAGAGGAAGGAGACCGAGAGGAGGAGCTGCTTCCTGCGCCGCTTCTCCATTCCCATCGCACATGCATCTTCTTGTCTGCAAGGCAGCTTGCAATAATGATGGCTTGATTTAGTAGCTTGCAGAACATGCCAGGTATGAACTCGATAGTGACCTGCTTTGACCTTATTGTTTTCTTTGGGGACGGTTCTGTCGTTTTTTCTTTCGCCCTAATCATTGGAGTTTTTTATGGCTTATTTTTCATGTTTAATATTATAGCTAGTTTATTTTGTACTATATCTATTGATAATTTTGACGTAATTAAATTTAAAAATTTTAAAAATATATTATCCCATCAAAAGCAATACAAAAGAATATGGTAAAAAAAGTAAAAAACCCTACAAGCTAAAAAACTAGCAAAAATAAAAGTAAGAAACTATAAACCAAAAGGCTAACAGAGAATCTCGTTCGCCTTCTTTAGCATGAGAGATCGATCAAGGCACACTGTTCAAACGGATTAAGTATCTTTTTTTTGTCTGCAAGAATAAACTGAATTTCCAGAAGCAAAGAAAAAGAATCTAAAAAAAAAGCAAAAGGAAAGAACAAAGAGAAAAGCAACTCGTCAGTTTTCTCTGGCCCAAGATAATGCTGACTAACATTCTAATGGAGGCCAGGGAGCAATGCTAACTAATATTCGGCCCAAAATTAGGATTAGCGGCCCACGTAACGGGATGGACCTATTAAGGCCCTTAAACCCTGGGTGGGGGCAAGCAAGAGCGCACGACGACCCCGTCCGCTGCTCGCTTCGGCCCCATCTCTCCTCCTCCTCCCGCCGCCGCGGCCGCCTCCTTCTCCGGCAACCAGTCCACGGCGGCAGCGTGACATGGCCGCGCCACCGCCGGCCTTCACGGGCAACCTGAAGGTGAGTTACGTGTCTCTCCTTTTAACAGTACTCGGATCCCCGAAAGCCACGCGGTCCTCCTCTTCCACATTTCGCCCGACGATGAAAACCTAACGAAACCTAGCTCGACGGCGGCGTCGTGGGCGAGATAACCTGCGGCATCAGGTGTTTGTGCACGCGCCCTCCACAGAGCCCGGGTGGTGGTGGTGGTGGTGGTGGGGGGGGGGGTGTTTTTGGGAGGCGTTGCCCATCGGGGTCTTCTCGCGGACGTGAGCTGCCGCTGGCGGACGAGGTGTAGCCGCAGCCTCATTTGGAGGGTATGGCCGCAGAAACGGGGCGGCGGTCGTTCGTGCCGCGCGGTGGGCGGTAGTCTGGTAATCGAGGTTTTTCGTAGTGCAGCCGCATGTACTCAGCCAGTCAGCAGAGCGAGGTCCGTGCGTGTGACTGCTGTCGGCGGTGGACACTGACCGGGGAGTCTGATCCTCAAGAGCGAGTGGCACCTAGCAGGTTGGCTTTCAGGGGCGTGAGGTGAGTGGGATACTGGCGGTCAGGTCGACCGGCTGTTTGGCTTCGGGCAGATGGGTAGTCCATGCCTCCATGGTAGATTCATTTAGTTGCAGTCAAGAGTCCAAACACTCCTGCATATGGATCATGGATCAATTTAGACTGTAAATGGTTGCTGATTTTTGTTGATTGCACATATTTTTATGTTGGTTGAATATAACTTGAGCTTTTTGAGAATTGAGACTTGAGAGGTAAAGCCCACATCCATCCATTACTACCTCTATGAAGAACTACGTTTCTTGGTTTTCTACCATTGTACCCGGGTTGTGAAATTCTAGACTTGTGTGAATAAACTATGGTCTATGGTGTGCCGAGGGACGAAATGGGACATTAATGACACTTGACAGTTAGATTTATGCATATTGAGCTGCCTTTGCTAGGAAATTTTGTGATTAGTGTTAGTATACTCATCCTGCCACCGACTCTGCAGAACATATTAACATTCTGATGGAATGGTGCAAAATTAAGTTTTTATTTCTTTTTATTTTGTTATTGTGACAAGAAACTTTTATAGAATTGTTGGAAAACGGTATGTTATCTGTGGTCATTTTGCATTGAGTGAAAGAGGTAAAGAAGTCTTCCATTGAAAGCCCCAAATAATTATCCAGTGCGAATCTTTTCTGCATCCAGCCTATGGTTTGGTTTCTTGAGTCTGAACTAGTTTTGAACCTGCACTAGCTAAACGTCAAGTACTGGCACTGACAGTTGTTTCCATTTTGAACTGTGCAGAAAGCACTTGCAGGTTTGAGAAGAATCAATTTAGAGGGGCTACGATGGCGAGTTTTTGATGCAAAGGGCCAGGTCAGAATTTTTTTGCTGGTTTCAATTGCGAGGATGTACTCAGGGGAAATGGTTATGCAGTAAGCTGCTTTGCCTATGTGATAGGTGCTTGGGCGGTTGGCATCCCAAATAGCTGTTGTGCTTCAAGGCAAGGACAAGCCAACCTATGCGCCACATGTGGAAAATGGAGATATGTGCATCATACTTAATGCAAAAGATATCAGTGTTACAGGAAGAAAAATGGTTGATAAAATCTACTACTGGCACACAGGGTTAGTAAATTTCTAGCAAATACGTTTGAATACCTTATGTGGTATTGTTATTAACTTTCTTTTGCTATGTGCATTGTTTCAATAGGTATGTTGGCCATCTGAAAGAAAGAAGGCTCAAGGACCAGATGGAAAAAGACCCAACTGAAGTGATTCGTAAAGCTGTCCTGCGCATGCTTCCCCGCAATAGATTGCGTGATGTAGGTGAAACTTCATTTCTCTTTGTTTCCAAACTTTAGGGTTTTTTGGTCATAAGTTCATTCGTTTCTTGGTTAAGATTTGATGATAACTTTATTTGCTGTTATCTACATACTCAGCATTGTAGATTGCTGTATGGTGTATGCATATACGGTATTTGCTTTGATGCTTCTATTTATTAACTATAGTAATGACAGTTATATTATTATAGACTAGGTACGCTAATCTTGCATTGATGTACAGGTAATGCTAATTTTCTTATTATTCTTTGAGCCATGGATACCAATCTATATACTATAAGCAAAAATGTATGAGAGAAGTTTATTACTCCCTCCGTTCTTTTTACTTGACGTTTTTTATTTTCACGGTCTCTGAGATGTGACTTTGACTGTTATTTTTTATAACTTTCATTAAGATGTACTAATAAATTTATAATATTATGAAAGTATTTTTAACGACAAACTTAATGAGATAATTTTCATAAAGCCAGTCGAATAGTATGTACTCTGCAACTTCTGGCTTATTGAAGTTTCTGCGATGCATTTCTGAAGTTAACTGTTCTGCTTATGGATCTGTCAGAATTTGTTGATGTGGTTCTGTAACTACTTGTGGAATTTTTTTGGGAGATTTTAAAGCTAGAACTGTGTATATTGAAGAACAAATCCAATAACATATCGTAAAATCCATCCATCTTATCTCGCGTGTTGTTACAAGCGGTTGATATTCCATCTGAAGCTGCGTGCTGATGGGGTCATGGTCTATCCTTGTTATATGTTTTAGAAGTTTGTACTGTATGAGAAATAAAGTCCTTTTCCCCTTGCCGCTCTGGTATAATCAAGTACTTGGACAAAAAGGCATATTCTTTCCTTTTTGTTTCATCTTCAAATTGTTGAAGAGCCTTGGTATAGTATTGTCATTTAACATCTACTGTTTTGATCCTCCAGGATAGGGATCGCAAATTGAGGATATTTTCTGGAGGTGAGCATCCATTCCATGATCGACCTCTTGAACCTTTTGTGATGCCACCACGCCAAGTACGCGAGATGCGTCCCCGGGCAAGGCGCGCAATGATAAGGGCACAGAAGAAAGAGCAGGACAGAGCAGCAGCGGCAGGAGCAACCAAAGATGAAGATGCTAAGGATGCCAAAGCTGAGGTCACTGCATAGACACCTTCAGATGTGTGTGGACTATGGAGATTGATTTGCGCATTACAAATATATCCGATGCATTTTCTGAAGGATCTGTTTATCTTTTATTTCTTTGACATGTAGCCTATGGCCCTGTTGAGTTGAATAGGCAGAAGGCACTACCCAGCTTTATTAAGAAAGCCAAACTGCAGAGAAACCTGGAGATCAGATCCTGGAAATGCTCAAACTCATTCTGAATTTATTTTATATCTCACAGCATGTAACTCAAAACATTTTGTCGCTCCTTCCTCGTAAGATAATAAAATCCTCATCGGCTTTGTTTTCCTTTTGCTCTTGGAGAATGCAAGAGTCGATAAGAGTACGTATCATGAACCAAACTTTACTTGCAGCAAGGTTTAGATTCACATTCATATCTGGAATGAAGCAGATAATTTATCATATCGAGCAACTACTTTTGCTCAAACCGAAAACTTGTAGGAAGGAGCAAACAAAATTTACTAGCTCTTACAAGTAGTAGCTTTTTTTTAATAAAAAACTACTCTCTGTCCTACAATATAAGTTCAAATCTCATCATATGTATAGATCAATAAGATATTAAATTTTTTTAAAAGGTTAATACCATTAGATTATATATGTTTCTATTAAATGGTATGCTATAACTATCAATTATTGACGAGGAGGACAACCTGACCTCGCTCTGGGTGGAGGACGCCGGCGAAGCGGACGATATCTTCGCGTCCTCCGAGGTCGCCGATGCTGTAGCCGACGACGAGGAGGTTGCCCGCGTCCGCGCGGTCGTGGAGGCCACTCCGGAGGACCAGATCCCCTCCGCCCTGGCAGACATGGTCGTGGACTTCAGATAGCCGCTCCTCACCGCCGTCGTCCTCTCTGCCGAGCACTGCTCCGGTAAAAAGCTACTCCTTTTGTTCAAGTCTGCCGCGAAGAACAACCCCGCTGCCAAGAGCCTTGCCAATCTTGAGATCGTCGCGAGCAAGATTGCTGATTCTGATGAGATCGACAAGATGGATGCGTACTTGCTGTGGGATTTGGTTAAGGAAATGGGCAATGTGCCAGGATCAGTGAGCACTCAAGTATTGAATGAAGTGATAGCAATGTTTTGGAAGCTCAAGAAGTCAAGGCGGCGCCAGAGGTGTTTGACAAGTTCAGTGAGTTCGGTTGTACTCCAGATGGCAACAGCTATTATCTGGTGATTCAAGCGGCTCGAAAGAAGTCCATGGTTCGTGCTGCATGGGGAGTTTGTGAGAAGATGATTGGCTCGGGGTGCTTCCCTGATGGGGAGAAGGTTGGTGAGATTGTGAAGGAAGTGCCATTCAGTATACGTAGCAGCGAAGGAGAAGAAGATTCAGGTTCCAACATTAGCTTTGGATTTCGTTGTTGGTGCATTGGTGAGGAATGATGAGACCATCAGTACGGCTCTGGAGCTACTGGATGAGTACCAAGGGGAGTCTCTTAAGTATGCAGGCAAGTCCTTTGCTGCGGTTATACCTGGTTTGTGTGAAGGATGCAAAGAAATTGTTGATGAGGATGGTGAATCTTGGCCCAGCTCCTGGTAGTGCAGTGTTCGACTTTGTCATCACGGCATTGTCTAGAGTAGGAGAAATGGAGGATGCAAAGGGTTTGATGAGAGTAATTGAGAGCCGAGGGCTCCACCCTGATATTTATACATACAGTGTGATCATTAGTGGCTACACAAAAGGAGGCATGATTGATGAAGCCCATGCTCTACTAATCTACTTCGTGAAGCTAAGAAGATTCATCCAAAACTAAGCCGAGTTACTTACCACATACTAATTCGTGGTTACTGCAACATGCGGAGTTCAAGAAGGCCCTTGAGTGCCTAAAGGAGATGAAGGAAGATGGGTTGCAGCCAAATGTGGACGAGTATGACAAACTTATCCAGTCATTATGTCTCAATGCTGTGGACTGGAGAACAGCTGAGAAGCTCCTGGAGGAAATGGAGGACAGTGGATTATGCTTCAAGGGCATTACTCACAGCCTCATAGCAGCGGTCAAGGAGTTGAAATGGAAGAGGAGTCAAAAGCCAGTCAAGAAGCATAGTTTCTCTAGGATACGCTTGATGAAACGGCTTCTAATCAATTTTGGGACAGTGCTTTCTTTTTGCTTTCTGCATCTCTGGTGAGCTTGTGAGAAACACCATCTTTTGTACTTGTCTGTTTGTTGTTAGTGTTAGTCGCTGGACTCTTGCTCTTGGTGATAGCAAGATCCTTACTCTCATGGAGAGGATGACACTAGGAGATGGGGCAAGTTTTCTTGTTTATTGCTCACACAATGCCATACCAACCTGAGGGGTTGGAGATACATATTTATAGGCTGAGAACCAGCCAAGCATATGCTAAGATGCTATCCTAGATGCTGTCCTAAAGCGGTCAATATACTGTCCTAAAAGCAGATGCTGTCCTAAAAGCAGATGCTGTCCTAAAAGCAGATGCTGTCCTAAAAGCAGTCAAAAAACAAAAACTACCACAGCCCCACAAAGACCACAGTACAAGGACTTATTCATCATTCTCCCCCTAAGTCTTGTGCGTCGTCTTGTGGGAGGGTTGAACCATCCTGATCTTGGAGCAGAGCTCAAGGAACTTGATCCTTCCAAGAGGCTTGGTGAGCAGATCCGCAAGCTGATCCGTGGTGTTGATGTAGCTTGCCTTGATGCTTTCTTCATCCAAGCAGCCTCGGATGAAATGGTACTTCACCCGGATGTGCTTGCTCCGTTCATGAAAAACGGGGTTCTTTGCCAGGGCTAGAGCGGACTTGCTGTCCACCCTGAGCTCCACTGCTTCAGTGTCCCTGCCGAGGAGATCACCAAGCAGTCGAGCGAGCCAGAGTGCCTGAGTCGAAGCGGTGGAAGCCGCTATGTACTCGGCCTCACAGCTGGACAGGGCCACCACCTGCTGCTTGACTGACTGCCAGTGAACGAGACACTTGCCGAGGAAGAAGAGAATCCCGCTTGTGCTCTTGCTGGTGTCGATGTCGCCCGCGTGGTCGCCGTCGCTGTACCCGACGAAGTGTGCCGCGCCGGGACACCTCGGGTAATGGAGGTCGTGGTCAAGAGTCCCCGCAACGTAGCGGATGATCCTCTTCACAGTCTGCTGATGCTCCGTCGTCGGTCGTTGCATGAACCGACTAACGTACCCGACGGAGAATGCCAAGTCCGGTCGTGTGTGGGCGAGGTAGCGAAGGCTCCCCACAAGACGCCGGTACTGCGTAGCGTCCACCTCCTCCGTCGTGCTGTCGCGGCTCAGCTTCAGCCTCTCCTCCATTGGAGTGAGAGCTGGGTTGCAGTCGGTGAGCCCAGCTAGCTCAACGACGCGCTTGGCGTAGGCGGTCTGTCGAAGCGTGATCCCGGAATCATCCTGGTGCACCTCGATCCCTAAGTAGAAGGAGAGAGGCCCCAGGTCACTCATCTGGAAGGTGGCCTTCATCTCTTCCTTGAATGCCGCAACCTCCGCATCCTTGATGCCAGTGATCACCAAGTCGTCGACGTAGACGCCCACCAGCAGGGCGTTGCCGCCTTTGCCCCGCCGGTAGACTGCAGCCTCGTGTGCGCTCTGCTGGAACCCCATTTGCTTGAGGGTGGAATCCAGCTTAGCGTTCCAGGCTCGTGGTGCCTGCCGCAAGCCGTAGAGGGTCTTGCACAGACGGAGAACCTTGCCCTCCTTGCCGGGGATGACGAATCCCGGCGGCTGACGGACGTAGACCTCCTCCTTCAAGTCGCCGTTGAGGAAGGCGGACTTGACGTCCATGTGATGGACGCGCCAATCCTCCTGGGCTGCAAGTGCGAGGAGAAGACGAACGGACTCCATGCGCGCGACGGGTGCGAAGGCGTCATCGAAGTCGACCCCCTCCTGCTGCACGAAGCCTCGTGCCACCAAGCGAGCCTTGTGCTTCACGATGGCGCCGGCTTCATCCCGCTTCAGCTTGAACACCCACTTAAGGGTGATCGCGCGGTGACCGGCAGGAAGATCCGCCAGCTCCCACGTCCGGTTCTGCTCGACAGCGTCCACCTCCTGCTTCATCGCGACACGCCACGCCGCGTCTCCCTCCGCCTCAGCGAAGGAGCGGGGCTCGCCGTCGTCGCACGCCAAGTGCAGCTCCGCCTCGAAGTCGTGCTGCGCCAGTCCAGGGACGGGCAGCTCGCCGAGGATGTTGTCCATGGTACGATAGCGCAGAGGCTCGTCGTCGTGGTAGGCGTCGACGCGATCCTCGTCGTGAGACAGCGGAGTAGCGAACTCCACCGTGCGCTGCTCGTCGTGGACCGAAGCTGTTGGGGCCGATTCCGGTGGTGTGGCCGCCGGTGCAGGAGAGTGGTGAGCCGGTGTGGGAGAGCGTGGAGTGGCCGGTGGTGAAGAGTGGGGCGTAGCCGGTGCCGAAGGTGGTGGAGCACTCGCTGGAGCTGGTGGCGAGCAAGGTGTCGAGGTGGACGAGCTCGGTGAAGACGAGCTGCTAGCTCCCCCGGCTCTCTCGAAGTGGACGTAGTCGACAACAAAGTCCCTGAGAGTCGAAGTCGAACCGTCGTCCACCGCCTTGTCCCACGTCCAGCCTCGCCCTTCGTCGAACACAACGTCACGCGAGATGCGGACTCGCTGTGTGTCAGGGTCGAGGATGCGGTAGGCCTTCGAGCCCTCCGCGTAGCCGATGAACACTCCCGGAGTGCTCCTGTCGTCGAGCTTACCGATGTGGCCAAGCTCCTTGGCGAACGCGAGGGAGCCGAAGACCCGCAAGTGGGAGACCGCCGGCTTGCGCCCATGCCAAGCCTCGTACGGCGTCCTGCCGTCGAGCGCCTTGGTAGGCGAGCGGTTGAGGATGTAGACGGCTGTCACCACCGCCTCTCCCCAGAAGACAGTCGGCATCCCCCTCTGCTTGAGGAGGGCCCGAGCCATCCCCACAACCGTCTGGTTGCGCCGCTCGATGACGCCGTTCTGCTGCGGGCTGTACGGCGCGGAGTAGTGGCGCTGAATGCCCTCATCAGCGCAGTACGACGCGAATTCAGCCGCCGTGAATTCGCCGCCGTTGTCTGTGCGCAGCACGCGCAGCTTGCGGCCGCACTCCGCCTCCGCAGCAGCCTGCGTGCGCCTGATGGCGTCCGCAGCCTCTCCCTTGCTGCCGAGGACCATCACCCACATGTAGCGGGAGAGGTCGTCGACGAGCAGCAGGAAGTAGCGTCGTCCTCCCGGTGTGGCCGGTGTCACCGGGCCACACAAGTCCCCGTGCACGAGCTCGAGCCTCTCCTTGGCTCGGAAACTCGCCTGCTGGGGAAAGGGGAGTCGCCTCTGCTTCGTCAACACGCAGACGTCGCAGAGCTGCTCCACATGGTCAAGGCACGGCAGGCCTCGCACCATTTCCGTGGCACTGAGCCGCTTCAGGGCCTCGAAGTGAAGGTGCCCAAAGCGCTCGTGCCACTGCCACGCCTCGTCGTCCCGACGAGCTGCGAGACAGAGGGGTTGTGCCACCTGCACGTGAAGAGTGTAGAGTCGATTTGCGCCTCTGGTTACCTTGGCAAGGAGGCGGCGTCGAAGATCCCAAATCCGCAGCACCCCGTGCTCGATCTCGACACGCGAGCCGTTCTCATCCAGCTGTCCCAAGCTGATGATGGAGTTCCGCAGATCGGGGATGTAGTAGACGCCGGTGAGCAGCCGGCGCATGCCAGTCTTGGCGACGAAGACGACAGAGCCGACGCCCTTGATCTCCACGGCGGAGGCGTCGCCGAACTTGACGGTGCCTCGAACGCCTGAGTCGAGCTCGGAGAAGAACTCCCGCCGCCCGGTCATGTGGTGGGTGGCGCCGGTGTCGAGGCACCACCCGTCGGTCTTGTCATTGCCGGAACTGTCGCCGAGGAGGGCGTGTGCTTTTGGCTCGTCAAGGTGGAGGAGAGCCACTGCAGCCGGTGCCGCTGGAGGTAGTTCGATGCTCGCATGAGCAATGAACAGGACCGGCTGCTCCTCCTCCTCCGCTTGCGCGACGTGGGCCTGGCCGCGTCGTGGCTGTCGATACTCCTTGGCCCAATGACCAAGCTTGCCGCAGTTGTGGCAAGAGTCGTCTCGTGCCGGCTTTTGCTTGCCAGCATCGCCACCCTGGGCGCCTTTGCGCGGCTTGCCGCGCTTGCCACTCTTGCGGCCGCCTGTCGTGGAAGAAGGCTCCCCCTTCTTCTTGTCACCTTGGCCGGCATCCCACTGCTCCCGAGTGAGGAGGAGCTTCCCGCCAATGGTGACGGGTCCCGAGGGACGCTGTGGCTCATCGATGTCGACGACCTTGAGGCGACCCAACGCCTCCTTGATGGTCATCGTGGAGAGGTCCAGCAGAGACCCGATTGAGCGAGCCATCTGCTTGTACTTCTCGGGGACGCAGCGGAAGAGCTTCTCCACAGCTCTCTCTTCGCCGTAGGTGTCATCGCCGAACTGCACCAACTTGTGCAACAGAGTGTTGAGACGGAGAGCAAAGTCATCAACGTCCTCACCTGGCTTGAAGGCCAGGTGCTCCCACTCCGTGCGTAGTGCCTGCAGTGTAGACTTGCGGGCGCGGTCGCTGCCGATGCGTGCTGCAGCGATGGCGTCCCAAGCTTCTTTGGCAGTCCGCTTGTTGGTAAGCGAGAACTGCATCTCGGGCGGGACTGCGGCGATGAGAGCATCCAGCGCCCGTCGATCCTGGTCGTAGTCGACGTCGCCGTACCGGACTGCATCCCACATATGCCGCACCTGGAGCTTCACCCTCATCACCGCAGCCCACTCGACGTAGTTGGTCTTGGTGAGGGTAGGCCACCCGCTGCCGGGGCCGACGTCCCTGACGACAGCCTGGTACTCGTGGTGACCACGGTACCGAACCGGGGAGAGAGAGCCGCGTTGCCTGTGAGGGCCGCGCTCTCCGTCGACCCGTACGCCGCCGCCGTGCGTGCCTCCTCCAGGAGCTCCACCGCCGTGTGCGCCTCCTTCAGGAGTGCCGCCGCCGCGCTCGTGGGCGTGCGCGGCTGCCCATTGCGCCGTTCGCCCTTGCGCTGCCTCCCTCTCCAGCAGCTGAGGGTCCGCGTCGGCGTTGTCATCAACAGAGCCGGAGCTGCTGTTGCTGCCGCGCAGAGCCTTGACCTCTGCTGCTGCCGCACGCGCTGCATCTGCCGCCGCCGCTGCTTCCACCTCCGCCCTGGCTGCTGCCAGCTCCGCCGCTGCCAGCCTTGACGCCCTTTCCGCCGCCGCAGCGGTCTCTGCCGCCGCTCGCTCGCACTGCTCTGCCGCGATGAGCTCGGCCGTCTGCTGACGCCGCATGCTCGAGGCGACCGAGCGCTGAGACTGCCCTGCGGACATGGCGCGCTACTGGGGGGCTGTTGCGTGGAGAGAGGGCTGCTTCTGACGAGCTGCTGCCCGTCTCCGGAGAGGAGTGAGCGGGGACAGCCGGAGCTGCTGCTGCTACTGGCTGGGGCTGTTGCGAGGCCGGAGAAGGAGATGAGCAGGAGATGCTCAGGCTACAGGATACTAAGGCTCTGATACCACTTGTTAGTCGCTGGACTCTTGCTCTTGGTGATAGCAAGATCCTTACTCTCATGGAGAGGATGACACTAGGAGATGGGGCAAGTTTTCTTGTTTATTGCTCACACAATGCCATACCAACCTGAGGGGTTGGAGATACATATTTATAGGCTGAGAACCAGCCAAGCATATGCTAAGATGCTATCCTAGATGCTGTCCTAAAGCGGTCAATATGCTGTCCTAAAGCAGATGCTGTCCTAAAAGCAGATGCTGTCCTAAAGCAAAAGCAGATGCTGTCCTAAAAGCAGATGCTGTCCTAAAAGCAGTCAAAAAACAAAAACTACCACAGCCCCACAAAGACCACAGTACAAGGACTTATTCATCAGTTAGATGCTACCATAGTTTTGCATTTATATTATAAATGCTAGAGCGACAGGGAAGACTGTTTAGTTTTGGCCTAGAATTTCTGCGTCTAGAACTGAGGGAATTTCCATATGTCATTTCCCATCTAATATCATGCCTTGCCAAAGGAGAATACAGACATGTTAGAATGTCAATGCAGGAGCAGGCACCTCTTAGTGCTGTAGTACCTGATATCCAAGAGCTTGCTTATATTATGTGAAAGATCAGAGTGTCACTGGTAAATTGTGAATGTGTAATTCATTTACTTGTAGGCATTGGTGTCTGATATAGTGGAGACATTTCAAACTAAATCGATTTTTAATAATACATTTCAAACTAAATCGATTATTAATAATCAGCTGGGTTATGCCCATTTAGGAGTAGATGTTCTTTACTGTGAGACATGATCGATTGTGAAAACAAGGCAGTTTCTGAAGGTTTTTATTTTAAAACATATTATTCAGGACTGTTCTTTTAGAAAACAGAAAATAGTAAATGTTGAGCCTTCTCAGTCTCGCTGGAAACAACCTAAAACTGTTTTTCTCTGACTGTGTTGCTGGCTGCAAAGATGCCTAACGAGAAATTGATTACTCTCCCAAGAGGCCCAAAACTGGATTGATTAGCACCGATAACCTACTGGGCTTTATTGCTGGCCACCAAGCAGTAGTTGGCCCTATACCAGATCTGGAACCTGTGGTATAAAGCTATCATGCCTTGAGCTCAAACCACAATTAGGACTTGTGCTTGCTCACTCTTGTTTACATCCATCATGCAGTTGATCTATTGCAAAATGGTCTCATTCTAGCTCCATTGCATGGCATATTGTTGTATTGTGGTCAGTTGTCACCTACCAGTAGTCCAGTAGTCACACATTATTTGTTGCACTGTGTGGTAATTTGTTTACTTGTAGTTGTCATGGTGTAGGCATCTTCTGGTGATTGGTTTACCAGTCAATAGGATGAGAGCAAGCACACAGCATGTGTTTGCATTTGTTTGATTTTGTATTTGGTCCATTTGTTACTAGCACGATGCAAGAGCCTAGCAACTTTTCCAGAGGAACTCACATACCAGGATAAACCTTGATTTATACTCCTTTGTATTGGCAATCTCTCGTCAGTACTGATCTAGTTGGGACTACCGTATCATTGATAACTGTAAACTCTTTCTTCTAATCCATTGTAGCTAGGGCACTCTAGTTTATTTATTTTTGACATTTCTTTCAGCGGATCTGATCTGTATCTGTTCGATCACCTCCAGTGATCATTTGGGCTTTTTTGGGTGGCTTATGGCTGAAAAGCACTATAGATGACTGAACAAACACTGTAGCTGACAGAGGCTTATTTAGCATAATTAAATTTTAAAAAATTAAAAAATATGTTAGCCCATTACGTATAATACAAACAAATACAGGAAAAAAAAAGAAACAGTAAAAAAGCTTAACAAAAAGCCAAAAGTTCAGAAAAAGACGAAATTTATGAATAGTAAAAATAAGTCAGAAGCTAAAAATTGAAACCAAAACGATCACCACCTCAAATTTGGTAGAGTAGTGTATCATATCATTTTTGTAGTTTTCATACTTTGTCCCCCCGCCCCCCACCCACCTCCACAAAAAAATCATTTTATGCAAACTGGATCTTTGCGAGTGCGATTGGACACCAAACATATTATTCTTGGAATGGTATGGTTTGCTTTCTCCTTTCAAAGATAAGCTTAATTCTTGCGTAAGATTATACATAATTGAGGCTTTCCCGGCCATTCACATTATTTTTATGTACACGACAAGACAAATGGATGGTTGCAAATTGTCTGCATGTTTCTTTTCGAGGTAGTGCTCTCATTGTTTGGAGCAATTTGCTCCGGTGCAACTCGCAATCCAGTTAAATTTTCTGTCGGGTTAAGCATGAGCATCCAAATAGGCCACCCGTTATGTCAAATTTATTTCTTATGGCGTGATGCACATTGTACTCTGGAAGTGGTTTTATTTGTTTTTTACTCCAAAATAAACTAGTGAGCGACTCAAATAGTGAGGGCTTCTCTCTCATCAAAATAAACCACCGCATCCCAGTGGGAGAGTAGCATAGGTAGGACGTCTAACCAAGTGGTCCAGAGTGATGTTTTATAGTGCATGGGCTTAAAACGAGTCCATTCGCAGTGGTTGTTTGTTTTTTTAAATATATTTAATTAACAATAAAGAAAAATAGAAAAGAAAAAAATACCGTTAATCTTCATGGATAATACAAAGAAAAAAGGAAAAAAAGAGAGAAAAAAAGAAAAAAGTTACATTAAAAAGTCAACACGTTTAAAATAGTTTTTAACTTTTGGCAAATAAAAACTAGAAGTTATTGCTATTTGAAACAAGGCTAGATCAGATTCTGTAATAGCCGAAGATTTGTTCTTACAGCGTGTGAAAGTGGTCGCTACGTGTGCACTGCGGTAGTTACACTCATGTATGGAGTTTGTGTGCGTGCTCATTGTAGTAAAAAGAGTGTGTATCGGGTGAAAATGTGAATCCGGTGAAAATCTTATGTTTTTTATTTTTATTTTTTTTGAGAATACATATAATATAACACATGAACGTCCATGTATACGCACATCACCACATACGACGCTGACAGAAGACTGGACGAGAGGAGCTTAACGAAAAAATGACGAAGTCACCACCGACGCCTCGCTTACGACGGGCACATTGTCTTATATTGAAAGAAAAAGTTTTTTATTTTCATGAAAGTTAGAGGTTTCAAAATTGCTCTATTTAGTGGAGGATATGATCAACGCCTCTGCAAAAAAAAAAGAATTTTTTAAACTTCTAAATTTGATGAAAATCTAATTTGCACGATGTTAACATTTTCTCCGTATACGCCACCTACTTAAAAAGGAATTAGGCTTAGTATGACTTCATCGGGTAACCTCAGCCGTGCCGTGCCTGTTCTCTTCGGTCTGTGAAACTGATTTTTAACTTTTTGGTATAGTATCTACCTATCAAATAAAATAGTTTTAAATAGAATTTATAAATTAATTATAGTATATTATAAAAAACCTAACATCTATATCATCTAAAATCATAAATAAAAATCTCTCTCTTCATAATCCCTATAATAAATAACTAAAATTCAAAAATTATAACTAAAACCTATAAACTACAATCACAGAGAACAAGCCTCGCAAGCTTTCGTGGGCCATGGAAAGGGAAATCTTGTCTCCGGATTTTTTTCCCAGCCTACGAGAATGACATGTTGGGCCCGCTCGTCGGCTCGACAGCGCCTGCGCAGCTGCCCCCATCGCCCGTGGTGCCACGACTCCATTGGCAAGAGCGACGTGGCCGTTCACGTGGGCTTTTCCAGCCGGCGCTCTCGCCGGCCGGTCCGGACAAGTGTGGATGGAGCGTCGCTTCCGCTGCGCCTGCGCCTATTTATTCAACTCAACTCCCCCCGCAACCCGCAACGCAGCTACTACGAATTTGCCCACCCCTCCTCCCTCGCCAGCCACGCGCACCCCCGAATCGAGACCACTTCGCCGCCGGGAATGGGGAGCACGGGGCGCGAGGCGGAAGTGAGCCGCGCCGACTTCCCCGACGGCTTCGTCTTCGGCGTCGCCACCTCCGCCTACCAGGTACTACTTTGCTCGTCTCGGTCTCGGTCGCCAACTGCATCGCATCTCGCGCGCGGGCCGCGGCGCCACCCTCGGGCATATCGCCGGCGACTCCGGGGCTCCTTCGCGCAATCGCGCGCATCTCGCATTCTCGCGTTCGGCTGCCCCCGTCGGTTACTCCACACTCGTGGCCTCGTGCGCCGCGGCGCTCGCTGCCTGTAGACTGTACTCCAGCTAAGTTAGGACGCGCGTATGTAATGGAAGTCGTAGGAATGGTCTCAAGTTGGTATATCGGTTTAGTTCTGACGCAATCACTTAAGTATTTTACTTTTATTTTTTGCACTTTCTGATCAGCATAAGTCTAGGTTGATATACGATGTCGATTAAGTTCATTGACTTGTGAACATGCAGCAGCAGTGCTTAGAAACGGCGGTGAATTGAACTGGCATTCTGCGTGTAGGACCCCTCCGTCAAATTAGCTGCTCCTATATTAGCGTTCCTGTTTTGGCTAACATTTGTATTTATACTCGGTTTCAAGTGTCACTCCTGTTAAAATGTTACTACGAATGGAACGAAAGTTGAAGGGCTAGGCCAACGTACTTCACAAACTTCAGTTGAAAAAGAGGGAGACAGGAGACAATTTTCCATGCACTAATTGCAGTTACTTTTCAGTTTTCACACTGGAGAGAAGAGAGGGAATTTTGAATAAAGAATATCATGGAACTATTATCTCAGGAAATACACCAGATGGTTTGTTTGTTTCATTTCATAGAGTGGGGATGTCCCACTTAGTCGACCCGGGTGAGGGCTCCGGGTTTGAGCCCTCACCAACTAAAACCAGAAGGAAAATCAGGGGGACGTCTCTCCCCCTGGGCCCCTTCTTTTTATAGAAGGCAAGATTGTGAATTCCTCCCGTTTCTTCTCATTTATTCAACCAAAAGGAAAGGATTTTGCTAGACATCACATAGCTGAATTCCCCCTGTTGACGCAAGATACGCATACAAATTTGATATCTGCAAGCGCACGGGTCCTCTGTAGCCTTTCACCAAGGAGTATTCCAAAGTATTAAAATCCCTGTAGACTCACTACTTAGAATAAATTACTACTAACTAAAGCAACGATTATGAGATGATGAAAGTAATTAAGCAAATGTACCGAAACTAGAACGAGAGAAACTAGGTTTAACCGAGATGTGGAAATTCCTCCCCTAGGCTAGGTTCACTTATTGCAACTAAAGACTAGATCAATCTAATAGCAAATAGCACCAAATAATACAACGTTGGCTCTCACCCTATAGTTCAATATCGATCCCTTCGTTGTTCTCCCCTGTCACGGGTCCATCAAGCTAATAAGCACCGGTATGACCTGAACAACTTGATATAGATCCGCACACTAGATCCAAAATCCATGTCTACATCTAGAGCTGAGCAATTGATAATCATAATATTGTAATTACCAACTGAGGAAGATGCACAATATCAAGAAGACACAACTATAGCATAAAAGGTACAAAAATAGTATATCAATCCATATGTCTCAAGTTACAGCAAGATCCTCACACCCGAGGAACAAAAGACTACTCCATACGTAGATTGGAGTTACACATGATTACTGATGAAGGAGAGTCGAAGAGGAAGACTAGGGATGAACAGAGGTGGCGGCACGGGGTGGCGCGACTCTGTGCTCTCAACGACTTCTCTAATTGGCTAACCCTAATATTGCGGTTCCGACGAGTTCGGCTGATATCTTCGATGGTTTCTGCGTGGCAGTGCCTTCTCTTTTATATAGGGACCCCTAGGGAAGAGTCCCGGTCGAAAATGATGAAGAGATGTGGTTGGCGTCGGGTGGCGCCAGAGCTCTCCACCAACTCAAAGTTGTTCTCGAACCTTCGAGAACGTGACGCCGAGCAGCACTAGGGGCCTAGCAGGCTGGCTCCGACAACTTCCAGGCTTCATAATTTCGTGTCGGGCCTTCGATTTGGACAAATAATATATGCATTTTGATCTTTTCAACGAGGCGGATGTCATGATGACCTTCAATTTGTCATTTGATGAAAATCATTTTGGCACATTTTCCGAGGAAGCTCTTTGTTGGCTCCTTTTAGCCAAATATGATGTGTTTCAGCATATTCCCTGCACATCACTATACTATCCAACATCTTCGGGAATCGTTAGGGTTTTGCCAAATGGTACAATTAAGCACAAAATATCGCATAAAATGGTGATAAATGGGGTGAGAGAAGTATACAAATCGAGTGCCAACAATCCGAAAGAAACCGTTCACCTTTCTAGCTTTATCTTTGGGATCAACAGCAGGAGTGTTAAGGATGAAGGGGAAGAATTAGGGGTTGGGGTGAATAAATCTCGGAGGTGGACCAACTGATCCGAAAGGTGCATGATCTTTTGCAGAAAGTGTTCTTGTTGCCTAGACAGACCCAAATAAAAACTATATAGAGAAAAACAGCTTGTTTTCTGTTCTTTCTCCCTCGAACTGGAAGTCATGTGTTTGACATTTTTCCTGTGTAGATCGAGGGAGCGAGAAGGGAAGGGGGAAAAGGCGATAGCATATGGGATGTCTTCACAGAAAACAAAGGTTTGTGTCTTTGGGTTCCTTAATAATGTTGACATATACTGATTCGATTTAACTAGGTAACTGGTGTTCATACACTTGTACTTTCAGATCGTATCTTAGATGGAAGCAATGGAGAAGTTGCAGTTGATCATTACCATCGATACAAGGTAGGCCATTCATGTCTAAGTTTTCGAGAAGGTGGGTGGGAGAAGTATTTCTGTGCAAAGTGTCCCCTACAAACGTATTTTCATTCTCGTCTAATATGAAAACTGTTTCTTTCCCCTCTTGTTTGACAGGGATTTCTGCCTATCACTTTATCTTGTTTGTTCAATGCGATGTTTCCTAGAGCACTGATTTCTTCTTTCAACCGTTTGGTGTGAATTTTTCAGGAAGACATTGAGCTCATGGTCAGTTTGGGTTTTCGTGCTTATAGATTTTCCATATCTTGGGCACGTATATTTCCTGGTATGCTAAGCTTAGCAGATAGCACTTCACATATAAATACGTATGCACATGGCATGCATTTCCAAATAAATGGTGCATTTTGTCTGTTGTTTGTGATCGGTAATGCTTCATATCATTTTCAAATGCTTAAGGTTATAAGTTTATCATGCCTGCAGATGGCCTGGGGAAAAAGGTCAATGAGCAAGGTGTTGCCTTCTATAATGACCTTATCAATTTCATGATTGAGAAAGGTAGCAGATGATTTACTTGATACCTTAAAAGGTTACAATGCTTCAGCTATTAACCACCCATCTGTCTTACTCTAGGTATCGAGCCTTATGCAACTCTGTATCATTGGGATCTTCCACATAATCTTCAAGAGACTCTGGGGGGCTGGCTGTCTGACAAGATTGTGTAAGTCATTGAAGGCATCTTAACTTCGTTCTATGATTTACAAAGTTTTCCTAGACACTCGCATGAATGATTGTATGGGAGGTTCTTTTTATGAGAAGTGCTTGGTTTAAGAGTGCTTGCAGCTTGATTTGGTGTATTTTATATGAGTTTCTTACTGCCAAAATATCCCAGGGAGTACTTTGCATTGTATGCAGAAGCTTGCTTTGCAAATTTTGGAGACAGAGTAAAGCATTGGATAACAATCAACGAGCCTCTTCAAACTGCAGTTAATGGTTATGGGATTGGACATTTTGCACCTGGAGGATGCGATGGTCAAACTGCTAGATGTTACTTGGCCGCCCACCACCAAATCTTGGCTCATGCTGCTGCTGTTGATGTTTACAGAAGGAAATTCAAGGTCTGTTTATGTTTTTATCTGAACTATCAGCAACAGGGTTCTGTTTACCATTTTTCGGGGTGAAAATTATGATGCTGGCCAATATGGCCTGAAACCAGCTGGTTACTGGCCGGTTTACAGTAATTTTCTGGTCAAGTCTGTTTCTTTTTTTCCTTTGCATTTTCCGAAGCTTCTGTGTCTCCTCCATCACACTTGCGTGCTAATATCCTCGTATCTTTGGAATTTGGAATGGCATAGAAGTAACTCATCTTAATTTCTGTCTGTATTGTAAATACTGGTTGTGACTGGAAGATCTGGCCAGTTACCACTGGTATGTGGTATCATCATCATCATCATTCCATCAATTCACTTGCAGTACATTTTGTTTTGCTGATGGTTTTACATGTTATCAAAATAGGCTGTACAAGGTGGTGAAGTGGGATTTGTTATTGATTGTGAATGGGCAGAGCCATTTTCCGAGAAAATGGAAGATCAAATTGCTGCAGAACGAAGGCTTGACTTTCAGCTTGGATGGTACAGATGCTGTTTATATTTCTTATGGCACATGGACATAGCTTCCCGCATTTGTTTCCTTTGAAAAAGTGTTCTCCCACAGGCGACAATATATTTTCCCCACAAGGCATAAATGTTACTTGTATAGACCATCAGATAAATTTTATTGTGTGGTTTCATGGATTCTAGTTGTTTGTTTTCTTTTCATGTAACTTATTTGCCCACGTTTTTTTTTGTTCTGGGAGTCTAGGATATGGATATCGCATGATGTCTTACTGATTGATTTCCCTTTCTTTGAAGGTACCTAGACCCAATATATTTTGGTGATTACCCAGAAAGCATGCGTCAGCGGCTGGGCGATGATCTTCCAACCTTCTCGGAGAAAGACAGAGAATTCATTAGGAACAAAATTGATTTTATTGGGCTAAATCATTATACTTCGAGATTCATTGCTCATCATCAGGATCCGGAAGATATTTATTTCTATGGGGTACAACAAGTGGAGAGAATAGGTACCACACTTAAGCTATCAAGGAATCTCTCTCTCTCTCTCTTTTATCTTTAAGAAAATGCTACAACGGGAGCCCTGTAACAATACTATTATTTATACAAAAATAATATAGTATGTAGGCAGTGGAAGTGGCTGGATTACTTAGCATAGATGTACGAGGCTTTCATGAGTGGGAGTCTTTTTCTTTCAAGTATGTAACCATCGCCTATCAAACAGATAGATTTTTTAGAGAATCTGTCAAACAAATAGTTGATAATGTGATAGGAGCCCTTCTGCTGACTATCACTTCCATTGCCACATCCTTTTACTACCAAGCATGGAATCCATTTACCTCCTCTGCTTCCTTTTTCCAATCTATCCTCTTGGAGTAGCACTCCAAATCAATGTAGGTTGGTGTGGCAGAACTACTACCGTTGCAGTTTGGCCTGAGTCATCTGTAGATTTATTCAAAATTGTCCCCTTCAAATTTTGCCAACCCAATTAGTGATATTGTTATTGCCATAATGCTGACATTTGTTACTTTTTGGCAGAAAAATGGAATACCGGTGAACAAATTGGTGAAAGGGTCTGAACTGGACTATTTCTCATGTGTGTGCATTCTGGGGATCTCTCCTAAGTTCTAACATATCATCTCAATATTTGTGCAGGCTGCATCCGAGTGGCTTTTCATAGTTCCTTGGGGTCTTCAGAAATTACTTAAATATATTGCAAAGAGATATGAAAATCCAGTAATTTATATAACTGAGAATGGTAAGGTTTCCATACTTCCTAAAATGAGCGTGGTTCAACTTGCATGTTTATAGGGCGGGTTCTTTTCCACTTACGCTTTGGCCTTGGCCAATAGCCAATCATACCTCCGTTTTACTCTCTTGTGGTTTCTGTCTTCTTGTAAGGTAATCCGGATAAATACCCTTCAACCATCCAAAACTGGTGGGGGAAATATGTAATGACAATGAGCGCTATGAATATGCACTGGAAGCAAATATCTTGATATTATCTAAGCCAATGTCATCATAGTGTTTTGGTCATTCCTTTGCATCAAGTGAAGTTGAAAGATGGAATTTTTTTATAGTCCATACTCCATAATCTGCCAATAGCCAATCATACCTCCTTTTTACTCTTTTGTGGTTTCTGCCTTCCTGTAAGATAATCCGGATAAATACCCTTCAACCGTCATGGCATATGAATTTAAATTTATTTCAGTATTATAATGGACATTGGTAAAGTACATATACAAGAACAAGATACATCATTACATTGTGAGTACCTGCTGTGCCACTTAATATATTGCCTAATACGCCAAGCCCATCTTAGTGCTATTTTGGAAATAGAGTTTCCTACTATTGACAGCATTCTAAGTTTCTAACTGTACAGGCTAATACAAATATTATAAATATGCATATTGAAAAACAATATCTTATCTGGTACAAATTGAACCAGCTGCGGAACAACGGCAAACATATATTAAATATAACGAATTATTAGAAATCAATGAGTGTGAAACTGTGAATTTAAAATTTTTAAAATCTGACATGTGAAATGTACCACTGTGATACTAGCACACTTTATTGTTTGTTACATGTGATATTTGGTAACCTGAATTAAATACTATATTGCATGTTGTGCTTACGCAGTTTCTTTCCTGTAGGCATGGATGAGGAAGACGATCAATCGGCAACACTTGACCAGGTCTTAAATGATACAAAGAGACTTGGTTACTTCAAAGGATACCTTGCTGCAGTTGCACAGGCAATCAAGTAAGCTGATTTTTTTCTGTTTACCACACAATTAAGAGAAATTCAAATGATTAAACTAATTGTTTGATACAGGGATGGTGCTGACGTTCGTGGATACTTTGCATGGTCATTCTTGGACAACTTTGAGTGGGCTATGGGATACACCAAGAGGTTTGGTATTGTTTATGTTGATTACAAGAATGGGCTTTCCCGACATCCTAAAGCATCGGCCCTATGGTTCTCACACTTCCTGAAGGGTGATGCTGCCGAAAACAAAGCTAACACAAACTGAGCCATCCTGCAGCAAGCAAAGGAACATTACACAGTAATTGTTTCTCCTGTTGTGTGTATCTGTTCGTCATCACAATAATTATTCTATTTCAGATGTCCTATATACTCTGTCATTTATCCAACGTTTGTCCAAATGAATGCTTAAAAACTCCCCACCAATAAGCTCTGAATTCATGTCGAGTAACACTACATTGCAGATAGCTCACGCTTCTAATCTGAAGTTCTGAACACATGCATTGCTACTTTGCTGTTACTGCTGTATTTATTCTATTCTATGGGGCTGTCATTCATAGGCCCCAGTAAGCAATTACCAATGTGAAAAGGTTTATTTCTGTTTTACCAAAGTTTTCATTAGGAGACTTAGTTAACTGTCTAGGCTTAAAATCCGTTTAGCTTTTGATGGTGGTGGACCGAGGTCTGCTCTGTTTGGTCACTGGCTTATTGGTGAAGGACAAAGTGACCCGTCATAATTGCCCCCATGGAACCGGTACAGAAATAAGGACTGGTGAAAGGATGGAAGCTAGTATTGCCTACTGGCCCCCACTCTTTTCTGTTCAGTCCAGGGGCTTATTGCTGTATGATTGCAAGCATGATGCATCTTTATTCCATCCATAAGAATTGCAGCTACGCAGGTGGTTTTTCTTGCTCACTTTCTGAAGCTTTCATGCCGTTGCATTCCCGGCTTTGGATATGGCGTAGCGTCAGGACGGGAATCAGGCCGGTCCTCTTAGGACTGGCAATGGCAACAGAGATGATGGATAGTGCTTTAGAAATTTCCTTTAAAAATTCGTAAATTCTTCACTTCAGTAGCTACAAAGTTATGAAGACGAGAATTGCAAGCCTAGAACAACAACATCCTCAAAAAAAAAATTAAGGAGATTAAGTTTTTAGCACCTCTCTGACAGCCATAGAGGGTGCGGTCTGACTGGCGAGCACTTGGCGGTTCAACTGGTGGCTAGTCTGACGGGTTTGACCATGATGATCTGACTGGTGGCCAGTTGGACCGGGCTTAGGAGCGGTATGATCTCTTTCCTATTTTCAAAACAGAAAAAATAGCCCAAGCTAAGATCAAGAATGGTTGCAACTTCTAAAACCCTCAACCAAAAGATACGGAACTTTGAACACACCTTACTTAGGTTCTCAAGAACTTATTTTACCCAAAGATCGATCAAACTTTCAATATTTCCCAATGGCAAGGAAGATTGCATTAAAACTAGGCAAACTTTAAATCTTAGGATATAACTTGCTCGTGGGTAGAGGATACCTAAGATGACTCTAGATGAGTTTTCATATATCATAGTAAGTTATTTCTCCCAAAGATTCGAACTAAAAACCTTGGAATTAAAAAAATCTCAAGATACAACCAAATTGAAGCAAAACCGGGTAACTTCAAAATTTTGCAAGATTTGATGTCTAGATGGATGAAATATGATTTTCATAAGTCATCTTTATCACGTACATATCTTTGACATACAACAAGATCAAGAAGGTGAGAGAAGAGATTAAAACCAATACGTACAAGAGCAAATCAATTTAAACAAGAAGATACTATGAGTGATCAAAATTAATCTATTGCTACTTGAAGATAAAGATTTTACAACTACTCTACTTGGAGGTAAGGGGTGCAATTGGGTCAGATTCAGATGGATATTGTTCATATTGTGCCATAACCCACATTTTTTCTTGGATTCAGAGTCAGATATGGTAAGGTCGGATACGACTACGAATTCGGAGTTTCGGATTTGGTCCCATCGGGACGGATACATGACGGTTTCGGATCGAAAATGGATAATATAGGCAGATAGTATGTGTATACATAAAAGAATATACATTGAACCATACCACCATCATTTCAAGCCTTCAACTAGCAATAAATTTATCTAGATTACTTAAGTACGATAATCGACACAACATAAGTTCAACATAAGCGATAAATTCATGCATAAGTTTGAAAACCGATAAATTCATATATTGGTTCAAAAATAGATAAATTCATATTTAAGTTCAACATAAGCGGGGAGAATTGGTGGCAACTCGCTGGACTCTAGAGTTAGGTTAGGACTTGAATAAAATATAGGCTGGTTGGTGTCAATGATGGTTGATAGGATGGGCCTGTTGGGATATTAACTTGCTTGTCGGATATGTGGTTAGATAGTATCTAGTTTACCGTTTAACGATGTTATTTGGTTGGATTTTAGCTCTCCTGTTTTTGCTATCATATCTGATAACAACTATCCGGTATCTATTGAATTCGGTATCAGATACTAAATTACCTTCCTGTATTCGGCACCAACTGGATTCGGTACCGAATCGGTCAAGATTAACCTGTACCATTTACATCCTACCTGGAGAACAAGAGAGCACACCACAGTACTCACTCTTCTCTAGCCCTAACTGTAGAACATAAAGTTGGAATGGTTAGATGGTTGAATGGTTAGCTTACAAACTTTCAACCCTAACATGTTAAATAGATGAGGTAACCAGACTACATCTAACCTTAATGTATACTATCCACTAACACAATTAGGAAAAATACGTTAACCTTATACAACACGGGTTTTACTCATACACCTAACTTATGCAGGCTTTTTAAAGCACATAAACCCGAATCTGATAAGTATTTAGCCTTTGATCCAATTGATCATCTCAACATCTCCTTGACCTAAACCGCTCTTCTAAGCGCTGCAGTTTTGTTCACATGATTTTCGGTATTTGGCCTCCTTATAAAAATGCACTTCTTTGACCCAGTCTTCATCTTCTCTTGCAAGCAATCACCATGCTCGTCACGTGTAGGTACATCAATGGTTTGCCACGCATTAGCAAGTCTTGTTCGTTTTGGTTCCATCGGACCACATCTCACTTAGACCGATCAAGCCATGCTCAAACCTTCTCTTCAATATTTCCCATCTTCTTTGTGTCATGCTTGAGTTCAACCATCTCACCTGATATACCGACCATTCTAGGCCTCGACTTCTCCATGAGATTAGCTCCGATCCTCGTCGTCGACTATGGTTAACGCTAGGGGTGCAAACGGGTCGGATTCGGACGGATATTGTTGTTACCATATCCTAACCCATATTTTTTCTCCGGATTCGGTACCAATCGGATTCGGTGCCGGATCGGTCGGGATTAACCCGACCCGTTTGCACCCCTAGTTAACGCCAGGTTTCCCTCACATGCAAAGATAAAAAATTATTTTCAGACACAATTTATTAGTAACTTAACCTACGTTAGTCAAAGTATGCTCCATGCAACATAAATGCACTAACATAGGTCCAAAATATCCAAACCACGACCAAAACACCCAAAATACAGACCGACTGCCGAAGGCCAAAACCTGGTCAGTCAGACCGCTGACAACGGTCAGTCGGACCATTGAGCCCAGTGGTTTGGCCAGTTCTTTTGACAAAACCTCTGAAAAATTGCAAACATTATAAATTACAAATTTCAATTCCGCAAACTTAGTAATGGTTCATCACATAAAATCATATACCTTCTCACATAGTCCCTCAGCCTTGTTCTTTTGGGTTGCGGCTGATAGATTTTGTCTGTGCTTTTCGTGACAGTAGCAGATGGCAGAGACGTCAATGTAGACAGTCCACACGGTTTTGGACTCGAAAAATCGTTTGGAGAATCTGCTTTAAGGTTCGGTCTATTTCAACTTTTGAAGAATCCAAAAGAACAGAGCCAATTGATTGATACTCTTCTGCCTTTCCTTTTGCTCTGCTTTCCCTCCTTTTGGTGCTCCTGTAAGCAATCCTGTGGTATTGGCTTCGCTTCTTGCTTGTGTTGTCAATTGTGAGAGATGTTAGTCAGTGTTCTGACTGAGCAGAGACATACAAACCTAACCATAACAAACGCAAGCCTCTGTTAGCTGCTTTGGTCCAATTATCGCACCCATTAGCAAGCTCAGATCTTGCACTGTATTTATTCCTGTTGCGAATTTTCCGGCGGCAACAATTCCCTTTTGGTCATGCAGAAGCAAAGCTTGAACTTTTGAAAACAGCATCAGCCTGATATTCTGATCTGAAGCATCGAGCCGTTCAGGAGACACCCGGCCCTTTAATGATAACTTAAAAAAGGGATACTCTGCAACTTTATCACGATTGAACGCTAAAGCCATGGGGATCTTTGCGAAAAGCGAGACACGCTGCATAAACGATTCGTGTGCATCTCATTCTCACGTGATAGCGCTTAGCATTTGCATCTGCATTTGCATGCTCAGTGTCACAAGCAGGATGTGTTAGGGAGTGGCTCCACTTTGGTTCGGTACTTCGGTAAGTCCATTGCACTAAAAGACCTAATAATCATGTGACCATGTAGCTGGTCCAAGAGAGCTGTAACAGGAAAAAATGACGTGATTGTCTTTACAATTGTAGATCCAGATATATGTATTTATGTAAGCAACATCCTCATGGCTATAAATATGCACCTCGAGGCGTCATGAGGAGGGAGAGACTCATTTTTCAGAGATAAGCCTATGTAATATATACACCTCTTATACACCATCTCCATAGTTTCTAAGGCTCCGGGCAGCTCTTTGTGGCCTCTTCGTAGCCCTATTGTTCACTATTTGGTTCGTAACCATAACAGTTGGTGTTATTCGTGGGCCATGGTGTTCGGCGAGATGGGCGATGTCATTCAACGTTAGCTACTGAAACTCCAGCTCGTACAATTAGAGGAGGTCGGCCATGAAGCGCACGGTGGGGATTTATGGCAGCAAACACCAGCGCCTCGACCTCCCACGATCGTGGCACGATCTCATCGCTGCTAGGGAGGTGAACAGACTTGCGAGACGAAATCTTCCTATTGCGCACGAGGGACTCCACCAGCTCGTCTGTCGCGAGCGACGAGCCGAATGTGTTCACGAACACACTGCTGACCTTCTCTGATGCCTTCCAGTGCTTGCCAGCGGCGGCCTCAGAACGCTCGTCTCCACTGGTGTGGCTGCTCAATGGCACCAACGTGCCATTGCAGCCACTATGGTCACTTCCACGACCCATGTCAACAATGAAACTCGGGGCAGGGAGATAATGAACGGTGAAACTTCAGCAAAGAACAATCGACACCAACAAGAAATATCACAAGCAATGACAGGTAGGCGAGAGAGGGGAAGCAAATAGCTGAAAATGGAGTCGCCATGATGCTTAAGTACATAATGTGACATCACCATTTAATGTCGGCATGGCAGACATGAGAATCGAGGGGACGTGCACGATGGCCCATGTCACACGACCGGAAGAGAAACCGTCGCCACGTGTGACCTGGCCTCGGGTGTCACGCGCACCAATGTTGTCGGCAGCAATCAAGTGGGAATTCGAAGAGGCGACGATTCAGTGGGCCAAAGGGGCAGAGGGGGCCAAATAACAACTGATATGGTCTCAGCCCACAGAAGTCGAGGTCCTTTAACCATAGAGGCTACTGTTAAGGGAATAGCTCCCACCTTGGCCCAGTTAGCCCATTGCACCAAGAGGCCTAATAATCATGTGACCGTGTGGCTGGCCCAAAAGGTCTGTCACAGGGGAAACGATGTGATTGCTCCAACAATTATAAACCTAAATAGGGGTGTTTATGTAAGCAACCTTCTCGTAGTTATAAATATACACCGTGAGGCGCCATGAGGAGGGAGAGACTCATTTTTCAGAGATAAGCCTATATAAGGTATACACCTTCTATACACCATCTTCACGTTTTCTAAGGCTTCAGGCGGCCTCTTTGTGGTCTCCCCGTAGCTTCATTGTTCACTATTTGGACTATAATCACAACAGGATGGAAAAAACCTTTAATAGTTTTGATTAGACATTAATTGTGTTGCTTTTCTTGCGTTATTACTTCTGCTTCGATGAGAAATGCCACATGTTGCCGAATCCAAGCAAAACTGCCTTGCTTTGTACTCCCTCTGTACCAAAATATAAGTCGTTGTGGGTTCCATGCAATCAAGGTGTTGAAACTTTGACCACTAATATACTCTAAAGTATATAAATTGACTACATGAAAGTAAAGTCATTGGCTTTATCTCGCAAGATGCTTTAATAATATATGTTTTTTTATTATGCTTGCTAGTATATTATGATACAAAACCTTAGTCAAAGTTTTGCGTTGGAGACCGCAAAAAGTCCAAAACGACTTATATTTTGGGACATAGGAAGTACTTGTCAAAAGCAAAGTAGCTAAGAAAAACCAATGAAGGATTAGTTTGGGCTTGAAGTGTGCCACCTTTGTAGGAGCTGTGCTTGGGCTAAAATAGCAAGATTAGTTGCCTAACAAGCTTCACTTTCTACTCAAGTACCTGATATCTTTATCCGGCAAGTGCATCCCTAATTAGGCAAAGTTAGTTTCTGATTTATGGATTGGATACTCCTTGCCTATATATTAACAATGGTGAGGAGGATACAATAATCCTCTAATTATTACGATATTATATTCTCTGAATATATCTCTTAACGATAAAGGATAGATTTTCTAAGGTAGTCATAAGTCTTACTACGACTATCTATTGATCGTAAGTCTTCCTACGACCACTCAGTCGTAAGTATTACTACGACTATATATTGATCGTAAGTTTTCCTATGACCACTCATTTGTAAGTTTTACTACGACTACCTCTTGGTCGTATCTTACTATGACTACCTATTGGTCGTAACTCTTCCTACGACTACTCAATCGTAAGTCTTTTTACGATCACATAGCCGTAAGATATCTTACGACCACCTCGTGGTCATAGATTTTACTGTAACCAGCATATTCCCAACCAGCTTGTTTACAACGACCTACTTCGTCGTGGGATCGTCTAGCAAGGCGGTTAGAACGTATGCCTTTTCTAAATAACCGCACATAATCTCTCTGATAATAAATGTCGCACGGCGAACGGTCCATTACGTCTCTCTGACAGTAATTTTCGTCAGACGATTATTATCTGAAGCATTGAGGCATTTTTTGACACTGTATAAAGGTTGACGTTGTTAAGGGTATTGGAGATAGAGTTGTATTAGGATATAGAGTTTGTATTCTATTCCATATATGCCTTTTCTCTATATGGCATATCCTCTTGTACTCTCCTATATATATGACCCTTTGGGTCTCATATCAATACACACAATATTTATAACATGGTATCAGAGCTTAGGTTAAAACCCTAACCGATCTACTTCCGCTGCTGTTGCCCCCGGGAGGATCGATCTCCTCTCCCGGGGGCGGCCATCTTGATGGGCTGCTCGACGACGACGACTCACCGCCGGATCCGACAGCCTCTGCGTCAGGCCGTTGTCGCCTCTTGCGCGTTCGCCGCCGTGAATATGTCCACGACCGGAAGCCAAAGCGTCGCCGCGGTCGCGCTCGTCCGCCTCGTCGCCGGGATACGACCGCCTCCGCACGGATCCGGCCGCCTCCGGGCCAGATCCGATATGGATTGGGGCGCCGCTGTCTCGGGGAACTTCGCACCGAGCTCGATCCGGCCGCTCGCGGTCGTTGTGGTCGCCGTCTTTGCGTCGCGGCTTGGCCATCTCCCGGCCGCCAGCCGTCTCCGCTCTCCGCCGCCGGATTCGCCGTCAGACGCGCCCGCGCCTCGCCGCGTTCAGCCGTCGACGCCCTCCAAGTCGCCGCCTCCTTCGGCTGCCGTGCCTGCACCTCCGCGCCCGCGCAGCCGCCTTTGGACGCCGCCACCTCTCGGCCGCGGCGCCCGCGTCTCCGCCCCAGCACCACATCCGGTCGCCTCTGGCCCCTGGGGATGCCGCTCGGCCTGCTCGCCTGCGCCGCCTCCTCCTGTCGTCCCTCCGACTGTGCCGGCTCCTCCTACGGGCGCGCCGCCTCCTCCTGCCCTGCAGCTGGCAGCCGTCGCCTCCCGCCGTGGTGCTTCTTCCGCCGCCTGGCCCCGCCGCACGGATCTGTCGGAGGAGCCTCTAGCCGAGCCGCCGCACCACTGCCGGGGAACCCGAGCCGTCGCCCGAGGGTCGCCGCCTCTCCACTCGCTCCTCTTTCGCGCGGATCTCTTATGTGGTGAGGTGAGCCTGGTGCAGTGGACTCATCTGGTGCGATCTCGCCCGCGGGGTCTCTTCCCTCGTGAAGCTTCACCGGTCTCCTCTGGCTATTTGACCGGACCGGCTCGCAGCGTCATTTATGGGGGGTGTTCTCTTGTCTGGTGCTGTTGCATCCATCCGCCGCTCAGTATTAGTCGCATTTTAGTCGGTCTTCAGTTATTTTTCCTTTGAGTCTTCCGTTGCGTCCATCCAAATCCGTAGTCTTTAATATTTAGTTCGTCCAAGCCGTACGAGTCCACAAATTTTATTGTCAGTCATAGAAGTGTAGGAATTTTCTTTTGCATGGCAGCAGCCGCTGCTCTTTTCCTTGAGCCGCTGCAGATCGTAGAAGTCTTTATGATGCCGCCGCTTCTCTTTGAGCCGCCGCCCCAAGTTTTTAAGGCCGCCGCGCTTCTTCTGCACCGCGCCTCCGTTGCGCTTTTTGTGCACTGCTCCGCCGCCGTCTCAGGCTTCGATCTGTGCCGTCATGCTTCTATCTATTCCTCTTCGGCTTGATTTGACAGTTTATTCAACGACTGTATGCAACGACGACTTTATCACGACTCGGATGTCGGATATTTCTTGTTTTAGTATTAACCCTTTTTTCAAATGCAATGCTATTGCATACGCCTTGCATTTGTGGGGGGGGGTGTTAAGGGTATTGGAGATAGAGTTGTATTAGGATTGTATTCTATTCCATATATGTCTTATCTCTATATGGCATATCCTCTTGTACTCTCCTATATATATGACCCTTTGGGTCTCATATCAATACACACAATATTTATAACAGACGTCAGGGAAGAGTGGGATGGAAACACATTGAAGCAGGAGATAGTGCTAGGCATATCGCATTACCTTCAGTTGTATTTCTTTCTTTTAAGCAATAGCCACACAGGAAGTAGAATTATTGTTCTCCCAGGAGAATGTCCGAACCTGTATAAAAATATCTGTGTCTTTACTCTGCATGTTCATACACTGAGTCTTCTAGATTTTTCTCGAATCTAAACAAATTATACGTAAGATCGATATTAGAACATCGACAAATGGGTAAAGAGTTCATCACTGCAAAAAGTCTTCAAAGAACATGAAGTGAATTTTGACGGACAATGCAATCACAGTACATTCATAGGATATATGATATCATCGAATAAAAGATTGGTCTCATTGCAAGATCTGAGTAGTAGTTCACTGCCATTGCAGTTGGCCTCCATCCATTGTGTTGGTGATTCACAAATCATGCTAGTATTTAGTACCTATCATTCATGCATGTATCATGCTCTTTTACTTGTTCTTTACTTCCCAATTTAGAATCTTGCTACCCCAGAAGATTGTTTTGGCTGGGTCCTCTCTACCTTCCATCTTCAACCACTACCTCGGATCTAGTATCACCTTCAACTCCTTTTTCATTCTCCTTGAAATGCTCGTAGTTCTTGACCTATGCTTCTCATTTGTAGCCATGATCTATCCATGTGTGCTTAGAGGCCCAAACATAGAACTTTTATTGGCATTTGGGGCCAATGATTGAGGCCATTAGACCAGAGCATCCATACGGTAGAGGGGACAGAGGAGGGGCATGTGGGGTCTGCAAAATGACTAGGAAATAGTTTGGTAGGAAAGGAGGCACGCCACAACGTTCTGTGGGCATGCATCCAAGGCATGGTTGTCACGGCCACATGGGGATGGGACGATGGGGACCTATTGACCTAACGATTGTAGCCACCCAAACCACCGGGTCTTTCTCTCTCCATACTATACATGCCACACACCCCCATGGAAACTATAGTTCTCACTGCTCACATGGCGATGAAATGCAGTTCGCTAAGCAACAAGCATTACTCCAGAACTCAGATGCTCAGACAGGAAGTTGCTTGCGCCTTTACTCCATTCATGGCTTCACTGTATTTCTTGCTTCCGTTGAGAGGGTCAGTGAAACTTCTGAGGTTACAGGGGGCTTCTGTCCTGTTGTAGATAAAAACTCTTGAACTGTAGGTAAAAGTGTCAGGTAAAGTCTATGGTTGTGTATGTAGTATGGACCATTGGTGCAGGAAAGTGACGACAAAACATTATTGATGCTTTGTTCTTGGCACCACCAGGGTTTAATCATTTTTTGCTTTCTTTTTCAGGTACATCCGAATTCAGCTACCTTACAATTCTGCAGATTCACCATACTTGAAATTGTTACTGCTTTGTACCGGGCGATGAATAAATCGACATCTGATTCACTACTTCATGTCATGTACAGACTGAAGACCGCATACATACATGAACTGCTTATTTCCTCCTCTGATCTAGATTTTATCCCTTCTTATATATAGAAATAAATATTTGCAAAAATCTTGTACATTCTATAATCTACAGGTACAAAAAGTAAAAAAAAAAAAAGAACAGCCCACCACCATCGATATCCCTCTGCCCTCTGGCGGTTTTCCACTGTTAGTCCGCAAAAAAATTCCATTGGCAGACTATCGGTGATCATGGCGATGACGCTGAAGTGGCTGAACTCTCGTCATCGGAGAATCCAGCTCTCAATGCATGAATCCTTGGAAACAACTGCGGCATCATTGGGTTGACGGGCACCGGGAAATTGCGCACGGAGCTGGCAATCGTGCGGTCATTGATCCTACCGACCTCCTTGCAGACCTGATCAAGAACGGAGAGGAAATCCCTGACGACCATGAAGATTCTGAAAGGATGAGCCTCCTCTTTTGCAGAGTCACCATGGAAGTATTCTGTGATTTCCTTCACAAGCGACAGTGCAACACTCTCCAGAGCTTGAACTCCGATGATCTCGTCATCGGCCTTCTTCAAGAACTTCTGCATTGTGTCATGGAACGTCCATGCATCCTCCCTTGACTTCGATTCTTCGTTCAACCGCAATACCTCGGTGATCTTTTCTATTCCTCCAGCAAGTTTCACAACATAGCTACTTAGCACGTCAGAATCCATGGCCGCTGCCTTTTTGACACAGCTGAGCTCGTTCCCAAGGCCAGCCACTACCTGGAGGCCAAGCTTTTTGCACTCAAGCTCATCTCGTAAAGGATTTGCTTGAGTTCTTGGAGTTGATTGGTTGATAGCAGAGAGGCGGGCACCCTCTGATCGGATGATCTCCTGCACAACAAAGTGCAGAAGGGTTGTCTTGCCATCAGTGCCTTTGACATCAACCAATTTGAGTAGAGTATCAAGCTTGAATGCATGCGCATCGCCACGGTTTGTGCCAACATTCATCCTGTTGCCGGTCTTCAAAACAGCTTCAAGTAGCTTTAGAAATAGTCTGCTATTTCTAAGCTCGTCACAAGCAGCCTGTCAAAGAATAAGTTACTGGTACTTAGTTATAGGTACGATGTTAAATTACTTGTTCAATTATTCTCTCTCTCTCTCTCTCTCTCTATATATATATATATATATATATATATATATAAACAGCTTCAAGTAGCTTTAGAAATAGTCTGCTATTTCTAAGCTCGTCACAAGCAGCCTGTCAAAGAATAAGTTACTGGTACTTAGTTATAGGTACGATGCTAAATTACTTGTTCAATTATTTTCTCTCTCTCTCTCTCTCTCTCTCTCTCTCTCTCTCTCTCTCTCTCTCTCTCTCTCTATATATATATATATATATATATATATATATATATATATATATATATATATATATATATATATATATATATATATATATATATATATATATATATATATATATATATATATATATATATATATCATCAACTGACAAAAGAGAGCAGCGTTCATGAGAAAAAGGGGAGGTGATAAATGCCGTTAATACTAAATGAGATTGAAACGAAAGTTAGAAACCGTAATGCTCACCTCAAGGGTCTCAAAGGACTTCTTCAGGTAATTGACCTCTGATTCGAAGTTAGCAATGTAAAGCATTGCATCTACTCTTTTGAAAGCAAAAGGCACATCAAGAACTGCCTTAAGGAACTTCTCCGCAGGACCAAGTTTAATAGGAGAGGTCTCCTCTTTGAATTCTCTCAATTTAATTTCCTCTTCCTTGGTAGGAGACATCTTTAGCAAGGTCTCCAGTAATTCTGCTCCAAAGTTCTCCGTGCTACCTGTAGGAAAGGCATAGCAAATTGATAGCACATTAGTGGAGTCTGGATGTTGGAAAGTGTGAAACATGTACATTTTCTGAGTTCATCAAGAAGCATTCCTAATTAGTCAAGCAATCATCTAAACAGATAATAAACACTAAGTGAAATGTGAAGTCCCCTAAAATATAATTTCGGAAGGATCGATCACGTTGGCTCGACTAGAAATTACTGGAGCTCTGCAGTAATACAACTAGCTTGCAATGATTTGCATCAAAAAAACAAGATTATGTGCAGTGAACAAGGAGCTTTACTATAGTAAGCAACCATGAAGAGAACACAACGACTGATGTTCACAAAATAATTATCTCCCAACATTCTTCACCGCTGGTATAACTCTGCACCTAATCCAATCATTCAGAAGTACCTGATGAGTTTCAGCATAAAATGGCTAATTCATCAACGACTGTCAAGACTCAAAAGGGGACCATGCTGGCATTCGCTTCTTTCAGACACGCGTATTAAAAGCCCAACCAAACTCTACGGATAAGCAAACATGACGTACTCACGAGTGAAATGAATCCTACTCAGTCGAGAAGTCAGTGAGTAGAGATCATGCAGCTATGGTCAATTCAGCAAGCATTGCGAACAGTATGCAGATCATCAAAATGCCTAAAAATTAACGAATTCGTGCGTATAGTCCGAGATGAAGAGCTTACTCACCTTTGCAGAGCGCGTCGCAGACCTCCTCCTTGGTCACATTCAGTGCACGCAGCAAGATGGCGATGTTCTGCGCCTTCTTCGGATCCAGCACCTTGTTCTCCGCCTTCGGCGTCGGCAGCACCAGCCTCCTTGTCGCCTCCTTGGGCGCCGCATTCGCCGGGTTGCAAATGAATAACGTCTCGATCATCTCCTCATTCACCCTACAAGAATTCAGCTAAATTGATAAACAACCAACCAACCAAGAACAGATTTGAGCTGAAAAAAGACGGGAATTTTGCAGAGCTCTCACTGGAATGAGCTGGATTTGAGCTGATCCCACACCATGACTCGGTCGGAGCTGGCCCGGACCTTGTCCCAGTGCAGCGGCTTCAACTTCGGCCGCGGCATCCTCTCCTCGGACTTGTCGGCATGGTCCGCATTGTCCTGCAGCCGGCTGGGGAACGCGTCGATGGGTGCAACGCTCTTGAAATTGGCGGTTTGGGGTGGCGGAGACAGAGCAGGTGACCGGGTTTCTTTCGACGTGTCGGGCTTCCGGACGCGGCTCTCCCAGTAGCCCACCGGCGGCGGCGGCGGCGGAGGAGGAGGTGGCGGCGGAGGCGGCGGCGGAGGTGGTGGGTGTGCACGTGTCGGTGGGGATGGTGGCTGGGTAAATGGGTTTCTTGAAATGGTGTCGGCGGTGGATCTGAGAGCCGGCGTGTTCTCGAGGGGAGAGGAGGGTGGTGATGGGGAGGGTGGTTTCCGGCGAGGAGGTGGTGGTGGTGGTAGTATCGGCGCGAATGGAGGAGGTGGGGGTGGAGGCGCCGGTGGGAGGCCAACGACGTCGCGCGCGCCCTCGGATCTTGACTTGACGGAGCGGCGGCCCGACTGGCCGGGGCTGGAGAAGAGCGGCGGCGAGGCAGGTGCAGGGGACGTCGTCGCTCCGGGAGAAGACGGGTACGACGGCGTGCTCAGGGTCGACCCGGGGGAACCGCTCCTCGATCGGTCGCGCGCGGCCACAGCGGCCTGGACCGCCGCGGCCAACGTCCGGTGCGAGCTCGACGTCCTGGACGATCCTCGCGGCGAGTAGAATTCCTCCTCCCCGGAGGACGGGGAGGCCCCGCCGGGGCTCCTCGAACCAGGTGGACCGCATTGCCGCCCCAGCGGCGGCAAAGGGCGGAGCTCCGGCGATCCGCCGGAGCTCCGTGACTCCTCGTCCCCGGACGACGTCGTGTCGCTGCTCTTCGCGTCCCCTCTGCTCGCCAACGTCCCCATATACAGTAACTCGGCCGACGCAGCCGCCGGCGCCCCCCCGCCGTTCCCACCAAACCCGTCGCGGGCGAAAAGGCTCGCCCTTTCCGGGTGCAAGAACTTGTCCTCTCCGCCACCGACACACCCGCCTCCTCCCCCGCGGCCGGCATTGCCCCGCCGGCGCGAGAAGAAGAACCCGATGGACAGCCCGAGCACGGCCACCGTGAGCAGCGGCAGCAGTATGGCCGGGACGAGCTTGGAGGAGCTCTTGGACCGGTGCGAGCCGCCGCCGTCCGGAGGCGCCGTCCCGCCCCCGGGGGTGGTGTTGGGGAGTACCAGAGCAGGGTACGTCGGCTGCTCCTGCGAGGTCGGCATCGGCGGCGGGGGCGGCACGGGCAGCGTGGGGAAAAACGGCGGCGCAGGCGCCGGCGGCGCCCGGGACGGCGGCGCTGACTGGTCCGGGAAGAAGGGCTGGTGGAGCTGCCTCCTCGCAGTGGCGGGAGCGTCGAGAGAGTTGGCGCCATTGACGCAAGAAGCGAGCAGGACGGGAAGTAGCAGCAACTGCAAGAATCGCCGGGACGATGGCATTGTCGTGCAAGAAGCAAACCGAGGAAGCAGCAAGAGCAAGAGCAAATAGCTGCGTGTGTGTGATAAATCTCAGAAGGAAGAGAGAGAGAGAGAGAGAGAGAGGAGGGAGGAGGGGGAAGGAGGAGGAGGTGGTGGTGGTGGATACAGCTTACATGGAGGTGGAGTATTTTGGACTTGCTCTCTCCTCAGTCTCTCACTACTGCTTGCTCTCTCTGTCTCTCTGCCTAGCCTTAGCTTTGCGCCTCTCTTCTTGAAATGGCTTTTTGATGGGATTCTTTTTTGGTGTAGTTAAATCAAGCATTCCTGGGGGTCGGGTTGGGTTGGTCATTAGTGGTGGTTTTAATTAGCGATCGCGAGAGGCGCGGTGGTTGTTGCTCGCTTGGCGTGCGCTTGGTTGGCGCTCATTCTTTGGCCGTTTCTAGTTGTTTAATTGGCGAGACTGAGAGCAGTAGTTGAAGAGAAGTGCAAGAGAGGAAAGGCAAAGTCTACCTAGAAGAACAAACACGGTGGCACTATTTGCCCCCATAATTATAAAAATATTCATATGCGTTCCACATTAGCAAAAATAGTATTTTGCCGTTCGATCACCAAGCGATGACGCCATAGAGTTGATACATCTCCCGCCAGGCAACCTGCCATCTGGCCACCGGATGGATGCCACCCCGCCACCAAGAGGCAGGTGGCCAACCGCCCCTCCATCGGGAGGAAGGTAATTAAGTCAACTAATTAGCTGCTTAATTATCTATCTTACTTATTTTTTGTATTTGATTTGTTTGAATTTTTAAATATAGTAAATGTACTTGAAAAATTACAAAATTTTATGTGCAGCCTCTCGATAAAACGTATTTGATTGTGTAATTTTTTGATAATTTTATCCACTATGAATGTTGATCAAAAAGTCGTACAATTACGATATTTGTAGGAGTTGTTACATATAGCAAACGAGCTCCAAAAATTACGAGATTTTATATACAACCTCCTAACATAGTCGTAGTAATTGTCTATTTTTTGAGAATTTTATGCATTATGAATATTTGTATATGTACATACAATAGTATTAAAAACAATATGGCTCACTCATCTGAGCCACTGCTATCTCCTCACCGCGTCTGCCTTCCTGTGCATGGCCTTATCTTCCATTGAGTATGAGCATGTCTTGTGGGGTACGTCAGCCAGTCCGAAGCTTGCGTGTCGGTTCAGAGGAGGTATAGAGATCGTTCTGTTTCTTGAGTGACCGGCGGTGGTGCAATAGTCTGAGATACACCAGACCGTGTCTGGTAGTAAGCATCGATGTGCTCCTACATCGATATGCCGAATTGGGTGCCACCAGAGATAAAGTCATAAACAAAGGACTCTACGAATCCCCGATGTGCAGAGGAGCCCTGGCCTTCATTGTACAGTGTGGCAGCGATGCCAGAGGAGTTCTGCCATCAAAGTCTTCATACCTTGCGTATGGTGTGAACGATGAGCTCTGCCCTGGATACGCTGCAAACTCTGGCACTGTGTACCGCTTCTTGGAACCATCTGGGAGACCTGTATTGTCATTGATGGACTCGACATCACTCCCATGTTGAATTGAATGCTACAAGATGAAACGATGTTAGTCACAATAAATATTTCAGATGTAGAATGCAAATCTCGTACCTCCCGGATGTGCATCGAAGATGAACGATGGGGAGCAGTAGTCTGTGTAGGTGTTGCGGAGGTCAAAAGTGATGAATCTCGATGACAGACTTGCGGCAGGAGAATGCCATGATGTTAGCGGAACATAAGACATAACAGGAAAAAAAACGTAGGTTTGTACGTAAGTTGCCTCCTTGTCGGTATGGACCGCGGATGATCGACGGATAGTAATTCAACACCAGGCAGACTCGGTAGGTTGCGATGGCCGGACGAACTCTCTAGGTTGCAATGACCTGGCAGGTGAGCACGGTGCCCCCACTGGGTAGGCGATGTGCACGGCGTGCTCCATCGAACGGCCATAGCTCAGATTGTGCACTATTTTTTTGGCCTATTTTAAGATGTATTTCAAAGTATTCTACAGGATCGGTGGTGTGTCCGGGCTACTGATGGCAATCTCAGATATCTTTGTGATGCACTGCGCCCGCTCCAACTAAAGTGGCATATGAAACAGGTTTAATAATGACCAATATGAATTTTGTAAATGAAAAAAAATCATAAATTGTAACTATTTTATGCTTCATCCTGCATGACCTGCTCGGGGTGATCTGGTAGAGAAACGGTGAGTCTGCCACACGACCAAGGTACGTACCACTGCAGGTACTTGTCGTACGTCCAGATGTCATACGAACGCTGCTCCATGATGATATCCAAGTGCGCCCTATCCGTCCATGCCATTGTCCACTCCTGCTGCAGTGGCTGCCAGTCCGTACCATGGCGACCCACCCTCAATTGCAATCATCGAAGTTACAGAGCAAGACATACAAAATGTAAACTTTACTCGGATGGAGTTTGACTCACCAGTGTACAGCTCGCGGTAGGAAATGCCGTCCAAAGGGGGCACGATCTGGTGCAAACCGAACTTTCATATTATGCGTTGTGCGCGCGTAAGCTTCTACCATGTACGAGAACACCAGATGGCATGTTGTCGCCCATAGCTCTACATCCTGTAGGCATTGCAGGGACACCCCATACGACGATACATGCTCCACAAAGTCTGCAGTCCATAGACCCCAGATGATATCACTGCCATGCAACGACTTAAAACTCGTTGTGCCACAACAGGTAGCACCTCGGTGGTCTACCCTTGGCCCAGCGTAGACAAGCACCAGTCCACCGAAAGCCCATAGTGGGCCCGTCTACCAGGTTGGTGAACTCGCCAAATGAGTGCATTGGCGTCATGATAGCTGGACGCCCAACAGCAAAGTGCTCCCAACTCCATAACTACAGGAGCACGTAGCAGACAGCCAGGCTAGGGGTATCAGCAATGTTGTGCTGGCAAGCATCACACAACCCCCAATATGTGGCACATAGGACGGCTGATCCCCAGCTGTACTGAGGCATCACCCCAACCTCCATGTCAGCCAAAGACTCGACAAGGCGGATGAACTCGGGGCTGCAAATATCACCGTGTGTGGTTGGAAACATGCTCCAACCAAAGAGCTGAATAAAGGTATGCAACAAGGTGTGTCCTAATGATGTCGATCGGTGCATCCTGCGGGCACGCACTGAAATTCTTCAGCCACTTGCGGTGTCCATAAAGAACAGTCCAAATGTAATGTGATAATAAACCCAACTTTTTTATATACTATACAGTTTGTTGCACCACTTTTCTGCCTCACAAATGCATATTAGTACTAATGGATACTTCATACTCCACAGCAACTAATAAGTACAGTTCTGTATAACTAAATGAATGATCCTAGCCAGCTATCTAAAAGCCTTACATAATGCACACATGCAAAACTCTTGCAAATTTGGAGCACAAGGTTAAAGCATGTTTGTAGTGATCAATTAAAAATTAAAATGAGCTAAGAGTAGCACTACTCAGCTAGCTAGCCTAGGATCATATGACAGGCTAACAGGGCACGCACGTATGTAGGCAACATGCATAATGCAATACGAAGGTTGCTATAGATTCTTTTTTATGTTTCTAATATAACCTTTCCTCTGGCTCCACAGCTTAATTTCTACACTTAGTAGTTACGATTTTAACGTCTAATGCAATCAACATAAAAAGCATATAAAAATATATAATTAAACAACATTTACTTGCTAACAGAAAATTAATTAATATAAAAATTAGTTAATTATGTCTAAATAATTAGCACTAAATTAATTACACCTAATTATGTACACATTTAACAAAGACAGAGAAAAATTACCTGTTAATATTACTGCTAATAACGGCACTAAAAATATTTAATCGGCTGTGAAGAAAACAGACGACGAGCGCAAGCGTGGAGTGTGAGCGAAGAGACTACGAGGTGAGGAGTGTCAGTGAAAAGATGGCAAGAGTGTGACTGTGCATAGCTCGAATTTTATGGCGAGAGCGATAGTGAAGCGCGCTCTAACAACATGCCAATAATGATGGGAGTGAACTGTGCATGGGGAGATAGATGCGACGCAAGTGACATTTTCGGTGATCTGTTTCCTCATCGCATATACACGAGTACTCATTTTTCATACCAGACAAATGGCATTCGGCTTACTCTATTCACTCTCATGCATAATAATGCAAGTGAAGACAAGACACTGCCACTGTGCCAACGCATGCCACTAGCTTCAAAGCGTGCTACCCAGTGGCTTCAAAGCATGCCACCCGGTGGCCAGGCAGCAAGCCATTACAATGTGCCTAAACAGGTATTAATCACCTGCTAATCGTACAAATTTTTGAGCAACATTCACAACAGATAAAATTATCAACAAATTACCTAATTAAGTACGTTGTGTCGGAAGGCTGCATATAAAATTTCATAATTTTAAGCTTATTTGTTATATTTAAAAATTCAACAAACAATATACAATAAAATAATAAGTGCTAATTATATGAATATTTTTTTAGCAATATTCACAATGGATAAAATTGCAAAAAAATTACACAATCAAGTACGCTATGTGGGAGGCTGCATATAAAATTTTGTAATTTTTTGAGCTCATTTAATATATTTAAAAATTCAAACAAATCAGTACACAAAAAATAATTAAGACAGGTAATTAAGTTGGCTAGTTAGCCTGCTTAATTACCTGCCTCCCGGTGGAGGGGTGGCAGATCACTGCCTCCTGGTGGCGGGGCTGCAGGTCTTGGCCGGCTGGGCGGTAGGTTGCATGCCGTGAGATGTGTTAGGCCTACGACGTCGCCGCCCGGTGGCCGGGCGGCAAAAACACTATTTTTGTTAATACGGGACACATATAGATATTTTGTAATTACGGATGTAACAGTGCTATATATGCCCAAAAAAATCTAAAATATACATGTTGTATGAGTATCCACAGCTAGCTAGCATATGTGAAGCGGGGACTCGGTAGTATAACTCCAAATACTGTTTTTTTCTGTAGTTAGTTAGAACCGCGCTTAGGTTTTGTTAGAACCGTGCTTAGGTTTCGAGTTTGCCATCGGATACGTACTGTCACTGATAAACTCCATAGGTTTGCCGTATTCAGGCCTTCAGGGTGTGTTGCTGCAATTGAGATGTCCTGGGAAGCAGTAACAAGTGAGTGCGGCTACATATTTATGGTCAAGTTTCAGTTTTTTACGCTTTGAAGTCATTTTTGACTAAATGTGTAGACTTCCAAGTCTAAACATAAGCTATAAATTTAAAGTCGCCTAAAATAATCTATGAATTTAAAGTTAGAATTTTCTAACTTCTCTTAGAGCCAGACTTTAAGGGCCTGTTTGGGAGAGCTCCACCAGCTCCAGATTCACCAAATCCAGATTCAGATTCACTTTTCCAAGCCAAACAGTTCCAGCTCCAGCAGCTCCACCGTGGATCTGCTCCACCAAAACCATGGATCTAGCTCCAGATTCACCAAATTGGTGGAGCACCTCAAGGGGTGCTCCACCAAACTCAAATTGGTGGAGTTGGGGAAAATTACCCACCATGCCACTGATTACACAAAAAAAACGGTTCGTTTTTCTTTCTTTCCCGTCGCTGCGCCGTCCTCCTCTTCGCCCGCCGGCCTGCGCCTGCCTGCGCCTCGCCTCGCCTCGCCTGCGCCTGCCGGCCGCCGGCCTCGCCTCGCCTGCGCCCGCCGGGAGCTCCGCCTCGCCTGCGCCTGCCGGGAGCTCCGCCTCCTCCTCGCCCGCCGGCCGCTCCGCCTCCTCCTCTTCTCCGCCTCGCCCGCCGGCCGCTCCTCCTCTTCTCCGCCTCGCCTGCCGGGAGCTCCGCCTCCTCCTCGCCCGCCGGCCGCTCCGCCTCCTCCTCGCCCGCCGGCCGCTCCGCCTCCTCCTCGCCCGCCGGCCGCTCCGCTCCGCCTCGCCCGCCGGCCGCTCCGCCTCCTCCTCTTCTCCGCCTCGCCCGCCGGCCGCTCCTCCTCTTCTCCGCCTCGCCTGCGCCCGCCGGGAGCTCCGCCTCGCCTGCGCCTGCCGGGAGCTCCGCCTCCTCCTCGCCCGCCGGCCGCTCCGCCTCCTCCTCGCCCGCCGGTCGCTCCGCTCCGCCTCGCCCGCCGGCCGCTCCGCCTCCTCCTCTTCTCCGCCTCGCCCGCCGGCCGCTCCTCCTCTTCTCCGCCTCGCCTGCCGGGAGCTCCGCCTCCTCCTCGCCCGCCGGCCGCTCCGCCTCCTCCTCGCCCGCCGGCCGCTCCGCCTCCTCCTCGCCCGCCGGCCGCTCCGCTCCGCCTCGCCCGCCGGCCGCTCCGCCTCCTCCTCTTCTCCGCCTCGCCCGCCGGCCGCTCCTCCTCTTCTCCGCCTCGCCTGCGCCCGCCGGGAGCTCCGCCTCGCCTGCGCCTGCCGGGAGCTCCGCCTCCTCCTCGCCCGCCGGCCGCTCCGCCTCCTCCTCGCCCGCCGGCCGCTCCGCTCCGCCTCGCCCGCCGGCCGCTCCGCCTCCTCCTCTTCTCCGCCTCCTCCTCTTCTCCGCCTGCGCCTGCGCCGCGCCGCCCCCCAGCCACCGCTCCGCCTCGCCTGCGCCTGCGCCCGCCGGCCGCTCCGCCTCCTCCTCTTCTCCGCCTCGCCTGCGCCTGCCGGCCGCCGGCCGCCTCGCCCGCCGGCCGCTGCCGCGCCTGCGTCGGCCGGGATTTTTTTTTTCATTTTTGCCCCCTGACGCGTGGGGCCCAGGTGGAAGTGGGATAGAGAGGGAGGTGGAGCTGTACCAAACACTTTGACGAATCCCAGATCCACCATGGAGCTGCTCCACGGTGAATCCAGCTCCAGATCCACGTTTTTCGTGAATCTGAAGTTGGTGGAGCTCTCCCAAACAGGCCCTAAAGCCAGATAAGAATAAGCCAAACTCAGACCAAACTGGGCCTCAGTCTTGCCTTGGCATGGCTACCACAATACAGCTCAGAGTTAGGTCAGACGGCTGAGATGTTTCCTAACCATGCAACAAGCACGGACGAAAGCATTGACTGGCCGTGAGTCCACGAGGACCAACAAACTTATGGTCTCTTTTCTCTTTTTTTTTGTGGGCAAGCACGCGGTCATGCGCTACTGCGGGAAGTACGTTTGTGCTTCTTACAGTTTCACTTTCTTCGAACACTACTATTTACCAATCAGAGTAAAAAACCATAAGTAAAAGATAATACAAACGGACCATAAGTGTGTTTGATTTGCTGAATATGGACGGCCGGATCCCAGCTCTACCGTATATTGCGAAAAATTTGGGTGTTTGGTTGAACGAATTTACTGTGGAAGTCTGGATCCGCTCGTCCCCGCATACGGTCTCATCCGGGACCGGGAGTGAATGCCATTTTGACCGAATCTGCCCGTCCAGGACCGAGGGAGTCGAACAAGACCTTCATACAGCCTACCAATCACATACTCATTCAGCCTGTATCCACAGAACCAAACGCTCTTCTTTTTCAAAATACGATCCTCCTCATCTATATTCCCCTCATCCAAGATATACGATCGCACTACCCAAAAGCAACCAAACATACCCCATAAGTCATGTAGCTTACGGTGAATCGAATGCAGTGGAGACGGGTACTGTATTTTGGTTGTGGCACGTATATATACGGACAGACAGGGCGACGGAACGCCGAGCAGAGACGTGCAGCCGTCGAGACCTGCAGCTAGCACGTCCGTCTGTTCGATTCCGACGTACGGCCAACGTGGGACGCGTGAAAAAGGCCAACGGCCGGGACGAGGTGGATGATGGATTCTCTGCAGCCCAGTGGATGCTGGACGAGATCGATCAGGGTGTGCGAGCAAGTGCGTGACTTTTATCACCTGACCTGCCTGCCTCGACGTGTACTTTGTGCCTTTTTCCCTTCCCTTCCCTTCCCTCTCTCTGCGTGGAGGCCTGCACGGCTGTGTCTGAGTAGGAAAGCTCAAGGGAGAGGTGCTCCTCTCTCCTCTCCTCCAGTCAGTCTCCAGATGCTGCAGCCGAAAGGCACTCGTCACCGCACCTGTAGTTACCTCGGACTGGGACAGTGCAGTGCAGCACTGACATTGCCAGCCTCTGCGCGTTTTCCCCATGCGCGGAAACGTATAACACATTGATGACCGCTGTGCCTGGTGCCGTATTGTTGTTCGTATTAACTTATGTTTGTGATTTTTATTTTAAAAAAATTAAAAGTTAACATAAATATCTGATTTTTCGAAGCGGTTTTTTTACTTCTTTTGCTATCATCTTATTCCAATGATAAAGTATAGGGTCATAAGTGCACCACACACCCCACTTCTCTTACTCCTATCAGGTGCACGTATCTCTCCCTCACTTTTCCATCACTCGTTCTTTATTCTGAAAACCACTTTTCAGTCACTACTATTTATTTTTAACTAAAAGCAATAAACCATAGCCAAAGTTATCAGCAAAAACCAATACGAATGCCCCCCTTAACTCTCCCATAGGTGATATTGTGGTGAAAAGTTTGTTCTGTACTTTTGTACCACTGCATTTTACCTCTTTTAGGCATTGTTTCAAATAGCGATGGCTTCTGGTTTTCAAAAAACAAAAATTATTTACAACATATTGGCTTCTAAATGGCTTTTTTATTTATTTTTTCCTTACTCTTCATGGAAATATAAATGTGTTTTTTATTAAATATCTTAAAAAACTGACAACAACTACACTGCCGTTTCGGCCAAAAGACACAGTGACACACCACTTAACAAGCCCTTAGCCTCGTCGGTGTTCAAGGGTACCTGCGAAAGACAGTTGGCTATACGTACACACATGTACGCATGTGCAGCAGTATAGCCGTCGTAGAGTACTCCAGCAGTGTACCTGTACATAAATAGATCTACAGGAGTTAGCTGGGTACCACTTGTGGTACGTACGCGCCATGACATGGGCACTTAATTGCTCCATCCAAAGTTATCACGAAAGGACATCCATTGAATTTTTCATGGAAAATTTTCTAAGGTGCATAGTGTAACATACGTGGGGGCTGATCGATCCTGTAAATTGAGACGAAAGTGATCTACTGCCCTACAAAGGCTTTGGAGCTAGCAAACGATCAAAAGCAGAGCGATCCAACTCATATTTTGTGCACTGCAAGCAAAGCATCACTAACGGTTATGGGCATCTTTTTCTCAACTTTGAAAAGATGTTTACAGTAAATAATTTTTAAATAGACTATTTTTTAAAAACATAGTCTACAAATTAATTATAGTATATACTATATCGACTTCATTTATATTAGCTAAAATTACACGTGAATTTATGTTATTCCATATTCTCTCTCATAAACAGTCTGAAAGTCATAATCCGGAGTCATAATCCGGAGCCCAAATAAAGACAAGCAGTAGCAACGTTGTATTTCACGCGTCAACACGCACGTAGCGCCCACCAAATTCCCTCCACCATCTTGCCCAAGACCAGAGCACGATTAAAATGGAATTTGCAACTCCACTAATCTGATTATCACGTCACGAACTGAACGGTCCTTGTTTTTAGGAAACCATTACTGTGGTTTTTTGACACTGCTTAGGGCATCTTTAGGAAACCATTTACGAACCACAGCACTTGAAAACCACAGTTTTTAATGCACCACTCACAACATACTACAGTTTTTTTTTTCAGTTTTGAATTAAACTATGGCGTGTTTGGTAATCTCAGTATTTACTACAATATTTTTCTATAAAAATGCATTCAATGCTGCATAGACATATACTCTACATAATACTTAATTATCGTTAGATGCTCTGTTTTTATGTCTAAAGATCATTTCTGGTTAGGGGCCTAGGGCTTCCCGTGGTCTCAAGTTAATGGCGTACTGATGAGAACTCCGTACGAACATAGATACGTTATTTTACGATTTTTGTCTTTCTACCCTAGGGGTAGCAATTATATGTTGTTGGGCAATATGGAAATTTTCCTTATTTTTGAATTAAAGAAAGAGGAAAAGAAATCCCAATTCGGGCCCACCTGTAAGAGATATGAGGGAGGAAGATGTGGTCGATTGATCGAACAGCTGAGAGAAAGGGATCAGATCGATCTCTCCTCTTCTTGCGCTGGACTAGGTCCAGCGGCTGTGGCAACGCCGCTTCTCCTCTCCTCTAATTTCAGATCTTCCCTATTTCTCTTTAAATCAAGCCATAGGAAAGCTTTATGTGGAGAGCAATCAAGAGCATATACCCAGATCTGAGAGCAAGTGGTGGCGGTTTTCCCTTGGTCTCCTGTGCGGTTTGCTCCGGCGAACTCACTGGGATGTCGGTGATTCCATGCCAGCGAGGCTATGCTGATTCTCTGTGGTGTAGTCGGCCTTGGTTGTTGCTTCTTTAGCCATGGTTGTGATCTGCCATAGTCGTAAACGTTCGTGGTCGCAAATTCTCAGTTGTTTCATTCGATTGGGGATTGCATTGGCTTTGAGCGGCAACACTTGCATCTCGGTTTCATGATTTGGTGAGTACTGATTTGTGAAGTTGAGCATTATATCTCCGTTAACCTCTCCGGCGATATCTAGTCATATGTCAGTGATTGGTTTTCTGGGTCATCATCCTCGCGATGAACCTTGCCCCTACTGTCATCTCGGTGGCTTGGATTGCCACTGCCCTGTAAGCTGCTCTTTACACTCTTAATTCCTATTATGCATATGTTTGTCGTGCTAGTGTGATATCTTTGTTTAATTATTTTTGAAATATGTGATAATTGCTAACACTGGGAGGACTTTGCATAATAGATTGTGGGGTTTTGAGATTGCTCGATGAGGAAACTAGTCATATTTGAGATCACAGTGACTGTCTAGGAATATTCTGCTAGTTTGATTTGTTAATTATACTTCAGTTCAGTGTCTATTCACTTCTGTTCTATTTTGTGATAGTCCGAATTCTGTTGATTCAGAAGTAGTACATTTTGTCTCTGTTCTGAATATTGCCAATAACAGATTAATACTACAGTAGTTCATTTCTGCTATATGTTTTGATTAGAACATGAAATTGTTTCAGTTGCTACTCTAAATTAATGTTTAGATTGACAAACTAGCTAAATATAAAAGGATTATAACTTAGATTATTGATATATTAACAAGAGTTGAGAAGGCCAAGTTTATAACTTGAGCAACTCCACAACTGAGAGCAACTTTACACAAAATAATATGTGTACTTGTAGGATCGTATGGCGCAATCAGAGAGGAGGTGAATGATTGCCTCTGCTTCTTGTATCTGAAATCAAATCTCAAACCACAAGAAAAACAATATAACATACAGACGTGGAATTCAACCGTAAGACGCTCGACTGTATGCACGGGCTCAATTGAGGTTTCGACCGCTCAGTGTTCAACCGCTACGTAAGATCGGTCCCTAGCACATCGAGTACTCGAACACAAGTTCTCGGGAAAACACCATCACTCAAAATACTTGGAAATAACAAGCACCGCTACCGACCACAAATCCATCGAGTACTGACCAATGAGTACCGATCGCTAATCACGATCACGAAAACCACGACTATCGAGTATTGAGTCCTTCCGACTACAGAGTACTGAGTCCTTCTGATTACCGAGTACCACGACCATCTGACCATTGAAAACTTCCATCTTCCGAGTACCAAAACCTTTGAGTATTGTTCATCGATCGTCGACCACCATGCACCAGCCAGTCATACCGCTGGCCAATCACGAGTCGTACCGACCATGAAGTCTACGAATACCGACAATGAAGCTTACAACAACCGATCGCAAAAGCCTAAGACTATCGATCGTGAGGTCTACGACAACCGACCGTTGTAACATCCTAAAAATTCGAATTCGAAAATATACAGTTTTTGAATTATTTTTGCAATATATTCTAATTATTGGATTTGGATTTTATGGTGTTTTCTCGAGGTTTTGGTTAAGGTTCCCACAATTTGAAATAAAAAGAAAATATACAATTAAAAGGAAAATTCAAATTGGGATTAAGAATCTGAAAACATGATCCAGAAATTAGGGGAGAGGAATTGAAATAATATCTGGGGGTTTATGCAGAAAATTGTGCCAAAGTTTAACAAAAAATATAGCAAGAAATAATAATAATAAATGAAATGGAGTTGGGCCAGCCGAAGCCAGCCCAACCCCACTCCCATCAGTCGGCCGAGCAGCCACTCCGCAGCGCGGCCCAGCCCAGCGTGCGCAGCGCGCCCGCACTCTCTGCCAGGCGGGCCACGCCTCCTCTCCCCGCCTTCATCCACTGCCCGCGGGCCCGGCGCCTTCTCCCGCTCATTCCCCTGGTCGGTGGCCCCGCGCTTGCGTCCGCGCTCTCCCTCTGGTCAGCGGGCCCTCCCGCTCGCCCGGCTCTCTCTTCCCCTCTCCCTCTCTCGCTGACCGGTGGGCCGGCCCTGTCAGGGGCATCTTCCTCCCCCGGACGCCTTTTTCTCACTTGGCGCAGAGCTTGAGCTCCCCGTGGAGCTCATGCACGGCATTGCCCTGCCGCGCCGTCCCGTCGCCATGGTGGAAAGCCTGCGGAGTTGACGCCGCCCCTGGCTCCACCGCCTCCGCCCACGGTTCGGCGCCACCGCCCACAGTTTTCCCCCGCCCGGTCGCGTCGGCCCGGCTACGTGGCGCCGGTCGTCTGCCGCTCCGCCCGTGCGTGGGAGAGGCAAAAAGCGGAGGAGACCGCACAGGGGGATGGGTGCGCTGCGTCACACCGCGGTCTGCTGGGCATTTACACCGCCTGCGTCACCGCCTGGCGCCACCACCTGCTCCGACGGGACCGCACAGGCTGTCGCCCGTTGCCAGCCCCGCTCGCGCGCCTATAAAAGCCGCTGAGGGCTCCACTGGGTTCCCCACGCACCCCTCTTCGCTCCCTCACAGGTAATTGTCCAATCAAGCCCCGTAGCCACCGAGAGCCCGTACTTCCCCAACTCCGGCGAGCACACCGCCCCGCCGTTCCCTAGCTCTAGCGCCCGATTCCCTTCGCCCACACCATCCCCGGAGCACCGCGAAGCGATTCCCTGCCTCGCCCGAGCTTCCCGTCGGCCGTACGCCGCCGGCACCGCGGACCTCCCCGAACCGCCGCCGCCGCACGACGCCGGCCGCCACCGTGTCCCCTCGGCCCCTGAAAAGCTCACCACCGGCACCCCCGAAGCTTGAGGAACGCGTCTAGCTTCTCCACCGGACCTCCCCGACTCTCCTTCGCCGCCGGCCACCGTCACCCCGACTCCGCTACCTGACCCCGCTGCAGACCCACCTTAGGGGAATTAATCGCCCTATTGAGGTAGGCAAAGCCTCCCCGCTCACTTGGCTTTCAGCGCTAACTCTCGATCCCCCCCCCCGTTCCCTCGGCCGCGCGCGTTCGAGCCCCCGGCTCCGCAGCGCGCCGAGGTCGAACATTTCTTTTATCTCGGCCTGACAGGTGGGCCCCACCTGTTAGCCACAGCCCGCCGAAGCGGTCCAATGGCCCAACCGGTCAGTGGCACATCTGCACGAGCCCGTACTGACATGTGGACCCCAATGAACAGTAACCAGGACCCACATGTCAGTAGCACAGAAAGTAAATAAAAATGGAAATTAAAATAAATCTGAGAATGACAGTGGACCCCACATGTCAGGATTTAATAATTTTTGGATTTGACCGAAACAGAGGACTTTGACCAATCATAACTTCTTCATTTTAGCTCCAATTTGAATGAAACAAATTTCTAAATTAGTCTAAATTCAAGATCTATCTAATGGAATAAGAACCATAATTTTTGGAGTTCATTTGAATTTCTGGTGATATTTTGTTGATTGGTTGCTTTTCTTTTATTTGGGTATTTCGCACGATTAAATAGTATACGAGGCTCAGGAAGAGGAGGTTGAGGCAGCTAGCTTGGAAGCTTCCGAAGACCCAGACCAAGACCCCCGCGAGCAAGGCGAGTCAATACTTTGGTCATATTGAACCCAATATTGCAAAGTTATTTCCTTTTTAAATTAACAAAGTGCATGCTATTATTTCATGAGCTATGTTATGTCCAATTTCAGCAAGCTAGTTATGCCATGTTATTGCCATTGTTTATATTAATCTTCTTGCCATACTTGACGTGTGAACCTTGTCGCCCTAGCAAAAATTACGATATTAACCTTTTGAAAATAAGTCTGTAATTTATATGCCATGCTTAGTATTGTTTAGGTAATCATGGGCGCGAGAACGCCCGAACATCACTTTAATCATGAGAAAATTTTGGTTGGGGCAGTCATGGTGGTAATGACTGATAAATGTTGGATATGATTATGTTGTGTTTCCAAAAACCCCAACTTGCTTAAATATCTGGGCGGATGGTTCGGGGGTATGGTGCAGTGGTGCACGAGAGTGTGGTTTGTGGTAGAACCGCCCAGATACCACTAAGGACTAAATCTTGTCATGTCAACCCGTGTAAAACAGTACAACCACAAGTCTGTAAAATACAACTTGGCTTAGTAGATTTACCGGACCCTGAAAGTCATCCTTCCAGGAGGAGGTGTGGGATAGTGCAAGCGGCAGTCTGTGTGACGGCTTGAATGGGACACCCGTGGAAGGTGAAGTTCTGCTGTGGCGGGCTAGCAGGGGTGGGGAGCCAGCTGCTAGACGTTCAGAAGGAGAACATCCCGCACAACGTATGGGACCCACCGCAAGTGGGAGCGACCCATAGGGTGAAATGATGGAAGGGGCGAGGTACTTTGAAAAGTTACTGTGATGGTCTGCTCAACCACATGACTAAGGAATCGTGTGGGGCAACGAGTTGATTGTCTCTTGTGGTGAAAGTGTACAAACTCTGCAGAGTCAAAACTATTCGAATAGCCGTGCCCACGGTCAAGGGCGGACATGGGAACTTAACTGGATATAGTTCTGTTTTAAAAACATTGGAAACTGGGAATGGAAACTTGAAGGGCGAAGGACTGCCCTGGTTTGGAATTGTCCTGGGTGTCGTCCCAGTGGTAAGTTAAGCGGCTATAACGCTGAAGAAATTGTTATATGGTGCAGATGCCATGTAATGGTGGATGGAATCTGTGTCAATTATAAGATCAACTTACTTTATAAACAAAAGTTTTGAGTTTAAAATTGCTAGGTCTCAGGGATTTTTCTATAATTGTATTCAAAAGCACTCTTCGCAAAATAAAAAGACCCCAAGCCATCCATTGATTAGCCTTACATGCTAAAGTATTGCATTCTGTGTGTTGGCTTGCTGAGTACGGGGTCGGAGTGCTCATTCTCGCTTTTGCGATAAAATTCAGAAACAGGAGTTCAAGGGCACTACGCCTATGAGGAGGCCCCTGCCAACGTCGACGGAAGCAAAGACGATAATTAAGGCGTAGACCTCGGTGGTTAGGCATAGACAAGTAGACTCTAGGCGTTGTGTACATTTATGTTACCGGGACCCTGGTGGCATATATTGTACACATTACCCTACTGGTCGCTTGCCTGTGGATTTGGGTTTACTTTGCTATAATTTCCGCTGCATTTATGTAATGAAGGCATTTGGCCAAAGCGGCCCCTTTTGTAAACTCTGATCACCCGACGTGGTGTATTTCAATTTATGTAATATAATGAATGATTATGCGATGTATGAAATGATTCAGCAATGTTACTGTGTGCACAAACTACTGATCCAGGGAATAGTGCAGTAGACACAGTAGATTCCGGATTGAAAAATCCGGGGTCTGACAACCGCAAAGCCTAAGACAACGACAACAGATTACAAAGTCTATGACTACCAATCATAAAGTCTTTGAGTATCGAGTACCAGTAAAGTCTACGACTATCAATCACCAAGTCTTCGACTGTCGAGTACCAGTAAAGTCTACGACTATCGAGTACCGACCAGTAAAGTCGATGGCTATCGAGCATCGACCAGTAAAGTCGACGACTATCGAGTACCGACCAGTAAAGTCTATGACTATCCAGTATTGACTAGTAAAGTCTACAACTATTAACCGGTTACTATAGCTACGACCATCGAAAAGTACTGTAGCTATGAGCTATGACATGTTCGCTGGTCAGGATCAAAGCTTCCCGATTATTGTGTAGTCATTATGCAGTGGTCGAAAAGACCGTAGTCGAAGGCTGTCGTGGTCGAAGCCAGATGTGATCGAAGTCTGGTGTGATCGAAGTCTATAGTGCTCGACTTACTGTGGTCGAATTGCCGTAGTCAAAGTCTGACGTGGTCGAAGTCTACTGATCAGACAAAACCGTTCGGACCACCCATCATAGAGTTGTTCGGACCAACGATACAAGGCCTTTGGATCACCAACTACCAAATGTTGGCGAAGTCAGTTGTGGTCGACGTGCATTGAGCGACTGCTGTGGTCGAAATGCTCCCTGAAAACTTCAGCAACATGAGTGCATCGACCATAATTTTTACAAATGCAAATTATAATAAAATCCAAATATCAATTATTCATCATCACTAAATACTCGACCACCACATGGTCTAACAGTACTATGCAGATTTCAATTGCCCACTACCTTGATCGGTTAAGCATGTTGTTTCTATTAAATGACTTGAATGCTATATCTGTCTTGAGAGTTATTTGTTTAATATTTATATCATTTTATTTTCTACTTGCCATATGCTTCACTATTATTGCTTAAATCAGTATTAATTTAAAAATATTGCTAAAACCGCTCGATTGAAACAAATGTTATTTTAAGTTCATGCAAACAGCATACGCGTGTGCAGTCAAAAAGGGTACGTGGCCATCGCTTCGTTTCTCGGTTTAAGAAAAAAACAAGAGGGTGGGAGTGGATTTTAAAAAAACTCCAAAAATACAATGACATTAGAGAAACTACAGTTTTTAAAACCACGATCCCAATCAAACACCACAAAGTTTTGAGTACTACGGTATTTAAAAAACACACTCATACATAGCATTCTCTGCAAACTTAAAAATACTGTGTATCCAATGAGCCATTATTAACGTGCGAGTCGCCATCTGCTCTCGCATCAAGCCGGTCGAGACGAGAGCGAGCACGACCAGCCCCGTACGCCATAGCCACCTACTACGCGATACCACTACGGCTTGGACACTTGACCTACCGGGGCCTGGGCTAGCTAGCTACTCCTACCAGCTAAAGCACGGCGCATGCTGATTACGACAACGACATGCACGTATTACTGCCGGTACCTTTGACGCGAGAGGGAGGACTATAGGCCTCCTCCAACGAACTTCTCATACGGCATACATAACATAAAAATCACAGGTTATTAAGATGGACAATTAGCTGGAGCAGTTGATACTGTAACGAAACTAATTATAAAAGAGGGTAAATTAGCTATTTTAAGATTATCATATAAGGAGGTCCTTTTAGTATCCCAAAATTACTTAGCAATAGTCGGATAAGTGGGTAATGTTACGGTGAACCAAAAAAATTTGGGTAGAGTTGGATCTAAATGTTGACTAGGTAAACACCCATAGTAAGATGGGTCGTTATGAACCCTGTGAACCATCCTATGGGGGCGGTGAAGGAAAAGCCTATATTGATAGAAAAAAAATCCACAACTCCTTAGGGTTATTCTGCGCTTGGAAGAAGAACTAGGAATGGGAATCGAAATCATAGATGGGTATAAAGATTAATTAGATTTCTTTACTATATTTAGTACAATTGGTATATGACACATGGCTTTTTTTATATGGGAGAACTACATCCTCAAACTTAAGGTCTGAATTGTTTCATAATAGTACTCCTACTGACTTCAAGCTTCTAAATTAGAGATTCTAACTTCCTAATTTCATCTTTTTTTTGTGAAGAGGCTTTTTGCCTTTTTTTTTCTTATTCCTTTGCATTGTCCGTGATGATATAACTTTTTTATTTATTTTAAATTTAATTATACTGAAAAAGATAACAGTAACTATAGTATGTTATTAACTGCTCCAGTTAAAAAACATAAACCTAAGCTTAAACCCAAATAGCACTCCTTATATCAAGCTTTAATGATGTACTGTCGTAGTACATCTTTGGTACAGTATCTTTATCGCTTTTGTCACGCTGACGACCGTTGAAGGCACAGACAGGCAGAGGCGTGCTTTCGGGCTGCCGGTGACATGTGGGCCCAGCCCGCGGTTAGAGCAAGTTTAATAGTATAGATAGCTGCTACCTCCAATACATTTCCATGTCATCAAAAGGTAAGATGCAGCCAACTCATACAATAAACTGGCTATAAGTTGTCTCTACAAGAGCTCTCAATCATTTAATACATACATGGGTATTGGTCATTTAATACATGCATGGGTATAGCAGTTAGTTCTATTGGTACATGCATGGATAACGCCTCTTTTCCTGTGCTATAGCCTGACTCTTGCATGGGAGCCGGCTTGGCTCTCTCTCTCCTTTTCTCTCCCTTTCACATAGGACTATGCTGACATGGATTACCTTATAGCTAGCACAGTCAGCCTTATTAAACTTGCTCTTAGGGCATCTCCAATGGTTATAGCTAGTAACTAACTATAAGACTTCCACATCATCTATATAGTACACACTAAAGTTAGCATTCTAAAGAACTATCTATAAGGATAGCTATTTGATGCTTACATGCACACACAGAATTTATGGAGGCTGCCTCGTTTGGCGCTATAGACTATCTCTAGAGCTGTAGAGAGCTGCGTTCTCTTTCTTCATTTAATATCTTCCACGTAGGACAGTTGATGACATGGACTCTCTTATAGATAGCTGCTATAGACCCATTGGAGATGCTCTAAGCTAGGCAGCCGGTGTACGTATAGTCTATACTCTGTTGCTACGCTTTGTCGCCTTGCTACAGTACATGACCATGCCACGGTCTGCTGCACTGAAGCTAGGCTGCCAGTGCCAGAACGCGAGCCACCAACGTTCTTCGGCTGCTAATGCCTCGAAATTGGTGACCATCTGACGAGACGTTGCGTAGCGACCAACCGGCGCACGGTGGAAAGATTCTCGATTGGCCAAATCCAAATGCGCCGCTTTGTTAACATAAAAGGTCCGTTGATATTGATTTTGACCTCTAACTTCTTATTTTAATTTATAAATAGCAATAGTTTATAGAAAGATAATAGTTTACAGTGAAGTTAGCTTTTGATTTTAATTTTTTAGTAAATATTATATATTAAATTAATAAATTTCAACCAAAAACTATAAACCACAGTTTAAATAAACTAGACTAACTAACACCACTAGAGTTGAAAACTCGGAAAAATTCTATGGCACTAGTGCATTGCACTTGACAACGGATGCCGGACGACGAGTGTCCTTTTGTTTGTTCGGGCAACCGGTAGCCATCACGAATAACACGCAGACGTCGAAGGCAGGCACTGCTGCTCTGCTCGGTAGTTGGCACGCATGCAGCACGCAAATATTACGCGTGCAAGGACGCCCTCAGGGACGCGGCACCGCAGCTGATCAGCCGAGCCAGCGGCAGCACGGCCACCGCCCACGTGAGAAGAAGCGACAGCGGTGGCCGCCACGTGCCGCGAAGCAGGCAGGAAGCACCGCCATTCCCCAGGCTTCTCTCCGTGTGATTCGACGACGACTTCTCCCCCGTCTTTTTTACGCTCCGGTCGAAGCGGAGACTCACTCGTCGTCGTTCGTATCGTGCGCTCGCCGACCACCCGTCGTCACCCACCGCTGTTTCCAGGGCGCCGGCCAAAATGCTGCCCCGGCCCTGCGGCTTTGATTTTTCTGTGAAGTTTCTTTGCTGATCTCGTCCGCTCTGCGTTGGTTCGGTTCTTGACTTGTCGCCGTGGAACAGGGAAAATGAGCAAGCTCGGAACCTCTTCGATCTCGCGTTTATAGGATAGGAGGAATTTTTAGAAGCTGTACGTTGAACCTTGTCTTCTTGCATGCGTAAGCACAGCAGAGGCGATCGCAAGCTCTACTGGATATATGGGGAAATAGGTGTATGGGAGAAGGCCTCAAACCCTCACCCTGAGAGAGACCCCATCAGCCATTGATTTCGCCGTGATCAACGGGTGAAGGGGAGAGGGAAGCTCTAAAGTTTCATCGTTATCTTCAAGTTTTAATTCCACTCTATCCAGCCTCTAAATGTCGTTCCCACATCGGATTAAATAATGTTTCTTTCTTCCCCTGCCGTGACTTTGGAGCGAAAGAGGGAAGCAAAGGGTTATTTGCAAAAATAAGTTGGGTACCGGATTGGTACCAAAAACCATAAATCATAAGTTCAAAAAGAACCTAGACTACTCCATTCAACTTAACCCCGTATCTAACCTAATCTCCTTAGATCCAAATCGTCTAAAGTCTAGTACATAGTAATAAGGAATAAGTCCATATAATATTTTAAACTTTGCTTGAAAATCCATAAACATTCTAAACTATGAAATCAGATATTTGATCTCCTGAGCTTTGTAATACAATTTAAATAACATCCTGATCCAGTTTCGCATGGTGATATTGCCCGCATAACGTGATGAGTAGACGATTTTACCACGAGGATGACACATTGGTCAAGTTGAATAAATGATATGTAGGGTCTACAAGGGCTACTCACCTATTAAACTTTCAGTCATGCTTCCATGGCCACTACCCCCTATAGTCTCTCCTCTATGTCGATTTGGGGGAGAAGACACTATAGACCTCACATGTTATTATACGTGGTAAAATTGCCTACTCATTACACCACGCGGCTAATACCACTATTTAAAACTATGTCAGGATGTTATTCGAACTGGATTATAAAGTTTGGGAGATCAAATATTTGATTTTATAGTTCAAGGTGTTGAATGGAATTTTGAGCAAAGTTTATTGTGATATATAGTTTTTTTTCTCTAGTAAAAACTATAGGTGGTGATCATTTGGGCTTTTTTGGTGGCTTATGACTGAAAAGCACTGTAGCTGGCTGAAAAAAACACTGTAGCTGACATAGGCTTATTTAGCATAATTAAATTTAAAAATATAAAAAATATGTTAGCCCATTACGTATAATACAAACAAATACGGGAAAAAAGAACTGGCAAAAAAGCTCAACAAAAAACCAAAAATTCAGAAAAAGACGAAATTTATGAATAGTAAAAAATAAGCCGAAAACCAGAAGCAGAAGCTGAAACGATCACAGCGTAATGATAGTTGTGATCATAGTCATAGGAGTACTATGATTCAGTGACGAGGCAATTGTTATTGGAAGATACTATTCTGGTATCTATTCAGCACTTTCTGGGCCAGCCCTTTGTGTTGGCACCCTTTATCACAAAGTGTCCTTTGCCCATGGAGCATGATGTCGACCGGGAAACCGAAACCCTCTCCGGTCTCCTCTCCCCTTGCGCTGTAAGCAAAACAAAAAAAAGAAGGGCGAGCGGTTGCGACATAGGAATTTGGGCGTGCATGGTTGTTCGTTTGCTGGATTTGTTTGTTTGATTAGACCATTAACCGCTGGGGATTATCTTAGGGTTTATAAATTTGATTACATGCATGCCTAACTATTGTTTCTTAGTCGTTTTCAGGGTTGAGATCACAAAAAGGTGCCGTACAGACAGCCCATCTATCTTCCGTCGATCGTATGACATGAAAGGCAAATAGCAAGGTCAAATATTGATCTTTCGGATTATTGAAAAAGGAATAACTATAGATCAACTCCCTTTTCGGCCCTCGCCAAAAAAAAAACTTTTCACGGCAACACACTGACTGTTTGGCATTGCACTACGTTGAAAATAGCGTCTAAATGATTTCTGTACTAGACTAATTTGACGCAAAAGGCAAAGTTTAAATTCTTATTTTCTGACCAGGTTGTGTGATCTTGTGTGGGAAAGTGACCGACCACATGATAAAATACACAGAGCAGAAGAGCTTACGCCAGTCCAGTGCTCTCACCCTTGTAGCTCCTCCTGTGGACCGGGTGCAGCACTGGGGTTTCTTTAATCATTCTGAAGCCATAATAGAGAAATGAGGACAATGTACATCATGCATCAGCAGCCAAGCATCAAGGTACAACAGCATCACATGCCATGTGCGCCTTACGTGCGGAATAAAATAACTAGGTACACCTCACAATTGAGCTTTCTGCGTCTAATCATGTCTACACACATAACATACATACACTTGCAAATCGTGGAGGAAAAAGGCAGCAAATTTCATTGCAGAAATTGCACCTGCATGCCTGATCTGATCTCTCCACTTTAAGCGAACACTTAAAAGTTTCCCCTTCATTTCCAGTTTAAACCTTCTGAACTTGCAGAATGCTACTAGTTGCTTCTGAATATTCAGAAGTGACCGACTGCAGAAGCATAACACTGTAGTCTACAGACGGTTTTCAACAAAGATCAACCAACCAAACATCCAGTAGACAGAATAAAAGAACAAGGACAGAACGAAAAAAAGGAGAAGAGAATCAATGCGCCGACACTCGCTGAGTGGAGGGCGGTGGCTGCTGGTTAGGTTCAAGATACGCCAATTCGTGCAGCTGGCTAAGCTTCTGACCGTACTATTATTACGAGCTACCTAGCCGTCTGATCATTTCGTGGCTAAGCTTGATACCGTCCTATTATTACGAGCTGCCTAGCCGTCCGATCATCTCGTAGAACACTGTAGCAGCACGTACCGTCGTGCACCGGCCGATAGGACCGTAGGCAATTTTTGTCACGTCGTAGGAAACGAAGCGCTCGGCCGGTCGGCCTTGCCAACCACGCGCACGAATCACCGTGATACGTGCCACTTCGTGCGCGTGGATCGTGTGAAATGGAGGCGCCGGCCGCGGCGCTCGCCTGACGCGCGCGGCGCGTGGCGAAACGCGCACGTTCAGCACGCCAGTTCGTTCGGGCTGAGATGGATGGGCGGCTACGCGCCGACGCCCGTGACGAAAGGGGCTGCGGCCCGTGTGTGTCGTGCGCGCGCGCGTCACCGGGCTTCAGGGGCTCCACCCAGACGCATCTTGTTACCCTCTTGTGAGGTATGAGCCATATGATTTCTCGCTTTGGAACAGCATGGGACTGAACTTCTTTTAGACTCGTCGGTGTGTAGAACAGTGTGGTATTAGAGGAGCACACAGGTCCTAAAACCGTCTGGCTTACCTGTAAGACGAGAAAGATTGTGAAAGCTTAGGCTCTGCTCCAGGTGGCTTTGGCTTTCAGCTTTAAAAAGCTAGAAATCATTTGGAACACGTTAGTTTGTTAATTTTGACATTTTTAGTTTCTTCTTTTGTTTTTCCCCCTCTTTGCATTGTCTGTGTAGATATAACGGTGTTTTCATTTTTTTCTTATTTTTTATTTTCTTTTAATTAAATGACTTAAAAAATTAACAGCCGTTACAATGCAATTTCAGTCAATAAGCTGAAGCCATAGCCATAAGCCAGATAAAGCGGCCCCTAAGTTGATGAGAAAAGGTGAATAATATACTGACTTAACATGTGGACTCGAATTGGGCCACGGATATTTTTTAATATTATGTTACCTAGGTTTTGAATTTAAAAAATTTTCGTTTTGATACCATATTAAGTTGCATCTATCAATTAGTTCGTTCAAAATATTAATATGATGAGAAAAAAGGGTGATATATTTTAATACAGGACTTTATGTACGGTTTATACTTTTGTACGAGTACATGGAATTTGAACATCGGTTTGTTACCTGCATCGGGGTGGCTCGCACCGGCGTATGCAGGGAGATGGTGTTTGGTTGCCTGCATCGGGGTGAGAGCCTGCACGAGCGGATGCAAAAAATCAACTGGAGCCAGGCTGAGGAGAAACGCGGCTGAGGACCTTCTCTACTCAGCCTGACCACGCTCATGCAGCTGCATCAACTCATACAGGCAACCAAATAGGCCCTTAGGGCACTCCTAATGCAGAAACTATGAGGTAGTTTCTATACTTGCCAATTAATGTAGACACTATCCATGGAAACTATACTCACAATGGATAGTTTCTACAAATAAAACTTTCATCCAATCATCTATCTTCTCTCTCATATCATCTACCTATCACAGCTCTTTCTGTCTTGGTTCTTGTGTAGACATGGTTTCTTGTATAAGAAACCATTTCCTTATCTCTCCTCCTTAACTCTAATGACACATCAGCATTTTGCCTACTTGGCACCTTATTAATACCATAGAAACCACCCATTGGGACTGCCCTAATGCACACAAGGCTAACATCATACCAGACAAGCGCTCAGGTGGCTAGCACGGCGAGGACGCTACGAGGGCTAGCTAACTAGTAGTAGCTACTAGCTATGCCTAAGATCACCAACAAGCCATAGCAATGGTGATAACATAATTTTGGCACCGACTTTTGCTGCGCCTGCGCTCCGTCCTTTTTGGTCGCTTTCCTACGTCCGTCCATAGATCATGAACTGTTTGACACATCTTTCAGTATCATTTTTTTTTTCAAATCTGGCCTTCAAACGTTTATTTTACAAATCTAGCTACGAAACAGACGATACGTGTAGCAACCACAGCTCGACAGTTCAAAGACCTTGCCGAGCAACTGTGGCTTGACATAACGTTGTCGAGCAGCAGCATCCCTGCAGGATAATCAATTTTGTGTTAATTAAGCATAATTAGCACTAATTAATCAATATTTATGATTAGCCCTAATTAATATTATTAACACTAATTAATTGTACAGTCAGCCAAGATCTTCCGGGCTTAAGGAGAAAACTAGATTTGCAAAAATAAATATTCAAATGCTAAATTTAAAAAATAACTACAATGCCAGGTATGTCAACAGTTCCAAACATGGCATAATCTGTTACTTGTCATCCTCCTAACATTTTTAATCTATTTTGCTTTGCTCATTTCTTTTTCCATCTTGCATCCACTTCTCCTTACCCTTTTTCTGGGTATAGTGACAGCATACGCTACCATGTTAAAAGTTGCTTTATGAAATGATGGATTACTAGAGCAGCAACATGCTTGCTCTCTTTGTCATGGGTCCTATTCATCTTATTATAATTTGGAGTCACCCAACAAACAGTGGTTATACACTTGTACTAAAACAGAGATTCAAGCCCCCCTTTTCCACCTCTAGCAAAAGGAGTGGTTCTCAAGAATGATGATCCAGGGAACTGAGTAGTGAAACAGAAGGAACTTGAAATAAATAGAGTATTAATCAGAGGTATACAATTTTTACGGAGTATTCAAAGGAAACAACAAGCAATAACTTAGAGCTGATGCTATCACATTACATAATAAACTTTACAAGAGCTAATCATATATACACTGAACGGCCAAGAGGGAGGAGTACAACACAATCTTTCTAGACCCTCGACAACACAGATTAGTGCGGCAGATACTACAGGGGGTAAATTAAGAACAAACAAACAAAAATGGGGGGTCACGACAATGATGACATCGGTATGTATCACCACGCTAGCTGATTTTCATCTAGAAATCAGACTTCAGGAGCTTTGGTCCTGGCTTAATGCAGACAAAATCGAAAGGCTTGGGTTGCTCCACATGAATGTAGTCCTTTGTCGTCAGAACCTGTGAGGGGAACAGAGCACATAAGTACTGATGGGTAGATGTCAGGAGATGTGGTTCAAACAAAGCAATTCAGCGGAGAAGTGTTGCAGATCTAGTTCGACAGCAAGTACAAAATTGGTTCATGTTAAGAGAATAAGATTGTCCAAAGAGATGATGCTAGCAGCATGTTTGTACAAGATATTAATTGTAAAATGCAGTCTTAAATTGAGACATAGTATCTTTGCAATTCTAAGTGCCTACAGATTCTTTGCATACCAAAGTCTCGAAGAACATCCTTGATGCTTCCTTCCGAGTCTTTCCACTTAACAGATGATCAATGGCAACACTCTTTCTCCCCAGACCAGATTCTTCATCCAATAAAGTCTTGAGATATCTTGCGACACCCCTACACAGCCATTGTAACAACATGCTATCAAAAAAAGCTGTAAAAGTATGAATGCTAAACTCTTAGAGGGAAGTAACACTAAGTTCAACTGTACCTAGTACGAGAAGACCAACCACTGTTGTCAAGAGACTGGAATTCATCAGGATTCGGCTCATCATTATTTGCCTCGTCAAAGTCCACCTCATCGTCATAGTTTAGAAAATCTGAAACAATGGAGGGTAGTACTATGATAAAAGCTTAATAAATCCCCACATCGCAAGACCGGAATCGTAAGTGTACGACTGGGAAAAACTTGCTGTATTATAAGATCAGTCAAAAGTGGAGTGTGAGTTCCCGTCCACAAAATTTGTTTATTACATAAAATAATACAATTAAGAACAGACAAAAAAATACTAGTCATGAAGCATGTACATTTTTTGCAACATCTACAAAAGCTCTGTGCCTGTAATGCATCCACACTACATTAGAACACAAGTTCATGCTTTTTATCAGAACAGAAGGATTACCTGTATCAACACCATGAATCGCACTGCCAAAATCCTGTAATTTAAGCAGAATACCGATTATAATATGGCCTTATTGACAATTCAAACAAATAATGCAAGTGCTTGTATAGCAAGATGTGCCGGGAGTGCCCAGTAAACAACAAACTACACTAAGCAATTAACAGAAACACAAAGCATTTGGTCAGTGTCTGTGTATACAAGTAAAAACATCTACATGGACTTACACTGCATTCCTTCAGTGCAAACTCATGGCCCAAGTTGTCCAGATCCATAACAGATCCCATGTTATTTTCTTGCCAGCCAGAATTTTCTCCCATAGCAGACACAACATTATCATGCTCCGTAGGTTGAGGAAAAACAGAGGCATTTTGAGTAAATTCCAGCCCGGTAATCTCAGAAGTGGGCATCACCTTATTATGAAATGCGTTAACATCATCCACTGTTTGTGCACAAGCTGGGCCAGAGCCATCCAGAATCACATCTGGAGCATCTGTTATCCTAGTAGGAGAACCAGGGGTGATGTCATCTAGCACAAAGAGATGTGTATCGGTATTTGTACTCCTCTGCAAATCAGCTGGAACATCCTGAAGGCGGTCCTTATCTACTGTATTGACTTGAGCACTGTTGCTCGTATTGGCATTTGCTTTGTCAACAAATTCAATTTCTTTCTCATTACCTATCAAAGGTTCAGTTACTCCTTCAAACACAGTGTTGCCAACAAAATCTTCAGATTCATTGTTAATCTGTTTGTCGGATGGTATTTGCAAACCAAAAGCAGCTGTAGCATCTGCACCTGGTAGCACCATATGAAGTTGGTGACCAAGAGTTGCACTGTCCTTTGTACCAGAGGCAACATAGTTGCTATTTGCTTCGATAGCTTCAGACATGTCTAGGCACCCTTGTGGTTCCATGTTCTGAACAGTGACGTGAGCAACAGTCTCATAGGTCCGATAGTGTAATTCGTTTAGCTCCTTGCATATGCCTAGTTGGGATACAGAAACATCCATGAGTAAAATTTGAGAGCATGGAACTAATCACAACCATAGCCACTAGTCATGCTCAGATACCTAAACTAATTCATTTCTGTTTCAGTTCTTTCCTATTTGAATTTAATATTGATGTGCAAAGAGGAAACAGAAAATCAAAGACAATTTACTAATTCAGAGAACTTACAGGAAAAGACGGGCTCATGGAATATATCGTTTTCCAGTGAACCCTTCTCGATCATCCATATTTCAGAACGGGTACATGGAGCCTTTTTGCGAATGCGTCGTATATCCTCAGTACTAATCAACTGCTGCCTAATGGTGCTGGAGAAGGGAAGAGGCAGTGTAAGTAAGCAAGCTCACACTAGAAGATAATTTGGACAAATAGTCTGCAATCCGGTTTCTAGATATAGATATCAATGAGTGTATACATTATACAGAACTTAGAATGGAACTGTACAATGAAGAACAATAGTACAATAAAGACAGACAACAATAGCACACTTCTAAAGGTACACTAGCTTGGCAAGTATAGTTTGCACTAATACTCTCAAAAGCTTGCAGAGTTTTCTTTTCTTAGCAATGTCCTACACTCTTACCAGAGGGGGCTCAAAAGGAAATGATTAAGTAGAGGGAGTAAAATTAGGACCACGAATTACCCTATTCATCCAAGACCAGGAAATACCACAAAAAAAGCAAATCTTCAAGGAAACTGCGGTGTTTTCTTCTTTAGAAAGAGAAACTCGCAAAATTTCTACAAACAAGTTCATTGCAGTGGTGAAAAGAATATACGAGAATGGACAGGTAACAACATTACACTTAAGTAAGCACATTAAGATGGAAACCATGGTATTTCACTAAAAATGTATAGCTATTAGCTGCTTAGTCAAGGAACTAAGGATCCAGGGCACTATTATCCTATTTATTTCTGATCAGGAGGAAAGGTGACAGTAAAATTTCAAGAACACAGTGATACATTAAGGAAAAAGTCACATGGTTTCCACCACCAAGCTCGTTTGGAGGCTATGAAACATATACATACTCAGCATGTATAACCATGGCATCATCCGTTTGCACTTTTCTCTTGGGCGTAGCGGTCTTCGATGCCAACCTCGGGCGCTTCAGAGATGATGCCTTAGGTGGTAGTGGTGTTGAACCAAGCCTCAATCCAGGGGTCCTTCTACCAACTAATACAAGGTCGTGTAATTAGATAATGCAGCAAAAGCCAGGCAACAGACATGTTGTGGATAAAGTCATATGTACCTAAAATAGATGCCAGTAAATCATCATCATCAGGAATAACATCAGTAGTTCTATTACCACGCGGTCTGCTAGATAACCTTTCAGTAGCCCCACTTTCTGGAGCTGGTAAGCTATCCTCCAAGTGTCTTTTTCTGCTGGTAAGACTACCTATTTTGTTACTTCCATCGGATTCAGTGAATCCTTTTTCTGCAGTTATCTGCCCCAAGTCATTTGGGTGGTAGAATTCAACATCTGGAGCTGACAGCATTTTCTCACGTTCTGGAAATTCTGAGGCTGATAGGTCATTTGGTCTATCATTAGATGCCAATTCTTGTGGAATTGCTTCTATATTCTGTTGGAAATCTGCACTTGCTATCATTGCATTAGAACCATGCAGATTGTCCCCTGCCAAAAAAAAAAGGGAAAAAGAAATAATCAGATGATCTCGAAATTTGTCAGTCACCATGACTTGAGGAAAAAAACTAAACTAGAAAAGATAAGTCAACTTTACCTTGCACATCAACTGATCCTTCATTAAACTGTGTTGGATTCTCTATCACAAATGGTTCGGTAGAACCATCATTTTCAACCAAGGGTACACCTTCCATGGATGCTTTAAAATCTACTGTTTCACCTGACGCAGCTATATTAGCAGTATTTATCACCGACTTATCCACGGTAGCTTCCAGGTTTGAGGTTTGAACTTGGGGTGGCAAATCCTCAGTTGCAATCTCCTGTACAGCACCAGAAGACTCAACTTGCACAGGCTTAGCCAATCGAAGTTCAGTCATCTCAACACCCACAACATCATTAGCATTAGCTGCGGCTGAATGAAGAAAATCTGAGGGTGGAGCAACAGAATTGTCAGCCTTTGCAGTTTCATCATTGCTTGATGGTGAAGCTTTTCTCTGTGGACTCAGAACAGGACTTTCATGCACCCTGGAAGGAACTGTCTCTTCCATTAAGCCAGGTGTAGCCGGGGCCTGAGCGCTTACAAACTCTGGTGATGTAGGTTCATCACAAGGAAAGGGACTAGGCTGATAGTATGAAGCCGATGGCCCTGCATTACCTTCATTGTGCAATAGCATATCATTCAAATCAGGGGTCTGCACATTGTAACCAGTCCAGTTAGGAACACTGTTTCCTACTAGATCATCTGCATTCAATGGATTTAGTTTGTTGTGACTAGAAGGTCCATCATCCATGTTGCTGTATCCTTCAGCGCTTTCATCTTTAATTGGGTTGTCATCAATGTCCATATCAGTAGGATGAACTGATGATCGGCCTTGAATGATAATGCTGGAGAGGGGCAAAAGAAGAAATACACAAACAATGTAAACGTAGCAAAATATGATTAAAAGGGCAAAATGCAAGGCACCTTCTAGTAAAAAAAAGGGCAAGGCACCATCATTTTAAAAATGACATGGCAACAAATTAGTGCTCTTATGAAATGAGTAACAAATCGATGAGTGTTTTAACCCAGTATGCAAACAGTTAATATATATGGACACCTGGACCTCTACCAGCAGAAGCTAGTAACTGGTCTTCTGACAGTATCAGTCCAAGTTTACAATACAAGGTTAGAAATTAAAATCAAAACATAAAACAGCCTGGACAAACTTAAAACTCGCTTCTAGAGAACCACAAAATTTAACCGATTGGATGCGAGCAAAGATACAGATCATTGCAGCCAGAAAAGATAAAATAGATCAAATTTCCAAAAGACTCCAATAACAATAGTGTTCAAAAGATAAATGATGTGATTTTAGTCATTTTACCCATCATCAGACTCAAGTTGAGTTGAGTGATCCTTGTTCAGCATTAATTCCTGAGGACAAAATAAATAAAATCAGCTCTTGAAGAAAGTAGAGCCTTTAATGTTGACACTATGGTGGTGAAATATCAGGCGAAGATGTGAATTTAGTGAAAATTTACAATTTCACCAAACTTAAAGGTTTCTAAAAATTCTAAAGAAATAACAAGGTGTAGGGGAGGTTATATTCACAAATACGATTTGAGTTTGATCTTAAAATTGTGCAGACATATAGATCATACCCTCCCCTACATCTCATAATTTTTTAGAACTTCTAAGTTTGATTTTCACAGAATTTTCACCAACTTACATTTTTACAGGATACGCTGCTTTAAATAATTCCTGCTCTTTTATTAAGAGATAGGAGATAAACAATGATAGAATAACAGGAAATATAGGGCTTTCTTCAGTCTACAACGTATATAAACAACATGTCACCTCATTTTCAATGAATTAACAAGTCTAACATGTAAATTACCACCAAATACAACTCCAAGACTAAAAGTACAAACAAGTTCAACTAGAAATCAGTGCATGACACTCACTACCATTGTCCAATGTCCACACTCTAAAATTTTCTTACGCAGCACTAAATGAGTTTTCTTCGGCGTTATCTGTGTGTTCCCATCATTATATTCTAATCCATATTCGTAGTGCAAGAATAATGCACTATTAATGCGATTTTTTTTGGGAAAATTTTATCTCTACAATAACATAGGAAATACCTCATTCAAGAAGATATAAAGGAATCTTAAATCTTGACAGTAGAGATAAGATAATGCAAGATGCAGGCCACAGAAATTTGCAAGAGATATACAGAGAAAAGTTAAATAAGTTAAAATTACCTCCTCCAAATCCAAACCAAGATGTGAAGAATTGCCATCACCAAATCTTTCTGTATATTTAGATATGCTTAACATGGTTAAACGGCTGACTTCAAAATTTGAAAACTAGAAGATGTGCACACAGAAAGGACCAACCATCTAAGCCAAATTGGGATGTTGAATATCCTGTTCTCTCCGGGTTGTCTTGCAAGGTGATCTGTTCTTTTGTGCTTACATGATGATCAATGTCGCTGGATCATGGTGGAAAATCCTTAGAAAACTGAAGAGCACATTTTTAAATAATGACCTTACACAACAAGAGTTGTGACCTTACCCCTGAAGTGCAGTCTCTGGCAACTCAAAATCATCGAGATGGAATGTCTCAGGAAGTGTTATAGAATGATACGGAGCAGTTGATTCTTCAGGGGGAAGATCAACAGCAGTGGACCTAAAGGCTTGTTTTATCTTCAGCAAAGCTTCACTGCAATCATGGAATAGGTAGTTCACCTTCCGAGAATAGATTCTGACCACACCTAACATAAGATGGCTTGATAACCGCAGTGCAATGGGAACCTCAGGGAATATAATTGAATCTGCAGGAAAAATCATGATTAGTACTCAGCTCAATATGGAAGAGAACATATGACAGTGATGAGAAATGTTAGGGGAAAACAGCATTTCCATTATAAAATTCTTTGAATTGCCAGAAAGATTGTTTTAGTGATGTGTTTTAGTGATGGATAGTGGGTTGCACTGTCCACCTGACTCACATAGTTATATAGTAACAATATGCTCTACAAGTTTCTTGAAGAAAGCAATGTACCAGGCATCAACTGCTCTAAATTATGAGTTCATGATGTAATGAAACCTTTCCCCTTGTATTACCTACCAAACTGTTGACTATTTAGAAATATTAAATCCATGTAAGACATCTTTATTTCCATTTATTGGGAAAAAATCAAGATGAATGTTTTCACCAATTAACTGTCTAAGCTGATGTTCTTGCTCAATGATGCTATGCTAGTGTTTTGTAATCAGTAACTGTGGCACATGCTAGTCAGGGGTACATCAATTTATGGAGCAGGATGGTAACAGAACAAAAGGACAGCCTACTGCACAACATGCTGGAAACGTAGCGGGCCGCATAAGGCCAAAAGCATCCTCATGTGTACCACACCGCTCGACTAGTGATATAGTAGAATACTCACGAGCAAGGTTCCAAAAACCGGAACCGGAAGAAATCCCGGTCGGCGGCCGGTAACGGTAACCGGGCGGTTACCGGCCGGTTACCGGAAAAACCGGTAAAAAACCGGTCACAATTTGAAAATCAAAATTTGAATTTTGAGATATTTTGAAACCGGTAACCGGAAAAACCGGCCAGTAACCGGAAAACCGGAAAAAACCGGCCAAAATTCGAAAAATCAAAAAATTCATACCGGCCGGTTTTTTGGTTACCGGTCTCCACCGGTAAAACCGGTAACCGGCCGGTAACCGCCGGGATTTTGAACCATGCTCACGAGAACAGAAAGATAAACTAACAACACATAAAATTCCTTTTTCTTTAGAGGAAGGTAGGCCTATCATTGTTGCCTTTTTGTTTTATTGTAATGATAATTGAAAATCCCCCAGACATATACATGCATGCGCATGCACACAAGCAAGCTCTCCTGAATTCCTATGCTGGTAATAAGAAAAGAGATAGGAAAACCAATACTAGTCATAAAAATAGGACCGCAAATAGCTAAAAATTTCCACAGTAATTGTGCAAAAGAATAATACAAAATCCCAAATTGGTAGGAACAAAATGAAAAGATAATAACAATCCGCTGAATAGACCCCAATCATGACATTTACTTGCATTTTTTCGTATGTGAACAAAATACATTTTCTTTGCCCAAAATATAATTCATGCCCTCATGACATTGAACCTTATAGCTTACACTGGCTTATGGCTCTAATTAATAACTTAGTATGTTACGTACACTTATGTAGGCTGATTTTTTTACAAAATCTTCTAATTAAGAACTAAGAAACATGCATGTGATTTGCTTTGAGAAATTCCATGGCTCCGTGTCTCTTAAATAGAACATGGAATGAGTTGTGAAGTGATAGGCTGGTGGACCCATCAATCTATGCATGGCAAGATTTAATACACAATATAAGATGGTGTATGGAAATCGAAATAATATTGCTTTTGGTTGCCTCAAAATCTTTACCATCATAGCCCGATGCTACCTGAAAACAATTGGGAAAAGAAACCAAACAAGTTTTTCAGGTTTGCTGCACAGCACTCAGCTAGATGGAGTTTTCATGTGTCCGCTTCACTGCCTAACTGGTAAAATTCAAGGTTCCTCGTAATACAATGCATCATCACTTCCTAATCGATTCAACTCCAAGGTTCCTCATAATACAGTGCATCATGTGGTAAATGTTATGTTACACTTTAAAAAGATAATGAGAATGAGATGGATTAGTTGGTACCTCTTCAGAGCGTTAATGTTGTCTATATTTGGAAGCATCACCTTTTTTATTTTAGCAGTAGGGTGGTTCACATGAAGAAAGTTAATCTGGGTATTATTTAATTGGGCATACCACTTCGCACGGTTTGATTAACATAAAAGATCAATATCAAGATTTGACAATCACTGAGACATAATCCAATCATTACTCATAACTCACAACCATAATACAGTTATGAATGGCAGCTCATGATATTCCTCATATAAAAAAAAACTCGACCTACGGGGGGTAAGACGGCCCCGGGCATTTTGCTTAAGAAGAAGATCCTCTCACGCAGATCGAGAAAACCCCCGAACCCCTGCTCCACCCTTACACAGCGGCATCATCGCCCGTGTGAGAACGACCAACGACCTGGGCGGGCCTTAGACCTGTGCTTTGGTGTGGTAGCAGGCGAGGGGATTTTTTCCCCCAGCCTGAAATTCGCTCCCACTAGGAGTCGAACCCAGGACCTGGGGGGTGCTACTAGAGCCCTTAGCCATTACGCTAGAGGCCCGTTCGCGATATTCCTCATATACACCTGAAGATAACTTGAAACATATCTAAACAATGCTTCTGTGATTTTTTGGCTTCGAAGCAATAATTTAGTAGGTGTAACAGTGCCCTTACTCTTCAGCTCCTTAACTTTCCATCCATTGAATTTTGTTTGCAAAACATCATCTCCCTGTTCTTTGTCTGAGTTTAGAACAAGTTCCTTCTGTTCCTTTTTCTTTATATTAATTATTAGTAAACTGATTTCACTACAGGATTGTATGTTGAAAATGATTATTAAATGTGCCGGCGACTACCATTGCACATTTACTGGAAGTCTTCCATCCCACTTTACACTTCCTTTTAAATACATATACAAGAAAGGAAGAAAAGAAATTATCCATCTCAAGAAAAATAAAACAAACTGTTCGTGATTGTTCAAATTGAGAGGGAGGATGTGAAAAAAATGTGCATGTTTTCAAACATGATATGTGAATAGGTGGTTTTTGTTATGTAACCACTTGTTTACTGTGAAAAAAGGTACACTTATCCAAAATATGCATTCAATTCTAGTCATGGCGCACGATTTGATGGCTAATACCACAGAGCCTTAACCAAGTGGTTACAACATTGCATGACCATGCCACTAGAAAAAGTATATGTCCATTCTCCTGTTCCACTGAATTATAACATTCTGTCGTAGAGCCTTTCGGTACCACATGCATCGTACAGTGCTGCTATTCATTACATGTAACATAAATGCATGCAATCTAAGTAAGACAGCTAGGCAGCATCAGGCATAAAATCAAATAAGATGCTACACTTGTGTCTACATCTCTGCAAATCCTATGCTACCTATGTTTATCCAAATCCCCCATAGAGCTATTGAATTATTCTCCTCTTAAGCCAAGATTTGAGCTGTCTTGATTATGTATAATAATATTAATAACACAATAACTACAAAAGGTCCTCCCTCTCTACTGGTATTGCAGTGATAATCATATACAAAAAAGATGAAATCTAGTCAAGGAGTAGTCTAACTTGAAAGGTGAGCTATTTTCCTTAGGTCATAGATGTTAGACACAATCTAAACAGAGGAAGCTGCAAAAATTCTCGATCTAATAAGCTTTATTTGCCATTATGATTGACTTTGCAGCTCCACTTGTGAATTGTGATGATAAGGATAGTTGCGGTAAAACATAAAAAGCTAGTGACAATTGATTAGTGAATATTGAGGACCAAGTCAGTGTTTTCTTTACCCCCCAAAAAGCAATAAAACACAAGAACCGCAAAAAAAACCTCTAAAAGCATGAGAACTTTTACAACTCTAGACAGTAAACAAAAAAGGTTGGAACTTTTAACACTAACAAGCCATACAACACGAAAAGGTTGAAACTTTTACTGTTATGACAGAAGCAGGGAGTTAGACATCATGCTAATACACGAAATGATGTTTCAGCTATTATGGAAGTGATAATCAAGCATATGTGTACTGTGTACATTAAACAAAAGAATAACCAGCTCACTGGCATACTAGGAAAAAGAACTGCTAGCAAAAACTAGAAATTTTTTAGGACCAACCCGAAAAGGCTAAACCATTTTATTAATCCACTAGCAATAACTAAGGAGTAGGCATACAGCAAAACCATAAATAAGCTAAAGTTGGAATTTTTGTACAACTGTAGCACACCAACGAGCGTTCGCAAAACAACATTACCACTCTGCATGTCAGCTCATAAGTCATGACAGGCACAAGCTAAATTACACAATACAAAGCCTAGGTCCGAAAAAGCTTCTGAAACAGAAAAGGTCACCCACCTACAGAGACGCCAATATCCGTATCTGCGACCTGGTTCTTGCGCAGCTTCCGCTCCAAGTGCGCAGCAATCCATATGGTCCCGAGGGGGCCCTTCTTGGCCAAGATGAACTGCGAGTAGAACATTTCCGGCTCCCCTCCTCACACACACCACCAAACTACCAAACCCTAACCTCACCGAAGCTCCACAGCCACGCAAGCACCCCGAGCAAGCTCCGACCTTCCCAAACTTTATCCCATCTCTGCGCCGAAAACCCAAACCCCAGCTCTCCGTACCTCGCGCTCTTCCCCGGCCCCAATCGCCCGGAAACGCGACACCCACCGCAGCTCCGACAGGCCGAATGGAAACCCTAATTTGGGGGAGCCCGAGGGGTGGAAACCCTAGAATTGCTTCGAATTGGAGGCGGTGGGAGGGGGATGAAGTGGGGATCTGGGGATTCGGCGACGGCGCGAGCGATCGGGGCGTTCGAATTGAGCGGAGGAGGAGGCAAAGCTTTCGAAGGGCGAAAAAAAATGGAATCTTTTCCGGGGGCGGTGCTCGGCAGTCCGTGGACTAGCACTCGCAGCGGCTGCCTGCCGTGCCGAAGCAAAAAAAAGCGCGGCACGGTTCGTGCGCTCGCCCCTGCAGCGTTACGAAATTACGCGCGAGCCCTCGCGCTGCTCGCTCAGAGGGTATGGTATGCATTGCCCGATAGGTTCTGGATCGCAATGTAAAAGAGCACGTCTTCGTGCGTCGTCGGCCTCCCTTGCGGACGCGAGAGCCTCGCGAGAAACCGTGGGAGAATCGCGCGTGGCTGCGTGCGCGTGGACTGGAGCAGCTACCGCTGGGTCGTAGCGGCGACGTCTCGGCGGATGCGCCGCGCGACGTATCGTCCGTGCAACCGACCCGTGAGATGAGCTGCTGGTTTTTTCTGGGGGTCAGAGTGTCAAAACGCTCGGCGTGGGGATCGTTTGGAAAGAGGCACGTACGAGTACGACTCGGCGGGCGTTCTCGTGCCGTGGAAGTCACTCGCGCGGTGGGGGATTGCTGGTCGCGTCAGGTCAGGTGCTGGAAGGGAAGGGATCAGGCTCGTCAGACGTGTGTGACTGGGACTGACTGAAAGTACTAAACTACTAGTACGTACCCTGTAGTGCCAGTGCGGGCAAGTGCCAGCGTCTCACAAGTTAAACTGAACTATTTTCTGTTAAACTACGGTGAACTTTCATGCGTTTCAAACAGGGCTTAACTGTGGTAGGGCAGAGAATTTTGAAGTTACAAAAGGTGATTAAGGCCATTTTCAAAAGTGTTTTGTTTTTTGAAATGACACTATAGCGACAGTTAGTTTTTTTAAGGTATTCAATTTAACAAAAATAAATAAAAAGGAAAAATAAAAAATACCGTTATATCCAGTGTAATGTGGTCCTTAGCCAACAAGTGCATCCTCTGTTTCACCTCCATTGCTTTTACTGTTAGGCCCTATTTGATTCAGTTGCAACTATTGGCTTTTAGCTAAAATAGCATCGTAGTGGTTGGAAGAAGCCACATATAAAAGTAGAGGTGTTCAATTTAGCTTTTGGTTTTGGCTAAGATGATTTAGAAGAGGGAAAAAAAGAAAAATGGTGAAAATTTAAAAGAATTAAATGGACATGGAGAAAAACAAAGAAGAAATTTAAAGAAAAATAGAAAACAAAAGGGAAATGGACCAAATTCGCTGGGCGACGCTGGCGGGGCCAAAGCGGAGGCGGAGGTAGGAGCAGCGGTGGACGTAACGAGTAGGAACTGGCAGGGCCAAGGAGGGAGGGACGGGTCCAATGGAGGAGGAGCGACAGCGGCGGGCGGAGGTAGGAGCGACGGCTGAGGCAGTTGTAAGATCAAGAAACCCGACTAGAGAGAGTTGGATAGGTGTTTTTACAAGTTCTCTAGCTAAACCGAGTTTTAGATGCAAAAACGTAAATCAAATCGGTTTTGCTCAATTACGGCCTAAAACATCTAGTTTCAAATAAGTCCAATAAACTACAACTAGGTCAAGGTTTGCACTCCTATGATGACAAGCAATCAAATTAATTTTAGGAACATAAACTACAAGAATGCATATAAGCACAAGGAAGCAAAATATAATTTATGCATGATGTGTTACCATAGTGTTCGAAAACTTTTCGATTTTCCTAATTCACGTTAAGGTAAGCCAAAACGAATTGTATCGGCTCTACGAATTAAGCCAAGCACCTCAATTCCACTAGCGTTACTCTTCCTCTACCCCAAAGACGAAGATGACGAGCACCACACCCCCTCGCAACATACTGGGTCTTCTCACAAGCTTCTTGAGAAGATCATTAGCTCAACTCCTCCAAGCCGTCTAGGAGCCAGCAATTTTCAAGAATAGCAAGTCGGAGACATTCACTTGAATGAATTAAGTGCCAAAATGCACAAAGATTTTTCTCTCTAAACTCACTAAGTGCAACACATGCATATAAGAGGTGAGAGGGCTTACTGTTAGCTCAAGAATGAAGAACACAATACCAGCAACTTCCCCAATCAACTATAAGGGTTATTTATACCCCATATCAAGAAACTAGCCATTGGAGCAAGAATTCAGGAAAAATAGCCTAAGACCGATACTACCATCAACTGATAGCCGGTACTACTGTCTCCTCTTCAACAGCTAGAAAACTAATTGTTACTAGCGCTGCCGGTTGGACCGCCCACACAAGAATCGATCTGACCATTCATGCTAATCAGACTGCCACGAAGGGCGGTCAGACCGCCAGACCAACTTCCATAAAATAATTTTCTTTGAAAAAATACTACCAACGACACATGCCCAGTCATATGACATGGCCGATCAGACCACTCACATAGATCAACCAACTCATGGCTGGCCAGACCACTAGCACCAGTCAGATCAGTGTGTTAAGATCAGCAAGGTCAAGATGCATATATTTCAATTAATTTGCAAAACACATTCATAAATTATAGTATCATGCAAACAAAAGTCAAAACATAATTCACAAGTTGCAAAATACATTTGCACACTTTAGAATCATGCCACAGGAATTAGGAACATGGACTCGAACTATTTGTAAAACACATTCACAAACTTAAGTCATATATTATAAGGATTATTCATGACAACATTAGCCTCAACTATTTGCAAATCACATTTGCAAACGATAGTATCATGCTACAGAGAGCTAAAGTAAACTAAATGAGATATCAACACATGACATACTCAAGCTACTAGTCAAAACCCATCTTAATAGTATGATAACTTATACTAGTAATCCGATCTCCTAACCAAACATAAGACCGGTGAAAAACTAGGAACATATCATTAGCTTATGCTAGTTATACTTTGCCTTACGCATCCTCTTGAAAATCAATGACGAACATCTTATCTCCAAGTCCAAGTCCTTGACTTACGATCATCGGCTCTCAGTATGTGTGATCCACCATGAGTTTAAGAGAGGGTGTTAAGGATAGAATAGAATTGTTATTTGTTTCATTATATGCCTTGGTTTACTTATCTATATATGGTATATTCCTCTATATATTCTCTTGTATTCCCAATATATATCCCCCTTTGGGTCACATGAATAAACACACAATATTCATAACAGGTGCGGCCGTATATATGACGGCACCTCCTTCTCATGTAAAGGACGACTAGATAATGGAGATGAACAACTTTGCATTGAGTTTTGGTTAGCCAAACAAATTCAATCGAAAAATTTGTGAGTTTTTGCAAATTGAGATCGTTCAACCTTTCCACTGTGAATTGGGAGTACAATAGGGCTTTTGCTTGGTGGTTGTGAAGTTCAACGTGTGTGATCATGTGAATTAAAAAGTGTTCGCTCTTGCATTAGCAACGGAGGATCGCTACAATTCAAGAGAGGGCACGTGAATATCCAATCCTACGTCGAGAAGATCGGACGACCCGTATCATTATGCGCTATAAAGAAACAACTACAAAAATTTGACCAGACCATTACATTTGCTCCTATAGACTGGATGGGATGAATCGTGAATGAATCACCACACAACATCAGATTAGATGATCACCCTAATCTTGGATTCCAATGAAGCAAAGCATGTACAAAAGTTAAGAATAGTGATACCATAATTAGGTTCAGTATAAGGCACACGACACAAACAAAAATAATCTAGTCAAAGCAAAGAAGCGCACTTCAGTATACACACTAGAAAGCTGCAAGTTGGCAAGTTGTAACCATGCGAAACAATGAAGAACCAACCAAGAAAAGAGAAACTAACATCTTAGAAAACGAAGGAACACACAGGCAAGGCGTCAACCGCCGCCTCGCTGCTCCTACATGCCTGTCGCACCGTTGGGTGCCTACTCACCCATGGCGCCCTCGAGGCCTCATTGCTCAGCCACGCACCTCTGAGCCACCTACCATCCGTGAACCCTAAACCCTACCCCTAAACCATAAACACTAACCCATAACCCTAAACCCTAAACACTAAACCTTAAAACCCTAAATCCTAAACTCTAATCCTAAACCCTTAAACCTAATCCTAAACCCCTAAACCCTAACTCTAAACCCTAAACCCTAACCCTAAACCCTAAACCTCACAGATGATATTCCGACCCCAAACTCAATATTGTTCTTACCCGCAGCTATTTACAGAAACCCAAATAACACCTATATACTTCTTCGACCATTCTCGGACCTATTTAGCCCAATCCCAACTCCGTTCAACCAAATCAAGTACCACCTGAACCCTAACCACCCAATCCTATTTTCTTTGTGTCTTTGGTTATTTATTATATTTTGTTGTCAGCTTACACTCTGCAAAGTAGGAACTTATTTGCATTCATTTTCCACGCTAGTACTTGGACCTAATGAATTGGTCAACAAGGGAACCACAAGAAATCAGCCTAAAGACTACAGTTAAACAATCAGAGACTATGGACAAAGAGGCAAGTCACATGTTTTCATCATATTGAACCTACATTGCTTTAATTATTTATTTATCAGTATTTTTATTATGTTATTTGCGCACTGTTATTTTATATACAATAAATATTTAGAATGACATGATATTAGTTATGTCCTATTACCTGAAAAAGTCCAGTTCAATTTGATGACCATATTTATCTTGACAAGACTTAGTATTATCATAAATACTACTTAAATAAACATGGTAGATCAGAAACTCAACTATTTTATGCTACTAAGAGACTACGTACTTTGTCGGTAGAATTTCAAAAGTGATTCTAAGGTAAGAAAATATCATGGAAAGTCACTAGATAGAAGGGTTGCATGACCTTACCCTATCATGGAAGCTTGGATTGAAAATATAGCAGTACGGATGGGCATTGAAAGTGGATGGAAGTTGTCTCAGTGAAAATATAAGAACTAGAACCTTATGTCAAGTAAAGAATATAGTGATCGCACAACTACAAGCGTTGATTCGTTAAATCTGGTTTAGTAGCTGCTCAAATTCGATTGAATATCTATAAGTGAAAGAGGGAAAATGAAGGTATGTATAGGAGGGGGTTAACCATACAACAGTAGATCCGCATCAAATTGGGCGAGGCCACTGGCCACTCGAGTTCGTTGGAAAACAACATCTACTGGGTAGAGACTATATAAAGAATTGAGCAGTGAAAAGTCTTGTTTTCTTAACTTTATCGCGGGAGTTAAGAGATCTTATGGGTAAAGTTGAGCAACTCTGCAGAATCATAAACTAATAGTATTCGAATACGCTGTGTTTCCGGTAAATAAAGCTATGTTTAATGGGTGATTCTAACAGCAAAATATAAGTAGATTTGGAAATAATTTGGAAATATTGAAATCTGGTAACCAAGTTTTGAAACCCCAATTCATTAAGAAATTATTTTTTTGTGTTTAAAAATATTTACAAATAAAATTACATCCACAAATACTTTAATAAAACCACTATATCCTCACCCCTTGGAAATTCTTGCATGTAATTAAATAGTGTTTCCCCATGTAACTTGTTGAGTACGGTTGTTTATACTCAGTTTTGTTTCATTTTCCACCAATACAGAGATTAGAAGAAGAAATAATTTTACATGTTTCCGTATTAGGGTTATGGTTGTACTCAAGCGTTCTTGTGGAAATTTTCTTTAGATTTTCTGAATGTAAGTAAATTTTGGACTTGAACGTCCTTAAAACTATTAAAGTTGATCATTATGTCTTATTTTAATCAAACTAACTTTTGAAATGTGCATGTGCAAATATGATATTTTTTCTGCCTGTAACTGAACTCCTGAACTGTTATAGAAGGTAATGACGTTCCTATTCTAAAAAAGGAGGCCGTTACAATATCCACCATTCAACTGGGGATTATACACTGCTTCACCTTGTCTTCAGTCAATCTCTGTTTCGCCTGCACAGCAGAAGAATGACATGTTCAGAGTACAAGTTAACAAAGTCTCCAATTAAGGATGGGGCTGTGTCTTGTTATCATTAGAAATGAGTAAACTAGGAAGTGAGCATTACCCATGTAACCAGGCTCTGTTGCCCTCTAGGCATCGTATGGTCCACTGGCTTTCTTCCTGTCAGAAGTTCCAAGAGAACTACTCCAAAGCTATATACATCACTTTTCTGGGTCAGCTGACCAGTCATTGCATCCCTGCAGAAGGTTTATATTAATGTGTTTAACATTTAAAAAATGGTGTTATATAAATATAGTAATATGCATTTTTAGGATTCATCAGACAATGACATCACCAATACCCCAGCACCAAAGTGGTTACTGCTAGGTGCTAGCTAGGTGGAGATTACTAGTTTCTGATTAGTTACAGATGTAACTGGTTAGTAGGCTAGTAGCAGATAAAATACTTATTGCTTCAATAAAAAATATGCCAGAGTAGGATTAGTTTCTAATGTTGCGTGGGGAGTTCTAAATGTACTTATCTATCGACATGAATATTTTTCTTCCTTTTCAATAAACTATACAAATATCATATGGCTTATTGATCTTTTGCAAAGTTAATTAGACAAGTACACACGACACAGAAAAACTGAATTTAGTTGTAAAATAGTGATCCAAATATTAATTCGTCATAAACATTTGGTAGTATAGGATTTTTACTCTGGAGCGTGATAATCGAATGTTCCCAACACGCGAGTAGAATGCAGTTGAGCAGCCCTATCTGGAGCTTGATTTGAGAGATTGAAGACTGCAATCTTTGCCTGGAAGTCCTCAAATAAGAGGATGTTACTTGATCTAACATCCCTGAAGGCTGAACCTTCTCATGCAGATATTCAAGTCCTTTGGCAGCATCAACAGCAATTTTCACTCGCTGCATCCAATCAAGTGCTGGACCAGGTTGTGCACCTTGTACGCCTTTTATTCCTGTTAACACAATTAAAAAAACACTTACATAAAAATAATCCGCTTAGCTATACTACCCCAATTCCCAAGTTACCAACATGAATAGAACTTTTTTTATCAGAATGTAGAGCATGATGGATATGCAGAATCATACCATGTAGAACATCATGAAGAGAACCCATGGTGGCAAATTCATAGGCTACAATGAAAAGATTACGCTCCGTACAGTACCCCGACATATCTATGAAGTTGTCATGTTTCAATCTTGAAACCAAGGAAACCTAGCATCAGAAGTAAGCATCATTGTTTAGGCACCCTTCTGTTGGATATTGATCTAGGCCAAACGGCCAGGAGAGGGAGACGTGGGGTGACACCCACGTCCTCGCGCCCTGATCGGGGGAGCTTACCATATTGGTTACGGTTCCCCGTTGCAACAGCGCTATATATAAGGTTAGGGCACCGGGCCTCTCACGATAAGACAACGTTCGCGTGAGAATCAGAAACCCTAAAACAAAACCCTAAAGGCTAAAGATCCGATCTACTTCGCGCTGTTGGCAACGGGAAGGTCGTCGACCACTACTGCAGGACCTAGAAGGCGACGACCCTCTGCACCTCGCCGGCGACTCTCCGTACCCCGACGATCTCCATCGACTCATCCCCAGCCTGCATCACGCAGGCACGAGGTCTTCGCTCTATGGCGTTCATCGGCGACCGTGAGTCACCCTAACCCCTTAAGCCTAGGTGTTCTAGATGCTATACTAGCAGATAATGACATGCATGATGATTAAGGAACCCACATTTGGTATCAGAGCCCTTGCTAGTCTCCTAGAACCCTAGCCGCATGTTCATGTATAGGCTTGGTAAAGAAATTAGAAGGAGAGGAATTTTGTAAGAGCTGGATGAAGCCCCAAATCCCTGAGACCCGAATCAAAAAAAATATTTTGGATCGGGCCGGGGCTTACGCTTTAGCCGGCGACGGGCCGCCGCTGCCTTGCTGGTGACGCATCGCCTCGGGCCGCCGCCCCGCGCCGCTCTCCATCCCTCTCCGCGCGCGCAGGCGGCCGTCGCCACCGCGCAGCCGCGCCGTGCGCCCCGCCCCGCCGCCACTCCATGCGGGTGCCTCCGCTCAGATCCGGTTTTTCCGGGTGGAGGCCGGTGTTTTTGGCATTAGGGTTAGGTTTTGGGGGTGTTATCCCCTCCGCACGGGCGATTGACCGTGGATTTTGATCGGGCGGCTCAAGCTTTTTCGGTGGGGGCTGATGGGCCAATGGAGGCCATGGGCCGCGCGCATGGGGTGGCCCGAGCGCGTGTAATGCGGGCCGGGAAGAAAGGGGATGGCTGCTGGGTTTTCGGCCCAGCAGCGCATGTTAAAATATACATATATTTCAGTGTATATTTCATGTATATCTTATGTATTTCAGCATATATTTCATTAATGTATTTCATGTATATATACCTGAAATTGTTTTATGGTATATACTTCAGGCTGTTGAGTGTATATTTCATATGTTTTATGATATACCTAATGTTTAATTAATGATTATTTGATGTCTCTTATGAAAATGTCACTGAATAATGTATTTAAGCTGCTGAAAATATTATGCTCTTTTCCGTTGCGTAATGTTCTGCCCCTAATTGAATGGAACCAACGGGAAATTCAATTGGAGGGCTGTATTTAGTTTTACATGCTATTACTCTTTGACCAACGTTAATTGTAATTGCATGTTATCAATTATGTTTATTATTATGTCTAATTTCCCATGCTATTACTCTTTGACCAACGTTAATTGTAATTACATGTGATAAATTATGTTAAATTTTTCGTTTCTGCCCAACGGTGATGCGAAAAATTCTTATGAGCATGTTGTTAATCATACCAACGTAATATTAACTTTCATGCAAATTAATTATGCGCTTTCCTAATGTAAATTTTAAATTTTTTCAGCTGCTTCTGTTTCCGCTCAAGTTAATGCAATTGAGCCACTTAATGGTAGTAACTTTCAGAAATGGAAGTTTACGCTTATGACGACTTTCCAGCTCTTGAATCTGGACTATGCGTTCAGGTTCGATGAGCCTGTCGCTCCTACTGAAGGGGAGGACAATTTTGACGACAAAATGAAGGATTACAAAAATAATGCTAAGAAGTGGGAGCGGTCTAACCGCGTTTCACTTGCTGTGATGAAGAACTCCATCAGTGAGGCCATAAGGGGAGCAATCCCTGAAAAGGAAAGGGTAAAGGACTATTTGTCCTCCATCGAGGATCACTTTAAGGGGTCCTCTAAAGTTTATGCTACCACACTGATGCACAGGCTCATGAACACTAAGTACAATGGTACTGGAAATGTCCGTGAGCACATTATGACCATAATCAATATTGCTGCCAGACTTAAGACAATGGACATGGCAATTTCTGATGGTTTTATTGTCCATTACATTATGATGTCTCTTCCTAAGCAATTTGAAGCTTTTAAGGTGAACTACAACACCATTAAGGACAAATGGACCATGAGCGAGTTGATCGCTAATGTTTCTCAAGAGGAAGAGAGGCTCAAGGCTGAAGGGGCTACTGATTTTGTGAATCAAGTCGGCTTCTCAAATAAAGCTGGTCTCTCTAGAAATAGAGATGGCTACAAAGGAAAGGGAAAGAAGGAGCAAGCCTACTCCCCTTATCAGAAGCCACAGCACCCACAACATCCTAAGGCGCCTAAAAACGCTTCAGGTCCTGGGAGGTCAAATGAACAGAAGAAAAGTGGTGAATGTTACTTTTGTCAGTCGAATGACCATTTCAAAGATGATTGTCCTGGATGGCTGAAATGGCTCGCTAAGAAAGGTACTTATGAAATCACTTTTGTTGATGAAACATTTTATGCTGATTTTCCTATAAATTCTTGGTGGATTGATTCTGGTGCCACTGTGCACGTTACGAATTCCTTGCAGGGATTCCACATGTTGAGAAGTCTCAGAGGGGAAAGAAGCCTAAGAGTGGCTAATGGGATGGAAGCCGAAATTCAAACTATTGGATCGGTTTCTTTAGTTTTGAATAATGGTTTTGTAATGAAACTTAATGATGTTCTTTATGTTCCCTCGATGAGAAGAAACTTAATTTCCATTTCATTATTAGATAATGATGGATATTCTTGTAATTTTGGACACGGAATGTGTTTGATTTATTTTAATAATGATAATGTTGGTCGTGCCATCCGACACGACAAGCTTTATATGTTGTCCCTGCAAGATTCTCCTATATCCATGAATGTATGTGATGTGAATAAAAAGCGCAAGCGAATTGATGAGACTTCGTCGAAATTGTGGCACTGTCGATTGGGCCACATTTCGAGGGGGAGAATTGAAAGTCTCATTAAAGATGAAATCCTCCACCCTTTAGACTTTAATGATTCGGATGATCATTGCCTTGATTGTATCAAAGGCAAGTATGTAAAGCAAATAAAGAAAGGTGCTACTCGAAGCACAGAGATTTTAGAATTAATTCATACTGACATATGTGATCCTTTCCCTGTGACATCAGTGGATGGTTATGATTCTTTTATTACGTTCACTGATGATTACTCACGTTATGGCTATATCTATCCTATTAAAGAAAGATCAGAAGCACTTGATAAATTTAAGATATTTAAGGCTGAAGTTGAAAATCAGCACAATCTAAAGATTAAAGTAGTGCGTTCGGATCGTGGGGGAGAGTATTATGGGCGACACGCAACTTATGGGCAGATTCCTGGTCCTTTTGCCAGGTTCCTACAAGAAAATGGTATAGTCGCCCAGTACTCAATGCCTGGTGATCCCCAGCAAAATGGAGTAGCGGAAATAAGAAACCGCACACTTATGGACATGGTTCGAAGTATGTTAAGTTACTCCACTTTGCCAGTAAAGTTATGGATGGAAGCATTAAAGACCGCTGCACATATACTCAATCGGGTTCCTAGTAAATCAGTGCCTAAAACACCTTATGAATTATGGACTGGGAGAAAACCAAATTTGAACTACCTCCATGTGTGGGGTTGTGCAGCTGAAGCTAAAGTATTTAACCCTCAAATTGGGAAATTAGATCCCAAGACTGTGAGTTGCCATTTTATTGGCTACCCTGATAGGTCTAAAGGGTATCGATTCTATTGTCCAGATCGTACCACAAAATTTGTAGAGACAAGGCACGCTGTGTTCTTGGAAAATGATGGCATCAGTGGTGACTTGGAGCCTAGGAAAATTGATCTTGAGGAGAAGCGGATTTATGTTGCTTCACCGCTAATCCAACAGACTGATTTTCCTATGCCCCAAATGGTTGTGCCCACAGTTGATCCTGTAGTTGCAACTCCTGTTGCATCTCCAGTTAATTCTGTGGCTACTCCTTCTGTTGAGGGCTCTGAAAATACAAGTGCAGTACCTAATGATGAGCCTTCACAGCCCTCTGTGACAATTAATGAACATCCTAATGAGCCTGCTAATGAACCTGTCAGGAGATCAGAACGAGTGAGGAGATCTGCTATCCCAAATGATTATGAGGTTTACTTGAATGAGGATGATCTTGGGAAGGTGGATGATCCTAGCTCTTATAAGGAAGCTATGAAGAGTAAGGATTCATCTAAGTGGCTAGATGCCATGAAAGATGAAATTAAGTCTATGGGCGATAATGGTGTATGGGACTTAGTGAAAATTCCTAATGGAGCCAAAACAGTAGGCTGCAAATGGGTCTACAAAACAAAACGTGACTCCAAAGGAAATGTCGAAAGGTTTAAGGCGAGACTTGTAGCGAAAGGGTTTACACAAAGAGAAGGCATTGACTATAATGAAATCTTTTCTCCTGTCTTAACTAAAGATTCATTTAGAATCATAATGACGCTCACAACACATTTCGATTTAGAGTTGCACCAAATGGACGTTAAGACTGCATTCCTGAATGGAGACTTATTTGAGGATGTTTACATGACACAACCGGAAGGTTTTGTTGTGGAAGGCGAGGAACATTTGGGATGCAAGCTAAGGAAATCCATATATGGTCTGAAGCAAGCTTCTAGGCAATGGTACCTTAAGTTCGATGAAGTCATAAGGAATTTTGGATTTAAGGAGAATGATGTTGATAATTGTACTTATGTTAAGTTCAGGGGGAGTAATTACACCTTCTTAATTCTTTATGTGGACGATATATTATTGGCCAGCAGCAGTGTGGACATGCTGCGGGAAACTAAAAGTTTTCTCTCGTCCAATTTTGACATGAAAGATCTCGGTGAAGCATCTTATGTTCTTGGTATTGAAATTCACCGAGATAGGTCCAAAGGAACATTAGGTTTATCACAAAAGGCATACATTGACAGAGTACTAAAGAGATACAATATGCATAAATGCTCTGCCTCGCCTGCTCCTATTGTTAAGGGCGATAAGTTTGGGAAATTTCAATGCCCAAAGAATGACTATGAATCTGATCAGATGAAGGCTATACCTTACGCTTCTGCTGTCGGAAGTATTATGTATGCTCAAGTATGTACGCGCCCTGATTTAGCTTTTGTTACCGGGATGCTTGGCAGATATCAGTCAAATCCAGGACCGGACCACTGGAAAGCTGTTAAGAAAGTTTTGCGCTATATGCAAGGCACTAAAGGTCACATGCTCACATATAGAAAATACGATAACCTTGAGGTTGTCAGTTATTCTGATGCTGATTTTGCGAGGTGTAAAGACACTAAGAAGTCCACATCAGGTTATATTTTCACCCTCGCAGGAGCAGCAATATCATGGAAAAGTGTAAAGCAAACACTTACTGCATCATCGACAATGCAGGCTGAATTTGTGGCATGTTATGAGGCTACCGGGCAGGCTGTATGGCTTAAGAACTTTATCCCGGGATTGAGAGTGGTAGACAGCATTTCTAGACCACTCATTTTGTACTGCGATAATCAACCCACAGTTTTCTATTCGAGTAACAACAAGTCGAGTGCAGCTGCCAAGCACATTGACATAAAGTATCATGTTGTGAAAAATAGAGTCCAGGATCAAACAATTAAGGTTGAGCATATTGGAACTAAATTTATGCTTGCGGATCCGCTCACAAAAGGCTTACCACCCAATATTTTTCGTGATCATGTTGCCGGCATGGGTTTATTGGAGAGCCTGTGATCCTGGAATAAGAGGACCATATAAAGTAACCAACTCCCATGAAGTATTATGTTATCCAATCGATATAGAATGGAGCACTATAAGTACTGATGTCCAGCGGTATTTAATTGACTGTTGTGACGCATTACTTTGGTGTGAACTTTTATTGAGAGAGGGCTTATGACGTTTAGCCTTACGATCAAGGGGGAGAATGTTGGATATTGATCTAGGCCAAACGGTTAGGAGAGGGAGACGTGGGGTGACACCCACGTCCTCGCACCCTGATCGGGGGAGCTTACCATATTGGTTACGGTCCCCCGTTGCAACAGCGCTATATATAAGGTTAGGGCACCGGGCCTCTCACGATAAGACAACGTTCGCGTGAGAATCAGAAACCCCAAAACAAAACCCTAAAGGCTAAAGATCCGATCTACTTCGCGCTGTTGGCAACGGGAAGGCCGTCGACCACTACTGCAGGACCTAGAAGGCGACGACCCTCTGCACCTCGCCGGCGACTCTCCGTACCCCGACGGTCTCCATCGACTCATCCCCACGCCTGCATCACGCAGGCACGAGATCTTCGCTCTATGGCGTTCATCGGCGACCGTGAGTCACCCTAACCCCTTAAGCCTAGGTGTTCTAGATGCTAGACTAGCAGATAATGACATGCATGATGATTAAGGAACCCACACCTTCATCTGTTGAAAAGCGCCAATGGTATAACCAAAAGAATAATTCCAATCTTAATGGCAAGCCAACCTGGGTCAAGAATTCTGATGTGGGCTCATTTTCAGTAGAATCAAGTTTCTTCACTGCCAATTTTGTCCCATTATCAAGGACAGCACAATACACTCTCCCATAAGACCCTTCACCTATCAAAGCCTTCGACCCAAAATCATCAGTCTTTTCTATCAGTTCATCCAAGGATAGAACAGGAATACTGATAGGGAGAGTTGAATTGCGTGGATCGGCTTTTCCAGTAGCAGAATCTTTCAAACCCTTTGTCATTCCTTAAAAAAGAGAGGAGAAAATAACATGAAATTCTTTATAGAATGGTGAATCTTAGATAAAGCAGCAGAAACAGACTTCAAGTTTTAAAATGGCATCAGAATTAGAAAACAGAAAATAAAGGGTTCAAGCAAGGTCAAATGAGCGTACCATCTACACTATTAGTTGGGACCTTGGCATGTCCATCTTCAAACTGATCGAATTCATTCACTTGACAAATGCAACAAATCCAGCGACGCCACATTACTCTCTCGTTGCTCTATTTTACCCCTACTTTGTGAAGCATGTAAATTTTGTCAGGAGAAATATCATAATATCAGCATGAACATTATAGCATCTTGATGTGCCATGATAAAGCATGAACTCTATGTCCAATTTCCAGACACATAATGTGCATCTATAATGCTAAAATGCTTATGCTTCACAAAAGCGGTGGTGTGATTTCGGGGGCAGGATTTGTGGCCGCGATACCTATAGAGACGTCGGCGGCGTCGCTTACTTAGAGCAACTCCAAGAAATTAGCCAAAAGAAGTATCTAAATTTAGTGATTTAGCTATTCTCTAAAATGAATCTCACCTAAAAAACACAAGACTACTCCAACAGGCTATCTAAACTAGAGGGCGCGCGGTGGGTCGCGTACGCGCGGGAATGGGGCGCAGCGTGCGGGAAGGAAACGCCGACCGCGCCAAGAGGCTAGATGGTGAACGAGGTAGGCTATCCAAAAATAGAGAACGAAGGAGGAGGGATGGAGAGTTACTAAATTTGGAGAGTCATTTACAGAGTCTATTGGAGACGTTTTTTCTTCAATAATAACCAAATTTACCTTTAGAAAATGATTTAGCTCGGTGGCCGCATTTTATAGGGCGTTTCTTTCCTTTTTTTCCCTCCTATTTACTATTTTTGGGTCTGTCTAGTGCTCATCGCGTGCATGTCAGTTACAGGGCTACAGGTCAGCTACTGGGTTTTTTTTTCCTGTTGGGGTTTTACTGGTTCCGAACTGCCATTTTTAACCGCACCAAAAAAAAGAGGAATTTTTTCTTCCTATTCTTTGTTCATACTTGGCAAGAAATATAGGTGGTGTTTGGTTTGGTGTTTTTGCGGCGAAATCCCATTACAGTGTAATTGAATTCCGTTATTCTGCGTTTGGATCGAATGGGCTGTAATCCGGTGCTGTGTATTTTGGAAACCGGCCTAGTTGAAGGCCCATTACACTCCAGATCGAGGGTATTGCGATCCCTTCCCCTTGCACGCGTTCGCCTCGCCTCGATCCCCTTCTCCTCAAGTAGACAGCAAGTCTTGGCTGATTGATGGTGGTCACTGTGCTTGCATCCAACACAGCACAGTGCGTGATGTCCTCCACTTGATTCACCAACAGGAGCAGCAGGACGTGACGATCTATTCAAGAACAGCAGCAGCAATTCAATAGCCGCCTCCTCTGTTCCTTGTCCTTCTCTTAATGCCTCACGGCAAGAAAATCAGCAGTGAACCCTTCACAACTCGCCACCAGCAGCTAGCACTCACCCAACAGCACCACAGCTGCTAGCTCTCGGTCACAAAGTCAACAACTGAAGACCATATAAGAAGGTTCACGATATTATTGTGATAAACTATTATAAGTTTTGTGAAGTGGTTAAGTGATTTTGCAAAGATTGCATTTCGTTTAGGCTGTTTTCTGAAAGTATCAGGAAAATCAGAAGTACCGAAGTTATTTATGCGGTAGTACCGCAGAGCAGTAGTACCGACGTTGCGAGCGCTGTCGTACCATAGAACGGTAGTTCCGGTCTAAGTTGCGGTACGCTTTTTCCAGAAAGTCTAGTCAGGTGCGTTAGTACTGGCCTATTAAGTTCGGTACTACTGACCTTTGCAGAAAAACAAGATTTAGGGAAATTGAGTCAAGGATTAAGTTAAGTTGACCTAGGTCTTTGACTTAATGTTGCATGATACATGTTTTGGCTAACGTGAGTCAAGTTGTGAAGAACTTGTGCTCGAAAACTATTTCTGTCTTTAAATATGTAGGGTCGCTTGGAGCCAACCATAGTCAATGGCAAGGATCGGGGCTAGGCTTAGAAGGAACTAAGCCTCAGAACGATCAAGGTTGCTGGGTGAGATGGTGAGTTCAAGCATGGCACAAGAAAGACGGGAAGTGTTGAAGGCAAGTTCGAACGGCGAGATGACACCATGTAGCTTGGATGGGTCATGTGAACCGTGGTTCGGTGGAACCAGGACGTTAGAGACTTGACGACATGTGATAAGCTAGTGATGCATCTACACATGGCAAGCATGGTGATTGTTTACAATGGGAGATGAAGATTGGGTCAACGAAGGGTATCTTGGTAGTTTAACCAAAATATCGAAAACTATTTTGGATCAAAACCACGGTGCATGGGCTATGCATTAGAGAGCTGTTTGAATCAAGATGGAGCTGGTTTGATTAAGACGGATCAAGGCTAAGGATTTAGTAGATATGAACTTATGCGCTTTGAAAAACGGGGAAATTGCACATATACCCCATAGTTAGTAGGCACTTGTAAGTTTGCCCCACACTTGAGTGGCCTTATAATTTTGCCCCATACTTGACATGCCCCCTTATTATTTTGCCCCATTGCCCATTTAGTTGTTATTTTAATTTCGCTTTTTATTTTTTGGGGCAGGAAATGACAGTAAAACCCTTTAATTGGTGAACCTCCCCTCTTAGCTGTGTGTACAGATGCACAAAAAGGTTTAGAAAATGCAGTAAAAATATTTTTTTAATGTCATTTCCTTCCCCAAAAAAATGAAAAACGAAATTTAAATAACAACTAAATGGGCAATAGGGAAAAATAATAAGGGGGCATGTCAAGTATGGGGCAAAATTACAAGGCCACTCAAGTGTGGGGCAAACTTACAAGTGACTACTAACTATGGGGTATATGTGCAATTTTCCCTTGAAAAACATGCATAAGTGAACTTGTTTTAGTAAAATCCATGTGTGGGGGTTAACGGATTTTCCTATTATAATAGTAGATAGGATCCACTAAAAAAATAAGTGGCTAATTGCCTATCTATAAAAGGGGGTTGGTATAGAGATATGTGTAATCATCTAACCTATGTCTCTTGTACTCTCTTGTCTAGAGTTAGGGTTTAAGAGTGAGTGCCTTGTGTACTCTTTATCCTCCAAAGTGGAGTGGCTATAAAACATATATTCTCAAGTAACTAATACATCAACGTTGCGCATCTCTTTTGAGTCTATTGTGTTTTGATTGATGTGGTTTTGTTTTGGTTGGTTTAGATATCTCCTTGTAACTTCTCTTGATCTTGTTGTGCTGAGAACGTGTAAGAGGTGGCTACCCATTTAAGCACGTGATAGCAAGATTCATAAGAAAACCTGGTTTTGCTTGTCTTTGGCCTCTTTGATCCATCTCACGATATGAGAGTTTTTGGCTTGATTTCTGTAGTAATCTAACTTGATGTGACATGTGAGAATATATCTAAACTCTTCTTGGTCATCATCCATCTACATGCAAGTTGTATTCACCGGTTTCGATTTTGACTAGGTTGTGGTCCAATTTCCCTGGCTTTTGCTGATGAGTGTTGTGGTGGTTGTTTCTCTTAATCTTTATAGCTCTATAGCTATTGGAGTTAAGAATTAGTTAATACTTAAAGAAAACTTTTAAGACACCATTTACCCCTCTCTGTTGCCATCTTCGGTCTTTTAATTGGTATCAGAGCCCAGTTAGCTCTTCTCATAGATCTTAACTAGTCTTTAGAGCTATGACAGTAGACAAGTATTCTACCAAGCTGTGTCTTTTCGATGGGGTCAACTATCCCTTTTGAAAGAGTAGGATGGAGTTTTATATTCAGACTCAAGGCTATGTGATTTGGAGGAAAGTTAAGACTCGGTTTATTGTTCCTACCAATGAGCACATCAAGGCTATGAATACGCTAGATGTGGAGGCAAATGCTAAGGTAAGGAACATAATCATTCAGGGTCTTAGCCAAAATAAGTTTGATCATATCTCTCATCTCATGTCGGCATTCGACATCTGGGTGACCCTTGATATATACCTTGAGGGCACCACCTAGATCAAGTTGTCCGATAGGACCAATACAAGCGAGAATACAACAAATTTAAGATGCTTATTGGTGAGTGCATGAATGAGTGCTTTGGCAGATTTCACAAGATATTGAGCAATCTCTGAGCTATTGGTCTCACATACTCAGATTCGTATGATACTCGTCAGATGCTTTCTGCCTTGGACCTCAGAGTTTGGGAGATGAAAGTAACCACCATCAAGAACACGACTAATCTATCGACCTTGACTCTTGACACATTATACTCACACCTCAAGAATCATGAGATCGACATCGTCTCTCGCAAGACGAAGTCACAGTCGATGGCCTCAGTCGTCGATCCTACTTCTACCCCTGGAGCATCATCTGATGGTGCCTCTGGGTTCTCTTTGGCTGCTTTATGCGAGATGAGCGATGACCACTTTGAGCAGTTTCTAGAGAGTGACTTAGCCCTCTTACTCAGAAAGTTCTCACACGCATACAAGAGGGTTAAAGAGAACAAGAGAGAAGGTTCGGTGATTTGCTTCGAGTATAGTGGCCCTAACCACATTTGAGCAAACTGTCCAAGCTGGAGAAGGGGAAGAACGACTACGGTGGTCCAAGCAAGAATGAATACATCAACAAGAACCACAACAAGAAGCCCCCAGCTCGGGATTAAGGTGAGGAGAAGAAGTATGGCAACTTTGGCAAGGTCAAGAAGCTCTTCCACCGTGTCCTCACCGCCTTTGACCACTTTGACTTCAGCAACATGGAGGCCTAGAGTAACGATGATGGAGAGGATGATCCGCAGATGGACACCAAAAATGGCGACGACTTCACCGGGATGTGCTTCATGGCTGATGAGAACGACATCAGTGATGATGATATCTACAACGACTCTGATGAGGTATATCTCCTATACGGCCAGCTCAATGATGCTTTTCTCAAATTAAAAAAGTTTTACACTAAGCCTAGGGCTAGGTGTGGTGAGTTAGAGAAAGAGGTAGTGAGCTTGTCATGGGAGCTTACTTTACTTAGATTTTCTTCCTCTTTATAATGGTTGTGATGTATGTGCTTCCTTGCTTGGAGATATTAAGAAACTAAGGACGCACATGATAGTGTGATTTCTAAGCTTGATTTGCTTAAGGTGGAGAATGTTAGTCTGTTAGCTGAATTAGAAATGGCTAGGATTGTTTCTTCTTAGTCTAATTCTGTTGAGACTACATTCTACACCTCATGTGAGGATAAGAATAATACTTTTAGAGGATTATATACCATTCTTCTTGATCTGCTTGAAATCTATGATAGTTGTACTAACTTGAAGATTAATTTAAAGAAGACAGATCATTAAATTACTGAAATACGTGCTGCTTTTAATTGAGTCGTTGCTTCTTGTACCAACTGCCCTAAGTTAACTGCTGAACTTGAATATGTTTCTAAGCAATTTCAGGACATGTGTGATTATAATAAGAAAATAGATCAATATACTTCTAAGGCTCCTGTTAGTTCACCATGCAATAATTGTGAAAAGCTAAAATCTAAATTAATTACTTTGGATAAAAAATGTGTGAAGCTAATTAAGAATCTACTAGAGAAGCTACAATCTAATTGTTTGTTATGTGCTGATGTGAAAGAGAACATGGAGAATATACAAGAGATTTTTAGAAAGAGTTACGAGGACCAGATGGATAGGATTAGGTCTGCCATATGTGTGTCTTGCGAAGCCCTCAAGGTTGAGGCGGCCATGCATAGGGAGAGATATGTACATGCTATTTGATCTTCTCCTTCTTGTTCTTCATCCGCTTCTTCTCCCTGTTCTTCCCACGCTTCTCTTTTTTGGGGGTGTGAGTACCTCATGAGCACTCTTGAAAAATTTGTTGGAGGTAAGAAAATGTTCAATCTTATCCTAGACAAATTCAAGATTTGCAAGTTTAATTAAGATCTAGGGTATGATTTTCTAGAGAATGAGAAAACATCCACTTGTAGTTGTTAGAGCTATAGCTGGAGACGTGATCGAGGTAAGTGGCACAAGGAAAAGAAAGAAGAAGCTAAGAAGAAGCTATAGAGAGCATCCATGGAATTGATATAGCACACGCAGGAGCTTCTGGCCATGGCTTGCGCACACGAGGGAGAGCCAAGGAAGTCTGGACAATGAGCAAAATGGAACCCTGCAGTCCCAGGGAAGATATGGCCGGAGGCGGCGCTGGTTGGTGTGACCCACAGCGACGGCGGTGTCGGCAACGACATGGGTAGGAGAGAGGAATAATACCCGGGCATGGAACATGAAGAAGTAGGGTGAGCATGGGCTAGAACGCGGCATGATGAAACTAGAAAAATTGCCGTCTCGGCGAGAAACCCACCAGAGACGGCACAACCGACGTTTGAACGACGTCGATAGAGAAAAAAGGAAAAACTTAATATCTCAGTGTTCGGTGGGAAAAAAATCTAAAATCACTTGGAAGGTAGCTACCTCAAATGGTTTGGCACGTTTTTGACACGAGAGGATTGGAGAAAACATCACCGAATAGATAGGAACACGAGATGCCCTAGGCGGCCATGGCTAGGTGTCAGAGGCAAAAACTTGTGGGGGGTTTTTGGATAAAATAAGGGAAGCACGGCATAGAACGCGGCGAGGCAAGTTTGAAAGAGGTGACGGCATGAGCTTAAGCTTACTGGAATTGACAAATTGACATCGGGAAGCAATCTCAGCCTGGGTTGGGGAAAACTCGATTTCGAGAGATTGGCTGCACCAAAACCAAATTACTTTGACAAGAAGGTAGATGGTACATGGGGACATGATTTGATGCAAAACAATCACGAAAAATCTCACTGGATAGCTCAGAACACGACGAGCAATTTTGGGACAGGAGGGCCTCGGTGCCGACGGCGTTTTGGACGCTGAAGAGACTTGGCACGGCTTGGGACAAGTTTAGAGGGGTCAGGGGTCATATTTATAGGCTTGGAAGAGACAGAAACCGACTCCAATTTGTGGATTTTAGTTTAGAGTCCGTTTCGGGAAATAGGGGATAAAAGGCAAATAGATGAACGAAACGCAAAGAGGCCAAATGAGATGGATTCCTTGCGTGATTTGGCACAACTTTCCTTTTGGGAGGACATTGATATAAGGTCTGGATTGAAAGTTGCCATAGAAGAGAGGAGAGAGAAGGACTTCGTGCATGGCTCTGATCGATGCCTCCTTTTGGGAAGATGAACAGTAAACTAGGATGCTAAAGGATAAAAGACAAAGGGTGTAGAATAGCCAAGAAAGAGGAAAGGCGGAAGATGGTGGCTGATTTGGGTGGTGCTTTGGAGTTAAGCGTGCGGGTTCTTTAATTTACAAAAATTCTAATTAAGTTTTAATTAATTCAAGAAAATCAAAATGGTTATTTTTATTTTAAAAGCTTCAAAAAGATTTTAAAATTCAGGATGTTACAATATAAGAGTTTTTTGTTTGGTTTCTATAGTAATATAACTTGTTGTAACATGTGAGAATATATCTAAACTCTTCTTGGTCATCACTCATCCATGAGCAAGTTGTATTCACTGGTTTTGATTTTGACTTGGTTGTGGTGCACTTTACCTTTAAACTGAAAAAGGTCATAACTTTGGACATGATTTTCATGATCGTTTGTTGCAATTGATTCACAATACCCTAGAGTAGATTCCTGCCAATTTTTATATCATCTGGATCTACAGATCAAAAGTACCTAGGTTTTTGGAGTTTGAACTCAGGTTGTTTTGCCCTGTTCTAGAGGGAGCGGTAGTACAGCCGGTATAACACTGTTACTACCGCACAACGGTAGTACTGTAGTTATAACGTCGGTAGTTCTGATTTTCCTAGCTTTTGCTGTTGAGTGTTGTGGTGGGTTGTTTCTCTTAATTTTCATAGCTTTATAGTTATTGGAGTTAAGAATTAGTTAATACTTGGAGGGAAAACTTTTAAGGTATCATTTATCCTATTTGTTGTCATCTTTGGTCTTTAAACAACCGAGTAGAAGTATAGCAGCAACGTAGTAGATAATTTTGGTCGACGTTGAATCGATCTCGCCGAAGGAAACAAAGCCAACCAGAAAGCAAACAAATAAGGTGATCCTCCATTACGCCTAGAAATGCGCTGCAATCCCATTCCAATACCGTTTAGGTTAACATTGCTGGAACCAAACACCACTATATGATATTGTAATGTAAGGACATTGGCTAGTCTATGATTGAATTTGCTTACGGTGCAGATTACAAAGCATGATTTAACTACGGTGTCAAGCATGAGTTCATATTCCATTAGAAGTGTTTTGATCTCTCCTCTTCTCCTTCTTTTTGGGTAGTGCCACGACAAATGAGATTGAACATTATTTATAAGAGGACGACGACAGTACAAATTAACATGCACAGCGCTGATGACATTGTCCAATTGGTAGGTGAAGCATTGCCACAAAGAAGAGAATTAACTCGATCGTCCCCCTTTGGTCCAGCACCACAGCAAGGACACCTCCATCCACGCGGCAATTATACTAGTTCCATTATGTTATCAGCAAATCATGTCCATGCTCGATTTTGCACTGTACTTGTACAGCACCTTAAACAAACAGCTCTTTTGGGATCCTTCCTAGTGTGAACTTGGAAGTCGGAAGGAGAAAAAGCAAACAAAATTTAGCAACCCAATCACAACTTTTTGTACACTATGCTATGGATTATAGTTGTAGTCTTGTAGATGCCGTCATTAATCGTGACATTGCTTAGCAAGCAAACCAAGGCAAACCCAAAACTGATTTGACTAATTTCTCGCATATACATCGCTTTTCACATAACATGTACAGTAGAGCTACACAAATGTACAGAAAATATATCTCTACAGAGCCGAGCTTGGTTGCATCAACACATCCAACAACATGTTGGCGGCAACCAGCTGTCAGGGCTTCGGAAATCGTGTTATCATGCTACTCGAAATAGTATATTGGCACGAAGCACAGTGTCCAGTAGTATAATCGTGTTATCCAGTAGTATAATCTAGCTAATATATTGGAACGAAGAACAGTGTCCAGTGGAGTCAACAGCTCAAATGTATTTATTGCATTATTCGCCTATCTGGATCTGTAACTGTAAGTGTAGGCTCGCCTGGTATGTACTCTTCTTCTGTACAGGTAATAAGATCCTAGCCCGCCATTCTGAAGATGAGAGAAAAGGCGAATCAATCTCATCATGGATTGTTAACTGATACCATTAGTTCTTGCTTTAGCTCCCTGGCGGTGGGGGAGATTTGTCCACGATGAGAAGCTTCTCGGGATCCAAGGCCCCATTCTCAGTATCCACAATTCGGCTATGCCACTGTAGCCGATCTGCAGCCTCCCTTACTTTCAGGACAACATCAGCTGTGTCTCGAATTATCGTGGCGCCCCCTGGCCGGAGAATGCGATCCATCTCAAGCAAGATATCAAGAATGCCACACCTGAAGATAGCTTAGTGTCAAGATGGAGCGGTGAACTAGAATCTCTCTTTAACTGTTCTGAACAAATAATTGTTCATGTGCTTTGTGAAAGCACTCTATCCTTCAGGACCTCAAGTGCAGTGTTGAAGACGTAACGTAGCCCCCTTTTTTCGAAAAGAAATTACAGATCTAAGGTATCCAAGCACTGCCTTAAGTAGGGCCCATCCATGTTAGTTACTTGCTTTCCTTTAGAAAAGCAAATCCACTAGTAGTCCTGCTCCAAACGGCTTCAGTTTCTGACTTTTTTTTAGCTTTTAGCTTATTTAAACTAGAAGTCACTTGAAACGCATTGGCTTTTAATTTCAGCTTATTTTGTTTGTTTTTGGATTTTTTTTCATTTTCCCCCCATATTCCTTTATATTGTCCATGACGATATAACGGTTTTTATTTTTTCTATTTTTTTGTCAGAAAAACCTAACAACCATTACAGTGCAATTTCAGTTGAAAGCCAAAGCCCCTAGCTCCCAGCCGAAGCCCACTGGAGCACCGCCAGATGGGTAGTGGGTACTACTTGTTTAAGTAGACTGGCACTAGCAAATTAATAAGTGAACCATATGATGGGTGGAGGGATTGTGGGTACTTCTTAATGTTTAAGTACAGTTTGGCACTATCAAAATAAGTGAACCAGAAGCCTTAGAGCATTTCCAACAGTATGAGCTAGTTACTAGCTCTAAGACAACTTCTCCAATAGTACTAATTTTTAGCACATAGCTCATAACATAAATAGCCTCACATGACACTCTCACATAACCTTGGAATGTGTGTATGAGATTAGCTCTTGATCAAGAGATAGCTTTTCTCTCTCTTCTATTAAAATATGAAATAATATGCTTAGAGCTAGCTCATAAGTCACTATTGGAGCTGCTCTTATATAGCCGACTTAGCAACGCGTTTCTTGTCTCTTTCTGAGGCTGTTCTGCCTCAGAACAAGGATAATTGAGCAAAGTGAATTACGAGGAGTCACTTACTTGTCAGCATACAAACTGAATACTCCATTAGCATGTATGAGATCATATGTACGTGGATAAGTAGAGAAAGCCTCACACCTGGAATTGAAAAAAATGACTCAAGATAGTGAATTGTTTACTATATCTTATAGGAGAAATAGAAACAGTACATCATTACAAGAAAATATCTGCTTTGTAACATTACCAGTTCATGTACGTTCCAATCAGGCCACGCTCATAGATGATACCAAGAGTATTGTCTGTTATATTTGCAGGAACCACATTCATGACCCAAACAGGATATTTCGACATAGCAGCAGCAAAGCCACCAAAGCCAGCATTCATGTCCATGACATTTCTGTAACTCCCATGAGATAAATCTTTCAAATATGTTCCATAGAATTCAACTCTTATCTTCCAAATTAAACTGTCGTGTTTATATGTCTGATTGGATGCCCCCTTCGTTTCCCCATTGGCAATCCTTGGTGGCACTGCGGCAAGTCTTTGAGGCCACTTCTCCACGGCACCACCAGCAATATCACTAACAAGTTCAACTCTTGGAAGGCGAGTTATACATGTTGAAATATTTACGTACCTGTAATATAGAAAAAATGCATTCATCCTTTATGAGATTTCTCATATTTGGCGAATTATAAGACTAATCCTTCGATGTAATCAATGGAGTTCTATACTAGATTGCCCTTTTTTGGCAGTAAGCTCCTTGGATACACTGTCATTGTACTCTTACTTGGATGCACTTTATTCTTGCATAAACTTTATTTTAGTCATATTGTTAACTCCTCTGAAATGCTCCAGATACTATATTCGACTAATTTTGAGAATTATCCTTTACAGCTATAGCTATACAAGGATTTTTGAAAGCCACAGATGATCAGCAAATAGGCAGATGATGTCATGATATTAGGATCAGATAACAGAAAACAAAACTGTGCAATATTATGCTTCACAACAAAAGATGCCTGGACAAGCAAAATTACAAGGTGACAAGGAAAACCTTACCAAGCACTATCCGGGTCATCTCCTGTACAGAGCGGTGGTGATCTTAAGAGCTTAGTTTCTTGGGCACACTGCAGATGATTTGTAGGCTTTCTCCAGACAGCAATTGTGCCGTTCTCTGCAACCTTTGTCCAACAAATTTTCTTCGCCATATCTTCCACAACTAATTGCTCGACTTGCAGGTCCTTGACCGTTTGGTTCAAACCATTGTACGGTGATTTCCAGCTGGTGGGTGGCCTAGACATAACCCAATAGCCACCAGGTTGGAGAAGACGGTCAATTTCCAGCATATAGAGTCCATCTGGAATCAGCTATAGGTGAATGAGAACAAAAGCGCTTCACCGAACAAACGTAATGCTTTAGTACTTCACATTAACATATCGGTATCAGTACTGCTCACTGACTGCAACATTTGCCAATAGAAATTTAGAACTTTCAAGAAACTACTGATATGTACAATCATAAGCTACATACAAAGACAAGTTTAATGAATAAGACATCAGGAGATATGCTTTGTCGCGGATAGTATCAATTTCTTGCATGACCTACCATGAGCAGTCCATGGGACAAGGCATCCCGCGCAGTGAACCATGTCGAAGGACCTAGACGGGTATGGCAGCCTGTGAGCACCAAGCACTCCGATCATCGCAGGCAGTCCACGCTCCAAGGCGAACTGGACTTGTGCTTCATGTCTGTCCCTGGGAGCAATAGACATGGTCAGGATGCCATAGCTCAACAGGTAGTTCCCGAAGCTCGCAACCTGTCACAGGCACAGTGACAGACATCACATTTAACCATTCAATATTCAGTTAACAAATTTAACCATTCACTGCTGAGTAATCAACTTGGGAAGAAGAAGACACGGTAATCAGCTTTAACCATTCACTAGTCAGTAACTCAGTAATCAACTTGAGAGTAAGATACGGTAATCAGCTTTGACCATTCACTGTTCAGAATTCAACAACTTTTTTTAAAAAAATTAACTACTCACCCCGCATCCTACATCGAGCGCCGTGCGCACCGCGCCGCCGCGGAGAGGCACCACGCGCTCCAGCTGCTCGACGTAAGTCCCCACCCCCTTGGGGAACAGCAGCCACTCCCCGCGCGCGCGCGCGGGGTCCTGAGCAGTGTCCGCGTTGGCCGCTGCGAGCAGAGGGAGCTCCGTGTTCGCGAGCCGCACGCGGTCCCGCCGCGCGGGCCACGGCGGGGGCGGGCGGTACCCGGGAGGCGGCGGGACGTGGCAGGGTGGCGGCGGCGGAGGGTGCGGGGGATGCGGCGGGTGAGGCGGCGGGTCCTGTGGCGGGTGGGGAGGAGGCGGCGGCGGGGGCGGGGGACACTGGCGCTGCCCGGAGGGGGGCTCGTGGCAGGGGATGGCGTGGGAGGAGTTGGGCGGGCAGGGCGGGACGGGCGGTGGCGGGGGCTGGGGGTGCCCCGGGAGCGGCGAGGGGGCGGGCGCCGGGGGGAGCGCGGCGGTGGTGGAGGCGCTGGTGGACGGGGGAGGCGAGGAGGAGCGGGCGCGGGAGACGACGACGGAGATGAGGAGGAGAGACGTGGCGGCCGCTGCCGCGGCCGCCGCCGCGAGGGAGAGCGCTCGCGGCAGCGGCTTGATGACGGCGTCCGCCGGCGGCATGGCGCTGCCGCTGTGCGATAGATACACCGGACTGGTAGTGGCAGTGGTATCGGTCCTATCGGATGCTCGGAGCGAGCGAGTGCTCCAAGCGCAGTTTAGTGGAGTGGTGGGGTTGCGGTCGCCGTGTTCGTATTTCAGGAGGCACAAGGAGGGCGTTGCTCCCGCGCGGGCCCCGCCGTTCGGCGGCGTCAGCTGGGACCCGCACAACAGTGGCACGTACTTTTCAAAAAAAAAAATTCCCTATACATCACTATCTCAAAGTTAAACCACGAGTTGATTACTAAACTCCTTTTCTTATTTTAAGATTTATGCAACAACTTGTATTAGGGGTGATTTTTTACGATACCCGGTGATGCATCTAAAGAACATGACACTAGCCAGGATTTGTTTCAAAAGAAAGAACACTTGGAAGGAAAGAATAGATACTGGCGGGTTCTTTTGACCTTGTTGCTTGCGGTTTTTAATTTTTGTTATAGTAGCTAGTTTTCAAACAGTATATTTTTTTAAGATATAATTTATAAGTTAATTGTAGTAGACACTATACTGACTTCAGCTATATTAACCAAAATCGTATATAGTTGTCTTTCTCTTCGTATTCTCTCACAAACAACCAAAATTTAAAAGGCATAAACCACAGTGCCCTTTAGCCAAAGGAGGTAGTCACTGCATACAAGCGTATCATCCAACTCTCCAACTTCCTAATGGGCTCCAAGATTATATATAGGCTAGGTTCGTTAGTGCCTACGGTTTACGGTTTATATACGGATAAATAGTAACACGCGATTAAATGGTGTATTTTTTAAGATGGGTCTACAGATAAATTATAGTACAAACTGTACCGAGTTCAGCTGTACTGGCCAAAATCACATACGACTATTTCTCTCTATATATTACCTCTCACAAACAGACTAAAATTCAAAAACTACAGTTATAAATCATAAGTCTTAACCCAGAAAAAATCCACCCTCTACCCGTCGTTTTAGGCCACGGCTAATCAGCTGAAAAGCCAAAAAGCGTGGAGCCTACCCTTTTGACCTAACGATCTTCTGCAGGAGGGGAGTCCCTGCTCTGTTTTCTCCGGGCGGTGGAGACGTGGAGTGGTACGTGCGACTGTGCCTGGTCGACGTGCCAGCAAAGCAACAGGACGGGGACGTGTCACGATGACAACTCCATCCTTTTTGGGGGCGTGTCCGTTTTTTCTCGTCGTCGCATAGCTTGCAAGTTACGGGACGGCCGAGCCCTACCCGTGTGGCCCTCGCGCGCGCTCTCGGAGACTTTGAGGGCGCGAGGCGAAGGAGACGGCTCCCGATCGATCGATCGCGCTTGATTATTGATTTGACGCTGCTCCTGAGCTTCTCCGCGATCCTTTCCGCCGTGCCGAACCAGCCTTCTCTTCTCCATCCGTCCTCTGGCGTGCCTTTCTTCTTCTGCGGAATATGGCCTGGCAACTTTATGTCTTGTGCTTGATGGGAATATATATATATATGTATATTTTTTAAACTTGATGGGAATATATATTGCTTGACAGAAAGTGATATTTAGTGTTGCAAACTGAGCGACACCATGCTCGACTCCACTGACTTGACTGCTTAGGTTGAAAGAGTAGTTCATAACTGAAATTTTACTAGAGTTAGTTAAAATTGTACTATAGTTGGTACTAACTTATTTAACGTAATTAAATTTTAAAAATTTTAAAAATAAAAAACACATGTCAACCCATAAAGACAATGCAAACAAATATAGAAAAAAAGAACCGGCAAAAAAAAGGTTAGCAAAAAGTTAGAAAAAATAAAATTTAGGAATAGTAAAAAAATAAGCCAGAAGATCAAGCCTAAATGAGTGTGGCCTTAATATGCTACTTTTTGAAATTGAGCACATACAGTTTTTAAAATTTAGCTCTTAAACACTTTTTAATAGTCCCTCTGAGGACTTACCGTCCGACATGAATCTACTGAGCTACAGTAGTTGCCAGCGGTAGCTATAGTAGCTCGGCAAGTGAGCACTATGCACAATACGTCCATAAAAAGAATTGTTTTTCAAAAATTGATGTTCAAAAATTAAATTGGAAAAAATGATTACAGTGATACTTTCATACTCACTTCTACTTTTTATGGTGTCTGGGGCAACTTTTGCAAACAACAATAACAAATCAAAAGAGAAAAAAAAATGCAAGACGGAGGAAAGTAGCACACTGCAAGATGTACTCGAGTCGCAATTGGCAGTCATACGAAGCAGAGGCGCCTCTGAACTCTGATGCAACTTTGTCGACAAGACTTCACTGCACATTCGCCTCCGCCGAAGCCGACAACTGAGCCTTTTTCCGTCAGCCGGGCCGGCGCTCCCTGCAGACGGCGGCGGCGGCCCGCCGGTTGGTTCCATCCACCCTTTTCCGATGCCCTTTTCTCCACGAGCCCTTTGAGATGGCGCCAAAGTCTTCTCCATCAGCTTTCATCGATTCCAATTACAAAAGGCGCCACGGCCAATCCGGGCAGAAAGGGAGATAGTGGCACTGGTGTATCGGGTTTACAGAAGACGTCACCATTTCGTTTCGGGACGGCGACCGCCACCATCGATGCACAAACATTATCTTCTCTGCTAACCTCAGCCACAATCTTATCAGAGAAATGGCGGAAGAAAGGCACTTTTCTGAAAGAAAGAAAAAAAGCTAGCATTCATCGACAAACAAATAGGCCCCCCATTCCATTCCGACAACATGGTTAGCATACTTTATATCTGATGTAGATTAGTACCCGTGACGAAGTACACACTCCTTCTATAGGACCGTATAGCAATAGAGGCTGAATAGTATATTTAAATTTTTCTTTAAATGTTTGCCAACCCTTCATTCCAATAACTACGAGCAACGAAAATTTACGATAGAAACCAATCCGAAAACCAGCAAACGAAAAAGGTAAAATCTGATAAATAAACAGTAAATTGGTAGTACCGCTACAGTGAAATCAGTAGTGTTTGTATTGTTCATCAGCGGTACCGCTATAGTAAAATTAGCTCGAGAATGGTAAAAACAGTACTACTTTAAAATTAAGAATCTATGTAAGTTATGATCCATATATCCAAATGATTTGAAACTTGCATACACCTTCATTAGGATGTCAATAACTTATTACAATCATCGATCAAGAAAATCGTTGTCAAAGTTTCGATATTTTTCCGTTTGAAGTAAGGTTGCACTAAAATTGGATAAAAACAAAAAAAAGTGAATATGACTTGCTCATGGGTGAATGTAGTTAAGATGACTCTAGATGTATTCTCACATATCACAGTAAGCTAGAACACCAAGGAATCGAGGCAAAAATGACGATCAATAAATCATTCGGAGAGGCCATATCAAGCAAAAATCAGGTAACTTCAAAAACTTACCAAACCTAATGCCCAAATAGATGAGGATTAATTTTCATGAGATATCTCAATCACTTACTCGTCCTTAGCATCTAGCAAGATCAAGAATGAGATAGAGAAGATCAAAATCAATCAAATCAAGAGCAAATCAATCAAAACAATAGAGATCCATAAAAGATGAACAATGTTGGTATATTGCTACTTGATAATGAAGGTTTTACAAGCATTCCACCTAGAGGACAAGAGAGCACATCACAATACTCACACTTCTCATAGCCTAACCATAAAACATTTAGCTTCAATGAGTAAAGCTAGAATAGTTAAATGGTTAACTAGCAAGTCTCCATCCTGACCCGTTAAATAGACAAGACATCTAGCTCCATCTAACTCTAATAGATATTATCCACTTAGCACAAATGGGGGAACCATTAACCCCATACTATATGGGCTTTACTTACACATTACACTTACGCACGCTTTTTAAAGCACATAAGCCTAAATGTACTAAGCTCTTAGCATTTGATCCAACTTGATCTTCTCAATTTCTCCTTGACATAAACCGCTCTCTCAAATACCGTGGTTTTGATTCAAGATAGTTTTTTACTATTTTGATCAACTTACTAAAATACCCTTTCTTGACCCGGTCTTCATCTTTCCTTGAAAGCAATTATCATGCTTGCCACATGTTGGTGCACCACCGGCTTGCCATGCGTCGGTAAGTCTCTCTTGTTCCTATTCCACTGGATCACGCCTCATTTGGACCAGCCAAACCATATGGTGCAACTCATCGCTTGAATTCCCCTCAATATTTCCAACATTTTTCATGCCATACTTAAGCTCAACTAACTCACCCAGCATCATTAATCGTTCTGGGCCTCGGCTCCTCTATGAGCATAGCACCGATCATCGTCATTGACCATTATTGACTCTAAGTGTCCCTGCATATTCAAAGACTAAGAAATCATTTTTAGACACAAGTTCTTCATAATTTGACCCACTGAAGCATCTAGACCCCTAAAAATAGTTTTGGTGATTAACGACAATAATGGTTAAATGGACTAACTTATTGAAATGTTTAGTCCCAGATTTTAATGACGTCATGGAAAAGGCATGCAAAAGTGATCAAAGATTGATATTGATCAAGACATGACTCAAGTCAATGGTATGTTGTAGTCTAAGGATCTCTTTATATTTTTTTACCGGTCTTAATGTTTGGTTGAAAAGACCGAATTTGTAGAATAGATAACATACTATAAAAAGGAGTCATGGCTAGCAGTTCGAAGTTTATCTTGTGCCACTTTGATCAATTATAGTTCATGCATATATTTGAAACTTCATTTAGAACGCTCTCTGAATTTCTTTTGAAAAACCGGTATGAGTGCAGGCATATCGACAATAGTATAGCTGCATGGGTACTACCAGCCGTTACATGTCGGTAGTTGCATGGGTACTACTGCATTATCAGTACTATCGACTCTTGTAAGTGCAGTACTATTGATATTTAAAGTAACGACTAGTTTATGCACATTTAATGAATCTAAAATAGCCGTTAAATAGTGGGTGCAATAGTACAACATTTCCTAATTTTTTGTATTTTGACCCCAATGGTCATCTTGGTGGGTAGAGACTATAAACACCTCCCACCAACAACAAGGGCTTTTTATTTGATCTCATTGAATACTCTTGAGCCTTTGTTGCACTCTCTTCTACTCATTTGTTCTATTTTCACATATTAAGGTGGTTGAGAGCATTCTAGTGCAATTCATCATTACTTGATCTTTATAGCACTTGAAAAACCTTTAAGCAAATGTTATGACTCATTACTATTGATGATTGTCGACACCTATATGGTTTGGAGAAAGTTATGCGGTGATATTTTCAAAGAAGCTTGTAAAAAGACCCAGCACGTTTGTGGGTGGTGTAGTGCTTGCCATATCCGGAGTGGAGAAAAAACAACCTTAGTGGATTTGAGGTGGTTAGACTTAATTCGTGGAGCTGGTCCATTCTATTTGGGCTTGCCTTAATGTGGATTAGGGAAGGCCAGCAAATCTTTGAGACTACAGGAAACATCGTGTGTCTCTATTGTGGCTTATCATTTTGTCTTTACTTTCCGCATTTATATTTCTAACAAATTACTTGAATTGAATTGTGTAGCTAGAATTGTATCTAATATTAGCACAGCTTTGCAGTGCCTTAGTGAAACCTAGAGAATTTAGATTTTGATTGTGCAAAATAATTTTAATTAACTTCATTCTAGGTAAAATTTTGATTTAGCCAAAAGATTTTAAAAACCTCCTAGTCGGTTATCCTTCATCCTACAAGTGATATCAAAGTTTGGTATCTCTTTATTAGGCTTTCCCACATAAAGAGTAAGGATGGCTATTTCTTTAGGAAAGGCGCATCTTTTTGATGGCTCAAATTATGTATATTGAAAAATTCACATGACAAAATATTTGAAGGCCACGAGCCCGATATATGGAGGATTGTGAGTGAGGATTTCGTTATGCCTCTTGATCCTACACGCCCTATGGACCTTAAGGAGAGAACCACTTACCTCATTGCTCAAGCGATGAAAGTTCTTTTTGGAGCTTTGAACTCGGATGAGTTCAACGAGTGAGCAATTTAGAAACCGCTTATGAAATTTGGACTACGCTCTAGAAAATCTATGAGAGCATATCCATGGTCAAAGATGCCAAATTGTATATACTTCGGATCAAATATGAAATATTTATAATGTTGCCACATGAAAACATCAATGAGATATATTTAAGACTCAACAACATTGTGATAACCTTAAGGGCTTAGACACTACACTAACCAATATTGATATTGTTCGCAAGATGGTTATAGCCCTACTAGAGAAGTACAAAACCTTAGTGATTTTATTCCTTAACTCACTCGAGTTTCCAAAGATGGCACCAATCAGCCTCTTGGATAACCTCGTAACCAGTTAGTTGTGTAAGCGTGACAACGAGGAGCTCTAGAAGCAATCCTACTATAAGAAGAAGATTACAACTTTCAAAATGAAAGCAGAATCAAAGTGATGAGATGGAGAACAACAAAGATGACTCTCCTTATAAGGAGAATAGAGAAGTTTACGAGGATACACTTAAATTGGAGTGCTAACTTCGACAAGAGTAAGAAGGGGCAATCCTCCAACAATAACAAGCGTTATAACAATATTCATTGTTATGAGTGCGATAAGAAAGTGTACATTGCCTCTCATTGGCCTAACAAGATGGATAACAAGTTCAAGTTATCTAAGGAATACAACGGCGAGAAAAAACTTTTCAAGAAGCTTCACAAAGATGATAAAGATGAAATGCATATTGAAGAGTGGAACTCTGTTGAGAAGTACATTGATTCCGATGATGTCGGGTCCTCCAAGAAGAGGGGACTTGCTTTATACAACATTAATGCACGGACAAAACGCAATTCACAACAATCCAACACCAAATTCCCAAATTCTAAGAATTTTCACCTGGACCGGTGCTACCCCTACCATTGGCCGGTACTACCTACCACTTGTTGTAACTGGATCTTTCTGAAAAATAGCTATGGCAAGTAATTCACGGTACTATCGCTCTGTGTTATAACCACTGCCATACCAGTGGTATGACTAGTTTGCCTAAAAAATCCTAAAACCGATCCAAATAAAAACTAATTTTTACAAAATCAAATACCAACTTTATAAAATTTATACTGGTTTATCATAGTATTATCCCGATGGTCCTTCACCTTTCAGCCTTCAGACAGTAAAGCTGATTGTTGTGACACCTTCAAGATTTTGACAGCGACATACTGACATTGGGGTTACATTTATTCAGGCTTGAAAAAATGACAGCTAGTTAGTTACAAGTTGCAGTAAAAAGAAGATATTTCAGGCCTAAGAGATCTTATTAATCTGGCCTTTCTTACAGCTTTTTTTGTTTTTTTCTGTGGGAAATTTATGGCTGATGAAACTTGGTCAGTTGCAGATTGCCACCGGCAACGAATAGCATTGCATCCAAGGATGCCCCTAGACAAGACCACCAGTCCACCACCTTATTTGTCAGAAACCATGGGTGATCAACCTTCTATCACCGATGAAGTCAAAACCTCGATGGAGTACTCAATCCTTGAGGTTATTTCATAGTCGACGGATGTGCACTTCTCCTAACAACTTGGCATCAGATTGGATGCAGATCTTGTGCTGACTCCCTTTACACCCTTGTCTCCTCATCAGCATTTTTAGGTGTTCGAAGGGAAAATAAGCAATAGGCTAGCCTTCATCTTCAGTGAAAGCCTTCACAGTCTTGCGTTGATAACGTGGAAAAAGCATTCGCCTGATCTTCTTTTCAGCTGAACGTTCAGAGAGCGCCTGAAACCAAAGGTTCAGAATGATTAGTCTGGGTTCCATGAAAAGGCCAGAGGTACAAAGTTTAAGACTAAGAGCTAGCCTGTGCATTAAATGAAAACCGAACGGTCCGAGCTTCCAAGCCAGAAAAGGCTCTAACATCAATACCAAGAGTGTCAACGCCAATCAAGCTTGCCTTCTGTAAAACATAACATACTGAAAATTTAGCTTACTCTAAAGAAGTATTAATCCAATTGGCAATATAAATTCAGAAACAGAGTTCTCCCATTCATTCATGCACCCTAAGGAGCAAGGGACATGATTATCATGAAAGAACAGAAACACACCTCGACAGTAAGGCCTTTTTTTCTACGACAGAGGGACCTAAGAGCCATGGTACACTTATCACTGTTTTCTTTGATGCGTTCTATAATTTCTGAAGCAGAATTTGCAAGAAGATCTGGTTCTGCATCTTGAAAATCTTGTGGATCAATCATCAACTGCAGCAATCAACAGAATGAAAGAAATCACAGTGGCTACCAAGCCAAGAGAACAATGCTAATAATCTCCCATTTCCCCTTTACAAAGGAATACATGGATCAAACTTTCCTTTAATTCAATCATGTATATATTCTGAACCAATATCGACGCAATACATTGGGTGGAAGAGTGGCCACAAGGCTAAATTCTGGCATGACCACTGGTTATCAAATGCAGCACCAAAAGACATGGCACTGAACCTATACAAAACAGCAACAAAGAAAAAAGATCGGTCTTCAAGGAACTGCAAAACAACTGGATCCGCTCAGTGAGATCTCTCAACACATCTCAGCAATTGCAGGAATTCATAGCTCTCTGGACCAAGGTTCAGCATGTCCACCTCAACCCAAACAGCCAAGACGACATAGTCTGGACACGGACGCCAAATGGTGAGTACTCTTCTAAGTCAGCCTACTTAATACAATTTCAAGGCAGCACCCAATGGCTGCATGAAAAGCTGATCTGGAAGGCCCAGACGGAGAACAAATATAAGTTTTTCGCTTCGAATTTAGGTTATGATAAGACCCTAACGGCTGATAATTTAGCAAAGAGAGGATGGCTGCACCAACCCTTGTGTAGCCTCTGCAACCAAGCCTCGGAGACAGTGTCACACCTATGCCCACTGTGCCCCTACACAGTTGAGACATGGTCTAGAGTGTTCACCTAGACAAACTGCAACATAATGAGCCATGCACCACCTCAAAATTTCAGTAACTTTATGGAATGGCGGCAACATGCTAGCCTACAAATGCCGAAAGGTGACAGAAGAAAATTCAATGGAAGGGTCATTTACATAGCATGGAACATTTGGAAGGAGAGAAATTGGAGGATATTTCAAAATGTGGCAATGAACTCGCAGCAGCTCGCCTTCAAAATCAAAAGAGGACCTTTAACTCTGGGAGCAAGCTTTCCTTGAGTAGTTTCTCCTTTCTAGTTGTGCCTCTGAGGCTCCAGCCGCGAGTCTTTGATTTTCTTTAAGTAGCTGTGCTCCTTCTATGTAATGTACCTAGTACCTTACAAGGGGATAAATACCACCGGGAGGATAGCTGGGTGACGTCGACTTGATTGGGATGAGAATAGATTACTTCATGGCTCTTGCTTGATTACAAATGATCAGCCGAGTACCCTTTTATAGCTGCTGAAATAAAGGGACTAACAAGAGAATAACAAAGATGACATGGCTGCTGCTGCAGCGCTCCCTTGCTGGCCGGCCGCACCATGTGCACACACGGTGCACATGACATTCTAGTTGTGTTCTTCCTTTCTCTTCCCTGTTAAACTTTTGAACTTGTTCTTCCCCCTTTAATGAAATTGGCAGAGCTCCTGCCTTATCGTTCAAAAAAATGGGTGGAAGAGGGAAGGCCTTACCTGCTTGCCATAGATGGAAAACAGCTCAATTGTCATTATCTCCAACTTGTAGATTATTGAATCAGTGCTACTTCCCACATCATTGAAGTCGAATCTTGATTTATCATCATCTGAATATTCACTTACCATCAGTCACAAAAAAACCTGAAGGCAAGTGGGTAACTGAATGAAAGATCTCAACTGATCAAATTACCACTTAGGCCATAGGTTCCAGAAGCTGGTCCATGTTCTCTATTGTAATCATCTGTTGGATTTATTATTTATTAGAACAAAAAACAGGAACAAAGAATAGCACCGATGGATGTAACCAACAGCAGGCTAAAAAGTACCTCTCGAATCAGATGAATAACCATCACCATTGCATTCACCATGAAATAAACTCCTCAGGTAAGATTCTTCTTCTATGAAAGCAGGTCTCAGATATCCTACAATAGACAGACCATTTGATGGACTATCCATCTTTTCCCCATGATTATCATGAACAGCCTGCATAACAAAAGAACACATAATGCAATTGTCTAGCTCTCTGAAACTTGAGTGGTTTGATGAATGATGGGGCATAACGTAGTGCTCCTTGTGATAATTCAGGCTATGAAATATGCTTGCTAAAGCAATTAATTCTTTAATGAACTGCTACAGGAAAATTTAGAGTAAATACTATAATAAGTTCAGTTTTGCGCATTCAAAATTAACTGTTTTTTAAAATGATCTATCTTCAGCACTTCACTCACTTTCATCCACCACCGGTACTAACAGATGGATGCTGTTTGTCTTTCTTTTCATTGATTGAGTGAGTGCACTTTTTTATCATGTTCCAGTTGACAGAGAGCGTATCTGTATCTTGAAATAAATGCGACTATTTCTTGAATTAATGATTTTTCTATCTTCTATTTTTCGATCTTGATGTGTCAAGCTGAGAGGTCAAGGCTGTTACTCACTCCGTTCTTTTTTACGTGATGTTTTTGACTTTTACGATCTCCGAGATGTAACTTTGACCGTTACTTTTTGTAACTTTATCTTATTATATACTAATAAAATTATAATATCATGAAAATATTTTTCACGACAAATCTAATGATATATTTTTCATACAACCAATTTGAATAGTTTTAAACATATTAGTGCTCAAATTTTAGAAAGTTTGACTACACGGATTCTATAGCATCACTTAAGAGGTAGTAATTTTTTTAACTAGAAGATCAACTCTGAACCCTTCATAACAGTATAAGTTTAATAGATCATTTTAAAGCGTAGGATGTAAGCACTTTTAGTATCTACATTGTTCCCTCCACCACACTGATGAAAACTTTCCTAGTTATATTGTTGTCTGTTTCACTATATCAATGGTTGCCGACACCTGCAATAATTGTTGATGGCTTACCTTTGTCAAACACTTTGCAAAATAAATTGGATGTATTGCACGCATCGTTGCTGGCATCCCCCACTCTATAAGAATATCAGTTATTTCTGTATCAATCTGTGACATTTCACAATGGAAACATCAATAATGCCAGGACTTGTTGTTAACTAGGAAACTGACCAATAATACCAGCTGAAAACAGCTAAAAACTTTCTTAGCAAACCTTGCTGTAGTTCTCATCAGGCATGTCTATAAAATTTTCAACATCCATGTAAGCGCCAAAATCGCTCATTACCACACTAGTTTCTCCAATAATGGGGCCATCCATTCCAATCAAAACTGTCTGCAATTAAAATGCCATTCAATAACAGCCAAGCAAACACGCCATTCCCATCAAAATATTTGAGCAAAACAGTTTACACTTGAGAATAACACCATTATCAACAAGGCAACATTATGACAATAGCAGCACTAAACTAGGTGGATGGTATATCCCAGGGTCCGCATATGCCAAATCGCAATGGAAAAACTCAACAGTTGAGACCTTTATGGTAGCACTAGTGATCTTCAAGACAAAAACATCTGTGCTTGTCAAGAGACACACCAACAGAAAATAAAACAGGAGTGATCTTACCACAGGGTTGTTTGCAGCAGCATCTTCCAGAATGTTCCCACTGTCAGGTACTTGAAAGAAAACGCCTGTGCATAAGTTCACAAAGTGTTACATTCACAAGAGGAGCGCTATGAAATTTATATTCTGAAAATTTTGCTTGCACATTAAGGCATTACCTCCATAGTCATCAACAACATACCGAAACTCTGACCAAGCAACATGCCTATGAGGTTCATTATGCACCCTTGCAGGAAATACAAGCAATCCCTTGCTATTGGCCTACACAAGATGGAATGTTATCCAGAAGATGGTAAGATACTATGTGCAACCATACAAATATAAAATCATCAGTTTATTGTTGTACAACAGGAGGGATTTGTGTTAGCTTTTACAGATGTATAGTTGTATACTCAGGGTTAGGTTGAGGCATTTTATACTATGGAATTGGTCATCCCTACGCAACATTAAAATGGCTAGACGCATTAGTAACAAAAACACTGTTTAGTTGCACTAGGTTACCTCTACAACTGTTCTAGCTGTTTCCACATCTGTCAGTGAAAGGTCCTTTTTCTTTGGACATTCTTTAACTTCTTCAAGAGGATGGTAACCTCGATCACTTGTGTACTTTGAATCTGGCACTGAGTCTGAGTAATCTGCAGCCACACAAACTTTGGATAGGGATGAATCCTGATCAGTTGCCAACCAGCAAGGTTGAATTGATCCAAAAGTGTTTCGGCATCTAAAACTACAATAAATGGTTACAATTGTTAGTTTCAAAATACAAGGGAGTCATTCAAAGGATTCACTTGGAACAATGAGGGAGGGAGAGACCTTAAACTAGATAAGTCATGAAATCTCCGGGTGTCAAATGGGGTTTTAATCCAGTTTAAAGTGGCCCCTGCCGACATTGACAAACTCCAACAAAGGATAATCAAATATGTTCTGCCAAAAGAAACAGAATTGGTAACTAAGAAAGAGCGCTGTTCAAACATGGGCACGATACCAATCAAAGATGATACAGCATACATGGTATTTTTCTCAACATAAGCAAATTTGCCATTGATTGCCAATTAACAACTAGCTTATATCAAAGAGAGCTTTCAAAGAAAGCATGGCTGAAGAGGAGAATGAAACAAATAAATAACGACATGACTAATCACAAAATAAAAGGCTAATTCCTTTAGCAAAGGCAGGGTTCACAGCCAGTATCCCCCCTTCTCCAACAGTCAGCCCGATTTAGTCTCCTGTATTATCCACCAAAGCTCAAACAACCAACTAGAGTCTAGAGCCCCTGAAATTAGAACACGACCCCGAACAATTAATGCATCCAAATCAAAAAACAGTTGGATAATGCATGCACATCTGCATCCTTAATAATAGGGAAAAATCAGTCTCTCTATAAATTGCAGTTCTTCATACGCGGGGCAAAGAGGAGAGAAACGCACAATGCCATACATAGAGATGTTCTAGTGGATTCAGAATTGCACTACCCGAGGAAAAGAGCCACTTTGGAATGTGCGAAACTGCGAATGCACCAAGAACACATCCGAAACCAACCTAAACCAAGCTAAAATCTACTTTTTTTAATCCAGTGTCCCTAATTCCTGAACACCTTGCGTTCTCGTGGGCCCAGTGGATCAAGAACACTCGGAAACTGAAGCAGCAACCGCAGCATAAAATCGCACACTCCAGCACTAACCAAACCAATACCGAAGTTATTCGACAAAATTCTCTGACCAAAAGCCAAAAGCTGCAGTGAACGCTCACACATGAAACAGTCCCACTGATCAAGAAACAGATCTCCCCTGTTCCTCGAGCAACAGTTAAGCAAACCCAAATAAACATATCTCCTCCTAATCAGTTCTTGACGCCGCTCTATGAGTATGACCAGACAAGCCAAGATGGAACAACCGCATCACTTGTACTGATTAGAGTCGAACTTAGTATGAAAAAGAAGAGATTAACAGCACTGACCAATAAGCCGCAGCAAAGGTTGGTCCTTGAAATAGAAAAGAACCGGAGGATCAGAGAAAACTAGGCCGGCGGCGGCGATAACGGCAACACGGCCGAACGCCCACCAAGGCGGATCGCGGAGCAGACTGCAGACTGACCTTCGCGAGCTGCAATAGTCCTTCCCTTTCCCCTTCCTTCGCCTACCCCCACCCCCCGCCTCGAGGACAAAGAGGAGTGCGAGACTGCAGGAGGGTGTTCTTGGTAATCTGCGCCTTTTCTGCAGAGCAGCTTCCAAATTTATTGCGCTGCTTCCAAGGCTCCAACCATAATTTGGGTTTAAGTTTTGGTTTTTAGCTTTTTATTTCTTAATTTTGTTCTTTCATAATTTTTAGTTTTTTAGATTCTTGGTTTTTCTTTTTTTTTTGTGTTCTTTTGTATTATCTGTGATGAGAGAATATATTTTTCTATCTGTAAATTTCATTACACTGAAAAAATTTACAATAGCTACCATAAAAAAGCCTCAAACAGTATCAAAAAGCTCAAAAGACTAAGCTTAAATCCAAATAAGCACTATCTTTATATCACAGATTCTTCTCTTTATTTCACTTTTTTCTACTTTCTATACTAATATAAAAAAGAGTATTGCTATACAACATTCGACTGTTTTTTAGGACAAAAACAGTCAGATTGATCTGGGACGTTAGATCTCCATCCAACGGATCCACCCATACAAGCCCCCCTCCAAAAAAAATAACCCCCTCAAAAAAATATGATCTAGAGCGTTGGATCTCCATCTAACAGCTCAAAATCTGACTGTTTTTGTCCTCAAAAACAGTCAAATGTTGTATAGACACACAGGTTTTAAAAGGGTCATATTCAAACTTATTCACACCTAAATTTGACTAATTTCATCTCAACATCAGTTTGTTTGATCTCGGTCAACATCAACCTTCATATGCTGATTTCACACCATCTCTTGATTTCATAATTATGTTAATAATGTTAATTAAGCACAATAATCCACAGAACAAAATAATCTCCACCTCTCACTACGTCCCCGTCAGCTGCCTCTCCCGCAGCCGGAAAATTTAATCATTTGCCACTTTTATGAGTCCAGTGGCAACAGATTTATCACCCTGGCCCATTGTCAGTGACTCAGGTGACCCCACATGTAAGTGACAGAGTGAATTGGTCAATCTTAAGAGTGGCAAAAAATTAAATCTCCCCCGGTTGCCATATTAACTTAAAAATTCTATTGTGTTACCATGATTATTTGATATTGATGCGACGTATATTCCACGCAATCACTGACTAGTTTTTTAAAAAATGTACATATAAGATTTCTTCAAAAAGAACCAAAGTTTAAGAGCATGTTCTTTTTGCTTCGGTTTTTAGATTTTGGTTGCGGCATATAGCTGTTTATGAAAGGGAGTATAGAAAGAGACTCGTGTATAATTTTAGCTGATATAAATGAAATCGTTGTAGTGTCTACTATGATCAATTTGTAAATCTTATTTAAAAAAATACTTTATTTAAAAATTACTGATCATAGAAAAATAGCTTTTAGAATGTGTAACAGGCCACGGCATGATGCATGGACATGTTTTGGTTTAGCATAGCTGCATCTGGATGACCTGAGTTGGTGAGTATTGGATCTCGACGTAAATTCAGGATTTAGTGTTTGTTGGTCCCGTTACTAAATGACCGATGAACAGATGATAATGACGATGATGGGGGCAGTTTGCTTCCTGCTTTAAATAACGGATAGATGAAGTAGACCAGACAGGTGTACTAGTAGCGATGTAGTGTGACGTGACCTTTTGTCATATATAATGTCTTTTTAATATATATTTACAGAAATAATTATATATGAGTTATATTGATAACAAATAGTACTTCTACCATTCGGTCACCGAATGACAGCACCCAATAGTCAACACGTGGTGTCTGCTATCTGGCCAGCAGATGGCAACGTTTGCCTAGCCAGCAGACGGTTGGTGGCCTGCCGTTTGCCCACAAAATAGCAGTTGATTAAACTGGCTAATTAGCCGGCTTAATTACCTGCCTAAATTCGTAATTTTACGTTATATTTTTTTGAATTTGTAAATATAGCAAATTATCTCAAAAAATTATGACATTTTTGGTGGAGCTTTCCGAGGCATCGTGGTACATTGTATAATTTTTTTGCAATTTTTTTGAGATATTTGCTACCTCTAAAATTCTTGGAACAACACATAATTAACTAGGCGATTAAGTATTTATGTGTTGCTCCAAAAAATTTTAGAGATAGAAAATGATCGTAAAAAATATATAATTTCTTATGAAGGTTTTCTATATAGTGTGCTACGTTGTGTAATTTTTATATAATTTTTTACCACTTTTCTACCTCTAAAATTTATTTAAGCAGCGCATAATTAAACTGGTGATTAAGAACTAATGGCTAGGGGCTAATGGCCTACTGCCCAGCCACTGTATGGCAGGCCTGGTGCCACACAGTGGCTATACAATGGGTCATTAGCCCCTGACCATTAGTGCTTAATCATTCATTTAATTACGTGCCACTCAAATAATTTTTAATAGTAGCAAAGTGATGTGAATAATTACGTAAAAATTATACAACATAGCACACTGCATTAGAAAGCTTTACAAAAAAATTTGTAATTTTTCACGACCATTTGGTACCTCTTAAAACTCTTAGAGTGGTGTATAACTGTTTAATCTCCTAGTTAATTATGTGTCATTTCAATAATTTTTAGAATTAGCAAATAGCCTTAAAAATTGTAAAAAAATTACATAACAAACCACAATACCTTGGAAAGATCCAAAAAAATATCATAATTTTTTTTAACTTATTTGATATATTTAAAAATTTTAAAAATATAACATAAAATTATAAATTTAGGCAGGTAATTTGCGAACTTAATCACTTGTCGTTTTGTAGGCAGACAGTAGGCCACTTGTTGTCTACTGGTCGGCCGGCAGGTGCCTGCCGTCTATTGGCCAGACGGTAGGCGCCATGTGTCAAATGTTGGGCGTGCCGTGCCGTACAGCGATCAGACGACAGAAGTGCTATTTTTGTCAAGATCGCTCAGGCACTATATATGGCAAAAACTCCTCAAGGTGCACTTGTATTGCCGGTTTTGCTCAAAGTTTTATACGGTGTACAGTACCGTATATGGCAAAAGATAACCATACATTTATCTCCATCGATGGTACACTACAGTAGGCTGGAGCTAGTATTGTTCTACCCTTCAATTAACATGAGTTTTTGGCATATATTGCACTGTTTATATCTGTATTTACAAAAATAGCAGTATGTAGACCGTATTAGCAAAAATAGCATTTTTACCATCTAGTAGCTGGACAAGAACGTCAGCTTGCTGACGCGTGGGCCTGCCGCCCAGTCTGTTGTCCCGCCAACAGATGGCAGACAGCCTGCTGCCATGCCACCAGATGGCAGGCCTGCCGCCCCACCACCTGGCCCACTTTGGTGGCCTACCGTCCTATGGCCAGATGGCAGATCACCTCCCTAATTTTTTTTCATATTATATGTTTGAATTACATGATGCTTTTTATTTGCCGGGTTGGTTATATAAAAAACTTGAGCAACTTGCCTCGCGAGTACGAATAATTTATCTTTGTATCCTACACATTTGAGGTCCATAGTAGTGATGCCATACTTATCGACTTTTACACCCTGTGAGAGTTGTACCCAACGGCACCGAAAGAGAGGGATTTTGAAAATTATGTAGTCGAGCTCCTAAATATTTTATAGAAGCCCATAGTAGGAGTTTGGGGCAACGATATTGAACTGCTCATGAAATGTATCTATGCGAACACCTGAGTTCTACACTGTGCTCTTTCTATCCTGATCTATTGTACAAAATGTGTACCCATTAATGTCGTATCATTGTCATGTTACAATTGTAAATTTTGGCCATCTTGCCAACCATTGCAGTGTTTCACTTGACGACCTTCCAGTGAATTGTAACCTTAACCATTCGTTGAACTAATAGTTGTGCTATCCATGATCCAATACTCCGACCGGCATGGATTCTCTTGGCGTAGCATGCCCTTGTGCTCTTCAATATATGGGAACACTTTAGTCATATGTTGTAAAATCGTGAAATGGGCTTGAGTGTATATGCCTAGATCGGGAGTTATTACTTTCCTTTTGATGGTCCTGATACCCTCTAACCTCCCCTCATGATGAAATAGAGGCACACTTTATCGGTTTGACTTGAGCAATTTAATTGATGTGGAACTCAATGACCTCTTCAGTTGCATAACATTCAATGATGTTGCCCTCCGACCGAGATCAATTGCGTACATAGGATTTGAGAATTTCCATATACATCTTGAACGGGTACATATGATGTAGAAACATGGGGCTGCATATCTTTATCTCTTTCACAAAGTGGACAATGAGATGGACCATGACATCAAAAACTGACAGAGAAAAAAATATTTCAAGATGACATAGAGTCGTCACCACCTCGTTTTGCAGAGCATCTAGTCTATCATGATCGATGAACTTCTGAGCAATTACGTTAAAAAAATAACACAGCCTCTTGATTGTCACTCGAACCTTGTTTGGCAAAATAGTTCTAATTGCAACAGGAAGCAATTATGTCGTTAGCACATCACGGTTATGAGACTTCATGCCACTTAATTTCAAATCTTCTATGAAAACAAGTTTCTTCATGCTAGCGGAGTGACCAAACGGAACTTTTATACCATGCAAGCACTGACATGGTTTAGATCTCTTGGACTTAGACAGAGTGTAGCAAACTGGAGGAAGTACATGTGGCCTTTATTGGTCTCTATCGGTGCTAACTCGGTCCCGATGTTCATAACGACCAAGTCACACCATGCATTGACACCATCCTTTGTTTTGTCACGAATGTTCAGTAAGTGACCAATCAAATTATCACATACATTCTTTTCTACGTGCATGACATAGATGCAATTGTGAACTTCTAAGTGCTCCTAATGAGGTAAGTCCCAAAGTACTGATCTCTTCTTCCACATGTTCTTCTAACGGGTCATCAACTTATGTCCTTTTCCAAACACAACATCAATATCCTTGACCATATCGTACACCTCTTTTCCGCTAAAAGGCCTTGGTGCTGAGTCATCATCTTTATTTTCGTCAAATTATTTCTTCATCTTATGGTAAGGATGATACCTTGGAAGGAACCTATGGTGACACATATATACAGTTTTGAACGCGTTGTTCAATCACACACTCTTGGTATAATCTAACCAGTGCGGACGGGCTTTGGCTCCTTTCGTACTCAACCCTGACAGGTTACCAAGGGCAGAAAAATCATTGATAGTGTAGAACAACATGATGCGTAGAGTGAAATTATTTTGTTTGTCCGTATCCCATACCTGTACCCCTCCGTTTCATAGTGTCACAAGATCGTTCAATAATGGTGCTAGGTATGCATCAATATTGTTTCTAGATTGTCTTGGCCCTTGCATAAGTAGTGGCATCAAAATGTACTTCCGCTTCATACACAGCCAAGAAGAAAGGTTATACATGCATACATTCACGGGTCAGGTGCTATGCCGGCTACTCATGTTACCGAAAGGATTCATTCCATCTGTACTCAACTCAAACCTTATATTTCTTGGTTCCGCACCGAAGTCTGCAAACATTGTATCAGTGTTCCTCCACTAGGCAGAATAGGCAACGTGTCTTATCATTCCATCTTTCTTACACTCCTCCGAGTGCCAACGCAACAATCTTGTATCCTTTCAGTTCGCAAATAAACGCTTCAAACAGAGAATTACAGGCAAATATCACAACATCTTAGCAGGGGGTCCTTGCTTCACCTTGATGCCATCTCCGTATCGGAATCATTCTTACACTTGTATCGGGATGCTTTGCACATTGGACAAACATATAATTTTGTATACTCTTTACGGTAGAGGATACAATCATTCGGACATGCATGTATTCTTTCTACTTCCATTCCTAATGAAAAAAGAATCTTCTTGCCTTGATAGGTGGTTCTCGGCAATACATTTCCCTCGAAAAGAATAATCACTGGGAGACCTAATAATGCCATGAAATTCTTGTCGGACCAATCATTTCTTGCCTTCAATTTAGCAGTTCAAGAACAGATGACAACCTTGTAGACTGCGGCTTGTAGCTCGGAAACAAAGGTTTCTCTCAGTCCTCTATCAAGCCCTTGAATTTACCAAACTTTCTCTCATTATAGTTCCCTTCTGCATCACGTAGCATCTGATCTAAATTGTCATCATGCGACCTATCCTCATCGAAAGCACAGTCCACAATCAGCATATCGTTGTCTCCCTCGACGATGTTATAATTATCTTCCTGTATAATATTCTTCTCTTCACCGTGATTGGTCCAACATGTATACCCCTTTTTGAAACCCCTTCAAATCAAGTGAGCTTCAATCTATGATGAGTTGGTAAATATCTTCAGATTATCACAATCAATGCATAGATAGTACATATGTTCCATTCCCTTCTTCAACATATCCTGCTCGGTCGCTCTTCTAAAAGCAAACGTGCCATTAATGCACTCTTCACTCACATGGTTCTCAATGTACATCTAGCTTTGGTCCATCTACGCTATGCATGTAACAAATTAGTATCAAATTGGATTATCAATGCTACTATATAGCTAGCCATGGACAGATCTAACGTAGGGCATGGGTGTTCAGCTGTAAACCCAAAAAAATTTATAAAATACCAGGTATATAATAGGTATATTAGATGTATATACTATTAGTTGCGTTAAAACTATATTTTATGCTTGCAAATAAATTCAGCCCACACTCCCCATATCTCCCGCGCAGGTCATATAATACATTAGACCTATTTTCTTTCCACCTCAGCCCTCCTCACGCCCAAAGAGGTAAAGATATAAACAAAATCCTAACATTTGTTCTATTTATCATCATGTGGCTGTCTATGTGGAAGGTGGCTTCGGCCTTCGAGTAGCGAGCGGGTGGAGGTGCAGGCTAGAGGCGAGTGACAACCAGCAAACGCGGACGTGGTGCCATGATGTGATGACAATCATACATGAGGCGGCGCGTGGTGCAAGGTGAGCGTGTGGCAGCGCGGGCGAGCAGAGATGTGTCGTAGGCAAGCGGACAGTGGCACAACGAACATGGAGGTAGGGAGCGGGCAACAGGAAGGGAGCAGTGCGGTAGCCGGGAGGGAGCATGGCATTGGGAAGTGAGTAACACCTCCAACTTATTGTCATCGTCCTCTCTTAAGATCTAGGTGTGCTCCACCCCACTCCACTTGTTTACTTTCTTGGTCTGTTTACTCCATAGAAGGAACATACAATTTCCTCTTAGATGGACAGTTCTTACTGATGGGGAAATAGCAAAAAAAAGGCAAGATCAACAAGATATACAACTCTCATTTATCTCTATAATTTGTTGTTTAATTCATATAATTATGCTCGCCTTATGTTGCCCATTTCCTCATAAGAAATCATTAATTTCTATAATTTATGCATTTTTATTATATCTACATACACGTATCATTGTATTGGTCTTTTGGGGGGAGACGGTGCACTGTGGTATCGACGTATTCGAGCAACTTAGCTCCAAATTCGAACACCCATCCTAAAAATCCTGGGTTCGACACTGTAGCTAGCCAACCTAATACTTACACATAACTGACATTCACCTTATAATAAATTGTCCATATCTAAATTAAGCAGCTAGCTATGTGCTATTCATAAAAGCAATGTATATATCAAGTAAGAATATATTAAAGCAAACTAGAAGTAGTGACTCATTTTTAAATTGGGGCAAACTACCAATTAAGCTAGATCTAAATCTAGCTATCATCTCTCTTTATTACAAAGTGTATAATTAGAAGCAAATATGTACTAACCTCTAATCACCAAGAACAAATAGATCTATAAGAGTTAGATCTACAAGCGGTATGCTTTCACCAAACTCTCTAAAGCCGGCCGCCTCCTTCAATGCAGCACAATAAAGACAGATCTATCAGGACTCCACTGGCTAGCCATTTAATAACACGGCGTATCCCAAACACGTCCAATCGCGAACTGTCAGTGACATTGCACTATCATATACGGTTCTCATTAATAACCATATGTGATAATTCACAGACAGTTCTTAACAAGAACCATCTGTGATAATACGAGATTTCATAGACAGTTATTATTATGAACCATCTGTGATAATTACTAATCACAAATAGTTCGTATTAATAACTGTCTGTGAATAAAAATCACAAACGGTTCTAAAGTAGAATCGTCTGTGATAAATACGGTTCTAAAATTTAAATTATATGCATAAATACAAATTCAGTAATGACTAAGGAGTAAATATGTATTACTTAATTGCTTTTTACCGGTCAGTAATGTCATCATGTCATTATACCGAGACCATTTACATATATACAAGAGAGTAAATACAAATTCAACTGGTTGATTTTACATATATACGGCACCCAAACAACATCGTCAGTCGTTTCTTACAAAAGATAACAAAAAAGTAGAAACCTAACTACTTCGATGTTTTTTCTAGTGTCGGAGGTAGCATGCAATCTCCGTCTTCAAAACTTCGTAGGCGATGTGGTCGTCATCGGACGGTTCGGGATCATAAGCGAACGAAGCCCGAAATATGACCACCCACTAACGTGCTCGCTCAAGTGTCTCCCGAACACCCTCTGATTAAACAATCAAGTCGAATTGAGCCTATAGGCTCTCTTTCCTTTCTTGAGGGGTCTCGACAAGGTTGACTCAGTTGTCCGCCGCCTCGATTAAGCACTCCATGCAATGGCATGCCTCTTGGAGACACGCAACATCATTGTGAAGGACCATGTCGGTGGCGAGGTAAGCTCGCCGGAAGCAGGAGACCAACCGGAAGACGCGGTGGAGGAGAATGTCAAGACGGCGGAAGGTGACCTTCAACTGCTTTGGCAAATCATCAGACATAGAAGGGAAGACACTATTGGCACAGTGTCCTTCCGCAGCATCCGCCAGCATACGGTCGGCAAGGTGCTCATTCAGGATAGCTAGGTTGGCCATCAATGCTGGCAACAAGAAAGAATATTGAGCTATTTATTTGTGCTTGAGAGACAAGGAAGACAAGGAAGATAGCCGGTCGACGAGGTGCTCGCACAACATTAATTTTCGGTGGCGGACAATCATTTTTATGCAGCAAGGAATACATTCGGCTCGTGAGATGAAGAGACGCATCTAGGAGCTGAAACGATCGAAGACGTGCATTGGGAGATGAAGCATATCATAGATGGTTCCAACCACAAGACGTCTGTGATACATAACTACCACAAACAATTTTATATTAATGACCGTCTGTGAAATATTACATACGGTGATAATTAAAAACCATATGTGATATCTCAATTATCACAGACGGTTCATATTAATAATCATCTGTGAAATATCACAGACGGTTATTAACAACAACTGTATGTGATAGTAGGGTATTACAGATGGTACATGAAGCATGCTTGTAAAACTATCTGTGATAATTATAACATAGATGGTTCGAGAAAACCGTCTGTGATGAGACGTCTAATATATCTTTTTTATAGTAGTGGAGTGTATATACACACCACGGTGAGTTAAAAGCAAACATTAGATCCTTGAAAAAAACAAACATTAGGAATACTCGCAAGTGGCAACTTGGTTTAGGTAGTTTGAGATGCAAACCAAAGTTTAGCTAGTGGAGGCCGGACTGCATGGAACTTTTTTTGCGAATAATCCATTTTTTATTCGAAATTACAGAAATATACCCGCAAGAAAATTTTTACAAAAATAGGCTCCAGTCGCCCCATGGGGGGCGACTGAAGCTTTCCGCCGAACCGAGTAGCGACATGTAAGGAATATGGTGACGGCTGGGCGAATTATTACTGTCGCCCGAGCGTTAAGCGACTGAATTGTAGTCGCTGTACGGTTGGGAGACTGCAATTCAGTCGCCCAACGGAAGGGCGACAGGGGGGAAGCGTTAAGATAGCATACTCGGCCGCCGCTCACTGCTTTTTCACTCACTTGTTCTACGCACAGAGAAGAAAGGAGAGAAGAGAAAAGAAGAGGAGAGGAAGCAGGAGAAGAAAAGAAGAGGAAGGAGGGGAAGAAAAGGAGGGGGGAAGAAGAGAGGGAGAAGAGGAGAGGGAGAGGAGGACAGGGTAGTAGGAGGAGTGGAAGCTATTCCATCTATTTGGATCTAGGTATTTTTTGATTATGTTGTATTTGTAGTATTATTTATATGAAATGTTAGTTTTAGTACAAATTAGTGATGTAGAAATTTTAGTAAATTTTTAGTATGGAAATGTTAGTATATACATTTCAAAGGAAACATTTTGTAGTATAGAAATTTTAGCACAATTTATAGTATAGAAAGTTTAGTATTGTGCGATGTTATTTGACATGTCGCAAAATTGAAACATATATACATGCTGACATCATCAATGGCAGAAGCCACTACATTGAGAGTGTATTATGGTGCTGGAATCATTCGTGAAGGTCCGAATGGTGTAGATTTGAGCGATTTTCCGCAAGTCACTCTTGTACTTCCGGATGGCGAGAATGCTCAAATCGCAGATGTGCTACATTGGTTGACCCGATGTTTTTCATTAGACCCCGAGGTGTGCAGCGTCGTCGTGCAAGGCCTTTGGAGCCGGTCTCCCACGAACATCAGATGGGAGTTGAAGACATTGGTGCGCTCTGCTTCATGGAAGGGTTTTGTGCAAGGGTACCGGCGTCGTGGATACGAGTGTGTCCTGCTTGTGCAACCGTGCTCACTGCAAGCAGCTGCGCAAGCTCGTGCGTCCGCCGTTGCTCTGGGAGGTGCTAGCAGCTCGGGCGGGCCGCATGTTGGTGAAGATGATGAAGTTGGTCGTGATGAAGTCGATGCGGTACATGGAGGAGAGTTACAGCCGTCAAGCTGTAGAGAGGGAACTGAGCAAGCTGATGAAGGAGAGCATAATGAGTACATCGTGCAGCAGATGGACTCTGATGACCAGAGGGCATGGGATGAAGAGGCAGCTGTAGAGGACGACGACGAGGACAGTTCTGATGACGAAGAAGTTCCTATCCTGCAGGAATGGAACCGGTTTAATGCGGAGGGTGTTTTCGCACATGATGAGCATGAATCACCATGGGAGTATCATGAGACAGAGGTTCGGTTGCATGCTATGTTTGCTGACAAGAAATCGCTGCAGGATGCCATCAAGCTGTGGGCTCTTTCAATGCAGCGGACATTTCGCGTCGTCAAATCAAGCCAGGAGCAGTACACTGTGAAGTGCGAGCAGGCTGGTTGTGCTTGGAGGGTGCACGCACGTAGACCCAAGTATGAGACTCACTAGATTGTGCCCAAGGTGGAGCCGCACTCCTGCATTCTAAACACTGTGTTGGTGAGGCATCGTAACCTGACGTCTGGATTTATAGCCAATTTGATGTATGGGGAGATAGTGGAGAAAAAAATATGGAGGCCACACATATTGTGGTAGCTATCGAGAATAAATTCAAGTATAAGATTAGCTACGCGAAAGCGTGGCGTGCCAAGCAAAAGGCATTGGAAAAACGTTTTGGGACTTTCGAGGCGGCATATGACAACTTTCCTCGTATGCTTAAGGTCTTGCAGAAAAGCCCTGCACGAGAAGCCGTCCATAAGTCCACCAGGATATGCAGTGTTGCAGAGGCATTTTTTGCATTTGGTGCTAGCATTGAAGCATTCAGGCACATGCTACCAGTGATCTCAATTGACGGAACCTTCTTGACAGGCAAATACAAGAGGCAGATCCTGACGGCCATAGGCGTTGACGGTAACAATCAAATATTGCCGCTTGCCATTGCATTTGTTGAAAGTGAGAATTATGAGAGCTGGCTATGGTTTCTAAGACATGTCAGGGTTGGAGTTGTAGGCACTCGTCCTGGTGTGTGCGTAATCCATGATCGCCATGCCGGTATTATAAAGGCTATAAGAAAACTACAAGACGACCCCGAGAAGCCCTTTTCTTGGCCGGACATGAGGAACCGGTGGTGCAGTCATCACTTAGGGGCAAACTTTTTCAAGCAATTCCCGAAACAATCTTTAATGAAGCTATTCAAGAGGCTGGCTAGGCAGAACCAGCAGAGGAAATTTGATGCTTTGTGAGGATTATTGGATGAGCACACTAGGAAGAACACCCAAGAGAGAAGCACGGGGCCGATCACTCCTGGGGTGGCACAATCGGTTTGCTTGCCAGCAATCGATGAGCCTAACCCAAGTGGTCCAAGAAGGAGGAGCTCACGAAACATCAAGTGCTTCTCGCAGTGGATCGAGGGAGAACCATTGGAGAAGTGGTCGCTGTTGCACGACACGGATGGCGCAAGGTATGGCATAATGACAACTAACCTTGCCAAGGTATACAATTGGGTTCTCAGGGGCCTCCGTTCTCAACCCCTTGTCTCCATCGTGGAAGGTGTCCTTCACAGTACAATCCGCTACTTCAGGGAGAGGCACGCGAGTGCCGCACTTCATGCGGCCAATCCTCGAGCCCTGTATTCGTCCAAAATGACGGCGTACATGGAGGAGAAGTCACAAAAGGGTCAATTGCACACAGTTCAAGTCATGGGCAATAGGGAGCATCGTTTCAAAGTCATACTCCGTGATAGAGCTGGATTTGGGACGTCTCGTTCCCTTGTTACCCACGAGGTATGCCTTGGAGATCATGCAAATGAACCTAGTTGTACGTGCAACAAGCTAACCCTGTTACACAAGCCATGCTCTCATGTCCTCGCTGCATGCGGGACCGTGGGCATGGATCCTTCGAACTTCATGTCGGAATACTTCTTTAAGGAGAGGATACTGCAGGCTTGGTGTGGCGAGCTCCGGGGGTTCAGGGTGGTTGGAAACTTCGCCACCTTGGACATTGCAAGTAGGACCTGGGTTCCAGATGTTAATTTGCTAAAGGGTGGGAAGGGTCGGCGACAGAGCCGGCGTATTAGAAATGACATGGATGAATCTCAGGCTGGAACATCTGGTGCACGTTGTGGGCAATACGGTCAGGAGGGGCACACAGCTAGACGATGTAATGCATGTCCTGATCAGTAGTTATTTGAGACTACAGCTAAATTTCATGTACCATTTGTAAAACTTGCATGTTACATCCCTTTTCTATAATGTAGTTGGTGTTGTGCTGGTAGCTTAGTATTGGTCTGTTTACTTATTTACTAGATGTATTTGTTGTTCGTTAAAATGTGATACTTCGTGATAACAACCGCACGAAGATAACAACCAATCCATGACATGCTTAACAACATTGCACATTATTTCGAGATGACAACACAGGCCAGTTTTGCTTAGTGAGATGACAACACAGGGTAGTTTTGCTCAGTGAGATGACAAAAGAGGCCAGCTTTGCGCAGTGAGATGACAACACAGTCCAGCTTTGCTCAGTGAGATGACAAAAGAGGCCAGCTTTGCGCAATGAGATGACAACACAGGCCAGCTTAGCTCAGTGAGATGACAACACAGGGCAGCTTTGCTCAGTGAGATGACAAAAGATGCCAGCTTTCCGCAGTGACATGACAACACGGGGCAGCTTTGCTCAGTCACATGGCATGATGACGCAGCCTTTTTGTAGTGATATGGTAGAACGCCCAGCTTTACTCAGTGCTACGACCACGCAGACCAGCTTTACATGTTGGAGTAGAGAGAAAATGGACCTATAAATTGGTGTGTATTCCATTTCGCAGGTCACACTGCACTTTCAAACCCCACACTACACCGCGCTTCCTTCACCCCACCGGGATGGACAAAAAAACCAGAAGAAGCAATGGGACAAGATGGTGAAGGAATGGGAGGAGACCCGTGACCTAGCACGGTCAGCTGCCGCCCGTGATGAGAAAATAAGGGCTATACAGGCCCGGGTATAACAAGCCCAGCGTGCTAAAGGGTCAGCTCCCCGCAATGAGCGGCTGCGTAGCAACAACCCCATCCCGGACGTCCCCACCGAGCGTTCGCCGCAACTCCCACCTGAGGGGGGAGACACCCCCCTTTGTTGGTGCGGGAACACATGCAAGTTCTTCAAGTCTAAGCATCGCATCAGCCTAGGTATGCGTTACTGGGGTTGCGCAAACTACTCCAGTGACTACCCCAACCGCCGTTTTGACACCGCAACCTATCGGCAGCCGGTAACGACCACATGCACCATTTTCCCCTACCTTTTCTCCTTCACAGCACGCACTAACAATCTCTCCCCTGTATTGACAGTCTCCGGAGCCCCTATGTGGTTACCGCAAATGGATCGATCTTGAGATCCACCCTGCGGACCAATAGACCCTCGACTTCGATGAGTGGAATGTCACACGGGAGAAGGAGTTGCTGGAGGAGGAGCGCCACAAGAACGAGCACACCCTGCGTATACAACGCGAGACGCAAACTCATCTCGAAGCGTGCACGCGTAAGGAGTGGGAGGCTCGCGAGAGGGAGCACGAGAGAAAGAGGGAAATGACGGCTAAGGCAAAAGAGGCTACGGAGGAGTTCAACGCCGAGCTGGCAAGGAAGGGAAAGTGGCCCCGGTCCACACAATAGGTCGTACAAGCAGTTGGGTGGGTTAGTCGCATATCATGCTATATGTTATACATGTAATAAAAATGTACGCGGCATGTTACTCCCAACTGTATTATGAAGTTTATTTCTATTCGGATAAGCTTATTATCTCGTCTGTTCGCATTCAATGATTCAGATAGCAAGTCATTTAACAATATCAACATACCGGTTCTCTCCGTACACTAATTCTCAGTAACATCAAAATATCACTTACCACTATATATATCGATCGTTGTACGGTCAATCGTTCTTATAAAAAATTCTCAAAATTTTTTATGCACCTACAACATACAGTGAACATAAACTTTTATTACAACTATACCAGATTTTTTCCCAGTTTAAAACTACAAAATTGACAAAACTCTAAAAATCACGGGGGACTGGTAAAGTCGCCCGCCTATTGGGCGACTGCATTGCAAGTCGCCCACCCATTGGGCAACTGCGTTCAAGTCGCTCAATAGGAAGGCGATTGATGGCAGTCGCCCGAGAGTACAGCGACACAAATTCTGTCGATGTCTGGTTGGGCGATTAGCTCCAGTTGCCCAATGGTGGGGCGACTGGAATCTATTTTTGTAAAAAAAATTCCCGCGGGTATATTTCTGTAATTTCGAATAAAAATGGATTATCTGTACAACAATTTCGGACTGCATGCAGGTAAAAAGCATGCATGGCCTGGATCATTCAAACCCTAGTAAGTAGCTTGCACTGGCCTAGGAGAAATCAACGGATCGCCTGATAACCTAGCTTGTGTATATTAATACTCCATAATTACTATGCTTTGCATGCAGGTAATCATGCATGCATGACCGGGAGGGGAGAGAGATTAATGGCCCCACTCATTTCAGCTTCACCTTCTGGCTTTTGGCTTAATTTTTACTATTTATAAATTTTGTTTTTTCTGAACTTTTGGCTTTTTTGAGCTTTTTTCCGATTATTTTTTCCGTATTCGTTTGCGTTGTCCATGATGAGCTAGCATATTTTTTCTATTTCTAATTTTTTAATTTAATTACGCCAAATAAGCCACCTTCAGCTATAGTGAAATTTCAGCCGCTACAGTGTATTTTCAGCCATAAGCCACAGCTTTTCAGCCCAACCGAGCGGGGCCTAAGCTAGCAGGAAAAAGAACAACTAAGCTGGGTGAGTAGGGTAGGCAATCCCTCTAAAAACACTTGGATTGATTTGGGCAGCTTTTGTGGGAGTAGGCTCACTGAGGCATTTGATGTGAAGACTACGTAGACTACTGGCTTACACTTTCTGACTTTTTTTAGTATATTTGATGTTGTATTTACAAAAATGATCGTATACATAGCGTATTGATAAAAATGATGTTTTTACCTTCCAGTGCCGAACGGCAGTGCGCGCGGACCGACGTGTAGCCCACACGCACTGCCGTTCGACCACCGGATGGCAAAAATAGTATTTTTGTCAATACACTAGATATACAACTATTTTTATAAATATAGTGTCAAACAGTGCCAAATATGCTAAAAAGTCACATTCTCGTCACCCGTAGGCCATAGCTGTTGAGTGTATACAAAATGATCTGTTCACACAACTGTAGCCTTTTCTTCAAATTCGATCCCTGGATGTTTATTTTTGCAAATCTATCATCTTCCCGAGCTCGACGTCCCCACGCTACAGAAGCTCGATAGGTGCTACCTCGCTACAGGAGCTCAGCAACACTGCTGCCCAGCCCCACAAAAGCAACAGGTGGTTAGCATTAATTTGGACTAACACTAATTAAAAATAATTAATACTAATTAAATATGATTAGCACTGATTAAATAGAAACACTAAGTAAAAAGTACTAACTGAGTTTAAAGAGGAGGCTAGATAAAAAAAACAGTGCTATTTTGCTATTTCTGTGAATGGTTCATTAGAAAAAAAACCTCGTACTAGTACCACTAGCTACTACTTAGCCTTAGGCCCTAGCACTGTCACAGCCTAACTAAGTCTATGCCGCATTTTCTTATCACTCGTGCTCACTTTTTTCTTCTCTACGAAAGACAGCGAAGCACAATATGAGAAGGTAATTGATTTTATTATGATAAACTATTATTGTTTTAGAGAAGTGTAAATTTAGAATTTACAAATTTACAAATCTTTTAGACAGTTTGCAGAAATAGATGATTTTAGAAAATTTAAGTCATGTGATGATTTGGTGACCTAGATCAGTGGTTATAGATTACATAAGACATATTATTGCTAATGTAGGTCAAATTGTGACAAATTATGTTCAGAAATGATTTCTTTGTTTTTAGATATGCAGAGTCGCTTGGAGTCAACCATAGTTAACAACGAGGAGGATGTCTACAATCATGGAGCAACCGAGACCCAGAAGATCAAGAATGCTGGATGAGATGGATGAGCTTAAGCATGACACAAGAAAGATGAAAAATGCTGAAGAAAAGTTCAAGCGATGGGTTGCACCATGTGGCTTAGTCGGTCCAAGTGAGGCTTGGTGCAGTGGAATCAGAATAGGAGAGACTCATCGACGCATGGTAAGCTGGTAGTGCATCTACACATGGCAAACATGACGATTGCTTGCAATGGAAGGAGATGACTGGGTTAAGAAAGTGTATTTTGGTAATTTGACCAAAATATTGAAAACTACCTTGGAGTAAAACCGCAGCGCTTGGAAGAGTGGTTTAGATCAAAGAGAAACTAAAAATATCAAGTTGGATTAAAGCTAAAGACTTAGCGGATTCGGGCTTATGTACTTTTAAAAATATGCATAAATGTAGTGTGTGAGTTAAAACTTGTGTGTGTGGTGTTATCGGGTTTCCCCATATGAACTAAGTGGATATTATCCACTAAGGGTTGGATGGGGTTAGCTAGTTTATCTATTTAACTGGTGACTTGTAGTTAACTATCCAACCATCATATCTGGAGATCAAGTGTTCATAAGTTCTAGGGTTAGTGTTTGAGATAAGTTGAGTGTTGTGATGTGCTCTCTTGTCATCCAAGTGGAGTGGCTATAAAACATTCATCCTCAAGTAGTAATACACCAATCTTTATTTATCTCCATAAATCCCTCGTTGTGTTGGTTGATTTTCTCTTGATTTGATTGGTTTTTCCTCCTCCTCCTCTCTCTCCCCTTCTTGATTTTGTTGTGACAAGGATGTGTAAGAGATAAAGATAATCTCTGAAAATCAATCCACATCCATCTAGGCACTTTTGGGGTTGAAATTGTTGTAGCACCGATATTTTTTGAAATTTTGGGTTCTTGACTTTCATAGCTATTGGAGTGGAGAATTGGTGAATACTTGAAAAAAAATAAAGGTACCACTCACCCCCCCTCTGTTGTCATACCAGTCCTACAGACATTCATCAGTCATGCATCCTTACTTGGGTGGCAAAAAGCTCGAGGCTTGCGAGCCAGCTCAGCTTGTTTAAGGCTCGGCTCGACTTGTGGCATAAATAAGCCAAGTCAGGGTTTCAGCTCGACCGCGTAACGAGCCAAGCCCTAGCTGGCTTGCAAACCGTTTGTAGGCTTGACAGGCTCGGTCGGCCTAGAGGCGAGTGTGTAAGGCTGGCAAAAAAGCTCAAAGCTTGCGAGTTGCTCGAACTCGGCTCGTTATGAGCTCGACTCGAGCTTGGCTCGTAAAATTAATGAGCTGAGCCAAGTCGCCTACCCAGCTCAGTAGCTTAACGAGCCGAGCTTGAGCTCATTAAGGCTCAGTAACTAAATACTCATGGGCTTTTGCGTGCAGCGTATTGGTGATTTACTTTTCTCGAAGCCCAGCCCTACTGAGCGCATTGGACTATATAGTTTAGACTAAATGGGAATTGCAACAAAAGCAAAAAATTGGAATTCATAAATATTCTATTTGTAAGACTTAAACATGACACTAAACTAACCATTTGTTTTAAAGGACACCACTGAACTAACTTAGAAGAAAAAAAATCAAACTCATGAGCATGTTGGAACATACTAAGCTCAAAAGTGTGAGCACATTACAATTTTCTCCTGAATATACTAAGTATGTGTATATGTTACAACAACATGCCGTCATATCAACACTACGTAGAAAATAAAGTTCTACTGGTTCTTGGTTTAAATAGCTAACTACTCTCTTTCCCCCTAGTTCTAAATTTCTACAGCAGCGTAACAACATGCCTCTCTTACCTATTCTCCTGAACTGAACATATGTGGCTCATGAACTGCTCACGAGAAACTCGAGCTTTTTATCGAGCCGAGCTACTTTTTTAGATGAGTTTGCATGATCCGAGCTGAGCCGATAGCCAGCCCTACACGTATGGAATGCGGCTTCCATGTTCCCTTTTTCCTGTCCCCATCATGTTCTCGTCGACGTGGCACCCATCCAGGATCACGGCAACTAATTACTGATCAATCAATAACAACAGGTAGTGGGTGAGCACGTAGGCGATGGTGGATCCGTAGAAGAGCAGGACGCTGACGACGAGCGTGGAGAGCGTGAATGTGGCGCCGACGGCGAGCAGGATGTTGCAGGAGAGGAGGCCGAACTTGAGCTGGATGGCATCCACCATGGACAACAACAGGAAGAAGGTGCCCATGATAGAGCAACCCGTCGCCAACAGCATAATCGGTTGTGCAAACCATAACACGGCTTGTCGTCGCTCCCTCGGCCCTGTCGTAGCCACGTCGGCATCTCCTCATAGTCGTTGGACAGCGGGGGCTTCTGCTTGCTGTCAACATAGAAGTCGTCAGTCGCTAGGAGGGTGACGGCCAGCTTCATGCCCTGTGCCACCAGGTTGGACAGGAGGTAAAAGTCGAAGGAGAAGATCTCGAACAGGAAGAAGTTACGGGTGATGTCATCATCGGTGACGCAGCTAGGAGGGATGGAGGACGATGGGGTGATGGTGCCGGTGATGCCGATGAAGATGGCGACGTTGAAGAAGGTGTTGACAAACACGATGCTCTCCAACGCCTTCCTCAACCGTGGAGTAAAGGATCAGATTCGGGCCGGTTTGGCTGGGTAGGAAGAGAAGAGGAAGAAAGGGGAGAAAAGGGGAGAAGAAGAGGAGAGCAGAAGAGAAAATGGCAAAGTAGATAATTCGCATGCTTTCTCTCTCCCTTCTGACCCGGAAATAATAAAATAGTCACCTCAATGTTCTACGGCAAAATTACACGTCTTTACAGTATGTTCTGATGAAACCACGTTTTTTGGATGTCCATTAACAAATGACGTAAATTTACAGTGCCTTGTAGCCAATTTTCCGTACGTATAAATAGGCTGTCTTGCTTGTGTATGGTATATTCATTCATGCGGCTGGTTTGTGCATGCAATGCCATTGCAAACTGCAGCTGCATGGAGGCAAAGCAAAAGCCATTTTGGCCATGTTTTTAAGCGGCTTTTGGCTTTTCTACAATCACTAGCTTTTAAATGAAGTGTCTTTTTAAGATAGGGTCTACTAGTTAATTGTAGTACATACTGTAGCGACTTCATTTATATCAGCAAAGCCTCACGTGAATTTCAGTTACTCTGTAATCTCTCACACGAACAGTCAAAAGTCACAAGTCGCAGTCAAAAGCCACAAGCCGCAGCCACAAAAGAACAGGCCCTTTGTCTCGTACTCCCAGTCCCAACTCGTACTTGTTGTTAGTCTGACTGACTCCACCCAGACGCATGCACAAGAAATCACCCGCCCGCGCGCGCTGCACGGGCACTGCAGCCTGACGCCCAGGCATAAGGCCCTACTCGGTTGGGCTGAAAAGCTGTGGCTTATGGCTGAAAATGAACTGTAGATGGCTGAAATTTCACTGCAACTGAAGGTGGCTTATTTGGCATGCTTAAATTTAAAAAAATTAAAATAGAATAAAAATATGCTAGCTCATCTTGGACAACACAAACGAATACAGGGAAAAAAGAACCGGCAAAAAAGCTCAAAAAAGCAAAAAATCAGAAAAAGACGAAATTTATGAATAGTGAAAAATAAGCCAGAAGCTGAAGCTGAAAAGAGCGGGTCCTAAACCGATATGCTGCTTGAAGGACCACTTTGTTTTTTGTCGACGAAAAGGATCACAAAATAAGTCAGGTTTCTTCATGATAAAAAATTGTTTTATGGTCTCTGTATTATATATGTTGATCTTCTTTCATATTGAGCAAGCAAATCAAGATTACTAGCGGAACAAAAATAATAATGAGGTAACAAATGAAAATGCTCGTGGAAGAATTAAGACATTTAGTGAAACAAATCAAAACTACCCGTAGAACAAACGAAAAATATCGATGGAAGTGGAACAAATCAAGGCAATTAGTCAAACGATAAAAAAATATTTGTTCTACAAGCTAGATTTTCAAAACAAATAATAAAAGCAAAAGAAGAATAATAAGGAATGCCTGAATTCTTCTTCTCCTCCTTTTATTGAGAGGAAGGAATGCCTCATGCCTGCATTCAACAGCAAAAACCTGGTCTACACGTGGGCCAAGATGCCCAGAACGCAAGCTAGGATGATTCCGGGCACAACCCGCTCCACCAACGGGCCATGCATCCGTTAATTTCTCCGCGACCAACGGGTCAAGAACACCTGTCTCGTCTCGTTCTCACAACCCCGCCCCCTCGCGCGGCCGATGAGGTAGGAAGGCCAGCACGCCGCTAACCCTCGTCACGCTTCCTCGGCCCAACGCAGCCCGGCGCCATCGAGCCCACCGCCACGGCACATCCTACACACGGGCTGAGCCGCCCACGCGCTCGGCGCCATATCTTCATCTCGGCTGCCGGCCAACTTTGCACGCGCGCCCTCTCGCCACTCGCAGGCCGCGCGCCCGTTGTGCTGTGGCCGTGACGGTTCGCTCGCCGCGAGTGTATGGGCTGTATGGCAGACCGGAACACCACGGTCCGCCGGTGGAGACTGCACAGGGAACAACCGCGCTGCAGGGATCCTACCGTGTTGTCTCTAGCTGTTTTTGGGGCTGCTAATGAGTTTGGGTCTATTAAGTTTTAGACTAGACTGATCTAAAATTATAAATAGACTAGATAAAATTTAGACTCTTCTTTATCGGGCTAGACTTGGGTTAGATTGGATCAGACCGTGGGCTTTATCCTTTTTTACTAATTACTACCTGGGCAAGCCGGACGACAACGCTGCGCTCACCAAGGTCACAGAAATGATGCGCACATAGGGAGATCTTTGCTGACTTGTTCTTCATCTGACGTGAGCCTCTCAATTGCAACCAGGGAGACGAGCCCCTTCTCCTCAAGTTTATCTTCGAAAAGGCTGGAGAGATGTCCACGAAAGCTATACACATGAAGCATGAAGACTACCAAGGCTAGGGAGTTCTCATGCATGACAAGGACCTTCATGTGGAGATCAAGCTGAGGCTAAAGCAACACGAGACAGACAACCAAACCTTGATGAGGCGGAGGTCATCAAGAAGACGGAAGAAAAATTCAACGATGTCCTAGTGGGCAGGGTCTTGGTGGAGTTTGACAAGTCCTTGCTGGCAAAAGAGGACATCGTAAGTAAGATGATACCAATTGGCAATACCCTGTCCGAGTACATGCTCTACCTTCTCGTTAAGCAGTCAGACGTGCTGTTTGTGATAGCAGTCTTCAGATTGCAACGCTACTCGAACATCTACGTGGAGGCGCAGTGGTTCTTTGGGTTGGAGGCTGTGTGGGACCCAAACCACGCCGAAGCTTGGAGGATGCTGTTGAGCGTCAACACCTCCAAGAAGCCATCAGAGGTAAAGGGCGACCGAATCAAGTTTGTGTTGTTCGACGCCTGCATCCTGGCTAAGGTGCTCAGAGCGTGGTGAGGAGGAGGGAGAGGAGCACGAGGAGTGTGGTGGCGAGTGGGCAGTGGCGCGGCGTTAGGATGGCGAGCAGGAGTGGTGGCGACAGCGGCAATGCATGTGGGGCTTGGCATTGGACACGGGGGATGTCGCTGTTGCTGGTGGCGACGGACATTGGGGGTTCTTTATTTGGGCTCTATTAGAGTTTATGCAATTGAGTTGTGGTCTGGATCAAGGCCTAGTCCTTTATTTGGGTTTAAATTTAATTTAGGCTTCTCTGTGTTGGACCAGGCTTGCATTGAATCAAAGGAAAACAATTTTTGTCTTGGACTAGGCTAGTGTTGGGCTTCAGCCCATTAGCACCCCTGGCTATTTTTGAGAGTGTAATGATATTTGTTTGCCTGATTGGTCAGGTCTCGCTCGAAACAAGAGTGTGCAATGCGAAATTGGGCCTAATAAACCAATAGTTAAAAATGTGTTTACCTTGAGCCGAGGTACGATAAAATGGCTCGAGAGTGTTTTATGGCTCCGCTCTAAATGGTTTCATATTTTGGCTTTCAGAAGGATAGAACTCACTTAGAACACGCTGACTTCTTAATTTCAGTTTTTTTAGTTTTTTCTTTTATTTCTTTGTATTATCTGTGATGATATATATTGGATTTTGTTTTCAGTTTTTTTTACTTTTATATTTTTTAATTTTGAAAAAATAACAATTATTACGGTGTATTTATAGTTAAAAGCTAATAGTCAAAACCATATGGCAGAGTTTTAAGTCGTTGGAGCGGGTCTTTATCTCATGTGAGGGTACTCTCCACGGCCGTCTGATATGACGAGGATATTCCCAAGCCCGAATTCCTTGCGTAAAATTTTCTTTCTTTTTCGTCGCAAAAAATTTTCTTTCTTTCGGTTGTGCACAGCTCAACTCCGATTGTCCATACTGTACTGTTGCTCGACATGTGGGAGTGGACCCGATGCATTGACCTCAGCTGCTGCCAATGGCGAAGCGAACCCAGTAAAGTAAGTTGTAAACACCTCGTTCTAGAAACACGCCATTAATCACCCCGCCGCTCGACGTGCCAACCGCTAGCTCCAACCTTTCCCCCCCCGTCCCGCATCGGTCCAACCCACAACGGTACACAACAATGGCATGCGGGACCCAACACGTACCAGCCTTTCCTGGCCCACATGTCATGCGAAATTCCGGTGAACTTTCTTCTAGCCCGGAAAGAGAGAGCAGCCGTCGCTGCTACGCGTGTGACCTGAGGCTACCAGGAACTTTCACAACGTCCCTGACTGGTGGGCTACAAGCCACGTTGGACTTTTGTTGGCCCACCTACCAGTCAGTGTTTCGTACTGTAGTTAGTAACTTAAATAATATTCTTTCGTACGCGGAGCCTTTCCGTGTGAGAGCGAGCAGCTCGAGTGCCAACCAGATGCCTACACAAACCACGCACTCACTCACGCTGGTCGTGCGTCTCTACCTCGTCCTCGTCGTCTCCGCCTCCGCGCCGCGGCAAAGCTCCATGGCCGCCGGCGTGCTGGCCACCGTTAGGTGGGCCACCGCGTGCTCGGCGCTGCTCAACGCCGCCGCCGCCTGCACCGGCGCCGCCGTCGCGGCCTTCGCCCTACGGCGCCGCTGCGGCGCGCTCGGCCCCGCCGTCGCCGCCGCGTCCGCTGCCTCGGCGGCGAGGCTCCTCGCCTCCACCGTGGCGGGGTTCGCGCAGGGCGCCGCGGCGGCCACGATTGCCGCCGGCGCCATCGGGGCACACGTCGACAGCGAGCGCGACCTCCGCCACCTCTCGCGGGTAAGTTCTGAAGAGTAACGCACTCTTGTGTTCGAGCTAGTTACTAATCCTTTGCAAATCAATGCCTAAAATGTGAAACATTTAATCGTTGAAAAATGGGTTGGGAAGCTACGCTATCTGTAGCTCGGGGTTAACGATAATAGCCACATCCATGGCCAAATTGGAGCGGAACTACGCTCAAAAGAGCAATTTTGTATCGCTAATTGGGTTTCCATGCGGGCCCGGGAAGTGGCGATCGCGCTGGATTCCGCGGCATTGGTGGTTCCGGACCGTGGGTCCCTGTGCTGGGCTTTCGTGGCGCGGGAAGCTTGCAAGTTGCAACCATGAGAGAAGGGTATTCTGAATCAATTGAACGATTCTGTCGTTGTAAAAAGCATGGCAGTGAGTTTGTCTCAGTAGTTTTACTACCTTATATCAGTATTCGGGTCAATGACAGTACTACTTTCAAGTGAGAGATTTATTGCTGATAGTTTGGCTAGCCCTTTGCAGTGTTAACACAAGGGAATTTTTATGGTAAATTCTACTGGTAGTAAGGGGTGGTAGTAGAAAAAATCTGACCATTGATTTCAAGGGGTGGTATAGAATTTTTGCTCTAAAATGTTCTCCACGGGCATTATGGAATTTTGGATTAAACTAAACTAACCCCCAACAACCAACATGTTTTCTACACGGCCGCCTCCTGCACGACGCCTCTCATACACTGCCGCCGCCACTCACACGCCCTACACCACTCACAAGCTCGCACCCCACTGCCTGTGCTGACGGAATTCGTCAATTTCTATTTGATTCAAGCAAACATTAAGTTGTGTTGCATACGCATAACCTATTGGCAAAATTCAATTGTATCCTACGATCTAGTTAAAATATGGAACTTAGATTCTTCACAATCCTATAATCCTTGACATTGTGGAGCTTCGATCTACTACCTTTGATCACCTCGTTGCCGCTGTATATTCGAGGATGGGGCTTGCGGACAGCGTCATTGACGGCGTGGTTGGGCGAGCGCACAAAAATTTGGCCGCAGGTTAGGGCTGTGGAGTCTGTGTGAGGAATTACATTTACTAATTTGTATAATCTTGTTTAGTTACAATTTTACCCTTAAAAGGTTGTTACTTCCACATACCTGGTGGTGTAGTATAGCCAGTTCTAATTAATCCGTTCCGTTGGATTGAAAACAATGAACGGTCCATATTAATTGTTGGGTGCTGTAAAAGAGCTCTTAACACAATTCACATCTGACTTGGATTTCAGATGCTTGTAGTAATTTCTGACCAGAGGTTATTCCTTTTTGTGGACAGCTGAGGTACAAGAGATGGCTTTGGTGGACAAGGTTCGGAATGGTCATTACAATGCTGCAATTTGTATTGGCACTTTATTTGATGTGTATTATTATGAAGGATTTCTCAGCTGGAGGGTCCTCAAAGCAGTGCTTTTCAGGTACGTGCACAATGTTGTAGATAGACCATGAGGATGTTTGTTGAGATTGATTATTATTTTGACACCATATATATGACTTGAAGACTTCTGCACAACAGTGTCTTTTACTACACTAATTTGGCATAATTGAAAGGAAACTGATGCTGAATTTTCCACAAAGTACAAAGAACTTAGTTTTTATTTACTCTATCCATGTCCGTTGTGCTTAAATTATCTGAATTATCAAAGAGCGAAGCTGTTATATAACTTAGTTTTTTTATTTACTCTATCCCTGTCCTTCATGCTTAAACTATCTGTATTATCAAATAGCGAATCTGATATGTTTAACAAAAGTCCGTCTTTAATTATTCAGTTTGTTAGATGCAGGTTTGGGAATTCCTATATTATAGTGCTAATCACTGAGTCATGTTATGCGAATTTTATCAGGACAGGAACAAGATAATAGTGACTGGAAGCACATCTTGTTAATAAGTTTTCTTGTCATCATGTGGGTGGCAACTGTAGTTCAGTGCGCTACAGGTTGTGATGTATTAAGATGGAGGTCATTTTATGCATCCCATGATATTGCGTGGAGGGCTCATTACAGGGAGGTGTTTGATCATGGCATACGTGAGGTTTTATGCTGTCTAGGGAGGGTTAAGTATTCGTAAGTTTCTCTCTGGTGCTCAGTGGTATACCCTAGCTGCACTGATATTTGAACAATCAGCAACTTTGATATTCACCTTTCTAGGAGTGTATTGGAAGATGACGATATATGTGTTGTGGCAAAATTATTGGGTGATCTTATGGCTTATCGTGCATCTGGAACTGGTCATCTTGAGCTCATAGCAGGTTGGTTTTCTCTTTACCTTGTGATTCAAAGCTCAGTTCTGTAAAATATTGGTGATTATTTGTCAATTTATCTTGGCCTCCTAATGGGTAAAGGCACGGGGTATGCTTCGGTACACCTCTTTAAAAAAAAGTTTATGAATCTTAAAACAAAGTAGTTTATATTAGATGGTGGCAAATATGCATAACCTAAAAAAATCAAATCGTAGATTTTCCCTACAAATATAGCTGAGCTTGGTGTGCCCGCTATATTGCCGATATCTACTATTCCGCTATAAAAACACTTAGCCGCTACGCTCCTGATACACACTATTTAAAACAATGCCCCTACCTAATATAGTCTATATCCATATATAATCTTCAATTTGATTTATTTTTTGTAGGTTGGTACATATTTGCTGTCTTCTAATATTAACTACTTTGCTTTTAAGATCCGTAACCTTTTTCTAAAAGAGGTCTACTGAAGCAAACCCCGTAAAAGCACATAATATCCATTTGGCTAAGGTAGCAGCTGTTATGAATATTGTGTGTATTGATATGAGACCCAAAGGGCCATATATATAGGAGAGTACAAGGGGATATGCCATATAGAGATAAGGCATATATGGAATAGAATACAAACTCTATCTCTAATACCCTTATCTCTAATACCCTTAACACCCCCCTCAAATGCAAGGCGTATGCAATAGCATTGCATATGCAATAGCATTGCATTTGAAAAGGATTAATACTAAAACAAGAAAAATCCGAAGTCCGAGTCTTGATGATGTCGTCGTTGCGTGCAGTTTTTGAATAAACTGTCAAATCAAGCCGAAGAGGAATAGATAGATGCATAACGGCGCAGATCGAGGCCCAAGAGGCGGTGGCGCAGTGCACAGAGGACGCGCGGCGGCCTTTAAAGCTCGGGGCGACGGCTAGAGAAGCGGCGGCATCATAACGACTTCTACGATCTGCACGCGGCTCAGAGAGTAGAGCGGCGGCTGCTGCCATGCAAAAGAAAAATTCCTACACTTCTATGACTGACAATAAATTTGTGGACTCGCACGACTTGGACGAACTAAAAATTAAAGACTACGGATTTTAGAGGGATGCAACGAAAGACTAAGACTGACTCAATACTAGCAGCGGAAAAAAATTCCTTTTCCTCAAAAACACCCCTCACCCCATCTCTTCCCACCGGTCCCACTCCCCTCCTCACTCTTCACGCGGCTCACGCCTCCTCCCTCACTCCCGTCGCCTCCCAGCTTCTCTCCCTCGCCCTCCCTCCCATCTCGCGACGGAAGAAGGCGGCGGCGCGGGCGCGGCGGCCGGGAGACGGCGTCCGAAGGCGGCGGCGCGGGCGCGAAGGCACGGGAGGCGGCGGCCGTTAGGCAGCAATGGCCGAAGGAGGCCAGTGACGCGATGGAGAGCGGCGGATCCGGGCAGTGGAGTCGCGCGGCGGATCCGAGGCGACGGCAGCGCGGCGGCCTGCGTGGAGAGTCGAGCCGACTGACGGCCGGATCTGGGCAGCGGCAGCTGGAGCGGCCGAGGCCAGGCAGCGGCCAGCAAGCTGGCGACGAGGAGGCGGCGGGTCGACGCAGATCAGCATGGAGAGGCCGGATCCGGCCCGGAGGCGGCCGGATCCGGACTTGGCGGCATCGGAGACGCCGGATCTGAGCGGCGACGAACGAGCGGCGGCCGGATCCAACGCGAAGGCGACCGACGGCATCTCGAGACGACCCGAGCGGCGGCGGCGGCGCAAGACAGCGGCCGTGCGGCGACCGGATCCGGCGTGGAGGCGGCCATCTGCACGGCGACGAGCGCCGTGGGGGAGCCGGACCGTCGGCATCGGCCAGGAGGCGGCGGACGGCGTTGGCGCGCAGCGACGAGGAAGCTGACGGACCCGGCAACGACGGCGAACCGGAGACGAGGAGGCGGCGGGTCGGCGCAGCCCAACAAGGTGGCCGCCCCCCGGAGAGGAGATCGATCCTCCCGGGGGCAGCAGCAACAACGGAAGAGGATCGAGAGCTAGAAGGCAACGGTGGCGGCTACAGTAAACCCTAACCCTAACCTTTGCTCTGATACCATGTTATGAATATTGTGTGTATTGATATGAGACCCAAAGGACCATATATATAGGAGAGTACAAGGGGATATGCCATATAGAGATAAGGCATATATGGAATAGAATACAAACTCTATCTCTAATACCCTTAACATACTTAAGTCGGTAGTCAGCTCAAAATGTCAACAAGTTGTCCTTGTTGTGGTTGATCTGTTCTGCTATATCGTGAGCCTTTTGAACAATATCTGTGTGAACTTCATTGAAACTTTGTTATTTGATCTGACTATTAAAAGATAAACAAGGATAATAGTTTGATGATGTGCTTTCATGATACTATTATTCAGCACTAATATCTGTGTCTCAAATGTTTCTTCTTCAGGGCTTTCATTATTGCAGAAATCTAAGTTGTCCACAGTCAATTCAAAAAAACAAGTGGAGGCTCCTCAGGATCTCATTCAAGAGGCTATTCTCTTTCATCCATTTGCTGAAGCTGCCTATACAGTTATTCTCTGCATCCTTCACTTCGTCCCATTTCAGTGGTTTCCAGTATATTTTTGACATGTTCTCCTTGCAGGGCCCGCTGCTTGATTTTGGAAGGAATCCTCTTATGTTTCCCTGTGTTTGGCTCAATAGGCAAGGTGTTTTGACTCCATGGACTCGTTGCAGGTAAATTTTATGAGCCTTCTCAAGAAACATTGACATCAAAAATTAGATTATGTTGTGTAGCAATGACTTAGGGATTGGGGTGGTTTTTTTAATAGTGCCTGCTGTATCTGTAACATTTAGATAATTCATGCTGGCTGAATCTGGTGCCTGTTCATTATTTGAGGCAAAAAATAAGAACATCGAGTAGTGTTGTTTGGTGGTGAGTCATAGACATGGCTCATATGAGTTGTTGCATTTCGATCCACTATGAATTGGTCTCCTTTTGAGAAATGGTTGCTCTGAATTTGAACCTACTAATTCCCTTCAAGTCATTTGAAACATTTAAGTTAATCAATTTTATTTCTTCTTCAAACACAATCTCTTAAATATGAGGTGTTGCAGTTTCTCCCTTGGGTTCAAAAGTAAAATGGTGGATAAAAAAAAACAAAGAATTGCATTTGCATCCTGACCAATAAAATGAGGCTCCAAAACATGTTTAGTGTTTATGAGATGTCTGTTCTTTCTTTGTTGCGTGGTACTTAATCATGATTACAGAACTTTATTTCCGCAGGCGACCAATCCTTGAAGGTGATAATTGGTGGAGAGGGCATGCAGCTGCTTTCCTAAAATATGTCAATATGGCCCCAGAAGTCCTTCGAAAAGGTCGTGTTAGCCAGGTAAATTAGCACATCCACTACATCAACTTCTATTTACAGTTTTGTGTGACCAACTAAGGTCTCTTCTTTTCTGTTTGCAGAAAAAACGTGAGGCTGCCTATTTTGTTGTCGTCCTACATGGTTTGAACACAGTAGTCATTGCCATACGTGGAACTGAGACTCTAGAAGATGTTATAACTGATGGCTTGTGTAGGGAATGCCCTCTTACCAGGGATGACTTGGATGGGCTGATCAAGTAACACTCTCTACCTTACCCTTATTTCTTACACTGACATTAATCACGAGTAAAATATAGATTTCTTTTAGAATATAAGGCATATATATGAATGACCTTTATTATTCATATCATCAGACAGCTACTTATGCATTAATTATTCGGAACCAGTCCCCACCACTATTAGGCTGCAAAGATTGAGTCTGGAAAATATTCGCGTTCACTATAGCATCGATGATCACTCTGAACTCAATTATGAATTCGGACTCTTCATTTGCCTGATAAAATGATTTGTTCTATTGCAGTTCTGATCAGTTGTCCCCTCAAGTGAAGGATGTTGTCCTCTCGTCTTTTCCACACCATGGACATGCAGGAATTGTTGAATCAGCTCGAGAATTGTACGCAAAACTTGAAGGGCAGTCCATTCATCAAGGTTAACGTGGCACCAAATGCAAATTTATTGTTCTAGTTAATATGTGCACAATAGGCCAGATTCTAGTATGCAATTGATTTATTTTTTATTTATTAAAATAAGAACACTTCAATTACTGCAATAAATGATTTATTGTTTTCTATTTATAATCTTTATCACTCTTGCTCATTATTCTTTGACAAATTGCTTGAGAACACCATGCTATTAACTGCTTCCATCGAACTACCTGCAGATAAGTCAGAAGCAGTGACAGCTGGATTCTTATCTTCTCTGCTTGGGGCTGGAGGTGAGTGCCATGGATACAATATTGAAATCGTTGGACATTCTTTAGGAGGTGCTGTAGCTGCACTTCTTGGTATTAGGGTAAGTTTGGTTATTTCAATGTACAGGGGAATTTATTTCATGTCAATTGATTATGTTGAATTGTCAGTTTTAATTTCAAAGCTTGACTGAATTATTTTGTGTTTCACTTTTCGCAAATGTGGACATGTGCCATGGGGTACGAAAATATTTCTGTATTATTTATTACTTTTTATGTTTCTTACAATTGTTAAAGGTTGAGTTCACCTTGTAGCTGTTTGGTTTCTGGGATCAGCCCACCGTTGGTAGGATGCTTTCGGATTCAGTGTTCAGATGAGGTGACCAAAATCACTGAATGCAGGGATCCTGGATAAGGTGATGCGCCAACAGGAGAATTTTGAAGGGATCTTGCATGGTATTCTCCATCCAATTTTTTGGGACAACACAACATTAGGCCGCACCTTGCAAGATGGAGTCATTAGATAAACCGGCAAATAACCCTTTCTAATTATTGGATCTTAATAGCCCCTTAGTTTGTATCACTGAGTAAAGAATACATGGAAAGCTTGGCACTTGAACAAGAAATGGAGCATTAAAATGCTAAAGGTGTTCAGGAATGCATAGTTTTGTTGGTGTGATGGAGTTTATTTGGGTGTCAGAGCTTAGGTTAAAATCCTAACCTCGATCTACTTCTGCTGCTGCTGCCTCCGGGAGGATCGATCTCTTCTCTTGGGGGCGGCCATCTCGTTGGGCTCCGCTGACCGGCCGCTGCCTCGTCTTCGGACACCGCTCGACAACGATGACGTCGCCGCACCTTCTTCGTGTCGCCACCTCCCGCCGCCGAGCCTGAAGCCACCATTGACTGCATCCGCCCGAGCCCAAGCCGGATCTGGGGTTCGGATACCGACGCGCCTGCGTGCGCTAGCGCCCACGCCGCCGCGTCCACACACGCGCTCGCCCGCTCCAAATCCCGTCGTGTTAGAGTTGTAATCTTGTTTTTCCAGTCGTGGTCGTAGACCTGGTCCTGTACGAGTGGTCGGAGTCGTGTACGAGTTCGGTCATGGTCGTACACGAGTCTGTGTCGTAGTCGTAGCCGAATTCGAGTAGTAGTCATGGTCGTAACCAAGTCAGAGTCCTAGAGCAGGGTATAAAAGGCAGAGCTATGTAACCGAGAGCGTAAGGGCGAGAAAAGGTGAGAAGGGTGAGAGAGGCCAAGGCGATCGGTGTGATCGAGAGGCGAGAGAGAGAGGACAATCAGGGTGATCGTAGAGATTTGTGTGATCGAGAGAAAGAAATAAAGAGAAGAGAAGAGCAGTTTGGCTCTGGAAGTCTATCGAGTTCATTGCATTCACAAACATGGTCGTAACTAGAGTTACGACCACGACAACGAGCGAAGGTGTTCGCAGTGCGAGAAGACGTGGTCGTAAGCCGTTACGACCACAGCAAGAAGATGTGGTCGTAGGTCATTACGACCACAGCGAGAGACATGGTCGTACGCCGTTACGACCACAGCGAGAGACGTGGTCGTAAGTCGTTACAACCACAGCGGTCGACAGAATCACTTTGTGGTCGTAAGGAGCTACGACTACGATGATCGACCGTGGTCGAAGGAGGTGCAGCAAGAGACGGTGAACATGGTCGTAACTGTTATGAATAGCGCTTGTATTCATATGAGGCCAATGGGCCAGAATATATACACAAAGTACAAGTGGTAAATATGCAAAGAACCCCTCATAACAATGGGGAATAACAAACTATACATATCTCTAACACCCCCCCTCAAACTCATGGTGGATCAACAACACTGAGTTTGGAGAGGTAGAAGCTATGCTGTGCTCGAGTCTGGGCCTTCGTGAAGAAATCCGCTATCTGAAGCTCCGAAGGCACATACTGAAGAGTAATCATCTGATCATGCACACAAGACCTCATGAAAGAAGCATCCACACCAATATGCTTGGTGAGCTCATGCTTCACAGGATCACGAGCAATACTGATAGCACCTGTACTGTCTGACAAGAGAGGGGTCGGTGTAGTGACAGAAACACCAAAATCCTCAAGTAACCACCGTAGCCAAGTAATCTCTGCTGTCAAGAGAGCCATAGCTCGCAACTCAGCCTCTGCACTCGAACGGGACACTGCAGTCTGTTTCTTCGTCTTCCAGGCAATAAGAGAACCACCAAGAAAAACACAGTAAGCAGAGATAGACCGGCGGTCAGAGGGATCGCTGGCCCAAGTAGCATCCGAATAGGCCTGAAGCTGTAACGAGCTGGAACGTGGAAAGAAGAGACGGCGAGAGATAGTCCCACGAAGGTATCGCAGAACTCGAAGAAGGTGGCTGTAGTGAACCTGAGTGGGAGCTGAAACAAACTGACTCAGAATATGAACTGGATAAGTGATATCCGGACGAGTAACAGCAAGGTAGACAAGACTCCCAACAAGATGACGATAGCGAGTCGGATCAGAAAGAGGCTCGCCATCAGAGAGTCGGAGGTGAATATTGAGCTCCATGGGAGTCTCAACGGTACGCTGATCAGTGAGAGAGGCGCGATCAAGAAGGTCCTGAATATATTTCTCTTGGGACATAAAGAAACCATCTGGAGTGGAAGTAACCTCAATCCCAAGGAAGTAACTAAGAGGACCAAGATCCGACATAAGGAACTGCTCACTAAGACGAGCCTTGACAAAGGCAATGTACTCAGAATCATCTCCCGTAATGATCATATCATCAACATACAGGAGAAGAAGAGTCCGACCACGAGACGAAGTGTGGACAAAGAGCGCAGGATCATGATCACTAGCTGAAAAACCAGCAGCAGTGACCACAGAGGAGAAGCGCTCAAACCAAGCACGAGGGGCTTGTTTAAGGCCATAGAGAGAGCGACGAAGGCGACAAACCATGCCCTCAGGAACAGAATACCCAGGTGGAGGATGCATGTAGACCTCCTCACGCAACTCGCCATTAAGAAAGGCATTCTTGACATCAAGCTGAGAAACAGACCAGTGGCGAGCAGACGCCACCGAAAGAAGAGTGCGAACAGTGGTCATGTGGGCCACAGGAGCAAAAGTCTCGTCATAGTCAACACCATGCTCCTGCTGAAAGCCACGAGCAACAAGACGCGCCTTATAGCGCTCAAGAGAGCCATCAGAGCGAGTCTTAATCTTATAGACCCACTTACATGTGATGGGATGAGAATGAGATGGCAAAGGAACAAGATCCCAAGTACCAGTACGCTCGAGGGCAGCAATCTCCTCGGCCATGGCAAGCTGCCACTCAGGGTGAGTAACAGCATCCCGGTAGGAGACAGGCTCACGAGTAGCTGCACCAGCAAAAGAAAAACGGGCAGGAGGCCGAATCGACTGGCGATCGCGGAGAGCATAGCGAGGAGAAGATGATCCATCAGGGGACGATGGAGCATCAGAAGAAGATGGAACATCAGAAGAAGATGACTCATCTGGAAGATCCGCAATACGAGGTCGACGAGTGTAGACGATAAGGGGAGGAGCCTGGGGAGTCGTAGGAGACGACACAGGCGGCGACAACGGCGGAGAGGCCACAGGGGGAATATGTGGAGACTCAGTGGAACAGGAAGCCGAAGGAGAGGCAGGACGTGGGTAGAATGGACGAGACTCGTCGAAAGTCACATCCCGAGAAACCCGCATCCGACGACCAACAGGATCCCAGCACCGATAGCCCTTGTGCTCGGCACTGTACCCCAGAAAGACACACTCAACAGACTGAGCGGTCAGTTTGGTACGTTCTCGAGGTGCAAGGAGAACATAGCAAACGCAGCCAAACAGATGAAGGGCAGAGTAGTCAGGAAGAAGACCACAAAGACGCTCAACAGGGATCGCACCCTTAAGAGCAGAAGAGGGTTGAATGTTGACGAGATAAGTGGCAGTGGAAACAGCCTCGGCCCAAAAGTGAGGTGGAATAGAGGCGGCGATCATCAGAGTACGAGCCGTCTCAAGGAGGTGACGATGCTTGCGTTCAGCGACACCATTCTGAGCATGAGCACCAGGACAAGAAAACTGAGCGAGAGTGCCCTGCTCAGCAAGGAAGCTGCGCAAGTGACGAGAGAGGTACTCGCCAGCAGAATCAGCACGAAAGACACGAATAGGAGTGGAGAACTGTGTATGTATCATAGTGGCAAATTGTTTATAGATAGGTAAGACCTCACTACGAGAAGACATGAAATATATCCAAGTGTGGCGAGAGAAATCATCTATAAAAATAATATAATAACGATGACCCCCTTTCGAAACGAAGGGAGCCGGACCCCAAACATCTGAATGAACAAGATCAAAAGGACGCTGAGACACAGTCTCACTATGAGGATAAGGAAGCTGAATCTGTTTACCTAACTTACAGCCCTGACAATCTAAAGACACGTCTCCTGAGACAGACCCCAGAAGACCACGACGAACTAAGGACGACAAACGGGATCCACACAGATGGCCAAGACGGTGATGCCACTGCTGGAAAGAGCCGGTAGACGAAGTGGCAGAAGCAGAGAGACTGGCGCCGATGGTGGCAGCGGAAGGAAGGTGAAGCCAGTCAAGCTCCCAGAGACGCTGTGAGTCACGGCGCCGAGGGCCAGAACCAACCAGAGCTCCCGTGTGGCAGTCCTGAACACAACAAGAGTCAGAGTCGAGAATAACCCGATAACCAAGGTCAGTAATCTGCCCCGCAGAAAGAAGCTGCAAGGTAAGGCGAGGAACGTGAGCAACAGAAGGAACATGAAAAGAGGAGTTGCTAAGAGATCCTCGACCAGAGACAGAAAGAGATGTTCCATCAGCAGTAAGAACACTGACAGGTGAATCAAGAGGTGTAATAGAAGACAGAGTGGAAGGATCAGGAGTCATGTGAAAAGATGCTCCAGAATCAAGAATCCACGGGGAGGTACCTGACTGTGTAGGAGGTGGTCTCTCAGTGCCTGAAGAGTCAGTAGCAGAACCTGCAGAACCTGTCGAGGGAGAACCTGAAGCGGCAAGTAGGCGTCGAAGTCTGGCTATCTCCTGCTCGGTGAGAGAAGCTGCTGAAGAAGTCGAGGCAGACGTCGTCGTAGAAGCACTAGTGCCAGTAGAAGAACGGCGTGAAAGATGCCGCTTCTTCTTATAGCACTGGGACTCAGTGTGGCCATCCTTGTCGCAGTAGGAACAGTGAGGACGGCCACCTCCAGACGGAGGACGGCCACCACCACCTGTGGTAGCCGCTGGAGGAGGCAGTGTAGCAGGCGGACGAGCGGCGAGCACAGAGGGGAGTGGTATCAGACCAGCACCACTCAAACGAGTCTCCTCTGCGCGTATCTCGGTAAGAGCCTCCAGGAGAGTGACACGAGGATGGCGTGCAAGGAGCTGAGCACGCCTTTGCTCGAACTCAGGACGAAGGCGAGTAAGGAACTCGTAAACCCGCTGAAACTCCAGGTCAGCACGAACCTCCAGGCAGCACGGACAGGTACGACAGCCAGCAGTGCGAAGTGAGTCCAACTGACGCCAGACAGCAGAGCTCTGAGCGTAAAAGGCGTCAACAGTAGCATCACCCTGCTGAAGAGAGTGCTCCTGGCGGACCACGGACAGGTACAGGGCATCACCGGAGGGCTCGTAGCGCTGACGAAGATGAGTCCACATCTGGAAAGCCGAAGAGAGTCCCACAACTTCAGAAGAAAACTGAGGCTGGACACTGGCGATGAAGACAGCAGCAGCCCGAGCGTCGTCATCGTACCACTGAGTGTAGACGGTCAGACGATCTTTGTAGGAATCCAGAGCCTCCTGGTAGGCAGTGGCAGCTTTATCATCAGCTTCAGCATCAGCAGCGGCTTTATCAGCTGTCGGAGGCAAATAGGCAATGCAACAGGCGTAGGCTCCGTCGGAGGAATAGGGCAAGGCGGACAGGTGACATCGCCAGAGAGGACGCCCCAGAGACGAAGACCACGCATGTGAATGCGCATGTGAGACGCGAAATCGGTGTAATTAACACCATCAAAGATCACCGGGCAGCGAGGGAGGGAAACGGTGCCCATTGTTAGGCGGCGCTGGACGGCGCGGCGACCAAGGCAACGAAGTCTAACAGGCGGCGCTGGACGGCGCGGCGGTTAGAACGACGTTTTTTTTTGCTCTTTTTTTTTGGCCGGCTAAAATTTTAAAGCCGGCAGTGGGCCTCCGGCCCACACACGCACGCAGCCCTTAGGGTTTCGGGCGGCGACACAACGGGGGCGGCGGCGCGACGGCGACGCGACGGCGGCCTCGGGCGGAGTGGCGGCCGGCGGCCTCGGGCGCGGGCGGGCTCCTCGGGCGGAGTGGCGGCCTCGGGCGCGGACGAGCGCCTCGAGCGGAGGAGCGGCGACTTCGCGGCGGCGTCCCGGGGCGGGAGGCGGCGGCCGGAGCGGAGGCGGCGGCCGAAGAGCAGCCGGCTGGCGGCGTGAGGAGCGGCGGCGGCGTCCCGATTGGCGGCGTCCCGATCTTCACCGTGGATCGGGAGTCGACGGCGGAGCGGTGGAGGCCGGCAGAGGCGACCAGGGGAGTCGACGGCGGAGCGGTGGAGGTCGGCAGAGGCGACCGGGTAGGAGGGGAGGCGCCGGACTGGAGGCGCCGAGGTGGCGGCCGAGTGGGAGCAGAGGAGGCCGGCGGGGACGGCAGCGGCGGAGGAGGCCGGCGAGGCGACCGGGTGGGAGTCGGGCGGGGGCCGACGGCACGGCGGAGGCCGGGAGTCGGCGACGGCGGCGGCGGCGGCACAGGGAGGCCGGCGACGGCGCGAAACCCTAGGTAAACCAAAACCCTAGTTTTGGCTCTGATACCATGTTATGAATAGCGCTTGTATTCATATGAGGCCAATGGGCCAGAATATATACACAAAGTACAAGTGGTAAATATGCAAAGAACCCCTCATAACAATGGGGAATAACAAACTATACATATCTCTAACAGTAACTTCAGCTAAAGTTTACGACTACGTGGTCGGAGTAGCGAGGTGTGATCGGAGAGATCACAGTGCGGTCGTAACGACTGTTTGTGTGGTCGGAGAACCAACAAAGCGGTCGTAACGACGCAGGAGGTGGTCGTAGCCACTACAACGTGGTCATACGACTACAGGAGGTGGTCGTAGCAGCCAGAACGTGGTCGTAAAGATCCTGGAGCAGTCGTAAAGGCTGTAACACGTCGGATTGTCGGATCCAGCGTACTCCGTTGTCGATCCGCGACGGATCCAGCTGCCTTCTACCGCATCGTCCACTCCGACGCCGTCCTGCTGCTGGACCGCAGCTGCTGCCCACAGGCTGAATCCGCAGCTGCCGCTCTTGGATCTGGCCTTTTCACCGGTCGCCGGCTGCCCGAGGTCTGCCCACGCCGCCTTCCGCCATCACCCGCGCCATCTCCTCCCCCGACTGCCCGAGTCGCGCCAGGCCACCTACTGGCCGCCCGCCCACCCTCGGGTCACCCCTGTCCTTCCCATGGGGCGTTGATCCGATCGCCTCCCCTGGTTGGTGGTGGAGAGAGGAAGAGGGAAGGACAGAGAGAGAGAGAGAGATTGGAGAGTGAGAGGGTGAAGAGAGAGGAAAGGGCTAATATAAGAGGTGAAGAGAGGAAATAGTCTATTGAGGTTTTTTTGTTTTAAGTCTTTCGTTGTGTTCATCAAAGTCCGTAGATTCTTTTTCAATTCGTCTAAACCGTGCGAGTCCACAAATTTATTGTCAGTCATAGCAGTATAAGAATTTTTTTTGCATAGCAACAGCCGCCGCTCTACTCTCTAAGCCGCGTGCAGGTCGTAGAAGTCGTTATGATGTCGCCGCTTCTCTAGCTGCCACCCTGAGCTTCTAAGACTGTCACGCGTCTTCTGCACCTTGTGCACTACGCCGCCACTGTCTTGGGTTTTGATCTGCGCCGCCATGCTTCTATCTATTCTTTTTCGGCTTGATTTGACAATTTATTCAAAAGCTGCACCCAACGACGATATTATCAAGACTCGGACTTCGGATTTTTCTTACTTTAGTGTTGACCCTTTTTCAAATGCAATGCTATTGCATATGCCTTATATTTGAGGGGGGTGTTAAGAGTAATAGAGATAGAATAGGAATTATATTATTCCTTTCCTTATATGTCTCGCTTTTCTTATCCGTATATGGCATATTCCCCTGTAATATCCTTTTGTACTCCCTATATATATTGTCCATTAGGCTTCTTCAATATACACACAATATTCATAACAGTTAGAAGTAGTTAGAAGTTATCTGTCGTAGTGAGTCATTATGCACATTTATGATTAGTCCTTATCAACAACTTATCAATTTCAATTATATAGGAGTTGGGACAAACTTCATAAATGCCATCTATAACGCAAGTTTACATTCTTGCTTAAACTAAATTATGTCTAATCTTCGAGTCTGTAGGGAAGTTACATCTTGTAAGTGTTTCACGTAATCTTTGTTTTTGTTTGTATTCACTTTTGACAATCAACTTGTATTTTATGATATGCAGCTATATGGACGCTTTCCAAAGTTACATGTATATGCATATGGAGCCGCCCCATGTGTAGATTATGTGATAGCAGATGCATGCTCACAGTTTGTTACCAGGTGAGATTCGAATCGCTATACTAGTGAACTTACTGTGCAGTTATTTATTTGCTAATGCTGGCAGCAGCTTGTGATTTTCTGATTAATTGTCCATTACTTACAGCATTGTCCACAACGATGAATTTTCTGCACGATTATCCATGAATTCGGTAATTAGATTACGCGGTGCTGCTATAAGAGCTCTCTCGAAGGATTCACCAAATTCTGCTAAAGTTGGCAAACTAGTTGGTGGAATCACGAGCACCAAAAGAGACGATGAAAATGTTGTGGATCATTGTGTTTCTACTGGTTCTCTTCAGACAGTCAATGAGGCAAAGCTAAGTAATGATCAAATGCATGGAAAGAATCTAATGCATGCAATTAGAGGTGGTGTATTCCTCTTTGGTCAAGTGATATCTTGCTTGATAAATACTCCAAAACATCGAATTAGCTCCACTGCAGCAATTAACTATGAGTTGGGAAGATCTAGGACAACTGTCGTTGGTAATGGAGGGAAATGCATGGTTGCTTCCAGTAGTGTTCTGGATGTTTCGCACTCTGGAGAACCTAGTAATGCATTCAGAGATGGCAAGTTTGCAGAAGATGACTTGAATGAATGTGGTAGGGGATACAGGTCACCTCATTCAAATAATGGTACTGAATTCTCATCCGCTCCTAACGATCACATATGTACAATAAGTTCGTCTGAAGGGCAATCACCAGAGGTGTATCTCCCTGGCCTCATTACTTATATTGTTCCAGTAAAGAATGGTACTTCTTCGTTGCAGAAGACACTTGTTACTCGTCATAAGAACAATAGTTACAAGGCATTGATAGCTAATCGGCAAGATTTTATGGACCTTGTTGTGACACCTCGCATGTTCCTTGATCATCTCCCTTGGAGGTATATCCTCAAAGCTATACTCATTTGGAAAGTCGTTCATTAGATCAAAACTTCATTTGGAAAGTTCATTAGATTTAAGGGTTATATTCCTGTGCTATTGCAAATGAGAATGGGTATGAATTTTAAATCATTCTAGATTTAGCTGGACTGAAGTTATACCGATTTCAGTTAGCCCTTGTTTCAGTGTAACTCTGTAACACAAATCCGTGCTTGTTTTGCTTGGACCACAGATGCGATGCTTCTGTAGTTATGGAAATTGGAATTTTTTTTGACAAAGATAACTGCAACATTGTTCACCGGTGTATTTTCTGAACTAATAGAATTGATTTGATGCTCTGTAGGTGTCACTATGCTATGCAAAGGGTTATAGAAACACGGAAACGGAACCAGCTCATTCATGATTCGTTCGCTAGAGAGGATGTTGTGTAAATCTATTATGCAGCTTGCCTTCTTTTTTGTACATAAGTTAGGGAATTAGGATCATCTGCTCTTCACATGAGGTCGGTAACATACACATTATTGCCTCCAAGTAGAAGAATCAAGTGATGAAGCAGGCCATCGGCCCATCCTGATGAACATTACTTGATCCCAGCATTGTTGTATTCAGCTTTTGATAGGCTTGCTCTGAGATCAACAGAGACAGCCTTCATTTATGGAAGTTTTGTAGTAAATTAAGCATCTACTATCAACTTTTGCTTCAAGCAGTGTTGTAACTTTGATAGTTGCACAGTACATGTAGATATCCACTGTAAAATATGAACTGCCGTGAATTCTGTGCTCGTTGAATAAACTAGTTTCTGTAGTGAAGGAGGAATTCACATTGCACTTTACTGTTGGTCTGAACTCTGAAGGCATTACAACCTTCTTGTACCCTTCAAGTCCAGCTAGCACAACATTCATTTACTGACAAATCTGTGAAATTGTGCATAACTCAAGTCAAAAAAGCTTACAAGACTTTCCCTCAATTCAATTACCCGGCATATATTATCTCTCATGGAGACTTGCATTCAACTCCCCCCTCCTCGGTAAGAAAAGAACAGATCAAGTAGTATACCAGTATTCAAGTGCTAGTGTGTGACAACTAGAAGGTGGTGAGGAAACAGCCACAAGAGTTGAATAGACAGATTTAGATCGAGCACCTCAACGACCTCATCCTGCCACAATAAAACACCAAAACAAATGTCGGCTCCAGCAATCAAGCAGGTAAGGTTGTCATGGACCTTTTTAAGGGACCTGGAGCCCTGCTTAAAAGGGCTTATTTTAAGTGGCTTATGGCTGAAAAGTATTGTGGTTGGCTGAAAAACACTGTAACTGATTGTGGCTTATTTGGCGTAATTAAATTTAAAAAAATTAAAAATAGAAAAATAGGTTAGCCCGTCACGGACAGTACAAACGAATACGGAAAAAAAGAACCAACAAAAAAACTCAAAACAAAAGGCCAAAAAATCAGAAAAGACGAAATTGTTGAATAATGGAAAATAAGTCAGAAGCTCAAGACGAAATGAGCGGGGCCTGGCCAATCTATCATCATCTCCTGAAGAAAGATTCCTGGAAAAATAAAACCCAGAAAGGTATGCCATCAGATTGGAAAGAACCAAGGAATCGTGATGACGAGAAGCAACTCAACTTGTTGCTTGACAGGTTCGAATATATATCGAAGTGATCAGTACCAACCAAACCAAAGTTGCACATATATTCGATGTCATCGTCGCTATTCCCTCTCGCCTCGTTCCTTGTCCAGGGCAAGATCGAGCTAGGCTAGTCCAGGTCCAGCTTTGTTCCAATCTGACGTAGCGAACTGAAACAAGTTGACAGTTGAGGGAAAAATTCAGGCACGCACAGCCCTTTTTCTGCACCGATCAGGCGCCAAGAAGCTTCACGAAATACCTCTCCATATCGAACACCACATCTCTGAAACTGGAAAGCGATGACTTTTCAGTTGAAAAACCGCCTCAAAGCTTTACCCGCCCGAGCTTTCCCTCCTCTTGTCCCCTCTTTGTCGCCCGGCAAGCCGGCGGCGACGTTGGTTTCGCCGGCAAGAGAAAAAAGAAAGAAAACAAAAACTTCACCCAATGCGTCAAGCTTTCCTCTGCCTTTCAGCAGTGTGTTGGGAGTTTCAGTAACCAAAGGAAGCAACTTGGGCAGGCTAAGTTTGACAAAACTTTGTCAAGCAAGAAGAAAAAAAAAAATCAAAGACGTTCGTACGTTTGATTGCCGTCCTCGGCCAACCGACGACGCTGCAAATTCCACATAAAGTAGACGCCTAGACGGTGTTCGCAGTCTACAAGCGACGCCCCTAGCTTAACCCTAGCCTGCCTGGCCGGCTAGCTAGGCTCACCAACCAAATGATACGGCAAAGTCACACTTCAGAACCGGCAGGATGACCTAGGAGCTTGTGGAACCCGGGGGCGCCACCCGTGCATCCTCAGGGAGCACCTACGTACCCAGCCGTTTCAGGCACACATTGTCAACCGGACAGATCAACTACATGTACTAGCTCCATCCAACAACATGAATGTGCAATTGTGCATGTGCCCGACGGGGAATATCCGGTGTAAACTCATCTTAAAATTGGACAATGCGATCGGGCTCGGTGTCGGTGATCATTTGGGTTTTTTTTTGTGGCTTATGGCTGAAAAGCACTGTAGCTGATTGAAAAAATACTGTAGCTGACAGAGACTTATTTAGAATAATTAAATTTAAAAAATATAAAAAATATGTTAGCCCATTACGTATAATACAAACAAATACGAAAAAAAAGAACCGGCAAAAAGCTCAACAAAAAGCCAAAAGTTCAGAAAAAAATAAAATTTATGAATAGTGAAAAATAAATCGAAAGGTAAAAACTGAAGCCAAAACGATGGCAGCACATATAAGTTGTTCGATAGGTGGTGTGCGAGAGGTTTGCTTTTTTTCCTTCAGCATAGCATAGGCCGTCGAAAGGATCTCGATCGGACGACTCGCCGCCGAATTAACAGGCGATGCTACTGATCTGCTCCAAGGGCGCGCCGACGACGTCGGTCCGGTTTGGTCTGGTTCCCCAAGTCGTCGTGAGTTGCCACCGGTTCCCGATGCATCCGAAAGACCACACATGCCTATATAGATACATTCAATATACATATTTGAAATATATGCTCAAATTGCATAGTGTTTTGATCATTAAAAACACCCACATACATATATACTCAAAAGCATCATTCACATAAACAATGTCTAAATATCCTGTTTATATAAACAGTATCCAGGAAAGTGGGCACCCGAGAGACTTGATGAGCTTGCTGCTGCTGGAACGCAAACATCATCCTCCTCGTTGTCCTCAACGACTCGCATGCGTGGCGCCTTTCAATTTAGGCGCGCTTTTGAGCAGCAGGAGACGGAGACCGATGGCTCGCACACACTGCATTGCGCTAGGGCACTAGCAGTGCTTGGTCAAAGGAGGCCTTTAATACACTACAGCGCGCACGCTTACACAGTGCTCAACAGACATATTATTATTTACTCATAATCAATGCTCCTTTTCTCTCTCTCTTGAGAAAGGGTGGCTTTTTTCGGCTTCAACTGCGGCTGATGCCTTTGGTAACATGACTATTACGTAAACAAAATAAATATTAATAATTCGCTTTTAAAAAACTGTTTTGATAAATCGTTTTAAAAAGACAACAAAGAAATTATACCATTTATTTGTTTGGAAAAAAATATATGCTATAAGTTGCCCTGCTCGGTTGAACCGAAAAGCTGTGATTTATGGCTGAAAATGCACGGTAGTTGGCTAAAATTTCACTGTAGCTGAAGGTGGCTTATTTGGCGTAATTAAAATTTAAAAAATTTAAAATAGAAAAAATGTGTTAGCTCATCTCGGACAACGCCAATGAATACAGAAAAAAGAACCGGCAAAAAATCTAAAAAAGAAAAAAAATCAGAAAAAGATGAAATTTATAAATAGTGAAAAATAAGTCAGAAACCAGAAACTGAAGTTGAAACGAGTGGGGCCATAAGTTATCATGTTCTTTTTGGTCTTTTGTGTCTTTCGGCCACGGTTTTTTCAGAAGCTAAAACAAATGGGATGGTTTCTTCAAATAGTTTCAAAAAATCACTTCTTTAAATGATTTTTTAAATCTAAAACTATATATACCATTTATAGGTATCTGTATTGTTTTAAAAAATATAAACAAAATTATAGACCTAGCTAAAAGTTATCACTGGTAGCGTAAAAGAAGACCAAAGGAAGAGGGCCAAAAGCTTCGACGTGGTCGCGGGCTCGCGGCCATCTGTGTGGCCCAAATGCGATCCACGATTCCCAGATAGAAACCCCAGAAAAATGGAGAGGCTTTCTCTACGTGTCAGTGGCCGGCTTCGACGCGGTCGCGGGCTCGTCGCCGACGTCGCGAGCATGGATCCACGCGTCAGCGACCACGACAGGACCTCATCCATAGCGCTTGCTCAGGCCTACGTGTCAGTGGCCGGCTTATATTACGTGTGGAACATGCCCTATGTGAGCGTGATCGAATCATACCAGATTGGCTACGTTGGGCATGCTTATAAAACTAGTACTCTACTACTAATACCGAATCAAAACCAGTTTTAACACTATTTCACACCGTATTTACAAAAATAACAATATACAAGATGTATTGACAAGAATATCATTTTTACTATTGGCAGACTGGGCGGCAGCGCCCGCGAGGCGACGCATGACGCTGTCGCCTGGCAGCAGACGCCTATCGCTCAGCCACCAAGCGGCAAGCCAACCTGTTGCTAGCCCTCCAGGCGAATGGTAATTAGGCCGACTAATTAGCCGGCCTAATTACCTGCCTAATTTTTTCAGTTTAGTATTTGTTTGAACTTTTAAATATATCAAATGAGCTCAAAAAATTACAAAAAATTATGTACAACCTCCCGACATAATGCTCCTCGCAGTGTAATTTTTGAGCAATTTTATCCATACGTTGCTCAAAAAATCATACAATTTTGATATTTTACGAGTTTTTACATGTAGCAAACGAGCTTCAAAAATTATGAAATTTTTTGTGAAGCCTATCGATGTAGTAATAGTTATTATATAATTTTTTGGGAATTTTATACGGTCCGAATTAGCCACGTTTATTTATAAAAATTTTATCGTAATTATCGGCCCGTTGGTGCTATCGTTTCATATTAATTCAGTCCTTCTTTGAAGTGTGTGATCTTTGTCCTTCGCATATATGTCGGCCCATTATTGCAATCTTTTCTTTTCCACTGTGTGCTTCGCACAAATGTCAGTCTGCCCATGTCGTCCTGTCTCGTCCGCACTGATGTTATTATGTCCATACCATCCACCCTCGTCTGCACATTTGTCAGTGTTAGTATGCCGTCCCCCTCGCCGAAAGTGATGCCCATCAACAAGGAGTTCTTATGTTGTGGGTTGAGTGCACCGGGTTCGCTTTGCGCTCTGCTATAAATATGAACCTGTCGTAGTTGGTCATTGGTCATCTCAGTCGCTCATCACTCGAGGAAAGGCTAGTAATTTTTTTAATTGGTAGTCAAATTGTCAGTAATTATTGAACTATTTGTATGTAGTTACATGCATGTAATTATGTTTTGTTGTAACGCTTACTGTGGATCTGGTTGTTGTGGCTTCAGGTAGTCGCAGACATGGAACACTTGGTAATGTTCTATGGCGATGGTCTTATAGGGGCTGGACCCAATGGGTTGGACCTATCAACATGCCAATACAAAGTGCTCCAGACCAAGAGACTCGACATCATGTATATTCATGAGTTACGAAGCTGCATCTGAAGAGGGATCGCCACGGAGGCAATGGCGATGAAAGTTGCCATCGAGGGGATCACCTGCACCAATGGCGTATGGGAGCTCGTGAAGGTGAATGGCACTACAGCATGGAAGAAGTACATGCAAATTGCCTCTCAGTCTAAGGCGGCCATTTAGAGGAGGCCGATGTGTACCTAAGTTTCACGCACCGAGAGTGTAGAAACGTTGATGAGCCTGGCCCCTCGACACCCGGAGAACCATAAGTGGAGCTTCAAGATGATACCACTCAATGTGTTGTATCATAGGGTTCGCGCAACAGCATGTGGGTTCATATGTACTTCCTATATTGACGATTTCCTCATTGCCCCTTTCGCGCTGCATCTGTTACCGGAGGTCATCGTTCTCCTCATTATGACTGTCAATATGCGCCTCTATCTCTAAGATTCGCTCCCACAGTGTATCTATGTACCTCACAACATAGTGTTTATGGGGAGGATCGATCCAGCGGACGAAATCGCATTTCACCATCTGCATGATATGAGGGTTAACATGAAAGCGTTATTACCAGTAAGACAAAATAAACTATTGGTTAATTGTACCCCAGAGTGTGGGCATCAGAAGAAACTTACCCGCCATCGAAATGGCCATCGAGGACCTGCACGACCGTGTCCTCTCTGTGTTTGCATTTCAGTCAAACCAGTTGAGCCCCCCTATTTGGCCTCAAGTGGTAGTTACGGCTGAAGTTCTCCCTCCTTTCTAGATGAAGATCTTCCTTCGGAGACTCCGCTCCGACTGGCCCCTCGGTCTCTGCCAAGCTATGTTACTGTATGACGTAGAAGGTTTTTCTTCCTACAAGAAGCGAAATAAAATTTACATGAGCGATTGCAAGAGCTCTGTATTTGAAGCGAGCGAAAAGAGAATCCGGTGTGTTCCCACCGGAAATTACGGACGCGTTGTCGACGCACACCACCATGGGCAACAGTAGATACCATGGTAAAAGTGACATATGTGTGCACGACGGCGCGAGCGAGACGAGGCGACATGGCTGCACTAACATTTGTGCCGATGAGGGAGCGAGCGAGGGGGGCGTTATGTCAATCCAACACATGTCTGAATGACATTAGTAACGAGAGAGTGCGTGAGAGGGACACATACAAAGAGCGTGACAATTATGCAAACCAAATAGCAGCAAATAATATATACCATGATTGGCCGACACATGTTAGTTCAAAACATGTGTAAGGATTGTTAAATTCATGATTAAGTTAATCCGAATAAATGTGGCAAATTCGGAGTATATAAAATTCCTAAAAAACTCATAAATTTTAGCAAAAACTCATAATTTTTGGAGCTCATTTGCTATATGTAAAAACTCATAAAAATATCAAAATTGTATGAATTATTGAGCAACATTCACCATGGATAAAATTCTCCAAAAATTTTACTACAAGGAATGTTGTGTCTAGAGGCTGTACATAAATTTTTGTAATTTTTTGAGCTCATTTCATATATTTAAAAATTCAAACAAACACTAAACTGGAAAAACAGATAATTAAGCTGGCTAATTAGCTAGCCTAATTACCTGCCGCCTGGTGGCTGGGCGACGGCGCCATGCGTCGCCTCGCAAGAGCTACCGCCTGGCCCGCCGACGACAAAAATGACATTTTTGTCAATACGTCTCACATACTGCCATTTTTGTAAATACGGTGCGAAATAGTGCAAAACTGGCATTGATTCTACTAGTGCCACTACGTATATATGTATGTACGCATGGAAGGGCAAGGAGTTTTAGTCATATATAGCGTCTTTTCAATGTGTATTTAAATAGCTATGTACAAGCAATATTGATAAAAATAACATTTCTACCGTCCGGTCACCAGACGGTAGTGTCCAACAGTCGACTCGTGGCGCCTACCATCCGGCTAGCAGATGGTAGATGCCTGCCGCCCGAAATGGCATGTGATTAAGCTAGCTAATTAGCCGGCTTAATTACCTATCTAAATTCATAATTTTACGTTATATATTTTTGAAATTGTAAATATATCAAATGAGTTCAACAAATTACAATATTTTTGATGGAGCTTCTCAAGGCAAATTGGTACGTTGTTGAATTTTTTTCGTAATTTTTTTGGCCATTTTCTATTTCTAAAAATTATTGGAATGACATACAATTAATCAGGCGATTAAACAGTTATACACTGCTCCAAGAATTTTTAGAGATAGTAAATAATTGTAAAAAATTACAAATTTTTTTTATAAAACTTCTTGATGCAGTGTGCTTTGTTGTATAATGCTTACGTAATTTTTTGCACCACTTTGCTATCTTTAAAATTATTTGAGCGGCATGTAATTAAACGGGTGGTCAAGCACTAATGGCTGGGGACTAATGGCCTGCTGCTTGGCTACTGTGCGATAGGCCAGACGGCAAGCCATTCGCCTCTAGCCATTAGTACTTAATCAACGGTTTAATTACGCACCGCTCAAATAATTTTTAGAGGTAGTAAAGTGATGCAAAAAGTTACGTAAAAATTACACAACATAGAACACTATATCAGGAAGTTACATAAAAATTCTGTAATTTTTTATGGCTATTTTCTACCTCTAAAAAATCTTGGAGCGATGTATAATTGCCTACTTGCCTGGTTAATTATGCATCAATTTAAAAAATTTTAGAGGTAGCAAATAGCTTTAAAAAATTGTAAAAAACAATTATACAACATATCAGATACCTCGGGAAGCTCCACCAAAAAGTTCATAATTTTTTAGGCTCATTTGTTATATTTACAAATTCAAAAAGTTATAACATAAAATTACAAATTTAAGTAGGTTATTAAATTGGCTAATTAGCCAGTTTAATTACCTGCCATTTTATGGGCAGACGATAGGTCACCTGTCAGGCGTTTGCTGTCTGCTTGCCGGATGACAGGTGCCTGCCATGTGCTTGTCGGACAACAGGTACCACATGTCGACCGTTGGACGCAGTTGTTCGATCATCGAACATAAAAAATGCTATTTTTATCAATACTATTTACATACATCTATTTTAAATAAATATTGAAATGGCAAAAACTCGAAGGGCAAGTACTAGTATACTACATGTTGTGTAGCAGTGCAAGTTTCCGGGGCGCAGATTTCAGAAGAAAAAAAAGTTTCCGGGAAGCAGCAGCAGCACGCATGCACGCACTGCACGGTCGCTGATTGGTTGGCGTCGAACCTAAATATTCGCAGGCTGCGGTGAGCCGAGTCCAAAAGCTACGCTTCGTAAACCGGATTCCGACACATGCATGCCCCCGCCCACCCGCCCGTATACATACATTGCACCCAAAGCTCAATCCAAATCCAAAGCAAGTCTAAGATCTCTTTCGTTCCGGTTTTAGTTTCTTACGTGTGAATAAATATATTAGCTTTTAAGTTTTTTTATTTTAGTTTTTATTCTTTTTTCCCCGCTTTTGTTTTTTCTTTTTACATTATCCGTGAAGATTTAACATTATTTTTTATTTTTAATTGAATAACTCGGAAAAATAACAACTGTTTCAATATAATTACAATAAAAATTAATAGCCAAAAAACTAAAAACCACTAAAAAAATTGGAATAATCGGACACTAAGTCTGTAATCGAAAAAGAAATCGAAAACGCCTTTCAAATTTTGGTCGCGGTGGACCATGGACCATGCTGCATGCGTCGAGCCAACTTCCACGGGGAGACGGACGACGAGGAGACGGCGGCGGCGACGACTCGCGCGCTGATCCCCTTTCGGCGGCCGGTCAGTTCGGTCTAAGTAACTGACCCGGCCACGTGAAAATATACTGGCCGACCGATGGTGGACGTCGGCGAGGCTGTGGAAACGGGATTTCGATCGATCGACTGGCCGGAGATCATTTTTTCCTGTTGGGGATGAACGGATTAATGGCGATGGATCGACCGATCTCTTTCGCGGGGAATTAAGAGCGACAAGGTCAGGGCTTGACGGGCTTGGCTGGCTGGTAATCCGCCATGTCGACGCAGGCGACGGAGCGTCAGCCTCAGCAAGTCAGCCATGTCCACCCCTACACGGCTACATTAGTCTCACTCCCTCCCTCCCTCTCTCACCCTCTGTCAGCTGTAGATTGAGTAGGGCATTTTCTTGGCGCGCTCATTAACTCCTGAAGTGTCACATCATCACATATGCAATGCGAGCCCTGACATCTCATCAATTGCGCCTTGCGGCCGGGAACACGCGCATCAAAAAATATTATCTTTATTACTGTAAACTAGAATCTTTGTTGCCTAAAATTATCGCCTATTTGGTAGATATATTAGTCGGAAGGATCTGATTAGATAAAAAAAATAGGCCTAATGGGTTTGATTACACAAAAGACTGACTTTTGACTGCAGCTTGTGGCTTTTGACTGTTCATGTGAGAGATTACAGAGTAATTGAAATTCACGTGCGGTTTTTGCCGATATAAATAAAGTCGGTACAGTATATACTACAATTAACTAGTAGACCTCATCTTAAAAAGACATTCTATTTAAAAACTAGTTACTATAAAAAAATCAAAAGCCACAAAAGAACATGCCCTAAACCAAAATAGTTGAGGGTCTCAAATAGAAAAAATGTACTATGAGAACTTGATTGCACAAATTGAAATTGCTAAGGGCTCATAGCACAATTTTGGCCGATCTCCCCTTGTAAAATGTAACCTATCTGAAGGAACATGTGGTCTATGGTTTTATTGTGATGAATCATTGTTAATTTGAAAGAGTAAAAATTTAGAATTAGTAAATTTACGGTTTTTTTGGACAACTTGCAAAAATAGATGATTTTAGAAAATTTGAGTCATGGGAAGATTTGGCAACCTAAGTCAGTGGTTATAAGTTGTATAAGACATGTTATTGCTAATGTGGCTCAAGTTATGAAGAACTTATTCCCAAAAATAATTTATTTATCTTTGGATGTGTAGGGTCGCTTAGAGTAAACTACGGTTAATGGTGAGGATCGAGCTATGCTCATAGAGAGACCAAGACCCAAAATGATCAAGGATGACGGATGAGGTGGTGAGCTCAAGCATAGCATGAAAAGGCGAAAGATGCTGAATGGAAGTTCGAATGGCGGATTGCACTATGTGACTTGGTTGGTCCAAGTGAGGCGTGGTCCGGTGGAACCGAAATGGAAGATACTTGCCGACGCGTAGCAAGCCAGTGGTACACCTACACATGGCAAGCACGATGATTGTTTACAATGAAAGGAGATGACTGGGTAAAGAAAGAGTATTTTGGTAGTTTGACCACAATACCAGAAACCATCTTGGAGCAAAATAGCGATGCTTAAGAGAGCAGTTTAGATCAAGAAGAAGCTGAGAAAATCAGGTTCGATCAAGACTAAGGACTTAGCGGATTCGAGCTTACATGCTTTGAAAAGCATGTATAAATATAGTGTGTGAGTTAAAACCCATGTGTGTGTGAAGTTATCGGGTTTTTTCTATATGTGCTAAGTGGATAGTATCCACTAAGCGTTAGATAGGGCTAGCTAGCCCATCTATTTAATGGCTTGAGTTGGAGACTTGTAGTTAACCATCCAACTATACTCACTTGAAACCAAGTGTTCACAAGTTCTAGGGTTAGGGTTTGAGAAAAGTTAAGTGTTGTGGTATGCTCTCTTGTCATCTAGGTGGAGTGGCTATAAAACTTTAATCCTCAAGTAGCAGCACATCAATCTTTGTTTATCTCCATGAATTTCTTTTGTGTTGATTGATTTGCTCTTGATTTCATTGATTTTTCCTCCTCTCTCTTCCCTTCTTGATCTTGCTATGCCAATAATGTGTAAGAGATGGAGATAACTTTTAGAAAATAATCTCCACCCATCTAGGCACTTACATGACAAGCTCATGAAGAAATCCAGTTTTTACTCTTTTTGGCCTCTCCGGGTGTTTTTTGATCATCTATTTTTGCCTTAATTTCGTTGGTATTCTAGCTTGCTGTGATATGTGAAAATACATTTAAAGATATCTTGGTCAACATTCACCCATGAACAAGTCATATTCACCATTTTTTATTTTTGACCCCTTTTTTGTGCAACCTTTCTTCAAATGAAAAAATATTAGAACTTTGCCAACAATTTTTTTAATTGTTGATTGGAATAGGTTCTTGATATTCTATAGATGGTTCATACCAAATTTTTAGTGATTTAGAGTTTTGGTTTGAGAGTTAGCTCAATTTTAGGTTTTGTCTCGATTTTGGTGCAATAGAGTTTCACAAATGAAAAGATCCTAATTCTCTCAAGTTCTTTCAAGATTTTTTAATTGAGTAGGTTCCTAAGGTCATGATTTAGCCTTAGTTCAAGTTTTAACTCTTTTGGATTTACAGATCAAAAGTTTCATGGATTTTTATTTTTGAAATAGTCCTGGATTTACTATTCACAGGGCTGAAATTACTGTAGCACAATGATATTCAAAATTTTGGGTTCTTGAATACTTGGAAAAAATTTGAAGGCACCACTCACCCTCCTTTGTAGCCATACCGATCTTACAAGTGGTATCAAAGCCCGGTTAGCTCTTTTCATATATCTTAACTGGTCTTAGAAGCCATGGCATCATGTAAGTATTCTACCAAGCTACCTATCTTCGATAGAATCAATTTCTTTTATTGGAAGGCTCGCATGCATGCCTACATCGAGGCTCAAGGGCACTCAATTTGGGTTAAGGTCAAAAATACTTATGCCGTACCGGCCAATGATGATGTGATCACACCGGATGTGGAGGCAAACAATAAAGCTCAAAATTTCTTGATTCAAGAGCTTAGTTAATCTGAATTTAAGCATGTCACTCACTTGACGTCTACTCATAAGATCTGAAAGATTCTCATTGACTACCATGAGGGCTCTACAGCGGTAAAGGAAGTGAGACAGAACCAACTGAAGAAAGAGTACTCAAAGATCAAACAAATGCCTGGTGAATCTTTGGATGAGTTGTGGGGAAAGTTTTCCAAGATCATCCATGATCTACGAGCTGTTGGTCTTGTGTTTTTTAAGTATGAGAATGCATGTCAGCTCTTGGGTGCACTTGATATGATAGTTTAGGGGATGAATATCACTTCCATCAATGACAACACTATAATGAGCGAACTTACCATAATATCAATGTTTTAATATCAATCTTACATAATGATTTGTTTGGGCTCAGGAAAACTTTTAAGGACATGGCTATCAACATGCAGAGGCAAGATATAGGGATTTTTATACAGATTCAGGCATTTTACAGTGAGAATAATAACCCTACTTCCTGTTGACTATTGCTCAATGAAGTGAGTACAATGGAGTAAAGTAATGCGGAATTATAAGGGAGAAAGTAATGCGAAAAAGCCTGCTCTACTGCTACTCTCCCTTGGGTCTAGCCCGGATCCCCCTCCTCTTCTCCCTGATGTCCACCTTATATAGCTTGCACGGCGATAGCAATTTGTTCTCACCAATAAATGCCTTAATGTTTCAAGTGATAACTGCCCTATGAGAGTTACTAGAGACTTGATATCACGCTCATCATGCGACAATTTCTACCAGGGTGAAGTTAAGTGCACTTATTCTAGAGAATAAATGCTCTCACTAATTGCCTTGCCAGATAGGCCCATGAAGCAATGGGCTGCCGTAACAAGCTAGTCGGAGCTTGGCTTAATTGTAGGGGGATTTACAATCATGAGGTGGCCGCAGGATAACTTACGACTATACCATTGTCATAGAAGAGCTTACGACCAGCGGATTGTCGTAAAAGAGCTTACAACTAGCATGTTGTCGTAGAAGATATTACGACTAAGGGGTAGTCATAGAATAGCTTACGACTAGTGGGTTGTCGTAGAAGAGCTTATAACTAAGGGGTAGTTGTAGAAGGGCTTACGACTACCTTGCGAAATCTCTCCCTTACAAATAAGGGGTATACTTGAGGAGCATAATGACGTCACCATATTATTTATAGATAAATAATAATTTGAAGATTTGTCATATCATGTCATTTAGCCCCCCAACTTTAAGTGAAAATAACCTACTTGAGAAAGAGAAGTCGTAGATGAATGGATATCGAAAGCAGAGGCTTTTCAATTTATTTGATTTGACCAGAAACAAACTAGGTCGAAAGGGTAATTTCGCTTGAGTTGCAAAAACACACCAGCTTCAAACAGAGGAAAACGAACCGGTTTCCACCGATCCATCCACTTGGAACGGTTTCCAAAGAGGTAATAACCGACCCGTATGGTTATAAAAATTTACTCGGAGGTAACTTTTTTTATTACCAGGAGGTATCTTTTCTTACTTTCCCCTTCTGCGTCAACCCACTTCGAACTTTTCGCCACTATCCATGCCTTCTTTTTCCCAATTTCTTCCAAATCCAAACCAATTGCTTAAACAAAATGTTGAAATCTTCTTCCAATTGGCTGGTGTTGGAGATGAATAAAGAAAAAAATGAAAGCTTTGGTCATAGCAGAGAAGATTCCTTCGAGGGAACTTGTGCAGTGGATTGAGGCTGCTGGACAAAATTGGACACGAGGAAGATTGGAGAAATTCCAGTTTTCCATGCATATTGTGAGTGGGGTCTTTGACTTCCTTCTCACCCCTTCCTCACAACGGTACTCAAATACTTTGGGGGTGAAATTGGTGAACTTGCTTTCCAATTTAATTACCATGTTAAGTGTACTCATGTATCTGTACGAAGCCTAACTGGGAATCCCTCTAGATCTGGAGCTCTTTTGGTATTGTTATGAGATGAGCAGACAAGCCAAAATTCCTGCAAGCTATGGTCTGAAGCTTCATGATGGCAAGACAGAGTAATACATTCCAATGTTTACTCAGTTATCATGGCCAAACTGGAAGAAGAAATGGTTCTACTGGGAGACAACCAGAGAAGACAGCCTTTCCTTTGTGGGGAAGGGTGCCAAAAAAATTTCTTCCTAAAACTCGGTCCTGAAAGACCTTAGTCGGATAGCTCCCTACATCCAAGCCATCAATGAACTGAGGGAAAAGGGGCTATCCAGTTGGCATGTGTGAAAGACTTCACCACGCGTCGTATTAGCCATATGAAGAAACAAGCACACCCAATGTGGATGTACTCAAGAACCAAAGATACAACCAGAGACTATGAGGATGGTAAGTAACAATTGAAGTCATTTCCTAAATTTCGAGTCTTGTTTACCAATCACTCTCGTTTGTCTATGCAGATCTTCCACTAGGGGAGATTGATGCTCGAGTCAAAGCTGTTTGTGAGAAGGCTCCAACGCTCGACGTGGAGGCTCCCTGCATCTTGGCAGATGATTTTACCGAGGAAAGAAATGAACGTCTAATTGTAATCAAAATTCGACTTCTTCCTTAGGCCTTCGTAGTCGTAAACTATGAGTACTTAACTTTCTTTCCTACTATAGAAAGTTGGCATGAAAAAACGTTAAAGCGACAAAGAGATCGAATTGATGGTAATCAAACATGAGATGGAGGAAGCTAAAGCTCCTGCAACCAAGAGCGTCAACTAACCAAGGCTGTTGCCAAGCAAGGTGAAAGTTATAGTGTTGCTCCTTCTTTTCTTCCTTTGTCTGCCCCTATCAAGTAGTTTTGTACAGACATGGCTGCTATAGAGAAAATTGGGGTGGCTGTTCTAGAGCAACCGGCTCATAAGATCAAGGTACCCTTCTATTATAATGATAAACTTCTCACGGCTTCATTAAGCAACTTGAAAAGGAAAGCTGGAAGAGTTTTATATCTTTTATGAAGGAGACTGTTGTGGCAGCAAAACCTGTGATAAAAGGAGACTAATCTTTAGGTGGTCGAAACTGGTCTTGACCATCAAAAAGGGCTAAAGAAAGGAGTAATGATAGGTGCTCAGGGTCTATGACCAGACGTGGTCGTAGGTGACCTTGCCATTCAACGACCAGACGTTGTTGTAGAGAGGAAGTAGAAGAAACCTTCCTTAGGGAAGCTTCTTTCTAAATTCAACATAGGGCTAAGAAAATAAGGTATGCAAAAAGATCATAAGATTAGCATTTTACCCTTTTAGCCTCTTGAAATGCCAATTCACTTTTATTTTCGTGTCTTTAGCTTATCGTCTGGGGATACTTCTATCGAGAAGCCCTTTGCCATTCTCCCCACAATCGAAGAGACAACAGAGGAGATGGTCAAAGAACTGACCACTATGGCAACGACGAAGACCGCTACTGAGGCGGGAGCGGCTATGATCACCAAGGTGGTCGAAATAGAAGCAAGGGCGATTCTTCTCCTCAAGGGAAGTATAGTTGAAGAAGAAGAGCCTAATTTCTTCTCTTCGCTTTTAAATCATGCTTTTGTAGTAGGATCTTCTTCATATCGATCTTACGGTCGAGTTCCTCATCCCAAAGATATTCCCGAGAAGGGGAATGTCTTTGATGATGATCGCCATGAGAAGGTATGGTGGAACAAGGTCAAAGAGATTGATCGACTAGAGGATTTCCAGTGAGTACTTGCCAAATTTGCTCGTACAAGCATGAACGTAAGCATCTAGTGCTTAGTTTTTTCCTTATAATTGGCTTTTCTCGCTTCTCATTGTCTTCCTTTATCCAGAGAGATTTGGAAGACATAGCAATTGTGGCTGCATACTACAGACAACTCATGCTCTTGAGGGAGGAAAATACTGAACTTTGAGAACAGGTGAAGAAATGGTAAGCCACTGGCGTACACAGTTTTTTCCTATTTCAACTACCACTCCAGCTCTTCATGTCTATCTTTACCCTTTATAGGTCTAAGAACAACGAAAAGTCCATATCTACAACTGATAAGTTGCAGGATAAAATAAACAGTAAGTTCTGAACTTACAATTATTTATTCGGATGCCTCTCTTGTTTTTCTCTAACTCTTTTTCTTTTTACCGAAAAAGTGGTCAAAATGGGTAAGCTACGCATTGAGGTCCATGAAAAGACCAAAGTGATTAGCAAGCTTACTCGTATCGAAAAAGAGAAAAACTAGAGGATCAGGCTACTGGAAGACCAGCGTAAGGATGAAGTCTAGAAGCTCAAGTCTCGACTAGTAGGTAAGGAATTCTTTTCTTACTAACTAGACTTTTATATGGTGCTGTCCTGACAAAGTCTCACTCTACTTTGTAGAAGCTATAGTTGAAAAATAAGCAACTTATAGAAGCTTTGACTCATAGCCAGGAGTAGATGCAATCGATGAAGATGGCTCTTCAGGACAACATTTCTCTCCTAAACGATCTACTCTTACGGTTCGGTGCTAAGAAGATTACTCCTTCTAAGGACACCACAACCGCTGAAGCAAGTATGATTGAGTGACAAGTCAGATCCTTAGAGAAGCTCGTAAACACTCTGAAGACCAACCGGGCTAATTCGCTTCGAGAAGCCATTAAAGGTGCAGTAAGCTATGCCTTGGCAAAACTCAAGGCATGCAACCCAAGGCTCCATCTTCAACCAATCGACTACGACTTTGACTGTTCTGAAGTAGAAGCAACTCATCTGATTGAAGAGATGGAGCTGACTCGTAGGAAGGTCGTGGAGGGGATGCAAGTTGGATCTCCTTCGTCAGAGTAGTTTGCATTAGAGAATTTTGTAGAAACAAACCTTAATAAAATTCATCTTCCTTTTCCTACAATTCATCTTGTTGAGTAGTTAGTATTCGTAAGACAAAAAAGAAAAAAAATGAAAGTACGACTAAGAATTGAAGTTATATGAATAACTCTATCTTAGCCCTGACTATTTACTTAATTTATAAGAATGAACTAGGCAAATAGTGCAGAATAGGATATGTTAAAATAAGAGGAGTTTATCCTATTATCATTGTCGACTTCAATTGTCATGTTTTTGTAGCAAAAGTTAGGAACGAGTTGATGCTAAGAAGCTCCTTCTAGTGGGTAGGACAATGTGCAGAGATGAGAGACTTCGACTAGATAATATTACCTTTCTTCAACTAGGTTAATCAAACTGAAGGCATAACAAAAATAGGATAAACACTCAGAATAAGGTATGTGGAGATTAGAGCAGTTCATCTGACTACCATTGTCAACTTCGATCATTATGTGCTGGTAGCAAAAGTCAGGAACGAGTCGACGCTAGGAAGCTCTTTCTAGTGGGCAGGATCACATATAGAGAAGAGAGACTTCGACTAGTTGATATTACCTTTTTTTTTTGACCAAGTTAATCAAATCAAAGTCATAAACATGAACAAGACAAACGCTTAAAGATCTTGTTCATTCGACTGTACATGGTTAACTCAATTGTTGTTTACTGATAGCAAGAGTTGGAAACAATGTAACACTAGGAAGCTCCTTCTAGTAGGTAGGACCACATGCAGAGAGAAAAGACATCGACTAGTTGTTGTTTCTTCCTCTGATCAGGCTTAAACATATTGAATGTACCAGTGGTGTGCGAACAAATGTAAAAGAAGCTCTCCCCCACATACGACAATAAAGATTGAAAAGACTAAAAATTTTATTGAAAAAAGTAGAAATATTACATGTAAAACCTACACAATTGGTCAATATTTCAAGAGTTTGCGAGGATCCGGCCGTCGTCCATGGCGAGTCATATTGAGCCTGGTCGTGTAACTTCGACCACAGTGTAAGGACCTTCCCACTTGGGGAAAAGCTTGTTCCAATTAGACTGGAACTAAATTCTTTTCAATACCATGTCACATACAGCAAGGCTGCGAGGTTGGACCTTATGGTCATAGTATCTACACATGGCTTGTTGATAGACTGCCAATCGGATTAAGGCTTGATTTCTCTTCTCTTCAAGCAGGTTAATGTCATCCGCTTGAAGTTGCTTTTGATTGGAGTTGTCGAAGCTCTCAACTCACGTTGACCTAATCTTTAGTTTTGAAGGAAGCATAGCTTCAGCCCGAAAAACTAGGAAGAAATGAGTTTCTTCTATCGCCCAACTAGAAGTCGTGCGAATTGCCCATAATACTGAGGGTAACTCTTGCACCCAAGCCCTCGAGTGCTTTACGAGCTGGTCGAAGCATTATTTGGCCATTCGCTCTTTCGACTGCCCTTTGCTTTGAGGATGGGTAGCAGAGGCGAAACATAACTTGGTACGCAATTCATCATGAAATTCTTAGAATTTTGCACTCGAAATAGTGTGCCATTATATATAATTATTCGACTTGGTACCCCAAATCAAGTAATCACACTCTTCATCAAGAACCTTTTAGTGAATTTCGTTATCCCAATCACATGTTTAGTCTCAATTCTTTTTGTGAACGTATCAATAACCACAAAAAAAATTGGAAGCCCTCTCATGCTTTTGGGAATGTCCCTAGGATGTCTAAACCCCAGGTCGTAAAAGGCCAAGATAAAGGAATAGTTTGTAGAGCCTGAACTGGTTGGTGTATCTGCCTGTTATAAGACTGGCATTGTACATATTTCTTAACCAGCTCTTTGGCGTCATTATGGGCCGTTGGCCAGTAAAAACCTTGCGAAAGGCTTTTCTGACCAGCGTTCTGTGAGAAGCATGAGCTCCATAGATGCCCCATGAATATCTTGAAGAAGTTGTAATCCTTCTCTCTGCAGAATGCATAGCATGAGAATCCCTTGAGTACTCTTTTTATAGAGTACCCCATCGACTAAAGTATATATTTTGGGTTTACGGGGTACACGATCTGCTTCGAGATCATCATCGGGTATAAAATCCTTCTAAAGATACTTGTAGATGGGCCTCATCTAGGTATCCTCGTACTCAAGAGAGGCTATCTCATTAGGAGTTGTTTCTAGTGTTTCGACCAGCGATGGCATCTAGAATTGCTCCAAGAAGACTCTTGCTAGTACTTGAGATAGGGAAGAAGCTATTTGATCCAACTGGTTAGTGAGAAAAGTATCCTTTCGAGGGATGTATTATATCTCAAAACTAAAAAATGTTTCTCAAGCTTTCTGACTTCCGACATGTACTGAGACATGGTTATACTAGAGCATTGGTACTCTTTTTCGACCTGATTCATGACTAGTTGAGAGTCTCCTCTCACGAGTAGTCGACAAATTCCAAGCACTTTCGCTGCTCGTATGCCAACCAACAAACCTTCAAATTTAGCCATGTTATTAGTGGATGGAAAGTTTAATTGAATGGTATACTTTAAGGTCTCTTCCTCAGAAGATTTCAGGACTACCCCATCCCCTGAGCCACTAAGCGTAAGTGACCAGTCAAAGTACATTGTCCACTGATTGTGGAAAGTGTACTGGGGATCCTGAACATGTTCAGGATTAGCCAATTCGACGATAAAGTCTGTCGAGATCTGGGATTTAATGGCTATTCGGAACACGAAATAGAGGTCGAACTCGTCAAGTTCTACCAACTATTTGGCCATGCATCCTGCTGCTTCCCTGCTTTGGAGGACCTCTTCTAAGCAAAACTCAGATGGCACAACAATTTTGTGTTCCTAAAAATGATGTCGCAATTTCCTCGAAGATATGAGAAGGGCATATAGAAGTTTTTGAACCTGATGGTAGCGCTTCTTATGCATGTGTAAAACCTCACTTTCATAGTAGACTGGTCGTTAGAGGTTCTTGCATTCTGCAACCAATACTGTGCTTACTGCCTGTGGTGTGGTAGCTAGGTATATTAAGAGTGTCTCTTCCGGTTTTGGAGAAACTAGAATAGGTACACTCGTAAGATATCTCTTGACAACCTCGAAGGCATCATTAGCCTCTTTCGACCACTCGAAACCCTCGTATTTTCTTAAAAGCTTAAAGAAAGGAAGTCATTTTTCTTCCAGCCGTGCGATGAAATGACTTAAAGCCGTCATGCACCCTGTGACCTTCTGGACTTCTTTCTTAGTGGTCGGAGGGTGCATTTGCTCAATAGCCTTTATCTTTTCAAGATTTGCTTTGTTGAAATAAGGAATCCGAACAACTTTCCTGAAGAAATTCCGAACACAAGCTTCTCAGGATTGGGTTTCAAACAATGTTTTCTGAGGTTGTCGAATGTTTCCTGCATGTCTAAAATGTGATTAAGTTGTTTGATGCTTTTTACGACTAGATCATCAACACAGGCTTCCAAATTTTAGCCTAGTTGAAGAAAAAAGTTGATTACATCAACTGCTAAAAAGTCCGACCAACATTTTTAAACCACATGGCATTTTGACATAGCAAAATATTCCAAATGGCGTAATAAACGCGGTCTTCTCTTCATCTCCTAGAGACATACTAATCTAATGATAACCAGAGTATGCATCTAGAAAACTTAATGTTTCACAACCAGTAGTGGAGTCAACCAATTGATCGATACGAGGAGACGAAAAATCATCTTTTGGACAAGCTTTATTAATATCAATATAGTCTATGCACGTATGCCACTTACCGTTAGACTTCTTAACCATTACATTGTAGCCAACCACTCTAAGTGATTAACCTCTCTTAAAATTCTGCTTTTATTAGCTTGACCAATTCAAATTTAATAGCCTCCCTTTGATCAGGTGCAAACCTCCAAAATTTTTGTTTTTCGGGTTTCTTGTCAGGCCGTACAGCTAGCCTGTGCTCAATCACCTCCCTGAAGACCCTGGGTATGTCAGATGCTTGACGCATGAACACATCTGTGTTTGCTCGGAAGAAGGTGACGAAGGCCTCTTTCTATGCAGGGTTGAAAGAAACCCCAATACGAACGGTCTTTGAAGGCTCCGCTAGATCTAATGGAATTTCCTTAACCTGCTTATTCGACTTCGGTACAACTCTAAGCTCCAAGTGCTTGGTTGAAGGCCACGTCTTGTTTACTTCTCGAGTTGGTATTGGCCTACAATCTCGAGGAATTTGCGGTCGCATGTAAGAGCTATCTTTTTATCACAACAGACTATGATCACTTCCTCGGGACCTAGCATCTTAATACATTGACATGCATAGTGAGCAACTATTAGAAAACGTGCCAGAGATGGTTGTCCAAGTATGGCATTATATGATGTATCGAAATCAACCACGTCAAAGGAGATCTTTATTGTCATGAAATTGCTTGGAGAACTAAATGTGATAGGCAGAGAAACTTGGCTAATTGGTATGGCTGAAGACCTTAGTACAATTCCATGAAATGAGTATCGTACAAGCTTTATTCTGGTACGAGAAACTTGCATCTATTCTAGAGCACCTACAAACAAGATATTTAAAGAACTAGCATCATTGATCAACACTCGATTCACTCGATAGTAGTTGATGGTGGGCTCGACAATGATCGAAAACCAACTTGGTCAAGTCGAAGTGATAAGGCAGTCACTCTTCTCAAAAGAGATAGTGACTTTCGACCATTTTGGAAGATAATTGACAAGGGGAGGGTCAATGGAGTTTACCTCGCACTCAACAGCTTTATACTACTGTTTTGACTCGTATGCCAAAGATCCTCCATAGATGTGCTCGACGATATGCGGTGGATCCTGAAACGACATCTCCCCATCATCATTCAAGTGCTTCTGACCACTCGTTTATCCTAACTCTTAGAGTGTAGGGAGTGGTCCTTTGCCAGAGTAGTAGTCCTCGAGATTTTGTTAGAAAACTTGGCAATTGTAAAGGTCGTGTCCTTCCCTTTTATGAAAGAGACACCACCTAGACTTGTTGTTGTCCTTCCGAGTAAGGATTTTGCCCTTGCCCTGATCAATGTACTGCTTTGGATTTCGTAGCTCTTTATCACCCACGGCTAAGACCTCCTTAGAACCTCCGGCTTTAGGCTTCTTACCTTTTACCTTGTTATTGGATTTCTTGACCTTTCCCTTTCCTTTGCTACCTTTGCCTACCTCTTTGGTACCTTAATCGGTATGGTCGATAGTCTTACTCACTCGATTGCTTCAGCGGCAATCACATAGTGATCAGCCATCTCAAAGAACTTGACGACAGTAGTTGGAGGGTTCAAAGTGATATCTTTTGTGAACCTTGTATTGCGGACTCCCTGCTTAAAAGCTCTAATAACAGAAGCATCAGAAATTTCCAGAATGGAATTACGAACCTGATTGAAACACCTAATGAATTGTCGTAGGGCCTCGTTGTTGCTCTGTCTCATCCAGTGCAGGTCGTCTTCCTTCCCAGGGCGATTGTACATGATTTGGAAGTTGGCCAGTAGAAGATCACAGAGATGTTATCATGAATGGATTGAATCTAGTAGTTGATTCAGTAGCCACGATCGAGCGGATCCCTCGAGTGAAGTCGGAGGGTAATTCGCCATGACATGCTCTCCTCCTGCTGCTCGAGCCACGGTAGAGTAAATTTGAAGAAACTCAATGGAATTTTGAGACCCATTGAACTTCTCCATGTTTACAGGTTGAAATTGCAGTGGCCAGCGTACTGCTCGGAGCTCAGGCATGAATGCCCGACATGCGGTAACAAGATCATGATGCCTCCTTTGCGGTAAAGAATGATTGGTATCTCTAGGCGATCATCGTTGATAATGCCTAGTAGTTAGTGGACCTAACCTGTAATAGGTCTCATGCATTTGTGGGGCAGTTTCTACCAGGGTGAAGTTAAGTGCACTTATTCCAGAGAATAAATACTCTCGCTAACTGCCTTGCTGGACAGGCCCACGAAGCAATGGGTTGCCATGAACAAGCTAGTCGGAGCTTGGCTTAGTCGTAGGGGGGATCTACGACCTCGAGGTGGTCGCAGAATAACTTATGACTATGCTAAGAGCAAGTACAATAATGCTGACTAGGTTACCTCTAACGAAATCCACGCCAACACAATCCTATGTGGAAGAGAGAGAAAAGATGAGAGAGAGGCAAGCTGCCCCTCATGCAAGAGGTGACCCCTGATATATTTATGCAAGTATTAAATGTTTGAGTGCTTTACTAGAGGTAACATCTACTCAACTTATTGTATTAGCTACCTCCACCATGAGCCACGTGTACTCTTTTTGCTTATTTGGCTAGTCCTAGAGGTGGCAGCCACCTCTTCTATTAAACTTGCTCTAAGGTCATAAGAGAACTTACGACTATAAAGTTGTCGTAGAAGAGCTTACGACTAGCGGGCTGTCAAAGCAGAGCTTACGACCAGCGGATTGTCGTAAAAGAGCTTATGACTAGCGGGTTATCATAGAAGAGCTTACGACCAAGGGGTAGTCGTAGAATAGCTTACGACTAGCGTGTTGTCGTAGAAAAGCTTATGACTAAGGGGTAGTTATAGAAAAGCTTACGACCACCTTGCAGAATCTCTCCTTTACAAATAAGGGGTATACTTGAGGAGCATAATGATGTCACCATATTATTTACAGATAAATAATAATTTGAGAATTGGTCATTTCCTCGTCATATAGATAAGCTCTACTCAAGGTTGAAGACATATGAGATTGACTTCATCTCGCATCTTTCCAAAACAGAGTCGATGGCACTAGTTGTTGACTCCCTCAAAGTAGCTCTTCTGATTCTTTAGATTTTGGTTTATCTGAATTTTCCTTGTCTGCATTGCAATCATTGAGTGATGAGCAGCTAGGGGAGCTACCTAAGGATAACTTAACCCTCCTATCCACAAAATTCACAAGATCCTACAACAAAGTGGGGAACAAGAGAAGAGGTGACCCTGTTACTTACTTTGAGTGTGGTGATTCAAACCACATTCGGTCTAAGTGTCCCAGACTGATGGGCAAGGAGGAGAAGGACTTCCGGAGGTGTGCTGAAGCTCGAGACGTAAAGGCCAAGAAGCCCAATTATCAAAAGTTCATCAACTGGGTTCTTGCCGCTCTTGAGAACGTTGACATGAGTGATGTGGATTCAGGGATGGAGGATGATGATGACAACTCCCACGGCAAGAAGATGACCTAGAACTTTACCAGCATATACTTCATGGCCAAGGGCAGCCATGACATTGACTTCTCTGACATTGAGCCTTACAATGATCCTGATGAGGTATGCCCTTCCTCCAAAGAGATGAAATGTGCTCTTATTGCTATTGAATAACAATTAAATAAACAAGCCAAAATAATTAGGAATCAGAACATTATGATTAACAACTTGAACCTAGAAGTTGTTAGATTCAAATCCATTAATCCTGATGATAATTATGAATCTTGCTTGTGCTTGCATGATGAAATGAATAATCTAAAAATTGCTCATTCCTCTGTTGTTGGTCAACTTAACAATACTCTAGATGAACTAGAATATCTCAAATCTACTCATAGTCATGTTTACTTGGAGGCTATTGCTTTCGATGTGATTCCTATTGATGCTATCCCTTCATCTTGCTCAAATTATGACTTGCTTGAATTAAAATTGGATAGTACAACTAAAGAATTGCATAAATTTAATCATGATCATATGTGCTCTAATTGTGAGGTTTAATAAACTTAAAATAAAAAATGACTAAAATGCTTCTTCATACTAGGACTAAATCATGTGAAAATTATCCTAAGCTTACAACTGAGATTGATGCTCTTAACAAGGCACTTGAGGAGCAATGTAGAATTAAAAAAATCTATGTCCATGACTGCATCTAAAAAGTCTTTGATTCTATTTATTGTGCATTTTGTGCTAAAATTGGGACTAATATAGATAAGATGCATTAGGCGTTTAGAGCCAAGTATAAGGAGTTCTTGTATATGGTTAGAAATTCCCCTTGTATGTCTTATGAGGCCTTAAAACTTAAGGTTGTTGTCCATAATAAAGATACGCTAGGACAACCAAGACAAATGAATGTGCCACATGTAAGAACCTAGCCCAAGAAAATGGCTACCTCAAAAATACCATTGAGAGATTCCCTAGTGGAAAAAAACCTCAACATGATCCCTGACCAATCTAAGGTGAGTGTGAAAAAGAGAGGTGACGAGGATATAATAAATCCTCAAATTATTATTTATCTATAAATGATATGGTTATGTCATTATGCTCCTCAAGTATACCCCTTATCTATAAGGGAGAGATTTCACATGGTAGTCATAAACTTTTCTACGACTACCCTTTAGTCGTAAGCTATTCTACAATAACTCCTTAGACGTAAGCTCTTCTATGATAACTTCTTTAGTCGTAAATTCCTCTACGACTACCCTTTAGTCATAAGCTGTTCTACAATAACTCCTTATTTGTAAACTCTTCTACGACTATCCTTTAGTCGTAAACTCTTCTACGACAACTCATTAGTTGTAAACTCTTTTATGACCACCCTTTAGTCATAAGCTCTTCCACGATAACCTCATAGTCATAAGTTCTCCTAGGACCACGTCATAGTCGTAAGTTATCCTGTGACCACCTTGTGTTCGTAGATCCCCCAACAACTAAGCCAAACTCTAACTGACTTGTCTACGATAACCCATTGCATTGTAGGCCTATCTGACAAGGTGGTTAGCATGAGTATTTATTCTCTAGAATAAGTGCACATAACTTCACCCTGGCAGAAACCGTGGCACGATGAGTGAGATATCACATCTCTAATAACTCCCATCAGATGGTTATCATTCGAAACATTAAGGTGTCCCATGGCAAGGAGAAATTGCCACCGCCATGCGAGCTATATAAAGGTGGACGTCAGGGAGAAGAGGGGGAAGATCTGAGACAGACCCAAGGGAGAATAGCAGTAGAGCTGGCTTTTTTCCCATTACTTTCTCCATTGTAATCAGTTCATTGAGAGATATCTACACAGGAAGTAGGGTTGTTATTTTTGCTACAGAAGGCTCGAACTGTATAAAAAATCTCTATGTCTTCTTTCTGTGTGTTCATAGCCAGGTCTTCAAGAGTTCCCTAGAACCCAAATAAATCATTCGTAAGATTGATATTAAAACATCGACAGTTGGCACCGTCTGTGGGAAACATCTTCGCCAAAACTCCGGTAATTCCTTGTTGACAAGTTCTCTTCTTTTTAATGTCCTCATAGCATGAGAGTGGAATGAGAAGAACTGATTTGACCTAACCATCTATGGAAATCTTGACATAGATGCCTGCTACGACAACAAGCAGACCACGCTTTCATCCAATGGTGAGGCTGTCTCTGGAGGTCCATCATGAGATCCCAGAGATTGCACCACGAATAAGGTTGAGAAGGGATCCCCATCCCCCACAACATTACACTCACTGGAGGAACTAGTTTCCCCAGAGGGTAAGGGTCAATCCGATCACAATCTGGATTGCACTAAGGTGGGTCTGCAACATGAGGAGGGATTCACCTCCAAGTGTTCAAGTACCTTACCAATCAATTGGTCTGGGTCAACAAGCCCTGGAATTTGTTGTTCCGGGAATCCATTAGTAGCTGGTGGTCGTGACTCTTTAGTTGTCCTCGCAGAGAATGTGGGTGGGCTCCCTGTGAGTCCGCCCGTACTCTCGTAGGGTTCAACTCCGGTTAAAGATAGTTATAACCCAGAATTTCCCTTTCTAGGGAGGCCTATTCCGGGCCATGAGGCCCTGTCGTTTGACGACTAGCTAGAAGGCATATGAGGTGAGTGGAGATCATGTTCAAGAGGTTTTCGCCCTTTACTCGGATACTAATCACTTTCTCGGAGGAAGGCCTGATGGTGCTCCCTGCCGATCACACACTATGACCCCTCATGGTGATGGTGAGGAGGCCTCCAGTGATGAGCCTGGTCAGTACTTTGATGAGCGTGGGAGAAATCTTCAAAATAATCGCTCTCCATTAAGGTGGCCTCAACCAGCCTCAGATATTAAGGATCCTGAGACCATTCAAAGAAGGAGATTGGCTGCCCAGAGATCTTTGTCTAGGCACGTCTAATACCGGTCTGAAGAGGCTTGGGAGTTTCAACGCATAAATGATCTACTTGAAAATCCAACTAAAGAACTTGCTCGAGCACCGGACTATGACCACTCCATTGAAGGGATCGTGTGAAGACTCTAGCTAGGCTCGAGCAACCCCGCCGACACAACTCCGTGAATCAAACAGGTATGACTGTGTCTAGTTATTCTCATAATCACAACTCTAGTCGAAGAAGAGTTCCTCGAATGACCCCGGATCAGTGAGCTTTTGGAGGAGGTGATCGTTCACCACTTCGAGTAAGAAATCTGCAACAATATATGGAATACAAGGAGTATTACCTTTGAATGGACAAGACCTATTACAGGTCAGGTCCACCGACTGCTAAGCATCGTCAAGAACGGTCACCTCGAGACGGCAATCATCCTTTCCCGCAAAGGAGATGTCAAGATCTTGTTATTGGATGTCGGGCATTCGCGGCTGAACTCTGAGCAGTATACTGGCCACCGCGGTTTCGACCGATAAACATGGAAAAGTTTGATTGGTCTCAAAATCCATCAAATTCCTTCAAATTTACACGACCGCGGTTCGAGCAGCAGGAAGAGGAGAGCATGTCATGGCTTTACCTTCCGACTGTACTCGAGGGACCCGCTCATTGCTGAATCAAACACTAGAGTCGATCCATTCGTAGCAACATCTCTATGATCTTCTTCTAACCAACTTCTAGGGCACATACAATCGCCCTGGGAAGGAGGATGATCTGCATCGGATGAGGCAGAACACCAACGAGATCTTACGACAATTTATCAGGCGTTTCAATCAGGTTCGTAATTCCATTCTGAAAGTTTCTAATGCTTCTGTTATTAGAGCATTTAAGCAGAAAGTCCGCAATAGAAGGTACACAGAAGATATCTCTTTAAATTCTCCAACCACTGTCACCGAGCTCTTTGAGATGGCTGATCGTTGATCTAGCCTTGATTCAAATTTCATGTCTTTTGGATCTACGGATCAATAGTTATATAGATTTTTATTTTTTAAATAGTGCTGGATTTACTGTTCACAGAACCAGAATTACTGTAGCACGATGATTTTCAGGATTTTGGATTCTTGATCTTATAGTTTCTCGTAACTATTGGAGTGAAGAATTAGCGAATACTTAGAAAAAAATTTAAAGGCATTATTCACCCCGCTATTACCATTCCGACCCTACACTGTGGTAAATATCTAGTGAAGGAAAGATATTTGTACATGTTGCGGTAGTTTCTTGCTTGCATGCATGTGAGACTGTTTTGTTTTGTTAGCTAGATTTTGTTGGTTCGGTGAGTTAAGTGATTGGGCAAGGCCGCAAGGGAGAATACCTAGACACTCGATGAAACAACTAAAGGAGGAACAGCCGAACAAGCAAAGGTAGTATAGGCAAGCAAGCACATAAAAATAGAGAGATAAGAAAAAAAATACTTAATTAATTATTTGTTCTTTTTATCTATAGCTAATGTCTTTTACTCTACCGAATAGATTTGATTAATAATGACTTCTGATAAAAAAAATAAAGCTAAAAATAGACTCAAAAAAAGAACAGGCCATTGGTGCTCCCATACCAACACACGCAGTACCTGCCTGACGTGGAAGAGGTTAATTGCCATTGTAGAGAGAGGAGGCCACGTACTACTACAAGCTTGGTTAATGCCCCTTTGCACAAAAAGAAAAAGGTTTGGTTACTTGGGGTCAGCCTCTTGCCAACCTTGGCACTATTTAATCTGCAAAGGACGCCTCTCAATGATCAGTGCATCGAATGTTCACTCGCGACCGTACAGAGAGAGAAGAAAGTGTCAACGACGACGTGTGACCGATGCCAACACCTCACGACTCGGAGGTCTCCAACTACACGGATGCCTACGCTATAACAGCGCTCAGCAGGGAAGTCAGCACTCGAGCTACATGCCTGCGATTTTTTTTTTATCCCGTCTAGCTCCTCTTTTAAATCCTGTCAACCCTCGCAATGCAGTTAACTGGTCCTTGATCGCCACGGCGAATGGTTAGTTCACTTATACTTTTCACTTTTGGTTTTTTAAAAAATTAAAATAAGTAAAATAATTTTTTGAATCAAATTATCTAGACGATTCTTAAACTCAAAATTATATACGTCGTCCGTATTAACGTCTATGACATTCGTTACTGTCTTAAAAAATATAGATAAAAGTTATCAATCATAACCAAAAGACAACAGCTGCGGTCCAAAAAATAGGACCAATACCTGCACGACAGCTATAAAATTTGTTAATTTAAGTTGCCATCTCGAAAAATACATATAAAAATAATTAGCCATAATCAAAAGATATCAGCTATAACTCAAAAGAACATAGCCGGCTCTACTGCTGCTGTAAAATTCATTAATTTGACGCTCACAATTTCATATCAGAGCTAGTCATCGAGCCGGCTCTAGCCTACGACAAGCCAGGCCTCGCGCGACCGCCCTAGAGGAGAGAAACCTGGTTTGTCGGATGCGGGCATCGCCCAATTCAATGGCCGAAAAATACAGGGGACGGGGACACGTCGACGGATCGTTGACCCTCACCGAGACGGCAGCATCACGGCCGCTAAACGTCCCGCCCCCCCCCGCATCGTCGTCTCGTCGTCGCTAGAGAGGAGCCTTTTCCCCCGGCCGGGGCCGAGCGAGCCAAGCAGAGCACGGTCCGCGTCACCAACCGACCGCCAATTAATCCCCAAAGGCGCGCGGCGGGGGTGGCCACGTAGCGCCGCGGCGGGCCGCGCCGGCGTGGCCTCGGTTCGCCCACGTCGGCCGCTCGAGCTGCACTGCTTCCAACCGGCTCCTTAACTCGCCACTTTTTGGCGTACGTATCTGTCAGGGCTGATGGCCTCCCACCCTGTATTCAAGTAGCGTACTGTGCTTCCTCACTACGAAGGAGAACGTCTTTGCCAATGTAGCGTTCGCATTGTGTACTCGTACAGACAGGTGTTGGTCCATTGTTGAAATCTAAAAGCAGGAAATGGAGTGCTTTGCCGGATCATGATCCGGCAAAATCAGTCATTAGGGTCGGTACAATAAGCACACGCCCATTCCTTGTGCCGGGTCACGCACAATCCAGTAATAACAAGAGCTCTTTCGATCCTTAGAAGAAAAACAAGAGCTCTTTCGGATGGGCAGGAAGTAACAACCCTGACGTCTTGGTTAAGAGGATTGTTGAAACGAGTGATGAAGCTCTTCTGAGCTGAACTTGTCAGACCGATTTGTAGTTGACTAGTCGAGATAGACTGGTCGTTTTTTAATGTCATTTTTTTAGAAACTGACGGACATAAGTTAGTAGCCGATCGATTTCTCTGTCTAACTGCAGGGCTAAAAGCCAGCTGATTTGGCAAGGGCTTACCGGTAATCCGGCATGTCCGTGGCAAAGTAAATGCCGTCCTCACTGATCAACACCGGCTTCCTTTGAATTAGGGAGCTCCCTGCTGCCTGCTCTGCTTCCGCTGAGGCAGCATCCATCTCCCTGCAACATTCCCCTTCCCTTTTTTTCACCTCCCTGATCTTCAGAAACCCAGGATCCAACCAATCTGAGGCAGATGAGATCCCATTCCTCCCGGTCTTGAGTCTTGAACTGTGATTATGACCATCCCAAGGAATCTCAGCTCTACAGCCAACCCCAACGAAACCAGAGAACACAAAGAAACAAAACTGAAAAAGAACCCGGTCAATCACTTGCCAAACATATAAGCAGCCAGAGTCAGAGACTGAGCAAGGCCACGCTGCCTACTTTTGCCTCCCTTTTCATCTCAGATTTTTTTTTTAAAAAAAAACACCATCACTCTCCATCCGGTTCCAATCTCCAACCCATTTTTCTACAGCAGTCAAAACTCAAAACCCCTCAAGAATGAGGGGATTAATACTCCAGTAATCTGCCCAATTACAATTAGCCCTCCTCTAATTCATTTATTTAAAATTTATTTCAGCTTTCCAAACCAGGCAACTAGACGAAGGGAGTGTTATTGCGAAAAGCGCGCGGCGGCGGCGGCAGCTGTAGTGGCAAGGCAGGCAGCTTCGCGCCCCAGAAATCAAATCCTAACTCGACGCACTCAGCAACAGTGGCTTTAGCTCGGCTTCCCATAAGATTTGAGGGGGACATGCGTGCAAGCCACCCCAAGCCGAATCGCTCCCGCCCTTTATATGCCCTCCCCGCGCGCGCCCCATGCCCATGCCCATGCATCATCCATTCCATCCGTCTCCTCCTCCCCTGCCTCTCCCTCTCCATCTATGGTCTTCGCGCTCACACACCGCCTCGCCGCGCAGCTAGCTGATGGCCTTCGCAGCCGCAACGGCGGCAATGACGCTCCGGCCGCAATGCCGTGCCACGCTCCCGAGCTCTACTAAGCCCTGCGCCGCGCGCTGCAGAGCCGCCGCGGCGGGTAGCACCACGGCGGCGATGGCTACGGAGATGGCGTGCGTGCCGGTGCCGGCGGTGCGCGCGGCTCGGAGGGCCGCGGCGTCGTCGTCCGTGGCGGGTATGTGGAGGCAGGTGCAGGGGTGTGACGATTGGGAGGGGCTGCTCGAGCCGGCGCTGCACCCGGTGCTCAGGAGCGAGGTGGCGCGGTACGGCGAGCTGGTGGATGCTTGCTACAAGGCGTTCGACCTCGACCCGGCGTCGCGGCGGTACCTGAACTGCAAGTACGGCAAGGAGAGGATGCTGGAGGAGGTGGGCATGGCCGGCGCGGGCTACGAGGTGACCAGGTACATCTACGCGGCGGCGGATGTCACCGTGCCCACCATGGAGGCGTCCACCAGCGGCCGCGGCCGGTGGATTGGGTACGTCGCGGTGTCCACCGACGAAATGACCCGGCGGCTCGGGAGGCGGGACTTGCTCGTCTCGTTCCGCGGCACCGTCACGCCCGCCGAGTGGATGGCCAACCTTATGAGCTCTCTCGAGCCGGCGCGCCTGGACCCATGCGACCCGCGCCCGGACGTCAAGGTCGAGTCGGGCTTCCTCAGCCTCTACACCTCCGCCGACAAGACGTGCCGCTTCGGCGGCGCCGGGAGCTGCCGGGAGCAGCTCCTCCGCGAGGTGTCCCGCCTCATGGACTCGTGCTCCAAGAACCACCCCGGCGAGGACATGAGCGTCACGCTCGCCGGCCACAGCATGGGCAGCGCCCTCGCGCTGCTCTTCGCGTACGACCTCGCCGAGCTCGGCCTCAACCGCGACGCCCCCATCACCGTCTTCTCCTTCGGCGGGCCAAGGGTCGGCAACGCGGCCTTCAAGGCGCGCTGCGACGAGCTCGGCGTCAAGGCGCTCCGCATCGCCAACGTCCACGACCCGATCACCAAGCTCCCGGGCGTCTTCCTCAACGAGACCACCACGGGGGTGCTCCGCCCGTGGCGCGCCTCATGCTACACGCACGTCGGCGTGGAGCTCCCCCTCGACTTCTTCAAGGTCGGCGACCTGGCGGCCGTGCACGACCTCGGCACGTACATCGCATTACTCAGGACCGACAAGAAGCCACAGGCGGCGAAAACAGGGGACCGTGACGGCGGCGGCGGCTTCGGCGTGCTCACCAAGGTGGTCGAGTTCGTGGGCCGGCAGCGCGCCGGCGCATTGCCGTGGCAAGACGCGGCCCTGCAAATGGGCGGCTTGGTGCAGACTCTCGGGCTAATCTGAGCCCGAGGGGTGCTAACCAAGCTGCTGTGATTAGGATTAACTGGCCGCTAATCCTCTTCGACAATTTTTTTCCGAGGGTTTTATGGTCGTTCTTTTGTTGGTTTTTGTATAGAGTAATCATCGTAGAGATCACAAGCAAATTATTCTTTTTTTTTCTTTTTAGAACGTGACTACAACACGGTATCCCGTTAGATTCCCGTTCTGACGGGATAGCTAGCAGCCATCAATCAAATCTTCATGATGCACAATGATTTATATTGCTGACTTCATCCGCTGCATACATGCGACAGCCTAGATGTCTTCCTCCACGGCGCGCTTGAAACACCACCACAAAAGGATCATTATGGTTCAAAAGTATCATTATAGATAGTTTCTGGCTATCTGAATTTATGTATCTATGATAACAGATGATATATCAGATATCACAAATAGTTCTTAAACATAGCCGTCTGTGATAGTCTATTATCACAAACAGTTCTAGTTAAGAACCATTTGTGATTGCGTTCTCGCGATATCATAAATAGACCTCTTTCAGTTCATCAACATTCTCTAATTACGCTATAAAACAACGCAATCAGATAATACAGATGAACAAAAGCATGCATATTTATGATTGGCGCTATGTCTTTAGTGGTTCATTTTTTAGGTTGTAGGTGTTGTTGTTTTGTTGCTTTGATATGTCGTGGTCGTAGGCGCGTAGTCGTAAGCCGTGGTCATAGGCACAAGGAAGCCATGGTCGTAGGCGCGCGGAAGCCATGGTCGTATGCGTCTAGTGTGCTAGCAGCTATATGCGCCACATCAGCAAATTCTGTTAGCAAACAGAGGAAACAACCTACGGTGCAAACGGAGACAAATTTAGCGAGCCGAGAAAATAAAATACAAGTTCTCATAGTAAAGTGGTACAACGTCATAAGTTTGTAATTTCATATACAAGCATCAAGGAAGAGAGAGAAGGGGTAGGAGATATATCATCGGCGATGAAGAAGAGGCCGATGGCAGTAGAGCGTTATGTCACGACGGTGACACTGCATAAGACACTCTAATGACAAGAGTGCCTTATATAGTGAACCGTGGCATCACAACTAGAGGCGAAGGAGCTTGAGGAGATAGTCGGCGTTGTTGGGGAGGCAGCGCTTCATTCAATTTGAGGGAGCTAGCTAAGCGACGCTTCAGTTTGGAGTGTTTGGGGTAGGCGTGTGGGCAGCATATATAAGGGCATTTACGTAATGAAACTAATCAGTAGTTGAGAGATTGCGACGCTGCTTCAGTTGAAAGTTTGAATGAAGAGGGCGGTGAAATCGGGCAGCGAAATATCACAAACGATTTTTAATATAAACCGTTTGTGAAAAAATAATATTACATACGGTTCTTCTTAATAACCATCTGTGATACTTCACATACGGTTTTCAATATGAACCATCTGTGATATTATCTCTTTACAGACGGTTTTTAGCATTGCTAGTAACGCAGACGATTGTTAAACTAAAACCGTCTGTGATTGTATTTAATATTGATAGTTTTGGTCAACCGTCTGTGATGAGGCATCCAGTATTAGCCTTTTTTTGTAGTAGTGAAACTTCATCGATCCTTCATACGCTTGTGGTGCAGCTGGATGGCCTAAAACTTCGTTGGCTTCTTCTACGCACGGTGCACAGGTGACCTCCTCCGGCCTTCCTTCATGTGGCTCGCGGCCTGAAACTTTGGTGGTCCTTCCTCCAAGCATGGCATAGATGGTAACCTCTTGGAACTTCAGCATCATCGGTGAAGCAATCGACTAGTCCGTGTCTTTTCATATATGCATGGTGATATCATGTTAGCGTCCTATCTGGAACTAGGAAGGCATCTCTAAAATGAAACTTTGGTTTTGCTATTATGCATTAAACATGTTTGATGAAATGTGTGATAAAATTTGGAATGAAATGTAAGTTT